>OY978457.1:16487769-18987769 GCA_963854805.1 Plagodis dolabraria
AAGCGCACTCAAGCAGCAAACGATTCCACACTGTTCGTATGTAGAAAATTTTGTTTACCTTGAAATGGAACCGACTTCAACACCCAAAACTGTGAAATAACTCGTTGAAGTCGGTACCATGATAGTTCAAAAGTACCTATTATCACAATATTGTGCGCATGGTACCGACTTCAACAAGTTATTTTACTTTTATATATTAGGAATGTTCTTCCGTAGTAAACAGTCCTAGAATAAAACCGCGGAAAAATTGCCTAGGAAAGTTCATTCTACACAAATTTCTACAAGATCTCTGAACCCTCTCATTACATATAAGTGGTTGGTGTCATAAACTTTAGGTAATCAGTTTTTCGGTTGATCTTGTGGTTCCTGTGTGAGTATTTTTGTTTTAACCCGAGGTCTGTATTGTTTAATTAATAATCGCTAATTCTAGGTAAGCCTGAACAACATCTTCGACCACATCATCACTTACCGTCAGGTGAGATAGTGGTCAAAGGCCCACCTATCAGGCGAAAAATCTAAAAATAAAAATCGCATCCCATGTTTATACAACTAAACATAATCTAAGCATATTTCTCATCACAGTTCAATAATATGTAGATAACTGATGAAAAATCCCTTACATTTTATGGGAACCATGACATACTATATAAAACAAAAATTTAAAAATAATGGCTATTAAAAGCTATATATCACTTTATACTCGTCGTTTTAATACGATATTTTTTAGTATATATGACTATTAATTATAATTTAATAACTATAAAAATTTATTTCTTTCTTTTTGTAAATATAATATATTACTAGTAGACTTAGTTGTTCTTGGTCTAAAAATAATAAATGAAGAGTTTTTTTTTTACTGAAACTTGCTGTGATTTGCTTAACAGAAGCGCAATAAATTAATGTAAATTTAAGTGATTTATCGCATCCCACGGTTGCCAACGGTCTTTTTAAATTTTTTATTTGTGAAACTAATATATTTTTTTGAAGTTTGTTAATAGTATATAAAAACTTTAGCAGTAAAAGTATGTGTCTGAGTGCAAATAGTTTAATTAAATAAATTATGTGTATTATACGTTCAATATTTGTACGGGGAATCTACATAAATTAAATGTAGACAGTAAAGTTTACAAAAAATGTTTTAGGAGGAGACTAGAAAAAAAAAAACTGAATAGATTCAGGCGTTACTTTGCGGAAATCCATATTTAATAATAACAAATATATTTTTAAAAGTATCTTAAGAAAACATTAAATAACATTTTAATGAAACCCTTAAAAAATATAAAAATATATATCTAGTGACAATTCCGCCTATTTTTCCTGTTATGCCCACGTGACGTCACAAACGCCACTCAGCCTAACCGGAAGAATATTCGACTAGTTTTGCTTCTAATCGAAGCATCTTCAGGAGGTCTTGACTGACCGAGCACACGATTGATACAATAGATATATATATATGTATGTATATTTTAAGTGTTTTATTAAAATTATTTAATGTTTTATTAAGATACTTTTAAAAATATATTTGTTATTATTAATCAGAAACATGTTTTTCTCAGTGACAGCAAACATGGTTATGCACAACCGAGTTTGTTAAATAAAGCTGCTTGGGAGTTGATTTGAACACCGTCTAACTACCCAAAGTTAGCGTGACTGACAGACAATTTTACTCACGTTCCGTTCCCTCACCGTCTAGCACCATGCACGTTTATGTATATGTAGACGAAAATATCCCAGGGACATGTTTACTTAAACAATTTCACACAGAAACCTTTTCTCAAAAACAAAACTTCAGAGTTTTACTCGAGTCTATTTACCACCAAGTTTTAAATGGCTTTCGCCCTTTGAACTTAAAATCACTAATAAAATTAACTCTGACTTTCAAACAAATTGTCGGGTTGTTAATTTATCAAACGAAAATATAGATAACAACTTCCTAGATTGGAATTACTTCTCCTTTAAGTTGTTTTTAGAGGTTAAGAGTTGGTATCACTGAAACAATACTACTATGTGTAGCTACACGTAGTAGTAATAGGAGTAGACTACAAAACGTCGATATAGTTAGTGGGTTTTGTTCGTCAATATACATTTTACTTGACTATGTGTTAGTACCAAGTAGACTCGATTAAGACAACCGAACAGCTATTAAGTATATCTAACCAAGAAATTCGCAGTTGCAATTCACGCCTGAAAATGAGCCTGGTAAATGATAATAGAGCTCGTCTTTAGAATAGGTATACACCACAATGTACCTTCATTATTTTTTTACAGATAGATATAGTTATTTTAAATAACGACACGAAATTTTATCTCCCGGAAATCAATAGTTTTTGAGAAATAAATTATTGAGGTTTTAATTTTAACCTTGATTATTTGTTTATTTTGCACTTCTACTAAGTACATGGCATAGCCTAATGGATTCAAAAACCGAAAATTATTCAGGTGGCTTAGATTAGGTCGTGTTATGGTGTGAGAAAAAACCGAATCGGAGCACCCACCTTCCAAGCACTCTTGTCTGTTTTTTATAAGCCGGAGGCGCTTCCCCTCCGCGCCTCTGGTTTATAAAAACACATAAGGTACTTCACTTCTAATAAGACATTTGTGTCTTATGCTTAACCTGTTTTTGTTGACGTTTTTGTGTTTGTGATTTGTAACTAATTACTTTCATGAAGAAGAAGAAGATGCTAATTTTGTAAAATTTCATTAGTATCAAAAATCTTGGTTTCAGTAATCCCCCCCATCAGAGGGAATATTCCGCCCTCTCTCCCCCTAACCACTATACGTAATATGTACTAACATATACCATATCTTACTTAAGTCCTTTCAGTGTATGTGGATGTAAACATTGTTTAAATTATTATTATTATTTAAAAAAATAATTTCCGGTACCCCCCACCCCTCCAGGGGGATGCTAAAACCCCCCTCTCCCGCACCACCCCTTCCTATAGTAGATATGTATGTATACTGATTCTAAAGTCCTTCCGATAATAGGATTGCCCCCTATTATATAGGACCAAAACATGTCTGATCAACACAGACATTTAGACTCATACTTTACAACATTTTAGACACGTTAAATTTTATACATAGTGTAACATCATATGGAAAGGGGCGTGTGCTATGATACACTAAACATTACAATGGTTGAGAGTAATTAGCGAAACGCGAAGTTTATTTTGTTATTGGAATATACACAAGACAATTTTTGATCCGATTTATTATTAAATTAGTATATTTTCAACTGAATGCGCGCTGGTAAATGCTAAATAGCGTTAGTTAAACAAATTTTAATGTGATGTGTATAAATTAATATAATAAAATAGAAATACGTTACCGAGAGAGACTAGTTAAGTAACATTTCACTTTAAATGCGTGTAGTACAAGGTAAATGGCTTTCTTATGTTTTTCACTCAAACTGAATATGATTTCACTACTATTGATATAATTTCACCATTTATCAGCGTCTTGAATATGAAGAAACTACGTTTGTATAGAAATCCCTCTGAATATATTATATTATTTATTTTGTATTATATTATTTTTTAACCAGTAATCTCATACTGTTTAAAAAAAACAGAATTCGAACACTCTTATAAATAGTTCAACGAACACTATACCTTTCTATACTTTCCATTGCGCTATGCTCGAGTAATTGGGTTTCCGAATCCTACGTATAAACGTACAGCATTAATAATCCACCCGCTTTGGAAAAAATATAGGCTCGTAAAGACGGTTTTCTCACAAAATTCACTACAACTGGGAAAAAGAACTTAAGTAAATTTTATTTATTTCTGTTATGCATTTAAAAAGGTCAAAACTTCGTTCTCGTTAATCACAATTTTGACCTCTTCTCAAAAGATCTATTCAATCTCTCCAAGGCACTCGAGCGAAACCGGGCAAGCAAAGCACTTAAATCAGCGAAATCCTCTCAGCCCGTTAAATATGAAGCCGAAAGTAAATTAAGACTCCATTTAGCGAACATCGAACGAATGAGACCCTAATTACGTTCAGTAGGACCTAATTCACTTATGCTGGCAAATAAGTCCGCACATATCCCTATGGCCACTGAGACCGGTAGGGAGGTACTCAAAAAGGTACTCTTGATATATAATGGTGTAAATTTGTCCGTATCACAGAGTGTTTGAAATGGGCTTTATTTAGGGACTAAAGACATTAGAGGTTTATTTTTTTGTGTTAATTTACACTCGAGTAACTACAATACGTTTTGTCTGCAACACAGAGAAAACTACAGCAGTAGGCAGGAATTTCACCTTTAAATTTTACCATATTTTTATTCAATAAAGTTATTTGTATTTGTAATATGTAGCACTTGAAGCGCTAAAACTTGAATTCAAATGTATTCAATGTAATTATTATGCAAGGTGTAAAATGCCATTCTTTAAATGGCATTGAGTGAGTAGGTAAAAATTTTTGCTAAAATCAAAGTGGGTAATTTAAAAAAATATATTTGAATTACTTCTAATTTACTACAAAAACGGTTAAATAGTATAATGTTTGTTCCCGAAGGGGCCAAGATTTATAGAGTTTAATAATCAGCGTCTATACAAATTAGTACTAACCTACCTATAACAATTATTAGGTACTGATATTTGGGTGATGGAGGAGCAAGGTTTGAATTAACATAAGAATGTTAATGGGTATACAAAATCACTTGTAACTTTGTCACAGTAAAGCTATAAAGAGCCTGCTTTCGCAGTCACGTCGGACTTTGCATGTAAGTATGGTGCAGTAGAAGTAATTATCTATCTTATTTACACAAATATTCGCCAAGAAGCTTAAGGGGCTGAAATGGCACAGTGGTTTTTTTTTGGATTAGTTCTATGGACTCTTTGCGTCGCAGCCGAGTACTGTGTAAGAACAATCACTGTCAAAAAGTAAAAAATCGCGAGTAAATTATATATCATGTGCACGTTCAGTTTCACAACGTGGATTATAAACCATCCGTAAAAAATATCTACACTTAGTGGTGAATTTTCGATCTGTACTCCACATGAAAATCATAGCTCACATTGTCCAAATCCATTTTTCTTTAAAAACACGAAAAATTAGAGATATAATTCGTAACAAAGATCAAGATAATTTTAAAATGGCGAACTTGACAGCTATATTTAAGGTTAGTACCATATATTATCCATGAAATTGCTGAATGAATGAATTGCAAAACACAAAAATTAAAAAATTAAAACAGTATCACTGAAACAATACTACTATGTGTAGCTACACGTAGTAGTAATAGGAGTAGACTACAAAACGTCGATATAGTTAGTGGGTTTTGTTCGTCAATATACATTTTACTTGACTATGTGTTAGTACCAAGTAGACTCGATTAAGACAACCGAACAGCTATTAAGTATATCTAACCAAGAAATTCGCAGTTGCAATTCACGCCTGAAAATGAGCCTGGTAAATGATAATAGAGCTCGTCTTTAGAATAGGTATACACCACAATGTACCTTCATTATTTTTTTACAGATAGATATAGTTATTTTAAATAACGACACGAAATTTTATCTCCCGGAAATCAATAGTTTTTGAGAAATAAATTATTGAGGTTTTAATTTTAACCTTGATTATTTGTTTATTTTGCACTTCTACTAAGTACATGGCATAGCCTAATGGATTCAAAAACCGAAAATTATTCAGGTGGCTTAGATTAGGTCGTGTTATGGTGTGAGAAAAAACCGAATCGGAGCACCCACCTTCCAAGCACTCTTGTCTGTTTTTTATAAGCCGGAGGCGCTTCCCCTCCGCGCCTCTGGTTTATAAAAACACATAAGGTACTTCACTTCTAATAAGACATTTGTGTCTTATGCTTAACCTGTTTTTGTTGACGTTTTTGTGTTTGTGATTTGTAACTAATTACTTTCATGAAGAAGAAGAAGATGCTAATTTTGTAAAATTTCATTAGTATCAAAAATCTTGGTTTCAGTAATCCCCCCCATCAGAGGGAATATTCCGCCCTCTCTCCCCCTAACCACTATACGTAATATGTACTAACATATACCATATCTTACTTAAGTCCTTTCAGTGTATGTGGATGTAAACATTGTTTAAATTATTATTATTATTTAAAAAAATAATTTCCGGTACCCCCCACCCCTCCAGGGGGATGCTAAAACCCCCCTCTCCCGCACCACCCCTTCCTATAGTAGATATGTATGTATACTGATTCTAAAGTCCTTCCGATAATAGGATTGCCCCCTATTATATAGGACCAAAACATGTCTGATCAACACAGACATTTAGACTCATACTTTACAACATTTTAGACACGTTAAATTTTATACATAGTGTAACATCATATGGAAAGGGGCGTGTGCTATGATACACTAAACATTACAATGGTTGAGAGTAATTAGCGAAACGCGAAGTTTATTTTGTTATTGGAATATACACAAGACAATTTTTGATCCGATTTATTATTAAATTAGTATATTTTCAACTGAATGCGCGCTGGTAAATGCTAAATAGCGTTAGTTAAACAAATTTTAATGTGATGTGTATAAATTAATATAATAAAATAGAAATACGTTACCGAGAGAGACTAGTTAAGTAACATTTCACTTTAAATGCGTGTAGTACAAGGTAAATGGCTTTCTTATGTTTTTCACTCAAACTGAATATGATTTCACTACTATTGATATAATTTCACCATTTATCAGCGTCTTGAATATGAAGAAACTACGTTTGTATAGAAATCCCTCTGAATATATTATATTATTTATTTTGTATTATATTATTTTTTAACCAGTAATCTCATACTGTTTAAAAAAAACAGAATTCGAACACTCTTATAAATAGTTCAACGAACACTATACCTTTCTATACTTTCCATTGCGCTATGCTCGAGTAATTGGGTTTCCGAATCCTACGTATAAACGTACAGCATTAATAATCCACCCGCTTTGGAAAAAATATAGGCTCGTAAAGACGGTTTTCTCACAAAATTCACTACAACTGGGAAAAAGAACTTAAGTAAATTTTATTTATTTCTGTTATGCATTTAAAAAGGTCAAAACTTCGTTCTCGTTAATCACAATTTTGACCTCTTCTCAAAAGATCTATTCAATCTCTCCAAGGCACTCGAGCGAAACCGGGCAAGCAAAGCACTTAAATCAGCGAAATCCTCTCAGCCCGTTAAATATGAAGCCGAAAGTAAATTAAGACTCCATTTAGCGAACATCGAACGAATGAGACCCTAATTACGTTCAGTAGGACCTAATTCACTTATGCTGGCAAATAAGTCCGCACATATCCCTATGGCCACTGAGACCGGTAGGGAGGTACTCAAAAAGGTACTCTTGATATATAATGGTGTAAATTTGTCCGTATCACAGAGTGTTTGAAATGGGCTTTATTTAGGGACTAAAGACATTAGAGGTTTATTTTTTTGTGTTAATTTACACTCGAGTAACTACAATACGTTTTGTCTGCAACACAGAGAAAACTACAGCAGTAGGCAGGAATTTCACCTTTAAATTTTACCATATTTTTATTCAATAAAGTTATTTGTATTTGTAATATGTAGCACTTGAAGCGCTAAAACTTGAATTCAAATGTATTCAATGTAATTATTATGCAAGGTGTAAAATGCCATTCTTTAAATGGCATTGAGTGAGTAGGTAAAAAATTTTGCTAAAATCAAAGTGGGTAATTTAAAAAAATATATTTGAATTACTTCTTATCTACTACAAAAACGGTTAAATAGTATAATGTTTGATCCCGAAGGGGCCAAGATTTATAGAGTTTAATAATCAGCGTCTATACAAATTAGTACTAACCTACCTATAACAATTATTAGGTACTGATATTTGGGTGATGGAGGAGCAAGGTTTGAATTAACATAAGAATGTTAATGGGTATACAAAATCACTTGTAACTTTGTCACAGTAAAGCTATAAAGAGCCTGCTTTCGCAGTCACGTCGGACTTTGCATGTAAGTATGGTGCAGTAGAAGTAATTATCTATCTTATTTACACAAATATTCGCCAAGAAGCTTAAGAGGCTGAAATGGCACAGTGGTGTTTTTTTGGATTAGTTCTATGGACACTTTGCGTCGCGGCCGAGTACTGTGTAAGAACAATCACTGTCAAAAAGTAAAAAATCGCGAGTAAATTATATATCATGTGCACGTTCAGTTTCACAACGTGGATTATAAACCATCCGTAAAAAATATCTACACTTAGTGGTGAATTTTCGATCTGTACTCCACATGAAAATCATAGCTCACATTGTCCAAATCCATTTTTCTTTAAAAACACGAAAAATTAGAGATATAATTCGTAACAAAGATCAAGATAATTTTAAAATGGCGAACTTGACAGCTATATTTAAGGTTAGTACCATATATTATCCATGAAATTGCTGAATGAATGAATTGCAAAACATAAAAATTAAAAAATTAAAACAGTATCACTGAAACAATACTACTATGTGTAGCTACACGTAGTAGTAATAGGAGTAGACTACAAAACGTCGATATAGTTAGTGGGTTTTGTTCGTCAATATACATTTTACTTGACTATGTGTTAGTACCAAGTAGACTCGATTAAGACAACCGAACAGCTATTAAGTATATCTAACCAAGAAATTCGCAGTTGCAATTCACGCCTGAAAATGAGCCTGGTAAATGATAATAGAGCTCGTCTTTAGAATAGGTATACACCACAATGTACCTTCATTATTTTTTTACAGATAGATATAGTTATTTTAAATAACGACACGAAATTTTATCTCCCGGAAATCAATAGTTTTTGCGAAATAAATTATTGAGGTTTTAATTTTAACCTTGATTATTTGTTTATTTTGCACTTCTACTAAGTACATGGCATAGCCTAATGGATTCAAAAACCGAAAATTATTCAGGTGGCTTAGATTAGGTCGTGTTATGGTGTGAGAAAAAACCGAATCGGAGCACCCACCTTCCAAGCACTCTTGTCTGTTTTTTATAAGCCGGAGGCGCTTCCCCTCCGCGCCTCTGGTTTATAAAAACACATAAGGTACTTCACTTCTAATAAGACATTTGTGTCTTATGCTTAACCTGTTTTTGTTGACGTTTTTGTGTTTGTGATTTGTAACTAATTACTTTCATGAAGAAGAAGAAGATGCTAATTTTGTAAAATTTCATTAGTATCAAAAATCTTGGTTTCAGTAATCCCCCCCATCAGAGGGAATATTCCGCCCTCTCTCCCCCTAACCACTATACGTAATATGTACTAACATATACCATATCTTACTTAAGTCCTTTCAGTGTATGTGGATGTAAACATTGTTTAAATTATTATTATTATTTAAAAAAATAATTTCCGGTACCCCCCACCCCTCCAGGGGGATGCTAAAACCCCCCTCTCCCGCACCACCCCTTCCTATAGTAGATATGTATGTATACTGATTCTAAAGTCCTTCCGATAATAGGATTGCCCCCTATTATATAGGACCAAAACATGTCTGATCAACACAGACATTTAGACTCATACTTTACAACATTTTAGACACGTTAAATTTTATACATAGTGTAACATCATATGGAAAGGGGCGTGTGCTATGATACACTAAACATTACAATGGTTGAGAGTAATTAGCGAAACGCGAAGTTTATTTTGTTATTGGAATATACACAAGACAATTTTTGATCCGATTTATTATTAAATTAGTATATTTTCAACTGAATGCGCGCTGGTAAATGCTAAATAGCGTTAGTTAAACAAATTTTAATGTGATGTGTATAAATTAATATAATAAAATAGAAATACGTTACCGAGAGAGACTAGTTAAGTAACATTTCACTTTAAATGCGTGTAGTACAAGGTAAATGGCTTTCTTATGTTTTTCACTCAAACTGAATATGATTTCACTACTATTGATATAATTTCACCATTTATCAGCGTCTTGAATATGAAGAAACTACGTTTGTATAGAAATCCCTCTGAATATATTATATTATTTATTTTGTATTATATTATTTTTTAACCAGTAATCTCATACTGTTTAAAAAAAACAGAATTCGAACACTCTTATAAATAGTTCAACGAACACTATACCTTTCTATACTTTCCATTGCGCTATGCTCGAGTAATTGGGTTTCCGAATCCTACGTATAAACGTACAGCATTAATAATCCACCCGCTTTGGAAAAAATATAGGCTCGTAAAGACGGTTTTCTCACAAAATTCACTACAACTGGGAAAAAGAACTTAAGTAAATTTTATTTATTTCTGTTATGCATTTAAAAAGGTCAAAACTTCGTTCTCGTTAATCACAATTTTGACCTCTTCTCAAAAGATCTATTCAATCTCTCCAAGGCACTCGAGCGAAACCGGGCAAGCAAAGCACTTAAATCAGCGAAATCCTCTCAGCCCGTTAAATATGAAGCCGAAAGTAAATTAAGACTCCATTTAGCGAACATCGAACGAATGAGACCCTAATTACGTTCAGTAGGACCTAATTCACTTATGCTGGCAAATAAGTCCGCACATATCCCTATGGCCACTGAGACCGGTAGGGAGGTACTCAAAAAGGTACTCTTGATATATAATGGTGTAAATTTGTCCGTATCACAGAGTGTTTGAAATGGGCTTTATTTAGGGACTAAAGACATTAGAGGTTTATTTTTTTGTGTTAATTTACACTCGAGTAACTACAATACGTTTTGTCTGCAACACAGAGAAAACTACAGCAGTAGGCAGGAATTTCACCTTTAAATTTTACCATATTTTTATTCAATAAAGTTATTTGTATTTGTAATATGTAGCACTTGAAGCGCTAAAACTTGAATTCAAATGTATTCAATGTAATTATTATGCAAGGTGTAAAATGCCATTCTTTAAATGGCATTGAGTGAGTAGGTAAAAAATTTTGCTAAAATCAAAGTGGGTAATTTAAAAAAATATATTTGAATTACTTCTTATTTACTACAAAAACGGTTAAATAGTATAATGTTTGTTCCCGAAGGGGCCAAGATTTATAGAGTTTAATAATCAGCGTCTATACAAATTAGTACTAACCTACCTATAACAATTATTAGGTACTGATATTTGGGTGATGGAGGAGCAAGGTTTGAATTAACATAAGAATGTTAATGGGTATACAAAATCACTTGTAACTTTGTCACAGTAAAGCTATAAAGAGCCTGCTTTCGCAGTCACGTCGGACTTTGCATGTAAGTATGGTGCAGTAGAAGTAATTATCTATCTTATTTACACAAATATTCGCCAAGAAGCTTAAGGGGCTGAAATGGCACAGTGGTTTTTTTTTGGATTAGTTCTATGGACTCTTTGCGTCGCGGCCGAGTACTGTGTAAGAACAATCACTGTCAAAAAGTAAAAAATCGCGAGTAAATTATATATCATGTGCACGTTCAGTTTCACAACGTGGATTATAAACCATCCGTAAAAAATATCTACACTTAGTGGTGAATTTTCGATCTGTACTCCACATGAAAATCATAGCTCACATTGTCCAAATCCATTTTTCTTTAAAAACACGAAAAATTAGAGATATAATTCGTAACAAAGATCAAGATAATTTTAAAATGGCGAACTTGACAGCTATATTTAAGGTTAGTACCATATATTATCCATGAAATTGCTGAATGAATGAATTGCAAAACACAAAAATTAAAAAATTAAAACAGTATCACTGAAACAATACTACTATGTGTAGCTACACGTAGTAGTAATAGGAGTAGACTACAAAACGTCGATATAGTTAGTGGGTTTTGTTCGTCAATATACATTTTACTTGACTATGTGTTAGTACCAAGTAGACTCGATTAAGACAACCGAACAGCTATTAAGTATATCTAACCAAGAAATTCGCAGTTGCAATTCACGCCTGAAAATGAGCCTGGTAAATGATAATAGAGCTCGTCTTTAGAATAGGTATACACCACAATGTACCTTCATTATTTTTTTACAGATAGATATAGTTATTTTAAATAACGACACGAAATTTTATCTCCCGGAAATCAATAGTTTTTGAGAAATAAATTATTGAGGTTTTAATTTTAACCTTGATTATTTGTTTATTTTGCACTTCTACTAAGTACATGGCATAGCCTAATGGATTCAAAAACCGAAAATTATTCAGGTGGCTTAGATTAGGTCGTGTTATGGTGTGAGAAAAAACCGAATCGGAGCACCCACCTTCCAAGCACTCTTGTCTGTTTTTTATAAGCCGGAGGCGCTTCCCCTCCGCGCCTCTGGTTTATAAAAACACATAAGGTACTTCACTTCTAATAAGACATTTGTGTCTTATGCTTAACCTGTTTTTGTTGACGTTTTTGTGTTTGTGATTTGTAACTAATTACTTTCATGAAGAAGAAGAAGATGCTAATTTTGTAAAATTTCATTAGTATCAAAAATCTTGGTTTCAGTAATCCCCCCCATCAGAGGGAATATTCCGCCCTCTCTCCCCCTAACCACTATACGTAATATGTACTAACATATACCATATCTTACTTAAGTCCTTTCAGTGTATGTGGATGTAAACATTGTTTAAATTATTATTATTATTTAAAAAAATAATTTCCGGTACCCCCCACCCCTCCAGGGGGATGCTAAAACCCCCCTCTCCCGCACCACCCCTTCCTATAGTAGATATGTATGTATACTGATTCTAAAGTCCTTCCGATAATAGGATTGCCCCCTATTATATAGGACCAAAACATGTCTGATCAACACAGACATTTAGACTCATACTTTACAACATTTTAGACACGTTAAATTTTATACATAGTGTAACATCATATGGAAAGGGGCGTGTGCTATGATACACTAAACATTACAATGGTTGAGAGTAATTAGCGAAACGCGAAGTTTATTTTGTTATTGGAATATACACAAGACAATTTTTGATCCGATTTATTATTAAATTAGTATATTTTCAACTGAATGCGCGCTGGTAAATGCTAAATAGCGTTAGTTAAACAAATTTTAATGTGATGTGTATAAATTAATATAATAAAATAGAAATACGTTACCGAGAGAGACTAGTTAAGTAACATTTCACTTTAAATGCGTGTAGTACAAGGTAAATGGCTTTCTTATGTTTTTCACTCAAACTGAATATGATTTCACTACTATTGATATAATTTCACCATTTATCAGCGTCTTGAATATGAAGAAACTACGTTTGTATAGAAATCCCTCTGAATATATTATATTATTTATTTTGTATTATATTATTTTTTAACCAGTAATCTCATACTGTTTAAAAAAAACAGAATTCGAACACTCTTATAAATAGTTCAACGAACACTATACCTTTCTATACTTTCCATTGCGCTATGCTCGAGTAATTGGGTTTCCGAATCCTACGTATAAACGTACAGCATTAATAATCCACCCGCTTTGGAAAAAATATAGGCTCGTAAAGACGGTTTTCTCACAAAATTCACTACAACTGGGAAAAAGAACTTAAGTAAATTTTATTTATTTCTGTTATGCATTTAAAAAGGTCAAAACTTCGTTCTCGTTAATCACAATTTTGACCTCTTCTCAAAAGATCTATTCAATCTCTCCAAGGCACTCGAGCGAAACCGGGCAAGCAAAGCACTTAAATCAGCGAAATCCTCTCAGCCCGTTAAATATGAAGCCGAAAGTAAATTAAGACTCCATTTAGCGAACATCGAACGAATGAGACCCTAATTACGTTCAGTAGGACCTAATTCACTTATGCTGGCAAATAAGTCCGCACATATCCCTATGGCCACTGAGACCGGTAGGGAGGTACTCAAAAAGGTACTCTTGATATATAATGGTGTAAATTTGTCCGTATCACAGAGTGTTTGAAATGGGCTTTATTTAGGGACTAAAGACATTAGAGGTTTATTTTTTTGTGTTAATTTACACTCGAGTAACTACAATACGTTTTGTCTGCAACACAGAGAAAACTACAGCAGTAGGCAGGAATTTCACCTTTAAATTTTACCATATTTTTATTCAATAAAGTTATTTGTATTTGTAATATGTAGCACTTGAAGCGCTAAAACTTGAATTCAAATGTATTCAATGTAATTATTATGCAAGGTGTAAAATGCCATTCTTTAAATGGCATTGAGTGAGTAGGTAAAAAATTTTGCTAAAATCAAAGTGGGTAATTTAAAAAAATATATTTGAATTACTTCTTATTTACTACAAAAACGGTTAAATAGTATAATGTTTGTTCCCGAAGGGGCCAAGATTTATAGAGTTTAATAATCAGCGTCTATACAAATTAGTACTAACCTACCTATAACAATTATTAGGTACTGATATTTGGGTGATGGAGGAGCAAGGTTTGAATTAACATAAGAATGTTAATGGGTATACAAAATCACTTGTAACTTTGTCACAGTAAAGCTATAAAGAGCCTGCTTTCGCAGTCACGTCGGACTTTGCATGTAAGTATGGTGCAGTAGAAGTAATTATCTATCTTATTTACACAAATATTCGCCAAGAAGCTTAAGGGGCTGAAATGGCACAGTGGTTTTTTTTTGGATTAGTTCTATGGACTCTTTGCGTCGCGGCCGAGTACTGTGTAAGAACAATCACTGTCAAAAAGTAAAAAATCGCGAGTAAATTATATATCATGTGCACGTTCAGTTTCACAACGTGGATTATAAACCATCCGTAAAAAATATCTACACTTAGTGGTGAATTTTCGATCTGTACTCCACATGAAAATCATAGCTCACATTGTCCAAATCCATTTTTCTTTAAAAACACGAAAAATTAGAGATATAATTCGTAACAAAGATCAAGATAATTTTAAAATGGCGAACTTGACAGCTATATTTAAGGTTAGTACCATATATTATCCATGAAATTGCTGAATGAATGAATTGCAAAACACAAAAATTAAAAAATTAAAACAGTATCACTGAAACAATACTACTATGTGTAGCTACACGTAGTAGTAATAGGAGTAGACTACAAAACGTCGATATAGTTAGTGGGTTTTGTTCGTCAATATACATTTTACTTGACTATGTGTTAGTACCAAGTAGACTCGATTAAGACAACCGAACAGCTATTAAGTATATCTAACCAAGAAATTCGCAGTTGCAATTCACGCCTGAAAATGAGCCTGGTAAATGATAATAGAGCTCGTCTTTAGAATAGGTATACACCACAATGTACCTTCATTATTTTTTTACAGATAGATATAGTTATTTTAAATAACGACACGAAATTTTATCTCCCGGAAATCAATAGTTTTTGAGAAATAAATTATTGAGGTTTTAATTTTAACCTTGATTATTTGTTTATTTTGCACTTCTACTAAGTACATGGCATAGCCTAATGGATTCAAAAACCGAAAATTATTCAGGTGGCTTAGATTAGGTCGTGTTATGGTGTGAGAAAAAACCGAATCGGAGCACCCACCTTCCAAGCACTCTTGTCTGTTTTTTATAAGCCGGAGGCGCTTCCCCTCCGCGCCTCTGGTTTATAAAAACACATAAGGTACTTCACTTCTAATAAGACATTTGTGTCTTATGCTTAACCTGTTTTTGTTGACGTTTTTGTGTTTGTGATTTGTAACTAATTACTTTCATGAAGAAGAAGAAGATGCTAATTTTGTAAAATTTCATTAGTATCAAAAATCTTGGTTTCAGTAATCCCCCCCATCAGAGGGAATATTCCGCCCTCTCTCCCCCTAACCACTATACGTAATATGTACTAACATATACCATATCTTACTTAAGTCCTTTCAGTGTATGTGGATGTAAACATTGTTTAAATTATTATTATTATTTAAAAAAATAATTTCCGGTACCCCCACCCCTCCAGGGGGATGCTAAAACCCCCCTCTCCCGCACCACCCCTTCCTATAGTAGATATGTATGTATACTGATTCTAAAGTCCTTCCGATAATAGGATTGCCCCCTATTATATAGGACCAAAACATGTCTGATCAACACAGACATTTAGACTCATACTTTACAACATTTTAGACACGTTAAATTTTATACATAGTGTAACATCATATGGAAAGGGGCGTGTGCTATGATACACTAAACATTACAATGGTTGAGAGTAATTAGCGAAACGCGAAGTTTATTTTGTTATTGGAATATACACAAGACAATTTTTGATCCGATTTATTATTAAATTAGTATATTTTCAACTGAATGCGCGCTGGTAAATGCTAAATAGCGTTAGTTAAACAAATTTTAATGTGATGTGTATAAATTAATATAATAAAATAGAAATACGTTACCGAGAAAGACTAGTTAAGTAACATTTCACTTTAAATGCGTGTAGTACAAGGTAAATGGCTTTCTTATGTTTTTCACTCAAACTGAATATGATTTCACTACTATTGATATAATTTCACCATTTATCAGCGTCTTGAATATGAAGAAACTACGTTTGTATAGAAATCCCTCTGAATATATTATATTATTTATTTTGTATTATATTATTTTTTAACCAGTAATCTCATACTGTTTAAAAAAAACAGAATTCGAACACTCTTATAAATAGTTCAACGAACACTATACCTTTCTATACTTTCCATTGCGCTATGCTCGAGTAATTGGGTTTCCGAATCCTACGTATAAACGTACAGCATTAATAATCCACCCGCTTTGGAAAAAATATAGGCTCGTAAAGACGGTTTTCTCACAAAATTCACTACAACTGGGAAAAAGAACTTAAGTAAATTTTATTTATTTCTGTTATGCATTTAAAAAGGTCAAAACTTCGTTCTCGTTAATCACAATTTTGACCTCTTCTCAAAAGATCTATTCAATCTCTCCAAGGCACTCGAGCGAAACCGGGCAAGCAAAGCACTTAAATCAGCGAAATCCTCTCAGCCCGTTAAATATGAAGCCGAAAGTAAATTAAGACTCCATTTAGCGAACATCGAACGAATGAGACCCTAATTACGTTCAGTAGGACCTAATTCACTTATGCTGGCAAATAAGTCCGCACATATCCCTATGGCCACTGAGACCGGTAGGGAGGTACTCAAAAAGGTACTCTTGATATATAATGGTGTAAATTTGTCCGTATCACAGAGTGTTTGAAATGGGCTTTATTTAGGGACTAAAGACATTAGAGGTTTATTTTTTTGTGTTAATTTACACTCGAGTAACTACAATACGTTTTGTCTGCAACACAGAGAAAACTACAGCAGTAGGCAGGAATTTCACCTTTAAATTTTACCATATTTTTATTCAATAAAGTTATTTGTATTTGTAATATGTAGCACTTGAAGCGCTAAAACTTGAATTCAAATGTATTCAATGTAATTATTATGCAAGGTGTAAAATGCCATTCTTTAAATGGCATTGAGTGAGTAGGTAAAAAATTTTGCTAAAATCAAAGTGGGTAATTTAAAAAAATATATTTGAATTACTTCTTATCTACTACAAAAACGGTTAAATAGTATAATGTTTGTTCCCGAAGGGGCCAAGATTTATAGAGTTTAATAATCAGCGTCTATACAAATTAGTACTAACCTACCTATAACAATTATTAGGTACTGATATTTGGGTGATGGAGGAGCAAGGTTTGAATTAACATAAGAATGTTAATGGGTATACAAAATCACTTGTAACTTTGTCACAGTAAAGCTATAAAGAGCCTGCTTTCGCAGTCACGTCGGACTTTGCATGTAAGTATGGTGCAGTAGAAGTAATTATCTATCTTATTTACACAAATATTCGCCAAGAAGCTTAAGGGGCTGAAATGGCACAGTGGTGTTTTTTTGGATTAGTTCTATGGACACTTTGCGTCGCGGCCGAGTACTGTGTAAGAACAATCACTGTCAAAAAGTAAAAAATCGCGAGTAAATTATATATCATGTGCACGTTCAGTTTCACAACGTGGATTATAAACCATCCGTAAAAAATATCTACACTTAGTGGTGAATTTTCGATCTGTACTCCACATGAAAATCATAGCTCACATTGTCCAAATCCATTTTTCTTTAAAAACACGAAAAATTAGAGATATAATTCGTAACAAAGATCAAGATAATTTTAAAATGGCGAACTTGACAGCTATATTTAAGGTTAGTACCATATATTATCCATGAAATTGCTGAATGAATGAATTGCAAAACATAAAAATTAAAAAATTAAAACAGTATCACTGAAACAATACTACTATGTGTAGCTACACGTAGTAGTAATAGGAGTAGACTACAAAACGTCGATATAGTTAGTGGGTTTTGTTCGTCAATATACATTTTACTTGACTATGTGTTAGTACCAAGTAGACTCGATTAAGACAACCGAACAGCTATTAAGTATATCTAACCAAGAAATTCGCAGTTGCAATTCACGCCTGAAAATGAGCCTGGTAAATGATAATAGAGCTCGTCTTTAGAATAGGTATACACCACAATGTACCTTCATTATTTTTTTACAGATAGATATAGTTATTTTAAATAACGACACGAAATTTTATCTCCCGGAAATCAATAGTTTTTGCGAAATAAATTATTGAGGTTTTAATTTTAACCTTGATTATTTGTTTATTTTGCACTTCTACTAAGTACATGGCATAGCCTAATGGATTCAAAAACCGAAAATTATTCAGGTGGCTTAGATTAGGTCGTGTTATGGTGTGAGAAAAAACCGAATCGGAGCACCCACCTTCCAAGCACTCTTGTCTGTTTTTTATAAGCCGGAGGCGCTTCCCCTCCGCGCCTCTGGTTTATAAAAACACATAAGGTACTTCACTTCTAATAAGACATTTGTGTCTTATGCTTAACCTGTTTTTGTTGACGTTTTTGTGTTTGTGATTTGTAACTAATTACTTTCATGAAGAAGAAGAAGATGCTAATTTTGTAAAATTTCATTAGTATCAAAAATCTTGGTTTCAGTAATCCCCCCCATCAGAGGGAATATTCCGCCCTCTCTCCCCCTAACCACTATACGTAATATGTACTAACATATACCATATCTTACTTAAGTCCTTTCAGTGTATGTGGATGTAAACATTGTTTAAATTATTATTATTATTTAAAAAAATAATTTCCGGTACCCCCCACCCCTCCAGGGGGATGCTAAAACCCCCCTCTCCCGCACCACCCCTTCCTATAGTAGATATGTATGTATACTGATTCTAAAGTCCTTCCGATAATAGGATTGCCCCCTATTATATAGGACCAAAACATGTCTGATCAACACAGACATTTAGACTCATACTTTACAACATTTTAGACACGTTAAATTTTATACATAGTGTAACATCATATGGAAAGGGGCGTGTGCTATGATACACTAAACATTACAATGGTTGAGAGTAATTAGCGAAACGCGAAGTTTATTTTGTTATTGGAATATACACAAGACAATTTTTGATCCGATTTATTATTAAATTAGTATATTTTCAACTGAATGCGCGCTGGTAAATGCTAAATAGCGTTAGTTAAACAAATTTTAATGTGATGTGTATAAATTAATATAATAAAATAGAAATACGTTACCGAGAGAGACTAGTTAAGTAACATTTCACTTTAAATGCGTGTAGTACAAGGTAAATGGCTTTCTTATGTTTTTCACTCAAACTGAATATGATTTCACTACTATTGATATAATTTCACCATTTATCAGCGTCTTGAATATGAAGAAACTACGTTTGTATAGAAATCCCTCTGAATATATTATATTATTTATTTTGTATTATATTATTTTTTAACCAGTAATCTCATACTGTTTAAAAAAAACAGAATTCGAACACTCTTATAAATAGTTCAACGAACACTATACCTTTCTATACTTTCCATTGCGCTATGCTCGAGTAATTGGGTTTCCGAATCCTACGTATAAACGTACAGCATTAATAATCCACCCGCTTTGGAAAAAATATAGGCTCGTAAAGACGGTTTTCTCACAAAATTCACTACAACTGGGAAAAAGAACTTAAGTAAATTTTATTTATTTCTGTTATGCATTTAAAAAGGTCAAAACTTCGTTCTCGTTAATCACAATTTTGACCTCTTCTCAAAAGATCTATTCAATCTCTCCAAGGCACTCGAGCGAAACCGGGCAAGCAAAGCACTTAAATCAGCGAAATCCTCTCAGCCCGTTAAATATGAAGCCGAAAGTAAATTAAGACTCCATTTAGCGAACATCGAACGAATGAGACCCTAATTACGTTCAGTAGGACCTAATTCACTTATGCTGGCAAATAAGTCCGCACATATCCCTATGGCCACTGAGACCGGTAGGGAGGTACTCAAAAAGGTACTCTTGATATATAATGGTGTAAATTTGTCCGTATCACAGAGTGTTTGAAATGGGCTTTATTTAGGGACTAAAGACATTAGAGGTTTATTTTTTTGTGTTAATTTACACTCGAGTAACTACAATACGTTTTGTCTGCAACACAGAGAAAACTACAGCAGTAGGCAGGAATTTCACCTTTAAATTTTACCATATTTTTATTCAATAAAGTTATTTGTATTTGTAATATGTAGCACTTGAAGCGCTAAAACTTGAATTCAAATGTATTCAATGTAATTATTATGCAAGGTGTAAAATGCCATTCTTTAAATGGCATTGAGTGAGTAGGTAAAAAATTTTGCTAAAATCAAAGTGGGTAATTTAAAAAAATATATTTGAATTACTTCTTATTTACTACAAAAACGGTTAAATAGTATAATGTTTGTTCCCGAAGGGGCCAAGATTTATAGAGTTTAATAATCAGCGTCTATACAAATTAGTACTAACCTACCTATAACAATTATTAGGTACTGATATTTGGGTGATGGAGGAGCAAGGTTTGAATTAACATAAGAATGTTAATGGGTATACAAAATCACTTGTAACTTTGTCACAGTAAAGCTATAAAGAGCCTGCTTTCGCAGTCACGTCGGACTTTGCATGTAAGTATGGTGCAGTAGAAGTAATTATCTACCTTATTTACACAAATATTCGCCAAGAAGCTTAAGGGGCTGAAATGGCACAGTGGTTTTTTTTTGGATTAGTTCTATGGACTCTTTGCGTCGCGGCCGAGTACTGTGTAAGAACAATCACTGGCAAAAAGTAAAAAATCGCGAGTAAATTATATATCATGTGCACGTTCAGTTTCACAACGTGGATTATAAACCATCCGTAAAAAATATCTACACTTAGTGGTGAATTTTCGATCTGTACTCCACATGAAAATCATAGCTCACATTGTCCAAATCCATTTTTCTTTAAAAACACGAAAAATTAGAGATTTAATTCGTAACAAAGATCAAGATAATTTTAAAATGGCGAACTTGACAGCTATATTTAAGGTTAGTACCATATATTATCCATGAAATTGCTGAATGAATGAATTGCAACACACAAAAATTATACAGTCGGATAGAACCTCCTCCTTTTTAAAGGTGTTTTTATTGCCTAGCGTGTGTGATAATCCACCTTTTATAGCTGTATCCATCATTTAATAGCTGTATTAAAGGTGCATTCTGCGTTGGTACGGAATCCTCTACTTGCTATTCCAACTAGCATTTGGTCTGTTTTTTATACTTTTCGGTGTTGAAAATCCGTTCCATTCATAACCGTTCCGTGAAAAAAAATGGCTGCGCATTATTGCACAAACAAAAGCATTTTCATGACAAGGCAAAATGCTAAAGAAAATTAAAGGATTTCTCTTATCTAAGATCTTACTGTTATGTCGAGACAACTCTTTAGTCCTGTGGCAGGCATTGTAATGAATATTTATGTAAATGGTCCGTAGGCGTTCCGCTTTTCATTAAATACATTTTACATAAAAGAAATATAATTTATAGCCGTCTCTCGCGACTTCGGTGCTCACTCCTTATTTGGAAATGTTTTTGTTAAGCTACGAGTACTATAAGTTTTTTGTTACTTTGGGGAGTCGCTAAGTGAATACGAAAATACATATTAATTTGAGAAGGCGCTCGTTTATTTATTTAGTTTTAATTATCAAAATTAAAAATCTTTTTATGTTTCATAATTTTTATCCTCTGTTATGAAGTAGGAGAATTTATAACGTAAGCTTTTAATGTGATTGCTATATAGTTTTAGTTTTGGGACTTAGGACTTGTGAACAATTCCTAGGTTTCGTACATTTCTGGTAACATAATACTATATACTTAGCCAAGTCTAGAAGATAGCAACAAGTACAAAAATATATTCATATATAGTATAAACATCGCAATATAGTTATTTACTATTATGTGTACCTGATTGAAAATAAAATCTCATAAAAATATACCCAAATCGTTCTTACGAACATCTCGTTCCTTGTAAAGGCCAATATTAGATTTCCTGAATATGTCGGTTCTACTTACTCACCTGCTGTGAACAAGGTGTAATACTCGTTTTATTAGATTTTCTTTTTTCTGTAACACTTTTATTTGTTGTGATATGAAATAAAAATATAATAAAGCTTTAATAAAATGCGAAAAAATAAATGGTAATCCACTCACACCGCACGCATATTTGACAATATTGCCTATACTATATTAATATGAATAATAATATATTTAGGGCCTGTTTCAGATGTTAAAGTAAGTTCCGGTTTTAGTGCCCGCAACATATTTAATAAATAAAACACTATCTTTACATTTCATAGTCACCGTTTTAGCCTATCCATCGGTTAAAGCTTGCATGCATAAACGCGCTGCATGTTAACTGTCATTTTTATCGTTCAGTTATTTAATGTGTTGAATAGCAACCCGAAACTTTATTAGGACATTCTGAAACGGGCCTTTAGGCATACCATAAGAATAAATATTGTTATTATTTATTCTTAGACTTATACCTCGATGACACTGTAATTTCAAGTCGTGTCGGTGGTGACCAGTATAGTGTATAGTGGGATTAGTAAGTGAAAATTGATATTTTAAGTTGTATGTACCAATATAAGAAAACGGTATAATAAAAGTGAGGTAAGGTAAAATATTTTCTTCATTAAACGGAACTGACTTTGAACACATAAAAGTTAAAATAACTTGAGGAAGCGAGTTAATTAAATCAGTATTGTACTGACTCAATAACTTATTTCATACCATTCAGTGTTACAAGTAGTTTCCGTTTGTAATAGAATTAGAGTTAGAAACATTTAGTAATAATATTTCTTATAGGTGATTTCATATAATAACTATGAAACTTATAATAATATAATTTCAACAAGTCAAATTGTATAATTTTGAGTAATGAATGATCGATTGGTCTGTGACAAATTCTTTCACTGAATAGTAAGCTATGTCGAGCAGCAGCGTTGTATGTTTTGAAATAAATGCGCTTGCAGTATGTCTTTAAAGTTCTTGGGAAGTTTGTTATAGGTTTACAACCACGAATTCTAACTAACATTTTTCTTTAAACAAATATATTCTTAATTACAGATGATAATAATAGATTGGTATGGTATAGGCATATGTTATGCTATGATGGAATGTTGTGTTTCAGGGTTTATGTATGTTTGTAGGTATGTTTGTGAGTTTCTTTGCTACACCATGACTTCTTAACGACTCAAACGATTTTAATGTATGAGATATTGTTACATTTGTCGTGATAGCGCAAGTAACACTAGGTACATAAAAAAGCATATCTTGCAGTTTTAATTTCAATGGATCATTAAAACGTTTAACGAATAAAAAAATTGGAGTTTTCACTTTTTTATTTAATTTATACTTGCTTCATCACAGTTTACATATCAAAATGGAGTTGACAATTTATTAGCAGACAGAGCATACTACACATAAATAAGCAATGAACTTAATTACAATTTTACTAAATTCGTATTCCATTACATCATTCACTTTAACACTTAGATGTAGGTTAGTGTTATGGTGTTATATCTTAAAAACTAAGTATCTATATTTTTTTTCCTATTCTAATTTTTGTTAGTATCTTTCATATCTAAGTAGTTTCTATAGTTATCACATTACATTTTAACATTTGAATTACTAAAACTATATTATTCTATGATCTTGTCCCGGATGGACCCGCCACTGACTCCGGGGTCCTCTTTCTGCTTAACATATTCTCCACGACCTTTTCGTTTCGATCTTGAGAGAGACATAAACTCCTTTCAAGAAATACAGGCAGGACGATATGTACGGTTTTCATTCATTGGCGAGATTCAGAGTTGAATTTCTTCATTATCTAATATTTTTTTTAAGTAGTTATTTTTTTAATTTTATTTATTACGGGTAAACGTATTATAAATTACTTTTGAATTTTAGAGGTACTTTATGGAATCACGTGCATTATTTTAAAATTCGCGGATACTACAGTCATGTAGAGTGATTTCCAAATCTAGCTTCAAGCACGAAGAAACTATTAAATTTAAAATTTTCCGCCACATACGAAGATTGCACCTAAACCACTTCAAAATATTGGCAGTTGCTAAAGGTGAAATAGGTAGTTACCTCTATTCCATATTCCTTCGAAAGCGTAATCTCGTAGGTTTGTATTGTAATAACATATAGAGCTATTTGCTGTTCCATTACCGACAAGAAGGTTAGAGCCATAAACTTAAGGGTAAATTCCATCCCTGAAGAAAAGCACTGTAGACAATGTCTTAGTCATTAAGCCTTGATCGTTTATGTGTTTGTGGAAGAGTGCTTCTCATTTAGTATCGTACTTTTATCATGTTGTAGGCGTTAATTGATCATAACAACGCCGAATGCTAGCAGCGTAATGAAAAATTATACTTTTAGGTATCTGTTATCGTTTCGCTAAGAGCAATTGCTTACAGGTAACGTAAATGAGTATGGAATTCAATGCTTATTACGAAGAACGGTGTTTAAGATAGGAATAAAAACTATAACAACGTAAATTATTAACACAAAATAGTTGTTAATTCATACATGTTCATCTTCATCATCATTGGTCTCTATGTTTTGTGATATAGAATACAATATAATTATTACTTTTTGTAAATACTACTTTTAAATAAAATACATTCAGCAAGTGAAATCCAATTGAATATATTTTATTCAGAGAATTTCTATACACCTTCTAACTAACCAGAACAAATTTGAGAAAAATATGTCTTCCAATGGTGCCTTTATAAATAAAACACTACAATCTAATTACTACAGCTACTACAACGAAAGCATTAAGGCCATTTAAGGCAATTTGACTAAACTTGTTAAAATATTTGAATATTCAAAGTTTAAGAAATTTGTGAAACAGAAAACGAATGTCTATAATGTCTGCAATGAATCAGATCATTTATTTATTTCAGTCTCAGGTCCATAAATGTTTTAGTTAACAAAATTACATAAAATTATTATTATGTTAGTCACATAATACACAATAAACACAAAAGATTACCTATTAGATAGAAGGCTAGATAACACTTTATTGCACTTTCTTACTACAATTAATATAAGTAACAAAATATTTCATCTTAAGATAAAAAAGATCGAAAAAAAAAGTACAATCGGTGGCCTTATTGCTAGGCAGCAATGTCTTCCAGGCAACCGTTAGCAGATTAGATGTAGTGTGGGGACGTTTCCAGTGTTATAACACTGGACAATCCTACATATCACCTATCAAACAATTTCGAAAATACTAAAAAATATAGAGCAATACTCAGAGTATTAGGATACCTCAGCAGCAACTCTAATAGAGTCCATTAAAATAGTCACAAATATTCTAGTTTAACGTCGCGTAGTTCTTATTCTTGACGGTGTTGACGTGTTAATTTTGTTAAAATAAATCATTCTTAGTTGTTGGCGTTATTTTTTATTTGAATAATAACATTTTGTTTTAACGAATTGAATGAAAACACTGATTGTGACGGCTCCGTTTCAATTTGGATGGTTAATGTGAGAACATTTTGGTGTTGATTTTTAGATTATGAAATCGTAATGGAATTACAAAAGCTAAATTTTAAGCACTATCTCTCTCATTGATAAATGATGATATGGTCGAAAACGGTAAGCAGGCTTTTCCTTGATTGAGAAGTGGACAAAGGCAGTTGCCGAAAACATTCAAAAAAGTAAAAAAATATTTCAGCACAAAGATGTCTCAGAAGAATTCTGAGTTTATTATTTTAACTGCGGAACTTGCCGAATTATCATTAATGATCTGACTTTATACGCTATTTAAATTAAGTTGTCTGAACTGTAATAAGGAGATAAAGGTGTTTAGAAACTTTACCGACTTCTGAACACGCACCTGTACAAACTTTTACGTCTCATATATTTTATACAGAATATTGAATTGATGTCTTTTTATAGGATTAACAAGAGCTAACTCGGGTTTGTATTAAATTTAAGCTTCTTTGCTGTATAGTGAAAACTTGCACTGGTTTACTAATACCGTTATAGAAGCAAAAAAGCAATCCCGAGACACTTAAATGTCTTAAAAGAAAATGGCCTCAAAAACGATTTTCAATTCAAACAATTTGAATTTAAGTGCTACTTTGCTTGCAAAGCGCTGTTTTTAATAAACTTTGGTCTAAATATCATATTTGGAGACAAACATTTCAGAATAGGCTTTTTCCATAAACTTATTGTAATAAAATAAAATTTACCAAAACATGGAACCGACTTCAACACCCAAAAGTGTGAAATAACTTGTTGAAGTCGGTACTATGATAGTTAAAAAATTCAAAAGTACCTATTATCACAATATTGTGCGGTGTTGAAGTTGGTTCAATTTATTGCTTATAATTTTTTTTGTGACACTTGCTACTCACGGGATCGATTGTCATCGCGCGACTTTAACATCCAGATAAGAAAATATTTTTCAGTTATTGGAGTGTAACTCAATAATGACTTGACCGATTTTGATGAAATGAAATAAAACGACTGATGTGAATTAAATTAAATGAATTTATTGAATTTGATCAAATTAAGAAAATATGAAAGCATCAGCTTCAAACAAAAAAAATTTCAAAGTCGGTTGACCGAGTCAAAGTTTTGAGGTAACAAACATAAAAAACAAACGAATTGAGAACCTCCTTCTTTTTTGGAAGTCGGTTAAAAAGTAGACTCACTTGTTGAATTAATACTCTATAACATTTTCATGGTCTTGTCAAGTTAATTATAAAAAAAAGTAAATTAGCTATTACTTTACCACCATCAAATAGTTTGTATAAATTATACAAATATATCGTCACCCTCCCCGCTAACTGTTCTAAGTGAAAATTGACACTTTGCCAGGACAACCGATTTTCGGTTCAGCGCTACAATAATGTTATTATGGTTGCGTTAGTTTGAGCTTTATAATCAATTGAGTAACAATACAATACAAAATTCTTTATTCATCAACAATCTGAAAGAAAACAATAAAATTATTACAAACAAATTAATATATTAGATTGCACAAAGGGCGGCCTTATCGCTTAAGCAATTTCTTACAGGCAACCTTGCATGGAGAGGATTTACAATATTGTGGTTTAGGGATTCCAAAAAGATAAAATAATAATAATAAAAAATAATGATAAAACATACGTATTTATACATTATAATATGCACAGCACACATATAATTGTTTTGAATTGTGCATAAACTATACTTATATAATAAAAACATAAATACAATAACTAAATATGATATTATATTTACATACAATACATTATAATATTACATAATATATAATGTACTACCATTTATATAATACAATACATACATATCTTATACAAAACATAATGAGCATATGTAAAATATTCAGCATATGTTTGATAAGTAGTGCTCTTCACCATATCTTTGAATAAAAAAATAGACTTAGCTTGTCTGATATCAACAGGTAGTGCATTCCACAAGAAGACTGCATATTTTGTAAATGATTTATTAAAATATGTTGATGATGAGACAGGCATATCCAAAAGCAATGTATTTGTTGAACGAAGAGAGAGAGAATGTGTTTGATGCAGAAATTGAAAACGTTCCTTGAGATAAAGATGAGTAGTGGGATTGAACAAAACGCTATAAAGAAGAGAAAGGACATGAGCATCTCGGCGACGTCGGATAGGTAACCATTGAAGCATATTGCGAAATTGGGTGACATGGTCATACTTGCGCAAACCAAATACGAACCGAATGCAAAAATTTTGTAAACGCTCTAGCTTATTCAGCTGTTCTTCGGTTAAGTCCACATAGCAAGCGTCAGCATAATCTAATAAAGGGAGCCAGAGGGATTGTGCTAGAGTAATTTTGGTAGATTTTGGGAGGAAGTTACGCAACCGCCGAAGCGATCCGGCTGATGCAAATATTTTTCGACTAATTTCGGTTAATTGTGGTTCCCGTGATAATTGTTGGTTGATGATGACACCTAAATTTTTTACTGTTTGATTAAAAGGAATATGAGTGCTGTCGAGAATGACTTGTGGGAGGCGGAACCAGTCAATTTTGGAAATCATTCATGAACTGCCGATAATAATAATTTGGGTTTTCAAAGGATTCACGCTTAGGCCGAACGACTTACTCCAATTAGAAATATGCTTTAAGCCTTCATTAATACGATCAACAGCACAGTGCAACTGTTCAAAAGGAGAATGTGAATATATTTGTAGGTCGTCTGCATAGAGATGATAGGAAGAGGATAATTGATTTGAAATTGATTTAATGAAAATTGCAAAAAGTAAAGGGGATAAAACGCCGCCCTGAGGTGTACCTCAGGGCGGCGTTTTATCCCCTTTACTTTTTACACCAGCAGACGTATTACACCATGATGAGAAGATATCATCAAAACGAACACGTTGCCGGCGGCCATACAGGTAACTATGAAACCAGTGAACAGCCTTTGGAGATACGTTAAGAGAAAGAATTGCAAGTAAGACGTCAAAATCAACACTATTAAAAGCATTACTGAAGTCAGGTAGTGAAAGCACAGTCAGTTGCCCGTTACTCATACCATACCGGATATCATCCGTAATTTTAACTAAAGCAGATACAGTACTGTGACCAGGGCGGAAGCCAGATTGAAAGGGATTGAAAAGATAATTCTTGTTAAGGAAAGAAGAAAGTTGTTGGTATACAAGGCGCTCAAATACTTTTGAAAGAAAGGGAAGAATGGAGATTGGCCGGAATTCAGAGAAACAAGAAGGATTGACTTTTTTGGGGAGGAGGGTTATTTGAGCTTCCTTCCATACTGAAGGAAATTCGTCATTAATTATGGAAAAGTTAAAAATGTAACAGATTACTGGAACGATTTCATCCAGTATGGGTAAAATCATCTTACGACTTACGCTATCACTACCACTTGCATTTGACGAAATAGAAGAAATGGCTCTCTTAACGTCACAATCAGCTATTTGACTAAAAATGAAATGAGAGTGGTCAGGAGTTGGCCACAAGTTTTTTATGCATGAGATTCCTGATATTTTTTGTAAGCCAAGGTGCTGGGAGATGTTTCATCCTAACAGGTCTTAGAGGGGCATGCACATCATACAAATTTGACAAAATTTCGTTAAAACAAGCGACTTTGTAATCTATAGATTTTCCATTTAGCACTGCTGACCAGTCCAACTCTTGAGCGTCCTTACGCAAGCAACTAATGTCTATTCCACCAAAATTACGTAGCATAACGACTTTCGGTTTGGGTTTTGGCGGACGGATTTTATATGAAAGGAAAAGCAAATCGTGATATGAAAAAGCATCCGCCAAACATTGACCATGCTTACTGACATGATTACTTGATGAGACAAGAATAATGTCGAAAAGAGAAGGTTCACAGTGTGGAAAATGATGAGTGGTATCAAAGGGTAGGATGGTCAGGTTGTTAGATCTTGTAACGGATTCAAAGTTATGAGACCAAGTATCTCTTTTCAATAAGCAACAATTAAAGTCACCCATAATAATATTGTGATCATATGAAGGGAGGTGATTTTGGAGAAGGTGGTCAAAAGATTGAAAGAAGTTGATACGCGAAGGAGAATAATAAATACCTAGAATAACTTTAGTGTGAGAAAGGACTACCTCGATCAATATATGCTCACCAGCATTGAATGGTGAAGGCTGGGCAGAGGTGCTTAGAATGGAGAAGGGAATGTTTGCGCGAAGATATATAGCAACCCCACCGCCACGACAGTCAATGCGGTCATTTTGTATTATAATGAAGCCAGGCAAAGAATAAATAGTAGATGGATGACAAGGTCTAAACCAAGTCTCTGAAACCAGTATGGCATGTACATTTTTGTGATCAAGTGACGCCAGCATATCTGGGTAATGAGCCGGAATGCTCTGTGCATTTATATAGAGGACATAACAAGTTTTTAGGGAAGTCACCAACAAACGAATCTATAGTATCAGAGATTGAGGGTAAGCTATGGAAGCTCTCAGTATCTTCCGAAGAAGTAGAACACGATAGATAGTCAGAATTACTATCATCACTATGAAAATACAGCATTTGTTATTACTTATGTTATATTGATATATATGTATTATAAATATACTAACAATAAATAGATACAAATAATAATATATATATATATATATATATATATATATATATATATATATATATACTTTACGAGTATATATATATATAAAATAGATAAAATAGATAAAAAAAATAAAATAGATAAAATAGATAAAATAGATAAAATAGATAAAATAGATAAAATAGATAAAATAGATAAAATAGATAAAATAGATAAAATAGATAAAATAGATAAAATAGATAAAATAGATAAAATAGATAAAATAGATAAAATAGATAAAATAGATAAAATAGATAAAATAGATAAAATAGATAAAATAGATAAAATAGATAAAATAGATAAAATAGATAAAATAGATAAAATAGATAAAATAGATAAAATAGATAAAATAGATAAAATAGATAAAATAGATAAAATAGATAAAATAGATAAAATAGATAAAATAGATAAAATAGATAAAATAGATAAAATAGATAAAATAGATAAAATAGATAAAATAGATAAAATAGATAAAATAGATAAAATAGATAAAATAGATAAAATAGATAAAATAGATAAAATAGATAAAATAGATAAAATAGATAAAATAGATAAAATAGATAAAATAGATAAAATAGATAAAATAGATAAAATAGATAAAATAGATAAAATAGATAAAATAGATAAAATAGATAAAATAGATAAAATAGATAAAATAGATAAAATAGATAAAATAGATAAAATAGATAAAATAGATAAAATAGATAAAATAGATAAAATAGATAAAATAGATAAAATAGATAAAATAGATAAAATAGATAAAATAGATAAATAAGATAAAATAGAACTGTCAATGACTATATCATCAAGATAGGAAAACTGGAGTGTAACTCAAAAACTGCTAAAAATGGGACCACAAAAAAAGCATCAGCTTTAAAATAAAAAAAAATCATCAAAATCGGTTCACCCAGCAAAATGTTCTGAGGTAACACCAACATCTAATTGAGAACCTCCTCCTATTTTGGTATCGGTTAAAAATATCATTATCTTATCGTCAACTCAACTTTGACATAACTTTGTTTATTTCTTTGAAAGCGAAGACTACGGAGTCCGAATTTCAAAATAATGAACATTTTAATTTCGATTTTAATAATTAGAAAATAAGAAACCAGTTCGGGATTGCACTTTCCGGCCTTGTATAAATGTTGTCTTTGGGGGTTTGTTCTGTGTTCACCATCGCGTCTGCTTATACTTATAACTCTTTATACGATAAAACAGAAAACGTTCAAAACCTATATCTTATATTAAGACCCCTTAATATTTTATATTTTGTTTTATTAATAGTTGTTGAATACCTGCCATTCTGTAATAACTTCAGCCAATATGAACGTATTGAAAATTTTAAAAAATTCAAGCACTCTAAGCGAAATTTTGCTCAGCCGTTCTTAACCGGCAACGTCCGCCGCGGTCATGAGTTGGATGGGTGACTAGTGATATTACTACTGAGCGCTTCCTTGTTGTGCACGTCGGCCCCAGTAGTTCTCTTAGCAGGGCAGTCGTTCTAGCATAGTGGAAGGTTATCCTAGAATATTTAGCAAATGCTCACCTGGCTATCTACCACCCTCAAGTAGAAACATCAGCGACCACATCATCATTTACCATCAGGTGATATAGTGGTCAAAGTCTATCAGGTATAAATAAAATTTAGGGTTTCATTTTCATAAGTTAACTCTGAACAAAGAGCTATAAAACACTTTCGAAAATGTGTTCCAAACGTTTGCGTGTTGATTTTGGTTCCCAAGCCATATAAAACAACATTCCTAAAACTACTGTTAAATTATTATATTAATATGTACTTATATTAATTAATTTGATAACCTAATATTTGAAATAAGTATGTAACAAAATATGCGGACAGGCTATCCCCACTTTAGTATTCATAATATAAGTAAGCTTTTAGGATGATATATTGCTCCAGCAATATTATTAAACCCTTGTTTATCATACACCAGGTGTTAATGACATGTTTTGCCATCCTAGTACCATGTTGATTGATGAAGAAGCTGTACTGAATTTAAAATAGTAGACACAATATTGTACTCTTCTCCTATAAAAATAACTTTAAGTATAGTAGTTCTAACGAAAACATTAATTTAACTGAGTAGACAGATTTGATAAGTATTAAGTAGGTATATGTGTTTAGTAATGAAAAAGTTTGGATTCATGTCGCTGTGATATTATATATATAAACCCTCTGTTTTGATGACATAATCATAATAATTCGACATGCATATCACTGTTGAATTTAGGTTCACCAACATTACAATTTGGAAAATCTTTACTAATGTAGTTAATGCACGATTGAACAGGTTGCAATTTGTACGCGCTACCACTACACTATATTTGTGCACGACGCGTGTTGTACTGATTCTGATTGCTAAGTTTAAATTCGACTACATGTAATAGCGGAGCGGCGCGGCGTGTGTTCATTATTTGCAGTTTATTCATGGTGAATTACGCATGCATAGTCTGTTATTTGTCGGATTACAAGGTACTCTTTGTCAAAATGTATCGGACTATAGGGAGTCTTAGGCAGCACTCTATAATCCGACAAATTTCAATAGTCCGACACTGTCCTTCAAAACGATTGTCGGATAACCAGGTTTCCACTATATTTGTAAATATGATTACAAGCAATATTGTGGAAAAAAATGGGTTGCCCTGGACAGGAGGCGTAAAACACTCGGTACCCGTCGCGAAATCAGAGGAAATCTAATCAAAATCGAACTCACGAGTTCGATTCCTGCCCACACACACATTTTATGCTCTAATAATTTGTGAATGTGATAATCATATTATTTTATATAAATATAAAAGTCAGAAGTATTTGCAATGTAGCGTACTTATAGCCGTTCTTAACTGATTAACTAAGTGATACAACGTCCATCTGCGGTCATAACTTTGGTGGATGACCGCTTTTGTATTAAAAGTACTACTATATTAAAAAGCATTCAAAATGTACAGCACAAATTAGGTAAAAATTAGTAGGGCATTTTGAGAATTCCCGCCTAGCCAGCTGCCACCTTCCAGTATAAAATCTATCATCTATCGCCAAGCACCCAGCAGTATGTTCCAGCAACTTTCCTTGAAAGCCAGTAACTATTTTAATCGAATTTTTTGTCTCATCTCGGAGTTACATAATTATAGGTATTGATTTCAGAGGTATGTTTTTGTTTTTATTGCATTTGCGAAATAGAAATAGAGTATCCTGTTTTCAGAGGTTATTTTTTCTATTACTTATTTCGGTATTTAGAGTTAATCCAAACTTTAATAAGGAAGATTTAAGGAGCGTTTCAACTCTGTGATCTGTGGTTTCAACTGTCGAGAACTTGGACTCCAATGGATAAACTGCGCAGGAGCTAAAGAAGCGTCACATATACATAGTTCACGATCCGATATCGTTAGTTTATTTGTCGTTTTATTCAAAAAGTGCTACGGCAGTTGTGACAGACAGTAATTACCATCACCTTGAGCGGTATTTTCAAAGTCTTATCGTATCTGTATCTGAAATCTCGTGATATTCGTGCACCTCATCAGTTTTAGCCGCAGCGTCATCATCAGCGCGACGATAAAACGCTAAAGAAAGAGGGTATGCTGGTTTATTTTCTCTTAATGCCAATCATCTAACCGCATGAACTTTTATTTACTCGTGCTTATTGCGATTACAACATGTCCCTAGGTACATACCTAGGAATAAGATATTTGTTTTCATTCTGTCGTAATATGTCTGTGGGTTTTTTGTGAGTGTTAGTAGACTTATAGATATTTTTTTCGTGTAATATTACAGCATTGTTTTAATGTTACAGAAACAAAAAGGAAATCTAATAAAACGAGTATTACACCAGACGTGTTCACAGCAGGTAAGAAGAATTGACATATTCAGGAAATCTTATATGGGCCTTTACAATGAGATATTCGTAAGAACGATTTAGGTATACTTTTATAAGATAGTAAACAGCAATATTGCAATGTTTATATATGGAAATATGTTAGACTCCTCGCTGTCTACCAGATTTAATGGTAAATATATCTTATCCGTCTGTAATCTGTCTGGATGTCATTGGCCCGAAAGGGCTCCAATGTATGAGATTCGTGTTATTAGAATTTCACGCTACATTCATTTGGCTCACAAACAAAGTTCTAACAAGCTGCAAATGCGATAAACGAACGTATAGTCAAACGGGCATTTATTACATTACATTGCGGATCGGCTTCACATAATATACTAATCCAGTCCTAGAGACCTGTACCGTCACACATAACATACCTCATAAATATCGAAAAATAAATCCATATTACGGGCCCCAGCGAAAGCTAAAACTACGTAGGTAAGTAGTAAATTATACAATAATTTTACATACTTGGTAATGTATTTATCTCAAATCAATATACTGGCTACAAAAACATGGAAAATAAATAATAGATTTTTCGAAAGAGAGAGAGTCTATCACTTTTAGGCAACTGAGGTGCGTATCATGATATTGCCATTAAATTAAGTGCAGGCGTCCATACTTTCAACACCTTATAATGTATATCTCCGTCATTTTGAATAATTTCCAAAAATTAAATCGACCAAAAACATTTTATGTACTTATCAAACCTGCTCACAAATTTTTGTGAGAATCGGTTGAGAACTGAGACCTGTAGAGGAGAACAACCGGACATACAAAAAAAAGCATTTTTGTCTAAGTTGAAGAAGAGCTCGCTCGGTCAATGAAAACGATTTCACCATAAATTCCAAATAAAAACAACTCAAGTGACTACTACTTTTGCAAAACATTCCAGAACACAAACCTTATATTTCGCTGTAAATGTTACTAAAACGCAATATTTCCCTCAAAACGTTAGGGGTAGTAAAAACATGTCATTTAGTGGCAAAATTAAATCGTGTAGGCGTAAATTTATCGGCTTAACGTTAATTAAACATCAGGCCTTTAATGAAAAACGATAGTTACCGGAGTTAAGGATAATCTCTGTCGGTGTGATATTTGAATATAAAGCAAACCTTGACATTTTTGGCGGGAAATTTAACATATTATATACTTTTTTTTGCTAGGTCATCTGTATACTATAATACTTAAACACGTAAAATGCTATATTCGGGGAAAAGTTTTTACATTATTTTAATTATTATTGAGTTTATTACAGTTGTCACAGTTCTCGAAGCCCTCAGAACCCAGCTTGCTTAGTCGTTTTTAACCAATCCGTTCGCGGCTGTCATGAATTAGATGGGTGACCGCCAGCGGCATCACTATTGAGCACTTCCGTACTTTAAAGGATAAGCTATCGGAGGATAGCAGTAGAAAATGTGTCACCAAGCACCTAACGTTGTGTCCCGGCAGCTATTTTACATTGCCATGTTCAAGGTATTATAGTGCCGTTACGCCCGTTATAATATAAGTCAGTAATTATATAACAGGTTTTTTTCAAAACGGGCCTTGGAATTATTGGCATACAGAGCTGGCACTAGATCGATATTTATGTGGAATAAGGTGTATAGTAACAATACTCATTTTAATTCAATTTAAAATCTGTTTCACCAACAACGGCGAACAATCGTGTTGAAACAAAAAAAGATTTTGCATTCTGATAATTAATACTAAATAAACAAACAAGCGTTTACTCATTAAAATCTATTTTCATATTCACTTATCAACTCCCCAAAGTAACAGAAAACTTATTCTGGCGTAACAAAAACATTTCCTTATGCGTACTAAGGACCGAGTAAGGTCGCAAGCGACAGCTATAAATTATATTTCTGTTATGTAAAATTATTTTATGAAAAGCGGAATGCCTACGGAAAATTTACATAAATATTCATTACAATGCCTGCCACAAGACTAAAGAGTTTACTGGAGTACTTAACATTAGGATCTTAGACAAGAGAAATCCTTTAATTTTCTTTAGCATTTTGCTTTGTCATGAAATGTTTTTGTTTGTGCAATAATGCGCAGTATTTTTTTATAAGGAACAGTTATGAACGGACGGATTGTTGAGGGTGAAAAGTATAAGAAACCGACGAAATGCTAGTAGGACTCGCATGCCGAGGGTTTCGTACCAAGGCAGTATGCACCTTTAAGGTGATCACCGTAGTGAAACGGGCACTTTTGGAATCTTCTTTTACCGAAACTATTCGTTCAAAAAGTGCGAAAAAAATATATCATAATATTTCATTCTTTATTGAGTGAATTAGTTGATTAGTTTTTACTAAAACTTATTAGTTCTTCTGTAATAAATTGTAATCGGCGACCCTTTTTAGACTGTTTTTTATTAATTTAAGAGGCATAATTGATGTAATTACAACGTTTCTTTTTTTAAAAAATAGCTAATACTATACTCTACTGAACTACTTACCAACTTGTGTTGAAAACATTTTTATGAATTTTTGGCACAAAATTGCGTGATCGCAAAGAAGAAATCTCAACGAAAATCAGTCTGCCCGCAGCGCTCGGGCCATTTGGACGTGGGATCTGTGCCGTTCGTTACGCCATCATTTTTGTGCATTTATTTTACGAAATATACAATATTTATTTACCATACGTTAATTTGCAAGTCATAAATTATTGAAACTCAAGTAAAAAAAATATTGGATAAGTACTTTTCTTTATATTGATTTATAAAATCTTTATAACAACGAGTTGATTAAAGTTCAGACACGGCATTGTTAATTTCTATTTTAGTAGGTATCTAGATTTTTAATCCTTAGTAAAATATTTCATTTTGTTATTTATAAGCTACTGTACAATTAAACGAGAACTAATTTCTAATGCACTTAACACACTTTCCGAGACGACTAACTACTTTCTAGGAATTTAGATATTCAATCATTCAAATAAAGGGAAGTTATATATTTATTATAACTTTGACTTTAATAGTTACTTAGTAGGTAGTTAGTCGGATTGAAATTTGTGTTACATCTGTATGACTACTCTCTTCTTTCGTCCTACCTATAAAGACATGTGCCCGTAACTTTTGAACCGTAACTTCTGTAGATGGTTTCATAGCAAAAGTGATTATGTGAACTATTATTACAATTTAAGTAACCGACTTCCAAAAAAGGAGGAGGTTCTCAATTCGTCTGTATGTTTTTTTTATGTTTGTTACCTCAGAACCCTGGACTGAGTGAACCGATTTTGAAAATTATTTTTTTGTTTCAAAGGTGTTGCTTGTCGTTTGGTCCCATTTTAAATTTCATCATAATCGGTCAAGCCGTTTTTGAGTTACTCTAAAATACCTGAAAAATATTTACCTAGCTTGATGATATAGTTCTTAAAAATGAATGATAATCGATCCCGTAAGTGGCAAGGAACACTAAAATGTGTGAAAAAAAATTTTAAGCAAAAAAATGGAACCAACTTCAACACCTAAAAGTGTGAAATAACTTGTCGCAATCGGTACCATACGCAAAGTTTTGTGATATTAGGTACTTTTGAACTATCATGGTACCGACTTTAACAAGTTATTTCACAGTTTTGGGTGTTGAAGTCGGTTCCATTTTTTTGCTTAATTTTTTTTTTTTACAATTATTATTATAATAAGTGGGGTTCCTTAGGAAAAGTGACTAAGAACCCCGGTACGATTCTTCCCGTATAACTTTTAATGGCAGCAGTCGAATGAGACTTGTCAAAAACCGAAATGACGGATTCAAGATGGCAGGCAAAATTCAAGATGCCCTGATCCGGCTGAAAATAAACGCCCTGAGCAACCCTGATAGGGTTGCTTAGAGCGTCGTTATTCGGAATTAAGAAATTTCTTATGATGTAATTTTTCAAGATGGCCGCCATACATAGATGTTTTGAAACCATTGGCTTAAATTGTTCAATGGGAAGGAGTCATGGGGAAAGAAAGTATTCTAAACCGAAAATAACAAAGTGATTTTCATGATATAGAAATAATGGGAAATCATAAAATGACGTCTGCCAAGTGAAGATAGATGACGTATCTCGTAAATAGTTACAGATAAGTAAAGAAGTTTTGAACAAATGTCATAGGGAATCGAGAGAGCACTCAAATGACACGCAACAAAAATCCAAAATAGCAGAATTCATACAAAGTGCTGAAGTGCGATCCCGCTGAAGTAAGGTTGAGCTTCAGTGTGGTCGGAGTACGTTATGGTGGCTATCTTGAATTACATCATTCTGGATTTGCCATTTTGCTCTTCTTATTTATCATATTGCATTTAGAGCACGGATGGTGCGTGAGTTCGAAAGGCGAGTGCAACATTGATGAATGGCCGCGACCTACGAGTGGGGTTCTTTAACCAATGTGACTCAGAAACTTGGTGCGATTCTGCTTGTAGCACTTTTAGTAGCGGTAGGGTGAATCTTATATGGTGGTTTCATTACGGTTATCTTTTGTATTGAGCATTGCATTGGGATAATACTTCTATAAACATTTTGAACTTTTATTATATTATTATTTGTAGCTATGTTATTTCATACTGCATAAAAATAAATGACACACTGCCTGATAACTTGTTAGCATATAAATACATAACAAATAATTAAAAAGGTATGGTTACATAAGAAACGTAATTGTAATTTTTTTTTAGATTTATAATACAATGGGGAATAAACGAAAGTATAAAGTGCTCCATTAACGTTTTGTAGTAACACAAACTGTGAACGAGTTCTTGAGTTCAGTGAGTTATAAATCTAGTAAATAAACTTTAAAATTGCATAATGACTTTCTATAACTGAAATTATACCTAAACATTACATTTAGTCACCTATAGATTTATAGAAATATGATAAGGTAAAATTGTAAGTTTCTGTTTTAGAGTTGGTAGGTATATTACAGTAAGCCAAAACACAAATTATTTGACAGATTTCTGTAAACAAGGTTATTTAAAATTAAATACACATTCTCACCATTTTCCCTTCAGTCTACACAATTCTTTCTGCTTACCAAAAAACTGACACACTTTTTTCGCTTTTTCTACATGAGCGTTATCGTACATAATAATAATAATTTTATTTCACAAAACGTTTAACATGTTGGAGCAGTAAGGAACACATAATGTATACATAGAACTATGAATAAGAACAACAAAACACATGTGTAGATACAATGTAAGTCCTACAGGCACAAATATGCTCCAGGACGTTATCCGCACCAACCCGGTGGTTGGTTGAATGTCTTTACTGTAGTAGTACTGTTTATGTGTAGTTTCTACACATACAAGTAAGTATTCGTACCGCTTCATGAAATTGAACTACTTTTTTGAGCACAATACTGACTTTTGAACTAACACGATACCAACTTTGACAAGTAATTTCACACTTATCAGGAACATAAGTCGGTTCCATTTTTGTTTTTAAAATATTATGTACAATTTTAAATTATAAGCTCGTTTTATGGATCTCATAATCTCTGCTAACCACCAAACAATTAAGACTTTTACTTGCAAATTATGTTGATATGGAAGATAGGCACCTTTCTAACAAAATTTCAAGAAGATCGGATCAGGCAATCGAGATAATGACTGGGAAATATACACTGCTCAGACATCCACCGAGACCACGCTTCGCTTAGTCTATTAAATATTTCTATACTTACAAGCGATGATATTTTTTACCGTATAGGTTCGCAGTAACTGCATATAAAATGTTGTTATGTACACTTCTGTTCTGCCGCTTCTATCAGCACGCGAAACTCTACAATTTTAGCGATGCTATCCGTGGTACGGCGACTAGTGTCGCCGTGCGACTGAATATTTTTATGAGTTAAAAGTTAACGTCTATTTCTTTTAGCTCCGCCCGAATTAGAAATTATTTTGACTACTGTCTTGCCCTTAATACAGTTCAAAATCCTTTACGGGAATATGATTCGCATTTGGCCGGATTGTTCTATATGATGTTATTCGTTAGATATTGGAGTAATACCATACAATGTTTAAAACGTATATACAAGTTTGTATGTATTATCGTTATTAGGATAGAGAAAAACAAAAACCATTAATAAATTCTGAAGCCATTCTGAATCGATCAACAAAGTTAAGCAACAAGTAGGTCGACACTAGCGTAGTGCAACAAGCGATTTTGTGCCGGCTTGATCTTTGCAGTTTGGTGACCCCTTTTATTTTGAACTTTTTCTTGATGTCATTTATTAGGTAATCTATACACCTGCCAAAAATAGCACTATAAAGATCGGGCGGATAGATGGACAGTCGAGGTTTCGTAATAGAGTCCTATCAAAAAACTTTTATAAATATTATTTATTAGGTAATCTATACACCTGCCAAAAATAGCACTATAAAGATCGGGCGGATAGATGGACAGTCGTGGTTTCGTAATAGAGTCCTATCAAATAACTTTTATAAATATTATTTATTAGGTAATCTATACACCTGCCAATAATAGCACTATAAAGTTCGGGCGGATAGATGGACAGTCCAGGTTTCGTAATAGAGTCCTATCAAATAACTTTTATAAATATTATTTATTAGGTAATCTATACACCTGCCAAAAATAGCACTATAAAGATTGGGCGGATAGATAGACAGTCGAGGTTTCGTAATAGAGTCTTATCAAATAACTTGTTGAAAAATTTACTTAGAGTAAAAACTGTAGACATGCCCGTGGGGCATCGGGCTAGAATGTCAGCCCTTCATCACTACCCGTGGGTGTCGTAAGAGGCGACTAAGAGTAACACACCAGAAGGTGGGCAGCAGCACTTTCTGAGGAACTGATATCTCACACTGCGATCCCCAAGCTGCCTGGCAAAGCGTAGGGATTATGGCAAACTTCCCCCCCCCCCCATACTGGGGGAGGCTGTGTCTAGCAGTGGACTATCCGGGTGATACAGTAGAACCAGCATAATAACTGAACAGTACCGATATGTTTAAGTTATTGTTTTATACATTTCGGTATTTTTGCCGTTGCCGTTTGCTTTTACTATATGTGGTTTTACTTCTCATTTTGTACTGGGTACACCAACAGTTTGATTGTATTACCGTTTTTACGAGAGAGCAAATAACATTTAAATTAAACGCGTTTCATTGTATTCATTGAATCTTTTTACCAGCGAACGGGAGCCTATTCGCAATGCTCCTAGCATTATGTTGGCTTCAAATCAGAGTTGCTTATTATAAGCACATATAAAAGAAATAAAATCTAATTTGAAGCCTGTGTTGGCACACAATTGATAAATCAAGAAATCTTTATCGTTGAATAGATTCAGGCGTTACTTTGCGAAATCTATATTGAATAACTAACTAAATGGGTAACAACAAATATTTTAGTAAAGTTTTTATATTTTTAAGTGTTTTACAAAAAGATTCATAACAGTAGTTTATGCAACTGTCATATAATAGAGTTATATTATAACATATGTGTAGATTTTTGAAATGAGCCGCAGGCGAGTTTAAAAATAAGATTACACGAGCGTTTCAATACCTAATTATATGCAGTTGCATACACTACTTTATTTACTCTCATGGCTATAGGTATAAAATGCAATATAAAAACAGCGCGTTGCGCGCGCTGCGCGCTCACCACAGATAATGTGTACCTACTGAAATTGAATTGAAAACTCCTTGGTCGGGACACATAGTATTTTAATAATATAAAAAATGTTTTAAAGCATTGTTTTGTTAGGAGAATAATACTTTAATTAAATTTTCTTAAAGAAGTATGTAAATAAAATATTCCAATAAAAGTCTGTATTTCATTTCATAATTAGAACATTACTGAATGAAATTATATAAAATATTTATTATTACTTCTTTATCGCTTTGGGTGGGTACTTAGGTTCAGATCTCGTAAGTTCGTCCTTAGTCGTTCTGGGTGATTTAGGTTATAAATCTGTCACACAAAATGTAATTTGTCAGTTTTATATTATTATTTCGTATTGAATAGAAAACTTTCGTTTTATTTCTACTTAGATATCGATTGTGTAGGTCCTTAGCAGTAAATATTAACTATGAAACATTGTATCTAAAATGAATCAAATGCGTCGTATTTTATATACTTTGTAGTTTTTTCTGAGCATTTTTACTGTGACAATATATAAATAATTTTGCATACCCACTAATATTCCTAAATATAATTTACAATACAATACAATACAAAAATTCTTTATTGTACACCAAAAATTTTACAAAACACATATAGAGAATTCTTAAAGATAAAGTACAATGGGCGGACTTATCGCTTAAAGCGATCTCTTCCAGTCAACCTTAGAATGGAAAATATAGATATGTGAGGAATAAAAATAGATAGGTGGTGTAAATTTGTAGAAATTAATAGTAATTAATTAAAAATAAACTAATAAAATATACAACAAATATATATGTATATTTAATACCCAAATATATTATTTTATAATACCTATATATATAAATACATATCTATATAAATAATATACAAAATACATAAATATTAGTTAATATTAATAATAAATAAACAAAGTACGACAATGTAGGAGCCATAACAAAAGTTTGATTAATCATCGTGCAAGATAAAAAGATCTGACTTGGTTTTTGAATGCATTTAATGTTTGGGCCTTTCTTACGGTTACTGGGAGTGCATTCCATAAACGTGCGGCTTCAACAGTAAATGAACCGCTATAAAAAGATGTCTTAGAGGCGGTTGATGACAGTATCAGATTTTCTGATGACCTAAGACTGTAGTTTGAGTTATTCAAGAATTCAAACCGTTTCTTCAGGTATAAGGGAGTAAGGGGATTAAATAAAATATTATACAAGAGAGACAGAATATGCGTATTCCGGCGAAGGCGAATGGGCAGCCACTTGAGCTTTGTACGAAACTGGGAAACGTGGTCGTATTTTCGAAGACCGAAAATAAACCTTATGCAATAATTTTGAAGCCGCTCAAGCTTATTCAGCTGGTCCTCCGTGAGATCTAAGTAGCAGGCATCTGCATAGTCAAGAACCGGAAGGAGAAGAGATTGCGCTAGCGTAACTTTAGTTGCCGTAGGAAGAAAGTTCCGTAGTCTTTTAAGCGACGCTGCAGAAGCAAACACCTTCCGACTAACGGATGATAGTTGGGGACCCCATGAGAAATTTTTGTCAAATATAACTCCCAAATTTTTTACTTCCGAGCTGTATGGAATAGTAACACCATCAAAACAAATGTTGGGAATGATTGCTTCATCAATTCTAGCAGTCATTCTGGAGCTCCCGATGATGATGGCTTGTGTTTTTTTCGGATTGATTTTTAAACCAAAGCGCTTGCTCCATTCCACTATACGGCTCAGGTCGGAATTGGCCACGCAGATAGCTTCGCTCAATCTGTCAGGGGGTGCCTGCGAGTAAATCTGGAGATCATCTGCGTAAAGGTGGTAGGAAGAAATAAGTGAATATGATATAGAATTAATAAATATAGCGAAAAGAAGAGGAGATAGTACGCCGCCTTGAGGAACACCAGCACTCGTGTCACACCAAGAGGAATTAGTATCCTCAATGCGAACCCGCTGCCGGCGTCCATATAAATAATTGCGAAACCAGTCAGTCGCTGAAGGAGATATGTTAATAGAGCTGAGCGTAGCCAAAAGGATATCAAAATCAACAGTATTGAATGCGTTACTAAAATCAAGGAGCGTAAGAACAGTAAGTAGGCCATTATCCATTCCTAGTCGTATGTCATCAGTAATTTTGACAAGACTTGTGATGGTACTATGACCAGGGCGAAAACCGGACTGGTATGGGTTCAATAGGCTATTGGATGAAAGAAAAGAGTTGAGTTGATTATAAACTAAACGTTCAAGGACTTTAGACAGGAATGGTAGTATAGAAATGGGACGGTATTCAGAATAAGAGACGGGATTTGATTTTTTAGGTATAGGGACAATATATGCCTCCTTCCAGATAGAGGGAAAGGTACAACTGGATATGGAGTGATTGAGGATATGGCAAATAATTGGCAGGAGTTCATCTAAAATAGTAACAATCATCTTTCGACTGATATTGTCCCCACCGATAGCGTTGGATTGAATGGATAAAATACTTTTCTTAACATCACTAGCAGCGAACTGACTAAAGTAAAATTTAGAGTAATCTGGAGTTTGGGCACATGAAAGATATTTTATAGTATTAACTTTGTCATTAGGATCAAGGTTAGAAATAGCGGAAGAAAAATGCTGGTTTAGGGAATCAATGTCTAAATTGTTAGAAACGGTTTCTTGGCGAGGTTTGCCCACTCCAAGTGATTTCAAAAATTTCCAGACTCTTGCTGGGTCTTCGTTTTCAACGGATTCATGGACATGGCGGCGAAATGCGTCCCTACACACCCTATTGCAGTGATTTCGAGATAAAACATATTTTTCCTTATTGAGATCTGTAGGACGACATTTATATTTGGCTTTGGCAACGAACTTTTTATGCATCAGTGATTTGATCTCGTTAGTCAACCAAGGAGCTGGAAGATGCTTCATTTTAACAGTTCTGACAGGGGCGTGTTTATCATATAATATATTAAGCTGCAAGTTAAAGATCGAATCTTTTCATCGAGAGAGTCAGAATTTATTAATTGAGACCAGTCAATACCACGCGCGTCCTCACGCAGCTTATCCACGTCCATGGAACTAAAGTTACGCTGCAGAAGAATTTTTGGCTTGGGTTTTGGAGGACGAATTTTATATGATAAATAAATAAGATCATGATAGGAAAAGTCTGCATGACATTGTCCATGTTTGGCAACATGATGCAGAGAAGAAACCATAATTAGGTCAAGAAGGGAAGGAGAACAATGTGGAAAATTATGTGTAGCACTAAGTGGAAGTATTTGCAGGTTGGTAGCATTGGCAACTGATCGTAAGAGTGATGAGCGGGAATCATTTTTAAGAAGGCATGTGTTGAAGTCACCCATAATTATGGTGTGAGGATAAGAAGGGACCAAATCTTCTAGAACCTTTTCAAAGGAAGAAAAATAATTAATATGCAATGAAGGGCTGTAGTAAATGCCAAGTAGTATCTTGGTATGGCAGAGTAAAACTTCTACAAACAAATGCTCGCCCGCATTAGACGGTGGGGGTTGTGCAGACATACTAATTATTGAAAAAAGAATATTTGATCGTAGATAAATGGCCACACCACCCCCACGAGATCCAGTACGATCATTGCGTATCAGGTTAAAACCTGGAAGAGAGTACATGGTCGAAGAAAGTGATGGTTTCAGCCATGACTCAGAGACGAGTATCGCATGTACGTTATCAACATCAAAAGATGCCTGCATATCTTTGAAGTGGCACGGAATACTTTGCACATTAATATGAATAACGTTGAAGTTCTTAGGCACATCAGAAAAGTGATTGGTTATAGTGTCACATAACTGAGGAATGCTAACGAAGCTATCTGAACTACTACACGACTCATTGGAGTTAGCTGAGAAATATAATGCGTTACCGTTATTATCGCTGTCATTAAAATCAGACATAGTAAATATTATATTACATAAATTACTAATAACTATAAATAATAAAATATTCCTAATGTAAGAAGATAATAAAATTTTAAATATATTACGTAATGAAATATATATATATATAACAAATTACTAATAATAATAGTTCTATGTAAAAATAAGAAGTCTAAATATATCTATAAAACATATTTCATCTGCAAGTTGTTGTACCTCTATGAAATTAAACATAAGTGTGACTAATTTTAAATATTGTTCGGGGTTATTTTTTTTCAAAACAAAGTGTAAAATATACAAAAAAAGCATAACAACCTATGACTATTTTCAGCACGGACGTATCATTCATCTACATCACATATACACGTTACATTATAAATGTCAAATTAGAACGATTCTAAAACACAGATAAAAAAAAAAGTTGTGATTGAGTGACATATACGTCAAAAGTCTAATACAAAAATGAAGCCGTCACTGTCATGATGCAGTACGTTTAAATGTCACTAACATGGAAAAGAAATACATACGTTTTTGCCAATTTTTGTTTGCACTATTTATATCTAGTGGGTACTAAACATAAAAATGCATGCTGGAGGTATCCGGAAGAATATAGTTTTCTACCCGACCGAACCGTGTGTTTATATTTGGAAATGAGTTATATATGAATGAATGAATTTAGAATAAAACTATAAAATGGTAAAACTTAGATGAAGTTACTTCTTGGAAGCTTTGGCAGCGGCTCGTCGCGTATTTACTGGCGCCGCCGGCTCCTTCACGACGTTGGTGGCAGAGACGGCCACAAGTTTTGTGGTAACCGAAGTCGGCGGGCAAATTTTCTGGAGCTCTCCCATGCTGCATACTCGATGGCGAATGCCATTAGGACCCAGGATGTGAATGTGCCCATCTCTCGTCCAGCATTTATTCACACCAAAAAGTTGCCTTGCTGCCATGAAGGTGTCATGTCGCGGTTTCGTCATGAACTCTGAGATAGTGATCCCAGTACCTCGCAGATTTGTTTTTGCAAACCAGACCTTGTCACGCACTGCTAAATCACGAAACTTAACCAACAGAGGCCGGGGCTTATCCTGCATAGCACGCCCCATTCTGTGACTCCGGCTTATATGATCAGCATTGAAGTCTGTAATCTTGAGGAGGTCAATTATGGTCTTAGTGACTGTGGCTGCACTATCTTCTTGCTTGTTTGGCTGTGGCACACCATGTATGAGCAAGATTTTTCGACGAGCTCGCATTTCTTGCACATCAAAATTATGTGTAAGGGCACCAAGTTGCTGTTGAAAGGCACGGAAAACTCCCATGGTAAATTCCTTGAAAGTGAAGAAGTCAGCTGCCAGTGTCTCATTAGTGCTGGATGGTGTAGAATTCTGTAGATCACTTTCAAATTGACACATTCTTTTGTTCAGTGCCTCCATAACCTCAAACATTGACTGATTTGATGTGGCCATGTTTACAATTTCAATTATGTGGTTTAGGTGACAACTGAAGAGGATATGGTACACAAGCAGGTGAAATATGCTTCCTAATAAATACTTTTACACATTTATTTACTTTACTTTGTGATTGTAAATATTTTTAAAATGGATATTAAACAGGAGCTACTTTTGAAAACTGTTTCATCACCTACCCACCAAAAAGATCATCATCAATTTACCTAATTTAAGGCTTACTTAACTGTCACCCAAATATTGATACCAATTTTAATAGGTAGGTACTAATTTATATACTGGTTATTTAAAATATGGATAGTTGGATACATAGAAAACTCTTTATTGTTACACCAAACCCGAAAAATGAAAATTTGTTAAATTGTAGTAGCGGCCCTGATTCGTTCGATGTTCACTAAATGGAGTATTAAAATATTTTATTCATCCTGTTACACCAAATAATTTATTAAGGGAACATGGTGCAACGGAAGGTACAAACATATTATATAGGGTGAACTATTTATAAACAAAGGGAAAATGTAGCCATAGCGCTTACCATACAAACTTAGTTTCGTCATATTTTAAGACGCTGATAAATTATAAAATTCTATCACTATCAAACTATATAGGAGTGATAGAGAGGCAGCTATGTTGAAATCACGATCAGTGAATAACGAAAGAAAGCCTACTTGAATCGAAAATGTAACTTCCCTTGTCCCTCGTATTGTCATATTTTATACGCATGAATGCATGAATGTTATTTTTTTACCGGTGGTATGCCTTTCTTAACAAAATACAAAGATACAACCTATACGTCATTGCAGACTCACAGGCAGTCCAAAAGCTCCAGCCCACTACCAGTAGGCAGCATGCCCAGCATATTGGCAGCATTGCATCGTTAAATTGCAGTGCTTATTCGAATATAATATATATAATTTATTGAAAAGATATGTATACCCGGCAAACATAATTTAGTCATTATTGAAATTTTATTTTGGAGAAAATTTTAAGGAAACGTGTTTCGGAATAAGATAATGTCAAGTTTAATACACATTTTTTTTACTATAGTAGCTTTAAGACTTCAGCGACTTGAACACATCGTTATAATGTTGTGTGACGAGACGATACATATCTAAATCAAATGCGGGTAGTTTGACAAAATGCTCGCCCTTCAAGACGTTGACAACCGCCTCTTTAGTCCGCTCGTGACCACGACCAATGAACCTTGGTCGAAACGTTGAGGTAAATAAATAATTATTGCACATTTAATGACGAAATAAATAATAAAACTAAAAACTGGCCAACCACAAGCATAGAACAAAGACGTAAGTGCAAAATTTAGCCGAATTCGGACACTTGATATTTAAAATATGAGCATATGATATATCTGTGCTCAAATCACAAGTCAAAATTTTCGATCCTTACCGTGAGTGTTGATGTGACTTGAAGTGTTGAAATTGTTATATGTAAGTACTAATTGCATTTTACTTACAACGTGTCCTTCTGGCGATATGCGGTCTTTGTTAAGGCAATCAGTTTTGTAAATGAATAAAAACAAAAGTAGCTGCAAGTTGCGTCGTTGGTATGTTCGAAACAACGAAACTCAACCTAAACACAATTAAAAGAATAATTTATTTTCAATTTGCGTAGCCATTCTTACGAAATTGTTTTCTGGTTAATATTACCTATGTAGTCGTTTATTAACAACCTTACAATTTGTTTACAACTCAAGAGTTAAATTTATAAATGATTTTATATTCAAAGGGCGAAAACATTTTAAAACTCTCAGGTACTGTAATAAACTAGTGTCAGCCCCTGAGGTTTTCTTTTTGAGACAAGGTTTATGTGTGAAATTGTTTTAGTAGACACGTGCTTGGGATATTTTCGTCAACATTTACATAACCGGGCATGGAGCTAGACGGTGAGGGATAACAAAAACGGTGAGATAAATTAACTGTGCAGGCTTAAAAATTGTGTCCCGCTAACTTTCTTTTGCAAATTCGGTCATGCATAACCATGTTTATTGATTATTAAAAGCTAAAACCAAATAAAAACACTTCATCACTGAGAAAACGATGCTTTTGTTTTTTTTTCTAGTTTCCTTCTAAACTAAGAAAAAATCCTTCAAAACTTGACTGTCTAAATTTAATTAATATAGTCCAAATATTGAACGTAATATTTTTCCACACTGAAATTGACGGATCACTAAGAAGGAACTGAATAATACAATATATTTGGGATATCTACTCGTACCATACAACTCTCAAAACTTTAGAAACGCCACTAGAAGTTGAATGGAATTTATTTGGAGTGAATATTTTTTGAGTTTTGGTCAGGACTTTTGATTTTACAGTCAAAGGAGGAAGGAATTCTTTTGGACTTTCACATCATTTTATTTTACCTTATTTTGAAAATTTGCTCATGGAGTATACGTATCTATTTATTTCAATGGGAATTCAATGAATAGGTATAATACCAAATCAATTGAAAAATGTAGTACTTACTGTTAATCAAAATCTGAATCATGATTTTTTGACTCCAGTGGCCTGAAAAGTCATCTCGAAGACTCGATGCCCTGTGTTTCTATATATATGATTAATGTTTTTTTTGTAATGATTATAACATTAAAATGAAACACGCCTTAAAAAAGTAAGCAGAAACCATTATCTACAAATAAAATCAAACAAAATGTATTTATATTTTGAAGGTCCGTATTGGAGCTTGCCTAGACGTTCTTATCTGATCAACTAGGTTAAGTAAAAGTCTCTGTAGTCATGACTTGGGTGGATGGCATTTATTACTGAGCGCTTCCATACTTTGCAAGGCATGGTGAAGCAACGATGCCGGTCGTCGCCTTGGGATGGGAGACATAACAAGATAGTAGGGCAATCGCGTTATTATTTAAATAAGGCTTGAACGCCCGCCAAGCTACCCTGGAGTGTAACATTTGTCCCCAAACACCTTTAATCACTGACTATTAAGTAAAGTTTTCCCTGGGAACCAGTAATTCTAAGTTACCCTGAACTTTGGCCGCAGTATCACTTATCATCAGGTAAGATGTTATAGCTTATCAACTATATAATAGAAAAAGCTTATAATAAACGTAGAAATTATGATTATAATATTTCTCCATTCATCTTAAAATCCAATATAATACGAGGAATTCACACTCCCTTTATATAAAAGAGTATTCTTGAAATATTACTTATCCGTATTTTATAGGTCACATGTTATTGCTTTAAGTAACGTGTCGATATCTTCCAACTACATTTTGCTCGGCAAGTAAAAAGGAACCTTGCCAGATGCGACCAGCCCCTATTTTTGTCGAGAAAATATGTTGGTAACTTTGAGATGAAATTAAGTTATTATATTCAAACACGCACAATGTTACCCTCAAATATAATAATATTTACTAACAAGCTTGATATTTCAAGACGTAAAATGTAGTAAGGCATAATAATATTATCTTTGTTTTAGAAATATGAATAATTCAACCTTTCATATTTTTGTTACAATTCTTGTTTATTGATGAATAAAGATATGATAGGATGTTTTTAGGATGGAATATATTTTGTTTTGTTTTAAATTATAGTTGTTTTAGTCGCAAGGAAAAAATCTAGTTTTAAATAATAGATACCCCAAGTTTATGTAACGAATAATACATTTCAATATAGATTCCTACCGATAAGTTTCTTATTGAAGTAGAGCCTTCATAGAGAGACACATACAAAATAAAAGTAGTTTAAACCTAAATCTATTTTTTATACCTGGTAGATTAGCCTTTTACCACTATCTCACCTGATATTAAGCGTTGATGTGGTAGAAGATTTTGTTCAGGCTAACCTTATAATTCTAGGTTAGCCTGAACAACATCTTAGTTAATTTTTATAACATAGAAAAAATATTGTACAATTATAATCTTGCCATAATATTTAGTAATAGTGTAAGACCAGCTGATAAAAATTTCTTGTTAGAAAACACCGCACGGTAGTAATAGTATACCAGTGAGTCAGGGGGCGTAAATCAGCCGAGTGTATAATAAGCAAGTTGCTCACGAGTTTCATACGCACTTTTTCAACATGCACCGTTGCGAGGAAAAAAACATATATATTACACAAATGCGATACAAACAACATACAAAAATTATGGAAAATAGCGCGCAAGTTTTTTTTTTTGCGCTCTACAAATGTGCGGTGGTTGATTACATATACTTAGCCTTAAACCTCTTTGTTGTTGTAATCTGTATTACCCGGTTAAATTTAAAATGCTTTGTTTACTCGCAAATAATTTGCAGTTAGGTACTAACTTAACTTTGTAGGGATAAATTACCTGGTTAAATTGAAAATGCTCTGTATACTCGCATATAATTTGTAGTTAGGTACTAACTTAACTTGGTAGGGATAATTCAATTACGCACTAGTGTGTAATATTATTATGCACGAGGGTGTTATAGTTCGGTTTATGGCCCTAAGAACGATATAATAAAGCTCACTTTACGAGAAAGGGTGTCGAAAAGCATATTACGATATTTATTGTTTGCGAATTTTGATCTATTATATTTGTATATAACATAATGCACCGTTGATCTGTGGTTCAAACGCAATATTTGTATTAGATCAGACAGCAAATTTACAGACATGCTTACTAAGTATACGTGTATGTCAGTTACACAACATTTTTTTACAACTTTTAAGCTCGGCAATGTTTTATTTGTCATTCGAAATCTGCATGCATAAGCGCTTTTTATTTACTATGTGAAGGTTTTTTTAAATTCAAACATTTGTAGCAGTACCACAAAATTATTACCTATAGTTTTACCAATTGTAGTTCTTTTTTGTTCAATTTTTAACTGACATCAATAAAAACGAGTTTCTTAATTTGACCTTTGTTGTTGTATGTGTTAACATAACTCTTTACAGGGTGTACCGATTTTGATGATTTTTATATATTCGAGAGCCCCTATCCGAGTTATCCCTAATGCGTATTTTATTTTTAAAGCCGTTTTTTTTATTACAATGGTAGGGTAATTTAGAATCTATTATTTTTGTATTCGGCTGTGCTGGGGTTATTATGATACCAGAGATTATTAATTTGTAAAAAAATATTTTAAATGTATCCAAATATGAATTGTTCGATATCATATATGTCTAAAACTGCCACGTATAACTTTATTTTATGGACTACTACATTAATTAATACATTAATCAACTTGTATTCGTTTTCCTTTTCTTTTCCAGGAAAAACATCGGCTCAGGGTGTCAGGGATCCAGGGAACCTTGTCCGGAGACCGACGCACTAATAAATTTTAAGGTAATAATTACTTAATACTGTTTTACTTATTACTAGTTTACTACTTACCTAAATTGTATAAGATTTTCTACCTATTTCTAGGTCATTCTATGTTATTTTTTCGCGAAATAAAGATATTATTATTTTGCAAATCGTTTGTCCCTCGTACGCCACAGGTTACGCCCAGGATTCTATATTATTCTAATCCTATGATCCTTCACTTCCTCAAATGTCAAAACAAGTTTGTACTTCCACAAAATATCAATTTTGCAGCCTGCATAGAAAATAATTATTAATCCATTACGATACGAACAATTGTCATCGCATAATGTCAATAGACTAGTTCTTGTTGAGATATTACTGAGCGTGATATAATCCAGAACTCGAGTATAATGGGAAAGGAATAGCGAAATAATTTCCGCACAAAAATGTGGTATTGTTTTCTAATATTTTTCTTTCGGACGCATTGTTGCCCCGCCTATGATTATCTAAATTGTTCGGAATTGGATTGAATTATTGTGGAAGAAGTCTAAAAATATCTGAAAGGACGCCATTTTTAACATTATGTGACGCGGGTGGTGGTTGACCACGTTCTTCAATTACTGGCTCTCAAAAACAGTTGCCAAAACACAGAATTAGATTGACTTATTGTGGAAAAAGTCTAAAAATATCTGAAAGGACGCCATTTTAAACATTATGTGACGTGGATGATGTGGTTGACCATGTTCTTCAGGCTAACCTAGAATTACTGGCTCTCAAGAACAGTTGCCAAAACAGACCATTAAGTAAGTTCTTGGCGACAGATTTGAAAAGAATGAAACATGGTTGTAGTTCACGCGTTTTTCATTTGTGTTTATTGCTGATCTCACCGGCCATTGACTTTAATCGAACAATATTTTCGCGCAATATCTTTAAGTGCTTTATAATTCAATAATACCTGTGTTTCTTATTCAATGCATATATCTGCTTTCTAAATAGGTTCTAGGAGGAAAGTCCTTATTTGCTCGTATTCATTGAAAAACGGATCAGTGCATTGAGTTCATAGAAGAGAACCTGTCTATATTTCCTTTTTATTGATTGTAGCAAAACAAGCAGCACATCAGATATTATTAAAATGCTGCCATATACCAAAACAAGTATCTACAGTCTATTCAGACCCCGTGGATATTCTGTGTGTACGTGGCACTGTATGCCGAGATATTAGCTTATACCTTAGTTGCATATTACTTTCCGCCACATTATAACCGCCTCGTCACTTGGTCTACAATCGTCGTTTTGGAATCTCAAGGTCCTGGGCTTGATCCTTGGAACAGGCATAGGTAGTCATTAGTTTTCTGAAAAATAAACTTTTAGAAGCAAACATACCCATATCTGGTAAAACGTGGGTGATTAAGCAACTTGCCTGTATTTTTAAGAATATAAAGGCGTGATGTTATATAATTTTTATCTTTTCTATCTTATAACCAGCTTTAATGTCCACTGTTAAACAAATGACTTCCCTATTTGCAAGTGGTTTGCCATAATGTCAACTCTTGGCAAGCGTCTTGGTGGTCGCAGTGTAAGATGGCAGTTGTTCCGATGATGCTGATACCCACCCTGATGAAACCTCTAGATTGACAGTGATTTTCTATTATTTATGCATATAAACTTTCTTCTTAATTATATCTATTGAAAAAAACGGCGTCAAAATCCGTTTTTTTTTTATGTTGGTTGCTGCATGCATGCTGTAACGACTGCTATACTAAGACAACAACCGGGACCGACGGCTTAAAGTGCCCTCCGAAGCACGGAAGCGCTCAGTAGTAATGTCGCCAGCGGTCACCCATCCAAGTCATGACCGCGGCGGACGTTGCTTAACTTTGCTGATCGATTCAGAATGGCTAAGCAAACTTGGCTACGAGCGCTTCGATTGCGCTCCGTTGCGTAGTTTTAAAGATCTAAGCATACGTAAGGACAGACAGACAGCGGGAAGTGACTTTGTTTTATACTGTGTAGTGATTGTAATAGTGATATAACACATAATATATTACGAAAAGTAGTAGCCATATAAAAATTTAAGGAAAAGATTTTTGAATTATCAGTACTTCAGTACTAATATTATAAATGCGAAAGTAACTCTGTCTGTCTGTCTGTCTGTCTGTTACGCTTTCACGCCAAAACTACTGGACCGATTTGAATGAAATTTGGTATGTTATGAGATAGTTTGAGACCCGGGAAAAAACATAGGATAGTTTTTATCCGACTGCGCAAAAAGAGGTTAATGTTTTCGCGCGATAACCGACATACGCGCGGGCGGAGCCGCGCCCGGAAAGCTAGTTAGGTTATAGTTATGTTACAACAGATATATTGATAACGCAATCCATTGAAGGTTTATTTGTATTTATGATAAAAAATACCTTATTACAAGTTACATCATTAGAAGCAACATCACAAAAATAAATTTATAAGTAACAGATATTCTTCAATGTTTAAAATAAATGGCAATGATTTGAATGCCGAATCCTTACTTCAGAACTAAATTCAAATATCAATTTAAAGTAGTCAAAATAAAACAAGTTCATAATGTGCGTCAAACAATAGAATGGCATGTTGATTGAAAACGTTCAACATGCGACGAGTCCTGCCTGTCCGAGGTGGAAGACCACGGAACTGATTGGGAAATCCCACATTGTGTTTTCGGACAATCAAATTAAAATACCTATACTGAAAATGAACATACAAACAGTAGATTAGACTTTTCTGTTGCCTTCAGAATTCTTTTTTGGTAAGCACTACTTGGATTACATCCTTACATATTTTGACTAGGAAAGTGTAGTATATTGGGACGTACCACAGTTTTCAGTTTCAATCCATTTTTGTTATGATATCTATCTCGATAACAAAAGTTCAGACATGTGTGTTGATGCTCTAAGCCGCAAAGCTGAGGATATTCTTGATAAAAGCGCCTTACCATAGGTGACTGCCTTAGCCGTGAAGAGTCCGAAATCCTACATAGATAGTACTTTTGTCTTGACATAAATTATTGCACGGCTGATTTGTGGAACTCCCTAATAGCTTCTCTGTCTACAGATAGAATCTTAGTACAATATGAATATTCATTTTCAAGGCGTGCATGTTCCAGCAAAGGCCATATCATCAATATCTATCAGGTATGACTATGGTGTAATGTTCGGTATTCTGTTACAAAATAAAAATTAAGAGCGAATGTTATTATGACCTGTCAATCGTAATGGAAGTGAATACTGTTGTCACATCCGCTCTTTCAATTTTACAAAGAAAATTTAAGCCAAAGAATTTTTCATAATGTTTTGTCTAAAATATCTGTGTATATTGAGAGTTGCATCTGAGCATCCGAGGACTGATAGAACAACAAGAAAACATGAGTCCACCACCCATTGCACGATAAAATAAGTGCATTTTGGATTTAAAAACAGAATCAAATGATTGTAATCGTCATATTGTGTTAGTAGATATAAATTAAATCAGCGTGTTGATCGATTATGCTCCACCATTGGTATTACGTGGGACGTAAAAAAGTTTGGTATGACCCGTAAAATGGCAATATGAAACTAAATAAGTACTGGCACGATAACCTCATCATGCCTAATTTTAGTACATAATATCATTACCATTTAATGTATTGTTAAAGTAAATAATCAGCTCTATAAAAAAAATGAAAATCTCACACAACTACAGCAGAATGGTAACTTCAAGAATTAATAAAACCTTATTACGCATCTAAATTATATAATAAGTTAAATGTCAGGATCAAGACTTATGTGCATCAAATGCTACAAGTAAACATATTATGTATTATAATGCTTGGGATTTTAAACTATAGTTGAAGTATAGGAGAACATTTCGTATACCAGGGACTGCATGGGAACGAATGTAATTACGAGTCATATTTACTTCAAAATAAGTTTATTAGTTTACGACCAATTGTTACCAAATAATGCTTAGTTATTTTGGCCGTATAGCCCGAAAACCCAGACAAACTGGACAAATAGGTATTAATGGGCAAGGGAAAAGACTACGAAGCGGGTCATCTAGCCGCTACCAAGTGAAAGAGTCACTCTGTCTCTAAGGTTTTAAGAAGAGCTCAAGAAGCTTGGAAGCAGCTTGTTGACCAACCGATTCAGGCCCTGCACGCTGGACACGACCTTCAGTAATTAGGAACACGATGAAGAAGACGACTTATAGTTAATATGACTTATAATCATACGAGGATACTGCAATAACAACTATATACTCACTATACTTTTAAAGAAGCAATGATGGCTCAGTGACATCGGCTATGAACTGCCGCTCAAGCAGGTCCATGGTTCGCATCCCGCCGCGGGCTTGAGCTTCACCGCATAGTGGAAGGGTATTTTGCGAATGCCCGCCTGGCTAGATAAACAAAAATAAGGAAAATTAACAAAATCCGTTCACAACTCACATAATATGCAAAAACTTTGAAGTGTTGAAATTGTTTCATTTAACTAAGTAATTGCTAATTGTATTTGACTTACAACTTGTCCTTCTGGCGACATGCGGTCTGTGTCGATTCAATCAGTTTTGTTAAGTGAATAATAACAAAATTATAAGTGATTTTATCTTCAGAGGGCGAAAACAATATATAACATTGTGATACTATAATAAACTCGTGTCAACCCCTGAGGTTTTCTTTTAGTCAAGGTTTCAGTGTGAAATTGTTTTAGTAGACACGTGCTTGGGATATTTTCGTCAACATTTACCTAACCGGGCATGGTGCTAGACGGTGAGGGAACGAAACGTGACAAAAATTAACTGTGCAGGATAAAATTTGTGTCAGTCACGCTAACTTTGGGTAGTGCTCTAAATCAACTTTCAACCAGCCTTTTTTTGCAAATTCGGTGATACATAACCATGTTTATTGATTATAATAGCAACCTAAATTGGCACAAAAATTAATTAAAAGCTAAAAACACTTCGTTACAAAAAAACCATGCTTCTGTTTTTGTTCTAGTTTCCTTCTAAACGAAGAAAAATTCCTTCAAAACTTGACTGTCTAAATTTAATGAATATATTCCAAATACTGAACGTAATATTTTTCCACACTGAAATTGACGGATTACTAAGAAGGAACTGAATAATACAATATATTTGAGATATCTACTCGTACCATACAACTCTCAAAACTTTTGAAACACCACTTGAAGTTGAATGGAATTTATTTGGAGTGAATATTTTGTGATTTTTGGACAGGACTTTTGATTTTACAGTCAAAGGGGGAAGGAATTGTTTTGGACTTTTCACATCATTTTAATTTACTTTATTTTGAAAATTTGCTTATGCAGATATGTATCTATTTATTTCAATGGGAATTCAATAACGAGCTAATATACCAAAACGTAACGAGACGTAACAAGAAAGTAGGGCAATCGCGTTTTTATTTAAATGAGGTTTGAACGCCCGCCAAGCAAACCTGAAGTGTAAAATCTGTCCCCAAGCATCTTTAATCACTGACTTTTAAGTAGAGTTTTCCCTGGGAGCCAGTAATTCTAAGTTAGCCTGACGATACATACGAGGAATTCACACTCCCTTTCTAAAAAAGAGTGCTCTTGAAATATCACTTATCCGTATTTTCTAGGTCACATTATATTGCTCTAAAGAACGTGATGCCGATATCTTTCCAACTAAATTTTCTCGGCAATGTTTATAGGAACCCTGCCAGATGCGGCTAGTCCCTATTTTGTCGAGTAAATATGTTGGTAACTTTGAGATGAAATTAAGTTATTATATTCAAACACGCACAATGTTACCCTCAAAAATAATAATATTTACTAACAAGCATGATATTTCAAGACGTAAAATGTAGTAAGATATAATAATATAATCTTAGTTTGAGAAATATGAATAATTCAACCTTTCATATTTTTGTTACAATTCTTGTTCAAAAAAGATATGATAGTACGTTTTCTGGCTGTAATATTTTTTGTTTTGTTTTCAAATTATAGTTGTGTTAGTCGCAAGGATAAAATCTCGTTTTAAATATTAGATACCCCTTAGATCAGTTAATGTAACGAAAAAACATTTCATTATAGATTCCTATTAATAACTTTCTTATTGAAGTAGCCTGCATAGAGAGATAGGTGCAAAATAAATAAATATAGTTTAAACCTAAATCTTAAAATATATATTTAAACACACAACTTACACTATAAATTCACTTACACTCACACACTTCACAGGCACTTACACACACACACACACTATATAGCGCTATGTTAATATTGAAACCATCGGATAGTTAATATTAGACGTAAGCGCCAGTGTCATAACTATTATGGGAAAGCTTATGGTTCCTGAAACACAGCCGACGCTATTTCGAGAACCTATGGGTTCATATTTACTCTGTTACCTATGTAACTTGAGTCGGTATTTGTATTTTGTATTTGTATTGTTAGTTTTATAACGTAGAACAAATATTGTACTAATAAATAATAAATAATAATAGTAATACAATAATGTTGCCATAATATTTAGTTACAGTGTAAGACAGGCTGCAAGAAATTTCTTGTCAAAAGCACCGCAAGGTAGTAAAGCATATTGCGGTAGTTATTGTTTGCGGTTTTCGCTCTAATATATACAAACATAATGTATCGTTGAACTGTTTTAAATACAACACTTTTATTAGACAGAAAGTGTACCTGACAGACACGCCCACAAAGTATACGCGTATGTCAGATACACAACATTTTTCAAAGCTATATTTTTATAAGCGATCTAAGCTTGGTAATGATTTATTTGATCTTCGAAATCTGCGGGCACAAGCGTTTTTTATCTACAAATGTGAAGTTTCACAACTCGAGTACAATAGGAGAGAAATAGCGGAATGATTTCCGTACAAAAATGTCGTATTATGTTCTTTTTAATTTCCTTTCAGACGAGTGGCATTGTTGCCCCGCCTATGATTATCTAAATTGTTTGGGGTTGGATTGACGTATTGTGAAAAAAATCTAAAGATATCTGAAAGGACGCTATTTTTAACATTCTGTGACGTGGGTGTTCTGGGGATATTTCTTTTTTTTAGCTGATACCTTTGACCACTATCTCCCCTGATGGTAACTGATGATGCGACAGATTTTCTACTTAAGTATGGGAACTAGCATTCTCAAAATGCCCTATAACTTCCACCATGCTAATTATAAAAAAGGTAATAAAGGCGACTCTCGTTAATTCGTAATTCGAGGGACTCTTAAAATGTAATGAATTATGGAGTATTTGAAATATTAAATGGTTCGAAATTTTTGAAAGAAAAGAAACCAATTCATGCGGAAGTGAATGTCAAACTAATAATTGCCAAAACAAAGGCTCGTGTACGATGATACAAGCTTGAACTTGTTCTGCAATGTACTTAGATGTCTCCGTGGCGGGATGGATTACTCGGACTTGCTTATAAGAGGATCAAGTGACTTATTCTTTACGAATTGTCGAGTGTTTGACGCAGATAAGTTCGTATTGACGCGTCATTTTGTTGCGTAGCGTTGATTTTTTTTGTTCGAATTACCAAGTGCATAAAAATGTATTGTTTTAGTTCGAAATATAAAGATATTTTCTAGAGAACTCGTGATAACTTTGAATTATAGTAGTGTACTGATACAGTATCTATTATATATTATGCATAATAAGTGGATTGTAAAACATGAATACAAAATAATCCTGAACGTAGCGATGCGACGTACACAATTTACCTCGCCACAGGAAAATAAATGTTGCGCCTGTGTCAAAACATGTTTACGCGTTTTTCATTTGTTTTTATCACCGACCGGCCATTGATTTTAATCGAACAATAGTTTCGTGCAATAACTTTTTTTTTTGCCTGATAGGTTAGCCTTTGACCACTATCTCACCTGATGGTAAGTGATGATGTGGTCGACACACCGTTAGGTGCTTGGCGACAGATTTTCAACTTGAGGGTGGTAGCTAGCCAGGCGGACATTCGCAAAGTGCCCTACCACCATGCTATAACGACTGCTATCCTAAGACAACAACCGGGACCGACGGCTTAACGTGCCCTCCGAAGCACGGAAGCGCTCAGTAGTAATGTCACCAGCGGTCACCCATCCAACTCCTGACCGCGGCGGACGTTGCTTAACTTTGCTGATCGATTCAGAATGGCTAAGCAAACTTGGCTACGAGCGCTTCAAAATAATACCTGAGTTCAATGGGTATTTCTATTTTTTCAATATTTTCTAGGAGTAATAAACTTTATTTGCTCGTATTCATTGAATAACTAATTAGTGTATTGAGTACATATAATAAAATATTTCCTTTTTTATTTATTGTAGCAAAACTATTAAGTAACCTACCAGATATTATTCAGGAAACAAGTGTCTACGGTCTATTCAGATCCCGTTGATATTCTTCGTGTACGTGGCACTGTATGTCGACATATTAGCTTATACTTTAGTTGCATATTACTTTCACGCCACATTATAAAAACCACGATCTACAATCGTCGTTTTGAAATCTCAAGGTCCTGGGCTTGCTCCTTATATAGGTAGTAATTGGTTTTTTGGTAAAACGTGGGTGATTAAGCAACTTGCCTATATTTTTCAGAATATAAAGGCGTGATGATATATAACTTTTATCATATCACCAGCTTAAATGTCCACTGTTAAACAAATGACTTCCCTATTTGCAAACGGTTTGCTATAATGTCAACTCTTGGGAGGCGTCTTGGTGTTCGCTGTGTAAGATGGCAGTTGTTCCGATAATGTTGATATCCACCCTGATGAAACCTCTAGATTGACAATGATATTCTATTATATTATGCATATAAACTTTCTTTTTCATTATGTCTATTGAAAAAAACCACCTCAAAATGCGTTGCGTAGTTTTAAAGATCTAAACATACATAAGGACAGACAGACAGCGGGAAGTGACTTTGGTTTTCAGTTATCGTGCAAAAACATTAACCTCTTTTTGCGCAGTTGGATAAAAACTATCCTAAGTTTTTTCCCGGTTCTCAAACTATTTCCATACCGAATTTCATTCAAATCAGTCCAGTAATTTTGGCGTGAAAGCGTAACTGACAGACAGACAGACACACAGAGTTACTTTCGCATTTATAATATTAGTACTGATTGTCATTACAAACAGATATTCAGAATGATATTTTTTTCAATGTTGAAAATAAATGGCAATGATTTGAATGCCGAATCCTTACTTCAGAACTAAATTCAAATATCAATTAAAAGTAGTCAAAACAAAACAAGTTCAAAATGTGCGCCAAACAATAGAATGGCATGTTGATTGAAAACGGTCAACATGCGGCGAGTCCTGCCTGTCCGAGGTGGGAGACCACGGAACTGATTGGGAAATCCCACATTGTGTTTTCGGACAATCTAATTAAAATACCTATACTGAAAATGAACATACAAACAGTAGATGAGATTTTTCTGTTGCCTTTAGATTTATTTTTTGGTAAGCACTACTTGGATAACATCCTTACCTATTTTGACTAGGAAAGTGTAGTATGTTGGGACGGACCACAGTTTTCAGTTTCAATCCATTTTTGTTATGATATCTATCTCGATAACAAAAGTTCATGTGTGTTGATTGCTCTAAGCCGCAAAACTGAGGATATTCTTGATAACCGTGAAGAGTCCGAAATCCTACATAGATAGTTCTTTTGTCTTGACATAAATTATTGCACGACTGATTTATGGAACTCCCTAATAGCTTCTCTATCTACAGATAGAATCTAGCAATGTGTAGTACAATGTGAATATTCATTTTCAAGGGTAAGGTGTTCTAAGAGTACGCGGGTGATAAGAGTACGCAGTGAAGCTAGTGACTAAACGGTTTGCTATTTGTAGCTAACTTCAATTGTGTTTAGAACGGCCCATAGCGTAGGAGTGCGTCAAGAAAAAAAAAAGTTCTGTAAAACGGAGAAGTTAGGTAAGTTTGAAGTTGTTTCCACCATTTATTATTTATTTCTATCATTTCTAAAGTATTACAACTAGAAAATCTAATGAATTTTATATGAAACGATTAATGTTTTCGTATGCCGGTTCATCAAGGTTATGTTGTGAATGAACGTAATTCCGCTTCTTACGACTAGATGGCAGCAGCAGATGTGTTTGTTTAAAATGGTGCTGTCGTGTAAGATGACGCAGTATGAAGGTGTATAGGAGTACGCGCATACTCTTAAACGATTATCGTATATATGTGTATAAATACTGTTATTTTTTATAATTTCAGCATGTCAGTCATCTTCAAAGTTACAGGTATATATCCCTACAATCCGGATGTATTTAAGGAAGAAGATTTGTTGTGCAATGAAGTGACTGATCGACCACAACATGAGATGATTACTACTGCAGCAACCATTCCATTACCAGCACCAAATCCTAATGATATCACAATTGTGAAAATATACCTAAAAGTAACGAAAACGTATTGGTAGCGTTGCCTCCTCTACTAGCTACGCAGACTTCTTCCGCAATGCCGAAAACTCCAGAATTGACATGCCATCAACGTCAAGATCTCATACATCGATTTTTAATGTTTTTCCATTACCTCACGATGAAACATCCAAAGATCTACAAGGAAGAAGAAAAGATCTAATATAATTAGTAGCTCTCCAATAAGCAGGAGCTGGAGCTTGATTAATATACGCGTACTCATATCGACCCCCGTGCGTATTCTTATACACGTGTGTAAGAGTTCGCAAATACCATTTTGTGATTTTCATCTAATTACTCAAAATTACATAAAGATAAAAAAAAATTCCTCATAATTTAATTACGTTAATCGACAATATTTCGATTAAAACAAAAACAGAAAAGAAACATTTATTATTTTTTTTTGTTTTAACGCTGTGAAACTTCCGGTTCCGATTGTTGTCTTAGGATGGCAGTTGTTATAACATGGTGGTAGGGCATTTTGCGAAAGCCCGCAAATTCCCTCAAGTAGAAAATCTGTCGCCAAGCACCTAACGGTGTGTTCCGGCAGCTGTCCTTGAGAGCCAGTAATTGTAGGTTAGCCTGAACAACATCTTCGACCACATCATCACTTACCATCAGGTGAGATAGTGGTCAAGGGCTAACCTATCAAACATAAAAAAAGAACACCTGTTACCACATAGTAAAACTCAAAGCATTGATACATAAATAACAACTATACTCATTATACCTAATAATAATTATCAAAATCCATTGACAACAACCATAATGTGCAAAAACGTTAACTCCCAAGTCATAGTTTTTAATAAAAACTTCTTGTGATGTACCTTACTTCCTACATTAACTTTATCGCTTCGCTCCTGTTTGACAAAACCGCAACACGCTGGGCTTTCTCACGTGAAGTTCGTGGGTAGCATGTTAATTATGTAAACAAAGTCATCGGATCGTTCCACGCTGTATGTACACTATGAGATTTTTCACCAATAGTGTTCGTAGCACTCCTCAAACATTTCCGTTGGTATAAAGTTCGTCGCTTGTATGTATTGGGTTGCTTTCAGATTTTATAATATCTATGTATAGTTTATTACATAGTTTGTTGTGATCATGTAATTTCTTCAGAAGTAATCGTTTCACTATTAAAAATAAAAACTTAAACAGTCCAAGACTTTCTACACGAAAAAGAAGGATTTTTTTTATGTTATAACTTCAAAACTTTGTAACAAAAATTTATCTACAAAAGGTTGTTTTTATGAAACAGACTATAAAAAAATATTAAATTCCACGTAGATGTTTAAGAAAAGCGCTACATGATGTGTTTTCTCAAGCGAAGACTGCGAGTGGCGCGACTAGTATTTCGACTCAGTAATCAGAGTGTTCTACGCAAGGTATGTTCCACAGCCTGTAAAATATTTCACCACAACGGTTTGTAACACTTCTGTAACATTACCTGTACCTCTCTTTGCTATTTTGTTATATGCTGATTTTTGCTTTCATTACTACAGTGTTATTGTAGTGGAACACTCGTACTTGAGCAACATCCCTATTCTTATACTATAAACTTGTACAATAAACAATTATTCACTTAACAAAATAGGAGTTTTCTACACAAGTTTATTGAAGAAACAATTAAAGACTACTTTGTTTTGATGTCAAAAACTGTGACGTCAAGTCTAACGCGGCTGTTTGACAAAATCGCAATATGGTTGAATTTCCTGCGTAAATATGGTAGGTGGCGCTGGAATTATTTTAATTATGTGATCAAAGCGTACCACGCACTGTGTGATACTATTGGACCTTTTACTATTAGAGTTATTAACACTTCTCAATAAAATATCTACAACGTCTGTGAACTTTATAAACACGTTTATATCCTTATCATCGAGAGAGATCAGGTCTTCCAGCTCTGTTTCTGAGAGGCCGCTGCGAGCAGCTGTGATGTAAGCTAATGCGTGGAACACTAGAAGACGACCGTGCTGAAGAAAAAGGAGCTAGAGTAGGTTTTACAGCTGCAGTTATTTAATTTTTAATAGGAGATTTCTCTTTGGAGGGCATTTCTTTAAGACAAACCATAGAAGGACTTTTTCACCTGTACTTAACTTTCAAGGGTTGTGCGTGGCATGACAATTAGTTTAACTCAGTACATTGAACGTTCTACGCAAGGGACCAGTGAGATATTCTTCTAAAAGAATGTATAACACTTTTTTCTTTGTAACGTCTGTAATGTGTTTGGTTTTGGTCTTATTTTGTAAAAGATTTTTTGTAATGCACAACACGTTTCTATCCATCGTGAATTAAAGTATAACCAGGTATAGTCAATCTAAATCTTTATAGATTTAGATTGACTATACCTGGTTATACTCTTGTGTTACATTTCCGGAGATACTAACATAAAGAAGACCGAAATCTTTTCAAAGCATCATTATCTTTCTTTAACAAATAACACAGAAAATCAGTGTTTAACGTGGACTGAATTGCTTCAATACAGATTTAATTAAATAATAATGCTCTATTATTAATAAACTTCAAAAAATAAGTTCTATAGGGTATTCTATAAAGATATGGGAGGAGCAACTCATAGGAAGGGGACAACTGAAAAAAGTATTTAACAATATAGATTACTTAAAAGTAATTGCAACTATTCTCGATGATGAAAAATTGTGGTTGAGTGACAATCGTTCTAGTTAGCAATAGTTATCGATACCTAATTGAAAGGATAAAAAAAACGTATGAAAGAACTTGTGAAAGTTGAACCATGAAAATATGATCTTAAATTGTTAGAGAGCGGCAACTACGTAATATTTTTTAAGGTGTAGAAATTACGTGTGATTGTTACTGGTTGGTCCCCAATACTAAGAGAAATGAGCATCAAATACTTTGTGATACTTTTAATACAATTATCTTTATTTTAAATTATTTCTTTTTACTTTCATTCTCTCTTTTTGAACGAGGGCCTGGAATTAATGCCAATCGATTTTAATCAAAAATTCTTCTGACACATCGCCGGCCGCTGCCGCTGCACGCTCCTTTCGCACGTGTTGTTTTGGTCACAAGTAAACTGACGCTCATCCTCGCTCCGCTTGTCGCACCTAAATATCATTTTGTTCTAGGACAAAGACTATGTCATCAGATCTTGTCAAAAGACGAATTACGAAAAGGGAGGATCAAATGAATTCTTTGTATAGCAAATATTAAGAAAGTATAAACATAATTCTTATGTTACCTTAAATGCATTCGTTTATGATTTATTCATAGATCAACTAATATAAGTAAATCTATGGATAATAATTTATAGACGCAATAATTTATTTAAAGATCAAAAACAACATTTATTTTTATGAGTGCTAATGTATAAACAATCAATTAGTTTTAAGAGATTCAAATAATATTGTCCCCTTATTTAATCTATCCTGGGGCCTCATCGTGTCACTAGTTACATGCAATCATAGTTCAAATGTCCCATTCTAGAATGGGGAAACATACAAAACTGTTAAAATGACGTTTATTTTCATAGTCGTTCTTTTCATTCTTATACTATCAAGATAGAACACGAACGAGATTTAAAGTGATCTATGACAGATGCAGTTCATCATAAATGCTGCGCCTATCACCCTGTGGCATATAAGTATCATGTGCCTCTTATTTCACCGGCACTAAATATATTCAAAAAAACCTATTCACATACGAAGGTGTGCCCTGCTGTATTTCCACGCGTAGGACTCCATTATACACTACGTATTGGTGTGGGTGTAAATGCTAATAGTACATACAGTGAAATTATGAAATGAAAAATATGATCGTATTTTATTATAAAAGCTAACGTAGTTTTCACTCATTTTGGTAAATAATACGGGATAACTCACGTGAATCAGTCAGATGGCTCCGACTATAGTTTCAACCACATTCTATATATAAGCACTAAGTGCTAAGCGAGACGTCAACGCGGGCGTCCCAAGCTCTCCTTGAAAAAGACCACCGAATGTGGTTGAAACTATAGTCGGAGCTATCTGACTGATTCACGTGAGTTATCCCGTATTATTTACTAAATTTATTAAGTATTTGCTAATACCCAAGCAAAGTCCGTGGGGGTTGCAATTACACTGCAAAAATATGGCGAGGCGTGCCTTCAGAAATGAAATGTTCTGTACCGAGACTGGTGCTTCAGTAACAAAGAAAGTATTCTTTCCCTAATAATAAGGTTTATATAAATAGACTACGATATACAGGCGTGATGGTATAGAAACATTTTATTGAAATAATATTCATTTGCGCTGGAACGCGGGAACCAGTTTTCTGCTTGTTTTGCATAAAAAGCCTCTAGAAGTTAATAGGGTTATTATACATTCAAATAAGCCACTTCACGAGGCAGGAAAATAGGCCTTTCTCTGGGCTTGTGAATTAATTACGAGTATTTTCATGAGTTTTATTTAATAACTAAGAAATCATGTTTGCTGATTTACCAATGAGTTTATCCGCATAATATTTAATTACATTGATAGCAACTGGTTTTTCTAGCAGGGGATGTCTTGATGGACAATCTTGGAAAAACTGGCGAATTATTGAAACTGTCAAATTAAAGATTCTTATGAAAAAGGGCAATATGGAATCTGATAAATAAACAAAACAGACAAATTGGGAAAAGTAAATACTAACCCTTAAGCACTAGCCCGACTTCTTGATGTTTAGCTTGATACAATGTCAACCTCATTAAGGGCTACTGATGCCACCAAATTAATGAGGAGTTATCCTTTAAGGTTCCAGCAATCGTGTTCCAGTAGTTTAGTGATCTGTCGATTATGCTGCCATGCCGGTGATAGGTACAAATAGTTTTTAACAATATTTCCTATCCTACACATTTACGATGAATATCGATATCATTTAACGATGTATATTATGAACTTCATAAACTAGAAGAAATTACACCCAAAACGCGTATTTGGGACATTATATTATTTTTCGTCGAATAAATATGAATTTTTCGTAGTTATTTCTACATCAACTTGAGGTAAAGACGGTAAGTATCGGTTTATGGATCACCACAGACCATTAATTTTAGACCACACTCCCATGTTACACTAATGTTTTTGAAGCAGTGATGGCTCAGCGGCATTGGCTATGGACTGCCGCGCAGCAGGTCCATGGTTTGAATCCCGCCGCGGGCTCGAGCTTCGACGCATGGTGGAAGGTCATTTTACGTATGGCCACCTGGCTAGCGACCACCCTAAAGTAGAAAATCTGTCACCAAGCACCTAACGGTGTGTTCGGGCAGCAGTCCTTGAGAGCCAGTGAAATTACAGGCACATGAGACTTAACAACTATGTCTCAAATGCATCTGTTATAGGCAGATATTAGGCCTCTTAATATCAGGTGGGCCTCGAGCTTAAGCCGTCACAATAACATAAAAAATGTCCACACTTGTTGTATAATTTTTTGAAGCTCTCGTAGCGAAGTTTGCTTGGCCATTCTGAACCGATCAGCAAAGTTAAGCAACGTCCGCCGCGGTCATGTCTTGGATGGGTGACCGCTGGTGACATTACTACTGAGCGCTTCCGTGCTTCGGAGGGCACGTTAAGCCGTCAGTCCCGGTTGTTGTCTTAGGATGGCAGTCGTTATAGCATGGTGGTAGGGCATATTGCGAATGCCCGCCTGGCTAGCTACCACCCTCAAGTGGAAAATCTGTCGCCAAGCACCTAACGGTGTGTTCCGGCAGCTGTCCTTGAGAGCCAGTAATTTTAGGTTAGCCTGAACAACATCTTCGACCACATCATCACTTACCATCAGGTGAGATAGTGGTCAAAGGCTAACCTATAAACCATAAAAAAAAAAAAAAATTAAGCTCACAAGATATGAATTAATAATAAACACAGTACTATCTGTGGATATTACTACAAAAAATTATTACTAATTTTCTTAAAATTATGACAATATTAAATTTTTTTTAATACATAGTTACAAGTCACATTGAAAAAAAATATAATTCTTATATTATATTACACATTAATTTGTTAATAAACTATTTTTAATTATATAATAATATCAGTGACAAGTGTGTTATTATTTAAATATACAAGGTACTGTATAAACATTATTAACATTAAATTACACAACGTTCAGGCATTCTATTAATTTCATCTAGAATATAGAAAAAAAATGTTTCAAAATTACTGACGGGTCTATCCACGCACGAATTAACATCAAAATAATATTTTGACCAACCTCGACGTTTCGATCAAGTTGCATTGACCGTGGTCACGAGTAGACTGAAGAAACGGGTGTCATCGTCTTGAGGAGCGGCGGGAGCGATTTCAATCTACCCCCGCTTGGTTTTCGTTAATGTCTTTATCTATATTTTATAGAAAAAAAATGTCGACAAATGTATTCACACCCTTGCGCTGGAACCTATCAATATTCCTTGACAGATAGAACCAGGAACCGAATTAATTAAGATTCTGATTTCCAAATCAAAAAATCTACAAAAATGATTTTTTGCTAATTTGATTTCGGTCTTTTGACCCCGACGTTCAAATAACGCAGGAGTACAACTTTTTTTTAATATTTCAGTAAGGTGATTATTTTTTCATCCAACCTTTGTAATCAAAATTTAAAATTGTCAAATTTTCACAATAAAGTTGTCGGTTATGTAAATCTTTACGGAGAATAGAACGTTATTAATTTCAATTTATTAATAACTAGCTATCCGCCCGCACTTATGTCGGTTATCACGCAAAAATATTAACCTCTTTTTGCGCAGTTGGATAAAAGTATCCTGTGTTTTTCCCCGGGTCTCAAACTATTTCCATATCAAATTTCATCCAAATCGGTCCATTAGTTTTTAAGTTTATTTGTTGCTTAGAAAAATACAAATCTTTCCTTTATAATATTAGTAATATAGACAGGTAAGCCAAGAGCGCCCGCTGCGGCAACACTGGACCGTGCCGTGCTCTCTTTGAATAGAGTTAGCTTAGATATTATTATTTATATCGTGCAAAATAATAAAAATAAATGAAAAATTAAATTACAGGTATAAGAGACTTTTAAGTTCAGGTGGTCCTCGTGCTTATTCCGTCAAAAACACATAAAAAAATACAAAACATATGTACTTATATACATATTTTTTTGAAAACAAAATTTTTGTTAGGACTAGCAGAAACGTAAGTGAGAAGTCAACTCTAAGAGGTTGTTAGCAATTTACTAATAACAAAATACCTATACAAAAAATACCCTGTATATAAACTTATCTGTTTTTGGTGGTTCTTTAAGACTTCCGCTGATACACATTTTTTATATTTTATCTTACCTATCGAATTACTCCTTACTTCCATCTTGACATTCGCGTTACGGAAACCTTATCAGCCTCTTTTAATTCCATTTATGACGACATGTATATGATGGTCTTATAAATTTTGTTTTGAGCAACACGCATTTGCGGGTTAGTGGTCACTCAACTGTCATCCATGATCAATTTATTATGTTCCTTACGTTCCAATCCCTGATTTTATTTTCATTGAACCAAGACATCAAGAATCGTGACAGATCCAGGTACACAATTGAAGGCTTTTTTAGTAACCCTTTCGCACAATAGGTGTTTTTTTTTGTTCTTATTAAAGTCTTGAATCAGACATTATCCAAACTGAGTCAATCATTTTCCTTATAATCTGGATCTTAGTTGCTCATCAACGATCTCAAAATCAACATTACTTCAGTAAGTTTTGGGCTTGTGTTCAATCCTCGGACCCTCATTTATTATCTGATCTCAGTAACTTCGCAAGTCCCAATAGCTTCGAGCTAATCAAATGCCAGCAGGGCCGTGACAAAAGGCCTTAATTTGTCTTTAGATATTGATCTGGAATAAGGCAGGAAGCAGACAGAGATCACCAATGGCGAGAACAAATATTTTTTAGTGACACGTTTTGCTAAAACACTCTTTAGTCACGGCTTTAGTACACCACACGTTGACTTGAGTAAGTTGTTAAAGTCTTGCTGCGCGTAAGATTCAAAACAAAGCTCTATACTGACTAAAAATCTTCATCAACCAAAATTTTTGGAATTGTGAAGGAACAAGCAGTAATCTACGGTAAGTTCTGTCTAAAACGGATGGATTTCATCACAAGATACTAACTGCATTGCTGCTAACACCCTAAGACATGACGTTAAGTCTCATATGCCTGTAATTTTACCAGTACCAGTACTCTTCAAATCGGAACACAGTATTGAAAAATTACTGCGTAGTGGTAGAAATAGGTATGATGACAGAACTTCCTCGGACGAACTCGTTCACTAAGAATTCTACAGTTACTAAAATAAATTACTACCAATGAGCGCGCATTCACAATAAAGATTAGTGTTAAGCAGTCGGCTGGCGACAAAACCAAATTCAAAACTTTTCAAAATAAACGTGTCTTGTAAATGATAGAATTACTGTAACAAAACACCTTAGTCGTAGGACAAAAGTAGGATAGGTGACGCGGCTGACCTGATATGAGCTCTTGTCACTGCCTTTAACAAAACCTTTAAGATTATGAATTAATGATGGTGCAGTGGTTATAATGGATAAAATTCATGCGGTCCTGAATTTCACTGAAATGTTATGTAAATTAGAAATTTCATTTATCTGAATCATATTTTGAAATTGGAAATTCATACTCCGAAAACAACCAATAAAAAAAACTAGTATTTACGGTTTTTAGTTCGTTCAAGTATCCGATAGGGGCGCTGTTATGTAAGAAACGTAACTTTTATAATTACGAATAATATTAAAACTAAACTAGGGGTACAGCACAAGTCACACGTCTCCCACATTTTAATACTCATAACTGTTTTGGTTATTTTATTTTAAATCATAAAGCACACTATACACTGATATTATTTTCCCAAACTGATGGCCATTGAAGTTTTTAAGTACTTGTTTATTATAATAGATTGACCTGGATGTAATAATCAAAAATAATCCAATACACTCATTAATAGAAAACATTGTATTTTCTATATCTACCTACACTAATATTACAACGAGGAAAGATTTGTATATATATATTTTTGTTTGCAACGAATATGTTAAAAGTACTGGACTGATTTGGATGAAATTTGGTATGGATATAGTTTGAGACACGGGGAAGGCCATAATTTACACGCAGGCTAGTTTTTTTTATGCCTGATAGGTTGTAGTAATGTCACCAGCGGTCACCCATCCAAGTCATGACCGCGGCGGGCGTTGCTTAAATTTGGTTATCGATTCAGAATGGCTAAGCAAACTTCGTTACAAGCGAGTTTATATCTAACTGCGCAAGAAGAGGTTAATAGTTTTGCTTGATAACCGACATACACGCGGGTGGAGCCGCGGCCGGATAGCTAGTTTGATAACTAGTACATTACAACAAAACTCAAATACAGTATATCAGTGCTATTAGCACTTATAGACAAATATTTGTTTCATTATTATATATGACAAAAGACATAATATGTTCATTAGACATCAATGCTGTGGAGGTTTTGTCGTCGTTAACATTATGCGACCTATGATTGGGAGGAAGTAGTCAACTCAAATAGAGCTCCAACAGAACCTGCTTTGTCTTTGACCGCCACGATCTTACAGCGGATCTGTGGGTGCAATAATCTAAGCGATTGCATACTTCACACGCAGACAGAGAGCTTAAAAACTGTTTGTTGTTGCCCGGCACCTTATATTAAACTGGAAGTTACATTTATTTACTTAGGAATACAGTCCCGTTTTCTCGTTAAACGCTAGAAGACGCTCCATTCTTTTATTTAATATTAATTGAAGGAAGCTTGAGAATAAAATGTACACTGTACAGGGCCATTACGTTCCTTCCAAGTAGCCCATGTATTTTTTATGGCGCAATCACTCAATATGTCCCCTCCCTATCTTCCTGGCTCATTCAAGGATGTCACGTAACATAAGAGAAATTATTTGTATTTCCCTTAAGCTAATGATTAAACAGAAGAATGTCCGTAGATTAGCAAATGTTATATAGCTTGTTGTCATATTCAATGTTTACAATTGAATAGATAGTTAAATAATTTGATTCAATTGTGCATTGTATAATAAATAATATAAGAGTTAAATTCATGCCGCGAGATTAGGTTAGAGTGGCGACTTGATTTGTTTTTCTTATAAATAGGCATTTTCTTTAAGCGTTTGGAGTTTTCCGCTGTATATTGTTAGAGGTAGAATAGTGTTTTTGCTAGGCTTACGTGTGTTTTGACAAAAAGTGTTTTCAATTAATAATGGTCATAATTTAGTTCACACAGCTATTTGCAGCACAAACTTTACAAAAGACTTACTGCTAAACGTTTATGATACGATTAACAAACTTAGTTTTCACAAAAAAATAATGGCCGCTTATCGTTACCGCGAGATCTAATTAAATGATAAGGTATATTCAATAATATATTGGCCTTAGGTTGATACAACATGGATGACTTCAAATCGAGAGTAAATAGGTTTCTTCTAGGTAAGCGTGCTCCATCTTTTTTTTTTATGTCTGATAGGTTAGCCTTTGACCACTATCTCACCTGATGGTAAGTGATGATGTGGTCGAAGATGTTTTGTTCAGGCTAACCTAGAATTACTGGCTCTCAAGGACAGCTGCCGGAACACACCGTTAGGTGCTTGGCGACAGATTTTCAACTTGAGGGTGGTAGCTAGCCAGGCGGGCATTCGCAAAATGCCCTACCACCATGCTGTAACGACTGCCATCCTAAGACATCAACCGGGACCGACGGCTTAACGTGCCCTCCGAAACACGGAAGCGCTCAGTAGTAATGTCCAACCAGCGGTCATCCATCCAAGTCTAGACCGAGGCGGACGTTGCTTAACTTTGTTGATCGATTCAGAATGGCTAAGCAAACTCGCTACGAGCTCTTCATCTTAGACAACATCAATGCTTATCATCAGGCAAGGTGTGGTCAAACTCGAACCTATCATGAAAAAAAAGCGAATCGCAGTAACTTTCATTACAAAATACGTGCAACCAATTATTTTTAAATTCTAAATGTATGAGTCTTGGGATTACAGTTTAAGATATCAGTTTTCAGAAGGCGCTGCTGCCCTTCTTCCGGTATTTTACCTTTAGTTGTCTCTTACGATACCCACAAATAGCAATGGAGGGGTGAAATTCTAGCCCGGCACCCCTCGGGGGAAGTACAGTAGACCAAAGATTGGACCAAAGTCGCTCAGTCAGTAGGGCATGCGACTTTTGCATCGTGTTATAAATTATATTTACAACAAGAAAGTTATAAGAGATAACAGTAAGGTAACCTACTATAACCACTTGTTTTATTGTAATACTTGTAAAGTACTCCATGACCTATAGAAAGGTAACAATGATTCCTCTACAGGACGTCTTAATTATATTATCGTGTTCCGTAATCAGTGATCAAATTTATTTGTATTCAATAATTAGAAAATTATACAAGATGTATTACAATTTTATTGGTAAAACTTTGCTTGTAAAATAAAAGTTTCAAACTCAGTGTAACAAAATGTGGTGCAGTTTTATTAACTAAAATATCAGAAAGGTTTTTGATCCCAATTTTTATGAACTTAGTTATATGTTATAAAGTTTTGAATCTAGTTAATTAAGTAAAATACTTTTATTTTTATTCTAGCAAAATCTTTAAATATGAGAAAATTAAAATAATTAATTTAAAAAAAACAGTTTTACAATATAACTTGCTTGGAAGTAGGACATTTTGCGAATGCCCGCCTGGCAGCTACCACCCTCAAGTAGAAAATCTGTCGCAAAGCAAATAACGGTGTGTTCCAGCAGCTGTCCTTGAGAGCCAGAAAAGTTACAAGCACATGAGACTTCACAATTGTATGTGACGAGCGCAGTGCAATTTATCACGAAATGCATCTGTTCTAGGCAGAGTTTTATCCGCTTAACATCAGGTGGATTTCATGCTTGTTCCGGCCAGCGTAACTGACTAATAGTTAGCTTAATTATTTCAGTAACCTTAACTGAGCAACTCGGTGACCTTGTCTTTCAGTGTGACAAGATGATTTTCCAATGTCTCTTTTCGAATCTCGAACCCTGCCACGATGGTCTCAAGCTGGCTACTTCCTACCGCATAGAGTTGAAATCCCCTCGAAAAATCTCTATTTCTTGAAGCATTTCCCGTAGCAACTCATCTGACGACTTACGAGAATCTCCAGAGCTGACGTCCTCTACTAGAGTTACATCAGTGGGTTCACCCCTTGCGGGTTGTCCTTCTTCGGGGCCTTACATCCTGGACAAACCCACCCTGATGCTACTCGTCCCTCCTGAGGGATACTAACGCATGCCATGTGGCCGGCGCAGGTGATGCACTTATTAGCCATGGCTAAAGTTAATTATATAATTCACAATTCACTAGTTTATTTTTATAAGATACGCAATATATAGAATTTACGCAAAAATAAATAAATATTGCGGGTAACGTATAAAACCGGTTCACACAATTAATGAAGTATTTCATTTGTTTAGGGTTTGTTTACCTTTCTGGCCTTAATAGTACTCGATTAACATACACACAACCAGTTTTTCCGGGGTACTCAGAAGTGCCACCGCTATACGGTGGATATTCCATTTACCCGAAGGAAGCGATTTGCATCTTCGTTCATCATGCGAACCGCCAGGGAATGGAATACTCTGCCGAGGCTGTTTCCGGTTAAGTACAATATGGAGGTCTTCAAGACGCGAGTGAATAGGTATCTTCTGGGTAAGCGCGCTCCATCATCGATTGCATCATCACTGAACATCAGTTGAGATAGTGGTCACTTGCTATCCAGTTCGGAGTAAAAAAAAAACAACACTGACAACACAAATAAGCAACATATAAAAGACTATTCAAAGCCTTTTTACATAAATATTAATTTTCAAATGAATAAACCCACGGAGCAAATCTGCTGTCATCGACGTTCGTGATGTCAAATACACCCACTGTAGCGTAATATCGTGTCATATTACAGTTCACTTCAATATTACACTTATAAAAACATGTACTGGACGTGCAGCAAAAATAAACCAATTAGGATTTTGAAAGTTTAGACGCTGTGATTCGACAAATAGGTAATTTATCTCCTATTGAGGGGGTATTCGCCATAATCCCTTCGCTAGACAGGCGTCTTGACGATCGCAGTGTTAGGTGACAGTTCCTCAGAAAGAGCTGCTTCCCTTAGTCGCCTCTTACGACACCCACGGGCAGATATGGGTGGTTGCAATTGAGACCTCACGGGGAATTTACTCTCATCAACGGAGCAAAATAATAAAAAAATTAAACAAATACGGTTGTGGTGAAATACAATCAAATGACATATCAAATTATACGGCATGTTGTAAGAAACACGTAAGATTTTGAAACGTATGAAAAATAACACTTAAAGCGCAGCCTATACCGAAAATATATGTTTATTTGTACGTGAATTGATCTATTAGGGATTTAAAATCCAATACAAAACCGATAAAGATATGATTTATTTATAGCACTGAACCTTACGACACTGGTAAGTTTCAGTGCTATAAATTAGTAGTGTAATCTATAGGCAGTAATAAGAAGTGTGAAGTAACGGAGAAATAAGAGATAAATAGATAATGCTTTATTGACACATAAAAAAATTTACAAAACTTTTATCTTAAAACATAATCAGTAAGAGTAGGTGTGATATATATATATATCTGATATTTTAAAATATAGATATATCTATAACAATACTTATAAAATTATATAAAAATAAAGGCGTAAAAATACGGCTGAGATCATATATAATAAAATATGATATTTTTCAGTAAACTTTTTATTCCGAAGAAAGAATCATACAATAAATAAATTAAAACGTAAGTAATAAACTTCATCATAAAAGGTCAAAATCATTTAATAATCAAAGAAAAAAAAATTTAAACAAACCCGACCGCGTACTCGTTACTTAAAAATGCAAATATTGTTCTAGTACCTTACTTACGTACCCATACATTGTTTTCGAATTAAGATTTATTATGAAAGTGTTTTCTTTAGTTTATAAACAACATTGTAAAAGTTCCTTTTTAATTTCAGGTAATTTTAAAAAATCACTACCTCAGTCGGCGTTCTAACGAGATTATAAAGAACTAGATTTTCATTACTCTGGCAGTTTGCTCTATAAACTAAGCACAAGAGGATATAAACCCTAGAGAGAACAGTTATAAAGCAAGCTCTTAGTAAAGTAACCTTGTGATGCTTTTGTTGCAAATTGGCACTAAACCCAGATAAACTTTACCGGAATATTAGATTTTGTTTCGTGATGAAGATCTAGTTTATTTAATTTTCTTTGACAATATTATGCACGTCTCTTCCACATTCTAACGACACTATATCGTTGTAATACACGGCGAGGTAATATACAAAGTAAACTGTCAAGTGCTTGAAAGACAGGCGTGGTCAAACTTATTTTTATTAAATGTATGGAATAAATTGAAATTACATTTATTTTACCCTGCACAATCCATTTACCTGCAAAAGAGATTGTAGTTAAGGCAAGCTAGGGCTAGAATGGGAAATTCACTCGAGCACAACTATCGGTAAAATATATTAGACAATAAATTTTCAATAGAAAAGGAAGTAAATATACTTCCTGGGCTGAAAATTACCAGTCACTAGCATTCTGAAAAAATACCACTGTAAAATATAAAAGAGTGAAAGGACAATCCGAGTAGATTGGCAACTCTACAGTCTATCATTATTTCAATTCAAACAAAACAAATCTACAGATGAAGCTAATTATGCATCGACCTTCTCAAAAAGTACATGCATGAAAACAACACTCCATCAAACCATGTCTTTTGGACTTGGGATGTATTAAATTCCAGCATATAAATTACAATGCTTCATAATGAAGAAAACCTAGTCATAATCTAGTGTTCAAGCAAAACTAGAAGTTTCTGAAAAATAAAACGTGTTGACATACACGAGCGTCATATCATCTATAAAATATCAAATCCCCAGATATTTTCAACAAAGCTATGATATTTTTCAGTACTTAAAGCTTTGAAATCTCCAACAAAGAAATGTTGCATTATTTATTCCGTACCGGAAATTTGTTGTATTTGGTTCCGTTTGAAGTACAATTTTCACTTTACACCCTCTCTTTTGTTATTTTAAGGTTATTTAATAAATTAATGATTATTTTACATAAAATTACTGTTGGCAAAATCTTAGCATTAACTCTGTTTATTCAGGCAAAATTATCAAAAGAATTTATCCTTGTTACAAAATTTAACAATACGCAATTTGCCTTAGGTATACCTAAAGCCCATGGTTTAAGGATCAATGAAAATGCTATCTGTTGCTACGTCCTGGATCAGACTGATTGCGTAATATGTGGTAAATATATTGTTTCTCTTGAAGCTACGTGTAAAACAAGACTAAAATATAGGACAAGTGGCAACAATAAGAATTATAAATACTGTCTATTCCAACGCAATCACTAAATACGCTCAACTTCTTTCAAAAGAACCACTTTCTTTTTTCTAATAAATAATATGTACACGCTGGACGATCTAAAAATGCGTATTGAAATGAGCTCCTAGCCAACATAAATAGCTATTTCTCTAAACTAATTTTTCAAGAATTGAATGAGTGGAAATATTGTACATTAGATCTTTTTTATGAACTGTAAATTTATTTTCCATTGAAAATTTTTCCTTCGCAATAGACCTCACAAGAAAACGCGTGAAATTTTAATGAACTGGGCTACGAAAAGAGTCATTAAACATGTACGGTTTGTACTGAGGTGGAAAAAAAACGAAGAAGTTATTACCTGACCGAGGTAATCAGTACTTCAGTACTAATATTATAAATGCGAAAGTAACTCTGTCTGTCTGTCTGTCTGTCTGTTACGCTTTCACGCCAAAACTACTGGACCGATTTGAATGAAATTTGGTATGGATATAGTTTGAGACCCGGGAAAAAACATAGGATAGTTTTTATCCAACTGCGCAAAAAGAGGTTAATGGTTTTTCGCGATAACCGACATACGCGCGGGCGGAGCCGCGCCCGGAAAGCTAGTTTAAGATAAAACTTCAGCAATATCCGTTTAGCTCCTTATATTCCATGAATCAAACATCTGCATTGTCGAGATTAGTTAAGAGTGCCATGTTGTCAAGTAAAATCTAAAATTACATATGTATATACATTTTATATTACTATATTGTCTTTTTTTTTTTTTATTTTTTTTTTATGCCTGATAGGTTAGCCTTTGATCACTATCTCACCTGATGGTAAGTGATGATGTGGTCGAGGATGTTGTTCAGACTAACCTAGAGTTACTGGCTCTCAAGGACAGCTGCCGGAACACACCGTTAGGTCCTTGGCGACAGATTTTCAACTTGAGGGTGGTAGCTAGCCAGGCGGGCATTTGCAAAGTGCCCTACCACCATGCTGTAACGACTGCTATCCTAAGACAACAACCGGGACCGACGGCTTAACGTGCCCTCCGAAGCACGGAAGCGCTCAGTAGTATGTCACCACCGGTCACCCATCCAAGTCATGACCGCGGCGGACGTTGCTTAACTTTGCTGATCGATTCAGAATGACTAAGCAAACTTGGCTACGAGCGCTTCAAAATGTGGAAGTCAGTTTAGAAACTTGAATAAATCGGAAGTGGAAATGGACGATTCAATAGACTACCACATAAACGTCCACATAATTAAATAGATACATACCCCATAAAGCACCTAACAAAGCATTATAAGCAAAATAGTAATCATGCTAATATCAAACACTAGTAAGTATCTTTCAGTATTTTAGGCCTTGATCATTTTAATGTTGTATAAAAAGGGTATGGATTCGACAATGGCTCGTAATAACACAACTGGTGACGAATTGTTACAGAACATTTATAAATTTACGCAAACACAACAATACAATTTGATACCACTGCTCGCCGTAAAGCAATAAATATTTTTTACCCGAATTATGCTCACCTTACCATCAAAAAAGCTTGACTAAATCAGAGCCTTGTACTAAAAGGTGAGTCGTAGTAACACTGAAATTTCTCGTTTATAAATAAGATTTCTGTGTGTGCTAATGTGTATAGATATAATACGGAACGTGTAAGAAATGCAGGGAAGTGTTATTAGGTTACGTGTTTTATGTCAGGTTTTATTAACCTGACTTTTTTAGTAGCCTACTTAATCTGCGTTAGACTGGAAGCCGTCGGAGGAAGCTAAAAGACATCGTATACATTATTTATAATAACGCTTAGTGTTACGATAAACACATTGCTGTACAGTTTTCCGATTTAAGAATATAAAGGCAGTTCCAAATTTTTCTGTTTGGGTTGTGAATGGCGTAAACTTAGGGAACATGAGTCTGAAGAGCTCCACTCGTGCTGACGTAAGATTGAAGTAGTTCCACATTGAATGCACGACGGGGTTTCCTACTATCCTAAACCCTTAATACTGAAAAGTAGCCAATCTCTATATCTGATGATGAATTTTCCTTTTCTGTATTTTGTGTTGCTCGAGAAAACATATTATAACGACCCCACATGAGAATGAGTAAGAATAATATGAGAGACAAGATAAGCATAATACGTATTTTATATTTTTTTTATGTTATTTTGACGGAACAAGCTCGAGGCCCGCCTGATGTTAAGCGGACTAACCTCTGCCTATAACAAATGCATTTCGTCACATGTCACAAATTGCACTGCGCCCGTCACCTTGAAACATAGTTAATCAGTCTCATGCCTGTAATTTCACTGGCTCTCAAGGACTGCTGCCGGAGCACACCATTAGGTGCTTGGCGACAGATTTTCTACTTGAGGGTGGTCGCTAGCCAGGCGGGCCATCGCAAAATGCCCTTGCACCATGCATTTATTCAATTATCTCGTTAAATTTCATTGTTAAAACTTAAAACATAGGTATTGGTACTAGTTCAATACTTTGTTATTTGTTATAGTTGCGTTCGCTAAAGACGCAATCTAGATTTGAAAATTTTAGACATGTTTATGGCAAGTTTTTAAAAGTGTACCAAGGTTAGGTAAGAACATTATTGCAAAATAAATTGCGCTTAGCTTATTATTATGTTTCAGTATTTATTTTTTAATTTGTTAAGGATTTAACCGCAGACTCACGTTATGGAAAGTGACGACGTGGTGGATCGTGCCCGCAAGATTAAATTAAAATTAACTCCGTATTTGAAGACTCCCAATTATATCCACCGGGAAAAAAAACACTGGCCGGTTGTTTCACAAATGCTCCAATGAGCCTATTAAATGTTTAAACAATGTGCTATGTGTATAATTGTTATAATGTGTATAAATGCATGTGGATAAATATGTATAGCAATACATATTTTCGTTATATTGATCTTGTACGGATGCCGTGCTCCTATATGTCTTATAGTTAAAAAAAGGAAAGGAAATAAGGGAATAAGGTTTTGTAGATCGTCGATCGCTTATTTTTCGAAGTGAAGTTGGTAAATTAGTGACAAGCTGGCAACTATGCGTCCATGTCCGAGGCTTTGGAGGCTAGTCTACACCAACGCATCTTTATCACTGACAATCTTGTGAAATACTGCATTCATCTGTGGAATGGTTTGGTACCAGCTTGAACCATTGTACTCAATTAATAATTGATCTTCATTTATTATCGTTGGAGTACAATGCTTCCAGCTGGTACTTATGTTGCAGTTTTTCATGCAAGACTGGCCTTAATACATTTTGTTGGGTATCTATTGAGATAATTTTGATTTCAGCATCATTAAAGTAAGGAAGAACTCTATAATAATATAACAACCGGGACCGACGGCTCATGCCCTCCGAAGCACGGAAGTGCTCAATATTAATGTCACTAGTGGTCACCCATCCAAGTCATGATTACGGTGGACGTTGCTTAACATTGCTGACTGGTTAAGACTTTAATCTAGAATAATTGGTATAGACCTAAAACTAAATAAGAAATAGTTTCTTATTGGGACTAAAATGGTTACCCGAATGACTCACATACTCGTCTTGAATTTGAACGGATTTAAAAAAAGTTTAAATTTAAATCAAAAATCATTCAATCGTTGCCAATTTGTATGAGGCCAAACTGGCAAAGCCTTTTGTAAACTTCGGGTGCTTTTGGGTGGCACTCCATCTATTGGTGACACATGTCTAAGATGTCTGAGACCTAAGTGGAACCGAACCGAAACATCAGTTTTCTAAATAATATTTATGATAAAACAGTTCCTTGTATAAGCTCACAGCTTTTATTCAACTAAACATGATTTCACAGATACCTACCCAGCGAACCTTAACGCTAAGTACAATAAAAACTGTATGATTACCTCAATATTCCTTTAATTTATTGTCCAATATGTCCACTAATCACAATCCTTCAATCCGCTCCCAATTTTTTCTCATAACCGTCTGTAGTGAAAGTAAATTTTTCCTAACTTGTTTTACAGTTCATTCGACACCGTCTGTACGTCTCTGTTACGACTGTGTTGCTTGTTAGCTGCAATAAAAATGTCCTAATTCACAATATTCCTCTACCCACATAAATTATTTTGGTTGCCAGTCGAGTAGCATTTATTCCTTCGCAAATTAACTTATAAAAGTAATCGATTTATAAGAAATCTAATCGATACGATGGCATCGGACACTTCTATCAAAGCTTCCTTGATATGGAATACTTGAGGGACTTTGCACTATATTGATCCTAGACCACTGGTTACTATACAAAAGTGAAAGATCTAATAGAGATCTTATTTTCTGATGATAGCCATCAACTATAAAATTTATGTTTAAATTATAAGTTAGCAAGTAGCATAGTTTGTTCTTATATTCATTTCAATTCAACACCGTCTTATTATTCTTGTGTTTCCTCTCCATTCAAAGATTGCCTGGATGTTAGTGATAAGGCCGCTCATTGTTACACCTGATATGTAAGTAAGTGGCGTGATCAATAATTATTTATCTGTACGGAACTGTATCAGACGGATCGTTCACTACTGAACAAACCCACCCCCAGGGAGTTTGCCATAATCGCTCCTGGCACCAAAATCATGACATCGCTACCAAAAAGTCTCCATGGTGGCGATGACAGCATCTGAGAAGCTCCCATCACTAAAAAGACACTAGAGACGACCGTCTGACTCTTCGAGCGCTCAAATTAAACTACCAGCCAGCTAGGATTTCCTAAACTTTCAATATAAAAAATCAACAAATAAATAATATCCCTGGAAGTACTGAAACATTTTTATAGCATGCCTATTAAAAAAAAAAGACGTAGTCTACGATGAAACATGCTAAAAATATTCACCTTGAACTTGGAAGTTGCCTAGAATATAATATCTATCGGAATATAAAGACTCTAAATTGATTTATTAATATTATTAAGTTTTTTTTTAATTATCCACCATGTACGAATGCTACTTTATTGTGGTTTTAGCGTTTGAATATAATTATATCTATTTTACATTGTGTTTATCTCAATGGTTCAAAATTCTTCAGTAATCGTGGAAAAGGGAAAAAATAACAATGAACTCAAATTTTAACGAGAAGGTTAGTTATTATTCTGAGGAAAAATTAAGTTTTGTCTGGTAAAGCGCACTCGAACGTTAGATTTAAATGAAGACAACTCGTCAAAACTTTAGTTAAATGGCGGCTTATAACAGTATTCCTCTTTTTACTTATTTTGTTAGTTTTTTGTAACTACAGAGAATTATGTTGAATGCCTAGACCGGTGGACTCATTTATGTAAGCGAGTCCGCGATGTAAAAAGTTAAGGCGCTGTCAAATACTAAATTTTTGTCACTATCGGACTGCGTAGGAGTGAAAGAGAGGCAGCGATGGTAAAGTGAAAAAACTGATAGTGATCAGTTTAGGTAAAATCTGAAAGTAAACTTAATAACACAAAACTAGTAACGTAAATCGAAAATGTAGCTTTTCTCGTCCCTTTAGATATTTTTTTAAATTTAATTAATATATTATTCCGCACATGCATTCGTTAGTAATTAAGATATTTACGTTACAAGAGTAATTTAGAGTCAGTTCAGTCAGTCGTGTTTCGGCCTTTGGATAATATAATCAAGATTAACATATAATTTTCTTATTGCTACAAACTAAATACATCTTGCCAAAAGTTTGGAGCTATTTAGCACTTGTTTCTGAAAGGCTGTTTCGTAGGTACGGTTGCAGAATATTCTTAATAACAACCCGGAGTATGAGTTTATGCCCGGGTGGAGGGCAACAGGGTCGTCCCCTAATTTATAAGTATCAAAATCATTGTACTCTTACGATCACTTACTGTCACGTACCTAATTTTATTTTTAATTTCTTGAATAGGTACTCAATATTATAAATAATTTGAAGAAGAAGAAGAAGCAAACAGAAATAAATGTCAGAATCTTTTTTGACGAATTAGGTATATCAAAGAGATACTTTTTAGAGACAGATATCGGACATTAGATTAGATATTTGCTATGGCAATTTGACCGACGGTTTCTAGAAATGTGCGATAAAACTGAATTTTGTAAACAAGTTAGGAATTAGAAGATTATGTTTTTATTGATTGTAATTGACTTTTGCTGTGTAGTTCTCAAGATAAGCTCCATTGTTTTATTAAATAGCTGTCCCAAATTATCTCTGGTTTGGCTATTTAACATGGCTACAGTTTTGCTCCAAAGTTTTATGATAACTTACTGTTGATTTGAATTGCACAGTCCAAGCAATATTTGGGAATTTTACGATGTGTATCATTTTTTTTTTAAATTGAAAGTAATATTTGACTTCTTTAATCAATCAACTTGAGTCGTACTGTTTTTGAATGTTTTACGTAATATCATCAACGTTGGTGAATACAGAACAAACTTTCTCAAAAAACAAGTAAAGAAGCCCGGAAAGCGCAAACCCGAGCTGAGGCATTATTTTCTAAGTCTAATCGTTATGAAAATGTTGTTTATATTGAAATTCGAACTCGGGTATCATAAAAAGTAACGTGAGTTGTCATAATTATTAAAGACTAAACATCGTGAGTGCTAGCTGGTACTTATATTTAGATGATATGCATAAGCATCGTTTTAAAATTAAAATTACAAAATTATGTCAAAGTTAGCTTCGCCTCCAAATTGGAATTGGAATCTCCTCTCATATTGGAAGACAATAAGGCCCCTAATAGGACAGCTGATATTTTTCTTGGCATACCATAAATGTTATGTCTTGGGTACGGAACTGATATTGTTTTGGTTAATGCATAACAAGGATGTGTTATGTGTAAGGTACGGATGGATTCTAACACGCACTCGTATTTTACATTCATAATTAATTAAGGTAGCTTCTTTCGTTTATTCGTGTTGTACATTTCTCTAGGGCTTTACAAAGTGGAGCCTTGTAGCTCATTAATATTAATTAAACCTTTTAAATCACCAGTTTTTGAGAGTATTATGTTCACATTACTGTACTAAGAATTCGCTGAAATAGAAAATACTCGTTAAAAGTACTTCTATCGAGTATACAACATTATAATAATTAGGTATTGAATTAAAGTTATTGGTACCTATTAATTCTGGTTTTCTTGCCTTAAATTATCAGCTTCAATCATACAGAATTATACAAGTGTCAGGCAATTTTTTATATGAATATAAAAATATTCATATAAAAATCGAACATATTTGAAGATCTAGTTGTCTAGTGCAACAATAGGTAAAATATAATGACCAAAATCTAAAAAAATATCATCAAGCCGATGTCCAATAAAAGCTACATCGGGTTTTGATAAAATAACTTTAGCAAATAAAGTTCTAAACGAGAATTAGAGGACTGTTTGTGATTTGCTGAGACTAAAACAAACAGGCCAACTGACCTTTTGAATTTCAATAAATATTTTTAGGATCAGCTTTTTTTCAGCTAGGCCCTTAAAAGTTAATAGCTGGAACCGGATTTGCCAATCAAATTCAACTTTTTGTTTTCATGTAAGCCTCATTGTCTGTTTTATATCCTTAATAAAAATATAAATACTGAAAGGTTCACATAAATGGTATTTTATTAAAATCTGAAATGTGTGATGAAATTGGTAAGGAACATTTTATCGTAATTTATAAACGTATTTTGCTTTCATTTACACCATATTTTATATTGTTGTATGTCGATAATAATTTGTGTGTGACTTACATTACTCGAATGTTAATCAATATAATCTAAATGAAAGAAGGAGGAAAGAGGATTATGGCACGTCGACGTTTTTTATTCGCGATTTTTAAACTTTTATTAAAGTTTACATAATAGTCAAACATAACTAATCAAATATCCCGCCTCACACTGTAAAAAACTGGCGCAAAGGTGCCCATAGCACTGGCTGCATTGCTTCGTTGGAATGTGATGGCCAATTTTTCCACCAAGTACGAGCGGGAGCGGGAGTCACCGATTTTTCCCTCAATCTATGACCTAGTTCGTTCACCAGGCGTTTTTTTGCGTCTGCACCCCTGCTGCCCATCATCTCCACTACGAATGGTGTAAACAAGCATTACGAATCTAAGGCCGCACAATTGTGACGCTTTTCCCTGTCAAATGCCTAAACTTCAAAAGCACAAAGTCAGGTAGCCGTGGCCCGTAAGAGACAACTTAGGGAGAGCGAAGCTTAGGCGTAATCACACAATCGCCACATGATCCAAAAGGTCTTTACAATGCTTTTGAGCAGTCAGAAGAACATTTTTGGGGGAAGAAATCTGATACTCTATCAGGAAAAATAGGTGACCCTCAAAGAGTGAAGGAGTGAGACGAGAGTTCCTCAAGGCCAGGTTATAGATAACAGAAGTGGGAGCAAAATGATTTTATACATCTAAGACATTTTCGCAATTTTGTAGGTACTAAAGCAATAAAACAACATTATGTCTTAATAACAGAAACGTTTTGATACTTTTTAAAAATAATTTAAGAATATGCTTCGTGCTCCTACCAGTAAGGAACGGAAGAAGAAACAACAGGAAGCCCTTGTATCTATCCGGTATGTAACCCACTTCTTCCAGTATGTAAATTAAACAACGAAGTCATGATATATCACATATATTTTTTTACTTTTATTATATTCAGTTGCACAATATGGAAATAGCTACAGTAATAATATAATTAACGTGTATATTGGCAATTTTTATATTAAACATTCAAGTAGATTATGTATTTCTTAGACAATTCTATAATACAATAAAGTTTGTAATATTATTTTCAATGAGCAATACTTAAGAGAGGTGTGGAGAAGAACAATTAAGATATTATGTAAACAGTTATTAATAATCCGAAAATATTTTCTAATTTTAATATTTACATTAGTAATTCACAAGTTGCCGGTTAATTGATTAGTGTTTTTAAGTCATGAATTTGTATAAAGCTTATAAATCAAAATATATAGTTTTATACATAAATATATTAAGGTTACAAATATTTTAAAAAATATAAAAAAATAACACAGTTACAATAATATTAAATACATATAAAAACTAACAGTTAAATAATAAGATAAGTAACGAGCTCACATGAGTGGGATTATGGTACTCGTAGCAAGCTGATGAATAACTTATTATTTATATATATATTTGAGTACTGTTATTAATCAATACCAGATGAAAATAAGGTTCACTCATTGATAAAATATTAAATCTTTTTCGTTTTAGTTTGTAAATTGCTAATTACAAAAATATCTGAGTATAAATTACCACTAGGTATGTCATTATTTATTTAAACATGACTGTAAAAGATAAATAAGAGTATACTTAATAACTCCTTTTCCTTTTTCAACTACGTTTGATATAATGTCTAAACGTTTGTTAAAAGGGTGATAAATATTGGATTAAAATAATTTACAAAATATACATACGAGTACTTCATTCTTATTAAATTCTTTAATTCATATAATACACTCGAGAGCATTGAATCCGGGTCACTTAAAGAATGTTAAAAATCTCGGAAACTAAAAATGATAGGTTAATGCAATAAATTGTATTTAATAGACAATGTAATACTCCTTAAATGAAAGTAAAAAAAATATGAGTCACCATACATTTTATTAACACAAAATTACATAAAGAAAAAAACTGCTGATCTCTCCTTAAAACAAAAATAGGAAACATGAAATTTTTGAACTTTATTACGATTTTCTTGAATTTTAATACTTCGTATTGCCTCCTCGTGCTTCCATTACTGCGTTTACGCGGTTTGGCATGCTGTACACCAAGTTCCTTATACGATTTTGGGGAATATTCTCCCATTCCTCTGTGAGAGCAATTTTGAGCTCACGAAGCGTGATTGGGGGAGGGTTTCGTTGTTTTACGCATCTGCCTAGCTCGTCCCAAGCATGCTCGATCGGGTTGATATCCGGGCTGCGCGCTGGCCACTCCATACGAGTAATGTTCATCTCTTGAAGGTAGTCATTCACAATCCTACCTGTATGAGGTCGGGCATTGTCATGCATAAATATAGCATCCTCACCTAAATTGACCATAAATGGACCAACGTGATCATTGAGGATTTCTTCCACATATCTTACGCTAGTTAAAGAGCCGTTTTCTATGATCACCAGCTCTGTGCGACTTTCAGAAGAAATTCCGGCCCACACAAGTACAGACCCACCACCGTAGGCTACTTTTTCTTCGATGCATGCTTGCTTGAATCTTTCCCCTGGTCTTCGATACACTCTGTGTCTTCCATCGTGCTTGTAGAGCATAAATTTTGATTCGTCGGAGAACATAACTTTTGACCAATCTTCAATACTCCAATTTACGTGGCTCTGGGCATATCTTAGTCTCGAAATACGATGCCCACGCTCCAGTTTAGGGCCGTTTGCAGGTCTAAGGGGTTTTAAGTTAGATTCAGCAAGCCGACGTCTTACTGTCCATGCACTTGGGTTACTTCCTCCGAGGCGTCGAAACTGATTGGTGAGTTCAGTTCCTGTGAGAAAGCGATTTCGAAGCATGGTGTTCACCAAGTATCGGTCTTCTCGTGCTGTGGTACACCTGGTTCTGCCCGTTCCTGGTCTGCGTAGGTTAGAATCAGTTTCTTCGTAACGTCGGAGAACTCTTTGTACTGTTGACAGCGACACACCGACAGTCCTGGCTGTATCGCGCTGACTCCGGCCGGTTTCCAGCATTGTAAGTATTCTGGTGCATTCTTCAGGCGTAAGCGACATAATTTCAGCTTGAATAATGAATATAGAGCACTATCAACATGGTTTATGTACCCACATAAATGACAGATTACAAACAAAAGCAAAACCAAATGCTGTAATTTCGTAGTTCCATTTTCGAAAGTGGCCCTTTTTCAAATTTGATTTTTTTATGATATAACTTTACAATAACTAAGAAGTTTTAATACCTTCATTTAAGGAGTATTACATTGTCTATTAAATACAATTTATTGCATTAACCTAGCATTTTTAGTTTCCGAGATTTTTAGGATTCTTTAAGTGACCCGGATTCATTGCTCTCGAGTGTATATATCAATGAATAATAACAATACAAAATGACTATGATTGTATTTTAATTTCATAAAAGTATAATGTAAAGTCATTTAGAACAAATAATATACCTAAAGGGTGATTTAAAATGCATAGTACACGTAACTATCCAGTAATTCAGTATTTAAAATAGGTTATCTATTAGTATATAAGATTGGGTACTATCGTAAGAAATCTATTTACGAAAAACCGTTCAACGGAAGGTACTTTGTGACAAACTATTAAATTTAATTATTCATAATGGTTACCTTAGTACTTTATAACCTGAGATAATCTACAATGATACATAATAATATGTTACGTTGCAGAGTATAATAATTGTAGAATAATAAACTAACTTTTCATTAATTTTGCGACCAAAATGCACTGCCTTTGCCACTGCAAAATGCCCTTGTAATTGCCTCTCTATGTTCTCATTGAAAACACTTATAACTATGGATTTAAAAATGTAAATAGTTTATTGATAGGAAAAATGAATGCAATTTCAACATTAGAAAAACCGGCCAAGTGTAAGTCGGATTCGCGCACCGAGGGTTCCGTACAAACCTGTATGTATATAAATAAAAGTTATGGTATTTGTATTGCGACATGAAATCCATAACATTTTAAAATTATTGACAATATTTTTACTATACGATGTAACAAAAAATTTATACTCTTCGCAATTTTTCCTTTATAATGCTATAAGACGTTACTTTGAACCAAATTTCAAGATTCTGAGTTCACGGAAAGTACCCTGTAGGTTTTAATTCCCTTGCGAGTGTCGAAAATTTGCGGCATTAACGGCTGTATGTGTTGAATAGGTCGGCTTAGAAGTTTAGTTTTTCACAGCTTTAATGGACAGTAAACTTGAGTATTTGATATGAATTTCAGCTTGATACCTCAACGCGTTCTTGAGGAAAAGGGTCTTGATAGACAAACAGACAAAGACAGATCAACAAAGTGATCCTTTATAGGATCTCTTTGTTGATTCTTATGGATTCCGTTTTTTCTTTTGAGGTGCGGAACGTTAAAAATTAGGAAAACAATTGTATTATCGGTTGGAGCACTTTTTTTTGTCAAAAAAAGTTATCATAATTCTTGAGATTAAGATGCGCCTTCATTAAACATTTGATATTCAAGCTCTGTATTTTATGCTCTCACTTTTCTCATAGGTCTTTGTAAGAAGCAAGTTTATATTTAAAAAGCTGAACATGTTCAAAAGTAACAAAATGTACAAAGAAAACAGTTAGTACATTTCAAATTCAATATATTTAAAATTGACTAATTGGATAAATTAAATTTAAATACCATATCAGGTAAATTTGATTGTCCATTAGTGTGGAAACTCATTCAGAGGACTAAATCACTTTTAGTAATAAAGTACTAGTTTAAAAAATATCGTTGAAACTTAAATAAAAAGGATGAGACATTTAAAAAAAAATCAATTGCTATGATCAGTAAATTAATAGGTACACGAAAAACAAAATACTGTGACTAATTTCTACAGGACTAGTGTATGCATAAAACACGCACACAGTACAATGGAAATCAGATTAACTCTACAAATAAATTTGAATTATTCGTAGGTTTAACTATTTGTAAAGTAGGCGCCAGTAACGTGTGATCAGTCGTCGATGAAATGCAGTCAGGTTGTTTAGTTGGTGAGCGGATGCCATTGCTGAACCTGTTCCATGGGGGCTGCAAGAGAGGCGTTCCAATGCTGCAGCGCTCGTCCCCGCGCAAACATGTACGATCCCAGCACGAACTTCCCAAGGAGACGGTCTGCAACAAAAATAATAGCGTTCACAATGGGAAGAGAAATAGAGGTTCTTAAAATAAACAAAAAGTTATCTAACAATTGAATGTTTTATGCTCTGTGGTCTTGTAACATATCGGTTGCAAGGAACAAGTCAATTTATATTACGTCTTTCCGGTATCTTATTTTTGCATATAAAAATTGAGCGTTTTCACCATTATCACACTAGGACAGCATAGTTTTTTGCTTATTTCAGTCGTATGTCACATTGTTCTAAAACCAGTAAATGAACCATCGTAAAATTATCTCCAATGGCAATCAGCTGCTTTTTTTTATGCTTGATATTTTTTTGACCACTATCTCACCTGATGGTAAGTGATGATGTGGTTGAAGATGTTGCTAAGGCTAACCTAGAATGACTGGCTCCCAAGGACAGCTGCCGGAACACACTTGGCGACATATTTTCTTCTTGAAGGTGGTAGCTAGCCAGACGGGATTTCGCAAAATGCCCTACCACCATGCTATAACGACTACAATCCTAAGACAGCAACCGGGACCGACGGCTTAACGTGCCCTCCAAAGCACGGAAGCGCTCAGTAGTAATGGCACTAGCGGTCATCCATCCAACTCATGACCGCGGCGGACGTTGCTTAGCTTTGCTGATCGGTTCAGAATGGCTTAGCAATCTTAGCTACGAGCGATTCAAAAGAGCTTTCCTTAACAGCAAATAGTTGCTCATCCTTAACATGCAATATGTTAGAACATTTGTTCTATGCCACAGAGCGATTCATATTACATTTACTAGTCCCAAGAAAGCATAGTCACTACTGTGGTTATTATTGTTTAAAAGAGCTTTATAACAAAATTTTATGTTATGTTTTTGTACCATCCAGATAACAGTAGGTCTTCCCAAATTAAACCACGTTTGACAATATAATCACAGTACCATCACAAATCTAAAGCTAGTAGGTACGTATCACTTCAATACCAATCACGCCCTTATGAGTACGAGTAAGTGTTCTACAGCATTTGAGCATCCACTTCAAATATATTCAAAATTGAATACCACGCTTGGGTTTGTATGCATAAAATCTCAATACTTCAACACTGCCATTACCGTAAATGGTGATTTACCTCTTTGCAAAAAAGAGCGTAGGCATATTCACAACGAGGAAATATGGTTCGAAGCGAACACAAAAGTGTTTCAATAAATTGCTAACGCTCCAAAAACTTGACAATGCAAAAAGGAGATATTTCGGCGATACGAAAATTAGACGTCTATCTAGCATAGAAATATTAAACTATTTTATGAATGGAAGACGTACTATGAGGGTGGTTGGTTTATGCGTAGCGCTTCTCATGCAAATTTTAAATAACAAGAAGTTCAATCTCGGTAAAATATTGCAAACTTTACCTTGTGATTATCTTAGTTCCTGGTAGTCAGTTTTCCGTTAAAACTGTTGGGGTTCTTATTTTAACATTTAGAGATAAACATATCAACTAAAAATATCATGTATACATAGTAACATATTCATCTACAATTAAAAATGGGTCTAATCCAAATGAAAGAGTAATAACTCTGTATATCTAGAACAAAAAAAACTTGATTTCCGTATAGTGAAATCACAAGATGCCATTATGTTAGGTTGATTAGTTGCATCTAGTCATAGTTACACTGCTATTAATGCTTTTGCATACAATGTTTAAATCTCACGGAGCTACGATTAAATTGGTGTTTCTGTCACATATTTCTTAACCTATCATCGTTTATCAAAGTTTCAAATACTTACTAGTAAACGTGGTCACAGCAAGAAACTACCTTTAACACTTTATTAGTATACTTGGCCGAACTCGTACTCAACTTATCAACTATAAGAACGGTGCCTACAAGTTTTCGATTTCAAGATTAGCATCGCTGACTTACCACTGAATAAATCTTGCTGACTTAGACTGACTTACCTTTGGCATACACAGAGTGGGGTTGCAGTGCCTGTATAGTGACACTTGTCGTGTGGAGTTCATCAGCTCTAAGCCTGAAGTGGAAACATTCAGACACGAGCGCGTTGCCATCTTCGGAAACTTCAACGGCGGCGGTGCGCCGGGCGCGGACACCGCGGCAAGCACGCTCTTGCGTCACTCGAACTACCATTTCGCGTCTGCTTGAAGATGGGTCCAGCTAAGAAAAATTATTTAATTTTCTTCATTTGTTGTATAAATTATATCACAGAAGACAAATAAGCAAGCCTGGTGGAAAGCGATTAACGTCACCTACAGACATTTGTGACACTCGGGGTGATGCTTAGGTATGTGTTGCCAGGAATACGTTGTCAATAGGACTCTTTTACCTTGTTCTTGAATACACATATCACAGCTCTATTACATTGTTGCAACTAGCAGCTGAGCATATAATATTAACATGTATGACTATGTATATAGTACTAGTGGCTCTCGGAGCAGTAAACCTCGCAAGTCTGCCCTTGCACAGCTCCAATTTAATAATGGTTCACAGTACACGCTGATGGCGGTATAGGTTACACAATCCAAAAACCATAGCTATATGCATAATTTGATGTTACACGGGTAATTTGCGTTCGTCCATTCATATCTGTACAACACTAGACACTATATTATAACCTTTTTTTTAGTTTCATCAAGGTTACGGAACTCTTAGTGCGCGAGTTTGACTTTTACTGGATCGATTTTTAGTATTTGTTTTATAGCGGCAGCACAAATATATCATCTGTGAAGTTATCAATTATCTAGCTATCAGAACCTAATGCTTTAAAGATAAAAAAAGTAGCGATCAAATGCCATATGGGTATAGGTTAGTAATTGGTATAGTAGGTATAGTCAATAATATTGGTTATCGCTTTACGTCTTCTATAGTATGGGTCAATACCTTTTCCAAAAATTCATGAAATTTTCTACTGACTTCACTAGAAATTAGCGTTTATTTTTTCATTATTTTCCATCCAGCCTCTTTATGTTTACCGGATAGATAAGATTTTCTGACAGCAAAGTTGCTTCTTGATAAGGGTAACAAAAAAGTTATAATATAATTATCAACCCTGCTCTCAAAATATCACGAGGATCGGTTGAGAAATGCGGCCTGTAGACGAAAACAACCGGATATACGAAAGCATTTTTGTGTTAGCTTCGCTGGAACTTAGTTCTCGCTCGGTCAATTACCAGGATGCTTGTCTTAGCATCATGTAAAAGTTTCGACCGACTACAAAACGTGATAATTGCTACTGTTTTTTAATCAACAAGATTGCATTTATTTCACAAATTGTTTAACATTAGTGTCCATTATTTGACATAATGGACATTTTTTTTTGTTATTCTTTCCATCTACAATCAGTGGCCACTTTAAGCAGATGTGTTGTGGGCGTATTGTCAGGTACAGTGTGTGCTCCAGCGAGTACATCTCCTCATTTTGTTATGACTGTCCTGGACGCTAGGACTTGTTTCCGTTTTAATCGTCTATTATAACCCTGAGTAATCAATTGGGCTGCCAAGATGTTCGGGTGTAAATTTATAATTTAAAAATATACGAATTGTTTGACGTGGGTATACTATTAACTATGTCACTTCTTTTAAGATATCTAGTAACAAAATAATTAAAGTTTTAAACTGCGTTAGTCCCGCTAAGTGAGTTTACTCTTCTTACAATAAGTTTGTACAAAACGCCTATTCAGAAACGTTCAAGTCTCCAAACTTGATGATATTTAGACCAAAGTTAATTAAAATGAGCGCTTTACAAACAATGTAGCACTTAAAGTCAAATTGTTGGTATTTCAAAACGTTTTAATGCCATTTATAGTAAGAAATTTAGGTGCCTCGGGTTTGTTTTTGTTACATATTTAACGTTGTCATAAATTTATGAACATACCTTGAGCGATTTTGCTTCTATAACGGTAACAGTAAGCCGATGCAAGTTTTCATTATACAGCAAAGAAACCAAAATTTCTCCCAAATCGGATGTTGGCTCTTGACAATCCTATAAAAAACACATTCGATTAAATATTCTAAAACGTAAAAAATATATATAAAATTGTGTTATGAAATCAGTTAAGTTTTCAAACACCTTTACCTCCTAAACACAGTTCAGAAGGCGAAGTTTAAACGGCGCAGATCTTTTATGATAATTACTTAGCCTGGTGTAAGGCTAGAACAATTAAGAAAGTTATTCAGTAGAAATTATTAACTCAAAATTACTGGTACTGATTTTGGTTATCATAGAAATTTTATCTATTTTTGGCAACAAGGACAGTTGCCGAAATACACACAAAAAAAATATTATATTGTATAATACAAGTCCATTTCTGAATCCAGTTAAAGCCTGCTAACTACCTTCAACCACATCATCACTTATCAACAAGAAGGATCGTGCTTAAGGGGTAGCTTGTGTAATTCCATAATGATATGCTAATCTAAGAATCAACAGATATTTACGCAACACACCATTAACCAACCAAATTGAAACGAAGCTGTGAAAATCAGTATTTTGGATGAATTCGCCAATAGAACCGTCTTGTAGAAAAAATTACATGCAGAACTAAAAATCAAAACTTACACTTGAAATGATTTATTTTAACAAAAATAGCACATGAACGTTGCATTAGAATACACAGCTCTTGTGACCGATTAGATTTGCTGCCGTGGCTAATACGGTAAGTATATTTTTGTTTATTATCTGTATCTTCCTAAACTAATATTACCCATTGTGGTCTGCCTTTTTTTCTTATCACCCTTGTTGAAAGAAAAAGACATTTAAATGTATTCGTTTTTCTCTGGAAAGCAGATACGTAATACTAATTCGGCGAAAGTGTGACCTTCCAGCCTCTCCCTACCATTTTTGGCCAGCCATATAAGTCAGAAATTTGATTTTATTACCCGCCCTTGGGAATTACTCGGTCATTATTCATATAATATGGTTATCTATGTTGATAGTACTCAGTCGTCCGTGTATCATTAAGTGTTTTTATTCTAGAATGGACATATGAACAAAATCACATAATCCCTAATATGGGTTTGGATACTTTTTCTATAAGATGCCAAAAGAACAGGTAGTTTATTAAGGCCCTTATGTTTTTACGCAATTGTGGTTGATGGTGGTGCACCAAGAATCAAAAGCAGTATATATGGCTGCCGCGACGACCATGATGTTGTCGCCACTATATGAGCATTAATGTTTAATCTGATATCCTTTAGAGCTGTCCGTACGATATTACTAAAGATGTTTACAGACTAGATCAATACAGTTCGAGGCCGGAGTGGGCCCTAGGGTTGTACTTTGCTCGCCACTGTTCTAATGTGTATGTAACAGACACATGCCTCCTAAAAACTATCAATTTCATTTCTAAAGAACACTTATTAGTTCATCAGAAATGAGGAAGAATACTTTCCATTACTCTTTAGAATATATTTTATTGTACATGTGTTAAAAGTGTCACGTCACATACCTTTTCGATATCCATCTTGTAAAGTTGAGGTTCTTCGTCAGGTGCTACGCCTTCGAGCTCGGTGAGGGGCAGTATGATGTGGCCAATTAGCTGCTTGTTCTTGCCGACTCTGCCTATGTCTACTACGGACAGCTTGAGGGTTAGTCCGTCAATTTTTCCGGGCGGGATCTGCGTAAACATGGAAATCAATTTACTGTACTTGAGACAATTTTTTTAATATAATTACAAGTTAATAATCTTCTTACAATAAATTCTCAAATTCAAACCGGTTTTTTTATTTTTTTTATCTGCTTAAAAATATATTTGATGGGTTTGGCGCCTATAAGATACATTGAAATTCATCGATCTGGATTAAATTTATATGTCTGGATTAAATTTTTGTTCAGTTCTTGAAATTTGATTTCTTAGAATAATAGAAATGCTATCAAAAACTTTCGTTTTACAATAGAAATATATATAGCATAAAAAAAGTAAGATATTAAAGTACTCATCCCCATAAACTATCAAGGTTTTATAGTTACGACTTTGTTTCGAACATTCTTTAGAGATAAACTTCCATGTTACGGCCAAGGAGCTTTTCCTCAGGGATGTAAGGTACCCTAGAGTTTACAGCTCTAACTTTCTAGTCGGTAATGGAACAGCAAACAACTCTATGTCATTTCAACAAAAACTATACATATCAGAGTATATTCCACAAAGATTGTGTTTTTTATATACATATTTTATTTCTTCTCGAAGTCATTTATTTATTTTATTTATTTATGCCTTTGACCACTATCTCACCTGATGGTAAGTGATGATGTGGTCGTAGATGTTGTACAGGCTAACCTAGAATTACTGGCTCTCAAGGACAGCTGCCGGAACACACCGTTAGGTGCTTGGCGACAGATTTTCAACTTGAGAGTGGTAGCTAGCCAGGCGGGCATTCGCAAAGTGCCCTACCACCATGCTGTAACGACTGCCATCCTAAGACAACAACCGGGACCGACGGCAGTAGTAAAGTCACCAGCGGTCACCCATCCAACTCCTGACCGCGGCGGACGTTGCTTAACTTTGCTGATCGATTCAGAATGGCTAAGCAAACTTCGCTACGAGCGCTTCCAAGTCATATAAGATGGAGGTAACTAATTACTCTATTACCCTTTTAGCAACTCTCATACACCACTTTATTTCGGTTACGTTTAACCGACACAAATTTAGTTAAGCGAGCGATTGCGAGCTTTTGCTATCGACGGCGAAGTTGAGACTGACAGTTGACTCCAGTCTGCTACTGAGAATTTAAAGAAGTCAAACCCGTTTCTTACCTCAATAACGAGGCAGATAACTGCCTTATTTGTAATTAGCATGTCATGTGGTTACGTTTAAATTTGAGTGAGATTTGATGAGTAGTATGTGAGTTATCCATAATAACGCGTATTTTATGTTTGAAGTAGTTTTTTTTTCAGATATTTTTTTAATTATTATTATTTCTAATCTTAATTATCCCTTAATTTGGTTAAATATTATCAAATTGAGAACACAGTACCAATATTATTTAAGATGGAATAGTATAGATGCCTGGTTAATACGTGTCTTAAGAGGCATACCACCAATCAAAGTTAATTTTCCATGCGCTCACAATACATAAAAAAACGAATACACTATATATTATGTAATCCAAATGTCACCTGTCTACTTTATCACAGAAACCAATGAAACATTATTGAGAGCCCTCATCAATACCAATCTATACCCGTTATGTAGCTAACCGATACCGGTATTGTATCGGACGGATCAATTTGCTACGAACTAATTAAATCTGCGTAGCGGGTAATAATTATGATAGCCTGGACATTGTTGATACGGCTGTAGTATATTAATCGAGTTGTGATGAAATTATACGTATTAATTAGGATAATATTAGTTACTGCCAACTGATTGACCTCTACAGTCCTTTTCATAATTAATATCCTTTTAGTACAAAAACAAGTAAAGTACCTTACACAACTTTAATTAGGTAATTTGACCAGTAAAATATAAAATAAGTAATACATTTGGAGGGTGTGGAATATTTTTAACAGGTTGTCGTGATGCGATATAATGCGATATAGGCCTAACTCGCACTAACCGGCATTGTCGATTGTCAAAAACGTGAAATCAACCAGCTTGAAGAAGAGAAAGCTTTTGCCTCAATAAATAGATGCACATTAATAGGTACAAAATTACTTTAATTAAATTGCTTTAACAGAAGGCGTATAATTCTCAATTGAATTCTAATAAAGCCGTTTCGATAAACCACATTAAAAACTCACATATTAAGTGTGTTTAAGCTTAAATACGTTTTTAAAAAAGGCACACAAATTCAAACAAAAACCGTATAAATAAAACGCTAGCCCGAGGGCACATTTGGAGCGGTTAAATTTATTCATATTTGAAAGTCTTTGGTGAGTACTTACATTTACCTATTTATTTTCTGAAAGCCGTAGTTTGTGGCATTGTAGATTAAAATGAAGAGTTAAAAATGGAATTCAAATTTGAACAGAATCTGAATCGACCAAAGGAGCTTCAGGCGAGTTCAAAAATAGAAAAAGAGTTTATTTAACAACGACTACGACTAAAAATTCGCCAGACATGTTAAGCCTGCACCGAGGCAGCGATACGTAATTTTGGTTCGTTTGATCCCTTGCTTTATCTTTATTTCTTAACTTTGAGTTATGTAATTAATATATATTATATTTAAGGATTCATTCTATAAATCATACACTTTAGAAACATGATAACTTAAAATTTTCTCGATATAAAATAAATCCAAAGTTACATCTAAAAAACTAAATAAACCCTTAGTACGGAGTAAATACTTAACGGAGAGTAATCCGTATTTAAATAATGAAAAAAAACAACATGTTTTTTATAACGTATACACATTACATTTTTCATATAGGTATTTGTTTTTATCAAACGAAGGAAACACTCGAATTCACGCCTGTTGTGTCCATTTTAGTCAGAGCCGCGATGCTTTGTCCCTATCCGCTTTTGTAATTGTTCGGCCGTCGGACGGGGACGGATGCTGTTGGCGTGCCTTACTTACGCACACATACGCGGCGCGCCTAAAAAGCTCGGTGCGCCCTTAAGCAATTCAAACCAATATTCCGTGCCAATAAAATACATCGTTGTGACCGGATGAATTTTAAAATCAATGTGGAGTTTAATTGCTTTATTTTATTATTAAACGCGTTATGTTTTTTAAATGGTACATGTACTAATGGCAATATTACTTAAACCCACATTTGAAGAAAGATTTTTGAAAATTGTTTAACAATGATTATTACCGAATGATATAATTAAAAAGATATTTTGGAAAAATCAAGTTAACGCAATATTATGCTGCAGGCACTACTCGGATGGGTGACCGCTATTGATCTTTACCTACTACTGAGTGCTTCCGTGCTTCGGACGGAATGCTAAATCATTGGGCCTTCCTCCGCTCTTTTGTCATTTTAGTGTACGTGTAACACTTATTTAGTTATGTTTTTAACCCCGTCTGATGACATACGCCTAAAACGCTTCGATTCATTATTAAAGCTCAATTCTAGTATAGGATATTTGACATATGTCGAAACTAAGTTTCGCGCTCGTAGCGAAGTTTGCTTAGCCGTTCTGCATCGGTCAGCAAAGTTAAGCAACGTCCGCCACGGTCATGATTTGGATGGGTGACCGCTGGTGACATTACTACTGAGCGCTTCCGTGCTTCGGAGGGCACGTTAAGCCGTCGGTCCCGGTTGTTGTCTTAGGATGGCAGTCGTTATAGCATGGTGGTAGGGCATTTTGCGAATGCCCGCCTGGCTAGCTGCCACCCTCAAGTAGAAAATCTGTCGCCAAGCACAGCCAGTAAATCTAGGTAAGCCTGAACAACATCTTCGACCACATCATCACTTACCATCAGGTGAGATAGTTAAAGGCTAACTTATCAAGCATGGAAAGTGCTATTTTCTTACAAACGTACTTTCCCCATATTTCAAATACAAGTGTTGCACCTTGTTGAAACTTTGCATGTATATCCTTGAGCTTAAAATCTATGCTTTTTGAATATTACATAAAATGTATTTTTATGAAAATTATTGGAAAAAATCGTTTTGTAAGGAATCTCTTATTTTCACATTTAGAGATAAAATAAATAATAAAACGAAAATCTGGCAAAACAGAAGCATAGATTTCAGGCTCAAGGATATGCATGCAAATAGTAATTAAAATAAAGTATTTTTAATTACTATTTGCATGCATATACTTGAGGTTTAAACTAACGGTTTAAATCGGGTATATTTATCATTATTTTTGTATGGATGTTCCAAAAAAAATGCAGTGATTGTGGTCACGGGGTGACTCATTGGTTTTATTTGTGACATGAGTTATTAAGAAAATAATGATAAGTATACGCGACTTAAACCGTTTAATGTTGTTTAATACCTAACACAACATTATATTCATGCAAAATTTCAACGAGTTTTAATTTTTGTTTTGAAAATAAGATGAAACTGTGTTTCTATGGAAATACCTACGAAGACACCAGCCTTAACATCTGTTGAAAGTAACACGCACTAACCTGATAAACGAAGGTTTCATCATAGAATGGATTACAGGTTTTCTTCTTCTGCTTAGTTTGCAGCGCTCTTCTTTCGTCTGGCATCAGCTGAATCCTGTTAAATAATATTGTATAATTATTTTGGTACGTGAATTTATTTTATAATTGGTAGATACCTAGTAGATTATTTTTAACAGTCAATCATTGATATTATAAAAACTTACGCTCATATTTATATAAAATATATGAAGAACACGGGTGTTTGAGCGTGAACTTACTAAGAGTCGATATCGTTATCGACAATGTTTCGGCTTCTACCGGAAGCCTTCAATGTGAAGCGTGACGCGACCGCGGCGGACGTACCACACTCAAAATCCTGAGTAAGGCTTCCGGTAGAAGCCGATACATTGTCGATAACGATATCGACTCATAGTAAGTTCACGCTCAAACACCCGTGTTCTTCATATATTAGTCAATCATTGAATTTTGAATTGACATGCAAGCGGCCCGCCATATAACAAAAGCCGAAACTCACATGGCCTTCCTGAGTTAAATTGTTATTTGTTGCTAGAGAAGGCCACTGAGATATAAGTACTACATAGATACTGGAGAAAATAATCAAACAAAAAAAAATGTCGCAACTTGATGTGATGACAGTAAATAGAGTAAGGGTAGGGAACTGACAGATTTTTGTTGAAACGTCAATGTCGTCTAAACAAACTATTGAAAGATGCTGCACTAGGTCGCATTTTGACGAGTATTGCAGATGGCGTACTATGTAGATTTAAATAAAGATTTTTCATGTTATTGTATCACGATAATTTTACCTATTCATTCACTTAAACGACAAATCAGTTTACTTACTTGACTACGGAATTGTTATTTACGTCCAGGTTCACACTTTGATTCAAATCTCGTATTTTTAGCGCTGCTCTGTATGCGCCCACACTAAAGTAAGGTACGGATATCAATCAGTACCAGTTCAGTCAACAGAAAAAATCTTGTAGGTACATTGACTTATCTAGGCAACTTTAATACTCCGTAGGGACAGGCTGAACGCCATTTTGTAATGTTGAACATTAATTGTCAATGTTAAAACAACGGCGTACCGCCATCGTGGCCAGGCACATATTAATCTTCACGATTGTATTTTTTTTTTAATGCAAATAAGTTGCTCTAAGGTCCCAAATTATCCTGACACACTATAAATTATGTACCTACTGTGAAACGAGAACATACCTAGTACAGCCATTTTGTTTGTTTTATGTCTTGATGTGTAGGTTTATATAAAACTGTGTGAGGGTTTATTGCGCGTGTGAGTGGACTTACAATTTTTTTTGTCGTTAATATTAAAACAATATTATATTTTATTTCACACCACAACATATTAAAGTGTTACGGAAAAAAAGGAAAATCTAATAAAAGGTATGACACCAGACTTGTTCACAGGTTAGTAAGCAGAACCGACACATTCATGAAATCTAATATCGGCCTTTACAAGGAACGAGATGTTCGTTCGAACGATTTGGGTATATTTTTATGTGATTTTTTATTCAATCATGTACAACACTCACATCAGTAAACAGCAATATTGCGATGTTTATATATAAAAATATTATTAGACGCGTTGCTATCGTCCAGATTTGATGGTTAATATATATGCCCGTCTTTGTGTCTGTCTGTCTGGCTGTCGTTGATCCAAAGCGGCACCAATACATGAGATTGGCTTCATTGGAATTTCACGGAATTAATGTTTGCTTTACAAATAAAATACCCAAAAAAACAATATGTCCATCTTTCTGTGTCTCTCTATGTATGGCTGCTTGTTTGTGTGTCGGTATGTCACGGGTCTCCAGCCCGTAAACGGAATGACTTACAAAACTGACATTTTAAATATTTTGTGTAGAATGTTGGTAAGTAGGGGTCCAATTTACTAGATCCGCTTAATTGAAATTTCGTGCTACAGTCATATGATTTACATACAAAATACCCACAAAAACCGTTAACGCAATAAACGAACGTATTACTAAACGGGCATTAATTACATTAAATTGGGGATTGGCTTCACATGGCACCATTAACCAGGTGGACGCGATAACTGGGTCAACATATCCAGGACATGTTCAATCGAATGTTTTTCCCAGTATTTTGGTATGATATTTCCAAAGTTCTTAAAAAGCTAATCTGTAAAAAAGCTGTGAGGAACAGTCCCTCTTCTTCGTCTCCTAATTTTTAAGTTGGTATATTCTAACGACAGTATACAGATTGATGGTAACCAAACGATGAAATGCGTCATGTGAACCAAACATACACTTGAAACTCTCATTTCGCGCTATATGTGCATTCAATATTTAATAAAATATGCAAACAAAATGCAAGTGGCACTTGTATTTATGTTTTTGGTGTGATTATAGTCTACATTTAGAGTATCTCTAAAATATATATCTATGGAAGGTTTATGGGATGATTTATTCTCTGTTAAAATTTTGCTTCTGTTCAAGTATCATAAACATATAAATTAATATTAATTAACATACTTTTTTTTTATGTAATGGTGTGGCAAACCAGCAGACGGCCCACCTGATGGTAAGCGTTTACCGTCGCCTATGGACATTTGCAACACCAGGGGCGTTACCAATGCGTTGCCGACCCTGTAAGACTCTTTCAACACGCTTTTTGAAGGAGTCCATAATGTAGCTCTGCGGAAAAACGCTGGCTGGAAGATCATTCCACATTTTGCAAGTATGCGGTAAGAAGGAACGCATAAATCGAGCTGTGTGAGACTTCCAGGACTCAATTATGTGTGGATGAGCCTTCAACCGGTGACGCAAAGAACGATGATAGAATCGCGAAGCCGGTATAAGATCAAACAGCTCCTGAGAGCATTCCCCGTTATAGAGCCTGTAGAATACACAGAGCGAACCGATGTCTCTACGGATGAGTGGCTCAAAGTGGTCAGAGAGCTCGGTATATACATTAATTTAACGCCAATGTTACAGCAATTCTCGAACCGAATGGTCTGATGCATGACGATGGTAAAAGACCTGACGGCTGACTCTGGTTCCGTGGGAGTTAGGACGGCCCTTAGTGTGGGACGCTACTTGCTTAGACACTTTAGCGCCGTCATATCTTTATGAAACCAATGTGAGGGCTGGCGCCGCGGCTACTTCGGCGGAGCAACTCAAGCGGCGCAAATATGCTAACTTCGGTATGGGTTAGAGCTGTTTGGTGTAGAGACGTAATTGTGTCCGTGGGGACCGGGAGCTCATCGTATTTTATTAAATTTATCTGAGCGCTTGGTCGATGCGACGCGTGTCAAACAAAGTAACTATCTAACAAAAATAAGGGACGCAAAATTACAGCAACATGATGTAAAGGTTACCGAAAACGGGCGTATGCGACAACAGATGGTACCTTCAAAACTTGCACTGAAACTTCTTTGTTGGTAGATATTAAATACCTTGTACCACACTCAGAACACCTATTAAATTACTTCTTATAAGTCACCAGCGATAGCGAGTGCAAACGTACACAAACCATATTCAACAAATACAGTAGTCAAATAACTTCAGGTAACATGTGTTGAGGTATTTTTGCCCTTCAATATTTGAACCTTGTAACTTCCTCGTGAAACAAACAAAAACAACAGTAGTTAACTTACTTGATATACGGATCACAAGCGTTAGCGAGAGCGGGTGTACGCGACGGCAGGTGTTTGGCCTTCAGAATGTGCACCTGTAGCCTCTCTGTAACCGCTTCATACTTCAGCGTGAACCACACTCGGCCCTAGGGAAATTACAAAAGGAAGGTAATTAGGGTGAGTCATAATGATAGTGCGATTTTGGGGCTAATTAGTTGTGTGAGTCAAGTGTTGGTTGTGTGTTAGAGTGATTTGAATCAATTATTTTATGCATGAAGTGAAAGGAAAGATTTGAGAATGCAAATTTTAGAGGGACAGGTTTTATTTCCTTTTTATTACAATTTTTAATTTTCGTATGTCATGTTTGGGAAATTTATTTGCAATTGATTTATCCATTTTAGCATAAACACAGCACTTGGATAGCACGACAAATATTGCTGTTTTGGATAAGATTTACTAACACCTTCTTAAAAGTATCTAAAAAGTAGTAAATAACGTAAAAGGCAACCCTTATTGTACCCTCCCCGGAAACTTTATTTTTAATTAGTATATTAAAAATAAAGTAGTAAAATAATGAGAATTCAGTGATAAAGCATTGTTTTTCACCTGATGTGTAGAAACATCGTACTAAAATCTAGCCATGAGCCACTCCTTATGTCCAGAACCATGCTGCTCAATAGCAGCATGCTCAATTGACAGAGGAGCCTGTCTCTTTCTGACGCCTTATTATATCATCCAATGAAACTATTATGTATAATACTATAGTATGTGTATAATACTGTTTTTGGCGGGAACTATAGGATGTAAATATAACCATACCATAATTATTATGTCATAATAATTATACATACCTCATAAATATTGTTAAATAAGGCTATAAAACACTTCAAATAAAAACGATCCCACCATAAACTCCATATAAAAACAACTCAGGAGACTAATATTTTTGTAAAACATTTCGTAATACAAACATTGTATTCCCCTGTATATGTACTAACACGCAATATTTCCCTCAAAATGCTAGGGGTCATAAAAACGTGTCATTTTGTGGCGAAATTAAATCGTGTAGGCGTACATTTATCGGCTTAGCATTAATTAAACATCAGACCTTTAATGAAAAAGGATAGTTGTTGGCATTAAGGATAATCTCTTTCAGTGTGTTTTAAATCTGGATAAGATCCAACACCGACATCTTTTGCGGGAAATTAATGTTTTATTTTATGATCGTAGTTTTTTATATGTTTTTTGGTGATGTTGCTAGATCGTCTAACTATTCTATTTAAGATAAAGATCACGCAGAACGCGAGATTCGGAGAACAGTTTCAACAATATCTAATACATTTTTTTAATACATATTAGCACGCTGCAAACTGGCAGTAGGCAGAAGCATTTGGACTGCCTTTAAGTCTGCAATGACTTGTAGGTTATTTAAATGATCTTATTGTAGTACCTGCAGTGTACAGTTCGTAATATTTTGTTTATAAAGGCAAACCGCCAGTTTAAAATATTACTTATTGAATTCATTACATCTGTTTCGGGTATACGTATTTTTTTTTATTTTTTACGATATTAGGGGACTAATGAATTCATGTGCATTTGTGTCCAATAACTGTTCAACATGATACGAGAAACATTATTTTAATCTCGCAGATATCTACAATTGCCTATAAGAATATTTTAATTTTTGATTTGTATTTATTTATCTAAAGAAGAGATTCCTATCATATATTGAACAATGGAGCAGTAAAAAATTACACTGTCTAATAATAAGGCTGTTTTAATAAATTTTCAAAAAAATGTCTGTTATAAAAAGACTCGATACCAGAGAAAACTCAAAAAATCTGCTTCGAGTAACCTTCTGGAATCAAAAATGTTGAGAAATCAGGAACCCTGCTAAGTATAAATTTATTCTTATGAATAATATGAATTTATCAGATGGTTGTAAAACCAAGCCTTCGTGAATATAACCAACAAAGTCTTGTTTCGAGATGGAAAAATACATATTTTGTGGAAATTTTAGACCAACTCTATTTTTCGCATAGTCGTTATATAAGCTAAGCACCGCCATTTAAGCCATAATGGGTCCACTAGAGGTGTCCTAACGATCAATTTGTTTCGATTCATTACCCTGTACACCCTTACCCTAATAAAGTTTACCCACTTGTTAATTTTACTGTTTTCGAATATAAAAATAAAAAAAACCTTTTAAATGTATGCAAGCCGATTGGAAATAAGAAAGCTAATATATATACATACATGTGCCATTATAATAAGAGTATTTGATGCTAAGCCGATCCCAATATTCTATATTATTCTTTAGTAGGAAACATTAGCCTACAGGCATTATAGCGCTGCGTGTTAGGATCGTTTGATTAGACGATATAAGTAGTTCTAGGCTGCAGTCTGATTTCGTAAAGCGCTGAAGCGCACTTAAGTTTAAAATTTGCAAAAATGGAAACTAATTTTGTCTCAAATGACTTCTCTAGTGTAATGTATTATCTCAATGGTTTTGACACAGTTCTCGGCCGAGACCGTTATTCATTATACTCGTAATTAAATAAACGCGCGGCAAAATCCCACTGTACGGCTTTATCATAATGATCTTGGCCATATGCGAACCTAAAATATATTTTTGTCTATGTTTCAGACACATATATTTTAATTTGATCAAACACAACAAATGAAGACTCAAAGAAAAACAGTTTACTGTACCGTGCATACCTGTAAAGTTTAACGTGACTACGAAAGCGGACTCTCCAAGTTTTGTATACTTATCATCAAAAACATATTCATCATGAAACACCACTTCGCAAAAAAGATATAAATGACGAGTAAAAGGTTTAAATTCTACGTTACAAGGAGTCAATTTATACGAGTATTTATTTTAAATACATTATTTCAAGCCAATTATGTCAATTTTGATTAAGATCCTCTCTTTCGGAATTTGGTAACAAAACTTATTGGAACTCAAATGTAAAAATTTACACAAAAAGCCAAATATCTAATTTCTATAACACCTAAATGAAGCCCATTTCGAGCATTTTCTGTAATATGGACGAATTTAGACCATTATATCATGTTAACCTTTTTGAGTACTTCCCTACCGTACTTAGAAGCCATAGGGATATATGGTGTTATTTGCCAGCATAAGTGAATTAGGTCCGACAGAATGTAATTAGGGTCTCATTCGTTCGATGTTCGCTAAATGGAGTCTTAATTTACTTTCGGCTTCATATTTAACGGGCTGAGAGGATTTCGCTGGTTTAAGTGCTTTGCTTGCCCGGTTTCGCTCGAGTGCCTTGGAGAGATGGAATAGATCTTTTGAGAAGAGGTCAAAATTGTGATTAACGAAACGGACATTTTGATCTTTTTAAATGCAAAGCCGAAATGTTAAAATTTTTTTTAATTTCTTTTCCAGGCTCGCAGTGAAGTATGTATTTTTCAAATACTGTGTATTTTAAAATTTCAAATGATACGAAATTACTATTACACGATTAAATTTCAAACTTTGTACGTTTATACATAGAGTTCAGTGACCCAATTACGGGAGCATAGCGCAAAAGAAAGCACAAACATGACAGAGTTTGGTGAAACATTTATAACAGTATAGAAAATAAAGCACAAATGAAGTCATTTTTCATTCACTCATTCAATATCTGTTTTTTTTTTAATAAGATGATATACAGATACTAGACTGGAAGTGTATTTATAGAGCTTTCTTACCAACTTAGTTGTGGTCTACGAATGAATATTATTGATTCGTAGGTTTTGGTCATATTTAAAACACCAAGAATTCGCACTCGTTAAAATAGTGCACGCATGTCTTAGGTCTTAGAGCTTGCAGCGGTGTTGTGTTGTTACGATTTTGTGTACAGACAGGGTTATGAAATAAAAAATTAAAAAAATTAAGGGGAGAGGGGACGGAGGGTTCCACTCTCCAGGTGAGGAAGAGAAGCCTCCAGACACCTAACTACACTACCTACCTACTTTAGGATGTCGACAGATACACCAATAAAAAAACAATATTGAAGCGTTCAACAATTTTTTAAATATATTTATTTAAAATTAAAATTTTCACCAAAACTCATTTAAAAAAAGGAATAGATACATCTAGAACACTTTCCTTAATTAGGTCGGGTTATCCGTTAGTACCAGGTACTAAGAGTAACTTAGAACATGGAAATTTGATAGCAATCACTGGTACTAGCGAACAACAACTTACTTAAGTTATTATGTCTTAGGTTTAACTACTTAATTTACAATTTCTGTGTGCCAGCAACGTAGATCCACAAAATTTAAGTTTATTAGGAAGATATTATTCTATAGTTTAGTATATAAGTGTAGGTAAAAAAAATATAAACCAGCTTGCTCAGAAAATTCTAAATAGATCTCAGGGTAAGGTCGTGAGTCGCAAAGGGTGAAAGATGAATTCCGCAAAGTAAAAAAAAAAGAAGAAAAGGGCGCCACCCGGTTACAGGAGACCGGGAAATTCATAAATACCGGAGCACCGTGGAGAATCACAGCCTTGAACCGAAGACTCAGTTAAGGCGAGCAGTCCGGGATGTCAGGCAGAGCGCTGACCACAGGTACTGCTCTGGCTGTCTACCGGAGTTGGGGCTATGGTAAACGTGGGTAGGGTTGGGTATTTTACCAGCCCTAACTAAAAATAAAGGAGTTCTTGCCTTTATTTTTGGGGAGGTTCGAAGGCTTTCGGAGGACGCCACGTGGATGCGTCACGCACGAGTCCAGGAACGAAGTCGCCTCCTTGTATTAGGTTAAATTGTTTCTTTTTCTCAGCCGGTAGGTCTATTATATCCCCTGGAAGGCGGACGTCGAAAGGAGCACTGCCTGGCTTCGTTTTGCAGCCCTCGCTTCAGGCAGTGCGTCGATTGGGGGCTGCTTAAAGTTCCAAGCGGAAAAAGAAGTGTAACGGGCCTTTGCAGGCCTATTTATAAGTTTCGGGATCTCTCGAACCTTCCATCAGAGGGGAGGCAAAAAAAACAGATAATATTCCTTTCAATCACAAGAAAACGGATTAATACTCTGTGCAAGGGGTGCGTTCAGAACCTCACTTGATGGAACAAACAAATCGTTCCGACCCTCACAAAAAAAACCGTAACAGTACCCCCCCCCTTAAGAATTTTTGAAGGGTACCGACAAAAATTTAGCTGGACCCCCAGCATCAACTCGAGCAAAGAAGTACAATGCCATACCTGGACCAAGGCTTCGACATAATATGGCCGTCTGAAAATAAAACAACTGCTAAAATCTCTACCTACATGTCTATCCTAATTACTGAACTCTACCAAAATATTAAGTCCCGAAACAACATTATTACCCAAAATGTTCACACATCCTATGTGCAGACACAAACCTTAATGAAGAAAATATATTTGGTGTGAAACCTCTTCGTAGCTGAACTACTAGTCTCAAAAAAAAACAACTTAAAATTATTGAACGCTTCATTAAACTAAAAAAACTAAGTTGGGCAACCCTTTGGGGCCAAATTTTCTAAAGCCCATAACTAAAAACTAAAAGACAAGGACCGAAGAGCTAATTAGAACGAGGCTATTTGAAGCAAAATTAATTTACCCTTGTCCCTCCGGACAGACCTCAATTCTTAATGAGAAGTAAACAAATAAAAGGGTGAATAATCATCCATTACTGATACAGGTCTAAACTGTAGAAACAGCCTATATTAAGACCCATTAGTAGATACGAACAAACAAACAAAAAAATAGTCTTGGCCCTTGACAACAAAATATAAAAATATAAAAGAAAAAAAAGTTACGGGAGAATTACCCCACGCTCCGGCGACCAGACAGGACGTTTCCCCTCCCCATAGGAAGGGCAAGTGAACTCGCTATGGCGGAAACGGGTCGCCGAGGTGCTAGGTAACAAAACCCAACAAACAAAAAAAATGGGATAAGTACCCTAGGGGGATAGACAAAGTAACAGAAAAGAAGAGGAGAAGAGAGAGCGAGAAAGAGGAAAAAATGCCTTGGCTTCACCGGCACCCAGAAGGGGCACTGATGACAGAGTGGCCTACGGCATAGTTGCCACCTTCCAATAGGATCCACATAAAAAAACTAACCTATAACTATGATAGGTATATAGTTATTCTATATGGTAGTATACAATATAGACCTATACTTATATATGTACCAGCTGAGATGAAAGAAATAAAGCGTTGTTAACGCTTAGAAGCCACTCCGGTATGTCTGTAAAATAGTTACAAAAACTTTAAATTTCAGCTAAATTGCCAATGATAAACTATGTATCAATATGAGCACTAACTGAGTAAGATTTAATTAATAATCCCTGCAGAAGGAGGGTAAAACGAAAGCTAAAATGACTGCCCACTCACCAATAAAATTAACTGGAATAAGGCCAGTTGTTAATATGGTTTATGTCTTGTCTAAAGAAAACAAAACAAACAAAAGAAGTTCCCACGCGCAACAAAAAACAAGCCGACATGGCTAAGGAGAGTATGGAGAAGCTGTCCTATTTAACATTTTGATAATTATTATTACATAAATAATACAATATAATATACATACATACATAATTTCTCAACTCCCAGGGAAACAAACAAGGGTCATGAGTCACACTCCACTCTCCTAACATTCCTCATTCATACAGAAGTCCCCTTTTTGTCATGTCAAGTCATAAGTAAAGTCAACAAAACATTATCACATTCAGTCTTCCCTTCCATACATCATCTATTGTACATAGAGCGTTATGCGGTTCCTCACAAGCATTACCGAATTACCTAGAAAATTGAATATATACCTATATCTATACATAGACAATACATATGGTACTAAATAAGAAGATATAAGGAGTGTCTTTATCATGATGTTGACTCATCACCTTGAGTACAACGCCGTGAATAATGACAAATATACAGATGCTAGGTATGAGGCTTTTAAAAGGGGTTACCTAGTTAAACCGCCCCTGTAATAAGGCTTAATTTATAGAGTTACAATCCGCTCCGCGAAGGAAATAAGACAGATAGATAAACTATATAAATAGGTACATAATTCATAATGCCATTAGAGATGTTGACTCACTTAGCTGAGTACAACGCCCAGACATATGACAAATAAATAGTTGCTAGGTATGAGGCATCTTATGGGGTTACCTAGTAAACCGCCCCTGTAATAAATGAATATATTTAACAAATATATATATATGTATATATAACATATGATAAAAAAATATTAAAGATACAGTGTTTCTCCGTACTCAACAACCAAGACCGGATAGTCTAAACGTTCAAAAGGAACATAGTACTTAAGGACTTTGTATAGGTACCAATTTGGGGAGTTAAAATATTATGGAAGTATAGAGCTAGGGATAATCTCATAAAACGAAGAAATTTAGTATCCTGAAACTAAGTTGACTCCACAGAGTGCAACTTATAATGATATCAGGAATACCAAGGTACAAAACAATGGTACAAGCAAAACATTATAGAGTGATCTGGTACCACCACAGTGAATTTAGAAGGCAACACTTTACCTCTGGCGAACCCACCAAATCAATAAACACCTACACAAGTGTCCTACAACAAAAGTGTCATATCTTTAGTACAAAAATGTTTATATTCGAAGAATGTGCCCTAATACAACTCTAGGTTAGCTAATATACCCAAAGTCAGGGAAGATAAACTGTATATAATTATGACTGCCCCCTTTTTAGATCCTTAATATGCCAACTGCCTAGCCATTTACCTGAAGTACAATCCTGAAGTTCATAAACCAAGCGACTTAACTTTTTGATGATTTTACATTTATCATATTTAGGAGCCAGCTTAGCCATAAAGAATTTATTAGCATCACTAAGTGGATAGGTCCGTTTCCAAACAATATCACCTACTTGGAATTCCTCATCTCTACGACGTCGGTTATAAAATTCGCGGCTTTTTCGATGAGCCTTCTCAATAGCTTGCGAAACGGACTTAAATACTTCCGGTAAGTCGCTTAGCTTCTTAGAATAGACATCACGCGAAGTAACTACTGGAGGAGACGAAGACGTGGTACTGTCGTAATGCGAACCATCCCATACGGCTTACGGCAGAGAAGCTGTAAATAAAAAATGGTGTATGGCGTGTAGTTTCGTTGGTGGAACTGCAAACTGTATTCTTGGTAGATAAATATCCTGCAAATGATGTTCCTTGCACTCTGCACTGCACTGCTTCACTCTGCATTGAGGTAATACCAGATTGTTAATGCTGAAACTACAAACAACGCCAACAAAAATTCCATAGCCTGTACAGGAGTGAGGCAAAAGGCTAACCAGATCAGCCTGTCTATTGTTAAACCTGTAAATAAATAAAAAAAAAATGTGAAACAACAAAAAAAAATTACCTACATTGAACAACATCACCCTTATAAAGCAGCATCTACAAACAGCAGCCAAACCATTCATCGGCAACTTCACCAAAGAAAACTGCATAGCGGCTTCCTTCAACAAAATTCAGCAAAAGCCGAACCCACGGACAACAACATCAATAAAATGAGGTGAAAACTGTATATGAACAGTGTTCAAATACTATCACTACAGGTAGTCTGTATCATCACAGCCTCCTATATCAGCATAAAATATCTGTATAGTGATAGCCCTCAATAATCAAAAGAAAGACTGTATAGTCACAGCCCTCCACAACATACAACGAAGAGATGATAACTGTATAGCAACAGCCATCAAAAATAACAAGAGCAAGCTGGATAGTCACAGCCCTCTCTATACAACGAAGAAACAGACTGAATAGTCGCAGTCTAAAATAGATAAATGGTCAGCTAAAGAATGCTATAAATAATATTGTTCAATGGGATATAAGATGAGACTATATAAGTACTGGTTCACTAAAAATAAACTAGGTTTCACTTTGAAAAAAAAATAACTAGTTAGTCCACTAATAGGCAGTATTTAAAAAAAATTGTCAATTAAGAAAATAAATTTAAAATAAGGCATAATATGCATATTGACTAGAGTAAGTTTTGTCATAATTTAGAATTTAATTTGCTGGTGTTTAAATTTAAAAATTAAGTTTGCATTTTGATGATACTTGGCACATAGAAATTTCACAGTTATGATGTTTACATACATGGGTACATGTCTAATGGCACATTCCTTAATAATAACATTACATACAGTAAACAGTTGCAAAATAAAATGGTGAGTGTATACAGATACATTTCAGTTAAATTGTGAACACTAGTCACATTAAATTTAAAAAAATTGCTGTGGAAAAAAAAACACAATATGAAAGTAGGTATATGTTACATATAAAAAAACCTAGGAATTCATCTTTCCCTATGCAAGGCCCCTACGTTGCGGCGTCATTGTTACGATTTTGTGTACAGACAGGGTTATGAAATAAAAAATTAAAAAAATTAAGGGGAGAGAGGACGGAGGGTTCCACTCTCCAGGTGAGGAAGAGAAGCCTCCAGACACCTAACTACACTACCTACCTACTTTAGGATGTCGACAGATACACCAATAAAAAAACAATATTCAAGCGTTCAACAATTTTTTAAATATATTTAAAATTAAAATTTTCACCAAAACTCATTTAAAAAAAGGAATAGATACATCTAGAACACTTTCCTTAATTAGGTCGGGTTATCCGTTAGTACCAGGTACTAAGAGTAACTTAGAACATGGAAATTTGATAGCAATCACTGGTACTAGCGAACAACAACTTACTTAAGTTATTATGTCTTAGGTTTAACTACTTAATTTACAATTTCTGTGTGCCAGCAACGTAGATCCACAAAATTTAAGTTTATTAGGAAGATATTATTCTATAGTTTAGTATATAAGTGTAGGTAAAAAAAATATAAACCAGCTTGCTCAGAAAATTCTAAATAGATCTCAGGGTAAGGTCGTGAGTCGCAAAGGGTGAAAGATGAATTCCGCAAAGTAAAAAAAAAAGAAGAAAAGGGCGCCACCCGGTTATAGGAGACCGGGAAATTCATAAATACCGGAGCACCGTGGAGAATCACAGCCTTGGACCGACGACTCAGTTAAGGCGAGCAGTCCGGGATGTCAGGCAGAGCGCTGACCACAGGTACTGCTCTGGCTGTCTACCGGAGTTGCGGCTATGGTAGACGTGGGTAGGGTTGGGTATTTTACCAGCCCTAACCAAGAACTCCTTTATTTTTGGGGAGGTTCGCAGGCTTTCGGAGGACGCCACGTGGATGCGTCACGAGTCCAGGAACGAAGTCGCCTCCTTGTATTAGGTTAAATTGTTTCTTTTTCTCAGCCGGTAGGTCTATTATATCCCCTGGAAGGCGGACGTCGAAAGGAGCACTGCCTGGCTTCGTTTTGCAGCCCTCGCTTCAGGCAGTGCGTCGATTGGGGGCTGCTTAAAGTTCCAAGCGGAAAAAGAAGTGTAACGGGCCTTTGCAGGCCTATTTATAAGTTTCGGGATCTCTCGAACCTTCCATCAGAGGGGAGGCAAAAAAAACAGATAATATTCCTTTCAATCACAAGAAAACGGATTAATACTCTGTGCAAGGGGTGCGTTCAGAACCTCACTTGATGGAACAAACAAATCGTTCCGACCCTCACAAAAAAAACCGTAACAGTGTGAAATGATATAGGCACTCGTTGTCACCGTTGCGGATTAACTCTGTTGATAAACATCTTATATGATCAAAATATGCTCAAAACCCAGGTCAAAATATTCGATTCCGAACGTGAGTATTCACCGGTAAATGATATTTTTTAGGTTAAAGTGCACGTACTGGTCTCCAAAGAAACGTGATTTAAATACTCCTTGTTCAAACCCTGTTAAAATCTGCAGGAAAATCTCTGAGCTTAATATGTATGCTTCTGGCTTGGCAGCTAATATATCTATTATAATTATCTTAATCTATTTATCGTTTATTTAATCCCTATATATGAAAATAAGAAGTAACATACAAAATGATTGTCCATATATTTTTGAAAATATTTAACGAAGGGGAAAACGTTGAGGGAAAACTGGGGTACCCGAAGCATTGATATTAGGCTCAAGGACATGCATGCTAAATTTCACCGTGTTGGATTGGATACTGGTTATTTAAATATGACGAAACTCTAAGTTTATATGAAAAGCGCTATTTGCCGCTGCTTAAGCGAAGTGTTCCTTTAAGCACTAATTAAATTTTACTTACAACGTGTCCTTCTGGCCACATGAGGTCTTCGTCAAGGCAATCAGACTTGTAGAGTGCTGGATCCAAAACACCTAGGTCAGCTGTGTTTGCTGCAAATAAGAAACAAAATAAATTACTGTATTGTAAAATTACTGTATAATGTTTTGAAGCAGTGATAGCTCAGTGGCTTTGGCTATGGACTGCCGCGCAGCAGGTCCATGGTTCGAATCCCGCCGCGGGCTTGAGCTTCACCGCATGGTGGAAGGGCATTTTTGCGAATGCCCGCCTGGCTACCGACCACCCTCTAGTAGAAAATCTGTCGCCAAGCACCTAACAGTGTGTTCCGGCAGCTGTCCTTGAGAGCCAATATTTCTAGGTTAAGCCTGTTAACACCTTCGACCACATCATCACTTACCATCAGGTGAGATTGTGGTCAAAGCTCACCTATCAGCAATAAAAAAAAACGGTAACACAACGTAACTACTAATTAACTTGTACATACATACCAAGTAGCTCAACCGTTTTGATCTATTCTTCCAAACGGTTTTGAACCGTTTTCTGTAAAATTAAGAGGGTCCCAATTCAAGATTACTCCTCAAATTGTGTTTTTTTTTGTTGGATAAAGTATACCACTAAATTGGTCCCATTAAAATTCCATCAACATCGGTTAAGCAATACGCACTACTAACATTTTTGAAAAAAATTTGATCCAATATTCCTTCATTTCTGTATAGATTCAACAAGGCACCCATTTTTCATATTTATTTATTTTATTGATTTGACGCAAATGAGTCAATATCGTTAATGTTCAAAATTGTGTATTGTAAATCAATATGGGCAAGGTAACGATAAACCATGCCGCTAATTCCTGGGTAGTTTGACTCAGATCGGCTTCCGCCATCTCTTTCAATTCATTGTTATTCACCTGTAACCACGGTGATCCACGTGGTTCGTTCTTCAAACCAAAGTTTCCATCACGAAGGCGTTAACTGTTGATATTGCGAGCTGTTACTGCCGCGTTAGTTCCGCGTCGGAACTCGTATTCAAAAATCACTCGAATTTTCAAAGTATCCATCTTTCTTGAATAAAAAATAATTAAGTCGATAATCAAATGTTGCACATTTTTTTAAAATGAAGGACCTCATATTTACCAAAATAATAATCGTGCCAAAATTAATAATCATATATAATTATAGTAATTATCAGTTACAATTATTTCTCTACAGAGAAAAGTGTTAATTTTAAGTCAGTTTAGTGTTAGGAGTTTTGTCAATGCTAAGTCAGTCCATATTTATTGCCTAGCTGATTAGCTTTCACCCGTAAGAAAATCTGTCGCCAAGCGTCTAATGGAATGTTCCAGTAGCTGTCCCTGAGAAGCTCTATACCATGTATCCTTGACTCATCATCACATACCAATAGTTGAGATAGTGGTCAAAAATACCAATTTTATACTAAATCGTCTAAGCGGGCGCTGGACAATCGAATTTTCACTCTTTTCGGTTAGCATGCGTCAATGCTGTTTCATTAATCTTAAATATTATTCCATATACAAAATTGCATTTTTTTATTTGGTTAGTGATAACAAAACACACCCCTTTTTTGATGAAATTGTAATGATGTCCAACAAGCTATAAAAAACAGAGTAATTAGAAACGCACTTCCTGCACTTTTTGGAATATACCAAAAAGTGCAGAAAGATGCGGGTGTTAAGAAGCATCTAAACACCCGCATAAGCCTAATATATTTTGGTTCCATGTAATTGGGAGAGAACTTATTGTCAGTTATCAGGCACCTTTGTTTGTCCGATTCGAGAATCAAACCCAGGAAATTTAGATTCAAAACCTTACTTAACTAACTTGCTTACAATACAGTAAAGAAAACGTATACTCGTATATCGACGAACATAGCCAGATATTTAGTTTCGGAAAAAACATAACAAAAATTGCTCTTTGCGTTGTTTTGGACATACCAATTCTGAACCTAAAATCAACTAAGAGAAAAAGTAATTTGCTGTGACATTCCAAACTACGAAGTTATCTAGTTATTCTGATTGTATTCTCAATTCTTTATTGCATTATTGGTGGGGTACTATATTTTCGATCCATTAACAACCTAACAATTTATTTGCAACTCATTTTAAAAATAAATGTATGTTCAAAGAGCGAAAATAATTTATAGCCTGGTTGTTTTCTATTAAGCTCGTATAAATCTTTTGGGTTATAAGCGGTATGTCTTTATTAAACAAAATACTACAATCTATATTCAACGCTACGGCTACTACAATAAAAGCATTTAGACAACCTATAAGTCATAGCAGACTCATAGGCGGTCTAAATGCTCCAGTTTTTTGTATAAAGTTGATCAAGACAATAACACTTACCTGGGATATTCTCGTCATACATTTACATAATCGTGCATGGCGCTAGACGGTGAGGGAACGGAACGTGAGTAAAATTGACTGTGCAGGCTTAAAATTTGCGTCAGTCACGCTAACTTTGGCTAGTTAGACGGTACTCTAAATCAACTTCCAAACAGCTTTAATTTGAAACTATTTTGCTTTGGTCATGTTTAATGTTTACTGATTACGGTGGGAATTTTATTAAAAGCTTAAAAAGACACGTGGTGTAATTGTTTCTCTTCGTCGTAATTTTGTTAAAAAAACACTTCGTCGCTGCGAAAAAAGCCTTTAGTTTTATTTTAGACTTTGGTAAACTATTTTCATCCAAAACAAGGACACATTCCTCCAAAACAGTCATCAAAATTAGATGACTGTAGGTTCCCCGTCAAAATATTAAATGTTTTTTCCCACTGAAAACGACTGATTACTTAGAAAAATTTACAATACTTATATATAAAACTCTTACCATACAATAATCAAAACTTTTAAAATACTCTTCGAAGTTAAAAGGAATTTATTCGGAAGGAATGATTGGTGATTTTTGGCGGGTCCTTTGATCTTCCAGTTAACAGAGGAAAGAATTATGTTTGACTTTTTAAATCGCTTTATTTTGAAAATTTACTCATGCAGTAACGTTCATTATTGTATTTCCATTGTAATAAAAAGATACAGCATTAAAAAAAGACTACAACATAAATGGTCTACATATTTATAAAACGAGTTGTCAAGTATTATGAAAAAAGCCTTAAGCAAGCAGAAAGAGTCAATCTTGAGATGGGAGATATAGGTGGTAAGATTTGCTTTATGATTTGAAAAGGGGTAGAATGCTCGCCTGGCTACCAGTACAGACACATTTAACATTTGCAAATGTAAAATCTGTCGCCAAGCTAATTATAACCTGGAACCTATAATGACTGATTTGTAAGTATAGCTTTCTTTAAGAGCCAGTAATTCCAGGTTAGCCTGAACAACATATTTGATAACATTATCACTACCATCAGATCGGAAAGTTATAGCTTATTATCTTTATAAAAAATATATAATACAGATGCAAATTATCAGACTAACATTTCAGATTGTCTTTTTGTTTCTCCCTTATACATCGAATATAATACAAATAGTTCACACTCGTTATCCATAAAAGAGATTTTCTCACGAAACCTAATCCTTGAAATATCACTTATCCGTATTTTATAGGTCATATCATATTGCTCTAAGGAACGTGATGCCGATATCTTTCTAACTAAATTTCCTCGGCAATGTTTATCGGAACTTTGCCAGATGCGGCCATATTTTGTCGAGAAAATATGTTGGTAACTTTGAGATGAAATTAGGTTATTTTCTTACAACACGCACACCTTAAAATTAATAATATTTGTTAGTTGATATATTTCATATATTATAAGCTTGATATATTGAGATGAAAAATGTAGTATAGCATCATATTATCTTTTCTTGTGAAATGTGAATATTTCAACATTTCTAATTTTTGTTAGAATTCTTGTTCATTATAAAAAATATGATGAGATAATTCATGTTTTTATATATGATTAGTCTAATCATGTTTGGTTTTGTTTACAATTAATAGTTGTGTTAGACAAACGGAAATAATCCATCTTAAATAATTAGATAATCTATGTTTACGTTAGGAAGAAGAGATTTTAATATACTATTTTTAATCAATAAAGAGAGTCATACCATAAATATATAGATTAATTAATTAATTGAACATTTTTTTGCAATTCGGGAAAATCGTTATGAAAATTTGAGAACCAAAATAAACATATTTATATACAAATTTTAACTGGTAATGTTACTGGCATTCTAGCAGGAGTATAATTTTACAGTTGTATCTCTCTTATGTAAAAAAAATATCGAAACTAACATTACGAGACCAGCTGACTGGATTTTTTTGCTGAATATCACCGCATTGTAGTAGAACCTTTTGCGAAGGTTTTTTTGGCGTTTTTTGCTTTTGAATAAATTAACCTTTTTATCGTATAATATACCATTGATTCGCCTCATAAACGCAACAATTGCATTAGATCTGAAAGAAAGTGTAGAGACATACCCACAAAGTATACGCGTATGTCTGACAAATCCTTTTTTTTTTTAAATTCTCAACCTCAGGCTCTGCTTGCAAAACAGCTTTTATCCACTATCGTGGAAAAGAATAAAAGTCAAACATTTGTAGCAGTTTCAAAAATAAATAAACTATTATATATTCAAAATCTGCGTGGAAAAGTACTCTTAATCCTAAGCGAACTGGAAAAGTTTCGAACTTCTACAAAAGTGCCAGAAAAAATAATTTACTTATAATATTACCAATTTTTATACTTTTTAGTAATAATTAATGTAAATTTCAAATTATTTAAGCTGTAGCATTATCCTTGCTGTAGCGACGTGAAAAATTGTGTTTGTGGCTTTGAAACCTCCAGTACGCTTAGGATTCTATATTTTGAACCACTTGCTTTGCTTGTGGTTCAATCATTAGGATCCTTCGCTTCTCCTCTTTCAGGTTTAAATAAAAGTACTCGCGCCAAATATCAATTTTACAGCCTTGCGTGACATTTTATTTTACAAACACGAGGCCCACCTTATGTTAAGCGGTAACCTTCGCCTATAACAAGTGCATTTCACCACAGGTAACGAATTGCACTGCGTCCGTCACCCTGAGACATACAGTTGTGAAGTATCATGTGCCTGTAATTTCACGGCTCTCAAAAACTGTTACTGGATCACACCGTTAGGTGCTTGGCGGTAGATTTTCTACTTGAAGGTGCCAGGCGAGCATCCGCAAAATGCCCTTCCACCATTCGCCAAATCTCAAGCCATCGGTGAGGGCTGAAGCGTGGACCTGCAGCACGGCAGTCTTAAGATATTACCCTTCTGCCATCCTTCTTCAAAACTTAAAACTTTTTATATAATCTCATTCGGTAATATTCTAATTTTGAAATGAAATACAGACTTTTATTGGCATATTTTATTTACTCGTACATACTTCTTTAAGAAAATAAAAAAATCTATTAAAGCATTATTCTCCTAAAAAAACAATGATTTAAAACATTTTTTTTATTATTAAAGTACAATGTGTCCCGACTCCCGACCAAGAAGGTTTCGACGCAATTTAAGTACACATTATATGTGGTGATCGCGCAGCTAGTTTTTATATTGCATTTTATTTAATGTACCTACATATAGCCATGAGGTTAAATAAATTAGTGTATGCAACTGCATATAATTAATAATACCCTCTATTATATGACAGTTGTATAAACTACTATTATATAATGAAAAACTCTATTTTTTTTTATTTTTTTTTTATGCCTAATAGGTTAGTCTTTGACCACCATCACACCTGATGGTAAGTGATGATGTGGTCGAAGATGTATGTACAGGCTAACCTAGAATTACTGGCTCTCAAGGACAGCTGCTGGAACACACCGTTAGGTGCTTGGCGACAGATTTTCAACTTGAGGGTGGTAGCTAGCCAGGCGGGCATTCGCAAAGTGCCCTACCACCATGCTGTAACGACTGCCATCCTAAGAAAACAACCGGGACCGACGGCTTAACGTGCCCTCCCAAGCACGGAAGCGCTCAGTAGTAATGTCACCAGCGGTCACCCATCCAACTCCTGACCGCGGCGGACGTTGCTTAACTTTGCTGATCGATTCAGAATGGCTAAGCAAACTTCGCTACGAGCGCTTCAAAAACATTAACAATTTACTATAAAAGAACAATTATTTAGTACTTGTATAATTTGAAGCTGTGTTAATTGTACCTAGAATTTTCCTTACTTGTGGGGTTAGTAATTTTATGTTACGCTCGACAGCAAAGTTATAATGCGTTTCGAAGCTTTGAAACTCAGGACTCGATATTTGAACTCGCTTCGCTCATAGTTCAATTCTAGAATACATCGATTTCTCAAGTTTCAATACAAGTATGGTACTGTATCAGCTGGGTCCACTGCTGAATACAGCCTCCCCCATGTAGGGGGTATTTGCCATAATCCCCACGCTTGGCAGGCGGCTTGGGAATCGCATTGCAAGATGGCATAGTTCTTAAGAAGGCGCTGCTGCCCACCTTCTAGTATTTTTCCCTTAGTCGACTTTTACGACACCCACACGGGAAGAAATGGGGAGGTGCAATTCTAACCCGGCACCCCACGGGTATGGTACTCGTGCCAAATTACTTTACAGCCGTGCGTAACAAATAACTATTAATCCATAATTATTTAGTAACCGGCTAGGACTGGCGTAATATTTAGCGTATATTGCCCCGACCAGTTTGGAACTTATTTGAAATTCTTCGTCTGGGAGTCACGATTGTGCACAGCGACGAGCGCGGGCCTCAGCAAGTAACTGGCGTTGACTCGTACTTTACGCGGAACGAAAAACTTCTCGCGCGATAGTACGGCCGCCTTATCAAAGCAGATAATAATATAGTGTGCGCCTGGGATTTGGGAATACTCTACCACTGCCGAACTCACGGTATGTAAGTTTTTGACACTCATGGTATGCTCAGTCACTATGGTGGAAACATTTCGTCGAGTCTCGCCTATATACGATTTTATTAGCTAAACTATTATTCCATTACTATATGAGTAAGGCCACTAATAATAAACTATGAAGACACCTTATTGTTATGAAATTACTACGCACGTAATATAATCTAGAACCCGAGTATAATCAGTCACTAAGCGTACGACGTCCAGTCCGGTCGCGTTCGGTCTTCGCCACCAGTGTTTCTCAAACTTTTTGGCCCCTCTGTTGCATCGTGTGTAATTTAAGTAAACGGCAAGATGGTTGTCTGTGGAAGATGTAACGACGAAGTAGCGGAAGCAATTCAATGTACAGCGTGCCACAAGCATTTTGACTTTCCTTGTTCAGGGATAACTGAGTTACTATACCGCAAGTTGGGAGAACGTCAAGCTACATGGAGATGTGCTTCCTGCAAAAATTCGGCTCATCTTAGTGTTCCGCCGTCTCCAAATCCCGTGTCCCCAGTTGTATCACCATTGGTAACATTGGACTCCATAATGCAGGAGTTAACTAAAATTCGTCAAGAACTGGCCCCTCTATCGAATCTGGCTTCTGAAGTGCAGCTTCTTCGCAAAGAGCTGACAGACCTGAAAGAGCTGCCGAAACATGTCCAAATAATAGAAGAAAGACTGGCAAAGGTGGAAGAAGCGCAGGACAGTGTTACTCAGTTGAAGGATGAGATCGCTAAGTTAAGCGATGAGCTGCAGGGCACGGAACAGTGGCTCCGCAGCAATAACGTGGAAATAAAAGGGATACCACTTAAAGACAGAGAAAATCTTTTCAATATTGTTGGGAAAATTGGTGACAAGATCTCATATCCAATCTTAAAATCGCATATCAACTTTATACACAGGGTCCCGACTAGCACAAAAGACGCTAAAAACATAATTGTCTCATTCATGAACAAATATGTAAAAGAAGATTTTGTAGCAGCCGCTCGTTCCATGAAGGACCCCCTGACTCCCAAGGATATTGGAATTGTAGGTTCAGGTCGGATTTTTGTGAACGACCATCTCACCATACAGAACAAAATCCTTCTTTCTCAAGTCAAGACCATAGCGAAGGAACGGAATTTCCAATTTGTCTGGGTCAAGCACATGAAGATTTTTGTGAGGCGCGACCCCACCTCAAGGACCCTAACAATCAGGACGGAACGCGACCTACCCAAGATATGCTAAGTTTCTACCTTAACTTTTATATAATATTATTGTTTGTTTTAGCCACACCCAAATACAACTCTATGAATTCAGATTTTACTATAATAAAATTGTGCACTTTGTGTACCTCGTACCGTTTGAGAACCATAGGCACGGTACCCGGTTTCTTATCGCTTTCTTTTGTTCGAGTTAACTGGTATTCTATTGTTTGCGCCCAACTTCGCGATGATCATTTGAGGTGCTTAGTCAATGAGCGTAGAAACATTATATTATTAGCTTATTTTGTAAGTGAATATGTTATGTTGCATGTTATAAGTATATGTATTGATAATTCATTCCAATTGCGGAATAAATACGACTGGACTTGGAGGTTGGATGGTTGTTGCGTGTGGCGGGATCATTTCTTGTATGCGAATCTATATTATTATGTTTGTGTAGTCGTTCGAATAATAGTTTCTAAATTAAATATAAGTGTTCATCTAGGATTAAGTTTAACGCAGTATGGGTGGAACGCGTATATATCATTAGTCGAGGGTATAACAATACCCAGTTTTATATATATTAGAAACATTCCGCTTGAGTGGGTATTTTCGACGGTAGTGCTGCGTTCCAAAGCTGATAAAAACAATACGTGTTTTGTATTTTTTATCCTATGCATCTTCTACGATTTTCGCCATATTGTTTTACTGTTCGACGTGGTGTGCGTGGGTAGCGTAATTTTGTGCTTGTTTGACGAGGGAAATAGTTACGAATGGAAACCTAAACTGAATATTTGCTCAAACCAGGCCTTTTTATTAATAATATATTTTTTCTTAGCTGAACTTAAGTATATTAACAAAATGATCTGGACTTGGAGATTTGATGGTTGTTGCGTATGGCGGGATCCTTTCCTGTATGCGAATCTCTATTATCATATCTGTTTATTCGTTCGAATAATAGTTTCTATATTACTTATAAATATTCATCTAGGATTACGTTCAACGCAGTGTGGGTGGAACGCGTATATAACAAGAGTCGAGAGTGTAACAATACCCAGTTTTATATACGACAGATACATGCCGCATGAGCAGGTATTTTCGACGGTGGTGCTGCGTTCTAAAGCTGATAAAAACACTACTTGTTTTGTGTTTTTTATCCTATGCATTATCTATGACTTTTGGCACGTTGTATTGCTCGACGTAGTGTGCGTGGGTAGCGTAATTTTGTATTTGCCTCCGGTCATAGATAGTTATGAATGGAAACCTACACTTGAGATTTGCTGGCGCCAGCCCCTTTTAGTAACAGTATCTTTTTATTTGGCTGAGTTTGAATATATTACAAATGATATAATTCACCACTGCTTGCTGGGTTACCCAAAGTTTGACTTAAAGTCGGATATGAGTCTTCTACCATCATACTTATATTTTGGAGAAATGCTTTGTTGTAGGCACACCGCGCATGATGGCTAACTTGACTATCTACTACCAAAATGTTCGTGGACTGCGAACTTATACTGGTGAGTTCTATAGGAACTTAGTAAAAAATAACCAGTATAATATCATAGTCCTGACGGAGACTTGGTTGGTAGGTGGGATCTTAGATAGTGAACTCTTCGATGACCGATACTTGGTATGGAGGCGTGACCGGAACTTTGTCACTACGGGTCAGACCCGAGGTGGCGGGGTTCTCGTAGCAGCCCAGCGTGATCTTGTTGTGTCGCAAAATGTGGACTGGCAATCTAATGCCGAAGACATCTGGGTATCACTTCAGTTAAAGCCTGGGTGTGGTAACCGTAACCACCGAATTCACTTAGGCGCGCTTTATCTGTGTGATCAACAGCATGGCAACAGTTTTGCTGACCAATTGGACGTTTTTTTAGATAGGTTATCTGGTTTGATCAATGATCACCCTTCCGATAAATTTATTGTTCTGGGCGACTTCAACATGAGTGCTATCACATGGAACATTACAGATGACGGGATTAAGCCATCTGCGCCCCTAATTCGTCCTTTTGTTGACTTTATCGATTTTCTTAGCCTATGTAATCTACAACAGTTCAATTTAATTCAAAACAAAGACGGCAGGGTACTAGATCTGGTCTTATCTAATGTATCGGTCTCTGTCTCTGAGTGCATGGAACCTCTTACTAGAGTAGACGGTTATCACCCTCCGCTATCCGTCCACATTGACGTCCCTCAGTTTCAGTCTCTTAAAACCGCTAAGCGCTTAATATTTCAGTACAATAGAGGTGATTACGAGAGTATACGATCTGATTTAAGAAAGCAAGACTGGGGATATATTCTTTCAAAATGCAGTATTGACGACGCCCTAGGCGTATTTTATTCTATACTGTACAATGTTAGAGACCTATATATTCCTCAACGGTATCTTGGATCTGACAAATATCCTCCTTGGTATACTTTAGCACTCACCAAGATACTGAAAGAAAAATTCAAGTACCTTTGTAAATGGAAAGTCTACGGTAACATCTCAGATCTTTTATCGTACCAGTTACTACGTGATAGAGCGAACGACTTAGAGCAGTTTTGTTACACATCTTATATGGAAAAAATCGAGTCATCGATAGGAACCTCACCCAAACTGTTTTGGTCTTACATTAAACGTAAACGAATGAATAACAACTTTCCGTCTAAGATGTCCTACAATGGAGAGAGCAGTGACACTGGCCAAGAAATAAGTGAACTTTTCGCAAAGTACTTCCATTCAACTTTTCTGACGTCATCGTCCTCTTCCTCTTCTTCCAATGACTACATTCCACCCAACACCAGTAACACCAGCAACATAAATTTCATAGAAATAGATCCCCAGGTTGTTTTTAATTATTTAAAATCGCTCGATTTAAGTAAGTCGGCAGGTCCCGATTCACTACCAGCAACCTTTATAGTGAAGTGTGCAGAAGAGCTAACTGTGCCAGTCACTATCTTGTTTAGGCGTTCCTTGGCGGAAGGTATTGTACCCAAATTATGGGAATCTGCTTTCATATCACCGATTCATAAGAAAGGTTCTAAAGACACAGTTAACAATTATAGGCCTATTTCTAAGCTCTGTCTCCTTGCCAAGGTGCTGGAAAGGATTGTGTACAACCAGCTTTACAGTGAAATGATCTCTAGCTTTAGTCTTCAACAACATGGGTTTCTGAAGGGCAGGTCAACGATTTCTAATCTAGCACTGTTTACAGATTTTGTTTCTGAGCAAATGGACATTGGTTCCCAAATAGACGCTATATATACGGATTTCAGTAAAGCATTCGACCAAATTGATCACAGTATCCTGTTAAAGAAGCTTTTGGCATTGGGGATTAGTGGCAACCTATTCAGATGGTTCTCGTCATATGTTATGAATAGAAATCAAGCAGTAGTGCTTAATGGGTTCACCTCATCCTGGATGACGATCCCCTCTGGCGTTCCCCAAGGATCATTGCTGGGTCCTTTGCTATTTATAGCTTTTATTAATGACATTGGCACGTGCTTCAAACATTCGAATTATCTACTTTTTGCTGATGATATGAAAATCTATAGACCAGTCAAAACTTTATATGATGCAAGACTACTGCAGGAAGATCTGACGAGAGTAGTAGATTATTGCAAGTCTAATAATCTTCATCTGAATATTTCCAAATGCACTATAATCAGTTTTACTCGTAAATTAAATAAAATCATATTCAGCTATTTAATAAATAACCAGCCCTTGTCACGTGCAGATGTAACCAATGATTTGGGTGTACTAATGGATAGCAAATTATCCTTTGAGTATCACATAGATCACATAGCAAAAAAGGCTTTCACTGCACTGGGATTCGTCATCCGCAATTCAAAATCACTTAATAAAATGAAGACCCTAAAAATACTATATTGTGCCTATGTCCGTAGCCATCTCGAATATGCCAGTCAGGTATGGAACCCAAATTATGCCGTACACTCACATAGGTTGGAGCGTCTGCAAAAGAAATTCACCAGGTACCTAGGCTATAAGTTTAAATTACCATACGTGAGTTATGAGCAGCGCTGCTCCCGTTTCCACCTTGTACCATTAGAATCTCGTAGACACGTGTCAGATTTGCGATATCTTGTTAAACTAGCACAATCAAAAATTGATTGCCCTAAACTTGTATCCAAAATAATATTAAATGTTCCTACCCGGTCTCATACGCGTCAGCTCAAAAATCTTTTACATACTCCCCACGCACGCACCAACTATCGCCGAAATTCGCTATTCGTATTGCGCTCGTCAACTGCATTTAACAAAATAATTAAATCGCACCCCACCATCGACTTATTTACTTGTAGTGTGGCTTCCATAAATTCTACATTACTGTGGCCATATGCTACTCCTCTGGATAGTCGTTAGCATAAGCATTTTTAAGAAGTGAAATTTAGCGTTATTTATCTATTGGTTTATTCTATTGTTGTTATAATCACTTTCTAACTGTGGAGGCTTGTAAACGGCTCTTCTTTGTTTATATTAATATTACTTTGTAATGAAAGCTGTAAGCCCCCCGAATACAAGTAAAATAAAAATAAAAATAAAATAAAATAAAAATAATAAGAGAGGAATAGCGGAGTAATTCCGGTACAAAATTGTCGTATTGTTTTATCCATAATTTTCTTTACGACGAGTGGCATTGTTCCCTTATCTATGATTATCTAAATTGGTTGGAATTTGATTGACGTATTGTGAATGAAATCTAAAGATAGCTGAATCCATGCCCTTTTTAATATTATATTACTTTTAAGGTAAAACGCCAAAAGCGTGGAAGAGAACTATAATCGTTTTTCAAAAAAAGGTGTTAAGACCTTTTCTAGCTTTACCTTACTTCACCACATTAACCTTATCGCATCGCCCCTGTTTGACCAAACAGCACTGTGATTTCTCACATGAAAATAAATTTTAGAGACGTGTTAGTTATATTCACAAAGTAATCAGGCCTTTTCACGCTGTTTTACACTATTACATATTTAACCAAAAGCTTTCGTAACACTTTTTAGACATTTATGTATAATGTATGTCGTCGTTTCTGTAATGTAATGATTTTATTATTACTTAGTTTATGGTGAATATCTCGTTTCTTTAGCGACGTACCTGTTTCTCTGCAAAAATATATAATGAAACAATTAACTATTTTCTAAACAAAGAGTCATTAAGGCTTGTACTCATAAAAAATATTAATGGAGAATAGTTTGTTTTGATGTAACAAACTGTAAAAATTAAATTAGCTCTGTAAGAAAAGCGCAATATATATACTGAATTATACCCAATTGAAGACCGTGAGTGGCGTGAATTAGATCGGACACATGACTGGTTTCTGTAACGACAAGATTTTATACAAAAAACTGAACTTTTACAAAAAAAATTATTTTACTTAACAGAATAGTAGTTGACTCATAAAGTATTCTGATAAAAAAAATTACAGAGACAAAAGTTTGTGATTATATAACAAACTGTTACATCAACTAGCTTTTTGACATATCCGCAATATGAGATGGCTTTCCAACGTAAATTTCGAAAGTGGCGCTATTTTAACAAAGCTTTTAAAGCGTTCCACGCAATTTTATACTGTGAGACATGTACCGAAATGGTTATTAACACTTCTCAAATACTTATCTATAATTTATATGTCTTGTATGTATTGTTTGAATTTGCTTTTCATCGGCATACATTATTTGATTATTGTGGCAATTCATTAACAAGATCCGTTACTCTAATTAATTATTCATTAAAAAGAACAATTTTGCTAAAGTATGGTTTACGTTGAATTTTGGCTCAGTAACAAGATTGGAATTATGGCTCAGTAACAAGACTGGAATTATGATGGAATTATGATTTCTTTAGCAACGTCTCTATTTTATTTAATAAAAGAGTTTTATAGAATAAACTTTTATACCACACCCACTCAGAAAGTGTCTCATTCCTCGTTCAAAACGTGTTATAAAGTTCGTCATTATTCCCTTAAAATGTGCGGCGGGAACAGTTATATGGAATTTCATACCTTCCCTCCGTAGCAGTGCAGGGATGTTGTATGAAAATCCATACCTGCCATGCCAGCGCTCTTAATATTTTTTTGCTGCTAACAAAAAAAAATCGTCTCAAGAAGGTTTTACATCAAATAATTTTTTTAAAAAGTGGTGGGATTTTTATCGTACTCAATTTTCAATGAAAGGAGGTTGGCGACATTTCTTTGCACTACGAAAACAGTACGGTAATTTATATATTTTGTTAAAATTTGTTTTGTACTAAATAAATTATTCAACAATAGGTACGCTTTTTGTTATTACAAATAATTTTCCGAAAAATGTCATCTGATAATAGAAGATTTTATAGAGATGACGCCACCAGAAATAAAAATACAGCTCCAGATCTAACTTCAAAAAAGGTTTTATATTAAATAATTAGAAGAAAGAGGTGAGATTTTTCTCAAAACAGAGAAAAAACAAGAAAGGTTGCCAAAGAGGTTGGCATCCTTTTTCGATAAAAATACGCGGCAATTTATTTGTTTTGATAAATTTTGTTTTTACTAAATTGATAATATAACAGCATACTTATAATTATTCTAAATAATTTTCCAAAATGTCATCTAATAGTGAAAGTAACTATTTTATAGTGACGGCACTAGCAGAAATAAAAAAAAATACCCTCACGAAGTCACATGGAACTTACTTCCTGAGAAGTCTCGGGACAAATACGAAAAAACTTATGGGTACCTAATGATTTTATTTTCCTCGAGGGTGTAGTATAAAGCACTATGTATCACAAAACTACACTATCTAGCGCTAAGTAAAAAAATATACTAAAGACACAATTTGTGATTATGTAACAAACTGTAACATTAATACGGCTTTTAATATTATTATTTTTGCAATAACGCATGCTCTGCGAATTACATAAATTTATTCAAGTCAATTTGTGATTTTGTAATCAACATGGCTGTTTAACAAAACCTATTTTAAGTGTTAACTAAGTGGTCAAAGCGTTCTATACAGTGTTACACTTTGAGACATTTTACCAAAAGGGTTAATAACACTTCTCAAACAGTTAACAATAATGTCTATCTCGTGTGTATATTGCTTGGATTTCCTTTTTGTTTCCACATAATCACAATATGTAAGGTTTGCATATTATATCATTTTTTTTCGTTGTGTAGCAAACTTTGCATTTGTTCTCTATTCAATGTGGTATACACTGTCATCAGCAATGATTGTAAACGATTATATCATCATTTGCTTTATTTTTTGCGTCATCATCAGCAATGATTTCAAATGATTATATCATCATTTGCTTTACTTTCATCATCATCATCATCAGCAATGATTGCAAATGATTATTATAATCATTTACTTTACTTTCATCATCATCAGCAATGATTGCAAATGATTATTATAATCATTTGCTTTACTTTCATCATCATCAGCAATGATTGCAAATGATTATATCATCATTTGCTTTACTTTCATCATCATCAGCAATGATTGCAAATGATTATATCATCATTTGCTTTACTTTCATCATCATCATCATCAGCAATGATTGCAAATGATTATATCATCATTTGCTTTACTTTCATCATCATCATCATCAACAATGATTTCAAATGATTATATCATCATTTGCTTTACTTTCATCATCATCATCATCAGCAATGATTGCAAATGATTATTATAATCATTTACTTTACTTTCATCATCATCATCAGCAATGATTTCAAATGATTATTATAATCATTTACTTTACTTTCATCATCATCATCAGCAATGATTGCAAATGATTATTATAAGCATTTGCTTTACTTTCATCATCATCAGCAATTATTGCAAATGATTATTATAATCATTTGCTTTACTTTCATCATCATCAGCAATGATTGCAAATGATTATATCATCATTTGCTTTACTTTCATCATCATCAGCAATGATTGCAAATGATTATATCATCATTTGCTTTACTTTCATCATCATCATCATCAGCAATGATTGCAAATGATTATATCATCATTTACTTTAATTTCACCATCATCATCATCATCAACAATGATTTCAAATGATTATATCATCATTTGCTTTACTTTCATCATCATCATCATCAGCAATGATTGCAAATGATTATTATAATCATTTACTTTACTTTCATCATCATCAGCAATGATTGCAAATGATTATTATAATCATTTGCTTTACTTTCATCATCATCAGCAATGATTGCAAATGATTATATCATCATTTGCTTTACTTTCATCATCATCAGCAATGATTGCAAATGATTATATCATCATTTGCTTTACTTTCATCATCATCATCATCAGCAATGATTGCAAATGATTATATCATCATTTGCTTTACTTTCATCATCATCATCATCAACAATGATTGCAAATGATTATATCATCATTTGCTTTACTTTCATCATCATCATCATCAGCAATGATTTCAAATGATTATATCATCATTTGCTTTACTTTCATCATCATCATCATCAGCAATGATTGCAAATGATTATATCATCATTTGCTTTACTTTCATCATCATCAGCAATTATTGCAAATGATTATATCATCATTTGCTTTACTTTCATCATCATCAGCAATGATTGCAAATGATTATATCATCATTTGCTTTACTTTCATCATCATCATCATCAACAATGATTTCAAATGATTATATCATCATTTGCTTTACTTTCATCATCATCATCATCAGCAATGATTGCAAATGATTATTATAATCATTTACTTTACTTTCATCATCATCATCAGCAATGATTTCAAATGATTATTATAATCATTTACTTTACTTTCATCATCATCATCAGCAATGATTGCAAATGATTATTATAATCATTTGCTTTACTTTCATCATCATCAGCAATTATTGCAAATGATTATATCATCATTTACTTTAATTTCATCATCATCATCATCATCAACAATGATTTCAAATGATTATATCATCATTTGCTTTACTTTCATCATCATCATCATCAGCAATGATTGCAAATGATTATATCATCATTTGCTTTACTTTCATCATCATCAGCAATTATTGCAAATGATTATATCATCATTTACTTTAATTTCATCATCATCATCATCATCAACAATGATTTCAAATGATTATATCATCATTTGCTTTACTTTCATCATCATCATCATCAGCAATGATTGCAAATGATTATATCATCATTTACTTTACTTTCATCATCATCATCATCAGCAATGATTGCAAATGATTATATCATCATTTACTTTAATTTCATCATCATCATCATCATCAACAATGATTTCAAATGATTATATCATCATTTGCTTTACTTTCATCATCAGCAATGATTGCAAATGATTATATCATCATTTACTTTACTTTCATCATCATCATCATCAGCAATGATTGCAAATGATTATATCATCATTTGCTTTACTTTCATCATCATCAGCAATTATTGCAAATGATTATATCATCATTTACTTTACTTTCATCATCATCATCATCATCAACAATGATTGCAAATGATCATATCATCATTTGCTTTACTTTAACTTAGTATTTTTCGTAAGTGCAAGTATCGCTTATCATATAAATGTAGTTTCGTTATCTTTTAAATACATATTCAAACTAAAAAAAATACAAGTTGGGTTTGCCAGTATTCCGTAAAATTAGGTATTTTCAAAAATATTCGGGAACATCTTTTTGTATCGGAATTACTTTCACATTAACAGATGAAATAAATTATGAATCGTCAAACTGGCAAACCATAAGCATGTACATTAGGCTCAGGGATATGAATGAAAAATTACACAGAGTTTGAAGACTTTGTATTTAAATATGACAAAACTATGTTTATAAGTACAACGCGCACTCTAACTTTAAGTAAAAATCCGGCCAAGTGCGAGTGGGACTCGCGCACGAAGGGTTCCGTACCATTATAGCAAATAAACGGCGAAAATCTCTTTTATTGTATGGGAGCCCCCTTAATTATTTGTTTTAATTAATTATAAAGAGAGCATAAAACTAAATCTTCTGTGAATAGTTAAAGCGTCTACCTGTCACCGTTGTTAGTATCGAGTAAGAAACGGTAAAAAAATCAAGTTTGTTGTATGGAAGCCCCCTTAAATATTTATTTTATTTTTAGTATATGTTGTTATAGCGGCAATAGAAATACATTATCTGTGAAAATTTCAACTGTCTAGCTATCACCGTTCTTGAGATACAGCCTGGTGACAGACGAAGGGACGGACGGACAGCGAAGTCTCAGTAATAGGGTCCCGTTTTTACCCTTTGGGTACGGAACCCTAAAAAGACAAAGCCGCGAGTAGAAGTTTATGTACGAGTATAAGTATACATAGACTACCTTCAATATGCAACATTTAATTGAAATAGTAGTCATTTGCGCAAGGACGCAGTAAATCCACGAGTTCCCTGTTTTCTGCTTGTTTTGCATAAAAAGCCTATCTTGAAATTAATGTGGTTATTATGAATGCAAATAAGAACCCTCGACGAGGAAGGAAAATAGCTAAAGTTAGGTACGGAAAATAGAATTTTATCTTCACTCGTGATCTCATTAAGTAATTAAGTAGTTTTATTAAACAACTAATAAATTGTGTTTGCTGATTTTCCAGTTAGTTTATATATGATTAAATTATATTGAAAATTTGAAGCAACACATGTGTTCGGGAAACTGGTGAATTATGGACACTGACGAGTTGAAGATTTTGATAAAATCAGCCAATATCAAAACTAACGAGTTAATAAAACTGATGAAATCGGGAAAAATACCAGTGTTAAATTCAAATGTAAAGGGTTTTACTGTGACAGCTGGATTGTCCACTGCTGAACACAGCCTCCCCTATTTAGGGGGTATTTGCCATAATCACCACGCTTGGCAGGCGGCTTGGGGATTGCTGTGTAAGATGACAGTTCTTTAGAAGGCGCTGCTGTAACAGCTGCATCGTCCACTGCTGAACACAGCCTCTCCTATTTAGGGGTTATTTGCCATAATCACCACGCTTGGCAGGCGGCTTGGGGATCGCTGTGTAAGATGACAGTTCTTTAGAAGGCGCTGCTGTAACAGCTGCATCGTCCACTGCTGAACACAGCCTCCCCTATTTAGGGGGTATTTGCCATAATCACCACGCTTGGCAGGCAGCTTGGGGATCGCTGTGTAAGATGACAGTTCTTTAGAAGGCGCTGCTGTAACAGCTGCATCGTCCACTGCTGAACACAGCCTCCCCTATTTAGGGGGTATTTGCCATAATCACCACGCTTGGCAGGCGGCTTGGGGATCACTGTGTAAGATGACAGTTTTTTAGAAGGCGCTGCTGTAACAGCTGCATCGTCCACTGCTGAACACAGCCTCCCCTATTTAGGGGGTATTTGCCATAATCACCACGCTTGGCAGGCAGCTTGGGGATCGCTGTGTAAGATGACAGTTCTTTAGAAGGCGCTGCTGTAACAGCTGCATCGTCCACTGCTGAACACAGCCTCCCCTATTTAGGGGGTATTTGCCATAATCACCACGCTTGGCAGGCGGCTTGGGGATCGCTGTGTAAGATGACAGTTCTTTAGAAGGTGCTGCTGCCCACCTTCCAGTATTTTTCCCTTAGTCGCCTCTTACGACACCCACGGGATGATATGGGGAGGTGCAATTCTAACCCGACACCCCACGGGGCCCAATGTAAAGGGTAATTGGGAAAAATGCTAACAACCGATTAGAGTTGACTTCTGTTAGTCCTAACAAACATTTTGCGAGGAAAGTTTGTCTATTATGAAAATATTTTATTTTGATTTAAAGTAAAATCTTGAATCAACGATTATTAAACTGTTTATTTATGTTGGCAAAATAATATCCTCATTATAAAATACATACCAGTACCATTAAGCAATTTCTAACACACAACTTCGGATAAGGTTAGTAAGGATTCTTCGATCGAGCAGGCAATCGTTAAATTAATTGAATCAGCATGACTATATACCTTACCTATAGTAAATGTAAGACGTAAATGATAAAGATTTCAAATAAAAAATAAAAATATTTTAATTATGATTATAAAACGAATACCTAGTTACATTAATTTTGAATCGCTCGTAAGCAACGTCCGTCCGGTCATGACTTGGATGGGTGACCGCTGGTGACATTACTACTGAGCGCTTCCGTGCTTCGTAGGGCATGTTAAGCCGTTGGTCCCGGTTGTTGTCTTAGGTTGGCAGTCGTAATAGCATGGTAGTAGTGTATTTTGCGAATGCCCGCCTGGCTAGCTACCACGCCTAAATAAATGATTGTATCTTTGACATTTATCGGTTACCAAATTAATGGAACTCAGGGCCTAGAACAAATATTTGTGACCATCACACAAATGTTTGTCCAGCAAAATTCTAATTCCTCACTTTCGGTTGAGCAGACGAGGTCACGTACATAGGAGCGTTTTTTTAGCCAAAAACGTATCAACACGCCATTTTATCCCTGAAGAAGTGAGCAAAACATAAATACCCATATTTCACCATGTATCTTATGTTCCCCAGTAATATACGGCGAGTCAACGGGAATATTGCCAGACTTCGTACTGCTACAGTACATTTCTTTGACAGAAAATCCCAATAACTTTCAACCTTTTTTATTTTTATGTGATTGTGACGAAACAAGCATGAGGCTCACCTGATGTTAAGCGGATTAACCTCTGCCTATAACAGATGCATTTCGTCAATCATTGCATTGTGCCCGTCACATTGAGACATTAAGTTTTTAAGTCTCATGTGCCTGTAATTTTTCTGGCTCTCAAGAAATGCTGCCGGAACACACTGTTAAATGCTTGGCGACAGATTTTTTACTTGATGGTGGTAGGTAGTCAGGCGTGCAATCACAAAATTCCCTTCCACCATGCAGTGAAGCTTAAGCCGGCGGTGGGGATCGAACCAGGGACCTGCGGTACGGCAGGCCATAGCTATTACCGCTCGGCCATCATTGCTTCTAAAACTAAACCACTAAACCTGAAAACTAAACCGAGACCTCCAAATAAGAAAGTGGTGATGTAAATCACTCATATAATGAAGCAGTAAATTATTAACGTTTCTGTATTTTCTCCTTATATGCCAAGAATTATAATCATTGAGAAATATTTAAAAATCATGATAGTCCAGGTATTCGGTCCTCAAAAGGAGATTTGCCTGGTTAGTTTAGAGGCTTTGAAGATTGATATTTCTATAAATTTAGACTATTTTCATTTTACTGCGAGTACTAAATAGTGTTCTGCCGATTTCACTGCCATATTGGCACTCAAATGGGACTAGAACAGTTGTTTAACAATATCTCTTATCCAACGGATAATTAAATAACTAATTAAATACTCGTAAGTCAAGCTCAAAAACAGCAGAACGCACACTTTACAGCGGCGGGCGTGTTTTAAAAAGTGTACTGTACAGGGCAACAACATTACCTTAACGCATGACGACCCAATAGGATGCATTTCTAAGTGCCAAATCAATTAACAAATCCAATTGAATTTGGAAGATTGTGTGTGTTTTTTTAATGGATGATAGTGAGTTTCATGAGTCCAAAATCAAATCGTTAACACTATTTGAGTCACACTACTTTATATATTCGTACCTGTTATCCTATTTATCGCCAAAAATGTTCTGGGCCGTGTTAGAGTATGTCTTTAAATGGCTGCAGTGGGATAACAAAGAAAGTAAAGATATATGGGGGTTTCTTGAGCCACTTACGGTTTATGGAAGATATATTGGTGTTTTATAAAAAATAATGTTTTATATAACCGGCTGTACTCACGCGTATTGGTCGAGATTGTCGAACTAGGTTTCGGGCATATCCGATGCCCTTCCTCAGGTGAGTTTACACTTCTAAATCGTGGCGACGACTCCGCGCAATTTTATAAAAATGCATTAGACTTGGAAGCTATGGTCAGTGAAATAACTTCAAAGAGCAAGATGGTGTGACTGAAAATGAACAACACAAAAAACAAAGGTCATTTACGGTCACAATCAGGATATAAAAATTATCGTAAAGAGAGAGATAAACGAATCAACTGTACTACCATGCCTGACGTATGGCTGCCATAAATGGTCATCAAGGAAAAACGACGAAGAAAAAATAGCGATCAGTCAGCGATAGATGGAGAGAATTACACCTGGGATGAAAAAGTTGACAAACAAATAACCAAAGAAAAGGAGCCAAAACAAAGTATGTAATGTTCTTATTGTCACCTGTGTGACAAACTGTTAAAACCGAAATAAGCAGGCCATATCTGCAGGCTAGAAAATAACAGATGGACTTAAAAAATAATGAATAGATTCCAATAGACTTCGGCGCCTTTTACGGTTACAAATGATTTGTGATTGTTAGTATTGTAGTAAAACTAATGGCAATTTAATTTTTATTTATTTTATTTTGTAGATAATATGTAAAATAAACTAGCGAAAATTTACATCAAAACGTATATTTGTAAAATTCATTATCATTTCTACGCGATCGCATGTAGTAATATACACTTTTGTTTTTAAATTAAGCTCATTCTCTATCGTTTCACTTTATAAACGCCCTCCCTGATTGATGTGCCAGCTTTTGCGAGTTCATTACCTTGTCAACCGACCAAAACAAAACGGATACATTTATTCAGAAACGTTAGACTGCAACAAACTCGTAAAACAATATCAATATTTTTGTAAAGTAATAACCTACATGACAGTGCTCAAAATCTAATATGAGAACGTACAGGTTTGTATTATCTAATATTGAACTAAAAAGCACTGCCAGTCACTGACACCCATTAAATTATCTACCGAGACATTATTCGTTCCTAAATCTCGTAATTAATTACCTATATTTTAGATCAGTCAAATACAAATCAATGTGACTACTTTTGCTTGACGGCTATATTAATGGGCAAACTAATAGTACTTATATAGACAGCTTACTAAACAGAAATCGTCATAAATCTTAATCCCTTAAGTTATTGGTATTCTATTTCGTAAAGCGCTGAAACGTTGATTGTTGTCTGAAAGTTTTTACAGTGTTATTAAATAGGCATCTTATACGTTTAATACTTATCAGATTATCATCAGAAACCTAGATACTCTAAGTGATAATATGTTGACACTTCTTTTCTGAAACTATCTTTTAGTACACGTAGTAATTTATGTACAATTTTGACAATGTATTAATAGTAACATTCTGATTCCTGCATCAAAACATTCAAAAAATATCAGCCAAATGATTTAGTTACTTTTATTCTATCTTCCAAATATCCCAAGAGTAAAACTTTTCTCCATTAACTCAGTAACTTGATTATTCTTTCAGCAAACCGGATCGTTTTCAATTTAAAGTTCTCAAATTTTCACTTTAAACTTGCCGGTTATGTAAATCTTTACCGAGAATTCAACGTTATTAATTTCAATTTATTAATTACAGGTAGGCTGGGTTCCTAAGGGTGCGGTGGCCAGTGACCCTTTAATGGACTGTGTAAATTGCTTACAACCCTTCAATTACTGAAAACTTTACCTGAATACAGTAATAACTTTTTAGGTCTCTTTTGCTATAATAATTTAAATATACTTCTGAGGTTTTCTTTCTTGTTGATGGGTTAGATGAAAGCCACATTCACACCAGATTGTGAGTGATGATGAGGTTAATAATAAACAGGGTTAGATTAGAATGGGAACTGGTTCTTAGCTGCCGGAACACAACGTTAGGTTCTTGGCGGAATATGTTCTACTTGAATGTGGTAGCTCATCTTCATGCAGTGTCGATATTTTTAGGCCACTCGAAAGACTCCAAACATAGCCTAATGTATTAGTACCAGTACTCTATAGCTGCGTATTATCAGGAGCGCACATCTCTGGTTTGGAAAATGAGCGGAGTAGAAGAAAACTATCTGCCAAAAGGATCGCCTCATTTTCCTAGCCTCACTGAGCGCACTGGATTTATTGGTGACTTGAGCATGCGTTATTGCAATCGTAAAAATATTAAATAAGACTTCTTTCTTCTTTAGCCGCCAATTTTTCTCACACATCTTCGGTCCCTTATCCAAGTAATGACTGCATCGAGCACTGCTCATCAGTTATTTTTATTTATAGCTGATAGGCTAGCCTTTGACATCTATCTGATGGTAAGTGATGATGTGGTCGAAGATGTTGTTCAGGCTAACTTTGAATTACTGGTTGTCAAGGACAGCTGTTGGAACAAACCGTTAGGTGCTTGGCGACAGATATACTTAGGACAGATATACTAGATACTCTAGGGTGGTAGCTAGCCAGGCGGAAATTGTAATATGCCCTACCACCATGCAAAATTGATCGGTGAAGAACGATTGCGAAGCCACTACTTCGCTACTACTCGTAGTTTCGAAAAATCGAAAAGGTTGGAGTCGTTACTAACTGTATTTTATTATTCAATTCACTCTGTTCTGTTGTTCCTTATTTCACACTACGTACAAAATCTATATTCGAAGTCCATCTATAACATATTCGGCTTTTCTCTTCTCCTATATCAATCCACATTCATACGCAATAAAGCTAACACACAAAAGCGCCTTTAAGCATACGAGATGTGGAGCAGGGAGCTACCGAAGGCAGCTCAGCAAGTCGAACGGAAAATGTTACCTAAGTTGGAGTTCTCTGAGTCAAGTTCTAAGAAACGAAAGACCAGTTGCTTCACTTATTTATGATAGGTACGGTGGAACGCGTTGTAGAAGGAACAAGTCCTCGCTGCTTTATTTTTCCAGTATCTAGATATCATCAACAATCTTAAAATCAACATTACTTGACTTGTCTACCCTCCGACTCCCATTTATTATCTAAGCTTAGTAATTTCGCGAATCCCAATCGCTTCAAGCTTATCAAATACCAGCAGGGCCGTGACAAAAGGCCTTAATTTGTCTTTAGATATTGATCAGGCATAAGGCAGGAAGCAGACTGAGATCAGCGAGGGTGGGAAAATATAATACTTTGCAATTTTAATATTTTTTAAGGGAAAGTAGTGCTGAATATCGTTCTTGACGTGAGTAACTCGTTGATGTGATCAAAGTGTTGCCACAGTTAATGCCCCCTTAACACATCGACAGATACATCATGCATTCGCGGATACGTCCGCCAATGTGTAGAAGGGGGTATTCGGTCATCGGCCGATGCGTCTGCCACTTATCTGCATATTGGCGTTTTTATGAGACGGGTCCAATGGTGACAGTACGAACACAATCCGTCTTTCCACACATGCCAATCCATCAGTAATGTGTGAAATGTTCCTAAACAAAACAAATAATTGTTTTAATTAAATTTAATTATGTTAGTATCGGTAAGTCATTTTTTAAACCTTACTTCGTTAACATGTCAATTAAATCACCTGAAATATGTACATTAAAATAATCCAAACCTCTTAAGTTGGTTGCTGTGTTTTTGTGTATAACCAACTTCCACCACCTCATTTTATTTCATTTAATTTAAACAATTCGTTTTAAATGCTTAATAAACATGAAGCTGTGGCTAATATGTATTTCGTATTTGAACACAGACTGAATGACTCACGGATATTGTCGCAGTGGACGCGGTGGAATGATCGCGAATTTATCCGTTTGTTGGTCTACCTGTAGATGTCCAAAAGGGGTATAAAACGCACAGCAAAGGGCTTTGCTGTCTGAATGTCCTTATCAATTAAAAGGCATACTACCTATAAGTGCATTTCTAAGGATGGTTAGTGCTGGGCAGACGGCCGGCCATATAATCGAATACAATGCCTTTACAAAATAGTATATATCTTCAAAAAATGTTAGTACATCATTTTGCTCTATTGTCAACGATTTCCGCAGCCTACGCGATCTAACGATTTTTTTGTTTTTTTTTTTCACACAACGTATTCCATATTATCGAAGCTTTACGGATCCCTAAGTTTTTGAAAATAATCTATCATCTATGTTCATCCGGGGTAGTGTAGGATTCTAATAATGAAAGAATCTTTCAAATCAGTTCAACAGTTTTTAAGTTTATTCATTACTTACATACAAAAATACAAATCTTTCCAGTTTATAAAATTAGTTTAGAAGTATATATATAATAAATATACAATAAACCAATCTATAGCCGTTATTAGCACTGCATGGTGCAGTGCTATTTAGATTGTATATATCGAATATTACCTCGGTCTTGAAATTCACCGCTCTTACTAATGCTTGCATTACTAGTTCTTCTAGTTAAAAAACACATGTCGTAATGTTTGGGCAGTTGCCTTTGAGGATCAGTTGCCATCTTAGGTTTGGAAATAACGACAATGATTACGTAATTAACACTTACGAATAGGTGAGATAGGGCATGATGGCTAAATATGTGTGAAAATCGAAATGTTGAAATCAAACAATCTGCGAGTATATTTTTGCATATGACAAACCATGGAGAAATCTGTGATGGAATACGCTCTATAGAGAGAAATATATTAATAATCTTAAGATTATGGTCTCATTTTCTCGAATGGAGTCCTAAAACGCACATCCTTCATTTATTATTAATAGACTAGCGGTCCGCAAAATTATAAATTGAAACATATAAAAAATGTGACATAACTGGAAAAGTTAGACTAATAGTATTGTGGACTTTTTTATAGATATTGATGTATAAAATTGTAGTACATCACTTTGCTCTATTTTTAATCATTTCCGCAGCGTACGCGATGTAACGATTTTTTGGTATTTTTTTCGCACTTTTGGTTATATTATCGAAGTTTTCATGGGGATCCTTAAATTTTTATGGAAATTTTCTATAGCTTATCTTCATCAAGGATAGTGTTGATTTCTCATGGTAAAAGATTTTTTTTAATTGGTCCAGTACTTTCAGAGCCTATTCAATTCAAACAATCAAATCTTTTCTTTTTCTTATATTAGTTTAGAAAAAACGCATGAAAACACAATGTGCACTGTATAGGGCCATCACGTTCCTTCCAAGTAGCCCATGTATTTTTATGGCGCAATCACTCAATATGTCCCCTCCCTATCTTCCCGACTCTTTCAAGGGTATCACGTAATTTCAGGTAATATAAGAGAAATGATTGATGAGCTCCATTTGTATGAGCCTGAAACAAATGAAAATAAAATACCCCTAGATTAGCTAATGTTTACACCTGGTTTAAATTTTCAATGCTTCATTTTTATATTTCAATATATCATTTGACTCAATTATACCACATAAAACAAATCATATAAGAATCATTATGATTCCACGAGATCTTAGGTTCTATAACCGGTTTAAAGGTGACTTGATTTGTTTTTCTAACAAGACATCTTATTGGAGGGGGTGTTATTGATCGTAGTCATCAGGCGTCACATTTTTAAATTATTTTAGGCGTAATCTGTATTGTTTCCGGTAATAATAGTGAAGTATATTGTAAAGGCACGAATGGGCATCTATTAAATAATATTTTACAATTTTTTTTATTGTTTAGTCTCAGTAGTCACCTTACAGTTTAGGCAAGACTTAATGAGCTCACGGGCTGAGATTCAAGGGCGAATGCTAGAGTGTGAAGAAATTACAAAGATACAAAAAACTAAACAAAATTTTATGTTATAGTAATTTTGCTATTAACTATAATATAACCCGCTACATTGCTTGTAGGTAATAACTTTCAGTTTCAAACACAGTGTAATAAAATATTGTTTAGTTTTATTAACAAAAATATCTATGTTCTCTCTATTCTCATTTTTATGATCTAAGTTATATTATGAACTAAACTTTAAATCTAAGCTGGTTAAGTTAAATATTGCACCAACAATAGTTTTATTTAAGTTGCTCTTAGCTGAAAAACTAAGTATGAGCATGTTGGAAATATTTTATATGTAAAACAAAGTGGTTTTTGACGAGTAAAATTAGAAAAGCTTTGCAAGCTTTAGAAGCGCTCGTAGCGAAGTTTGCTTAGCCGTTCTGAACCGATCAGCAAAGCTAAGCAACGTCCGCCTCGGTCATGACTTGTATGGGTGACCGCTGGTGACATTACTACTGAGCGCTTCCGTGCTTCGGAGTGCACGTTAAGCCGTCGGTCCCGGTTGTTGTCTAAGGATGGCAGTCGTTATAGCATGGTGGTAGGGCATTTTGCGAATGCCCACCGGGCTAGCTATCACCCTCAAGTAGAAAATCTGTCGCCAAGCACCTAAGGTGTGTTCCGGCAGCTGTCCTTGAAAGCCAGTAATTCTAGGTCTGGTGCCTGGTGGAAGGTGAGATAGTGGCTAACTAATCATCAGGCACAAAAAAAAACAAAAAAAATGTACCTTTATTTCTACACTTTTTCTAGTTGCGACTGTCCTCACAAGTACTGATGCGGCTCATGTATAGGAAATATGTTTTCAATGGTATTGAGAGGGTTACTTCTCAATGGCTCGTGGCGGACCTAACTTTAAGCGATAACCTCTTCCTATATTAGATATATTTCGTCACAAGTGAAGAACGGTACCCCTCACCCTGAGACAGTTGTAAAAAGGCTCAGGTGCCCGTAATTTCGTAGTTCCTTACTGATTTTCAAGGACTACTGCCGGAACCCACAGTTAAGCCCATGCCTATGCATTTCTTGGCGGTGGTAGCTAGCCAGAAGAGCACTCACAAAATGGCCTTTCACCATGCGGTAACAAGCTCGCGGTGGGAATCGAAGCGTCTACAGGGCAGTGCCATAGCTAATAATAAATAAGATTTCACTTGCATAAATTAGGAACTAATTCTACAGACTAGAATACTTTAAAAACGAGAAAATTTTGTTTAATGGTATTAATATACCATTATTATATTAAAATATATTAATTAATATACCATAAAATAATGTAGTGGAAAAACCACGTTTATCATACATTTCTAATAGCAATGTTCAGTAAACATTGTTAATTTTATAGTTATGAATGTAATACCAACATTGCTAAGTTCTCATAAAATGAATTATTGATTTGATTGACATTGAAAAACTGCATGAAACCCCTACCGATGTTGGTGTTTTGTCACCCAGACCGAATAATTTCTTAATTTTTTTTATGCCTGATAGGTTAGCCTTTGACCACTATCTCACTTGATGGTAAGTGATGATGTGGTCGAAGATACTGTTCAGGCTAACCTTGAATTACTGGCTATCAAGGACAACTGCTGGAACACACCTTTAAGTGCTTGGCGACAGATTTTCAATTTGAGGTTGGTAGCTAGGCAGGCGGGCGGCCCTACCATCATGCTATAACGACTGCTATCCTAAGACAACAACCGGGACCGACGGCTTAAGAGGATTATATACCGCGTACTTCTCCATATAAAAAGAAAAAGCTCTTTTCTAAATAACTTTAAGGTTGGAATAAATAAAACGTACAAGTACTTCATCAGTGAAGAACACACAATATCATGCCTTGACAAATAAACTAACGAAGCACGCTCACGCATTCAGGACGTCTACAGTATACAAATGAACTACATAAGTAGTTCATGGACCTGGCACCTGCACGGTAACTCGATCTTTGCTCTAAAAATATAAATATTACACTAATATCGATCTAATATACCGTTGTTTGTAAATTAAGTCTTATTATGGAAGTGTTCTTTAGTTTGCTAATAACATTATAAGGTAATATTAAAAAATCACTGACACAGTGGGCGTCTAACGAGATTACAAAAGACCTATATTTTCATTACTCTGACATTTTGCTCTATAAACTGAGTACGAGAAGATATAAAGCAAACTCCCAGTAAAGCAGCCAAGCCATGTAATGTTTTTGTTTCAAATTGGCACTAAAACCACATGACCTCCGAAAGAATATAAGATTTTGTTTTGTGACACAACTAACCTGCCTCGGCCAGCGTCATTAAACCTTTGTAAATATATTATTCGTATTTTTCTCACACTGTAACGAGACTAACTTACTTCAGAAGAAGCACTTTATTTTTGGCACAGTACATACACGTTACGAAAAAGAAAGGAGCAGGTCGATCTAATGAAAGCGTGTTTAAAAGAGATCATAAGCTCCCAGCAGATATAAATGGCTCATTCTCTACGCGAATTTATCAAGAACTGTACGAGTGGAAATTTTCATCAGACCTTTTTTATGAACTGTGAATTCATTTTCCTTTGACCATTTTTCCTCCGAAATGGTCCTCTTAAGGAAACCCGTAAAACTTTCCTATTCTTTGTCTAAATCATTCATGAACCGGGCTGCGCAAAGAATTGTTAAAAATCTACGGCTTCGTATTGAGGTAGCAAAAAACGAAGTCTATTTTTCAATCCAGTATGATGCCATTAATTAGTATTAGTGGTAGTATGATAGGTGTAACTGTATTTGCCAGATTTTCCACTGCCGAACTGAGTCTCTCCCACTAAGGGGGGGTTTGCCATAATCCTTAAGGCTTGGGGATAGCAGTATTAGATAGTAAATCCTCAAAAGGCGCTGCTGCTGCTGCGCAGGTGATATTACGAGGATTTATTTCAGCTAATTATATTATTACTAATGTGTATTCAGAAATTCATAAACGTTCATGAATGGAACTAAATATTTATCAATCAAACAAAGAACATTCGTTTAACATCAAATACACACTAAAGATTTTCAGAACTAAAAGCTTTAAAAGCATGTAACACCCTTCGTGGCAAGATACAAACCCAACAGCGAACTTCGTTTACCCTTCATTACACGTACCTTTATTTATAACATGATTTCACGCACGGGGAACCAAAGTGCCCGATATTTACATGAAGATAACTTGTATGGTAAAATGAAAGGAGTTATGTCGTATTAGTCTCACACGAGAAAACTAACACCACATCAGGTTCTCCTCAACTTGTGTCCATCAACCTATCAAGCAAGTAACATTAGGACTGGAAACATTTTAATCTATCGACATTATTCCATTACATCTATGATCACTGCTAGTCTATATTTATTTGGTAGTCTGTGGAGCAATTCTAGCGCGGCCTGACAGTTCAAAGATCATGATATCCTAGGAGGAAGTATGATATCATTGCATGTTCTATGATCACGAGACACTGCAGGGCCACGTTCCAAGCCTCAGTGTAGTTTTTTGTTTGTTTCTCAAGCTATTCGAAGGTACGGAATGACACGGTTGCTTTATAACCTCTAATATCGACATTGATATTTAAATAATTATCATTGGGTTGTTATTTATTGTGTTTTCTTCTAGGCGGAGAGCTAGCAAAAAATATACACGTTTTATGGTATGTGTGAAGAATAATACCGCCGTTACCTGCAAACTTCAAAATTCTATCATCAACAAAATGTCAAAGTCATGTCAGTTAAGGTTGCGACCTTCTGACGACCGAACGCTCTACATTAGGGTTGTGAATGACGTTAGAGTGAAAAGTTGTACTCCGAGCACATGAATAAATAACCGTACAGAAGGAAAGCTTCCAAATTCAAAAATTCTTACTCGTTTCATAGGGTTGTCACTCAGTTATAGAAAATGGAAAACTGGGCAACAATGAGCACAGACAAGCGAACGGATGAACGGACTAATTGACAGACATGATAGATGTCGAGTGACAGGTTGACGAATTCCTCGATTTTAGTTTAATATTTGGGTACCAAATGTTCTAAAAATTACTACGGGTCATAGATCTTAGATGTGACAGGTGTTAAATTGACACTTAATGTCATATATCTCGGTTTTGAGTTTATAACTGGGTTGCAAATATTCTAAAAGTTATAAGAAATTTGGACCACTGCCACATCTAAGGAATCATTTTATAATATTTGTGATCCAAATTTGAAATCCAAATGGAAAAATATGAATATATGTAATATATAATTTTTCGTCTCGTAAATTTGTAATGATAAATATGACTTCAAGTGTCACTTTAACATCAGTCACACATAAGACTTATGTCCTAGTTTTTATTTAATATTTGCTATTAAATATAAAATCCCAATCAAAAATATGACATAAACTGTCACATTAATATCTTTCATATCTATACATGTTTCCTAGTATTTTTTCGAATATTTACAACCCAAATTGTAGAATGTGAGATTAATAATATGTATATCTAAGAATAATTCCTTTTAAATGTATGTTTTTAAATATTTTAGGCCGTAATATGCAATTAAAAACGAGAATTTTGACATCAAGTATCACATTTGACAGCTGTTCCATCAACACCAGTCTTTATTGAAACATATTAAAGCTACGCAAAAAAAAACTTCTTAATGGTCTTTCTTCGTATGAAATAAGTATTCAAAACGAGGGAAAATTTTGGTCTGACGATTCAATGGTACAAAACAGCACGGGTCCTTTAAAGGAATCACGTAGTGGTACTACGACAAAGAACGAAAGATCGGACAGACGGACAGACCGATGGTCAAAGATTAGTAAGAAGGTCTTGTTTTCCAGTACAGGACCCTAAAAGAGAATCTCTTTCTCTTCCCTACTAAAGGGCTTTTCAACAAGAACTTTGTTTTCTAAAACAAAATAAAATAACTATAATAAATTGTTATTGTTTTATTATTATGAAAAGAAAAGTTTGGCAATTATGCATGATTATTGATATCTGGCAAATGTCCACCACGAGCACGCTGACAGATGTAGGTTTATACATCAAAGTTTTTAATCACTTTCTGGATCCCGCTATCGCGAGATGTTAACAACTCTATTTTGGCCTATTTGATGACGTGGATATCACTGACGGAAAAGCACTCCGACCAAACTGCATCCGCAGCACTTTGTATGACGGCCATCTTGAATTCCGCCATTTTGAATTTTTAACACATATCATTCGAATGCTTTTCGGATTCTCTTTGACAATTGTCCAAACCTCCCTTACCTATCTCTTACCGTTTCCGAGATATGTCATTTGTCCTCACTTGGTCACAGACGTCATCCAAAAAAAATACATATTCAGAATAACGACGTCCAGAACAACCTAGATATCGAGTTTCATTCAAACTGGAGTAAATTTTCTTACTTGGCAGTCGTCATCGAAAATAAATTCCTAATTCGAAATAAGGATGTCCAGAATAACCTAGATAACAATTTTCATCCAAATTGGAGTAACTTTTCTTACTTGGCAGACGTCATCGTAAAACAAATTCCAAATTCGTAATATGGACATCAAGAAACTTAATTATTATTTAGTAACCGGCTAGGACTCGCGTAATATTTACCGGATATTGCTCCGACCAGTTTCGAACTTATTTGAAGTTCTTCGTCTGGGAGTCACGATTGTGCACAGCGTCGAGCGCGGGCCTCAGCACGTAACTCTTTACACGTAGTTACGTGCTGAGGCCCGCGCTCGACGCTGTGCACAATCGTGACTCCCAGACGAAGAACTTCAAATAAGTTCCGGTAAATATTACGCGAGTCCTAGCCGGTTACTAAATAATAATTATGGACAAAACTCGCGACAGTTTTTTAGCTCAAATCAAGAAACTTGTTTCACTTTGCAGACGTTATCGAAAAATAAATTCCACATTTGGAATAAAGATGTCCAGAACAACCTAGATATCGAGTTTCAACCAAACTGGAGTAAATTTTCTTACTTGGCAGACGTCATCGAAAAATAAATTACAAATTTGGAATAAGGACATCCAGAACAACCTAGATATCGGTTTTTTGCCTAATCGGAGTAACTTTTTTCACTCGTCAGACGTCATCGAAAAAAAACGTTCTGAATTCGGAATGAGGTCGTCCAGAACAACCTAGATTTTTATTTTCAGCCTAATTGGAACAACTTTCTTCAGTTGGCAGACGACATCGTTATGCAGTATTAACCTATATCAAAATACCTAATAATACATTTATCACAAAAAGATCATAACTCGGTGGCGGGCGCAGTGCAATTCGTGACCTGTGACGAAATGCATCTGTTATAGGCAGAGGTTTGTCCGCTTAACATCAGGTGGGCCTCGAGCTTGTTCCGTCACAATAACATAAAAAGTAACAAAAACTACTTGTATGGTTCTATTATGGTTTTACAATCCAATATTAATACTGTGATACATCAAGCTACATAATCGTCTGCGTCGTATTGCTTTGTGGCACACCTTAACATTGTGCCCAGAATGAGCTGGTTCAATCCGGTTTTGTACCCGAGCGGATGCCCCCGCAACCCCCGCGCCTTTTGTCGTGACAAGGTGCACACATATAGCTGTGCTTGTAGTAGTGAAGCTTTCCTTCTGTACGGTTCTTTATTCATATGCTCCGAGTGCGCTCTAACCAAGTATCGGAATGAGCCTCAGTTGATTCAGGAGTGTTTTACAAACCGCCAGAACAGGCAACACCTTTGTAGTGAAATTTCTGTGTTAGCACGGAAACCTGAGGGTTCCGTGCCTTGACGAGTCTAACTCACACTGTGCCGGATTTTTGAATAATTTTGTAATTTGTAAATACTACCTTACAGTTAAGCATAGTAGAGTATGGCCCAGTATTGTTATCATCAAATAAAAAATATCAGGCTCACAAAATGTAAATCGACCAAATTTAAAACAAAATATCCACAGTATTACAATACATTATTATTAGAACTCCTTGTGTTACTCCTACGAATAATTTGTCCATAGGGTTTTAAATCGGTAACATATGTTGGTACAAACGTTATATTTTCCTTATAAACGGTAACTACCTGGCTATTAATAAGCCATGTCTAAACATAATATAAATTGTTATATGTGGTTTCTGTAATTATTTGAGACCTTTGTTGTTTTAGAAGAAATACCTCAGCGAAAACTTGAGTATTTCATAGGACTTTCTTGTTTTGCATATAAGTTTGGACTGATATTATTTTGACAATATACTCGTATCATAGATGTCTGCATTATACTACTACCTAAATAAAATACTGGACATAACTCTGTGAAACCACAATATTTATAAATTTCTTAAAATGATGATATAAACAATTACAAAGTATAAGTACATGTTATGTATTATTTTTTTGCAAAATTGTTCTTATAAGTATTATTTTTACCTTCTACAAAATACTCACAAAATTGGTTGAATTAACAAACTCTGTGCCCTAAAAAAATATGCTACATTCAAACTGAAAATTGTTTGCGTATTTTGAATGTTTATTTCTTTTTTGAAATGAAATTCTCGTGAGTTTCACACATATTTAAATATTATAAATTAAACCGGCAAAAACACTCACGTTGGGGATCGAATACGTCGACCCGGGTTCTGAACATATCAGATGCTCATCATCAGGGCGAGTGCCCAGCTGTGTCTGTTTGGCACGGTACGTGTGCGGATGGTGATGATGCGATCACAGACGACGAAGTAGGCCCACCATCTTCCGCTGGGCACGCTAGGATCTCGTTACCTAGCACCAGCAGCGCTGGGCTCGCTCCGCCCCCACCCAGCTCCCCGCTGCCGCCGGCGCCGGTATCGCGCCGAGCCGCGCGGGCCGCGCTCCGCCCGCAGTGCCCGTCGGGAGCTCGCAGACGCAGCTGCGCACTTGCCCTGATGGTGAGCATCTGATATGCTCGAAACCCGGGTTGACGTAGTTGATCCCCAACGTGAGTGTTTTTGCCGGTTTAATTTATAATATTTAAAAAGTTTATTTCTTTTCTACATTTTTACGAAATATATCAATTTGTCACATTTTAGTTTTGTTCTGGAACAACAAAGTGTCCAAAGTCCTGGATAAAATGTTACCTGTAAAGTGGTCCTGGACATAAGTTAATTTAAAAAATAATCACGACTACATAACAGACAGTTCTTTGTAATTATTCGAGAAGTACTGCGTGTGACAAATGTTTCTCTGGAATTTAGAAACATTGAAGTCACTTTATTTATGACGATTGTAGGTTCAACCAAACGTTTTAATTCGAGATACCAAACACAACCAAATATATATATTAGAATATCTTTCATCTAAGATGTAATCTACAGTTGCTAAACATCTACTAATAATGACCTGAGAAATGCTATAGCTGAAGTGAAAAAGAACAACGACAGCGTCTTTTATTTATGGAATACCCAGAAAAAAATTAGAACGTACACTAAAACTAAATAATGACACAAAGGGACCAAAATGGGTCTATATTGTAAATTTGGCGCAGACATCGAAAGAAACTCCGTCAACACTTATTTTAATTTTGAGGAGCAAACACAGATTCAATCTGATTTCTAAGAACTTCGGCTATAATTGGTTAAAACTGTTAAATGAAATAATAACAAATATTTTTTTAAATATTTTAAGAAAACATCAAATTAATATTTTAATAAAACACTTAAAAAATACAAAAATATATCTAGTGACAATTCCGCCTAATTTTCCTGCTAAGCCGACGTGACGTCACAAACGCCACGCAGCCAAACCGGAAGATTTTTCGACGCGTTTCGCTTCTCAAGACTTACACTATATATACCAAAAGAAGACAATTATATCAATAAATACAAAATATGGACAACTGTTCGTTTTAAATTTATTCGTACGTTCTAAATTTACGCAAATACAAGAAAATAATACTTTAACCACTGTTTTCCATAACGCAATAAATATTTTATACCTGAATTATGCTCACCTTCCCAGCAAACATGCTTGACTAAATCTAAGCCTTACTGTTTGTACTAAAAGGCGCGGTTGGGCTGGAAATTTCTCGTGTGTAAATAAGGTTTCTGTGAGTGTTGATGTGTAAAGATATTATATGGAGTATGTAAGAAATTCAGAGGTTATTATTAAGATACGTTTTTTGAGTTTGATGTTATTAACCTTACTCTTATAATAGGCTACCTAATCTGTCTCAAAATCTAGAAGACATAGTACCTATATCCTTAATAACGACTGATGTAACGATCAACATATTGCCGTACAGTTTCCAGTTTTTATAAGAACTGTACCAAATCCTCCTGTTTGAGTCATAAAAATGGAAAACTTGTGAGAAAGTGCACCTAATGAACAGCATGATACCACTAATGTAGATGTTAGAGTACTGTTGCTCCACAATAGGCGCACAAAGAGGCTACTTACTATCTACGGTCTAATTACCCAAAAGATAATGGATGTTTATATCTACTACCAAGAAGAATATTGCTAAAGATGATGCTGTTGGGGAGGCGTCCGGCCATAAAGCCAAAGCCAAAATTGTAACTATTTTCTTGTGCTGTCCGTAAAGTTTTTAACGAATACTGTTTTTATATGTTTTTGTGTTGTGTTGTATTTTGCGTTAAGAAAAAATATTACACCAACCCCATTAAATGGAAAAGTTCCGTATGAATGGAACAAGGCACGATGTACGCGGTTTAAACTTTACACGATGTGACACTTAAATTATTCAGTGACAGTTATCTCATTAAGCTTGCTTGTTATAAACTTAGCTATGGGGACTCGTTTAAAACTATGTGGCTGTTATTATTATGTTTGCCATGCAATTTGTATATGATTTGAAATTGTGAGACGTGTTTTTAGCAAGTTAGGTCATGAAAAGTGTAACAATGAAGTTAAGGTGCTTTTATGATCGTCAACCCTTTTGTGAGAAAAATATTACACCATATGCTTTACCTGGTGCAAGGTGACGCCGCGTTCGATGTGGGAACGTACTTGTTTATAAGAAACCTGTTAACTCTGTTCTTGAAGACTTACAAGTTATACTCGTATCTATCTGAAACAGAGATGCTGGTAAGGTGTTCCGTGAATGTTCCCGTATGAACGCTTCGTGTTTATTTTAGGAATACCAACCATATATGGATGCCGTGTTCCTGTGCGTCGTGAATTAGGTAATATTTAATATACGTGTAAGTATGCATTGTTAGACTTTACCTTTAAGCTACTAACGGCTCTCGATGCCGAAATTCAAGTTTCTAAAGCAGCTCTGTAAGGTACTTGAGTTAGCGAGAAAAAGTACAATTACCAGACTCCAAAGTCTGAAGAACCATTAGAGAATTTATGAAATTCGATGTTTTATGTGATTGGAATGATTTTAATACGAACACAAAATGGTAAGTACGTAGATTTATTTATTTTTGAGTATTCAGTTATGAAATGGCTATTTTACACCGTGCCAGGTAAGTTTTTTATAGTTTATCTAAAGATAAAATTAAACGCTAAAATAATTTGATAGATGGTCGTCCATATCTTCAGAACGCTCAAATAACAGAAAAATGCTTGTCATACCCAGATAACTTGATAAAATGGGAAGATCGATCGTTTATAACAAAAATTTTAGTATAAAAATATGTGTCACATTTCAATTTGTACAATAATATGTTTGTCAATCCCTAGATTTCCTAGATTAGACGCTAGAATTTTTAACCAATTCTTAAGAGAGAAAAATATATATTAGATAAATGTAGTAAGAAATATTCCCAAAATCTTGAGTATTACATGATCAAATACTTACTTGTAGTTAGAAGACATAACAACAACAAAAATAAAATGCCCACAGACGTCACAGCGTCCGTATTAAGAGCCATTCAGATCAAAAGTATGTGAATTTTAGTTTTAAAATAAACAACTTCTATTTTGTTCACTTCTGTTACAAATGTCAATAAATTATGGGTTTATCATTGTGGTATTAGTAAGATATACGCGACGATACCGCCCTCTTGCCTTCTAAAGAAGATTAATTACTATTTTATCGATTGGAATGAGTATTTTGCTGACCAAAGTGACGATAAGACTGCATTTCAACTTTGTAGAACACAGTTGTATAGTTGTTTCAGATTACGTATACCAGTATTGAGTGTACCGGAGTGGAGTACCGGGCCAAAATGTCTATAAACCATCTTTTCTCGTTCACTTGTTTTATGTTTTCCCGTGAGTTTTATATTTGCCGACCAAGGGGGATACCGGTGTTAGCTTTAACCTTAAATGATAGCGACGGCGCTGTATATCTACACCATTCACACACATGTACGAATACCCTACGCTACGCAAAGCAATGAACGATTAGCAAAAGGCGTAACATAACAGATGTTTTTCTACCTACCCTGTCTCGGCGGTCTTAAGCAGCAGGCAACTAAATAAGCGTTACGCGGTAGCGAATACGACTACGAGGTACCTGCAACTCAATACAGTAGTTACGTAAGTTCTAAATTTTAAATGTAGGAGTGTACTTAAGAATTTCTTATAATTTAAGAACGTTTAGTGATTCTGCTGTTGCAATATAACTATATTGCAACAGCTTGGAGTAGGAAAGAGGTATAACTGTTGAGAATCCAAATATCGTAATATATCTCAATAAGTATCTTAATATCTGATTCATTCTAGACCCACAACGCGTGGCCACCGCGCCGGCACCTCCGCATCCGTCATAATTGGTATGCGGAATAGCTATTTTGTGTTGTGCCTAGTGCTAGCCTTTTAATTGCTTAGAGTAGCGTTCACACGTACGTGGAGTAAACCAGGGATGTCATCACTATTATTCTCAAAGCTTACGCGCCACAGCTTAGATAATAATTAGTGTTGATTTTGTGTTCGTATAAATTAAACATGAGCAAATTCAGTTATCAATTCCAAACCACCCCTAGCAGTATTGATACGCTAATATCCACCTATATGTAATGTATGTATATACTTGTTAGCATACAATATCAGGCACTATTTGCTTGCTAAGCGAATAACGTATTTCAAAAATTACACAACATATTTACTTTGAACGAAAATCAACATGCTTCTTCAGGTTCAACGTCTCGGGCGTCTTAACCCTTTCAAGCATCATCGAGACAATGGAATGAGATTGAATTTCGTGCTCGTGAATGCATTCAGTTCAACATAATTATTAAATAAAGTTTTTATTGGCAACGGATCTCCTTTTTGATTATGTTTTACAACTGACCGTTTGACGTTAGTATCTTAATATTAATTTAAGAACGTAGTTTGTTTAAGAGGATTATATAGCGCTTACTTCTCGATACAAAATGAAAAAAGCTCTTTTCTACCTCTTAATATTGCCCGATTTCGGTGATTTTTGTGTTCATGTTAGAAGCATAATCTGCTTTCTTTAAAACTTTGAAGTTTCTTCTAACTTTGAAGTTATTTAGAAAACTGGAATAAATCAAACGTACAAGCCAAGTCAATAATATGTTCAATACATGAACACAAAAATAACGGAATATTAAGAGGTAGAAAAGAGCTTTTTATTTTTGTATGGAGAAGTACGCGCTATATACTCCTCTTAAGTGTCAGTTTGTTTTATGAAATCAGTCTAAACTATATTTTTATGGAATGTAGTTCAACTTAGTATATTTTTGTATCATTATCATCATATCATTATTGTTTCGTTCATAGACGCGCCAAATAGGCCCATAGTATTATTATATGTTCTATGCCATTAGTTAAATATTCTTCTGTTAATGGCTGCTATTGGGCTATACATCTAATACGGCGATACTAGCGCCACGCGAGCAGGTATGGATAAAAAAGACAGATTTATCTCGACCACCGCCGAATCCATTCGAGGATACCTATTTTATTCCTAGCATTTTCAAAAAAATTCCGAAGCCCCCTTCGAGGCTGTGAACACTTCATAAACATACAAATACATAATCCACCGCATTACACTACCAAAACCCACAGCTTAGTGCCCTTTTTTCAGTTTATGAATACACAGTGTTCTTCCCGCATTCCTGGTAAGTCCGTCTTTGGAATTCTACTCTGACTATCCCACCTAGGCAAAGATTAACATCAAACGGCCATAGGGTGATACCGATGCCCGGCTCGTCTTTAATTTTTGGTGCCTCCTGTGAAGATACATTCCTCAAAATACATTAATTTTATGCAACACGATTTACATCCTCTACCCGCATCAAGCATAATATGTGAATATTCTTAATATTCACATAATATACGACCCCTCGCAGTGTTGATATATCAATTCTGAATATTAATATTCTTAATATTCACATATGCCGGCTAATTCCGATTCCCGTAACTTTGTACAATATTAAACCAATTAAATTTGACACAACCACGATAATATTGACGTTGGATGGACAAAATCTCATTATATTTCGATCATATTACCGTGCTTGAAAATGGCTTCCTCGCGCGGAGCAAAAGCACTTTAGAAAGAAATAGTTTTGCAAGAAACCTGTCGGTGGTGGTGTTTTTATTATTCTTTTGCCAGTTCCTCGATGGATAATGTCAATTATTAGCTAATGTGAATTTCTCTTTAGTATTGATGCAAGATAATTAAAAGCAAAATAGGTGTACGTATACTTACTGAAAGAGTTAGAACGAAACTGTGTTGGCACAGGCGGACATAGCACGTCGCTCCCCAAACTGCTTACGCTCACTACGTCACGTAGCTCGCCCAATGAAGACGACCTCAGCGTCGGCAGAGAGAAGTTTACTTCCTTCGTCCTGGAAAATATTCATTGAGTAAACCCCTTGGGTAATTTACATTCAGTAAGTTCTAAATAAGGTGAGTTTCTGCGCACGGTTTGGGATTTACGATTGCATAGTGTATTCACTTGAAGTTTTATTATGTTATGCGATTTATTTATGAGCAATGAAGCTATTATTAGGCGCAACGGGATCATGGTTCTGCTGTCACATTTGACAACTGTCATATTAACACCTTTCTTCTTTTCCTATGTATTATGAAATAATAAATTATATAATAATGCTCTATACCACTCCTCCTTCTAATCTAATGGTTAATTATGTACCATTGTTATCGATCGGACGACTTGTTCTAAAAAAGATATAGTTCTCGTTGTTGGTTTCTCTCATAGGCCCAATAGGAATATAAGTAGTCCGATTGATTGTAGGAAGCTGCTGGGCTACAATAGAATGCTCGTGGGCCATCTCTCTAATAGGACGGATTGAAAAATATAAAAACTTATATTAATAAGACTATGCTGTCTGATAACGCGAATTTTTAATTCACGTTGAATAGTAATTATTGACAAGATTATGATACAAGATTATCTAATGCAATGCAAATAATCCAAATAATCAAACTATGTAAAGTATTACTTAACCAAATATAAATGTACAAAATAAAAATAACAGTGACCAGAAATTTTGGTAGGATAGTCATTCATATTTATTTCTTAGTTTTTAGCTTCGTCCTTGGACCTATATTTTTGTTCTTAATCTTGAAATACGACTAAATAAGAATATTATTATGTGATATAATGAGAGCTAGGGTTGAAATTTCTTTGTGCGATAAAATCCGGAAGTGGATATTCACCTATGAAAAAAAGTCACCGATATAGCTTTCAGAATTTGCAAGTTGAAGTGGTAATACGCGCGTTAGTGCGTTAACATTGACGGGGAAGAGAGGTTCTCGAGAGGTTACAACATTACACCGGAAGATGTAGTGTTAGTAGGCCCCCCACTAGGTGGACTGCCGACATCGTGAAAGTCGCGGGTAGCCAATGGTTACAAGCGGCTAGTAGCCGTTCTTTGTGGCGTTTTATGGTGAAGCCTTTGTTCAGCAGTAGACGTCTTCCGGCTGATGATGATGATGAATAAAATTCATATCAAAAAGAGCACTCAAGCGAAAGAAACTTTCTGGCATCATTTTCTTTTAGTGTAGGTGATAGTATCCCTATAAATAAAATTGATAAGCTACTCAAAATGGACTGAGATAAAGCTGGTCATTCAAAAACCCAGAACAAATGATATCTATTATAGGGCTCGCAATTTTAGCTTTCTTTTTATAGCTACAAAAGGCAAGTAGATTTTTATTTGTCCGGATACTCGCTGAATAGTTCGTGGTTATAGTAAAAGGAGCATAAAATAGTAGAGGACAATATATGAGAATGCCGTTTTATTGTAATAGGTACTTCGAATTGACATAGAATCTTCATGGTTATAGATTTTGAGTAAAATTTTTTTCACGTAGTGCTTATGAGGATCCTTTTTAAAAAAAAAAACAACATTCGATTATCGGCTTTCAGTTGTTTTGTGTGAACTACAATTAGAAACCATTCGCACCCTCTGTATTCGCCAGACCTTACACCAATGGACTAACATTTTTTTTCGAGCTTTGGTCAATTTTCTGCGTGATAAAAAGTTTTCTTCCCAGGAGGCAGTACAAAATGCACACATTTTGTCGAATCTAGATCACCAGAGTTCTATCGCAAAAGCATATATGAACTTCCTATTAGATTGTATAGATAATAATGGTTATAATTTTGATTAAATTCATATGTTTAATTAAATAAAAACAATTTCAATATTTCAGTACAAATCGGCAATTTCATACTTCAACCCTATTAATGTAGTGGTTAAATTTTCAGTTGAGTTTTCTGTGATCCGAATTAACACAAAAGTAAATGAAGAAAATACAAAGCAGCTTAATAAGATCATTATCCTCCCACATTATTTTCCTTTTTCATTATTTCCGTGTAAAACAAGGCGTAAATTACGAGTGTCGTAGACGTTAATAATATTCTGGATGAGTAACGAGTCCCTGCGGTTCGTGGCTTGACATTACTTACTTTCGTCTTGTTTGTTGTATATTAATTTGTAAATAAATCAAAACTACCGAGCACGCATAATATATCATTCTTTTCGGAAAAAGGGTAACTAAACAAATATCATTCGAAAATGTACTTAAGATCAATGGATATAAGGTCGAAATATAAAAGATACGTTTCGCTGTGGTCCGAATTCAGGCTCATTTATTCTAACTTTTAAGATTAGTGAGATGAGATACTGAAGAACGTGGGTGTTATTGTGAGCGTCGCGAGCGGACCGCGTGTTAGTGCGTTAGCTGTAGTATGGGCTCGGCCAAGGAGCATGTAAGATATTTGCGTCGACGACGGTGAAATGCTACGGAAATGCGCTAGAATCGTCTTCACATAGTGGACATATGATTAAGATGAAGGGCAAGGCCAGTTGTGCATTTAGCGACTTTGTACAAACGTATCAAATTTTGTATTATGATTCGCTTGCTAGGAACTAGTGTTGAACATTTGTGAATACCACGACGTGTTTATTAGTAAAATGATTACCTAATGTTTCAGGGAGTGAATGGGTTCCAATGCAATCTTCAGAGGTATAGTGCTATTGACTTCTTTATACTACTTACTCGTTTATAATAACAAAGTTTTAAGTGTGCTTATCTTATTTATATGTGTGACTGAAGGCAATAAGTCAAGGTCTTTATACTACTTTTAATTTTATATAAGAACTTACGAATCATACATTAAGAAACAAATATTTTATTTCAACGATAATTGTGAAGATAATAGTAGGCACTATTATTAAACAACTTAGTTCTTAAACATTTAAAGTAAGAATATATCTTTGAAAGGTAATTATTAGCAGTTTGTTTGATAAAAGCATACATCAAATTGCAGTTCTAGTATTACTGTACTGTATCAGCTGGATCGTCCACTGCTAAACACAGCCTCCCCTATGAATTGGGGTGTTTGCTATAATCTCTACACTTGCCAGGTGACTTAGGGATCGCAGTATAAGATAGCAGTTTTAAAGAAGGCGCCCACCTAAAGAATTTTTTCCGTTAGTCGTAAAACTTAAAAAAAAATGTCGCCTCTCACAACACCCACGGGATGATATGGGAGGTACATTTCTAACCATGCACCCTACGGGGGAGCTCTATTATTACGGCAAGTATTTTTTTTTCATATAATGTAATCAAACGGTTAATTTAATAGAGCAGAAGAGAATAATAGAAGTTATACCATTCCCATTAAGATTGGGCAAGGGCATAAGTAAAAGAAGATGGAAAAAAGAAAACTGATGAAAGTTGTTACTAGACTTCTTATGTTAAAAATAAGTAAAAAGTTTATAGATATAGATGCATATTTAGTATGATTAAACACGTTAAAGCTACTATTCGGGTAACACTAGATAAACTAAATTATATTTTATTCTTTTACTATGATTCCAAGGGCGATAAAAAATTTTTCAACACCCTTGCTCGTAAAGTGAGTTTTATTATATCGTTCTTAGGACCATAAACCGAACTATAACACTCGTGGATAGTAATATAATACACGAGTGCGTAATAGAATTAATAATTATAGAGATTGATACATATTTAGTACAATTAAACACTTTAAAGCTACTATTCGGGCAATACTAAATAATCTAAATTATATTTTATTATTTTACTATGATTCCAAGGGCGGTAACAAATTGTTCAACACCCTTGCTCGTAAACTGAGCTTTATTATATCGTTCCTAGGGCCATAAACCGAACTATAACCCTCGTGCATAATAATATTATACACTAGTGCGTAATAGAATTATCCCTACAAAGTTAGGTTATTACCTAACTGCAAATTATATGCGAGTAAACAGAGCATTTTCAATTTAACCGGGTAATACAGATTTGTAACCACAAATAGGATTTATACCGCTGAAGATCCACTTATATTTTGAGAATAGATAAATGTGTCCTTAATGAAGACGAATATATTATTATAAAACATTTATTATTATCAAATTATTTATAATTCACAATATTTTTTAATAAAATATTTGCATTTTATCACTAAAATTGTAATTTTGAAGTAGGTTGTAAGCTTAATGCAATGTAATAAACAACAATAAGTATATGTAATAATCAACAATAAATTCGCATGCGCAAAAAAAATAATTGCGCACTATTGTCCATAATTTTCGTATGTTGCTGTATAGCATTTGTGCAATATACTATATTTTTTTCCTCGCAAGGTTATTGAAAAAGTGCGTATGAAACTCGTGAGCAACTTGCTCAGTATACACTCGGCTGATTTACGATATTGCAACCCACAGCCTCGTGTATAATGAGCAACTTAGCTCACTTGTATCATAATATACTAATTCAGTCGTATATAGGCAGGTCAACTAGTATGTAAATAACATATCACATAATAAATAAGTTTCGGATACCTACTCAACAGCACGAGGAACCGAATGCTTAGGAAACAAAAGATAACTAACTCACCAACAGGTGAGACAATGGCATAGAACTTATAATAATAATGGTCAATGACTATTAGCAATAAAACACAAGAAGATTGAATATAAATTAAAAAAATATAATAAATTAATTATTCCTTCTCTACGGCAAATGCAAACTTATAATAAAATAAAATAAAACTCAGAGGTTAGAAACGTAATACGGCGGCCAAAAACAACCAAAACGAGCACCAAATTGAAACGATGTCATTGGTACCAACAAGTCTTGATACTAGCGAAGATAGCATTTCTGATAAGCTCCCTAACTTAAAAATGTACACGATGTCTCTAGTGTACATTTTAGTGTTAGCACATCAGACTTCTTCTAGTACAAAAATTCACCAACCAATTTCACCAACATAACTTACCTACTTACTTACTCGGATAGCTTTATACTATACACCATTGTAATGAGATTTCAACTTTTATTTTTTATTAGGGAAAAATAAAACTCGTTAGTATGACTTTTATGACATGTGGCAACTTAGCTTAGCATACAAATAAAATATATCATCAGCTGGAGAAAATGGTTACATAGGATTTTAATTTATGGAACTATACCTGCAAATTCAACGGTATATTTTTGTTAAACTTTGATTTGAATATTTTCCTCTACTAGAGCCGTCCTGATGACAATTTTCATTAAAGTCTAATTTAAAATACTGCAACATCATTTGACGTCTATATAAAAAATATAAATATATAAAAATAAAGAAAAATAAAATATATATATACGTCTATATAAACAAAGGTCAGTAATATTTTGTTGGTTTCATATATCAACGTTATCCTCGTATTAGTTTTTTCTTAGTAGTGTGAAAGTGACTCTAAGCTACTAAACCAGCAAGCTACGGATTCACTTCTAAGAAAAACTCCAAATAAGTAGGTTCCTTGAAACTGCTGAAAGCTTTTTGTAGATTTCAGGCAAGCATTGGACACTTTGAAATGCAACGAAGTCGTCTACGTTGAAGCATGTTAAAAGAAATCTATTCACTTTGAACTTGAAAGACTCTTAGCTGATAATATCTATCAGAAAATAAAGACGCTGTTTCCTCGTCATTGTTTTTTTTTTTTTATGCGCTATAGGCTAGCTTTTGGCCGCTATCACACCTGATGGAAAGTGATTATGTGGCCGAAGATGTAGCATGCTTGCCTAGAAGATATCTATTCACTCTAGACTTGATGGCTCCCAAATTATACTGTTCAGGAAACAAAGACGCGGGCAATGAGTTCCACTCCTTTGCTGTACGGAAGATAAATGTTGAAGCGAAAAGCTTCGAACGAACTGGATTTCAATATTAGATTAACAATAATATGTATTTTTGGAATATCTACAATGTACGGGTGCTGCTTGATTGTGCTTTTGGAGGTTGAAAATAATTACATCTATTTAACAGTGTTTATTGCGATACTTCAAACATTTTTCAGTGATCGTGGACAAAGGAAAAAATATCAATGAATTATATATCTTAACTAGAAACTCAGTTGTTACTTTGACGAATTTGTTAATTTTTCGAAGCTTAAGCTCACTCAAACGTTGGATTTAAATGAAGATAACTCGTTAAAACTTTAGTTTAAAGGCAGTTTATAACAGTGTTTACTTTTTTAGGTATTTTATCGTTTTTTATTACTGAGGAGAATTACGCTGAATACCCACACAAGCGGACTTGGCGCTGCTGGTTAGTTATAATAATAATAATTTATTTATAAAGACAAGGTCCATATCGTTTACATTATAAAAATATTAAATAAAATTAAATGTACAGTACATTGCCATACGAAATGTTTTATAAAATTACTTATGATAGTAAAATATCAGATGACATTATCCAACCATCGTCTTTAAATTGGAGTCTACATGATTCTGTCAGCTAGACTTCTAATGACAAAGTTTTTGTACTGTCTTACATGGACATGAAGGACAGTATTCATTTTCTATGGATTGCTTCTGAGTAATACCGAGAGCACTACAGAAGCGCTTTAAGCCCAAGAGTTGTCTGAAAATGTTACTGTTATGTAGGCAACTCGTATGCCTTCAGGTATATTCTTCGTATAGGTAGGTAATTAGTCCAAAGTTGACTATTTATATCACCACAGTCTTTATAAGGACATCAGAATACCTTCAATTTTTTTTAAATGCCTCATCGTATTTGTGTGTAGGTGGTATCGTTAGGTTCCTCACACGTGACACAGCTTATATTTTTTTAGTAGTCGTGATTTTTTTTTTATTTATATCGTGAATAGCACATTAATTAAGTGGTATATTTTATATAAAATAATCATGATTACCATATCACATTAAGCTAACGCAATAAATTATGCAATAAAGAAAAACTTCATCAACCAATGACAAAATTAGCCATAGTGAAAAAACAAGGCATATACAGTTAAATAGTAGGTATAACAAACTTCAACTAAGTATCACTGGAATAAACTTAAATGAATTTAAACATAAAATAAAATGCTTCTTTGTTTGTAACCATTTTACTCCTTGGACGAATATATGACAAGGCGCAATGTACAATTTATTGGCAAACTGAATTAATGATTAATATAACCACAAGTTTTACATTTTTTATAATAAAATTATATATTATCTCGAAATTGTGATATGGTGAATATTAACTACATTGATTATTGTTTATCAATAACAATTTTTATTTTTTCATTTTTTTTTTTTTTTTTTTTTATTGCCTATAGGCTAGCCTTTGACCACTATCTCACCTGATGGTAAGTGATGATGTGGTCGAAGATGTTGTTCAGGCTAGCCTAGAATGACTGGCTCTCAAGGATAGCTGCCGGAACACACCGTTAGGTGCTTGGCGACAGATTTTCAACTTGAGGGTGGTAGCTAGCCAGGCGGGCATTTGCAAAATGCCCTACCACCATGCTATAACGACTGCCATCCTAAGACAACAACCGGGACCGACGGCTTAACGTGCCCTCCGAAGCACGGAAGCGCTCAGTAGTATGTCACCACCGGTCACCCATCCAAGTCATGACCGAGGCGGACGTTGCTTAACTTTGCTGATCGAATCAGAACGGCCAAGCTAACTTCGCTACGAGCGCTTCGAATTTTTATGATAAACATATTTATGTATATATATATTCTATTAGGGTTAAATTGTATTACCTGTAATATACAATAAATCTTGTAGAATTTTTTTAAATGTATTTGACTGGCCTTGTGTAACATACACTGTTATTATAGTCAATAAAGATTTATTTTTCTATTCATAAGAATTGCAATGAGCAATATGAACTTCAAGAGATTATACCGTAATGAAAAGTACAGTATTTATCACGGGTGAAATTCATCTATGTATTACCATAGCCGCAGGTAAATATTTTAAACAAAAAATTTACTTTAATCGTCACAAATACTTTTTACTTCTCAATTTATTTTATATAGGTGCTCGTGTTATTATTTTGATTAAATTTCAATTAAACGGGGCAATGCTGCCAGCATCCTGGGCACACAGCCAACTGGTAGTGGGCTGGAGCATTAGGACTGCCTGTGAGTCTGCAATGACTTTGGTCTAAATGATTTTATTGTAGTAGCTGTAGTGTTGTATAAAGTTCGTAGTATTTTGATATTAAAGGTAAAAAAAAATATAAGAAAATCTAATACATTTTACTTTCCCTATATTCGAAATGAAAAGTAGTGCTTAACACGGGTGAGAGCCAAGTCCTGCTCGGACTATAGGCGACTCTAAATACCTCGTATGGGAATTTCACTTAATTCCTTTCGACCCTTGTATAGCAATCTACTATTTATAGAAAAATAGTACAATATTGTGTATATAGGTGTTACTATTTCAAATTCAACACAGCTTCTTCATCAATCAACTCGAGTAGTACTTAAAACGAGCATGAAAACATGTCATTAACACCTGGTGTATGATAAACAAGGGTTTAATAATATTGCTGGAGCAATATATCATCCTAAGGGGCTAATTATATTATGAATACTAAAGTAGGGGTATACCTATCCGTATTTTAGTTACGTTGTAAAGGCCTTTGAATAAATTAACACAATTAAATTATCATAAGACTTATGAGTACTCGTTAAATTGTTTAGCACTAGTTTCGGGAATGTTGTTTGATATGGCTGCTTAGAGAACCAAAATAATACATCCACATTATCTTAACACTTTTTCGAAAGTACCTATTTTGTAGCACTGCTTGTAGGGTTAATTTAAGTAAATAAGACCCTAATGCAATCAAATATGTTTGCAGTGTTTACAGAATATGGGTTATTCAGGCAGATATCTTACAATTATGATTGACACTAATAATTATTAATAATCAAATTAAAAAAACTGACAAAATAAATATAATAAAAATAATGGTATTTCAAATAGTAGAAAATATGTCGCCAAGCACCCAACAGTGTGTTTCGGCAGCAGTCTTTGAGAGCCTGTAAATTTTCAGACAGAGTAAAGTGCAATAGCGCTTGCCATAAAACGTAGTTTTGTCAAAATTTAAATACCAAGTCTTCAAACTCGGTGAAATTTTACGTGCAATATGCTTTTTGCTGAGTCTAATATATATCTATGCCTGCGATATGCCAGTTTTTCGACTTATTACTTATTTGATCTCTAAAAGTCAAAATAACGATTCCCATACAAAACGTATTTCAAATTTATTCAAAATAATTAATTTTTATTTGTGGTGCATTTAAAAACATGCTTATTTTTCTTGAAAGAGATGCTTAAGGTTGGGTCTTTCTTTTATCTACAATTACGAGTTTTTGAGCTAGTGTTATTTCAAAACTGTATAATTTAATGAAAATCTGATGCATCACAAACCTAGATATTAGGGTAGTGATAACGTAGGTAAAAAATCATTGAGTTTTATTCGCTATTATTAAAATGAGATTGGAGCTGCGTTTTGTATGGGGGCGTTCGTCTAAAATATACCCTTAAAGAAATCTGGCAAACCAGAACACTTGGTATTTAAAATATGATGAATCTACGTTTGTATGGAAAGAGCCACGAGCACTCGAGCCTTTATTTGTCTCAGGGTGACGGGCGCATTGTAGTCATTTGTGACGAAATGCATCTGTTATATGCAGAGATTAGACCGCTTAAGATCAGGTGGGTCTCATGCTTGTTCCGTCACACAATCATAAAAAAAAATTCAAAAAAAGATAAAAATTCAAGGCATCTAATAAAACCGTAGTCAGTATTGCGGCTTACAATGAAGGCCAATTTGTTTTATTTATTTTATTTTTGATAGGTTAGCCTTTGACCAATATCTCACCTGATGGTAAGTGATGATGTGGCGAAGGTGTTGTTCAGACTAACCCAGAATTACTGGCTCTCAAGGACAGCTGCCGGAACACACTGATAGGTGCTTGGCGACAAATTTTCTACTTGAGGGTGGTAGCTAGCCAGGCTGCCCTACCACCATGCGAATATTCAACACTAGCGTACTATAAGAATGTTGTTTGCTTAGTTGGTTATCCGTTATCCAGTGGTTATCGTATCTTATCAGTTATCATTCATGTCTTCATTGCACAATTTATTGACGATGAACAGTTATACTTAAAAGCGACATCTTTGGTGAATACAGAACAAACTCTTTGAAGAAACAAATAAACAAGCGCGGAAAGCGCAATTCTGCGCTGATTGTGCGTTTTTTAACCAACTTTAAAAAAGGAGGAGTCTCTCAATTCTTCTGGTTTTTTAGAGTTCCGTACCCAAACGGTAAAAACGGGACCCTATTACTGAGACTTCACTGTCCGTCCGTCCGTATGTCACCAGGCTGTATCTCAAGAACGGTGATAGCTTGTCAGTTAAAATTTTCACAGATGATGTATTTCTGTTGCCGCTATAACAACAAGTACAAAAAGTTGGCCAAGTGCGAGTCGGACTCGCGCACGTTAAAACAAAAAAGGTTAAAATATGAAGCCTAATGTTGTATAGCTAATGGAACGGAACCCTTCCTGCGAGAGTCCGACTCGCACTTGGCCGATTTTTTGCCCTTATCTCCACAGAACTTATGTTTGCGTGAACCGATTTTGATAATTATCGTTGACAATGAATGACAATCGAACCCGTAAGTAGCAAGGTTCACTAAACGGAGTGAAATTTTTTTTTACCAAAAATGGAACTCGGTATCATGCGCACAATATTGTTACAGTAGGTACTTTTAAACTATCATGGTACCGACTAACAACAAGTTATATCACACTTTTGAGTGTTGAAGTCGGTTCCACTTTTTGGGTATTTTTTTTGGAAATGCATTGCATTAATGTATTTTGTCTTGGTTCGGAACCCGGTGTACTATAATGACTCGCACCTACTTGGCTAGGTTTAATCTGCATATTTCAGCAACCACGTAAAGGGCAATGAATTTTACATTTATAATTAATTAAGGTAGCTACATTCTTTTGTTCGAGTTGTACATATCTCTAGGGCTTTACAAAGTGAAGTCTTGTGTCTCATTAATTTTAATTATACCTTTTTAATCACCAGTCTTCGAGAAGCTTGTAATGATTGTGTTCAGATTATGTACAGTACTGTAATAAGATTTCGCTGAAACTGAACTAAATCGTAAAAAGTACGTCCATCTAGTGTGTTAAAAGGTTCAGATATATAAGTGCCAAACAATTGTCACACAAGTTTATTATGAAATATATTTTAAGTTGTCTGGACACATAACAACTTGCCGATAGGAAAATATGTAATGCTCAAAATTTATTTAAAAAAACCAGCTACGCGTGAGTCGAAAAATATGGTATTTTTATAGCTAAATTAAATGCATAACATTATTGTTTTCTCTATTTGTAGTAATAAATAATTATTCTATAATAATCTTTAAATTGTTTTAAAAAAAAAATTAGTGTGATGTAACTAAGCTTTAGCTTCTCGAAAATTTTCCTTCATCTGTGCTATAACACGTTGCCTCGTACCAAATTTCAAGATACCGAGTTCACGGGAAGTACGCGGTAGGTTATGATTACCTTGCGAGTGTCGAAATTTGCGGCATAAACGGCTGTATCATATGTAATTGCGGAGGCAAAAAATCAAACTTCTAAAAGTTTGATTTTTTTATACCTCTAAGGGATAGTAGACCTGAGTATTTGATATGAATTTCAAATTGATATCTCCACACATTTCTGAGAAAAGTTTCTTGACAGACAGGCGGACCACAAAGTAAACCTATAAGCGTTCCGTTTTTGCCTTTTGAGGTACGGAACCCTAAAAATAAGCTAAAACATGAAAAAAAAAACTAAATTTGATTATAATCAAACAACTTCAGCAAACAAAGTTCTAAACAACAATCACGGGACTGTATAGATAAAAACAAACAAGTCAACGGGACCGTTTCAATTGAAATAAATATTTTCACAGCCAGTATTTTTCAGCAACTCCCTGAAAAGTTGATGACCGGAATCAGATATGCCAATCAACGTCAACTGTGTTCAAGTGAACTTGTCATTGTCTGTTTTATTTCCTTTATCAAATACAGGTCTAAATGGTTTCACAAGGGTGTTCTGTTAAAGCCTGAAATGTGTGACGATATTTAAATTGTTGACCATTGTCATAACAAGTAAACGTATATTGCTTAAATTTAAACCAAATTTAAGCTTGTTTTATGGCAATGTTATTTTGTTAGTGACTAATATTTTGTTAATGAATGTGAAAGAAGGTGATACCTATATCATGTCAAATAAAGCAGCTGTATCATGACGGGTACACCACTTTGCACACATTTTTGAAGCGCTTATAGCGTGTAATTAGGGCTGATTTTACCAAAATTTAATTCGATTCGAGACTAAATTGAATATTTATATCCAATAAAATACGGAAGGTCCTTATCACCATAGACGTACAATGATGTTGCTATATTTAAAATTTGCCATGGTTTAAATTTATGAAACTTGACACCAGGCCAACGGCTGTATCAAAGGAAAAAATATTTTCCAATATTAAAAAAATATACTTAATACAAATTTAGCGGTATAGCTCCATGAACTAAAAACATATGTCCACATATCTACAACTCACACTACATACTATTTCTCACATGTCATAAAAGTTCATACCAAGAAGTTTATTTTTTCCACGACAGAAAGTCAACAAATTCAAAAACTGCCTCTAGATTGACGTTCTATGGTAGCTGAAGCCTATCACATTTTAATGGTTTATCGTATAAAGTTATACGCATATTAATCAAATCCTAGTTTGGTGAAATTAGGCCTTAGTCGTTCTTAAAAGATCAACTAATGGTAGGGTATTTTTCGAATCCCGCCTGACTAGCTCCACGTAGAACCACCCTCAAGCAGAAAATCTGTCGCCAAGCACTTAACGGTGTGTTCCGGCAGCTGTCCTTAAGAGCCAGTAATTCTAGACTAGCTTGAACGATATCTTCGATTTCATCATCACTTACCATCTGGCGAGATAGCGGTCAAAGGCAGCATGTAAGTTATAAATAAAATCAGATATGAAGCATCCAGAAGAACAGCTTCTGAGCATACCGGCCGCCAGTTATTAGTACGTTAAGATTCATTAATGAGATATACTTACATATAGCACGGTGCAGTGATATCATGAGGTGGGTAGACCAGTATTGGAGGCGAGGGTACCGGGGATGGGCTGTTCTTGCGACGTCGAGCGCAGAACACGCCAGCCATGACGATGAGGAGCACTAACGCTGCGCTTGCACCACCCAACGCAACTAGTACTGCCTCTGTAAATAAATAACTACGTAAGGAGGAGTCTCTCAATTTTTCTGGTTTTTTAGAGTTCCGTACCCAAACGGTAAAAACGGGACCCTATTACTGAGACTTCGCTGTCCGTCCGTCCGTCCGTATGTCACCAGGCTGTATCTCAAGAACGGTGATAGCTAGTCAGTTGAAATTTTCACAGATGATGTATTTCTGTTGCCGCTATAACAAAAAATACAAAAAGTTGGCCAAGTGCGAGTCGGACTCGCGCACGTTAAAACAAAAAAATGAAGCCTAATGTTGTATAGCTAATGGTACGGAACCCTTCGTAAGGAAAAAAAAAAATCAATCAGAATAAAGTTTAGACTTGTAATGTTTGAGATGCGATCTTTTGAAAAGTTGGATGTGTTGGATTAACAAGATGATCAATTGATTCTAGTTGAGTTGTAGATGTTCATAAATTCCTTCGACAAAATAAAGCGATAAAGGTAAGTTATGAATTGAAATACTGTTAATCCGATGATTATTTTGCCTTTTCATTAAGAAAATGCCAGCTCAGCCGACTTAGAAATACCTGACGAAATTAACAATAATAAATCCTACCTACCGCTTAAAATCTTATTCATATGTACTTTTTGAACACGTCTATGATCATACTTAATTAAGGTTATCTTAAGTATATCGTTAACATAGGTATATATTTCACTTAGATATATCGGTAATAATGATATGAAATTGAGTAATCGGAGTTTTTTTTTTTCAAGATTTTTTTCATTTCAATCGCTATACCTAATAGGCATTTAAATTGAAGCCGTATCTATCTCAACGGTAAATATGGGCCATTATTTAGCAACGGTAAAAGCTCTGCGGACGATATCGCTAAGGTTGGCTTGTCGGATAATTTTACCACCAGGTCGAAAGGAGAAGAGGCTATAGGAACCGAGTCGATGCAATTCCACTCTGGCAGTGATATGCAACATAACATCTTACACCCAAGCGTAAGCGAATAGTGTGATGAAAAGCAGATGGTTCTATAGAGCTACCAGTTTTGAAGGAAAAGCCTGAAACTGGGAATGTTTCAGGCCATTCGTTCCTTCAAAACTGGAAGCTTTATACACAGATATAGCAATACTACAAATCACATGCAATGCAACCCCAAATAGGGGCCGATCCTACTGTCTCTGGGAGTACAACATTTTAGGGTATTCAGTGTTTGGACAAGCCAGTCTAGTTTTTATGGCCTCAGCCATATATGCTGCATCAAGAGAGCCTAAAGATGGTGCCAGATTTGTTTATACTTATTTGTGTATACTGTGTGTAGAAGACAAAAAGCTGGTAATGACACACAGGATATTGTCTGTCTCCTATGCCCCCAAACCTCACATGGAGGGAAGCTTGCACCCAAGCCTTATCCTCTATCGCAACATTCAAAACCGGCATTCAAATATATCATACACAGCTGACAACATCTCGAATTGTATGTAAATTTTGTAACAAAATGGCAAAATCTAATAATAATAATAAAAGCCACTTAAGCGTTAATTTTGAATAATCTGCTATAGGACATTCATGTGTCCATCAGACGTGCACCATCTTTAAATGTATTTAAGGACCAAATAAAAAAGTTTTATCTGTCAAATGTCACATTGTAAGTACTTGTTCTTGCCTCTTTGCTTGAAATTGTTTATGGATATCCTTACTATTTCATTTATAATTGCTATTATTCTTGTAGTAAAATAATACATATATTTAACTTTAAAGATATATATTGGGTTATATATATATAAATATATATATTTTTATATCTATGTTTTTTGTACCTATATTCTACATGTATATTTGTACTAGCTTTCCGGGCGCGGCTCCGCCCGCGCGTATTTCGGTTATCGCGCGAAAACATTAACCTCTTTTTGCGCAGTCGGATAAAAACTATCCTATGTTTTTTCCCGGGTCTCAAACTATCTCCATACCAAATTTCATTCAAATCGGTCCAGTAGTTTTGGCGTGAAAGCGTAACAGACAGACAGACAGACAGACAGACAGACAGACAGAGTTACTTTCGCATTTATAATATTAGTACTGATACATATAAAAGCACGTGCTTTAAATTCAGAAACTGTACTTAATTTATTATTTTTATTTTTCATATATTTCTTTTATAGTTATGTACATTACTACACCCCTTTATAATCGGTTTTACAGATCCTCTCCATCCAAAGGTTGCCTGGAAGAGATTGCTTTCAGCAATAAGGCCGCCCATTGTAACACTATCAATTTGAATTGTAATTTTTATCTCTTTCATTTATGTGGTGTGACAATAAAGCATTATCTATTTATCTATAGGACATTTCAAAACGTTAGAATTTGTTTATCAACAAATAGTGATATAGATTCGTCAAGAATCGGTGACACTAAAAGACGGTGCGAACTTTTTGCTACTGTTTTTATATTCAGCGCAATTAAATTGAATTTTTCAATAATCAAAACTTTCAAAATTTTGCATTTGGAAATTTCGTTCAAGGCTAATAAGGAGAAAATCGTCTTTAGGTACACGCAAGTCAGTCAGTAAGTTGGCAAGCCTAAAGATAGCTAGTCCCAGAGGATCACCCTGTTCACATCCTACGAAAAATACTATAATGTTATTGTAGAATGTTAATTTTGACGGTTTGCCATGTAAGTATAATTCCGAAATTATATCTCTCACTCTAGTCCAAAAAGTGCCTTGTCAAATACTTTCCACAGTTTCTAGCATATTTATCCACCTTTTTCTAAATAGGTATATTGCATATGCGATTCTTTTATCAGCCACCGTTCGTGAGCATTCTATTATGAACACACGAATAAGCAAACACGTAGTGAAGCTGACGCATCACATAGTTTTAAAAGCATTTCAAATGAATTGAATAAATGATGGAAAAAGAACCGAAGTTTATGTTAACATAACTCAAAGACTAGATACAAACGAGATGAATAAAAGATACGAGAGATAAAAAAGAAACTTTAGAGTATTTGTTGAACTAAAATATTTCCAAGTTTTGTTCAAAGTGAGCTTTAATCTTCAGAAGCGATACTTATTGCAGATGGCAGAAACTTATCCGATGAAACATTTCTTAATAATTTATTATAGATATAATTACTCTCATAAATACTATTCAGTATCATAACTTCTTCGAAAGTAATCACAGGAGCTTTAATTAATTCAAGAACCACATAGTGTTTACTCTGTAGGATTCAATGTCTTTTGACTTGGATAATTCTGATTCTGCCTCAGCATACAGACCGTGTTACTTAGTAAATAAAGACTTTTATGCTCTACAAAATAGAACCAGAGGCGTAAATACATAAATTCACAGGATTGAGCCAAGTTCACAAAGTTTTTGACTGCACGTAATGAAATAAATGTCTGGCTTTTGCGACGTGTACGAATTGATCGCTCGACTGACCACTTTCAACCCCCTTACATTACACGTGTTTGCATGGACACTGAACCAATATTTGTCTTTCAATCAATCAAATGGCGACCCTCATGACCGCCCATGCTCTGTGATTGTTTCGTTTTGAGCTGTAACTTTGTAGGTCAAATTGAAAGCCTCTCATGCTATAAAGTAATTCCTATTTTGACAGTAAAAGTTACTTCACTTTTTATATCCGGAATAAAATACAGAATAAGTAATGAAGACCAGATCACACTATAAAGGGTTTATGTTTTATGCTGTCATGGTATAAGTCACATGTAGATAAGTATAAGTCACGAAGACGTGACTTATCGAACTCGAGGGGCTTGGTATGTTTATTTCTCTAAAATGGAACCGCGGTTAATAATTCTTGTATCAAAAACGTTCGTCTGCGTGGCTGCATGTAGCCCAAATATATGGACAAATAGCGATTATGACATTACTTGGTCGATTTGTCTATTTGGCCGTCGTTACGGTTCGTTCCGATAGATATGGATTGGACGTCGAAATCGTAGTTTCATTTATAACGTCGTTACTTCATATTATTAATGCAAAAGTAAGGGTATATATATTTTTGTTGCTCATCTCCGAAATAACAGTTGCGGACTGTTGGTTTCAAGTGTAGCGTAGTTCTAATAGAATTTTCAGGTAATCTTGTTTCCACAACTAGGCAGAGAGCTAGGTGAAAAGGTGAAAAATATGGAAGGTGAATTTACAGAGATGACAAGCAATTGCCCTCCGAAACGAACAGTCTATATTCTCCATCGATCTTCTTTCACTATTGGTTTATTTTACCAAACTTCTTTTTGAAAACCTTTCCATTTGAAGCCACCATTGGAAAGAAAATGAGAATAAAGAAAATAGATAGGAAAGGAAAAAATATATATATTATTGTAACATCCAGAGCAGTCCCATCAAAATCTCGTGTTTTATATATGATGTAAGAACATATAGTGAGAATGGCTCATACGTGGAGCCATTCTCACTATATGGGTTACTGGATTTGGTGCCATCATGTACTATTTAGGCTGGGTGCACGCTTGATGCTGTTTATCTATTACACAAAATATGGTTGTTCCTAATGTGGTCGTTTTAAAATATAGGGTTATCCTACAAATACCATCTTGCCCATATATGCTGTTATTATGCTTTCAAGATGAGGGAAGCTGGATTATCTTATGTTTTTGCTTGATAATTCATAACATATTTTTATATTTTATACCCAACAATATGTTTTTTCCATCACATCATCATATAAGCGTACCAGATCACACTAAAATCTGATAAAAATATAAGTTCTATTATATTATGTTGTTTTATAATTTATTACATTATAAAGTTAGACCTTCATTCTTGCCCTCCCCTTCTGTATGTACCTCATTCTAATTTCTAATTCACACACAAATAAGATTAGACACTAGACAAGCAGATAAGCAAACAGCAAGAGCGACAAAAATAAGTTCCCGTGGTGCCCTACTGAGCAGAACCCTAAAAATCAGTAACAACAGCTTTATCGGGTGAAGCGTAATTTTTGCCTCTTGTAAAACCAAATTTTTGAACGGAAGTATCAATTTATTCTCGAAGGATACTGAATCTAATCAAAAAATCCGGGAAAAAAGATGAAGAAGAAATTATGAAAAGAAATGGGTCCTACTTACGTGACATAGAGTTCGAATCAAGCTTTATAATAAGACTTTAAAAGTGAAAATTAAAGATTTTCTTTGTAAACAGAGCAGTCATTAGAGCAAATAGGTATCTTCCGGAATTCTTACTACGGTAGGGCAAGGTACACTACTGGTAATTACAACAAAGCAATAGAATTGGAGATCTCTGTGAAAATTTAGTGATGCATGTTTAATTTCAATGTTTAGAATAGAATCTGCAATAATTTACGTCTTCGCTTTATAATTGCGTTGTGGCGAATAGAGAATGTTTGTTTTTATTGGATGGAGGGCGTACTAGCGTAGAAGAGGCGGCTCACATGGTAGTAAATAATCACTATCGTCCATGGACATCCGCTTCACTAGAAGCCTCGAGGATGAGTTGCTTCTTATAAAAAATATTCCGTAAATGAGTTCCGTAGCTGTTAGTTTATTGAATATGATTCCCTGACATCAGTCACTCCTAGGTTTATTCCTGAACGTGGGCAAAGTATATTGTTACACTATCACGATGCTCACTCATGTAGTGGTTATTATTATCTGTAATTGAACCAAATTTCAACGTGTAGGTTTTAGTGTGGGTCTCTGAACCGTGACAAAGCGAAATCATGAAAGTTCTATTTTATGCTACATAACTCTTAAGGCTTGATTCCTATAAAAGTGGAAGCGGCCGGCAGTTTTACTTTCAAACCATTTTTTCTTTGTTCTTATGACTATAACGCATAGTATTGCATGACAAAGTTTCATAAGTTCACTGTATATACATTGCAGCGCTATACTATATACACTATGGTAATAGAGACAAAGTAGGAAATGGTTTTACATAAAACTTCCGCCCGCTGCGCTGCCAGACGCTCCTGCCTCGGTGTGAATTGACGATGAAATCTCGAAAAAAATCTTAGTTTATGAGGCGATTAATATTCGTATAGCACTGCTGCGTCAATGTTTGTTTTAATAAGTCTGATTAATTACATCTCGAAGAAATAAGCTTGTTTCTGTATAGCTATTTTCCAACGCGACTTCTGTCTTGTAACCAGTGACATCGTATAATAAGGGAAGCATCAAATATTGCTTTTAGAGGTCACATATATCCTTAACTTTGTGAAGGATTTCTCCAAGGGCTTAGTACGCTTATTGAAGAAAAATATAACCCAAGTTTTTCGACATCTTACTATAACAAAGATAAATATTTCGACGCTCAACAAAATAATATTAGCTTTATAATTTTAACTATATGGATATTGTAGGTAAAGTTGAAGAGCATATTAGTATGTGTATCTACTCGTATGTTTCGATTCTCGTTTTCATCAAGTTCTTGTTTATTCTACTGATAATTGGTATTATATTAAAACCAAGACAAATCATGTCGGAATAAATCAATTCAAAATAGATCATAGACTAGAATATCAGCTAAAAAATTACATATTTGACGTGACTTCCAAAATTAATGACTTTAGGATACCTATTTTAACTACAGTAGATGCAGGCCACGATATGAGTAATATTCTAAATATATTATGCCCCTTTCTTTTTATCAGGTATTGTTTGTATATGTATCATGGAAAATGAGGAATTTTATAGCAAAATCTTATACAGCTCTAGGTGACGTAAGAAAATATGGGACACTGTCATCACAACGTTTTAATGGACTTCATTAAATCTGACAATATCTTATACAGCAACATGGAATATCTTTTTCTTCGCCCTAGTAACAAACATCTTTACATTTAAGCTGCCTCCGTACAGACATAAAGTTACATTAATCATGTTTTTATTTTATGTCTGGCGTCAATGTATTTACGTATTACAGTTTTAATTACCATAACTGACTGGCAACACAGACCATATACCTAAGTACTAGTACGAAGAATACACATATTATTTGTGAGTGTTTGTGTTTGTTTAAAGACTGGTTATCAAAATAGTCGTTTTCGCCATTTGCTACGCGTATAGTACAAATATAAATTGAATAATAAGCAAACTTATCCTCTCGGCACGGCAAAAACCTCATCTGCATATAATCTATACTTATAATAAAACTGTAACAGGTCCAATTCTGTACATGGCAGATATTTTGAAAAAAAAAAATGTACAGTACTCTGTAGCTGATACTGATGCCGAAACTATATTTTTTTTTATTTTTGTCTGTCTGTCTGTCTGTATCCCGGCCGCGTATCACTCCAAAACTACTGGATGGATTTCAATGAAACTTAGCATGATTGGAGTTCATACTACAAGGTAGGATAATTTAGCTTTTTATCCCGAAATTCAGCATGGTTCCCTTGGGAGAGGGGATGAAAGTCAAAATATACACTTAGTTGTAATTTATTAACGCGTAGTCCGATTTCAGACGTTCTTTTTAGGGTTCCGTACCCAAAGGGTAAAAACGGTCTGTCCCGCTGTCCGTCCGTTCGTCTGTCCGTCCATCCGTCCGTCTGTCTGTCACCAGGCTGTATCTCAAGAACGGTGATAGCTAGACAGTTGAAATTTTCACAGATGATGTATTTCTGTTGCCGCTATAACAACAAATACAAAAAGTTGGCCAAGTGCGAGTTGGACTCGCTCACGTTAAAACAAAAAAAGGTTAAAATATGAAGTCTAATGTTGTATAGCTAATGGTACGGAACCCTACGTGCGCGAGTCCGACTCGCACTTGGCCGATTTTTTAATTAGAATAGTGGTGCTTTAAAAATTATCACGGAAATATTTCAAAGTCATCGGATTTGCAGTTCAGAAATTACAGACATCACAACCTAAATATTACGTTCCAAATAACTTGACACCCCGAATGTACAGGAACCTTTCAACGTACGGCTCATCTTAAGCTGGCGTTTACACTTTATCGTATAGGTATAATAGATAGGTCTGTAGTCGGACCTCTCCAAAAGACAGTGATAGCTCAGTGGCTTTGGCTATGGACTGCCGCGCAGCAGGTCCATGGTTCTAATCCCGCCGCTGGCTTGAGCTTCACCGCATGGTGGAAGGGCATTTTTGCGAATGCCCGCCTGGCTAGCGACCACCCTCCAGTGGAAAATCTGTCGCCAAGCACCTAACGGTGTGTTCCGGCAGCAGTCCTTGAGAGCCAGTAATTCTAGGTTAAGCCTGTTAACACCTACGACCACATCGTCACTTACCATCAGGTGAGATTGTGGTCAAAGGCGTACCTATCAGCAATAAAAAAAAAACATTCACCACAATCAGTTTTTTAAACTACATAATTATCTTTCTTTTGACGGATACATTTCGGAGACTGCGAAATGAAAGTGCACAATGTGTCTTAGGTTTTCGCGATTGTTACACTTAGTAATTAAACAACTTTAAACGGTTTAAAAAAACAAATATTTATCATTATTTTTGTCCCGACGTTTCTAACACTTTGTAGTGATCGTGGTCACGGGGTGACTGTCGGGACAAAAATAATGATAAATATACGTGATTTAATCCGTTTAAAAGTTGGAAGTGCATAACTTTAGTAGATTGTTATACAAGGGTCGAAAGGAATTGGTAACTTTCACCCGCGTTCAGCTCTCTACTTTTCATATCGAATTTAAAGAAAGTAAATAAAGTAGCTTTTCTAAAAATTATTCATTGATAACATAACATACTTACTAAAAATTTATTGAGAGGTTTGAACTATTTGTGAAATTTTACGTAAAATTTTGTTTGGAATATTTACGGGCGGCTATAGCCCGAATAGGAATCTCTCTGCTTTTCACTACTAATATAAAGAATAAAGATATAAATATAGTATGTTTTTTTATTTTATTTATTTTGATTTTAATAACATGAGCAGTATATTTTTAAAATTAATGCGGCTATAGTCCAAGTAGGAATCGATGACTTACATCCGTGTTAAACACTCTACTTTTCATTTAAAATATGAGGAGGGTAAAAAAATAGTAGTTTTTCTAAATATTTACTAAAAATAATAAACATGAGTAGAAGATACAAAGATACACCAGGAGTTAGAACAATGAAATTTAGGGAAAGTTAAAAAAATTTTTTACCCACACTTTCTACCTTATATTTAGATATACCCTGCCAAACATAGTTGTTATTAATTGTTTTACACCAACAGATTATTTTACAACGAAAAATCTTAGACATATAACTTTGTTTACACCAATGTTTTTCCTGGCCTTAGGTGGGAAGGAGCCTCTCCTACCCGCTACTCAGATCAAACAAACACTACTTTCCGAGAATGAGAAATAAAAAAAAAACGATCTACCGTCAATTTAAAATTTTTTTTTAGATTTACAACCGCCGTTTTAAAATCGAAATTCTAAAGAAACGCACAAGGTACTTTGCTTCAACGTTTATTGTGCGAACCGGGAATGAACTCTCTGAGTTACTTAACTACTGTCTTCTGGAAAATACAACCCGGGAGTTTGAAATCCAAAGTAGAAAGCTTCATTCTGAGCTATGGTTTACTATAAGAGTGCTTCACCGCAGACCACAGTGTTGCTTAATATGAGATAAACAGTGCACAAATATGAATAATTAGTGTGCAGGTACGGCAATCGCGAACGAAGTCGCGGGTACAGCTAGTATATATAATAAGCTATAATTCTTTCGTTTTATATGCAATCTTCAGCAAACAAAAAAAAACTCTGCAATTGAAGCTATGATTGGCCAGTGGCAATGGTTATTGGCTGACTGCTACCCCGAGTGACTATGATTCAAATTCTGCCAAAGTTGGGCACTGCGTCGACTGCCTGGCTAGACAGCAACCAAAAAAAGTACCTAACGCTGTACACCAGCAGCTTATAATTTTTTTGGGTTCCTTATAAAGGGTAAAACTTAATCCTATCAGTGATACCCAGCTGTCTGTCTGTACGTCCGTCTATCCGTATGTCAAGGGTCTCTAGCTCTTAAACGGAATATGTTTCAAACCAAAAAAATATATACTTTGTGTGGAAAGTTGACTCAAAGATGTAAATCGGACAAAAAATTAAAGTCAATCAATTTTTATTTTCATTTCACATGAGAATTTAATAACAATAAATTTGTTAAAACTAAAATGAAAACTTAAGGCATCTTACTACTTTTGTGAGATTTCACCGTCTAGAGCTCACTGAGTAAAACATAAATAAATTAATATAACTTTTAATACAAAACAAAGTTATACGTTGCTATCAATTTAAGCCCACTACGGGGTCTATCTTGAAAACTAAACTGATGTTAAATTTCAGTATACTATTTTCTACCGATATCTTTTATTTAAACTATATTGATCTGAAGTTATAATCAAAACTATCATTTTGATTTGTTAATGGTCTGTTGCAATGCAGAACCTTTGTAGTGCACCACAAAAAACTGTGATATAACCCGTACATGGCCAGCTTTTAGCATAAAATCCACAAAGGATTTTATTTTGGCTTACGGTAGGCTTTACTTGATTCACTTATCGGCCTTAATCAATCAGTCAATTGAAGCCCAATTTAGCATCTAATTTATGTTCGTTGTAATTTATTTATTACTAGCTATAGCCTCGCCCACGTTGGATTTGGTTATGTGGGTCTCCCTCGGGAACATCTAAGTAATTGTGTATCTATGTAATAAACATTTATTATTAAAAGACAATTTATACGTCGCTAGGGAACGTTTACATGTTATTACAAATCCTTCAAAGCCAGTTCAACAGATAGCGTTAATATATCTGCCGCTATCTAGCGAGAGATTATGTTGGTATGATGGGAACTAACCAGATGCGCATAGATTATTCACTTTTGAAACGCTCGTAGTGAAGATTTCTTAACCGATCAACTAAGTTTAGCAAAGGCCGAAGTCCAAGTCATGGCCGAAGCGGATTCGGCCTTGACTTGGATCGGTAACCGCTACGTGAGACCCACATGTGTTAAGCGGTAACCTCTGCCCTTAACAGATGCATTTCGCCATAAGTGACGAACTGCACGCCTATCACCCTGAGACAAAAAGTTGTTAAGGCTCATGTGCCTTTAATTTCATAATGACTTACTCAAGGATTGCTGTGTTCCAACACACTGTACGGTGCTACGCAACAGATTTTCTACTTGAGGGTGGTAGGTAGCCAGGTGAGCATCCGCAATATACTTTTCCAGTCGTACCATGCGGAAAAGCTTAAGCAGGCGGTAAGGATCGAATCATGGACTGCGGCACGGCAATCTATAGCTATAACCACTCGGCTCATCATTGCCTCAAAAAGCTACGTACGCTTTCGTGCTTCAGAGGGCACACTAAGCCGTTGGTCCCAATGTTTGTTTTAGGACGGTATTAGTTATAGCATGATGATAAGGCATTTTGCCTAGCTAGTTTGTTAACTAGCTAGACAAAATGCCTTATCATCCGGCAGCTGTCTTTGAGTACCAGGCAATTCTAGGTTTGCCTGAGCAACATTTTCAACTACATCATCATTTACCACGTACTGGAACTTTTTCTTGAAATCTCGAAACAATTTCAAAAATATAACCTATGTTTTATGAAATAAATGAATATAAATATATTTGGGCCATATTGATTATGAATTATTAAAATCTACTGTAATTTTGAAGCACTGGTATCAAGCGAGTGTAATTTATTCGTTAGTGTGGGCACGGTAATGTTATCTATACAGTATTTCAACTTCATAGAAACGGACGAAACGCGAGTTATACCTACGCGCCTCGATCTCGGCCTGCGCTCGTAACGCAGACAGTCGCGTCTGTGCCGCAGTGACGAATGGACGGTGTTTTGTTTTTTGAACAATAAACGCGCGATATTTTCACTAAAAATAAGTTTATGTACTGTATATTACATATTTAATATGACGAGTAGGATATATTGTGCTGTTTTTGGCTGAATAAATTCGTCAAAAACGCATCCAAAGATAACTTTTTTAGATAACCTGGAAACTGAAAGGTAATATACTAAGTATAAAATAATTTTACTTACTAGTAAGTAAAATTGTTTTATAGTAAACTATGTAGACATAGTTTACGGTAAATAATGTGTGTCTTTTTAATGGACAAGTATTTCCTTTAATCCCCGAAATAAATTGTCTCGATTAATAAAAAAAGTGAATAGAGTAAAGGAAAGCGATTGACACGAGTGGTATATTAACTTGGTATATTACACGCTATGGTACGGTGTGGATTTAACATTTTCAGAACGTATGTAAAAAATTACTGAATTTTAGTATGTGAAAAATCTAATATTTTACTAATATTTTTAAAACTATTTTACTAATATTTTAAAACCGTTCACGCTCAAATAACGATCTGGGATCGCGGCCCGCGAGAAAATACCGAACAATTTGAGATGAAATTTATATTACGACAAAATTTATTTGTTTGTGTTTTATTCGGATATGTGGTTTTATTTCTTTATGTGATATAAGAATAAATTATATATTTTTTTTATAAAAATATCTTTCATTCTTATTCACAAAATTCAAACCGTCTTACAAATAATTACAAACTTTCGTCACGTAAAATGATCGATAGTACCAAAAAACTTTTCTTCTTTTAAAAGCAGCCTGCGTCGCCGTCAAATGTTACGCTAGCCGATTTCTCATTGACTTGATCTATGTTTTGAATTTTTAAGCAGTGACTTTGACAAACAACTTTATCACGACCCCGAATTTTACGGTCACGGCAGTTTAAAGGGACATATTGCACATGAATTATAACGCTCCGGATTCTGGAAGTATACGCTTGCAGGGGTATAATATCATCATCAACAGTCATGACATCCACCGTCACAAATCACAGGCATATGAAAAATATTTCGCCGTATATGTTAAAGTGTTATGTTATATGTATATACTATAACTGTACTGAATCAGCCAAATCTTCCACTGCTGAGCACAGCCTCCCATATTTAGAGGGTATTTTCCCTAATCCCCACGCTTGGCAGGCGTCTTTTAGATCGCAGTGTAAGATAATAGTTTTTCAAAAGTCGCTGCTGCCCATCTTCCAGTATTTTTCTCTTAGTTGCCTCTTACGACACCCATGGGAAAATATCAGGAGGTACAATTCAAACCCCGCACCCCACGGGGTCGCAATCTAGGAGGTCAAAAAATATATTTAGAAAAGCTGAATAAACTTGATCCAACTCAAAACCTAGAGATTCTAACGCTATGTTTTCGCCACTGTACACACGAGAGAAAAAATAAACTGGCGCGCTATTTTCATAATTTTTGTATGTTGTTTGTATCGCATTTGTACAATATATTTCTATTTTCTTCGCAAGGGTGTTGAAAAAGTGCGTATGAAACTCGTGAGCAACTTATACACTCGGCTGATTTACGCCCTCGTCCACGGCTCGGTAGCATCCCACAGCCTCGTGTATAATGAGCAACTTAGCTCACTCGTATCATACTATACTATTACAAGTTATTAGACCACAATTTGTTTGTCCCGGGCGGGCATAGAACCTGCGTCTCCCAATTTCACGCTGAGCGCTTAAGCCACTCGGCCACCGGAACATGCTCGTTTGAACCATGCATTTTTTGACCGTCATAAACTCCTTCACCTTTTTCCTGGTTGTTGTTTAGATACAGTTTGTTGACTTATTTAGTAAATGCCTTCCCTATGATATAATAATATGATAGTATGGTCAATATTTTTTTCATAACGATCCACTTACCCCTCAAGTTCACAGCATTAGCAATAGAGAATTCTGAGACAGAACTCGTTGTCGGATACTCAAATCTCGGATTGGGTGTCGTTTCCAGCTGCCCAACAGCTTCGACGTGCCGTGACGTCACTGGAATCTTGTAATCTTGATGATGATCATACTCTACATACTCTTCTGATTTCTGATGCTGCTCCTCCTGACCACCGTAATCGGAGTCGTAATCTGTGAGATAAAAAATGACAACGCTGTTAAATGTTGTATAGCAAATTAAAGTACTGAATTTTACCAAAATAAGATTTGAAGAGCTCGTAGCGAAGTTTCCTTAGCTGTTATTAATCGATCAGCAAAGTAAAGTCAGCCGCAGTCATGAGTTGGATGGGCTAGTGACATTACTACTGAGCGCATCCGTGCTTCGTAGGGCACGTTAAGCCGTCGGTCCTGGTTGTTGTCTTAGGATGGCAGTCGTTATAGCACGGTGGTAGGGCATTTTTAGAATGCCCGCCTGGCTAGCTACCACCCTCAACTAGAAAACCTGTCACCAAGCACCTAACGGTGTGACCAAATAGGCACCCGGCTGGGACTCACGTTATATTTACCGGATAGATTCCGACCAGTTTCGGGCTATATTGTAGCCCTTCGTCGGGGAGTCACGTATGCTCGAGGCGGCGAGCGCGGGCCTCAGCACGTAACTGACGTAACGATGGCGCTGTCTTTCCCGGCTCAGCTGCACTTGTCCTAACGGTGTGTTCCGGCAGCTTTCCTTGAGAGCCAGTCATTCTAGGTTAGCCTGAACCTTCGATGGTATCATCACTTACCATCAGGTGAGATAGTGATCAAAGGCTAACCTACCAGGCATAAAAAAATAAGCTCTACTACAATTTATGACCTGCGGTGATCAGTTTGAAAGTCTCTTAACTGATTAGCTATGCCAAGCATTTCAAGGCTAAAGCCCACGTTTACACACATATCTGCGGACAAATCCATCATGGCCCAAATACACGAGCGCTCCACTGGTTCTTGTACTTTGGCGCTCGAGTCGTCAGAGGTCGAGCCCTGGATTTATCCGTAAACCGCAACGCTGAATCCCCAATCGTAACATTCACACGCAATTTCTCCGCGAACATATTGCCATTAATACGCGCGTGTGAATGATAGGCTTTGTTTGAGTTATTGGGCTTTAACCGAAATGTAATTTTTATTGCAGCCAAGTTTTGCCTGCCCTTTTGACCCTCCTGTCCATCCACATTTACGATATCTTCTGTAGCAAAGTTTAATTCTTCCATTAAACGAAAATCTAAACTATGCTACGAAGAATATTAAGTTAATATGAACCCAGTCGAAGATGGATACAGTCAGAATACTAACTATAACGCACTCACGAGAAGGTAATGGTATTTTATGAGTAATTATCCAATCTCTGACAACTGTCTCACGTGTCATGTGTATAAGTGGTGGGATGCTAAGTTGAGCTAGCTTTCAAAGTCTTTAACCAAACGTTTGGTACTTGATTGAAGACGATACATTAGACGTTAGGTTAGGCGTTCGTTTGAGAGTGTTCTCTAGGTCATAAAATAAATGTACTAACGTATTGAAAGGGAGCGAAGCGTATCAATATACCCCGCTAGCATATTTCAACACCAATAACTCATTTCAGTAACCATATGGCTAAATATTATTTTGCATAAAACTACGTCTATGCTTATATCAAGTAAAGGCAGGTCAAATATCTCAACCGATTCTTATGAAATTATGAGCAGGTTCGATAATTGTATGATTTAATTTTCATTTTTTTTGCATGACAATTCGGTAAATATAATTACCTCATATATTTTAGTGGATATGTGTGTCACGAGGTCTTCAACCCCGTAACAACAAAAATATGTTTTCTTACGTTTTCAATTACAAATCCACCATTATCAAAAAATCCATACAAATTAATTCATAAAAACTTTCCATATGATTATCAAACCTGCTCATAGAAAATCACGGGAATTGTTTGAGAATCACAAAGCTAGGCTTGCGAATACATCAAGGTCACAACAAAATGAGCAATCGTGGCAGCACACAAATCTTTGTACATTTTATATGATTCGACAAAGCCTCCTTCCATCTAAGAGAAACATTCTTTGTACTTGAAAATTGCATGAGGCTATCAAGATCACCCGTCTCCTAAATTTCAACAAAGTGGATGATGGGCCCTCTCACCAATAAGGATACATATTCATAAGGCTATAATATAACAACGCTGACAGTGTAGTGTACATTTTAGACGAAACAATAAAAGACAAAATGATAAAGAGAATGCAGCAACAGCGACAAATGCTATGTCGACAATTTCGACCAATACACGTACATATTGCCAGTTTTTTAACACATTTGTTAGGCAATGATGGCCAAGCGGTTATAGCTGTGGACTGCGGTGCCGCAGGTCCATAGTTCCAACCCCGCCACCGGTGGCTTTGAGCTTCAGCGCATGGTGGAAGGGTATTTTGCGAATGCCCGCGTGGCAAGCTACCACCCTTAACTAGAAAATCTGTCGCGAAGCACCTAACAGTGTGTTCCGGCAGCAGTCCTTGAGAGCCAGTAAAATTACAGGCACATTATGAGACTTAACAACTGTATGTCTCAGAGTGACGGGCGCAGTGCAGTTCGTCACTTGTGATGAAATGCATCTGTAATAGGCAGAGGATACCGCTAAACATCAGGTGGGCCTCGTGCTTGCCGAGTCACAATGACATTAAAAAAAATATCTAATTATACCGGTGGCACTTTATTTACTCCTAACATTTTTGGTATTTTGAGTGTTTCATTTAATGTTATGGCTTACTGTGCCAACGTGAGATCTTATTTGCTCCTTTGTCTGAATTTATTTCAAGAAGAAAATCTCAACACCGCTTTACTTTAGTGGTTAAACAAGCACTCCGGTTTCTGAAATGTTGGAACGTAAACCCACTTTGCAGTGACAGATGGATAAGCTACTTTCCAGTTCAAAAGGATCAGAAGTCTTTTATTCTTATACAACACTTTTCCACAAGATTTGATCTAAGATATACAAGTGTCGAGTTAGAGCAGTGAGAGCATTGAGAAAAATTTAGACGTAAGGGAACTGTGCAAAAAGCGCTTTTCATACAAACGCAGTTTTGTCATATTTTTAAGCCTGCACCGATACGTAATTGTGGTTCGATTTATCCCTTGCTGTATCTTTATTTCTTAATTTTGAGTTATTTAATTAATGTATATTATATTTAAGGATTCATTCTATAAATCATACACTTTGGAAACACGATTACTTAAAAAAATTCTATAGAAAAAAAATCCAAAGTTACATCTTTAATACGATAACAACCCTTAGTACGGCGTAAATACTTAACGGAGAGTCATCCGTATTTGAAAAATGAAAAAAACAACATGTTTCTATAACTTACATAGATTTTTTTTTAAATAGGTATTTGTTTTTACTATACGAAGGAAATACTCAAATTCAGAAAAATCAATCTTTACAATTAAAGAGAGTGGACCGATCAAAATGCCCTCCGTCGCGATACGCAAGTGAAGGGCACAAAAATACGCTTTTCACCGGTGAAAAAATTTCACGATTGAAGAGTGCTACAATCAGCAAAATAGAAAAATGTAAGCTCACAGTTCTAAAGAAGCTGCTCAAGTGGTTGGAAAAGCACAACGTGATCATAATCCTGCGTCAGTGAACATTTGGTGGGGCGTGTCTTATCAAGGCGTCACAAAGCTACATGGCCCTCATCTAGCCTAGTCCTCAACCCTTTAAAGTACAAATAAAGGCCAGTTTTAGAGTGCATGGCTTACTCAAAATGACATGCTGACATTGAGTCTCTTAAAAAATCTCTGAAGCAAGCAGTGGCGAAATTTCCCGTGGAAACACTGCGTTAACCCATTATTTATAGCCAGACAGGTAAAAGTGGCCATTTCGAACAGAATATTGCTTTTATTTTTTGCTGAGACTTTAATGAATATGTACATGTCAGTTTTAGTAATATTACATAAATTCATTAAAAAATTGCATTTTCATTTGTAACTTAAAACTTATTTTAACATTTATTTTTAAGTTATGGCCGGACTAGGTAGCAGTAAAACAAATTATATGGCTTTTTATATACGGCGAGTGTGAAGTCCAAATACTTATTGTATTAAGATTAAATTTTCAATGCAAGTCTATACCCTTGAAAAATAACCAATTAGCAACCCCTAAGTCATTTTAAAAGACCTATTCAACGATACTATACATGACGGATTAGACGACACAAAAAATCCTTGTCAGGACTACGGAACCCTAAAAATAATCAGCAAATTCTGACGATCCCATAAAATGTCATACAGTTATAAAGTCATATATTCTACATAATATATGATAATGTCCATAACCTTTGTTCTATTTTTTGGGACTTGCCCGAAAGCTATAGATACCACACGTTCGAGTTGCCTCTTAAGCAATATAAAAAAGAACTTAACTAATAGGCTTGGATTTCTAAATTCTAAGTCAAAACTCAATTCATAAAAAGTCAATTTAATCTACGTCAAAAAAAAATATCACATGGTCAACTGATCACTGCCACGAAGTATGTGTGATGTTAATTGGTTGTTAAATGTCTTTAAGGATGAATGAATTCTGCCGCAAGTTTGAGCTTCATAGCAAGATGATTACGCATTTTATTTAATATAGAATACTTAAATAAAAGCAGCTAAGAGTATAATATATGGCAATGTGTTTTAAATAAATGTATGTCGATGAGGATATATGACGGAACCCTCAAAATATCTCCCATACGGACTACATCACGTTTCTTGTAACGTGTGTAGTATAATGGTAATTTGTAAGTTGTGATCGCAGAATATATAAAAATATTATATTTTTAATGTAATTATAATCATAAACCTCTTGCATGGGATGCCGGGTTCGACTAAGAACCCCCTATCTTCCCCTGGGTGTCGTACGAGGGAAAAATAATGTAAAGTGGGTAGCAGCGCCTTCTAAAGAACTTATATTGCGATCCCCAAGCCACCTACCAAGCATGGGGATTATGGCAAAGACGAAGTGTTCAGCAGAGGATGATCTGGCTGATACAGTACAGTACGACATCATCTTCCTATCCTAATCTCACACGCGTGGGGTCGCCAAACATGTCTTCTATGTCTTCTCCCACAACACAGATATCTTTGAGCAAAAATCATAGTCGTATTGACATAAACATCAATAGCCGTATAGGTAAATTATAAAAGCATTGACTTCGGAACATGAATATTGTACGCCTCAGAAAGGTTAAGGGATTAGTGTTTGATATCAATATCGATTTCATACCTTTCCCTAAGAAAAGGGTCTTGACTGACGTTTTGATGGAGAATAAAGTAATAATACTATAGTTCCTTTTCTTTCCTATTGAGCTATGAAACCATAAATTTATACAGTCATGAGCTGGTTATCGTCGTTAATAAATAAAACTCTACACTTATTTCCAAAAATAATATTAAATAATTATATATTAAAATAATAATATAATAATAATTCTTATAATTGGCCCATTGCTTTATATACATACTTCTATTAGACATAATGGCTGTTGGTCTTCCAAGTAAATAAATAAATAAATAAAACCAATAATGCGAATGCCTTTAGAATTACGAGTTACTACTGTAAAAGTTTTGCAGGTATCGAAACCGTACTCTTGAAAGCTTTTGGCTGTATCTATTTCTAAAACACAAAGTCCAAGCAAAAATGTATGGCAAAAGTAGAAACATACATAAGCTCTCAGATGAACTCGAATGTCAGTAGAGGTTATTCAAAAAACTAGCACGTAGCGGCTAGAAGAGTCAAAACAAAGGCCAAGTGTCACGTTCTTCATAGTTCATATCATAAACTAACATTGTTTAGCACTCAGTTGGCTGATACTAATAATTCTCTCTTGAAAATATTTCAGTATGTTCTTTTGACCTCTACAATAAATTATGGCGTAAAAGTGTCGTGACTTTAGTATACCGTAACATTTTTGCACCAGGTAGTAGAATGGTGTTTTATTTATGTTAAGTTAGAATTTAAAAATTAAATATTTTCATCACGATTCTAGTTAGGTTTCGTAACCATTGTATAAAATTACGGTATGCGCGAGTTTATAATAAAATTGATCGTATTGTTTTTAACAGTTATTGGCTTACAATGCAGATGGATCCATAAATTACCTCTAAAACCATCAAAGTATTAAAAAAATATTAGATATTCTGAAAACATTTTTCTGAAACTCGCGTTTGTATTAGTTAGCGCGTGTATAATACTTAGATGATCTAGAAACTAAACATAAAACATATTGAAAATGTAGACTTTAGCGCATAGTTCAAGAGACTGAATTTATGAAAGAACTGAGTTACGTGGACATAAGCTGTACAAAACTAGCGAGAGATTTTCTATATAGTGGAAGGACACATTAATTCATATGATTTATAAAAATCTTTATATTGCCATGCAATAAGGTTTACCATATAATAACGTTATGAATGCTTTCTATTGCACTATGGATTTGTGTCTAAATTTTTCTTTATACGAGTATCATCTCATCTCATCTGATTTAATCATTTTTAACGATATGTAATCGTAATTTTATAACTAATGTAATATTTTCTGTATGGTTTACCAGCTACAGCATTCCCAAAGAAAAATGACATGAGGCTTCAATGAGGGAGGCTTCAAGCAATAAAACTAAAGCCAATTTTTTTCACAGTTATGTTCTTGTGTTGTTCCCTAGTCACAGAAGACATAATTTTTGTACCAGATATCTTTCTACACTCGTCGCATACAAGTGGATAATGAAAATTATGATTTATCACTTGCTCACTTGCTCTATTTATGTTATCATATAATTTAATGTCTATTTGTGATATATTTGGTTCAAACGTCCATTCCATATACATATAGTACTTAGTATATTAATAATAATAGACTAAATACTCATTACTGAAATATTTGAAGTAGTCTTTACCATTTTTTGACACACAACTTACATAGATAAGCTCAAAACTACCACCACCTGCATGGTTATATCTGAATGTCAGCGAATGACTTCGGGGTAAGACAAAAAGTTAAGACGTACCTATAGCCTTTTTGACAGGTCATGATCAACTCAGAACTTATTTGCTAACTCACTACACTTTTATTTCTTAACCCTTTGTATTTGTGGTAAGAAATAAACGTTTTCTAGGGTTCCATAACCAAACGCAAAGTGGTGCCCTGTAAATCTTCCTCTGCCTGTCGGCCCGTCTGCCTCGTAAAACCTTATTATGGATCGTCTCACGCTGAGGACTGTAAATAAAATAACGATTGTTTGTTATATATACCTACAGAAAATTCATTATGTTTTATACATAACTTGGGTGTGCGAGTCTAACTCGCACTTTGTCAATATCAAATCAACAACGTCAACGTCAATATGCGAAAATATTGTAAAATTCATCTTCTTATTTGTCACCAGACTGCATGATTCGATAAGATCTTTCAAGCGCATTAAAGAACAAAATACGGTGAATATCATGAAGAAAATTCTGTTAGAAAATATCAAAAAAGATATTTCAAACGCAGTTGCAGTTTGCGAATATAATTTAATATTCTCTGCGAGATATTTGGACTTCTTCAAGAAATATTATTTCATATATTCGTATTCAATTTCACATGACGAAAATGTTGAATTTCTTCGTGATTTTTTGAAGTTTGTATTCAAATGGGAAATTCTGCATCTTGATATACTTTAACGTAGAATTTCGGCAAGCAAACAAACTTTATTTCAAATCTTTTATTCGTTTTTAATACTTTTAGCAACATATAAATTCGTATTCGGTAAAATTTTAACAAAAGAAGGTGTGAGTTGCCGAATCAAATGGCATAGAAGTTACGCAAAATCTATTGCCATTTGAAAGCAGTCAACTGTCTTATCCGCTATCATCTCGCTGCGCTGCTAAAGTAGCTATATTTTGATTGCTGTTTTTAAGTGCATAGATTTTTGCATAGTATTTTTTGACAGGATTGATCGGTAGGCCATACCGAAGTCTCAATATTTGAATATTATGACGATTCTATTCGAATCGTCGAATTAGTTCAATCTGCAGCGTATATCACTTGTTCAACTCCGCCGTTAAATTTGTTTTTACTAAATCTCATTAAAATTCTTTGATTTCTTACCTGATTCTTGTTCCCTCAGTACTTCAGCAGGATCAATCGGCGGGGCATACCAAGGTCTCCGCGAATAAACTTTTTTGCTATTCACGACGCGGTCGCCGACTTCAACATTCTTATAACTCGCCGGGGACAGGTTTAACATCTCTAAACATCTGATTATTCCTGGAAACAAATGAAAGAACATTTAAATTGTATGCCAAGAAGTTAAAAATTAACCTAAAGATTCAACGTGTGTCTTAACAGTTGATAATAATCGGATTTCAGAACAAATACAAGTTCCAAATGCCTTTGAAAGATTTTTCTATAACTTGCCTTGAGGATGTCACTATATCATCAGGCTCATGCCCCAACGCAGCAGAAGGTTTGATAAAAGATAGTATTCCCTCCACAATACCAGATTTTGGTTTTAGATGTGTATCGAAAACAAAAATCTGGTATTGTAGAGGAACCTTTGAAATTATTAAGACTTTCAAAACTTCAAACATAAAGAGTACCAAAGGCTTGTGGGGTAAAAACATTTATTCGATAATGTAATATCAGTAAAAGAAGCAGTCTATTATTGCTACTACGGTACCATATTTACCAACTACCTTTAATCTTTGTGTTGATTCAGGAACCTTTCAAAATATCATGAAACATAGTAATAATATCAACCCAATTTTCAAGTAAAGGGCTAGATCTGATCATAACAATCCTTCCTCCTTTCAGAAATCCTTCTATATAGTTTTTGCTAAAATTATGCGTAACCAACTTTTATCACACCTAAATGAACATAGCATACGAGTATGTATACGCCAGTTTTGAATAAATTATTTTGACTTTGAGTCTACGTCAAACTTATAAAATATAGCTTTTGTTCACCTCGTATGGGCTGCTGATAACCAAAGTTCTATCAAATTGCGTTATCAGTTGCCATTTTCTAATCCACAAAGATAGCTGCCATCGCAGTGTCAGATGCTCGAAGCAGCAGTGTGCAAACTGCAAACACTACTGTGTTTAGGCGTGAAAGTCACTATAGCAAGTGAAACTGCTGATCAAACGGGACAACGAAGTCTCGTCTCAGAGTGACGAGCACAGTGCCGTTTCATGCAGCATGAAGACGGTGACACTGCAACTATAATGGACAGGCGTGACGCTTACTATCAAGCGAGCGACTTGTCCGTAACGTCATGTAATCACAAAGAAAAAAAACTCATAACTTTAAAAATAAAACCTGCCAATAACGATACCCATTGCCAATCAAACTGAGACTGAATTAATTCGACGCCAATATTGGAACTGTCATGTTCAATGTAATTTTATATCAGTGTGCTCGGCAAGCATAGATAGAGAGGCAATAAAAATCACCTCAATAATAAACAATTTACGTTGTATTCTTTCTGTATTCATATCTTATAATATACATTGAATGAACAAGTCGAAAATTTGTTCAAAATGTTAGATTAGTCTGGGAACTTCAATTACATAAAAAATAAAAAAGTACTTTAGATCACTTTGGAGCCCTAGGGCACAGTAAAAATTTTACTAGATAAGAGAAATCAAGTTCACTTTGGCCCAAGGGAGCATAACAATATATCACGTCACTTAAGATAATTTGGAACTACAAAAAGAAGACTATTACTACTTTTAAGACTTTGATACAGTGTTGGTCCAGAGACCATAGCGGTTATTGACTGCCACGCAGGTCCATTATACAAATCATGCCAGAGACTAGCATATGCCAAGTTTCAGGCTTCAAAAATACAATCGGTCACGAAGAACCTACCTATATTTTTTTTATGTGATTGCGTCGAAACAAGCACGAGGCCCATCTGATGTTAAACGTTTTAACCTCTGCCTATAATTAATGCATTTTGTCCTGTGAAGAATTGTACTGCGCGCGTCACACTGAGACATACAGTTGTTAAGTCTCATATGTGCCTGTAATTTTTCTGGCTCTCACGGACTCAAATTTCTACTCGAGGGTGGTAGCCAAACCAGCGGTGGAGATTGAAAAATGGAACTGCGGCACTACACTCCATAGTTATTACCACTCGGCTATCATTGGTTCAATAACTAGATCAAAATACTTTGCAATTATTTTTCATGTCTACGAAGTTGAACCGTTTGCCAGTTAAACTGACTCGCTCGATCAATTTAAATCGTTCTACTTTGATGACCCACTTAATTTTATTCCCCGGTCTGGATTTTAAATCTTTGACATTTCACGATCCTCAAGAGACTTGTACTCGATTTACTTCCTTATCTTCGGTTAAAAATAAACCGAAGCTAATTTTAGGGCTAACATTTTTTCCACGAAATGAAATGTTGGGCTAAAGAAGATTTAGTTTACCCTTGGGAGAAAAGGGTCCGGTGCCCAACCATATTAACTTAGTAAAGAGGTAAGTAAGTTACAAACTTTTCTATGTTCGACGGCGTTGATATGGTAGAATCAAGTTAAAGAAACTAGGTTTATTTTCAATAATATTGAACAAGTTTTCGAGGCAGTGATGATTCTGTTAGAAAAAATACGGACGCCGAAAGTCCGTGGTACGAATCCCGACGTGTACTTGAGCTTCACTGCTTGGTTACTTACCAATCTCAAGTATGAAATTTGTCGCCAAGTACCTAATTGGAATATTCCAGAAGCTGTTCTTGAGAGCTTGTTCCTTAGCTTGGGTCTAGTATCGATTGGCAGGAGTAGAGGAGTAAAGGTGGTAAAAGGTGGTAGGGGTTGGCTCCCTGATTACAATGTACTACTCATTTTACAAGATAATGTATATATTACGAGAAATTATTTAAAAATTGTTTCTAACAACCAATTAAAAAGGGTAAGGCCTAATTTCACCATACCATGTTTGTTTACGCTAAATCAGGCATTAGCTAATGGGTCTTTAAAAATAACAGAGCTGTTAAATCAGTCTACGTTCTATGAAGTTAACTGAATTAATCATCCATTAAAAGTTGGTGGGACACTCGGTTCAGTTAACAGTCCGTTAAAAGGATTAACAAGGCGTTAAATAAATAACAGAGTATGGTGAAACTAGGCCTAAATGAAACGTTAACATGGGCTTTTGCCAATCAAATCTGTACTAGTATGTCCAGTATTTCTGTGTGTTAGAAAATGTCGTGAAAATTTGATGAAGAAGAGCATAAAAGAAACTACGCAAAGTTAAAAAACTAAAGGTATTTCTTTTTTTTATTGAAAATTCTAGGTTAGCCTGAACAACATCATCGACCACATCATAACTTACAATCAAGTGTTACGTGGACTACCCTATCAGCTATAAAAAAAACACGTGGTGGATTCATAATAAAAATACTTAATGATATAATTATCAACTAAATTATCACAATAGTTAACATTAGGATTCGGTACTAGAAAACGGGCCTCCGCTGGACGTCAGTCCATCCGTCCGACGACGTTTATCAAGATGTATCTTTAGAACTATAATAGGTATTCGGTATTTTTTGTTTGTATTTTTATGACGTATTGGCTGAAAAATATATATATATTACTTTTTTTATTAAACTGAATAACGAAAGACGTTGCCTATACATACCTTTGTATTTTTGCAATGGGTTTATTTTGCTCTATCCTAACAATGGTATACATACATGCGAAAAACTTAGTACGAACATAGTCAAACATTTGATGGCAGATAAATAAAATATGCGGATCGGACTCCTGCTAAAGATCTCAAGCTGTAGTAAAACGTAACGGATTTTTGGTACATTTTTTTTTTTATGGGATAGGAGGGCAAATAAGCAGGCGGCTCACCTGATGGTAAGTGATCACCGTCGCCCACAAACATCGGCAACACCAGAGGTCTCTTGGATGCGTTGCCGGCCTTTAAGGAGGGAATATGCTCTCTTCTTGAAGGTTCCTAAGTCGTAACTGTTCGGAAATACTTCACCAGGCAGCTGGTTCCATAATACGGCAGAGGTAAAAAGTGCCGTGAAAATCGCAAGGTTGTGGACTTCCAGACGTCGACATGAAATTGATGAAACATCATGCTTTGTCGGGAAGTCCGGTGGCGAAATTAAAAAATATATATATAAAATAAAAATATAAATAAATAATTTATATATAATAATATATAAAAATATAATTTATATATAAAATATATAAATTAAAAAGTATATTCTTTGTTGAAATGGAACATGGAACCCGAGTCTAGTCGCACGTGTCGCACTGATTTTATTTTCATAGTAAATTGCTTTATTAAAAACTATTCTGAAAATTTTGTAGCATACAGAAATGACCTCGATTTAGATGCTATAATATTCAGAGTGAAAAGAAAACAATCAGCATTTAATAATGCTAAAGTAAAGCTTTAGCAATACTTAGAATATAGCCTTTAACTTTTAATGAAAACTCATAAATCCGGAACTACAAAGAAAACGTTAATATTTTCATTGTTCCCTCGCAAAGGTTGCCTAGCTTATTTTCTATTTTACTACTCGGCGGCTGGGCGGTAAATCAAGGTTATTTTCCTTGAGGAAAGATACAGGTAGATCTAGGCACATTATTTAGAAGACAAAAAATATTAGGTGGTAGGTCTCTTTAACATGAGCCCGTCTTGGTACCACTGCAGTGTCAGATATTCTACATCTTACCAAAAGTGTGCAAACACTAGTGTGTCCTACTAATGAGCACTGTACTGAAATCACTGGCAAACGAAAAATACCAACTAACATTACAACTGTTAGACATTATCGGTATCGAGCGACAGACGCTCATTATCGGGTTTGGTTTTATTGCTGATAGGGCATTGCGGTATTGGATTAATTGGCAATACCGGTATTATACCGGTATCAATATTTTCAATACCGGGATACCGGTATATTGCTGATAGGTAAGCCTTTGACCACAATCTCACCTGTTGAAGGTGTTAACAGGCTTAGCCTAGTATGACTGGCTCAAGGACAGCTGCCGGAACACTGTTAGGTGCTTGGTGATAGATTTTCTACTTGAGGGTGTTCGCTACCCAAGCGGGAATTCTCAAAATGCCCTTCCACCATGCGCGGAACCTCAAGCCCGTGGCGGGATTCGAACCATAGATCTGCTGCGCGACAATATCCATAGCCAATGCCATTGAGCCATCACTGCTTCAAATTCACTGCGGGTGGATGAGTTATCCGTCTCATCTTTAAATATGAAAATAAAGTTGGGTGGACAATTGTATAGAAACTTATAAGGTTTTGAAATGATAAAGTCTATTATATAGAATGAGGTTCAGTCGATTGAGCAAAAAGCAAAAAAGGCACGACAGCTAATTTAGAGAAGACAGCAAAGTCTATCTATCTTTTTGTTTATCTATCTATCTATAAAGTCTGACGCATAGGAGTCTTATACTCAAACAAGAACGTATTAAAAATTCTGATATGGGATAATCGTACATGGATGTCCATATGAGGAGTTTTTTTTATGGGATTGTGACGTAACCATCAATGGACCGACCTGATGTTAACGCACTTTTTCGAATTCGAAAAAGTGCGCTGCTGCGCTGTGCCCTTACCCAGAGACAAACAGTTGTTAAGTCTCAAGTGCCTGTAATTTTACTGTCTATCAAGGACTGCTGCCAAATCGCACCATTAAGTTCTTGGCGACATATTTTCTACTTGAGGGTGGAATCGAACGTAGGACCTGCGGCACGGCAGACAATAGCTATTATCGCTCGGCTATGGCTGCCATAAAAGGTTTCTTATATTCTCAAATTTCGGTCAAAGATAATGTTAAACCGTATCTAAATGTATTTTTTTATTACGTGCTACCTATGGGTCTGAATATAATATCTCATATCTTCTGAATGAATCTTAACAAATTAAACTCCCAAATTATCAATTCGACATCTTAACATGATAGATATTGATTAACCATCGTAAAACGAATAAGATTTATAGCCATATATATGAGCCTTTTGCTGAGCATTTATTCCCTAAAACACATTACCTATAACATACAAATTTCATTGAAACCGCATTTATTCTGAGTTCATTTTTATTCACACATTAACTACGAGAATTTACTATTAATTTTCACGTTCAATATGTAACCATAAAAGGTACCATTAACATTCTATAATGTGTCTTTATGATATAGGTTATTCAAAGATAAGCGTAAGAACTGTAGGTACTTCTTTATTGTTTGACGGAACCAAAAATCGTGCGTGATCGGCCCGCATTCAGCGTTGTTATTTATAATGTTGGAAAGGTGAGTTGTAGCACAGTTATAGATACTGAGAAACTTGGATCGCTATTCATTTTAAGGGGTTATAAACTCTAGCTGTTGGGATGTCATCGCGTTTTGGCAGACCGCATAACACGGACTTCACTCGCAACGGAGCAGGGATATGGGGTGGGACAACGGAAAGCTTCCGCAGAGAGCATGTGAACAAATTTTATATATATAAAAAAATGTGGAGGCTGACAGAGTAGTCACTAATAAATAACGTTCGTAACATAGTCTATATCAAGAACAATAGCTTCTGGTGAAGCGTCAATGCCTTGACTGTAATTGTAATATCATAATATATACGTACCTTTTTTAGTTCAAAATTGATGAACCCTCTGTATAACACTAATATGCTTTAGAGACCACTGCGCCATATGTTTTCTGAGTTTTTAACGCAACAGATCGATGGCGTTAGCAGTACCGAATCGGTAGATATTTGGTGTGATAATCTACCTACAAAAGTCATACAAGATGCTCGCTACAAATATTTTTGAAAAGAGGGTAAATAGTGGACTCGTCATTTGGTTCTCCGCCACGAATCATTGAAAACGTACATCGCCGCTCCATATTAATTTATTTGAACAAATGAAGAAGCAAGAAATATCATTTACTAAATACTCAATATTGTATTATTATGTGGAGGTCAGAGTGCAGTGAGTATAACATATTTTGGACAAGACTTTCTTCCGATAATTTCGGATTTGTGTGTCGCCGGCTGGTCGCCATGTAAGAACGCCAAGAATGACATCTGTAAATCCCAACTTGAAGTGTTTGTAGGCATAAGGAGGATTGCTTAAGGTACGTGGGCTTTTTACTGTTGCATCGTGTATGTATTGGTGTTTTCAGGGAGGTTCATCAATTTGTTCTAAAAGTCAGCCATTATTTTAGGCGTAATTGAACCCCACGCAAGCTTTTACTAGTCAAGGTTTCAATTTTGTCACTCACTGACTAACCGATCATCAAAACTAAGACACTTCTAGCAGACCTAGTAGCTTCATATGTAGAATACAATTAGTGCTTAGTGTATAAATCAAAGAGAAACTAAAATATTTTGTAATTTCGGTCCAGTTTTCTAGATTCAGCAACTGCCTAAATAACTTTGTAATCCCATATAAATATGTACGATTACAAAGTTTCATTTGCAGTAAATGAATCATTATACCTGTATAAACAATCTAATTTTACATGGTATGTATTACTTGTGAAATACTCGTATATGATGTTTTCATGTGATGGCCAAGTCAATCTATTTTAATAAAAAAAATAATAGATTATTAATATTGATATGGTCACTACAAGATGTTGTTATGTTAGCTAATTACATAATAACTAAAGATAAAAGGTCCCTTAAGTAAGGACTAAATAAATTAACCAACTTGGTATCACATGGATCTCACAACTTTTTACGTTAGAAGAACTGAGTTACGAGACTTGGTTTTTAGGGTTCCGCACCCAAAGGGTAAAGACGAAACCCTATTACTGAGACTTCGCTGTCCGTCCGTCCGTCTGGGCCACCAGGCTGAATCTCAAGAACGGTGATAGCTAGACAGTTGAAATTTTCAGAGATGATGTATTTCTGTTGCCGTTATAAAAACAAATACAAAAAGTTGGCGAGTCGGACTCGCGCACGTTAAAACAAAAAAGGTTAAAATATGAAGTCTAATGTTGTATAGCTAATGGTACGGAACCCTTCGTGCGCGAGTCCGACTCGCACTTGGCCGATTTTTTTTACAGATTTTGTTTTTGATAGCTTGTAGTTTTACCATTATCAATCAGAACCAACAAACAATTTTTTCACGGTTTGTTGCGATGGGATAGAGCCAGGCCAGATTTGCACTTTGACTTTGACCATATCTTTTTTGTAAATAGGTATGAAAATATCATATAAAAAGTACTGTTCATTTGTATAATGTTCTTTTGCTGAATAATTTTTACTCTTACAACATTGACTAAAATAATTCGTAGGTCCACGTATAAATATTCTACTTTTAAGCTCCTTATTTTATCAATTTACAGCAAAATGAAAACTTAATGATCCGCCAAAACATAACGGCGAAGTAATTGCCGGGAATGAAAATAAGACGAGCTCAGAAAATTCTTTAAAACGAGCCTTTTTGGGATTTATCTTGTTAAACGCACCATTACTTGATTATCCTCTAAAAGTTGCTAGTATTACTTTATAAAAAGAAGCAATGGCAAGTCTGGGAAGTGTTATCGTTTTTTTCTTGGTGGTAAAAATTGTTTGCTCTAGTTTATTGTACATTCTTTGCTATATGCGGTGGTGCACGTGGGGGAAGTCATTTCTAGTTAAAAATATTATTTGCTTAAACAATAGGGTAAACAAATATGAATTTTGAAAGATTGACTATAGTGAAGTTTAATCAAGTTTTTACAGTGTGTGGTTACCTTTTCCACATATGAAACTTGTTGAATTTTGCAGTTAAAATATTTTTTGAACAAGCGAAATGAATTATTTATGTGCATATGCATCTAATCGTTTACAATTTTAATATAATTATAGTATATTAAGAGTGTGAATTTCATACATTGATTTGTCTCCGTTGACACAAATGAAAGAACATTATCAGTGTAATCAGTTTTTTTGATTGTTTTCAAGATACAGTAAAAGTAAAAAAATACCACAGCGCGTTATCGCTGTATTTATTCTCTTTAGTCAAAGCCTTCCTTCAGAATAACTTGAGTAACTTAAAGTTACGAAGACTTGTACCTATAGACGTAATCATCGTCTTGGGTAAGAGACCTCAGATTTCTACTTGTTACGATCTTGCCATATGATTCCTGCTTTCTTAAGTCTCACTACGTTTTTCATACACTCCCATCTGTTAATGGTTATGGCCATGTTTTTGTTAACTCCAATCGTGTCAGAATTCGATAGCCTGGGTGGCAATTCCATATATTTATATTCGTCTTGTATTTTCCGTCTCCTTTTATCCATTCTTTGTAGATGTCTAAGCTATTTCAATATACCTTTCAACTAAAGTCAGTAAGTGCATCATTATTGCTCCACATAAAATCACTTTTCAAAAGTTTAAAAACATTGAAATTAGTAATATAATATCAGAGTGTCAATAAAAGAGTAGCCAGCCTGATCAATGTAATTATATTTTAAATAATCCAACCCCAATAAAAGGTAAACCGTTATGCAGGCCATAAATAATATTAATCGGAAAACAAAATCATTTCATTGGGAAACACTAGGTCGGTCATTCTTGATAAGGTGATTGACGATGTTTCATACGAATCTAAAGTTACGACGTATGAACTGTATACATGGTTTGTTTTGAAATTATATACTAAATTTATGACGTCACTAACTAATAAACCACAGACTTAAAAGAGATATATCGTATTTTTTTAAAGATATTATTGCCTACACACAATACTTTTAATGTGATTTGCGTACTTAAATCATAATACTTATGTTAAGTGCAGTTTCCATTACAAGTTCCGTTTAAGGTCAAGGAACGCTTATACTTAATTAACAAATGCACTATCATGCAATGATTAAAAAAAATTGCTACGGTAATTTCTTTGTAGTCTAGTTTGTTCTCAAATTGTATGCGTTTTGTTTGTTTTAATAGCTGGGACACCGACACTGGACCGTCCTACGCTTTTTCGAGTTAATAACATCCATAGCCAAAAATATATTAACATTTATTTGTTAATATTATTCAAAATTTCGTGTTTTTCTTAGTAATTAATTTATTTCAACATTGTTTGCAGTTCTATCGCATCAAAAACAGCGGGCCGCGGTCCTCGATCATTTCCCATTTATTTGAGCGTGATTGGAATAGTAATTTCCATTTTAATAGCATATTTTTGGAATTTCAATACTTCAAAATGCACCTTAGGTGGACCTTACCCCTATACATTGAGAGAAGAGCATAGTCAAATCTATTGCGTACTATAGAGTATTACCCATCAAAATATGCGTAGCGCTCCACTAGCGCAGTACGACTAAATAATAAAAATTGACACGCTCTATACATTTTTTTGCACCCGACGGCAATTAACTGATTTTTCGTTAAAATTACAGTAGATAAAAAAAGTTACCCTACCATATTCTAGAAGTCTTCAAATATATTTTGGGCAGTGTTAACTACCATATAATATAGTATAAGACTTTTCGCTTTATTCAAGAATGTGCGAGCATTGTAAATGTCAGAATAATGATGCAAATTCGTGAGCGTGGAATAATGTACTTATTCGAAAGGTCACACGTCATAGGTGTACGTCATGAAATATTAATGTCGAAGTATTAAATTACACTTATGAGTGCTTAGACGATCACGTCGTCAGTTTATTCACTCTAGCTAATTATAATTCTGATACGCTTGTTTGATCTCAATAAAGTATTTATTCTCCCGCGACTTCGAAATTTTGTTACACTTGTTGAAGAGTACATAAAATATCAATTTCATTATGTTTCATTACTATTAGGCCAGAAAATAGACTTACAGAGGGAACACAGTTTGTATAGAAATATTGTTTAATGATTATAGTACGATAACTCAAAACAGCAAGGGAAGTAACTTTAAAAGAATGAAAGCGTATTATTTTTATACTGCGATAATACGTAGGGTACATTCAAAGTTTTGCTCAACTCATATCTAAACTCAATAAAATATTTTAAATATAATATTATAAAAAGTGGTCAATTTCAAATTTACTACTTTTCAAAATATTCTCCAAAGCATCTTAAGGACTTTTTCATTTAACTCCTTTGAAAACATAATGACCATTGGTGTATGCTTGTTTTTCACTAGTTTGCGAGAGTAATGCATTTATCTTTACTAACATTTTCTCTAAAATTGTTACACTTTTAATTATAGAGTTATAATTTAGTTAGATAGTCTCCGACCGCGCAAATCCCCCGGTGCCGATGGCATCTCCAACAGGGTTCTTAAAACCCTCTCTCCTCCTCTCATCCATCTCTTAGTCAGCATCTTCAATGCTGCTATGAGCCACTGCTTATTCCCAGACACCTGGAAATGTGCAAATGTCATTGGCATTCACAAACCAGGCAAAAGCTCATCTGACCCCACCAGTTACCGCCCCATCAGCCTCCTCAGTGCCTTAGGCAAACTTTACGAGCGGTTACTTGCAAACCGTCTCCAGTCCCATGCTAAGGAACACCACCTTATCCCAGATGAGCAGTTTGGCTTCAGACCCGGACACTCATGCGTCCAACAGGTGCACCGCCTCACGGAGCACATCATTGAGGGCTTCAATAAGTACCCCAAACCCCAGACTACGCTAGCAGTCTTCCTCGACGTAGCGAAAGCTTTTGACAAAGTCTGGCACAACGGCTTGATCTACAAGCTATACCAATTTGGCGTGCCAGAACGTCTTGTGCTCATCCTTCAAGACTTCCTTAAAGCCAGAAGCTTTCGCTATCGCGTGGAAGGCACCCTCTCCTCCCCCCACCCAGTCAGAGCCGGAGTCCCTCAGGGCTCCGTGCTATCACCTATTCTCTTTGCACTGTATACCAGTGACATCCCACGCTCTCAGCCCAAAGTATTCCTAGCCCAATATGCGGATGATACCGCCATTTACACCACTGGGTGGCATATCAACAGACAGTCCTATTTCGTCATGCAACGGGCCATCACCGAGATCGGTGACTGGTTCCGAAAATGGCGCATCGCGGTCAACCCAGCTAAAAGCACAGCTATGTGCTTTACTGAGAAGACACGCTCCCCTTACCCGAAACCGCTTATTTTGTTCGACGAACCCATTCCCTGGGTTCCTAGAACAAAATACCTCGGAGTCACCCTTGATCGTCATCTCACCTTTAACGATCACATAACAACCGTCCGTAACAGAGCGGCCTTCATAATGGGTCGCCTTGGTCCCCTACTTCGCAAAGAGAGTAAAATGTCTCTTAGTAATAAGAAGACACTTTACACTGCCTGCATCCGCCCCATCATGACTTACGCATCAGTAGTGTTTAGTCATGCTAGTGAGGCCCACCTTCATAAACTTCAAGTCATCCAAAACCGTTTTCTTCGTAATGCAACCGGCGCCCCGTGGTATATCCGGAACACCGAGTTGCATTGCGACTTAAACCTTCCCTCTCTAGCGCAGTTCAATAAGGACTGCGCCCGCCGATACTTTGATCGAGCGCCCCACCACCCGAACCCATTGGTTGTCCAGGCATCGAACTACTCGACTGCCTCCTCTATCCCATTTTTCAAACCCCCCCGTCGCCGACCACGGCAGGTATTAGACGACCCGGATGACCCCATCGCAGCCATTACGTTGGCAGCTTTAGCGTTATCCGCAAGTCGTCGAGGTAAAATCCCCAGGTGTGAGGTAATCAGAGGTCACACAATCAAACACCGAGCTCGCCGGCGAGCTCGAGGCAAAAACAAGGTCACGATAAATTGCTCTCCAAATAGTCAAAGAGTATTATTCAGTAGGGCCCAATTGTGCAACACTGCAGTTGCACAGAGGCATTTTGCTCCGATCCCCCCCATGTCTCTCGACAGCGAGACAAGCCGAGGTCCGAACCACAGTGGTGCCCTTGAGCTCGCTGTCAACCCCTCCTATAGTAGCGGTACGTTTTCGGCGTCCGCAGGAGACGGAGGTAGAAAGCGCTTTTCGCCTTCTACGCCCGTCTCGGGAGAAGTGCCTTCGGCACTTCTCCCTCCCGGGCTATTGTAGGGCCAGGCCCTCGCCCAAAACCCGGTGGAGCTGGACGACCGCACAGGCGGTAGCCAGCATCTATGTCCTCCCTAAACTAAAAACTAAAAATAGTTAGATAGTAATCAAAGACTGGCTAGCTGTGAGAAAGGACTTTTTTTCAGGGTTGCGCATACAATAACATGTAAAACAAAAGGGGTTAATATGTTTTATTTGCAGCTACAATACTGCACCTAAAATCAGCATTTATAGTAATTGGTAGTAAATAACTACATATGACAATATAGTATTATGAAATGATATGTTAAAATAATATGAAACGTATATTAGTACTCAGGGTAATACTTCTTTTCGGTTATCTTTTCACTCATTGAAACCGCTCGGAAAAATAAAGTTACATTCACGTATACCCAATATTCCTCTTAGGGCAAACATTTTCCACAAAATAACTAAATTACAGGTTGGTAACTCATTCCTCATTTTAAGATCATGAAACTCTTGATACACATATGGACATACAGATAGACAAAGAGTGAAGTCTCATTAACAAGGCTCCGTTTATCCCTTTGCGTAGCAACCCTAAACTACGAAGTTATTAATATAACAGGCATGTGAAAACGTTATTACTCGTATAATAAACAAAGCTAGAAGATACTTCAAAACCCGTAATTAGTCTTTGCTGTGGAATCCATTTCTTGTCCCCTTACTAGGTTACAAGTTGTAATTACTACAGAGCTACGTAGATAAACTTACAAGACCATCGTAAAATATGAAAATGTCGCTTGAAATGTACGTTCGCTCAAGTTACAACTTATGAGGAAACTTGCTACTGCAAGGTAGTATTTCATTACGTTGAAAGCTCTCTCAAGTGCAAATGTGTTGGTGAATATGTTAGTACCTTACGACTTAAGTCGTGTACCATTTGTGAATACACAATATTGACAAATTGCAATGGAATGAAGCGATTCACCCCTCGGTTTTATTTCATAAAGTTTCTTTCATAGAGAAAATTCTAAATCTATATATAGTCCATAGGAATTGAAACAGTCTGAATGTCATCAACTCCTTATTAAAGATAGAGAGATAGATTTCATATACCTAAGTTTTTGTTCTTCTGAAGAGTACAGCTATGGCAGTGACAAACATAAAAAAAAATACATAAAGTTGTTTTGAGAGCTACCTTCATTTTGGAAGTCGGTTAACTATAGATAAATAATAGATCATTCAATAAACAAATCATTTATCTTACTTATTTTACATGAGAAAACTTACATGTAAGTTCCTAAAATACCTAAATAATTAGAAATTGAATATTGTACTGTACGTAACGTAAGAAGGAACAACCTTTAAAAATAGATTTAGGTAGGTTATAATAATCCTACTTCCTACTTATATTATAAACGCGAAAGTTTGTAAGGATATATGGATGTACGGATGTTTGACACGACAGCATATATCTATCTTTTGTGTAAGTCATTGTCGCCAAGATAGTGAACCATATATACTATAAAAAAATATAATTTATTTCTAATGCAAATTCGGTAGTAACAAATTGATCCTTTTCAAACTAATATAATAAAGGCAAACGTGTGTTTGTATGTTTATTACTTCTTCACCCTCAAACGATTGGACCGATTTTGATGAAATTGGGTAGATAGCGAGATAGATAACTCTTGATTGAAAACACCATAATAACAACAATAAACTTCTTACTAAAACATACATTAAAACTGAGTGTATATTGATACACTCAGGGTGATCTAATCGCTCAGAGCAATCTTTTCCAGACAATCCATAAACAATAGACTAGGTCAAAATATTGGGCGGGGTTTCTTATGGTCTTAATAATTGTACACATAAATAACTGCTGTATAACGTTAAGTTTTCTAATGACAGCAACGAAAGAGAATGGGTAGAATGAAGAAATTCAAATTTTCCTTGAGGTAGCACGGGGATTAAGGATTGAACAGAATACTGTAAAGAAGAGATAATATATGAGCATTCCGGCGACGACGAATAGGGAGCCACTTGAGCTTATTACGAAAATCGGAGACATGATCATATTTGCGTAAGCCATATATAAATCTTATAAAAAAAAATATGGTATGGAGGTAGATAAGGCGCTGGATTAACACATAACATACATTTTAATATCATCATCCATCACCACGCGTGTGTAACCGCAGGGCGCAGCTAGTAATTTAATATAGGTGGAAAAAATCACAAATTCCGGAAAAAATTACGTGGTTTACAAAATTACATTCAACAAAAGGAACAATTTTAACTTTGAGCGTGTATTGGACCACACATATCAAATCGGCAATATGTGATGTAGTGCGCACAACAAGGTTCATTGCATTTCACCCTCATTACTTAAGGTAGAAGGTACCACCTTACCAACGAAAATTCTTAAAAGATAGCGTACGTCAAAGAGATACAAAAACCGTAGATAAAATTGTACAATTAGTCCACGTGGTCTGTTTCGTGTTGTAAGAAAATACACAATGTACCGACGACGGACATAAATAGGACTAGCCTCGGAAAATAGTAATTATTTATTAGGTAACCGTTAAAATTATAAACTTCTCTGTACAAAAATAAAAATTAAACTTTGTTCTGGATGAATAAAACTCTAAACCAAAAGTCATTTTCGAGGTTTGAGACGAAACCGCAACCAAGTTTAGTACATACATACTTGGGATAATGAAGGCACGAGTAATTGTTTGTTTATTTTATTTGTTCTCTTCTGAAATTGCTGAAATTGTTGATTCTCTAATCATCGTCCACCTATCTTATTCCACTCACGTGAAGTCGATCCAATAATTCTTCTATAATAGTACAACACGACATCCAACACGATAATTTTAAATAAAAGTCCTTATATTCTTAAGCCGAGAATAAAAAAATATATTTCTCTAACAAACGTTAACTGCGATTAAATGTTTCTTTTGTTACGTTTTATGTACTGTACCCGTGGGATGCCGGGCTAGAATGTCACTCCCCTATTTCTACCCGTGGGTGTCGTAAGAGGCGATTAAGGGTAACATACTAGAAGGTAAGCAGCAGCGCTTTCTAAGGAACTGATCTCACACTGCGATCCCCTGCCACGCGTGAGCATTATGGCAAACCCCCCCATAATGCGGGAGGCTGTGTTCAGCAGTCGACAATTTGGCTGATACAGTACGTTTTATGCCTTCGACGACAATATCACTGGATGGTATTTATAGTCCCTTCTCTTAGCATGAAAATAGTTCCCTTTGTGATACCAGCACCAACTTTTAGTATGTTTACTCTAAAAAAAACATCGGGACACAAGCTGTAAAGTGCCTGGATCCGAAGCTATGACGTCATCAAAAGGGCGGCTTAGATCATTTTGAAAACTGCAAATTTTAATAAAACTATGAGTCGTATGTATATGCGTGGGGTGTCAAATTAAAGATAGTTATATATTCTAGAATATTGTTGGTATATATGACTATTATTATACGTTAACTAGTATATTTTCAAAACTATTTAAAATTCAATAAATTCATAAGTCCCTTTATTTTGAAATATTTTCTAAATTATGTATTTTAGACTTATTATTAGGTGATTATATGGTTGAAGATAGTAAGCGGCCTTAAACTCTTACGGGTACTAGCTCTCAAAAACAGCTGCCGAATAGAATGAAAAAAACATATTATCATTCGTTTATTAAATGCTTTAGTCGTATCTGAAGGCAAAACAACGCTGTCAAGTGAATTACGACGTAATAGGTAAATTTCTCTTCGGTCATTTTAGTTTGACAAATTTATTCTGTAAGGGTTTAACTTTCAGCGCATTACACGTCACTAGAATACTAATTTAGTCAGGTCCTCAACGAACACCAAACTGAACGAATGGTTAAATTACTTTAAGCAAATTTATACAATTTAACTAAAATGTTGAAAACTGCCTCCAAATCCTGGTATTTAGCTTTTTTCCATATCAACCGTATTTTCGAAATTATTGGTTTATCTAAACTAGGATAAATAACTGGTAAAATGCGAACTAACCCACAGTATATTTATCAAATTAGTAGTTTTTTTCACTGAGTTAGCGATCTTCAACTTTGCTCCTTCCGCACTTGACTTTATTTTGTTATTTGTTGGTTCGTATTATTATTTGCATTATAATTGCAATTATTGGAGACGTCAATTAATGTTTAACTTTTTGTTACATTATTTTGTTTGGATGTCCACTAAAACTCTAATCTTAAAGTTGAAAGTTTTAAACGGCTTCCTGAACATATTTTATAATGGTTAAGTGGCTACGATATAAAAAGACAGACTTAGGCATATTTTTGTAATAACCTGTTATTTCTAACAACTGTTACTCTTAAAGGCCCTAAAAAGTTATATATGTTACCTTAGAAGAGTAACGCAAATATGTGAAAGAAATTATTTCGTTATTAAGATAAACAATTTTTTATTATCAAGTTGTCAGTAAAATGCTAAGTCAATGGTTTTGTACTATAAGTTTTATAATTATAGTAATTAAAACTGTAGTATTTTAATTTGGCAAGTCAATAAAAATCAAATTTCATCTAATAATAAGATAAAGTTGTTAAGAATCGGGATCATTTATATTAAATCACATTAACGTATCGTTTAACAGATTTTGTTTCAAGTGCATGCCAATAAAAACTAAAAATTGTAAAATAATTTATAACAGTAAAATCCAACACGATGTTGGACTCAACATTTGACATTAGGTCAGCTAAACATCAGAAATCGGCTCGTCTCAATACGCGAATACCCATTTTCTCAGAATGGATAATTTTAGAATCAGGGCAGTCCGTGTTTTTCGTCCTTGTATGCCGGCAAACTTTTTATGTTGCAGGATTAATCTCGTCTGATCTTTGGCTAGTCATTTTGAGCCACCACGGGAAACACTTGGAAATGTTATTAATATTTATAATTCTTTGGCCTTGAATTTGTTAATAATACTTGAAAAAATATATGCCGGAATTATAAGTGGCCATGTATTTAGACAAATAACTTGGCACCCCTTGCGCAACATAGGTTTGCGACAGCTGCTTGCTTGATTTCCCATCTAGTTTGAATTGCGATGAACTTTAGATCGAAGGATGGTAATATTCATCGTGAATACAACCACTGTTTAAAGTTCAATCACATAAAATGCATTTTTATGTTTATATAATGTTTGTGTTTTTCATTATAAAATGTTTGTACTGAAGCTTTTATCAACAGCCTTACTTTTTTAAATAAATATAATATGTGTTCAGTTTTTAGCGCCTAGAAAAATTTTACCGCAAATTTCATGCTATACTTTTAAGACGTACCAATGTGAAGGCAGTTGCAAATATATATGTCAGTCAGCATTTAACCCTTGTTCTGATTTTACCTCCTTAAAGTTATTAAGCCATCGATACCTGATTTCATCCTTGACATTGGCCACTTCGGCCGGATTAAACTTATTTATATAAAGTTGGACCAGTCAAATAAAAGGATTTGGAGTGTAAATAGTGAAAATTACAAGTTTCAATAGCATTGGGTCAGGTGAAGGTCAAGCCCCTTAACACGGTGAAGATTACCTCTCAGAAGCCTTTGGATATTGAAGCCTCATAGGAAAATTAAGGAAGTGTTTTCTTTTAATTTCCACCCATCACTCTATTCAGGTATCAAATAAATTACAATAAATCCGTTTGAACTTTGAACAAAGTTAGTAATTATCATGTGTATATTGTCATTATTCATCTTAGTGTTATACCTACAGATTATGCACCATTAATTGTCTAAAATCAGTTGTGTCGTTATCTTAAATTAACCCTATTAAAAATACAGATAAGATTTAATGCTTATTATTTAGTAACCGGCTAGGACTCGCGTAATATTTACCGGATATTGCTCCGACCAGTTTCGAACTTATTTGGAGTTCTTCGTCTGGGAGTCATGATTGTGCACAGCGTCGAGCGCGGGCCTCAGCACGTAACTGGCGTTGAGACGGTTGCGCCGCAGCTGTCAAAGTCAGAGTTCCTCCGTCTGAACTGTCACTCCTGTCACTATCACTGTAATTGTCATTGTCGTTTTGATAGGCATAGGACTGTTGACACACTACACTAGTACTGTCCTCTTCACGGTTCCACAACCCCGATGCCGTATCACAAATATTGAGAACATTTGGGTATTCAGAACGGCGGAATGTTCCACCCACGATACGAGAACTTCAAATAAGTTCGAAACTGGTCTGAGCAATATCCGGTAAATATTACGCGAGTTCTAGCCGGTTCTAAATAATAATTATGGACAAAACTCGCGACAGTTTTTTTGCTCAAGATTTAATGCACTTATTGTGACTTCATTATCCTACTAAAGTCAGTTGTAGTTAAGGTGTAACTGGTTAGGTGGCATAATCATTATTTTTTATTACGTCGGTTAATACTTACATGTTCAATCAGTAATGTAAAATTAAACATGTTACTATGATATTTACAATTGTATTTACATACTAATAGCTGGTGCATTAATATTAGGTTTTGAGATATATGTACGGACCTAATATTTCATTGAGCAAGTTTGGTTATAAGTGGGTAGGTATAGGAAAATAAATACATAATTAAATTCACTAAATTATCGTTCAAGTAAGTAATTAATATATTTCTAAACAGTTAAGTGCATACGATATACGTTTGAAGGTATATTTTGATAAATTCCTTACTTGCAACAACAAATAGTGAAACTTGTTATTGTATACATTCCATATTGACAACAATAGCTTCTAAAATGCCTGATGAGAAATTAGACACGCTTATACTTATCAGAAAACGGGCCAGTTACAAAGGGCATCACATTTTCCACATAATTATGTTAATTCCCTAAACGTTTCCTTTTTGACCCCTCCGGAGTAAATGAATTGCAGCTACGCATCAATCGGATGTAGACCATGTATGATAAGTATGATGAGGTACAGTTATCATTAGATGTAATTCAGAAGATATGAAGGCTTTAATGACTGAACGTAACGACTTTCATGTACTTTAAACTACTTTCGCAGGCAAAGAAGTTACTTGATGGTTGTAGGAAAACAGACCAGGAAGAGTCTGAGGTAAATTCTCGCGGTTTTCACAGTCACAATTTGGTCAAACTGCCCACCATACAGCTGCCAAAATTAGATAACTATCTTATCGCCTGGAAGCTACTATGCGATAGGTATGAAAAAAATCGTTTTTTGACACAGAACCACGTCGCTGCGTTATATAATTTAGAGATCCTTCATAAGGAGTCGTCTACGTCATTAAAACGACTTATAGACCAAACAAACAAAAACTTACGTGCACTGGAATCATTAAGAGAACCCACTACACATTGGGACACGCTTCTCATTTACATAATCAGTCACAAGCTTGACACCAAAACATATCGTGAAGAAAATAAAGGAATGCTAACTAAAGATCCGAAAATAACCTTTGATGTTTTTCTCACTTTCATTGAAACACGAGCAGACTTACTTGAAACCATCGTAATGTCTACTAAGAGAAGGACTTCAAGTGTTTCTGTTAAGGATAACTCAAATATAAAAACAATTGTTTCAGTTTCTGAAAATAGTAATTATAAAAGTAGTAATTCTGTACATCGTTTGAGTAATTGCCCTCGATTTTTAGCACTCACTAATGAATCACGTCTTAAACTGTTACACGAATACAAGGTTTGTTTTAATCGCTTAAATCATTATGCCAATTATAGTAAAGAGCATCAAAAAATTTACTAACCTTCTTATCGCTTTGTTTACAAGATGCTTTGAGGTAAAATGTTATTTAACTTAAGAAGTACCTAGTCTTGTTAAAGAGATCTACTACTTAGAACATAATTATATTAGCAGATTTTTGAGACAGAGCGAATACTTTCTTTCTATTCTTCGCTCCGATTTTTACTATGCTTTTTCTTTTCCATTTTATTCGCTTTAGTATGTAATAATTTTCACATTTTATTTATAAAACTTGCAATCTGCACTTCAAATTAAATCGCGGGAAAACTGACTGATATAGATTATAAAAAGTGAAAACCATCTTTTTAGTACTCCAACGTTAGATAGATGGCGCTATATAAAATAATTCATCCGATTTTTAGTTAAATGCACGACGAAATATTTTATCTGTGGTAGACTATTTAAAACACTGATGTAAACCCGAGGTTTTCATGTTCTAGTCTAAACTCGCGACATTAATGAGATTAGGTTTAAGTCCAATGTCTTGTTTTAGACAAGAACTTCGTAAACCTAGGTTTAAACCTAATAAGACTGTCAGTGTTTTATTCTGCCTGCGATAACAAAGCTTGTGCCGAACAGACATGTAGATATGTCCAACTTAAGACTCCCATCCAATATTGTTCTTGCTGATCCACATTTTCACGCGCCGGCTTCTGTCGATTTATTAATCGGCGCAGACATCTTTTGGTACGTTTTAGGATCGTAACGAATTAAATTAGGAGACGGCCAACCGATACTCTGTGATACGAAGCTAGGATGGCTCGTATCAAGCCCCATTAAAGGCAGCCATGTATCTTCGTCTCAAATAAAATGTAATTTTACTAATGTTATGTCTAATCAGGAGCTTAATGATGATATCCAAAATCAACTAAGCCGATTTTCGCAACTTGAGGAGGTGAGCTCAGGTTCTCAGTACTCTGCAGAAGAAAAATCCTGCGAACACCATTTCGAGCAGAATACTAGACGTTTAAGCGATGGTCGTTTTCGCGTTCGTATACCTTCTAACACTTCTAACACCTGATTTATTAGGTGATTATTTGCCACGAGAAAAGCAGTGTTTTCTTTCTTTAGAACGCAGACTTGACGCTAACCCGAAACTACGTGATATGTACACATAACTTATGACAGAGTATGAATCTTTAGGTCATATGTCACGAATCCACCCTTTTGAGTCGATGCCAGGTGCGCATTATATACCGCATCACGGAGTTTTGCGTGAAAGTAGTAGTACCACCAATTTAAGAGTGGTATTTAACGGTAGTAGCCCCACCATCACAAATGTAAGTTTGAACCAATTGCAGATGGTAGTGCAAGACGATCTGATCTCAATTTTGCTTCGTTTTAGACAGCATAAGTACGTTCTCGCTGCAGATGTCGCAGCAGATTGTCTGGCGCAGCAATCCATCAGATCCACTCCATGCCTTTCAACTGAACACTGTTGTCTATGGCACTGCCAGTGCTCCGTTTTTAGCAACAAGGTGCTTAAGACAGCTGGGCCTGGAGAGCATAGACAAGAAGTTTGCCGAATCCATCGTGCATGATTTCTACGTGGATGATTGGCTTTATGGTGGGAATGAAATTAACGAGGTAATTGATTTGCGTGATAAGGTGACTGCCACACTCGCTTCAGCACAGATAAACTTGCGGAAGTGGAAGTCAAACGAGGCTCGAGTACTCCCTGATGCCACAATCTGATCAGCTTTGTTTCTTTATAAATGATTCTATTACTAAAAGTAATATAAAGCGCGAAATACTTTCAACTATCGCACAGATTTTTGACCCGCTCGGATTAGTAGCACCCTGCGTCGTAGTATTGAAGATATTGCTCCAAAGTCTGTGGTTACACAAACTTTCCTGGGACGAATCAATACCCCCCAGAGATTAATAGAAGGTGGGTTGAAGTGATAACGAACCTATCACTACTTAATAAAGATCCATATTCCACGTCGTATAATATGTGATTCACATGAATATATTGAATGTCACATTTTCTCGGACACCACAGAGCTTGCTTACGGTGGTAGTCTACATTTCCGTAGTATCAGTAGTGAAGGTTAGAAGATTTAAGTGCGGTTGCTAATGGTTAAGAGTCGAGTACCTCCGCTCAAGCCCACAACGATGCCACGACTTGAATTATGCGGTGCTCTAACTGGATCTCTTCTCTATGAAAAGGCTATTGTATCATTAAGAGTTCATGTCACGCGAACGTTCTTCTGGACAGATTCCACAATCGTTCTAGGGTGGTTGAGAATATAACTGAGTAAGTTGCAGCCCTTTGTACCAAATAGGGTAGCAGATATTTTAGAAAGAACTGGCAACTCTCATTGGAGGCATGTTCCTACAGTAGACAACCCCGCGGATAACGTATCGCGTGGCGTGGACATAAACTCCATTTCCACCCTGGACAAATGGCGGACAGGTCCGGCCTTCCTGAGCAAACTATGTCATGTTGGCCTTCTAATCACACCCATTCTCATCTTAGCTCTGGCAATCATAATTGCCAGAGCTTAAACCTAATATCACCTTACACAGTCAAGTTACTGAATACAAAATGGAAAATAATGCACTAATAAAATTTAAGAGATTCTCTAACTTTTTGAGACTGAACCGCACTCTAGCATTTATGTTAAGATTTGTGAGTCTTTGTAAAAAACAACTGATTTCAAGTCCCCTCCGTTATGAGGAGCTACAGGCTACTTTAAATTTCATAATAAGAACATCTAATTTAAAAAAAAATACTACCCCCTCTTTACAGTTGCAGCTTCAAGTTTTCTAAAAATCAAGTTAATAGATTCTCTATTTCTCAAAAAACTTTGAACTTGGCCATACAGATAACTAATATACAAAGTTTAGTTCCATTCAAAGAAAACTGTTGGGTGATTCAATTTGAAGAATTTACGTAGGCAATCGTCCATTTATATAGAACATAGATACTTATTCTCTTATGAAGGTCAATTACAAATTTTAATATTGAAATATTCTACATTGTACTGCCACGTCGTTTGTCATCTCCAGTCGGGTCAAAATTCGTTTGCCGAGGTTGCACTTCTAATTGTTCTATTAATATTCGTCTTTTATTTATGATTATCACTCTCCTTTCATATTTGAGGATGTCCAAGCTATTTCAACATACCTTTCAACTAAAGTCACTAAGTGCATCATTATTTACTTCACACAAAACCACTTTTCAAAGAAAATTCTATATAAATAATAATGCATCGAAGTATCCATAAAACAGTAGACAGCCTAATTATATTATTATATTTTAATAATCCAACCCTTAATACAAAGTAAACCAAGTAAAACACCGGTCGGAGATTTCGACTAAACACCGTGAGTGCTAGCCGGTATATTTAGTTAATAATCATGACAACTCACATTAGTTTTTATGACAACAAAGTAAACCGTTACTTATTATTATAGAATACTTAAGATTTCTATAATAATAATTAAATTGAGAAATGCTGTGTCGTTCTATAGTATTATTATATGTTCTATGGTTCTATGATAAAGTGGTTCACTATGTATCAAATTAAATTAAAATATTTAGACGTACGAACTGCATAGTATACAAGAACCATTTTAATTTTATGCCGCCATTTTGTGACGTCATTGCAACAATACACCACACTCTTAAAAGAGACATATCGTAATTTTTGAACGATATTATTGAGTACACATATTACTATTATTGCGTGTAGTGATTTGCGTACTAAAATCGTAATACTTATCTAATTTGTGCACTGTTCTCTTCCTGATTGCCATAACAAGTTCCGTTTAAAGTCATGAGACGTTTGTATTTTGTTCTTATATACACTATAATGCAATGCTATAAAAAAGTTTTACTAAAAGAACTTACAGAGAAGAGTTCTTAAGTGAAAAAATATTGTTCTATATTCACAATTCAAATTAATTTTGAAATTTTTTACCATATAATAAAGGACAAGGCTTTTCACTTCATTCAAGAATGTCTAAAAGATTTTGCTAAAAGAACTTACCGAGAAGAGTTCATAAGTGAAAATATATTGTGCTATATTCACGAATTCTTCAAATTAATTTTGAAAATTTTTACCATATAATAAAGGACAAGGCTTTTCACTTCATTCAAGAATGTCAGTCTTTTGCTAAAAGAACTTACCGAGAAGAGTTCACAGGTGAAAAAATATTGTGCTATATTCACGAATTCTTCAAATTAATTTTGAAAATTTTTACCATATAATAAAGGACAAGGCTTTTCACTTCATTCAAGAATGTCAGTCTTTTGCTAAAAGAACTTACCGAGAAGAGTTCATAAGTGAAAAAATATTGTGCTATATTCACGTATTCTTCAAATTAATTTTGAAAATTTTTACCATATAATAAAGGACAAGGTTCTTCACTGCATTCAAGAACGTCAGAGGCGAGCATTGTAAATGTCAGAATAATGATGCAAATGCGTCAGTGTGGAATAATGTGTGTATTCGAAAGGTCACATTTCATAAACCTACGTCTTGAAATACGATTATGATGCTGATTTATTAAATTACACTTGTAGGTGCTAAGACGATCACGTCGTCAGTTTATTCACTCCAGCTAATTATAATTAATAATACGCTCGTTTGTTCTCAATAAAGCGACTTCGACATTTTGTTACACTTGTTAAAGTGTAGAAGTTAAACAATTTTCATATAAAGGCATACTTTCCAAAATATTCTCCAATACATTTTAAACATTTTTATTCGTTCGTTTTTGAAAACGTAATAACCATTGGTCACTTCGTTTTTCACTTGTTTGTGAAAGTAATGCCAAATCTAACCACAAATTCGACCATATTCTGAATGTTCATAGAATCATAACTTCCTTAGACTGGCGATTAAGTGTAAAGCCTCTGTTTTTAGGGTTGGAAATTACAGCAATTCGCTAAAGATAAAAGAAATAAAACGACTTCAACACTCAAAAGTATGAAATAATTTGTTGAAGTCGGTACCATAATAGTTCAAAAGTACTTATTATCACAATATTGTGGGCATGGTACAGACTTCGACAAGTTATTTCACACTTTTGAGTGTTGAAGGTTTAATATTTTTGTATACAAAATTACCCTTTTTCTTGACCCTTACTACTTTCGGAATCGTTTGTCTTAAACTGTCAATGACTATATATCATCAAGACAGGAAAACACTTTTCAGTTATTGAAGTATAACTTAAAAACGGCTGGACCGATTTTGATGAAATTTAAATTTAATGAATGGGACCATACGGAAAGCACAACCTTTCAAATAAAAATAACCATCACAATCGGTTCACCCAATCAAAAGTGCTAAGGTAACAAACAAAAAACGCGTCGAAAGTATAAATTACTAAACTACGACTGAAATCATCATTTATAGTTATTCATAATAATAATCTTAAACACAAAAATGTGTACATGTGTTCGTTCTTAAAAATTAGCTAGTAAAATTTAATATTATAATTGTGCACGAGTATCTGCTGCTGAACTAGGTTCATCACCTTTGTTTCAGCATACTGCTAATAATTGGTACTTAAAAATACAAATAGCACATATTATGACATGTATTATAAAAATAATATAAAAGTATTAGGTATTGTGTGTTCTCATGCATTGAAACCTCTCGGAAAAATTTAGTCACATTCACGTGTATGGAAACCACCAGGAAAAATATATTATTATAATTTTTAAACCAGCCTTCATCTTTTGTCAAACATTTACAAAAAATGTCTACATTTAAAGTTGCTAACTCATTCCGTTTAAGATCAAGAAACTCGTGACACACATATGGACAGACAGATAGACAGATAGCAAGTCTCATTAACAAGGCTCCGTTTATCCCTCTGCATAGGGAATTCTAATCTTCTGCAAAGTTACGTGCAAATACTTATTAAATATAACGTGCACAACGTTATGACTTGTTTATTAAGCAAAGCTTGAAGATACTTCGTAACCTGTAATGAGTATTTGCTGTGGAATCCATTTCTTATCCCCTTACTAGGTTACAAGTTGTAATTACTACCGAACTACGTAGATAAACTTACAAGACCATCATAAAATACGAAAATGTCGCATGAAATTTACGTTCGCTCAAGTTACTACTTCTGATGAGACTTGCTACTGCAATGTATTTCGTTACTTTCGTTGAAAGCTCTCTCAAGTGGAAATGTGTTGGTGAATATGTTAGTGCGTTACGACTTAGGTTGGAACCATTTGTGAATACATAAAATTGACAAATTGCAGTTGAATGATGCACTTCACCGCTCAATTCCATTATATAAAATTCCTTACGTATAGAGGATTCTAATTCTATATATCGTCCATAGGGATAGATTTCACATAATATGTATATATATAAGTATTTTTCTTTTTAGTTGTAGATATGGCAGCGACAGATGTAATTGTAAAAGATAAAAATTATAACCACGGATCCTCTCTATTGGTAGATACAGGCATTTTAGTTGGTACTAATTGAGCACCGCTAATATGAATACTGTTTTATTATTTAGTATAGTGGCATTATACAATGTTTGATAACTAGCAAGAAAGAGGTGTGGAGCGAGTATCAACATGAATGAATCCTTTCTATTCTACATTGCAGATGAACAAGAAAAAAAAAATAACTATATGATATTCACCTAGTCAATTAAATTAGAAGATTTTGAAACAAAAACAACGTATGAAATAACTAGTTGATTTCGGTACCATGTCGGTACAAAATATTGACCTCACGGTATCATGATCTGACGTCCACAAGATATTTCATACATTTTAGTGCTGGAAATCAATTATTTTAAAAAAATGTTTTAAGTCTGTATGTTATGGTGGCTGTATAGTATATGGCTTACAACACCATTCACACGGCTTAAATACTGTTCACCAACAAGAGTTGCAATTACCATTGCATCATCCAGGTATGCAAATATTTTTTTTAGTTGATTGACTATTACTTAAAATTCCCCGTGGGGTGCCGGGTTAGAATTGCACCTCCCCATATCATCCCGTGGGTGTCGTAAGAGGCGACTAAGGGGAAAAATACTGGAATGTGGGCAGCAGCGCCTTCTAAAGAACTGCCAACTAACACTACGATCTCCAAGACGCCTGCCAAGCGTGGGGATTAAGGCAAATACCCCCTTAATAAGGGAGGCTGTGTTCAGCAGTGGACGACCCGGCTGTTAAAGTAAGTTAAAAATTACTGAACTAGTTTTAATGAAGTTTAAACCGGACCAAATTAGAGGTATTCTACACAACAAAAAACAATCATCAAAATTGGTTCATAATGAGCGGAGTGATCGCGTAGCAAACACAAAAAAAAACAGACAGCCGAATTGAGAACCTTCCCTTTTTTGAAAGCCTGTTAGAAAGATATAATTATTAGACCATTCCATAAAGAAATAAATTATCTAATTTATTTTATGTCAAAAATCGTACATGTTGGTCATAAAATATCGAAATAATTGGAAATGTAATATTTTATATCTATAAGGTAAGAATGCACTATCTTTAAAAATAAATATATGTTCGGAACGCAACTTACGGTGGGCAATCTACTCGTTTGTCTTTGACTCTCTTCTCTTTGGAGCGAAGCTCTGTTAGATTTGTGTTAAAATAACCCTTGTTGAATCACCTTTTTTTGAATTGTCGCCGCGTGTGTTATATTGTGTTAAAAATGACTGTTTGATAGAGTTATGTGCAATTTTGTTTGATTTTTTTGAAAAACTTGTCTTGGACATGGTTGTTAAAGTGCCTTATGAATACAATGGATATTCGTTTTTGACTTAAATTGTGATCAGTTATTGTTGATTTCATCTTCGAATTGAGGATTGATGGTTTTTCCGGTCACTGGAGGACCGCGACCTTAGAAGACCCTTCACCAGCACGTGAGTACAGATTTAGTATTTTTGGCCAAATATTTTAATCATGAAACCGTGAGGGTGTCGTTATCGAAGGGAAGAAGACAGGAACAACCTTGTACGTCGATTGACTGTATTTTATTTTCAGCCCCTCGTATCGCGGGCAGTTAGGATTGACATAACAGGTTGTCCAGGTGGAGGACTCTACCCATTGCCATGCCTGGCTAGGCAATCTGGAATCTTAACAATATAAGAAGGTGATATTAATAACTAAGTATAGTTATAAATAATTCCACAAATTTACAAAACGAGAAGAATTGATTTGAACCTTGAGCGGGATTGAAACTCGTGAACTTGAAAATATATTTTATTAAACAAGTAAGATTTCGTAAAACTTCTACGTGATTTTAAGTTTCTCGAAACCCTTAATGAAAATATATTTTTTTTTATATTTGCTTGATAGGTTAGCCTTTGACCACTATCTCACCTGATGGTAAGTGATGATGTGGTCGAAGATTTTGTTCAGGCTAACCTAGTTTGACCACTATCTCACCTGATGGTAAGTGATGATGTGGTCGAAGATGTTGTTCAGGCTAACCTAGACTTACTGGCTCTCAAGGACAACTGCCGGAACACACCGTTAGGTGCTTGGCGACAGATTTTCTACTTGAGGGTGGTAACTAGCCAGGCGGGCATTCGCAAAATTCCCTGCCACCATGCTATAATGACTGCCATCCTAAGATAACAACCGGGACCGACGGCTTAACGTGCCCTCCGAAGCACGGAACCGCTCAGTAGTAATGTCACCAGCGCTAACCAATCCAACTCATGACCGAGGCGGACGTTGCTTAACTTTGCTGATCGGTTCAGAATGGCTAAGCAAACTTCGCTACGAGCGCTTCAATATAACATAACGTGATTCTATGACGAGATAGGTAAATGTTTACTCTATTGGACCACAAAAATCAAAACTGAATATGTGATGGAGGACGCAAAGCAAGGTTCATTGCATTAGACCCTTCTTACTTAAGGTAGAAGGTAGCGAGTACGTCACCATCAAAAATTCTGAAATGTTAGCGTACGTCAGATAGGTACATTTTACAATTAGTCCAAATGGTTCGTGTTGTAAGAGAAAACACAGTCTACCGATGACGCACAGAAACGGGATAAGCGGAGTAAAATAATGATGAATAATTTATTAGTCAAAATTTAAACCTCTCTGTACAGAAACAAAAATAAACTTTGTACTGGATGTATAAAACTGAACCAAAAGTCAATTTCCAGGTTTGAGACGAAACCGTAACAAACTTCAGCACATACATTCATGGGATAACGAAGGGCCGAGTAGCTGTTTGTTTTATTTGTTCTGTGCTGAATAAGTTATTTTGATTCTCTAATCACCATCATCTGCCTATCCTTATTCCCGACACATAAGGTCGATACAAAATTTCTTCTCTAACAGCACAACACCACACCCAACAGGAGAATGTTATGTAACAGTCCTTCTATTCTTAAGCCGAAAATAAAAAACTTTCTTTATTTCTCTAACAAACGTTATTTGGGACTAAGTGTTTAGTTTATATTACATTTTAAGCCTTTGACTATAATTGAGATTATTGTCAAAGGCCAAATGGTAGGCGATTATGTGGTCGAATATGGTACGCGGCCTTAAGCTCTTACGGTTACTAGCTCTCAAAGACAGCTGCCGGAATACACAGTTGTGTGAACTGGTCGAAGGATACATAAGAATTGACGTCTCGGTGTGGTCAGCGCAGTTCAGTGTCATGCAGAAGAAGGACAATGACATGGTAACTGTAATGGACAGGTGTTATGCCGTTCTTATAAGGAAAAAAATATTATATTATTAGAGTTTTTAAAATGCTTCGGTCGTTTTTGAAGGCCCAACTGTATGTTCCTTTAGGTAGCTGAATTGTCAATCTCTTCATTTTCTCACATTTTCCACTTGAAGCTATAATTTCTATAATAAGCCAAGCAGGCATGAGCACAATAGTTGCACCATTTTGCAATGATATCACAGTATGTTTGCACTATTGCACTACCTACTGGCATCAATCGAATAACTAGTTTGTTATGGAACAAAAATATTGAAATAATGAAAATATTAAATTGTAACGACGTTGTTAAGTGAATTACGACGTAATTGGTCAATTTCTCTTTTGTCATTTAAGTTTTACAAATTTATTCTATAAGGGTTTAACTTTCAGCGCATTACACGTCACTAGAATACTATTTATGTCAGGTCCTCAACACGAACACCAAACTAAACGAATGGTTAAATTATTTTAAGCAAATTTAACTAAAATGTTGAAAACTGCCTCCAAATCCTAGGATTTAGCTTTTTTCCATATAAATAGTATTTTCGAATTTATCAGTTCATCCAAACTAGGATAAATTACTGGTAAAATGCAAACTAACCCATAGTTTTTTTTTACCAAAATAGTAGTTATTTTTTCTCCAGTTAGCGATCTTCAAATTCACTTGACTATATTTTTTTATTTGTTGGTTTATATTATACTTTGCAGTATAATTGTAATTATTGGAGACGTCACTTAATTTTTACTTTTTGTTTCATTATTTTTTTAGGTGAAGTTGAAAGTTTTAAACGGCTTTCTGAACCTATTTTTTGAATGGTTAAGTGGTTACGATATAAATAAGACATATCAATGGCATATTTTTGTAATAACCTGTAATTTCTATCAACTCCTAAAAGGCCCTAAAAAGTTATATATGTTACCTTAGAAGAATAACGCAAATGAGTGAAATAAATTATTTCATTATACATTATTTCGTAATAAACAATTTTTTATTATCAAATTGTCAGTAAAATGCTGAGACAATGGTTTTGTACTATAAGTAACATAATTATAGGAACCAATACTATAGTATTTTAATTTGGCAAGTCAATAAAAATCAAACTGCATGTAATAATAAGAAACAGTTGCTAAGAATTGGGATCATTAATATTAAATCACATTAATGTATTGTTTAACAGATTTTATTTCAAGTGCATGCCAATAAAAATAGCATTTTTTTTTTATAAGTTGTACTGGAAATTTGTTATCAGTTAACTTTAAAATTGAAAAATTATTTATGACAGTCAAATCCAACACTATGTTGGCCAAAATTTGCCATTAGGTCAGCTAAGCATCACAAATAGGCTCTTCTCAATACGCAAATACCCATTTTCTTAGAATCTGATCATTTTAAAAACAGGATAGTCCGTGTTTTTCGACCTTGTACGCCGGCTAACTTTTTATGTTGCGAGATTAATCTCGTTTGATCTTTGGCTAGTCATTTTGAGCAACCACGGGAAATCCTTCGAAATGTGATTAATATTTATTATTCTTTGACCTTGAATTTGTAAATACTTATAAAAACATATATGCTGAAATTGTATAAGTGGCCATTTACCTTGACCAATAACTTGGCACCTATTGTACAACCTAGATTTGCGACAGCTCATTGCATGATTTCCCATCTAGTTTGAATTGTGATGAACTTTAGATTGCAGGAGGGCAATGTTTATCGTGAATACAACCAATGATTAAAGTTCCATCACATAAAACGCATTTGTGTTTGTGTTTTTCATAAAAAAAAAATACCAAAGCTTTTACCGACATCCTTTTTTTTGTGCAGTTTGCTGTGTGTAAAATATCAATTAAATCTATTGTAACTAATAATACCAAATATTTTTAAAAGTATCTAAAAAAAGAAAAAAAAAATTTAAATAAAACACTTAAAGGGTATAAAAATATATATCTAGTGACAATTCCACCTAATTTTCCTGTTATCTACGTGACGTCACAAACATCACGCAGCCTAACCGGAGGAATTATTATTATTAAATATGGATTTCCGCAAAGTAACGCCTGAATCTATTCATTACGTATTGTAACTACTTGTCTACAAGTTAACAATTAGAGGAAAAATATCCTTTCCCAAGATCATGTTTCTCGATAACAACTGTAAGAGTACTGAAAGAGCCTTCCAGTGTTGACTATTATCTCGGCAATCTCGCTTAATGGAATCCTACAGTCTACGGCGTAGCAATCTTGCTACGTTGCGTAGTAGAACAATATTATGAGTTTAATCGAGACATTGGTGTGAAAAATAAGCGCAAGCTGATGGAATAAGTATATTATCATAAAGAAACTATAACCTTTGGAAAAAAACTAACAACTTGCTACTCGGGCCTCGCTCTAAGAAGAACCTGTACAAGAAAAATGTTTTGTTGGGTTAGACCACAGCTTCAAAACTATATTATAAATAAGCTTTTTCAGTACTTTTTGGTTAAATAGACATCTTATGTGATACAAAATTTTAATTATTATGCCAACATTTCTGAATTTTAATTTGGTTTAGATTTAGAGATAGAACCCGTGACAAAAAATATCTAAAATTGAATTATTTACCACCATTTTTTTTTACAAAAGAAAACATTCCAAATGTACTTATTTTATACGCAAACAGACTGCGGAATCTCATTAATAGTTTTCAATTTTCCCTTTAGATATGGAGCACTATAGTGTAGTTTAGTAGGAGCACTATTAAAATCTTAACATATTAGAATACCTGGAAATAGAAGTTAAGGGATGAATTACAAGTAACACCTATTTTTATCAGGAGTTTCCGAACACTCTCGTTATCCAACACCTGATTGCGGCTTACTTAAAAGGTCAGACCTTTTTTCTAATGAAACGATCACATTGAACAGGAAATAAAAGGAGTTTGTTACAAAAACTTCGGGTTTGTGTGATAAAATAGGATTAAAACTTAGTTGAACCCTTCGAAGTGAGTCTACAATAGCTTAATCTATGTATTAACACATTTTAGAACATATTTATGACGTTTATTACCTACTTGCTTGCACTCGCAACCATGCTTTCACCTGCGTTACGTTTGAAATTATGACTTTCCTTCAGGTTATATAAATTATGTATTATATTTTTTTTATGTTATTGTGGAAGAACAAGCTCAAGGCTCACCTGATGTAGAGCGGACTAACCTCTGCCTACAATAGATGCATTTCGGCACAAGTCACGAATTGCACTGCGCTCGTCACCTTGTAACATAGTTGTTAAGTCTCATGTGCCTGTAATTTCACTGGCTCTCAAGTACTGCTTCCGGGACACACCGTTACGTGCTTGGTGACAGATTTTCTACTTGAGGGTGGTCGCTAGCCAGGCGGGCATTCGCAAAATGCCCTTCCACCATGCGGTGAAGCTCAAGCCCGCGGTGGGATTAGAACCATGGACCTGCTGTGCGGCAATCCATATCCAATGCCACTGAGCCATCACTGCTTCTATTGTACCTTTGGAATATGATCACAAAATACGTATTGCTCCTTTTGAGTTACAGTTTTGTTTTCTAAAAAGTCGAGTTTCTACACGTTTCTCTTATTCTCCAAAAAGCTTCAAACTACACCATAGAGTTTCAAATAAAAAAGAGAAAATTAAGTTCCATTCGATAAAATCTATTGAGTGATTAATACCGCGGCGCAAATAACCCGTGATGTAAAATGCCTCAATACCCACGAATTCACCCAGTATAATTTTAGTCAAGCATTCATGTGATTAAACATAAATCAAGCTGGCATCGTCTCACTATACACACGTTTGACATTTATGTGTAGTCAAAATGTATCTTACGGTAAGGTGTAAGAAAAAAAATTGTAGATAAAACAGACCACAGAACTGATGCTTCCCTCTGTTAGAAAATTGGCATAGCTATTCACTGTACCTTTAAAGTAAATTACTCGTGGATTGTGACCTGAGATTTATTTTCTACGTGTGATGGCCTTTTGGCAAAAAATAAAGTACAAGATATTATTATAAACATTTTAGTTACTTAAATTTAATTAATTGACAAATATTGTTTTTCGTGTTCGGTTAAAAAAATATAATAAAATATTTTATTATTGTATTAATTATATGAGACAATAAAACATTTTTACTATTTTTGTTACATTCCACAGGTGGCAAAAAGTGTTTTATTTTTGCTAACAAGTCATAATTAGCGAAATCAATGGCCTTAAACCCAATATCCGAATTAAAAAAGGTTTTATCTTGTGGTATAACGATTGGCTACCCACTCGCTACGTGATGTGATTACATACGAACCCTAGAATACAAAGTCAGTACTTCAAGTATTAGCAACTCTACAGCTTAAACTCAAATGTGTAGGAGTTGTGGCATCTTAAGACAAAAACCGGGACCATGCACAAATATTATTGAGCGTTTTTTGTTTTGCCTAAATATTATGTCAATGATCCCAAACTTAATGAACAGTTTCTTAGTTGTCGGTTTTTTTGTACATAGATAACAAATTTATTTTGTGTTGTAGTATGGAACCTTCGATGTGCGATTCCGACGCGTAATTCACCTGCTTACCCAGTATGATTACTTCGCAGGAGATAAGTTGTCTCATGTTACAAGGGGCGATTATACTGTCATCTACAAAGTATATGTATGTAAGTATAAGTTAAGTTTTTAACGATGTAAGAATAATACTTAATTATTATTTTTTTATTCTCAAAGGATTTTCAAATAGGAACTTCATAACGTGCGCGAGTTCACTAACTGATTGAAAATTCGTATCTAGTGAGTCTTTTATCACATGCTGTTATCTCACGCCCACGTCTAATTGGAACTTGTAATGGCAGTTTGGAATGTGAGTTTCTTCTTGCAATGGCGGAAATAACCTATTTATTACGAACTTTGATCAGCAGATATACAAGTCAAACGTAGGTGACAATAATGTTATTATCACATTTGAAGAAATTATGGGTTTCTCTGGAAATTCAATTAAAGTACTCAAACTACTACTTCCTACTTTTTTTTTTATTTCGCGTCACCGGTTAAATGCTCGTCCACATATAATCGAGTCCTGGAAATCTCACACAGCTCGATATATGCGTTCCTTCTTACCGCATACCTGCAAGATGTGGAATGTTCTTCCATCTAGTGTTTTTCCGCAGAGCTATAGTATGGATTCCTTCAAAAAGGATGTTAAAAGAGTCTTACAGGGTCGGCAACGCATTAGTAACGCCCCAAGTCTTGCAGATGTCCATAGGCGACGGTAACCGCTTACCACCAGGTGGGCCGTATGCTTGTTTGCCACTCCATTACATTAAAAAAAAAACTTTTTCCTTTACGTAGATCGATTTCCAAAATGATGTCGATGCCCGATTTCATTTTTTAAGTCTATTGGCCGATTTTTCATACTGACATCTGGTATAAAAACGAAGGAATATTCCTCAGAATAATTAAAATTTTTAACGGACTTAAAAAAAAGAGGAGTTTCTTAATTCATCTGTTTCTTCATGTTTGTTACCTCAGAACTTTTGATTGGGTGAGCCGATTTTGATAATTGTTTTTTTATTTAAAAGCTATGCTTGTCGTGTTAGCTATTTTTAAGTTGCACTCCAATAACTAAAAATATTTTCCTATATTGATGATAATAGTCATTTCCAATGAATGACAATCGATCCCGTAAGTAGCAAAGGACACTAAAATGTTTTTTTTTTTTTATGAATTTTAAACAAAAAGATAACTTTCCAAAACGTCATCTACTTGGACTTGTTATATTGCCGAATCATTGTGTAGGAACAAACATGAAATTACACTACAGATTTTGTTTTTAGTTGTTGCCGTGTTTGTGTCGGATTGTCCGAGTTAAGGCAGTGGATAACAGTGGCAGTTGTATCTCATGTCATAACTTAAAAACTTCGACGATGTAAAATAGTGGCAACACCGGTATTGTGCTCCCCTCCCATTCCGTTCTCGTTCCCACCACTACGAGCTACTGGGTTAGGGGTGGAACGAACTACCGAGTGAACCCGGACACTGTGGGATCATTCTGAAAAGATCACTCGTTGGCTCTGGACGTGGAGAAATTATGTGTTGACTGTGGAAGATATATTTGTATTAAGTAATTATTAATATAAAGTCGTAATAGTTGGTAACATCTTTATTAAATAAAGTGATAAACGAGAAGAATTAGGTGTTTCTTTATAAGCACAACTATTTAAAGGTTTTATATATAAAAATATACAATTACTTTGATAGATGACAATATACGGGTCGACATACCTTATTTTCGTTGTTGAAGTTTGTTGAAACTTGCTTTACTTTTTTCTCAGACTATATAATCTGCGATTATAAAAATGAAAACAAGATTGGCTTGGTGAACTAAAAAATTAGGTTAAACTTCCGAAACTACCACGTGTAGTTTCTATCGTTATATCCTAGCAAATAAGCTATGAATAAACTTAAAGCATGTTTTTTTTTGTATACCTGATAGGTTAGCCTTTGACCACTATCTCACGTAATGGTAAGTGATGATGTGGTCGAAGATGTTGTTCAGGCTAACCTAGAATTACTGGCTCTCAAGGACAGCTGCCGGAATACACCGTTAGGTGCTTGGCGACAGATTTTCTACTTGAGGGTGGTAGCTAGTCAGGCGGGCATTCGCAAAATGCCCTACCACCATGCTATAACGACTGCTATCCTAAGACAACAACCGGGACCGACGGCTTAACGTGCCCTCCGAAGCACGGAAGCGCTCAGTACTAATTTCACCAGCGGTCACCCATCCAAGTCATGACCGAGGCGGACGTTGCTTAACTTTGCTGATCGTTTCAGAATGGCTAAGGAAACTTCGCTACGAGCGCTTCGTTCAACGCTAGGCAAGTAATCAAATTACTATATGAAGGGAGTGCACATATTGATATCATAGGTGAAGTGACTTTACCGTAATATGCTTACAAGATTGAATTAAAATTGATTGATGTACGCTCATGTCTTATTCTCTTAATTAAAGTGCACCGAGCGGATATTAAACTAAATTGACTTTGACTCAGTACTCTACACTGAAAGCAGATAAATACATAATAGCTTCAATTAATAGCTCTGGCTCATATGAACAAGAAGCAATCTTTTTAGTTACATGTTTATAATAAAGATAAAAAAATAATATAAAGTAATACAAAATAAGGCAGAAAACTCTGAGTTCATTAAGGATTACATGTTTTTTTAGAGAGGAACATAACAAAATAATGATAATTCTAATATTAGTAAAAATCCAACCCACATTCTCCATCTCATCATTCTTATATGTCTGTACTTATCTTCAAATATTGTTTAACATAGAAAGATAGTGTGCTATTTATTGTTTATCAAAGGGTGAAATATTGTAGAAGAAAAACTGAATAACTGATCACATATACGGTTCACATACTTGTTATAATTAAGTACCATTTCTAATGGGTGAGTAAAACCAGTATGAATGTACGCCCACTTCCTTGTATTACAACAATTAATACGAATTTAAATAAACTATTGTAATTTGTAACAATATTTCTTAACATTCTCATTGCTAACATTGAAGATATCTAAAGTATGTTTCCAATTAAACCGCGAGGCAGCCCGTGTTTTCCGTCCGTGTCCGCGTCAGGTGGCAAACTTTTTGTTACAAGATTATCTCGTTGGAACTTTGTCTAGACATTTTGAGTCACAACGAGTAATTCTTAGTAATCTTATTTATATTTATTATTCTTCTGTATTGACTTTTTGAAATTGTAAAAATATATGTTGGAATTGTATTTGTGACTCAAGCGTGCTGTTTGTCAAGATCTTTTGCATAACCAAGGTTTGCGTGAGGTCCTGGCTTGTTTGCCTAGATTATCTGAATTAAACAAACTTTAAGATGGACAAATGTGAAAGTTTGGTCGTGAATACGTTCAATGTTAATATTCCGATCATATAACTATATTGTGTTGATGCTTCTTATTTTGTACTCAAATAACGGTTTTTTCTTAAAATTATCTTTTATTAATATTATTTTCATATCATGAAATAAGAAGCCTTCCGCAAACAGATAACGAAGACTTCCAAATTACATTATCGAGGTCGGAACGGCTATGTAGATTATTCTACATTTTCTTTGCATGTAATACATTGAGCTAACCGTAAAACAATACAATAAAACAACCTAAAGGCTCACTTCTCGTCAAGTGAACAAATTGAGGATAAGAACCCTTTTCTAAGACGTGTTTTTTGATAGTAACTGTAAGAGTATGGAAAGAGCATTTCTGTGTTGACTTGACTTTTATCTCGGCAATCTCGCGTAATGGAATCCTACAGTCTACGGCGTAGCACATTTGCTACGTTGCGTCGTATGACATACTATATTTTCGCTCGACGCATTGTGCATAGATCTGAAAAATAAACTCAAGCAGATCGAATATATCTTCATAAAAATACAAATTTGACCACAATCTCACCTGATGGTAACTGATGATGAGGGCGAAGATGTTGTTCAGGCTAACCTATAATTACTGGCTCTCAAGGACAGCTGCCAGAAAACACTTTTAGGTGCTTGCCGACAGTAATTGTAATATTTGTACGTTTTTTATCACAATAAACAAATTTGAATTTGAATTTGACAGATTTTCTACTTGAGGGTGCTAGCTAGGCATTATCAAAATGTCCTACCACCATGCTATGACGACTGCCATCCTAAGACAACAACCAGGACTGACAGCTTAACGTGCCCTCTGAAGCACAAAAGCGCTCAGTAGTAATGTTACTAGCGTTCACCCATCCAACTCATGACCGCGCCGGACGTTTCTTAACTTTGCTGATCGGGTCAGAACGGCTAATCAAACTTCGCTACGAGCGCTTCGAAATTATTAATTACACTTACCCTTTTTATTATCAGCAGTTTTTGAACACTCTCTCTATCCAACACCCAATTGAGGCTGAGTCAAAAGGTCAGATCTGTTTGAATAGGAAATAATTTTAAAAGTAAAAGGTGTTTGTTACAAAACCTTCAGTGTCATGTGATAAAGTAGGATTTGAATGTAGTTTATGAATTTGTGGTGAGAGAACATGGCTCAAAATGGGTTACTCTTGCTGCCTCCCAGCTCTTCACCCCCATGGGGGCAAACAGGATTTTACTGTCCTCTTAACACAAATAACTATTTTGATTGTTTTAATCTCAGACGAAATCCATTTGAGAACATAATTTAGGTGTTAAATTTAATATAACTAGTTTTTACCGTGGCTTCACCCGTACGGTCTTTATTAAGCTCCTCCGGTATCTAATTATTATATTTAATACCTAACCTGGACCGTAGCAATATTTGAACGAAATTATAATATCAAAATCCGTACCACCTATTCTATTTTTTCCTTGCCACGTTGCCTAACAGCTGGAAGAATTTTCAACGCTTCTATATGAAGCATCATCAGAAGGCCCTGACCGGAAGAAAAAAAATAAAAATATTCACTAAACAATTGTTGATATCCAATGGAAATCCGAAAAGTACTCGTAGTGCCTAGATCTATTACTATATCAATTTATGATGATAAAAAATTACATTACTGTTAAGTATGCAAGGAGATAACACACTTGTAACAATATTTATAACATTACGAACTACGATCATTGATAGTAAAGATTTTGTATCCAATTGTTCTCATCTTGGAGGATCGTAAATTTGGATAGAATGTAAAGATCTCAAAAAATAATATTCTCTATTCCCAATTCTGTTCTGCCGCCGCTTGTACGACGCCAAACTTCCTTGGTGTAACCTCTGACATTTGGTTTATAAAGTTGCACAAAAAGAGCCTTGTTGTGCACCTTTTGTGAAACAACAATATTGACACGTTATCATCAGGTAGGTTTCTTCAGCAAGGTTCCTTAATGATGGGTACCACCATAGTGTCAGATATGCTTCGAAGCAAAATACCACTGGGTACGTGAAGGGTACTGCAAGTGAAATTACTGGGCGAAAAATACATAAGAACTAACGTCTCAGAGTGACGAGCGTTGTGCATTGTTATTGAGAATGAGCATGGCGTCACTGAAACTGTAGTGGACAATGATGGTTACCACCAGTCGGGCGACTAGTTTTCCTCCTCACTTTATGACATAAAACTTTGATGTCAGTAGGCTTATGCTGCTCACTCAGTGCAATTTGACCTTCGCAGTTGACTTTAACGGTTATACATATAAGTTGAATGCTCTGGGAGACTTTTTTGACCTCGGAATCTAACTATTTCTATTCCATTCCATATGATGGCGAAATCCTGCAACTTTAATTTTGTGCCCTTTCCGATTCTTTTCATTATCTTTAAGGTGCATAAAAACATGCTTATAAGACAAATATTTTTATCTACAATAATTCGACTATGTTCTCATATCTGTTATTTCAGGATTTCCTTCATACATAATTATATTACTCACACAGTCCATTTACATCTTCGGAACCTATTTTGTGCCATATTCTTACCTATCACTTTACTAGATAAATGATACAAGCCTGAACTTCATCTTCTGGCAGTACAGTGTTTTCCTTATATTTACATGTCTAGCTAACTGGCAACAGATCTTCTATTTGATGGGTTCACCCTTAAGTAGAAAATATGTTTCCGAGCAGTTACTTTTCTAGGAGATGACTACTATGCCAACGTTCAACCATATGACAACCTTACCTTAACAATGATATTTATTTCGTTATTAGTTTAGTTTATTCAGACATATGTTTTGTGTATGTTGTGTACTTTGTGTTGTACATAAACCTATTAAGTTTGCAAGTATTATAGAGTTTTTACACAACTGCACAAAAAAAGTAGTGCAATGTGTTGTATGTTAGTGAGTTCCTTTACTCCAGCATAACTTCTGAACGGCTTAACCGATTTTAATGTATGAGACATCGTTAGATTTCTATTGATAGCGCAAGTAACACTAAGTGCGTAAAAATAAAAAAAAAACGAATTGGTGGAGAGAGAGAATTTAAACGCTATATTGTGAGATAAAAATATAGTTTTTCTTTCAATTCCATCGAATGAAGGGCTTTAATAAACGATTGCAAAAATTTATGTAAGTTGCGGTTTTAATTTCAATGGACCGATTAAACGCGTGGAAAAGTATGCAATTCAAGTTATATATGAAATGGATCCAGGGCAATCTCTGAGATATATTTTTGAATTAATTGATATTTTAACTTTACCGAGTATAAATATTATGTATGTTCGTAAAATGATGAATAAATCTAGACAAAACATCACGATTACAACACTAGTGATGCCAGATTTTAGATTAGTAAACACAAATAAAAGGTCCTTCTTGAGTAATTGTTTATTAGGCTTTATGTTAAACTTCTCAAAATTTTACAAAGCTCACATAAGGTACATTCGAGTTGCACGTCAAAATCTTTTGACTGAGAAATCCTACAACACAGTTCGTGATTACATAAACGACAAAAGTGCTTGGACAATTCCGCCTCTGCTTAATCCTGCCTAGATTGAATAAATTATTTTTACTTTGACGTTTCTGTATCGTGAACATTTTTCTATTTAACTGGGATGAAAGTTCAAGCGCAGAAAGTTAAAATACAATTAATATTTTTTCCTAAGTAAAATAACATGTATAAAAAGATTTTTTTTCGTGGCCCGGATAAAAACGCTAGCAAAGGAAGTTAAAATACAGTCAAAATAAATTCTAGATAGAATATTTAGCTACTCACTTGGGGCTATCCTGTGTTAACCCAGATCCTAAGCGATCTATACTCTTAGTTTCGCCAAAATCGGTTTTACCATTTCAGTGTCAAGGAGTAACAAATATACACACTCATATCCTTACATCCTCAATCACAAACTTTCGCATATATAAATTAAATGTGATAATTAAATGTAAATTGACAAATTTTGAAACTTTGTAAAGCTTCCATGTAATAAAATCCAACAAATTTTACATAGTATATGGAACAGACTGTAAGTTGGAAAGACTGTCTGTAGAAGGAATGTATCCATCAGCACGTTTACCAGACAGACCAGGGACTTAGGGGTGAGCCATACTGTTTAGTCACGTACAAAGTCTAATACGTCCACCTACGACACCTACGTTCTGTTTATTAATAAATCGTAGCAAAGCGCTCTCACTGAGCAGAAAAATACTCTTACCGTAAATACACTTATATGCCGTATAGCAACAAACTACTTACCTAAACTGAAAATAAAGGAATACATGGAGCACACTGAAAGTTCAGTGCTCCTGGCCACTCATAAATATTTCAACTTAGATTGTTATATTTTTTATGAAATTTGATTAAAATATTTTTGTCAAGAAGTCGTGTGTTAATTATTTTTTATCAAAAGTTGAAGTTCGTCGTTCTTAGTGAAAATGAAATGAACATTTACAGGTTTCAGGGCGATGATTTTTTATGGTTTTAAAAGTTGACTATCAACGCGAGACTGCACTCTCGTCTTCAAAATGTTTTGGGAAAGAAGTACTTCATTTCAGCACTGAAAGGCGTTGGTGCACTGAATTTCATCGTGGCCGTGTTCTTCTCCATGATGAAATTCGTGAAGGTCATCAACTGTGATGACTGAGAAAAACGTGGCTAATACCTGAAGGAAACCTGTATATCAGGAAATTTGAGGATTAGTGTGAGCTTAATTTTGCTAAAACTAATCCTCAAATTTCCTGATAACCTTATATCAATATTCATAAGTTTTATTGTTGCCGCTGGATTCAGAATTGTGTGTGATTTTTTGTGAAGTTACAATCACGGACCGTCTAATGCTGTACAATATACAATACATATGTCATACATTTTGATAAAAGATGAAACATGGATATAGTGTTACATGCCGGAAAGAAAGCAACAGTTTTCTGTAAGGCAACTTCCTCACTCATTGCATTTTATCAGTAGACATTCCGACTAATACAGAGTAAGAACTGAATCTATTCCGATTACTGTGATATATTAAAACAGAAAAAGAGTACATATTAGTCACATATTATTAGTTACTTGCTTTGTCCCGGGGTTTTGCTCGCGTGAAGTCAAGATCAAATTCATAATCATATGTTCCAGTGAGGCGTTCGCTAAGGTCAGTTACAAAATGTTACATTGAAAGAAACTATATTCTACAACCACGTTCAGCAAAAACAGAGTTATAGAGCAACTATGAGCATAAGTTTGATTATAGATCTCCCTCAAGATTTCAAGATAAAAAGTATCATGTCTTTTGGCTTTTAGAAAAGGAAACTGTATACAATTTAAGATATCCGTTAGCTATTTCAAAGTTGAGTAGTTACAAACATGTCCTAATAGGAATTGGTACTAAACAAACTTCTGTATATCTTGCCTTGTATAAATGGGATTGCTATGAAATAGATTTAAATGCAGTCTTCGGCGCAACCCCGTAAAGCTCATTAAGTGTTTGTTCATTAAACCTCTGTAAAGTGCTCTCAGTGAGCAGAAATAGACGTTGCTCTTACGAAAGCAATTAACTGAATGTAAATATATAAAGTCGTAATGTATTGGTTTTGAATTCTGGGTGTGAAATGGCTTATAGATTATTTGGAATGGTAATAGATTATTTTAACCCAATCTACTAACTTTGGAATAGTAATTTTAACGGCCTACAATTGATTTATAAGGCACCTAGTTAATAATAGTACATTGTGTATCAAGGGCGGTAAGTAAGGAATTACTATCGAGACTCTAGTAGAAGCCCGAAGTCGACGACTTAGTAGGGCTTTTTGAGTCGAGGTTCGTACCGCCATTTATCGTAGATAACATTTTAAGTTTTTTTTTTAATTGCGTGTAAACTTCTTGTTAGAACTTGCATGAACTGTGTATATTACTTACCGACCTTGGGTTTCATGGCAAAAAGAAAGCTCGAGGGTTTCATATTTTATGTTAAGGTTATTGAATATTTGAGTTTAACGCATGTAACACACAGCTAGTTTTTTTTAAAGATGATGAATTATGAAAACATTTATTCAGGCACAGAATTAACGCTTTTGGTGGTTTTTCATTATTGGGAATCGTCAAAATCTTTTGGATACGGTTCTGTTTACTTTTCTAGAAGTACGAGTAGATGTTGAGAACTATGTCTAAGCCGTCTGAATATTGATATTGATTCAAATGTTGTTGTATGAATCTACGTATTTTGTTATCAAAGTGTAAAGATCGTTATAAATATACACTCAGTAAAACAAATATTTCAATACCAAGTTTTTCATAGAACTAATTTAGAGTTGAACTTTATTCCACGAAAAAATAGTCATCTAACTCAGTGATCTAGTAAAAATATATATTTGTAATAGAGGTAAATGTAACACGTTGACTAAATGAAATAAAATTTTATTTTTGTACAAAACAACTGCTATTTTGAAATAATTATAAGACATGATCTGTATCGTGGTAAATAGAAAAGAAAGGTAACATTTCCAGTACTGAATTTACTCCTGTGATGTCCCAGCGACTATCTACATGTGAATAAACTCAATACATAATGAGCGCTAGGCACAATGTGCCTAGTAATTTTGTCGACATCACAAAATTACAAGGTGCGTTAACAAGGCAGAGAATATATGGTATATAATTATATCAGAGGTGAAATAGCTTTGCGTAACTTTAACATGCTAACAAGATTGAATGCGCTTGTGACTGTGACGAGCTCTTGTCTTACCTCCTTTTGATTAAAGTGCACTCAGCATAAATTGAATTTAACTCAATATTCTAATACTATTAGGTGGGTATAATAACTGTAATGGATAGATTTAAATTTATTAAAACAATTCGGCGATACTACCACTGATTTTATGGCTTAGCACAAAGGCATTCAGTTTTGTAAAGTCAATGACTTAGTAGTAATATTTTCAGTAACATATAACAAGTAAACAAGTAGCGAAGATTTGAAATGAATACCAATGATGATTTATTGATATTTCTGTTCAAATACTACTACTTTACGTTCAAAGCTTTGATTTCATTATAGCCAGTAGTAACGTCTTTGGACTAAAGATTACAAACCGGGCCCGCCCGGGCCCAGTACCCTTTTTGGCACCCACCGGGCCCGGTTATTCATACCGGTCACCGGACCCGGTAAGTAAACCACAGCGCGCGGCGCGGGGTCACCAATTCGTAGAATATACGTTGGCATGGCATCCGCTGCGTTTGGTTGTATGCAGGACAGTTTAGCCTATAAGATTCGCTACTTGCTCAAGTATCACTCACTAGTCTTAATAGCCAGTAGCCAAAGTTTAAGAAAAAACATAATACTTCACTTTTTTGGAAATAAGACTTTGTTTTGTTTATAACAAAGCTAGCAAAATTTAACTATCTTTTTAAGTTGTTATGTGACATATATGACACGTTTAGTACTTTATGCTGCGTTATTAGTTTCTTATTTGAATACTTTGTTTTCAAATAGATACTGTTAAGAGTAAAGGGAAAGACCTGCTTGTTTAAAGTAATAAAAATGAATTATTACTAATACTGATATTACTTCTCCGTCCATAAGTGAATGTTATTAATTGTAAAAAAATATTAAATTTGATTTTGAGACTTGGATGAGACTGTTTATTGTGAATAAGCCAGTTCGAACTAAATATTAACCTTGAATCATTGTCTTTTTCCATTCATACTATATAGAATATTATATAAATAGAAAATTTTCATAGAGTACCTTAAAGGTTTCATCGCTAACACAACGCGGCCGGGCCCGGCTGGGTTGTCAATTTAAAAAAAACTATCAGTATTAACCATTTGCGTGAATCATCGGACAAGGCAACATAGTTTTAAGTACCTGAAAATATACAATATACAAAATAAAGCAAGGCATGCCAAGCCATCGTCTGACATTACAAAAGCACGTATACCACATACCGTAACTATCCGATATTCTCACTATTTATGATATGCCAAAGGGCGGAGACCCCTAGAGTGAAATATCATAGATCTGAATAACTGTAACGACTTCCTATTATACGGTTAACTCACTAACTTGTCATACTTAAGTACCACTTCGAAAGGGTGAATAGACTCACTATGAATGTACACCCACGTCGTCGAGAGATAAAGGCAAAGGCGTTTTGGATAAAGGTTACTGATGCATTGGGGAGCGAAGCATTTCACAGAGTATTTCTTACTAATAGATGAAAAATAATACATGTCTATCGCAGCTCACTTGTTCTTTCAATTCTAAGTGTATATTTTTAATATAAGTAGTCAAAATAATCTTATCATCATTATGTTGTTATGGGTACATTAAAATCTTATTTTTACTGCTCTGTTTTGTGTGAATTTTTGTGAGTTCGTATAACGGTCCCTAAGACCTAGACCCATTTAAGAAATTCAATTTCAAATCGTGTATCTATGGTACAATTTTTTTAAAAAGGTAAATAAAAATGCGGCTGTTAATTATGTTTGACTTCAAATGACATACATTTGAAGTAAACTAACTAACTACTATGTCCTGTCTAACTATCCAATTAGTATGTAACTATGTATATGGTCAGGCATTATGCGGTTACCGGTTCAACTCTTTCCTATACAAAAATGTCTATGATTTCACTATAGCGTGCTGTTGTGTGGACCTATTCAGTTGTCTTAAAAAAAAAACAACTTATGGACACACACACATTTATTTTATTAAAAAAATAAAATTATTAATATACACTTGACTTTTGAAGTTCCCGCAACTCACTTTTAACTACTAATTTGGGCAGAGGTTCCACCTGAAGGGTATACTGGTACTGAGTCTGGTGACTCCTGGAGTTATCACAATAAATCTGAACACTTAATTTTGGAAGCCACCGTTTATATAGAGAAAAATACTGCTGACACCGCGTAAATAGGTTTGTGAGGGATTGGGACCTGGGTCAGCAATATATTAGGTGTAACAGTGCGTTAATGGTATTTAAAATAATATCAAAGAACTTGTTTTTGTCCAAGTCACTAATACGTCAAAAATCGCTATAGTTTCTTAATGTGCCCACAGTCTGAGATCATTTTAAGACTCAATTTTATCCGAAGTTTAGGTGTATTTATGACCAATTTGGTTTGCGGTTCTTTTACGAATTCAACATACCTTTGAAATCCAGCAGGCGTTAAAATTGTTCATGTGATAGACACTAGATTTTTGAGTTGCCACTTGCAACGCATCAATAAATGAATTTCAATAAATGAGTCCAATAACAGGGATTACACTTAATTAAGGATCCAGGAGTTGAATCCCTAATAAGTTAAAATCAAAATTGCAGTAAAATCTATTTGAGGCTTCTACACCGTCAATACTCAATAAATGTTAAAGACTACCATGGTGCTTAGCATAAAGGAATAAATCAAACCAGAACAACAAATGAGGATTATGTGGCTTATAATAAAATAAAAAAATGTGTTCCGTACCATGATGGACTCGTACCGGCATATTTTATAAACAATAAATCATTTAACGTAACTACAGGCGTAGCATACATGTAAAATTTGCAGAGGTGGATTTTACCAGCATTTGTATTTTCCAAATAATCTAATATCAGAAAATGTTTAGTTAAGAGTTGAGTCATTTTTTATCATTCTTTAAGCTCTATTGAGCAGTGTTGAAAGCAATGCTTTAACGCGAAATTCATTCAGGGACATAGGGCGGACTTCTACTTATAATTAACAATTCGGTAAAAGCAACAATATCTCATATTACATCACGGTATAATTTATCAAAACGTATCAGTTTTTTGGCTTACATGTCAGAAATATGAAGATCCCTAACGATTAGCTGACGCTCCCTTAGAAATTTCCAGATAATAAAAAATAAACAAAACGGATAAAAATACACTACATAATATAATCGTAAAAAGGATAAAACGTGTCATACATCACTTCAGACCATTAATTAATATATATACTCGTAACTCAATACTCATAACTCTGATGCTACCTGAAAGAAGAGATATCCAAATATAAATCGACAAACAATTTCTTATTCAATATAACATTTGTTTAGTAATTTTATTGATAATTTCGACATTTTGGTAATAATAATTTAATTTCAAATTTTCTTTTGGAACACGCGAGACCCAATGCTCGATCTTTTCAAGTTTGTTTGAGCGTAAACGTTTTTTTTTTAATTCTTAATTTTTTATACAGGGTTTTTTCTTAAAGAATTGGCAACCTTATTGCTAAACAGGATACATACATATTATATATATTTTTTAAACCTACTATTGCCCAGTATTAGGTGTCCTTAAGACTAACTGATATAGGTCATAAAGCTTTCTGGCTTCTTCGGAGTCAGGCTGCGACAGGACTCCGTTGCACCCTCCTACCTGCCAGAAAGCATGGCCATAAACAAATAATCGCCGACGCAGAGCATCTTTACGGGAACACTTCATTAGAACATGGTATACGTCTTCAATTTTGTCACATTCGTGAGCGCAAACGTTAATAATAATAATCACGAATCTTGAGATACTAGACATAGATACATCTACATATAAACTGCTTCAAAAAGCAGTCATGTTGAAATTGTTAGGAAATTTTTATCCTTTTAAAAGCACTTGGCTTTGGCCCGTGCCAAAACTACCTCTGGAACCCAGAGAGAACACAAATGTGTAACCAAAAATAATAATAATAATGTTTTTATTGACATAACTTATGAGACTAATTTAACAATTTCAGGAAGAAACTAATGACTAAGAAATATGGATATAAAGTAGGTGTTATAAGTTTGCCACTTTCAGATCGAATGACTTAATTTTTTTTTCCTATCATAAATAACATTAGTATACATGTGCACCTTATTGACAAAATAAATTGTTTGAAGCTGATGGCATCTGAACTAGTAATAAAACTGTATTTCAGATGCCAAGCACTGCTCTCTGGTCATTTTAATCAATTTGTAATTTATATATGTTAACTATTTATTGTAGACTGAATATTTTTTATTAAGTATAACCGGGTGTTTGTTTGTTGAGTATGTGAGAACTACTTAGGTATATTACATGAGCGTATGGTGGTTTTTGTTTAAGTGTGTGTTTGTTTGTGTGCTAAAGTTTTTAAAACTTTTGGAAATTACTGGATTTTCTATGTGATTACGAAATGAATAACAAACGGTTATCTCACATCTTAAATTCTTATAAACTATGTGAATACAAAATCTAACTTTGTAGAATGTATAAGAAATCAATCGTTGTTTTAATAAAGCAGTCTAGAAATTTAGTCCAAGGGGAGCAATTCTATTATCTAGGGAGAGCCTAAGAGAGGTATAGATGAACTTTATACCATTCTAATATTTATATAACTTGTCAATCTATAGACTATTGTGTTGAATGATTTGCATATGAATATGAATTTATTTAGTAAGGCCCTAGTAAAATTGTAAAGCATATTTTATTCTTTATTATTTGTGGATGTTTCATTATTAAAAAGCTTTTTGTTTATTAATGTTTCATCATAAATAATATTTGTTTTTAATGACAATCTCAGTTGTAGGTAGTTATTAATAAAATTACAAAACATTTTTATTTTTTCATGTTTTCATGGGTTATCAGGTGATACTGATATTCAATCTCGATAGTAATTTACCATCTTAAGCACACCAAAAAGATGCCTATTCATATATAAGTCCGCTGCAAAATATAATGTATTTTAGTTATGCAATTTAGTGGATATATTTTTGCTTCCAGAATATTTCTTGTCCGAATTTTAAGAAAATGCACCCGTGGAAGTTATATAAAACTAATTTCCAACCAGGAGAAGCTTCGAATATAAACCATTTGAATTGAATATAATACCTGATGGGTTGTCCTTTGACCACTATCTCACCTGATGGTAAGTGATGATGTGGTCGAGGATGTTGTTCAGACTAAACTAGAGTTACTGGCTCTCAAGGACAGCTGCCGGAACACACCGTTAGGTGCTTGGCGAGAGATTTTCAACTTGAGGGTGGTAGCTAGCCAGGCGGGCTTTTGCAAAGTGCCCTACCACCATGCTGTAACGACTGCTATCCTAAGACAACAACCGGGACCGACAGCTTAACGTGCCCTCCGAAGCACGGAAGCGCCCAGTAGTAATGTCACCAGCGGTCACCCATCCAAGTCAAGACCGCGGTGCACGTTGCTTAACTTTGCTGATCGATTCAGAATGGCTAAGCAAACTTAGCTACAAGCGCTTCAAAATAGAGATATATAGCAGAATAGAGACCCAAAGGTTAAATTGGACTACAAGGTAAGTCACTTTTAGCCAGACTAGGTCGGAATATGCAAATAGCAGTAGTTTTGGGCTAAAATAGGCTTAGACTAAGAATGACCAAACTAGGGTTCTAAGCTATTTTGTACCTCAGGCTCAAGGAAAATGCAAATTGAATTATTATACGGGTAAATGGAATAAGAGTTTCTTTTTCTTTTTGCGAGTAAATATGTACTCAATGTGAGTCTGAAAAAAACTGTGATGTTTTTTCTTGGTAAAAGTTAAGTTGGTTATATTGTTGATGTAATTTGTTGTAAATATTCAAAACTTTGTGTAGCATTATTATTGATTTTGTTACTAAAACCATTATATCTATCAAAATGGGATGTCATTGAGTCATATCAAAAGGAACCCTAGTCTTTTGAAAAAAACGTACATACATGTTAGGAAAATAAAAGGTAAACTTAGGATAAAGAAAAATTTACCTCAAAATGGAACCGACTTCAACACTTAGTGTGAAATAAATTGTTGAAGTCGGTACTCTGATGGTTCATAAGTACCTATTATCACAATATTGTGCTCATGGTACCGACTTCGACAAGGTATTTCACACTTTTGAGTGTTGAAGTCGGTTCAATTTTGAAGTAAACATTTTTTTTCACCCTTGTTACTACGGGCTCAACTGTCATTCACTGTCGATGAAATTATCAAGATAAGAATGGAAAGGACAATACGTTTTTCAGTTATTCAAGTGTTACTAAAAACGGCTTGACCGATTTTGATGAAATGATGGGACCTCATGGAAATCACAAGCTTTCGAATAAAAAAATAATTATCAAAATCGGTGCACCCAGTCGAAAGTTATAAAAGTAAGTAGAAAGGTAACAAACATAACAAAAGCGTTGAATTGAGAACATCCTCCATTTTTGAACTCTGTTAAAATTATGAATAAGTTATGAATGATTATACCGCCTGATCAGGAGCTGCTGCTTTTACTGAATGTTGTCAACAGAGACAATGGTAGAAGTGTCAAAAGACTAAAAATAAAAATCGCGGCAATACATTGTTTTCCACACTGCTTTATAGAGCTCAGAGCGAAAATCAAGATTCAAATATAAATGTTCTGATGAAATATGGATATATTGAAGTAGTGTGCTTGGAAAAGTATACCTCTGCTAATTTTTTAAACATAAACTTGATTTTATTATACATACATTATATAAAATATATTGGAAAATCCAAAAAAAAACTCAACTAATTCCATGACGGCTTCCCACATGGAAAAACTAGACAACAGAAAGCCAGAACGGATAGGCATCTCAACACCCATGTTGTCTAAACATCCATGTTTTCGTCTCATGTCACAAAAAGAGTTATAGTAGCAGGTAGAGCAATGCCTATTACTACCCCCAAGCAGTATTGTTCTGGTGGTTAATTACAAGCATATGAAACTTAAAATCTTTATGTCTTAAGACACCAGGTAGCCTCGACTTGTTTCTTTACAATTCTGTAAAAAAGACATCGGGGACGTAGCTCCAGACTTCTGACTTGTCAGAAATTCTACTAACTTTTCTGACCTGAGACCCGACCTAGTCTCCACGAACCTCTAGATTCCAAAGCGGGCAACACATACACCACCGAGACAGTCACGTTTTCACTCATTATTGATAATTGGTGAATATTCATCCAAACGTTAGGTTCATTTGCCAAAATGCACTTGTAATGGTAGGTGACCGCTCAGATCCGTCCAATTACCGCCCTATAGCCATAACGTCTCTGTTCTCCAAGATAATGGAATCCATTATCAACAACCAGCTCCTGCAATATCTAGAGGAGCACCAACTGATTAGCGATCGCCAGTACGGTTTTCGTCGCGGTCGCTCAGCTGGTGATCTTTTAGTATATCTTACGCAGCGATGGGCGGAGGTGGTGGATTCCAAGGGTGAGGCGTTGGCGGCTAGTTTGAACATAGCGAAGGCCTTTGATCGGGTGTGGCATAAAGCGCTTCTTTCGAAGCTTCCTTCCTATGGGCTTCCCGAGAAATTGTGCGAATGGATCTTCAGTTTTTTGGTAGATCGGAGCATCAAGGTCGTTGTCGACGGTGCATGCTCCGACTTAAAGCCGATTAATGCAGGCATTCCGCAAGGCTATGTGCTATCTCCGAGTCTATTTTTCTTGCACATCAATGACATGCTGCAACTCAGCGATATTCATTGTTATGCAGATGACAGCACCGGTGATGCCTCATAAACCGGCCGCGCTAAAATTTGTCGGGAAAGCTTTGTCGAGAGTCGGAACAAACTTCAGTCTTCGTCGAGACCATGCTGTCAAATGTTTCGAAGTGGGGCCAATTGAACTTAGTCCAATTTAACCCCAAGAAGACACAAGTTTGTGCGTTTACCGCTAAGAAATCCCCCTTTGTCGTATCCCTCCGTTTTGAAGACATTCCCCTTGCCACCTCAACTAGCATCGGAGTACTTGGCGTCGACATATCGAACGTCGCCCAATTTCACTGTCACTTGGAAGATAAGGCTAAGTTAGCCTTTAAGAAGCTCGGTGGGCATCGCCTGCAACTTTATAAGGCTCAGGTTCAACCTCACATGGAGTACTGCTCTCACCTCTGGGCGGGAGCTCCCCAGTAACAGCTTCTTCCATTTGACCGGGTTTAACGCAGAGCGATTCGAATCGTTGACGATCAAGTTCTCTCCGGTCGGCTCGACCTACCCCATAAAAAAAAAGGTCTACTTCCCGCTTTATTCTCCTTTCCGCATGCACGCACACATAATATATAGATATAGCCGTCCTACTCTGACGGCCGAATCTCTCCGAACTGCACTGAAATGCCTCAGAACCAACGAGTACCCATTTCGCACCAAAAGTTATAATATTTTTTATTTATTTATTTATAATGGTAATCCAACAGCGTTTACAGAAAATATAAATATAAAAAATAAAAACTTAACATAATATGGCTAAAACAGGATTCCACAAATCACTAAAAGTAGCTATATACTAACAGAAAGAAAAAATAGGTAGGCATCTATGAATGCTACCATAATACCACTATACTATAATACCATAATAGACATTTGTTATGATAGTGCTAGAAGATAGTGTATATGAAGATGTGTAGGAGGTGATGGTATCTATGTATGCGTAAAATGTATCCAAACCATGGCAATACTATGTGTTTTATTTAACACGGCTTTAGGGTAAAAAAATAAGTCCAGGTTAGAATATAATAAATAATTTAATAATAAAACATGTAGTAGCGTGAATGTCTTGTTTACTACCCCAGATAATATAAGCTATACTAAACATCTACGTACTCGTAATATGATGAAACTTAAACGAAGTTTAAGTACATTTACTTAATAGAACATAATTAGTGTGTTCAGTTGTGTACAACGAAATTTCGTTAGCTACTAATGAGCACACGAATAGTATTTATTTAATATTAATTAATAATATTAGGGTTATTAATTTGGTATGAGCGTACGAGTATTATTATAATTAAAGCGATGAAGGTTTATTACTTATGTAGATTCTGATACAATTTGAATCATGTCAATATGCAATTTATAAATAATTAAAGTGCGTTATTAAAAGAGATATTCCACACACTGATGTACTAAACACCTATTCCAAAGATCACATTGGGCCCATTTGCTAAAAAAATATTCGTATAATATACTAAGTACGTATTGTTTAATTCTTATAGTATCTTTGTTTTACATTCAGACATGAAAATAGCAATGTTGTTTTGTTATAATTTATTAATTATTTTACAAAATCGTATACTAATTTAAACGTAGCGTATTATGTAAAACCGACAGGGCTCGTCACTCAGGCTCGGTGCATAGGAGTATATTAATGTCTTCTGTTTTCAGATGGACTTCGAGAGAGTTTTATCCTAAATAACCTAACAAAATGTGTTTGTTTATGGGATACAATTAATGGTAGAACCCGTACCCATCGTATCGAGAACACTCCATCTAAATGTAGTGCACAGGTTGATTCGTGTGAATTCCATATGCGTTATGTGGTTGGGTACCACATTCGAAGGAAGTCACAATAAGTGTTAGTAAAAAAATATTTGAATAGCATTGTATTCGTCCTAATGCATTCAGGGACATAATTTTGTGTATCATCGAATTGAGCTATTACTTCCATATATTGTTACATTTCCCTTATAGTCTCCTTCAATCAAAGGTATTGAAAAAATCACCATTAAGTGCTACCTGTACTGTATCAGTCGGATTATCGACTCCTCAACACAGCCTCCCCCATAATCGGGGGGTTTGCCATAATCCCCACGCTTGGCAGGCGTGTTGGGGATCGCATGTTTGAGATATCAGTTGCTCAGAAAGCCCTGCTCCCACCTTCTGGTGTGTTACCCTTAGTCGCCTCTTACGACACCGACACGCGTAGAGATGGGGGGGGGAGGGTGACATTCTAGACCGGCACCCCACGGGCTGCCTTTAGTTGCATACATTCTAATATATGAAAATATATATTTTTCCACAAACATATTTGTAGCCCTTATGCCTTTCATTAGACTGTATTAGTACATGATGTACATTTGCAAAAGATTTTACTTTTATTTCCTAATCTGGCCCTTATAGCCCTCTATTTACGCTATAAGCCCCTATAGACCGGTAGCGCTAGGTTTTTAGGTTTCAAAAATATTAAAGTTGTTTATGTTTTGGATATAGTTTCCTGACCATTTGCCAAACTTAATACAGTAGTTTGTGCCATATTAGGTGCTTGCTTAGGTAAAAATTTGGGTATTTGTCTTTACGAACATTTTCCGACGAAAATAAAATTCAAGTTGAAAATTTGTCTTTCATGATAATAATAAAGTAGTATTAAATGTATATATGTATTTTGTGTCATTTCTCTCCACGGGAATACTGATATTTAACCAGTACCTACTATGGTGCCTAAACGGTTTTAAAAGAATATTAAATGGGTGTTACTAGTTTCAGGTCACTGGTAACCCTTGAACATAACGTTTTATGTCGAATTCATCCATGGCATTTAAAAATATATATATTTATATTTATTCTAGATCACTCCGTAAAAGCCACAAAAGAAATACAAGTTATTAGATTTTACGTCTTAAATATTCTGAATTTGTGTCCTTTATATCCATGGTATATTATTTTTTGAAAATAAAACGTACTATTTCGCGCGAAAGCCGTGCGCGGGGTATTGCACGGGAGCGGGCGCGGCAATACCTACCGGCCGAGGAGCGATAGCACGGTAATGTTATCTATAGTTAACATTACCGTGCTAAATAATAAATTGTTTTTGAAGCGTTGGTAGCACAAAAAACCAAAATTTTTTAAAATTTTAAAATTCCATGGTGTAAAACGGCACAAAATTATTTATTGGCCATATTTAGGTAATCTGATGAAGTTAATATTTACTATTTCAATTGTAATTTTTTTTTGACATTGTTTTAACATACTGTCTATTTGTCTGTTTGCACTGGATGAAAATTACACAAACTGGGTTTGCACACTACGCAGGCTATTTTAGATACGATGTCATTATATTTTTAAACTTTAGAATAATTTTGGAAGTTTTGATTTGAATCAAACAAATTAGCCACAAATCATTGAATTGCTGAAAATGCAAGTGACAGATGTGGCACAAAACGCAATAATAAGCTTTATAGGTACGACTGTATCCACATGCAAGAAATTAGCAACTTTAGAACTTTTTTAACTTATGGCCCCAAAATAGCCTAGCGCTATCGGACTACTAATTGGCTTACATATTAATCCAACATTAGAACTTCCAGTAGAGTCCGAGAAAAAACCTATGACAGACGAACGTAAGTAGTAGTATGGTGCACATTAGCTGATCATGATAACTTGAACTTTATCATCATAATGACCTAATCAAGAGAAAGGTAGCGTGGACCAATACGAGCGGCCGGTCAAAACTGATGCTGCAATATTATGACAATTTGTTTTTGTGTTGATCTTCCTGATGCAAGTGAAAACATATTATGTATTCTACCAACCACGCTTATGTGGGATAAGGATGAAGATTGTGATGATTTTATGCTTTAAATCTTTTAATCAAAACGGCGGAATCTTGATATTGTTTCAAATAAGACGGCACCAAATTAAATATCCTATTTTCATCAAGGGTTTTGCCACGGTACAACTGAATTGTAACGTGGAGAGTGGATGCTGCGGATATTTGCACTAAGTAAAGCTAAATAGTCACAGTGCAAATACCCGTCCGGGATACACTAATCGGGATATTATGTTTGCCCTCGATGGTGAGCTCGGTGGTCATTACTCACATATTTTCAGCTATAATTCAATTTGATGTGCCAGAAACAATAGTGACCTTCCAAGGTACGAGTATTGGTTAATAGCTAGCAAAGTAATAAGTGCCGTTAATAAATTAAAGCAACAAGTCATGGACATAACTGCAAAAATGCCCATTAATAACAACAAAAATAACGGGCGCTGATCAAATTCCGTGAAGTATGTGACACGGCAAACGAAAGGAAAAGGTCATGTATCTTTGAAGATTTCATGAGAAAGTATTATTTGGCTTTCATATTGAAATAGATGAATACCTTATATGGGTTACAAAATTTCTCTGAATGAAAGAAAGACGAAAATGAATACTGAGTTCTCTCACGTAATAAATTATATGGGCTTTATTAGGGGAATGTATTACAAAATAGGTAGTATAACAATATGTTAAAAACGCATATACCTTATATATTTATTTATAAGAATGTTACAAGTTCCGATAAAATTATAGCTAAAACCAATAGCGCAATCGCATTTCGGTATTAAAATTGGTCCACAACGTATGCGACAGTGACAGCTGACCTATATAGATACCAAAGAAAACTAAAATTGGAATACCTATTCGATATTCCGATGCTCTGACGTATGCACAGGACAGGGTTATATGGGTGGGTCGTAATTGTTTCCTGGTTTCTAGTTAACAACCCACACATTATTGTGTGCAATCTCACCCTTTTGTAACTAATTTGGTGTTGGTTGAATATATTTTCTAACACAATATAGAAGACAAAAGATAATCATGTTCTTTTTCTTTATGTACAAAGGATGACCCAAGGAAATACTGTAGAAACTTTTGGCTTTGGTTTTATATCCAGTCCGTTGACTGACGCTAACTCTCCTGATCACAATGTGAACAAATGTATTGGATTAGTGTTGTGATATGTGCAGGTTTTGCAGTGGAAGATCCCTCTTATACTCGATAAATCCACTGTTAAACCTACCTTTCTCATCTTTTTCTACAAAAAATATATTCTGGCAGCAATTTGAATACAATTATATGCGTATAGACGAGTGATTACGCAATTTTAATGATTTTTATTGTATTCGTATGGCGACCTTTACTTCCAAATATTTTAGAAACTTGACATTTAGGGTACCACATTATTAAAAAAACTTTTTACATGTGTGTGTTCTCTACCCCTACACACCACTTTAATAGTGTGCGGAAAATTTTATATACAAGATGGCGTGTTGATATACCTGAAAGGTTCTATTCCCCTTACCTTCTTAAGAGAAATCTGTGTATCTATGTATGTCAATGTTTCAAAATTAAATACTACTCATCCTGCTTTAATAGAAGTCGTGCCAAGTACTCCTAAAAGACTCTGCCGTCGGTTTTTTTTTCTCCGTGGGATTTGCTTTTATACTTTACTAGCTTTACGGGCGCGGCTCCGCCCGCGCGCATGTCGGTTATCGCGCAAAAACATTAACCTCTTTTTGCGCAATTGGATAAAAACTATCCTATGTTTTTTCCCGGGTCTCAAACTATTTCCATACCAAATTTCATTCAAATCGGTCCAGTAGTTTTGGCGTGAAAGCGTAACAGACAGACAGAGTTACTTTCGCATTTATAATATTAGTACTGATTTTTACCACACCCACGGGAATCGATGGGAGGGTATCATTTAAGACTGGCAGCATTTGGTAAGTGCTATTTGATATAGGGGTGGAAATATCCCATACATACATTGCACGGTTACTCATACTGTCGATGATGACGTCGGAAAAACACTAATTTGCTTGAGCTGTGAACGTGCGCAACGTTCTTTCTCGTAGTATTTTCAGCACTTCTATTCTATCTAGTCTGAGTCTGTTCTATTCGAGTCTGAGATCATTTTAAAATTAGCCAAATAATAATGACTGATGAAAACTGTTACTCTAAACCAATGTGATCCTGAATTGAACTTAAATTATGCGTTATCCTTCAGGTTGAAGAGCACTTACCGTGCAGATCTACCTTCAGGTTGAAGAGCACTTACCGTGCAGATCTACTTGCCGGGATTTGGCTGGTTGCAATCGTTTCAGGGTGAGTTTTAGCTAAAGCGTGCTTTTAGGGTTCCGGCTCATAGGGCAAAATGGAGCCCTAATAATAATACTCCGTTGTCTGTCTGTCCGTCTGCATGTCACAGATCTCTTGTTCGTAAACGGTATAAGTTACCCAGATTCGATATGATGTTGAAAATGTTGAGCCAAAAACAAATTCAGGTAAAAAATTTGTTTGAAAGATTCCCTTTTGTATACCTGTAGGTTCATTTTTGTATAAGACGAGGTAGCTGAAAAAATATTTTCTATGTAATATATTATGGATCAGTTCACTTTCTGGCTTATGGGCGTCTAGAGCTTGTTGAAAAAATGCAATCATATGTATGTTTTCTTTTTTAGTTATTTACCGGGTCTATTGTAAATAAACTACACTAGTTCAGAATGTATTATTTAGGCACCATATTCTTAATTTAACCACGAAAACGTTGAATTTAATTATTTTTTTTGTCGTGATCAAACCATTATTTTATTGTACGGGTTTTTTATATATTGCAATATAAAGGTACCCGACTCTCGCTTGGCAGGTTTTCCTATTATATGTACAACTATAAAGTTATGTACTTCCACCAGAAAAAGCCTTTAACTTTCAAAATGCCGATTATTTCATCGTCCAACACAAACACATACTGTGTAACAATACGCAGACACCCTTATCTTATTTGCAAATTGAATCAATCTATTCCCAAGTAAATGAACAAACACACAAAACTGTGACCTATATACAAATCGATAACGTGATTATCTCTGGAGACGCGTATGTTATGTTCAAGAGAAATGGAATGACATAATTCCCACATTTGCTTTTCGTGGTATTTTCCAGTCTCTTATGGGTAGTAATTGAATATCGACATTTCGTCGTTTTGGTGTTTAAATTAAGACTGTTGATATATGACTGAACCAGCCTCATCTGCAACTTTTGTTTATAATTTGGTTATAGGTAATATGGTTCCTGATAATTAAAATGTAAACATCATATTGTATTTTTGGTTATAAAGCCTTACATTGAAAGGAATACTTATTTCACCTCAAAAGATCTGAAAAGTAGTGTTTATCCTTCAAAATACGCGTGGAAAGAAGCTTTTATCCGCTAGCATATGCAAAAGGTTTTTATAGTTAAAAATTCTTTAATAATCCGCTAATTGTTACATTGTTTTAAATGGTGTCTTAGTTTAAATAATGTTATTTAAGGTGTTTCAATAATTATCTATCTGTCTATAAAAGTCCCAAAAAAATGTATTTCCCTTTAAGATTTTTGGGATTCAAAATTGAAATAATTAATATAAATTAACACTATAAGGGCAAGAAAACAGCTTAATATTTAAGCTGTTTTTCTTGCGCCAATAGCCAATTGCGTATAACTCGTTGTAGTAGGTGAATAATTGTATATTTCACTCGGGAGCTAAGTTATTTTGCATCTTGAACCTTTGTGACGTTTGCTCACTAGCTTTGCACAAGGTTCAATCCTATAATCCGTTGCTTCCTCAGGTTTCCATAAAACTACTCGCGCCAAAAAACAACTTTAGAACTTTGCATAACTAATAAGAACTTCAATACATTTACTCGTAGGTATTAAGGTAACATAGGCGTTTATAAACGTACTTTTTACTATCCAGTTTCGTTTCAATAAGCTGCCAGTAGATTAAAACCAAGGAGATTATTACATATTATTATTAATTTTCCTCAAAAAAACATACTAAGGAGCTTCCTACCTTCGAAACTAAAGGTAGGACTCGTATAATGCTTTCTTAAATGGTATCGGTATCGTGCGATGTTACCATTTACTAAAGGGTCCTTTTTCATTGATATTGTACATCCAGCGCTCGCAAGTGTAACTTGGAAAGTAAGTAAAATAAAATAAAAAAAAAACACAAGTTTACTGAAAAGAGTCGTATGGCACTCATGCTACGTTAATTTTTCCAATCCCGCCTTTATCTATTATAACTCTTGACAACGGTTCGGCCATATAAAAACCTTGTAAGCCCTCAGCTTCGGTTTACAATACCGTAGTTATCGTAAACCGAAGCAAATACTTATAAGTCTATCTTTTAAAAATGTTATTTAAGAATGTGGAAAATATTTGGTATTAGACAGAAATTCAACACAAAACTGGCACACCGTCATCAGAGTTATCTAGGCCCGTATATAACAAAACTAGTAAAGTCAGCACTAATCTGAAATCACACATGACTAGCCAACCTAAATTCCAAATAAACAAGTGGTTGAGAACTCTCAACCATGATGAAACTTAAGATTTGCTAAAAGTTAACGTATAATTTACTTAAAATTCAAGTTAGCGTCACACTATACATACACAGCTTTATATTCATTGCACCTCACACACACCCTTACACACAATAATATTATATTTACTCAAACATATACGAAGTATATGTTTGCAGCCATATTATTTAATACGCAAACCTCAATCTTAATGTTAATACATTATAATAGAAGGAAGCAGACTCCCACGTTACAAGATTTTTTTCTTAGTGTTGGATCTTCAAGTATTTTACTGTCAGAAAAATCATTAAAATTTAGCGTTTCAATGGTAATAAAGTTAAGAATAACAACTCGTAAGTGTATATTGTGAAATAAATTATTATTATTAATTATGTAGGATAATACTTGTCATCCTTTTTTTATTATAAAGATGGCCTATGGAAATATAATGACATCTCTATTGAATGTAAATTGCATTACAAACAAGGCTAATCGTTTTCCAATAAGCGTTTAACTTGTTTACGATGACGCCACCAAATAATAATATATTTTCAATTTTCATTTCACTTTTTAGGTTTATTTTCGTTGTGTTTATATTGTAGATACAATTTAATCTTATTACATCAGATGTATTCGTTACGGGTAAGTAATAACATGCTGGTATATTATTAATTAATAACAAAGCTTACGTTTTCATATAATTAGGCTTTTAATCATACACATCATACACACATTAAAGTTAACAAATATATTTTCCAGTGAGCTAGCTAAATACCACGGATTTCCAAATGCACAGATTTTCGAACACTTTCAGACATTTGTTCCATATACTTACATCACATTATTTCTTCGAACAAAAATTATAGAATGGTAAATTAAAAAATTGTTTCTTTTTTGTTTCTGGGTCTAGTTTTCAGAAAGTCTCCAATTCAGTCAGAACAATAACCGAGATTATCCTCTTCTAGCTTAGAGAATCGAAGTCTTCCAGCCATCTTATTCATTTCCAATTACAAAAGCTAGTATTCATAACTTCTTTAGTGTATCATTACGGTTCAAAATTGGAACAAAATTTAATTAAATGCCTACTTTCTGCATAGCCGTAGAACATATAATAATACTACGTGCATGGCTATAAATGTAAATGACGTATACAATATGGTGGTGACGAGCTAATATATGACGGTCTCTGAATAATATAACATTTTTAGGTACAATCCATACAGTTGTGAAACGAATACTACTACTTGCATAGAGCAACGCAGGCACGGTAATGTTATCTATACAGTATTTCAACTTCATAGAAACGGACGAAACGCGAGTTATACCTACGCGCCTCGATCTCGGCCTGCGCTCGTACCGCAGACAGTCTCGAGTGTCGTGACTACACCGCAGTAACGAGCGAATGGTTTGTTGTTTTTTAACAATAACCGCGCGATTTTTTCACCAAAAATAAGTTCAAGTATATATTTACATATAAAATATGACGAGTAAGATATATTGTGCTGTTTTAAGTTAAATGAATTCGTCAAAAACGCATCCAGAGATAACTTTTTTGATTATCTGGAAACTGAAAAGTAATACTATAAAATAATTTTAGTTAATACTATAAAACAATTTTACTTACTAGTAAGTAAAAATTTTGTATAGTCTACATATAGTTGACGGTACATAATGTGTGTCTTTTTAATGGACAAGTATTTCCTTTTATCCCGCGAAAAAAATGTCTCAATTTATAAAAAAAAACTGAATAGAGTGAAGGAAAGTGATTGACACGAGTGAAATAGGTAGTAGTTATAAGCAAGTTATAATAATATTACAGGTAGTTATTAGAATGTGGATTTTTAATACCTTAAAATATAATAATAAAGCATTTCGTACGTCTCACAAATATTTTTCGATCGCCAATTTTTAAGAACGATTTTTTATTCATACATAAACATGTTTTTTTGTTTAAATCTACCTACTGGTCAAGACAACAACACGCATTACCGTGACGCAGGGGTTCTCGCGGGTCTCGCGGGCGGCGCGTTATGCTGTATGCTTTGCCTACTCAAACTTTAGGGCAGAAGTGAAGGTGATTATTTTATTGAACTTTACGATAATTGTTGAAATGATTAATTATAAATGTGTACACGTGTCTATGTAAGAACAAATACAATAAGGATTTCATTCAGTTCCCCAAAACGCGGGGCAGTTTTCCTATGATGTCATAATACGTAAAAACACGTACCTACTTGCGGTTTACGCTGTAACTATACTGCATAAGAGATAGCTTGATCTCTGCGACAGTGACATTTACATAGAAGATTGACATTTTGAGTTGGGATAGTGGTGGAAAAAATCGATAATCAAACAATGTTGTAGTGAAATCGAATGAGTAGTTGTAGGTGAGAAATTGGATTTTACGTTAGTAAATAAAATCAAATTTCTCACCTACAACTACTACTATTTAATATATAGTATGTAAACATGTAAATAATATTAATTAAATAAATTATAATAATGTTACGATAGTATTTATCGACGTTTTTCACTATTATCGACGCTAATGTAACATACAATTGGGTGAATTTAATTACATACGCCACTAAATTAAACCTAATCATTTATTCTCTTAAAGGAGTACACCCAAAATCCACATCTGAATCAGTTTCTGAATCGCTAGAATATTCTTGTAAACTTATTATGAAGTCTTGTTCGCATATATTATCAAATCAGACATCCCGCTCCCAATCTTCTTCCATTAGTTTTCTGCATTTAGTTACCACCTTTTTCCAGTCTTCGGCATATACATTGTCGACCGCACTTTTTAATAACTGCAACATTTTATTTGCTGTGAAAGGCGGCGTTGTGTTGTGTCTGGCAGCGTAACCTAAAAAAACATATTTTGTGGTAACATTAACTATGCAGTATTTAATACGTTAAAATCTAACTGAAGTTCAAGTAAACAAACCTTTGACCTGGGCCCAGATAAGCTCGATCGGATTATACTGGCAGTGGTACGGGGGTAGTCTTATGACGGTATGACCCTTCTCGTGGGCTATGTCATCTAAGACGTACGTTGGAGTGCTAGGTTTGTGCAGACCAACGAGTTTTAATAATTCATTTTTGAGCATAGTTTCATTGGCCTCTATTCCTTTTTCTTGAAGCCATGCAATGATTTCTAATTTTCTGTTTCCCGAAGTTGGTGCTTTGTGCTTTTGGACCGAGTGGTATGGGGCGTTATCCATAATGATGCAAAGTGGCTCCTTTAAATTATCTAATAATTTTAAAAACCAATCATTAAATTTTTCAAATTCATTTCCTCGTGGTTTTCAGTGGGTTTAGTTGATTTGAATGCCAATAGGCAATTAGGCACAAAACCAGATGACGTCCCAGCATGAGTGAAGATTAATCTTTGACCTTTATCTTCGGGTACACCAAAGGGTGGTTGATTGTGTCATCAGTATCATCAGTCCAAACATTGGATACGGTATGATTGGCGTTTAGCCAAGTCTCGTCAACTTTGTCGCAATTTCTGATGAAATTTTAGAGATTGATAAATTCAATTTTTGTATTTTGAATACACTATTTTCGAACGTAAAGAGCGTGTTATCTCTACGAGTGCCCAACTGCATGTGGGGGAGAGTATGCCGGCCAGCATACTTGCACTGGTCGACTATCCTCGTTAGAGATGTCGCGTCTAGTATATATAGGTCAATGTCTATGTAGCATTATTATCACGGATTTATTCCTAAATCCGTGATTATTATCCATTTAGCTACATAATACCTATGTTCATAGTAATGAATGTAATTAAATTGAGCTAGGGCAAGAGACAAACTTCAAGAAATTTGTGAAAATAATTATGTGAAATCGGCTTTATTTATAATAGGCTTTAGACACAGATGATAGAGTTGATAGGTATCATCCATAACAAATCAGCATCACGTCGCCGTAACCTAGCTAGGACTTTTTATTAGCTGACCTGGTGGTAAGTGCTGGTGTGGTCGATGGTGTTAACAATACATTACGGACTTACATTTAATACCTGCTAGAATACTTAAAGCATCGATAAACAGAGCATCAAGTGCAACAAATGAGAAGTTACCTATATTATTATAACTAATTTATCATGTTTCGAGACGGTCTTCGAAGTAACTTGAATTATCATCATGTTCAATAGCCTTCAATAAGTTTTTTTTAATTATAAGGACTAGTTAGGAATAATATTGCAATGTGATAAATTCTATGACTATGTACAATATTTAGGTACTAAAACTGGCAACAAAAGCAAAAAATCTCATTGTTCTTTTAATTTCTCGCCGCAGGCATGCGTTTTTGCCTTAAAGTGATGGTACTTGTATATAAATAATTACATAATATTAATCACATACATGTCATTTTCCATTTTTAACCTACTTCCAAAAAAGGAGGAGGTTCTCAATTCGTCTATATTTTTTTTTATTTTTTTTATGTTTGTTATTTTAAAAATTCTTTTTTTGTTTGAAAGCTGATGCTTGTCGTTTGGTCCCATTTTAAATTTCATCATAATCGGTCAAGCCGTTTTTGAGGTACCATGCCCACAATATTGTGATAATAGGTACTTTTGAACCATCATGGTACCGACTTCAACAAGTTATTTCACACTTTTGGGTGTTGAAGTCGGTTCCATTTTTTGTTAAAAACTTTTTTGTAACAACCTGTGCATATATGCGCATGACGGTGCATATACCTATGTCGGCGGCGCGCCTTGTTGCCGAACATCAAAGTGTTTCACTACCGTAGGGCGTATATCTTACCTAATACTGTGATAATATCTAAAAAATCCGCTACGTAACTCCACAGTGATTCAACGAAAATTGATGGTGCTTGGAATTAGTCTGAACAGATTGTTGCATTTGAGTATATTTGAAAATCTTGTCTGGATAAATATATTTTTCTACAAAGAGTACGTTTCTTAGTAAAGTACATAAGTTTCTTCATAAGTTTCACAGACACCTTAATTGTATAAATTATTTAGATATTTAATGTTGATTGCTTCATCACGGGGCGAGAGATATTCATTTTTAAGTAATATACATTGAATAGTTATATCATAAATAGTAATGATAATATACATATATACCATTTTTTTATTATTACGTTATGTTTTATCATTTTATTACTATTTGATAAAAAGGATGTAATGAGCACACTGCCAAAAAATATCGTTTGAGTGAGTGTAGTAAAGTACTACATACAGTTTCTTAGCTTATAATATTATTTTTCAACACTCTTGCTCGTAAACTGAGCTTTAAACCGAACTATAACACCCTCGTGCATAATAATATTATATTATAGTGCGTAATAGAATTATTTCTACGAAGTTAAGTTAGTACCTAACTACAAATTATATGCAAGTAAACACAGCATTTTCAATTTAACCGGGTAATTTATCCCTACAAATTTAAGAGCCATTTCACAACATCACGCTACTGAAGTTTAGGTAAATGCGCTGGCATCGCTTGCACAAGCGGAAGAAATGACGACGGAATAGCATGACTGAGAGTAACATATTTTGATACTTGCACTTATAAAGAAATTAAAGTTGTGATTTTAAAAATTATGTGATTGGAATGAGTAAATAATCAATTTACTGTCGATTATTTACTAGTTTTATGGGACAGAAGTAGGCATGCACGTTAAAAAGTCTACCTACATTGTGCATCCTATATTTAAATTTTATCCTTGTTGAATGTTGAACAAAAAACATAAATATTTGAATCATAAATTCCAAGAATAAATTTAAATAATTTAAAAATTGAGGGGCGTAAAATTATATAAATATTTGACGTTACGGCATTGATCTTGTTTTTCTAGGGTCTATGATTTCTAGGATTAGGCAATCATTGTAAAATCATACCAATTTGGGAAGCATTTATACTTGCCAAAAACATCATCTTTATATTTTATCCTTACTACTTTAAGAGGAAAATCAGGTCCAGTCCACACAGCAAATAAACATGTATTTTTTTCTAGCAATATGCAACTGGATAGTGCTAGTCATGATTTTGGTTCATTTCTAATTGAGATTTATCCAATTTGAAACATTTAAGTTTCTTTTCTCATATGGCAATATCAGGATCTATTCCGAAAACGGAGCTAAGGCATTTTATTTCGACTAAACCTTCATTGCACAATCCATCAGCGTCGCTCCTAAAAAACAGTATTCCATTTCAATGAAAAGTCCATACTTTTCTTGTACGCTGAGGTGAAAGCCTTTGGTTCATTGTCTCTGCCGTGTTTTACTGAGGCAATGTTATCCAATTTGTATGTACAGTATAATCTCACTAATCCTGCACTTTTAAAAAACAGAGGTTGCCGGATTATTGGAATGTTCGGATTACTGGATAGAGAAAAAAACATAATAAATAAAATAAAACTAAATCGTTTTTACATTTATCCAGCCATCCATCGTTGGCCCAAAAATCTTGTTTGGTAATTTTTTTATAAAATTTGATTGCTATTGCTTTCAGAATTTCTCCATATAGGGGAGTAGGTTTATATTAATTTAGATAGGAGTGTGTTTATAAAGCTGTTGCATGAACCACATGTAAAGAGCGTTTTCCATCTTTGGACAATCACCAACGCTTAATGTTTTACGCTTTCCTGGCCCAGATTCTATCGTCTTCCCGTAGTCTACTATGCTTTTTTTCATAAGATCGTGTATAGCAGCACGCCCAATACCACATGTTTTCTCCACTATCTTACTTCTTTAAAATATCCATTTTATCTTTCAAGTCTAGTATCTTGAGTTTTTTGTTTATTTAACATATTTAACTACACACTATTCTTACTTTAAAGAAACAGGTAAACTATATACAACGAAGAGACAAAGACTGTATAGTGACAGCATTTAAAACAGATAAATGGTCAGCTAAAGAATGCTATAAATAAATAATATTGTTCAATGATAGTTAAAAGATAAGACTAAAAGTTCACAACAAAAATAAACTAGGTTTCTCCTTGAAGAGAAAAAATATCAAGTTAATTCAGAGCACTAATAGGCAGTATTTAAAAAAAAATCAATAAAGATAATAAATGACGCACGCGCACGTGATAAGTTTTGAGGTGAGACTGCTAGACGACAGACTTCGCGGCACTGGAGCGTATAGGCGTATAAGGGAGGCGAGGGAGGCGCGGGCGGAGGGTGCCGGATTATTGCTCAATTGATACTCTGCCCCGTGGGGTGCCAGGTTAGAATTTTACCACCCCATATCATCCCGTGGGTGTCGTAAGAAGCGACTAAGGGAAAAATACTGGAAAATGGGCAGCTGCTAACTTTCACTGCGATCCCCAATACGCCTGCCAAGCGTGGGGATTATGGCAAATACCCCCTTAATTGGGGAGGCTGTGTTCAGCAGTGGACGATCCAACAGTTACAGTACAGTACCGATACTCTCAATTTCATGGCGTCTAGAAGCTTGTTCTTTTAAATTTTCTAAAAATAGCTGTTGTTTCGTTTTTTAACACAATGGTAAAAAGGATCCTTTCGTCCCATTGCTAAAACTAATATAATAATACAAAAGATGTAGTTACTTAAACAACAATACTGATATTATGGACAACAGAAAACTCTAGCTTGGTATTTAAAAAAATACTGATATGATCAAAATCTGTGGTCGCACTATAAACTTTCATCTATGCGTCTCGGGTACGGAACGGCGGAGCTCGGCAAAACGAACACAAGTCCTATCTCGATGGGCGCTCGCACCGTGCTGATCGCCTCGCGCTTGTACATTTCAATTTATGCTAATTTAGAGTTACATTAAATATGTTTGTGTGTCTAACATAACAGATTTAATATTACAATTATTTGAGATCATATTAATTGAAGAATGTACTTTCTTTTGGTATAATATCTGTATGGAATTACACTTTATTTTACGCAATACATTGTGTTAAACTGCTGATATAATTCGTAGATATTGGCGCACGAACTTTTGATTTTTCTTATAGGTTATAGATCTGATTAATTATTGATATTCTGGTACATTATGTAGCAACAAGATTATATGCCTGAATTATAGCTTTTTTTAAGTTAATTTGATGATTTTTTATACAAGAAATGGAACTCTGAAGTTGGCTATGTGTACCATAATTTGTAAAACAAGGTGCGGGAGATTGGTCACTACAAAATAATTAAAGTTATGTTTGTAAATGTAGTACATTACTCGAAATTAGAACAGATTATTCTATTTTTATCAATTATTCAATTCCTGTGATAGTAAATTAAGCGCTTAAAATCTTAGATTACGCGCGTTAAACGTGAAATGGCTCTTAAGTAAGTACCTAACTGCAAATTATATGCGAGTAAACAGAGCATTTTCAATTTAAACGGGTAATACAGATTTGTAACAACAAAGAGGTTTTATGATCCACTTACCCATCACACATTAGCCGCGCGCAAAAAATAATTGCATTCCCATAATTTTCGTATGTTGTTTGTATCGCATTTGTGCTATATATTTTATTTTTCCTCGGATGGTTGTTAAAAAAGTGCGTATAAAACTCGTGAGCAACTTAACTCACTTGTATCACAATATACTACACAACTATCTTTATAGTTTCATTTTCAGGATTTCATAGTTATTTAGTTTTATCATCGTGATAAATATATTTAAATTCATAATTCATTTTGTCTTCCCAGATCGTTTGAGCTTAGTTTTGTACTTAAGTCCTCGACAGAAATCTTAATGGACCTACTATATAATTCAATTTTTAATATTCGTCATAATGTTTTTTTTATTAAGCTTTGATATTAATATATGGAACAGAATGGCGTTTGCTACACAGTTTTACTAAAGCAAAAGGCAGAGTTCCCTAAACTTTTATAAGAAGTTTTTCAATGAACAAAATATTATATGAATATAATATTATCTTTATTTATTTCATTATCACTATACGTGCTCCAAAATTAGGCGCTTTAAGTGAAGAGCGATTTATTATATTATACCTCATTTATTGACCTTATAAAATTGTTAGTTATATTAGGTAAGTCAAATTAACAGTTATACAAATCTATGTAAAATAATCATAAGTTTATCTAAATTGTGATATCCAAGAAAAAATGATCTGCAATATTAAAAAAATCAGGAAATTGTGATACTTAAATCATTACAAAATATACATTTAAAATCCGTATTTGGTTATTTAGTCGATCTCATTATAAAAGACAGCCTAAGCACATCGAGCCTAAGCAGTCAATGGGATAGATTTTTCCAAGAATGAATTTTCTGTTAGACGCATGTCCATGAATTCTTTTAAAGAATATGATGGATGAGATTAAAAAAAGATTTCATTTTCTTTTTAAACTCAAGTTTGTTTAGTTTCGTTATAGTCAAGTGTAGTTTATTAGACATATAATGGATGCCTTGTTTTTTTATCTTTATCAGTCTAATTTTTTTCTTTATTTCGCATATTAAAACATCTTGGTGTATAGTCAAACTGTCAACTTCTTGGTGTATCTCGAAAATACTATTGTAAACATATAATTATATGTTAGTCATTATATAATTTTCTTTAAAATATTCTCTGACTCATGTGTGTTTTCGGAGTCCAAATAAAGTCCTTAAATAGACCCGAAGTGATACGGTAGCAAATTTTTCATACACAACAGATGGGAAAAGAAAACAGCAACTCTCGCATGCCGAATTTACGTACTCATGGACTAATAGATAGCCTTAAGTTAGATGAGATATGCACTTAGAGAAACATTCCTTTTTTTATGAAAAATACGTGTTAAAAATATGTTAAAAAACTGACTGAAAACATAGAAATAAAAAACTACTGCAGTACACCATTCGGTGATTGGTCTATCTATCATCATATATATTTTTCTTATTATTTTGTATGATTTTTAGATAAAATATAGATATATATGTTAAACATTAAAACTGATAAGATGTCACTCGCACAAATTTAAAATAAATAAACTATTCTTTTTAGTCACGAATATTAGTTAATTTTATATTGTTTGTGTGCATACATATCTAACTATCTATCTATCTTGAATTCTTGTGAATAGTAATTATTGAAAAAAATGCGCTTTAATAACATAACAAAAGATATCGTTACAAATACCAACTAAATTTTTTATTCAAATGAGCGCTCTATACTAGTTGGAAGGTAGACATTTGAATAAAAATACCTTATGATTATAGGTATTCTTATTGTAAAATATTCTCGTTGTGGAAACAAATATGACTCTTGTTGATAAATTATGCTTCTAAAAAGGTAGAGGAGAAATCTACCTGTCACGTAACAAAACCAGCTGTCAGTAAGAATGCGATGTGCTCTGGATATGACAGGTTTTGTTGTATTTGTATTTTTTTTTCTACCTTTTTGGTTGCGCAATAATCTGCGTGTGGGGACTGTCAGCTGACAGTCATCAGATGTTCGTCAAAAATATGAATCTAACCGCTTAAACACCTCAGCATAATGGTAAGCAGGGTATTGTGCATGTTCTCCTTCCTAGCTAGTTTTTTATTGCTAGCCTTTGGCCACAATCTCACCCGAAGGTAAGTGATGATGCGGTTGGGTAGGAAATAAATAGGCTTAGTCTGGAATGGTATCTGGCTCTCAAAGACAGCTGCCGGAGCACTAATTAACGCTTAGCGGCAAATTTTCTACTGAGGTGACATAACTAGCCAGACGAACATGGGCAAAATGCCCTACCACTATGCGGTGAAGGTCATCATTCGCGCGGCCACGGCGGGATTCGACACATAGGTACACTTTCTTCACAATTAATCGTCATTGTCACTTCTTCAGAACACTGAAAGTTTCGTTTAAGTAGTATTTCCTGATTTTGCGCTTACCTACAATAGGTGAGGTAGTGTTCAACACCTAGCCACCTAAACACCTATCAAATATCAAAATAATTTAGCACTAGCTGAGCATTCCTAATGCTACCACATGTCTTATTCCACATATCTATTCAAATCAACTCAATCGTCTTAACTTTACTATACCACCCGTTATATCTGATATTCAGTTGCACCAAACAACTTTTGAGTACCTAAACGATAAAAAATTATTCCTGTAGTTCGAGTACTTTGGGTGATTGGGTCCATAAAGTTAAAATTGAAACCCAACAATTGGCAGCTTTGTTCACACCACTAAGTTGTCACCATTTCAAATAAAAGTCACTATCGAATCTAAATCGAATCAAACTCTCGTAAACGAGTCTCTCGACACCATTTTCTTAAGACGTATTTACCTCCGGAATTTCGAATCAAAGCCAAACGCTTTGAACTCAAATTACAACCGTATCCGATTATTTACCATGGGAATACCTTGAGAACCGTAATGTTATGCCTTCCGGGTACCCTATGGTTAGACCGGTATTGTAACCATAGAATGTAATGTATATAAAACTGTATGGTAACCTTAGAATGTATATATAGGTATATTAAATAGTAATAAATGTAGGGCAAACGAGACAGAACTAATGATTCAGAGTAATTGATGCAATGACATGTCATTGCATCGAGTCTAAATACAGAAGTATTTGCACAATACTGCTTTGAGGAGTAATATATGATACTGCGGTGGTACCCACCATGAAGGACTCTTGCTTAATAACTTAAGCATAATCTTAACTTTTACCAACAAGCAATTAACAGATATTCACCGTGGAGTACTGAAGAGCAGGATTGCCCGCTGCTGAACACAGCCTTCATTAAAGGGGGCTTGCCATAATCCCTACGCTTGGCAGGCATCTTGGATATCAATCAATCAATCGTTTATTTCAGAAAAATCCATATTTTGTACATGTCAATAGATACTTAATTGAATAATTAATAAAATTAAATAAATAAATAGAATGAATAATGTCATATAAGAGTCACTTAATATTAAATTTATCATTAAATTTCTCCACGACCGACCTCATATGAAGAGTGTTCCAGTGACGCACCACGGGACAATGTATTTTATGTAAAATCGTATTTAGGAGACTATTGCTGCTGTCTCGCACGCGTTGCAACAAGGAGGCCACCCTTTTCCTGACTATTACTCTGAAGCAATCTGTGTTCGTTTCTATAAACATCCCCTATGCACTACAGTAGCGTGGCAACCCCAACAGCATCCTAAGCCCGTTATTATACTGGATGCGCAGGGCATTTAACGATTTTTTTAGTGTAGTTGACCCATAGGCTGCAAGTATAAAAAGTTTGACAGTAGGTACGCCTTAAATAGTGTGATTTTAACCGCTCTTGTACACCTTGCAAACCTACGAGCCAGCATGTTACACCTCACAGCCAATGCCCTACGCTCCCGCTCTATATCTAGGTTATCAGTGAGATCCTCAGTGACCCAATGGCCCAGGTATTTAATTTTCGTGACTCTACTTAGAGGTACTTCTCCAAGTCTTACCGAAGGGACAGACTTGGGTGTTTTGTCCCCTGCCTTAAACACTAGTAGTTCACTCTTTTTAGAGTTATACCTGAGACCGTGGTTCATATCAGTTCCACAGAAGGCGCTGCTGCCCACCTTCTGGTATTTTACATTTAGTCGCCTCTTACGACCCTCACACGTCGCAATGGGGGACGACATTCTAGCCCAGCACCCCATAGGGAACCGTGGAGTGCCATGCTAGAATTGCATCCCCTATATATTCCCGTGGTTGCCGTATAAGGCGATGAAGGGTAAAGAAATACCAAAAGGAAGCAACACCTTCTGAACTGACATCTTATACTGCGTACCACAAAAAGCTTGCATAGCGCATGAATTATGATAAGCCCCTCCTAAGGGAAGAGGCATTAGTTCAACGGTGGACGTCTTTCGGCTATTGATGAAACACCGGATTATTGAGCTCAGTGGCCGTGAGTGTCTTCTGAATGCGGGATCCAGGGTTTACATCCTGCCACAGACTTCAGCTTCAAAGCGTAGAGGTAGGGCCTCGCCTATCTACCTAGATAGAAACTCTGTTCCTGAAAGCCAGTTTACGTAAAATTATTTACGTTGGTGTATAGGTGTTGTCTTGGTAATTTTAGCCCATTGTGATTTTCTTGTTGATTAAACGAACGTTAGTAAAGTTCTATCATAATTATACATACCATTTCGTTCGAAGAGTTCAGTATTTGTAAAATATATAGACCAAGAGTGGTGTCACTAAGGCGAAACGACGTGTGTCTATAATTATATTCTACAAAATATACTGATCTCGAGAACGAAATGCGTATTGTATAACTGTTGAGGTGTGAAAATGTGTATTAAAATTTTAAAGTATACTTAAAAGACATTTTACGAAAGCTCAACTGACTAGTTAATGCCTTTAAATAAAAAAATGTCGCTTAGCATGAAGCAGTGTGTTTCGAGAGCTGTCCAACTAGCTTCCATTCTAATGAATTCTGTTTACCATCTTTGATCAGAACAACAGGTAAAATTGCGGATAAAGGGTAGCCTATCAGAAAGAAACATCAATTGTGTACAAATGATTTCTATAGTTGAAAGTATTTTTGCGAGGCTCCTTTCATAATAAATAATTTAGGTATAGGTACCAATTTCAAAGGCTTTTCTCAGTAAGCAATTTGCTTTGCTCTTTGTCAAATAACTTTTTGTATAATTTCAATGTATTTACATAGAAATTGTCAAACGCGTTTTGTTATTTTATTCAATTATTTATTTACAAATTCATACGTTTTCAGAAATTCTGAGAAATCGGTTTCAATTTTATTTCTTTTGACTTTAAGAGGCAGTAAGTAGGCAAAAAAGTCACCGCCATAGCTTTCAGAATTAGCAAGTTAAAGTGGCAATGGGCAGACCACATTACTTGATGAACTGATAGCCGATGGGGGAAAAGGTCCTCGAGTGGGTACCACGTTACACCGGAAGACGCAGAGTTTGAAGCAATGATAGCTCAGTGGCTTTGGGTATGGACTGCAGCGCAGCAGGTCCATGGTTCGAATCCCGCCGCGGGCTTGAGCTTCACCGCATGGTGGAAGGGCATTTTTGCGAATGCCCGCCTGGCTAGCGACCACCCTCAAGTAGAAAATCTGTCGCCAAGCACCTAACGGTGTGTTCCGGCCTTTATGACGACATCATAAAGGTCACGGGTAGCCAATGGTTACAAGCGGCTAATAGCCGTTCTTTGTGGCGTTCTATGGGGCTATAGTTCAATAGTCGACGTCTTCCAGCTGATGATGATGATAATCATGATGAAGTAGGTAAATACTGCAGGAGAGGTACTTAAATTTTGGATATTGTTATGCATAAAATATTATTTTTTCTGACTTCAAAAAAGAATGAGATGCTATCAGGTGGTTCATCTTTATGTATAGTAATCGATACGTGCACCCCCTAAGGGTTTAGAATGTCCTTCCCCATTTCTTCGCGTGGGTGTCATAAGTGACATGACTAAGGGAAAAATTACGGTGGGAAGCAGCGCCTTCTGAAGAACTGACAACTTCTACTGCGATCCCTAAGACGCCTGCCAAGCGAGGCTTGGATTATGGTAAATCTCCCAACGGTACCCACCTTGCCCGACGGTGGACGTTGCAGTTGATATGATGATGATGAAAAGATATATGTTTTCATTTATTGAAGGCGGGTTTTGATTGTTTTTTCGTTTCTACAGTGAAATCAAATACGACCACGAAGGTATGTTTACTTCATACCTATACCTACCTCTAAGTTGGTCCCTTTGGATTTCACCAACTTCGATGAGGTAGTTTAGACTTAACACTCAATTAAGTGAAATAATATTTTGTTTTCTCATCCCATCAATCAATCAAAATGTGCGTGGAAAAGTACTTTTTGTCTGCAGGCGTGGAAAAGGTTTTTACAATTCAAACTTGCATGAAAGTTTCAAATTAATCTTCAAATAATTTTACCTTCAGTAATAATGAGAATAGTAATTACTTGTTTGTTTTTAATATAAATATATACAAATTTACTATATTATTGAAGGCTCAGTCGCTTTGGCTATGGACTGCCGCGCAACAGGTCCATGGTTCGAATCACGCCGCGGGCTTGAGCTTCACCGCACGGTGGTAGGGCATTTTGCGAGTGCCTTCCTGGCTAGCGACCACCCTCAAGTTGAAAATCTTTCGCCAAGCACCTTACGATGTGTTCCGGCAGCTGTCTTTGAGAGCCAGTAATTCTAGGTTATGCCTGTTAACACCTTCGACCACATTCACTTCAGGTGAGGTCATGATCAAAGGTGGTTAACTATCAATAAAAAAAAAGTTGTTTTTGTTTGCACCAAACATTTGCCTCGATGTAGTGAGGTGAAAAATGGTGTGTTACACTTGGCAGAAAAGTTATTTTGCGTCTCGTTCCTTTGAAACCTTCGCTACTCTCAGGTTTCTATTTGAAGTTGATAGTTCTCGCTTCGCTCGTGGTTCAATCCTGAGTTCCTTCGCTTCCTCAGATTTCAGTGCAAGTACTTGCGGCAAATAACTTTGAAGCCTTGCATAAATATTTCCAACATGCCTATACCTGGATGATTTATAACAGCAGCTATTGCCGATGGTGACGAGTATTATGAGGGAGTGACACAATCAATCCTGTTAATAGAAGGTACGCATCACATTTTTTTTTTATATCACAAATAAAAATGGAACCATTTCCACACTCAAATGTTTGAAATTACTTGTTTATTTCGGTACCGTGGTGGTTCAAAAGTATTTTTGAACCACCACGTCGTGACAAGTTATTTCACACATTTGAGTATTGAAGTCGGTTCCATTTTTTGGTTAAAAGTTGTTTTCACCCCAGTGATCCTTGCTACTTATGGGATTGATTGTCATGCACTGTCAATGACTATATCATCAAGGTAGGAAAATACATCTCAGTTATTGGAATGAAACTCAAAAACTTGACCGATTTTTACACGACTGCCCAAAAAAAGGAGAGTTATGTTTTCAGGGTTCACGTATGTATGTATGTTTGTGAGTTTCTTTTTATTAAATTTAAATGGAAAATCAGCTTTCAAAGAAATCATCATAGTACCGAGTTCTTCAAGTTACTTTTTCATACTGGCTGGCGGTTAGTTTTTTTTTTTTTAATTTGTTTTGAAGGCACTTAGTCACTTCATGTACCTAACTCTATTCAACACAAATGTAATTTTCTTTTCTCTTTTAAAGAACGACCAAATACGAAAACGCTTATTTCATCAACTAATGACCTTACCCTTAAAATAAAATAAAGGGAACGAAAGCAACCAACAGATTTTAGCTAGCCATTATTTTAAGGGCCTTATTGTTTATTATAATCATCTTTTTGCCCCTCAGTAATTTACATTGTGCGGTGTGATGACAAGACTTAGAATTTAGTGGCGATCTACATCAAAAGAATAAGAAAAGAAGTTATAGACATACATAAAATCTATTATTCTCTCATTCAGTTTACTTGGGGTAACTCACTAACGAAATGTGTTAAGTAGGTAGGTACTTGTGTCGGGGACATTAAGTGATTGCAGAGGAAGTTGTTTCTTATGTTTAACTTAGTTAATGAATTTCCTTGCTAAAGTTGAAATGGCTCACATAGGTGCAGATGGGCATTAGTAATAGACTGTATTATTAAGCGCTTCAAGCCTGCTATGAAGCAGAACCCCGTGATACATAAGATTACCGAAAATCATTTGATCCACTACAACCGCATGTCAAAAATGTGAGTTTCATTTTTTAATCATTCAAGGTAGAAAAATCAGATCACTCAACAAGCGCAAATGTTTTTTTTTGCGTACGCAATATCGTGTCGTTTTTATTTATGTACTTATTTGATATGATAGATAGATAACACTTTATTGACATAATACAAATTTACAAACTTAGAACTTAAAAACATAAAAAGTAAGAGTAGGTGTGACAATGGGCGGTCTTATCGCCGAGAGCGATCTCTTCCAGACAACCCGTTGCAAAGAGATAATTATAATTAGATATGGACGAAGGTCTATCTTTACAATACTAATAAAAGTACACAATAAATGATAATATTCAACACAATAAATAATCGTACAACAAATAAAACGTAATTTCAAGGATTAAAAACAGATATACAACGTTCCATGGATATAATACAATTAGTGAAAATAAATAAACGACAAATCAGTACTAATATTATAAATGCGAAAGTAACTCTGTCTGTCTGTCTGTCTGTTACGCTTTCACGCCAAAACTACTGGACCGATTTGAATGAAATTTGGTATGGAAATAGTTTGAGACCCGGGAAAAAACATAGAATAGTTTTTATTCAACTGCGCAAAAGAGGTTAAGGACATATACGCCAGCCAAAGCGTGAACTTAGATAAACTGAACTTGTTATTAAAAAAAAACTCGCATGTAAATATAGTGTATTATTAGACCTATAATTTCTGGCTTAAATCCTTTTTCTTTTGGACTAATAATTAACATTATATAGCGATTAGTATATAGCACTCGTTTTTAGGAGTTTGAGCCAGTTATTCGTAGCTCCAGATTTATTTAAAAAGTATAGTACACATGTATAAATAACTTCCCATTATAGAAAGTTCATTATATTCCCCATGTTTGTGGTGCAATAGAAATATTAAAAACATGCTTATTTTTCTTGAAAGAGATGCTTAAAGTTGGGTCTTTCTTTGATCTAAAATTACGAGTTTTTGAGCTTGTGTAATTTCAAAACTGTATAATTTAATGAAAATCTGATGCACCACAAACCTAGATATTAGGGTAGTGATTACGTAGGTAAAAAATCATTGAGTTTTATTCGCTATTATTAAAATGAGATTGGAGCTGCGTTTTGTATGGGGGCGTTCGTCTAAAATATATCCTTAATGTTTTTGCGCGAACCGACATACGCGTAAGTACCTACGTACGTAACAGATACGTAGGCGTTTCAAAGTGAGAATTTGTAAAGCGAAAGTTAATATTGGCTGATAAAGCTGAAATATCCATTAGTTCAAAAAGAAGGAAATAATCTAAAGACCTTTTGTTATATTAAATGGCAGTCTTTTGCTTTTATTTCGTCATAGCGTGCTGTCGAAAGATTTCAATGCGGAAGGATTTCATCAGGACTTACAGGATTCTGTAGTAGTAAATTCTACCCCGTATTCCACAGTAACACCTTGGTGTGCCGAATTTGAACGTAAGAGCATTTCGCTCGAACTATCCCACAACGGTAGTGACCAAAACCAATGCTCAAAAAGTCGAATACATGCTTGAAAACTTATTACAAAATACTTATTCCCACTTTTTATTGAACGCCCCTTATACCTCTAGAATCTGCAAGTTATTTATGACGAGATTAAATCAAGATAACAATATACTTATTTAAAGATCTTATGCACACCATATTTATTAAAAAGTATTTGTTTGTAGAATATTAATGCATATAATTTTGATGGGTAGGTATATTTCGAATACATATCATTGCGGTATGTATATTTGACACTCATGATTTTTATTCAAATAAGTTGATGTATTGCTATATTTATAAAATTGTCCAGCAAATCCATATCCTATGACTAATTACAACATTGAACACTGTACATCGACTAGAATATACTGGGCAGGGCACACATCAGGATATTTGTCATGCAACAAGGGCGTTTGTCAACATGAATCTACAGGTATCAACTTACCTTCAAATATAAAAATTCACACGCAGTAAACTTAAGTTTTGAAGGAAGTTCAACTTTCTAACACAAACATGCTTCTACTTTTAAATGCTTACATATAACACTCGGTGGTTATTTGAAAAGTCGTACGCGAAACGATTTCGCGAAGGTACGAAGGCGTACGAAGGGTAGAAATACCGCCAAGCGACTGACAGACCAACCACTCAACTTAGTTCTCGTCATGTGCGCATGTTCCTTCTTCAAAATAAAGTTAGTGCTTGTTCATACTACAGCAGCTTTCTATGTGACGTCAACTTGCCAATGCAAAAAATAGATGACGTAGGAAAGAGTAGCGTATGTGTGAACAGGGTGGTGATTTTAATGCTTACCGAAATTCCGTTACATGAAAACGGATTTAACTTAATTTGAATGGCCATGGGACGGAATGTGGTCTTGGCTAAGTTTAGATTTAACCTAGTTATATACAACAATGTGTTTAATTCGCTTGGGGACAACTTCGTAATGTAGTCTAAATACGGTTGGGGAAATTGTACGTATACTCCCACTAATAACGTATATAAGAAAGTATTGTAGGTTTTCATTGGAGATTTAGAGCCAGATATTATATTGAACATAACATAACATATAATATTACAACATTAAAATTATCAGTTTCCGTTCGGATATGCAACCATTTCATTTTAATTGCTAAATATGTCAATTTTTGACTTTTTCATGGACTGAATGTTAATCTTTCATTTAGAACATTCGGATCTTTGATGAACAGTCTATTTAACCATAGCTCTCGCACAGAATTAAATAGGAATTATAATCATACAAGTTAAGTAAAAAAGATACAACTTACTTGTTTTAATTAATGTTTGTATCGATCAGTCTGTGTTCTTATTGATAATACTAATACATTGGCTAAGTGTATAATTAGACTGTTCTAGATAGCGACGAGATTGCGTTATGTTATTTTTATTTTGCTGATGGGTTAGCCTATGACTACTATCTCACCCAATAGTAAGTGATGATATGATCGAAGGCGTTGTTCAGGCTAACCTAGAATTACTGGCTCTCAAGGACAGCTGTCGGAATACACCATTAGGTGCTTGGCGACAGTCTTTCTACTTGAGGGTGCTAGCTAGCCAGGCAGGCATTCGCAAAACGCCCTATATACCACCATACTGTAACGACTGCCATCCTAGGACAACAACCGGGACTGACAGCTTAACGTGCCCTCCGAAGCACGGAAGTGCTCAATAGTAATGTCACAAGCTGTCACCCATCCAACTTATGACAGCGGCGGTCGTTGCTGATTGATCGGTTAAGAAGGTTTTTTGTGTGTTCTGGCGGCTATGCTTATGTGAGCCATCGGCAAGATAGGCATCATACTAAAGAACGATGGGATATATTAGTTCATGCGTCGTGTGTCATGTTGGCTTAGGGGTTAGAGCATACCCGGGTGTATGGCGCGAGTTTGAAACCCCCACATGAGCATAATTTAGAAGAAAAATAACTATGAATTTAAATAATTGTTACTCTTAATTTCAATCACGTGTTCGCAATATTAATTTTAATGACGGATTTAGGGGTAACTTATGGATTCAGATCTTACGAGAAAATACGAGCAATATTTTAAGCTCGCGCATATACCTACCATAATTACGTAGAATGGTTACTAAGTGATAAAACTATATAAATTTGAACTTCCCGACAGGTACTTTACTGCAGCTTAATTTTATGTAAAAAAAGATAATACTAAGATTTGTATGCTGCAGCATCTTCGGTTAATTAAAAAGTATAGGTTGTTCTACTCGTAATACTCTTTTAATCTTACCAGAGGTTCTAGAGTTCTGAGTTTAATCCAGTGCATTTACTTCAATAGGTTGGAATAGAGCAGGTGGGGGCTCTTACCTGAGATTAGCAGCAAATTAAATTTTAATAGAATGTAGGTTTTCTGATCAAAGAAGATACTCCAGTAGGACAATTTTAAAGGCCAAGCGTTAGGATTATGATTTCCATTGGGGAATCATAGTCCATTGGGATAAGGATTATGTTGAATAGTGCAGGACATCTTGGCGACTGAGGGAATTTTATTGATTTTATAGCGAGACGTTTCCGTTCTTTTATATTATTTATATATATTTATGTTAATTTGCGTGGGTGGTATTCCATTTCTATTGATCACATTTTGGAACTTATAAACATACCATATAATTTTTAAAGCCTTTGACTCTTATCTCTCCTGATGGCAGACCTGGCTCACTCCGTACTTTAGGTACAAATCTACAGCTACAGCGGCGGCGTATTCTTCCGGACGGGATTATTCAACGGAGCGTGTCGCGTCAGAAAAGATGAGAGCTATATGAGGCTATGCGATAGAAAGAGAGCTGAGATGCCTTGTAGGTAAATATCGCAAAGCACGGAGTACCTTATATTTATAAGGTACTCCGTGCTTTGCGAGCTGAACTGCACTTTATTCCTTCGTTGCTAGAGTCGCTTATTTATTGGAATGGCTTTACGGACTGATCCTTCTCCAAATAGTCATAGAGATTTATTCAGTAGGGCCCATTTGTGCAATACTGCAATTGCACAGAGGCAATTAGTTCCGATTCCCCCCATGTCTCCCGACAGCGAGACAAGCCGAGGTCCGAACCACAGTGGTGCTCTTGAGCTCGCTGTAAACCCCTCCCATAGAAGCGGAACGTTTTCAGCGTCCTCAGGAGACGGAGGTATAAGAGGCTTTTAGCCTTCTGCGCCCGTCTCGGGAGACGGGCGTAGGAGGCCGGAGCTCCCGGGCTATTGTAGGGCCTTCCGGTGGAGCTGAACGACCGGACAGTCGGTAGTCAGCATCTATTTCCTCCCTACAAATAAAAAGGACAGATAATTCTGGGCTTTTTTATTCTGTGCTGATAGTAACTGATGATGTAGTCCTGGAATGACTGGCTCTCAAGGTCAGCTACCGTAACACACCTATGGGTGCATAGCAACAGATTATATACTTAATGGTGTAACTAACACTTATTTAATCAGCTTAGACACATTTTGGGAAATATTTAATGAGATAGTTTTATGGACTTCATATAGAAGAATTCCTTAGAACTAAGATGACGCTATATATTTCTAGTAGCGGCTCTATAGACTTAACAATCAATCCTAATCGAATTTACGGCGAGCCATAAAACAATAATCTTACAAGATAAAAACGATCCTGAACCATTCAATGGGTTTCGAAACTGAGATCTTCCGTCCCTGGGCCATTAGGACACGCACGTGATCGTTGTTCAACTTCCAATTAATCTGTCTTATAATTTAACGAACAGACTTTCTTAATTTTATATTATTTTATATATAAAGTCGTTTATGCCAGTTGACTCGTAGGTCAACTCGCGATTAAAAATTATTTAAGTTTCAAAAGCACATTACTAAATTATATGTAGCTACAAACTTAAAGCTACATTAATAAAATCTACTTCCAACCAATTATATTTTAATATAAGCTATATATTATAAAAATCCTTTCGTTTGAACAAAAGACTTTGTACATTTATATCTTTCTTATTTCTAATAACTTAACTTCTTTGTACATTTATAAAGCAAATATGGAATCAATATTGCTTTCATATTTGGTCTATACGATCTCAGAGTCAGGTGAATCTAAATAAAACAGCTCTGATCCTAATCTATTCAATGGCCTACCAACCCACGCCAATACTCCAGCTCTCAGCTTCATCAGTTTTCACAAAGCAAACGAAAGTCCTAACGGTGATTCAATTACTCTGTCTGGTACAGACAAAGCTAACTTTATTTCTTTCTTCGTCTGCAATAGAGTTGTGGTAATTAACGACCTAATAATGTACGTATGTCCGGTCAAATTTAAAGTCACGTCAAACTCGAAAAGTTACGTATGATAAAGTCCACCCTCTGCTTGATTCCTGGAGACATGACTTGTGCAATTATAATAAGAACATATTTGGGTAGCAATCAAACCTGGGTTCCAAAGTGTTTGTATAAACTACAAAGCCAAGTGAAATGACTAATCTAAAGTTCGATAACAGCAAGATTATCTTCCATAAGCCGTAGATTTTATGGACAGTTAAATACCTCGCCACAATATCGTCACCGGTACAGCTCAAAACAAAAGAGCCAAGCTGACCCGACGCTATACTGAAGATATCCCGGGCATCAGCCTCTACGAGATTAGAATAGATCGAACAAAAAGGCGTCAGGTGATGACAGCATTATGAAAGAGCTTCTGAGAGCGAGTGGGAGTCGGATAAAAACATGTTTCTTGTGGTAGTACTGACGTGATAGCATATATATCTAAATATTGTAGCAGTAATGCATATAGTGACCAATGTTTTGCTACCGGCTGCCGGCAAATTCTGTTGCTTACCGTATCTCTTCTCGTCTTTGGAAATTACCTTTAATGGTTTTAAAAGACTTAAGCCACTTTGTATAAATAAGCAGAGCTTTTAAAGTTGCCAGGGTCCAATTTAGTATATATTGTATATAATATTAAACGTTAGTGTAATTAGTAGGTACAAACGTTTTTCAAATCAAATTACCAAAGATCATAGTAGAAATTACAAGAGCTTTTTTGTACATAGGCAAACATATACTAATTAAAACTATCAGTCTATGGTAGAACAAACAAAAGCATTTTATGTACTCTCGTAGATAATACAAAATGTCATGATAGCTAATCAAAACGTTTATTTTTGTACATTAATTAAGTTCGTTGTAGAATCTATTAAAGTACTAAGTAACTTAAATACTTTTCCTGAAGGTACATAACGCAAACCTCGTCTTTAATGTTTTACCAGTGTAAATAGGTAATTTCTACAAAACTGTGTTTGTATTAGACAACCGTTGTTGTTTGGTAAAATCAACCTAAGCTAGCGGTAGGTCCTCCATCAAACGTCGAATTTAGTGAAATATATTATGAATTTGGTTAATTCAACCTATGTATATATTTGTTCAGTGTAATGCGTCTGATAACGCGCTGAATAGACAAGGAATCTCCAAACGGTATTTGTATTCTACACCTCATTATTTTTAATTCAAGTTACCACGAGCTAGTTATTTAACCATCGTGAAAGTATATAGGTAGTTGTAGTAACCTACTTGAAGTTTTGACACATGGTTTGCCACGAGTTTTTGAACTGCTTACCTTCACTTCATCATAAAAGAACTTTGTATTTAACATTGTGAGGTATAGAGGAGGAACTTTGTATGTACGTTTTCTACACAAAGGCCATATATACTGAAGAGTTGTAGTTGCCGAGCCGCTTTATTTTGGCAGTTTGAAGTTGAAGCACGCAGATCTTGCTCGTAACATGCCGTCAAATTTGAAGGTGGTGGCGCGGCGTGGTCAATTATCGATATTTCCATAAAGATTACGAACATTCATTTTTATTTAGTCTGTCCATTTGATGGAGTGACGAAGAACACGTTGATTTGGAGTCTTGAGGTCCTCGGTTTGATTTCCGCGGGTCGGAGACATTGGATTTTTTAACAAAGAATTGTTTATTGACCGAAGTCTGGAACTATTATCGGTGGATGGCGCGCTCAGATTGCAGATTTTGCTTGGACATGGGACCGAAACGTGTCTACTTACTTACATTAACTCATAGAAATGAGTGCCCACGGTTTTCTTTTTGTAGGTACAGTCACGGTAATATTATACAGATAATATTACCATGGTACAGTTTACCTCGAAAAATATGAATTGGTACTTACAGCAATTCTATACCTACTCAGAGAAATGCTTCTATTTTCTCAGAGACCTACTACTTGACTTGGAACGTCGTGACTATGTGCTCGGGATCAGATGTGAGTGGTATTCTTGGAAGTCACTAGTACAGAGTGGCGTCTATGAAAGCGGGGCTGCAGAGAAACGTCAAGAAATCACATGTAAGAAAGAACATCTTCCAAGAGAAATCGCAAGAAAAGAGACTATGTTGGTTTAAAGGCCATCTTTTGATACAATTAGTAACTATAATAGCATTATGGATGATTACGGCTTTTGTATTATTTTATAAGTCTCTCATCGCATCTCTATCTTTGCGGTTGCTTCATTCGCTTCTAAACATCCCGCCAGATGTCACTGTTCACAATAATAAAACTTTTTACCTGTTGGAAATTGGCAATTTTGCCAAATGCAATATTGTTACCAATTATCAAAAGTTTATTTACAAATTATAATAACTTTAAGAAAAGAATTCTTACATTGTAAGTAATTGTATTTATAGATAATTAGTATGCACTGGCTACTGGGACGGATGGATGCGGTTCGAATCCCGCTCGTCGTTAAAAAAATATTGCGTCGTAATTTTGTAAATAGGTATAAAATGTTTCTAAAAACTTGTCCTTTTTTCAAGTCGGTTAAAATTTAACGGTACCGGACAGGATAGCTACTGTTAAAATTTGCTGTCTAAAAAGACGGCATTGAAAGGAAGGGTGTCACAAGACTCACCTGATGTTAAGCGGTATCCTCCGCCGATAACAGATGCATTTCGTCACAAGTTACGAAATGCACTGTGCCCGTCAACCTGAGACATACAATTGTTAAGTCTCATCATGTGCCTGTAAATTTACTGGCTCTCAAGGACTGCTGCCGGAACACACTGTTAGGTACTTGGCGACAGATATTCTACTTGAGGGTGTTAGCTAGCCAGGTGGGCATTTACATTTGCAACTACTACCCTCAAGTAGAAAATCTGTCGCCAAACACTTAACAGTGTTCTGGCAGCAGTCTTTGAGAGTCTGTGAGCTTACAGGCACTGTATGTCTCTGGATGAGTGCAGTTTCGTCACTTGTGTGACACGGTGTGTTCCGGCAGAGCCAGTAATTCTAGGTTAGCCTGAACAACATCTTCGGCCACATCATCACTTACCATCAGGTGAGATAGTAGTCAAAGGCTAACCTATCAGGCTAACCTATATAAAAAAAATAAAAAAAACATGCCTTGCTTTGAGAAACTAAGGCAATATTAACAATGACCTAAATTTTAGTAAAGCTGTACATTTAGCTAATACATTTATATGTAATAATAATAATTAATAATAACTAATACATTCTGGGTGTATTCAATTGGGAAGTAATAAAACAACTTTATTATTTAGTATCAACTATTCATATATTTCAATAGTATCTCTTATATTATAAACTAATAACTAACGCTCCGCGCTCAATATTTGGTTTAAGTCTAAAGAAGACGATCAGTTAGTGTCCACACAATCAACAGGCGCACAAAAAGTCTAAAAGATTACATTTGCTTTGTTGAAAAGGGCGTTGAAGATTGCGATGAAAATATTAAATCATACATATTATGTAGATGAAGTTGAAGTGTTTACTTGAGATTCCATACCTTTCAAGATAGTTATGAAAGCAAAATCATTTTTTTATAGGAAACATCCATGTCAGAACTGCTTTTTGGCAAAAAAGACTCTCACATGGATGCCGGTGCACATTAGTCGTATACACCTCGCTTTAGCAAATCGAAACAAATTGTATGGCGGCCATGTTGGATCTGCCATTTTGAATTTTTGACAGCTGTCCTAAGAAATGAATTCCTATGGCTTATGTTGACATAGAGTATCTTAACCCTCAAACGCCCTTATCTAAATGTAAGCTTAGATTATGTCAGCGTGCTGCGTCAACCAAAAACCCTTCAAATACTGGTTCACATTTATAGGTTACAAAAAATCTATACTATTTAGTGGGGAATGTTAACTTTGGTATAAAATATTAATTATAAACAACAAAAACATATTAACTCAAAGATACTCGTGAACAACTTATATCGAAGCATAAATTAAGAAAAAATACTGTTTAATCGATAGCCTAAAGCCCAGTTAATATATATGTACAGTAACTGGGAAACTTAATGTAAACTAAATAATTTTAGTAGGACCTATTTCACGAAGATAAAGAAAAAGTTTAGTGTGAACAGTTAAACGTAATATGAATCTATTCAAAACAAAGATACATTTATAACATTCATAAAATGTCATTCTTTATCTTGTAAGAATTAGCAGGATATTTTAATGTATTAAAGACTTAAAGAATTGTACTGATAGGTACATATGCTACTGTAGATATTATACAAAACCAATAAGACTGGGATACATTTGACACCATATAAAGTATAATGTTATGGAATAATTTCTTTCGTTATATGTTTCTCTAACGCACCATCTTCTAATAAAGGCTTATTTAGTAGGTACCGTTATGTGTCTAAATTCTAATACAAATAACGCTCTTTTTAAGTTACTAACAATTAATATTTTGCGCGAATTATTTTTTGTTTTTGCTAACATTTTCTAATACAACATGAATTTGAAGTACTATTTGATCAAACTTTTAAGGCTTTTCACAGACATTGCGATTTTTTTGTGGCGACTTTGCACCGCACGCGTTGTGTAAATATCTTAAATTCAAAACCAGCCTAAGAAAAGATGTTAATTATTAACATGACAAAAATCGTAATGTCTATGTAAAGCGTTATACTTTGAGAAATATAACATTTTGTAGTAGTTACGTGCGACATCTATATTTTGTTTAAATAATCATAAAATAATTATATTAAATTAGAAAGATCTAATTAAAGTTATGACGTTATCTATCACAACAAGTAAGCGAATAGCCTAAATAGTTATTAACAATTTCAGTTTTGGTATAACAACATATAAAAGATTCGAATTATATTCTCTATAATTATCTAATAGATAGTATTTCAATATAGAAGATTTGCTTTTCTTCAGTAGTCAGTCAAGCCACGAATCTAAAAGTGTTACTTTCATAGTAACGTTTTTTTTTAATTTTTTACCTTAGTGTAGGGTAAAAAATAATCAAGTCGCTAAACTTGCTGAAAATATAATCAAAGATAGTCGCGGTTTGCGTCGCAAATATAAACGAGGCCTAAGAAGTTTTTATTTACTAATACGTGCTTTTATATCCGAGCTATAAATATACATTTAGGTTTTTATAAATATAGTATCTATAGTATATTTAAAATACCATACAGGTATAGAAATATTGCGAAGTTTTCACCGTTATAACCAAACAAATCAACTATGGGTTCAGCCCATAAAGGATAGTTGTTTTATAACCAGTGAAAACATGTTATTGCACATAGTTATGTATCTAACTGTAGTATAGTTAGAGAGCAAAACAAAAAACCTGTAAGTAAAACCTCAACAAGTACACACTCATTTCGACCAAGTAAACAATAATTGCAATTACTTGAAAGGGCTTCATTGTATTATGCATTTATTATATATAATCACCTTATTTGCGTCGACAGCGTAGGCCGGTCCTAAGATTGATTTTTCTACATCTTTGCTCATATATTTTTTTAAACATATATTTTTAAAATTAGATCCTTTTCCATGACTTTTAAAAACTTACATATATAATATATATAGATAATATTTATCTATTGTAATACTATAGATACAGACAGCTTTTTGCACCTACAATTTACTTCGTTTTTGAAGCTGTGAAGATCTAGTTGTCACGTCTAATACATAGATTTTATATAACACTTACTACAACAATTCGATTCTATACTCATACAGCCCAAAACTACGTATGATTGTTATTTTCGACTCTCAAGACAAAAAAATCGCGTAAGATAATTTTTCAAAGTCAATTAAGAAACATAGCTTGTACTATAAAGCTTTTCTTTCACATGAGCGGTAAATAAGAAACCTGACTCACGTTTTCGGCGACGATTGTACAGAATAAAAAAGGTTTCAATGACAAGTGATTGCTTTAATCATCTGATAGCCATTCGATGACTATCGTGATATTTAAACGGTATAATTTCAGCCCTAGAAGCTAGACTACAACTAAATGCACGGTAAACTTAAACAGTACTTCGAAATACGTATGATTCTATAAAGAACGCCAAGATAGAATATAATTTTACATGGCGACGTTTCGTTATTCCATCTCATTCTTACATAGCGTCCAGAAGGCGGTGTGATAAGTGCCGCTATATTGTATTTTTGCTTCTATTCGCGACATATAAATGCTCCATAGTAATGCCAGAGATATTTATTTTAGTGAAAATAAAATAATCTTGAAAAAATCAAATCTTAGCGGCTTACTGATCCCAAACGTAACTCTCAAATCACACAGACTCAAAATCCTTTCTATAGTAACAACAACAATAAAAGAACAGTTTAGAATAAAAAATAAATTAAGCGGTGGAATCATGGGTAGAAGGGTTAGGAATGAGGGTAGTTGTAGAATGTTGTTCACGCAATCTTCTGACTTCACGCGTGGTGGCAGCTAATTCCGCCTGTAGCGCCATCTCTCGTTCTCGCAGGCATTTTATTTCGTTTTGCCATGTCTGAAAAGATATATTATTCATTATTAATTGCATTATAGGTATATACTCAACAAGGTAAGCGTTTTTTTTTTGTTTTTAACTATAGTTTAGCACGAAACATGATCTCTCCTGATTAGCTGTAAGTATACGAAAATGTTTTTTTTTTTTTTTTATGCCTGATAGGTTAGCCTTTGACCACTATCTCACCTGATGGTAAGTGATGATGTGGTCGAAGATGTTATTCAGGCTAGCCTAGAATTACTGGCTCTCAAGGACAGCTGTCGGAACACACCGTTAGGTGCTTGGCGACAGATTTTCGACTTGAGGGTGGTAGCTAGCCAGGCGGGCATTCGCAAAGTGCCCTACCACCATGCTGTAACGACTGCTATCCTAAGAGAACAACCGGGACCGACGGCTTAACGTGCCCTCCGAAGCACGGAATTATATATATATAGTCAATAAGTAAGCCAGGCGGGCATTAGCAAAATGCCCTACCACCATGCAAAGAATGCATTTCGAAGTAAGCATGTTTTTATTGTATCTCCGGGGCAATTGTTTTTTTTGTTAGGGAAAAAATCGTCATACAACGCTAATTAGAAAATAGAGAGATGTAAATAATTAATTAATATAACTTAATTGATTAACATTAATTAATTATATTACAGAATAATTCCAGTGAGATTTCAATCAGATGTACAAACCTATAATCTAAGCTGAATTTAAAACATATATTGGTTTGGCATATTTTAGTTTTGTACAAATAAGTACGTAGTTTTAAACTTTTAGTTACAATATATCATGTAAATAGTACGAAGTTTCCACAACCCTCGCTGCCAATGCAAAGAGGAATTCAATTGTCATACTCAACTTGCAGTATCACACGAGTTGATATCGGATTTAAATTGCTTTATAACCCTGTGTGTTTTAGAATATTTAAAATCGTTCCTAACTAGCGTGTAACTTTGCTATTAAATCTTAGAAGAATGTTTCTACTATCTCCACTCTTTTCTCGCTCAGCAACTTTTATGTTCACTAATGTATATTTGTATTTCAGTAACATACGTGCTCGTTTGGGTATATGGAGAATTAAGTATGGTAGAAGATACATAATATCAAAAGCGAATGTCAGCCGAGGTGACGATGTACTTTGATAAGTATGCCGGTGTAGTGCGACATTAAAGTACCAACTTTGGTAAGGAACGTTACAACGACATTTCTGCCAGGGTTGCCATTTTTTAATATCATCTATGATTTCAAATTCATCTGTGTCTAAAAGATTCTGCAACAGCTGCTATACTATTGACAGCCTGTAATTGCGTTACATTTTACGCATTATATACGGCGCATAGAGACGGTGTATTCGCAAGCCTGGCATGTTTATTCCAGATGTAGTGTCACCGTTCTTGTCCTACTGAACAGCACTTGACATTTAAAGAAGAGTTCTGTCTCGGTCGCCACTATCATTTGCTACAGTGCCCTTCAATCTGTGTTTGCTACTGCTACAAGGCAGAATATATGACACTACTGTGGTAGCCATCAAGACGGCCTTTTACTTAAGAGATTTACCACTTGAAATGAGAACTACCACCTGGTTCTAAGCCAATATTAAGATACTTACAATATTTTGCTTAAGTAAGTCCAGTTTGTCATTCTTTAAGCGGCAGACCTCTTGCCTCAACTGATCTGCATCGCCTCGTGGCATGGCTGCCTCGCCTCGCGTATTTGCCGCGCCCGCCTCAGCCGAAGACATCGATTCCAACCCCGTATCACTATCTACGTACACTACACCTGAAAAATTACACAAAATTAGCATATTTTATTAAGAAAACTGGGTGTTTTATATGTAAGTATTTGTAATGTAACGCCTACCGAACACGGACACAGCGTCAAATTCGTCGCGTTTGCGTGCGGCGACGTCTGAAAATACGAAACAGCGTGTTTTTGTGTGGTCGATTGTGTGCGGTAGACCTTAGTTTCTTTTTATTTAGCCATTGAAGAAATAGTAATTGGAATTTAAACATGCAGTTCGTGAAAAGTATACTTCTATAATATTTTTAGGCGTTAGGCTGTAATCCTCAATCTAATCCTAGGGACTAGACAAAATCGTTAATTGAAATTTTATAGTGCCAGCAACAGGCAAGTTTCTTATAGATTCGTTACGCAACAATTACAGTGAACTTCATTTATAACGACCTCGGGTGTATCAGCTTTTGGGTTATGGCGACGTTACACTGAAGTCTCTAGAATATTAAGTATAAGGACTTTAAGACTGATTTCTGGCTATAGCGACTTCGAACGTTACGCCGATTCGGGTACAGTGACTCTCTAGTCACAATATCTGCAAAGTATATTTAGGTGTATTAAAACTCTTTTTAATAAACCTAAATATACATTGCAGATATTGCGACATAGTCCAAACTTAAAAACCCATTCAAACAAATGTTTATTCGTGGAATCACAAGGATTATTTTTCTTTTGTTTGCATCCACATTGGCCAGCATTTGTTATAATACGCTTTTAGTTATACATATTCAGGTAGAGAAAATGTAATCCTAGAATCAGTTACACTTTTACTTGTTATTTTAGATAAGTAGTTAGTGTCTAAGAAAGCAAAAAATATCACCACACGTATCCCTCAATCGTCGTTATAACCGAAATCCACTGTTTGAATTATGAATTGCTTTATTAATATAAGCAAATTGAAAGCGTATCGCCCAAAAATTCAACAGACCAGGAGTAAGTAGGTTTACTAAGATATGAAAGTGACAGAATACTAAATGGCTAAATTATCGCATGCTAAGATTCAGACTACTTCTAATATTACAACATCTATCTAACTACAGGACTAACCTGTTGCGCTTTTACCACAACTCAGCCAGTCCTTGTCGTCTAATTGGAAAAGAAATGTCCAATAAGTTATGAATCGGGGAATTGGAGAAAATTTGACAAAATGGGACCATTTTAGTATACGGTTTCAACTCTAAATGATTGTTGTCCAATAAATGTAGTAGGGTACAAATGGATATCTATAAATCGGAAATACATAAGGATATAAAATTTATAATTGATTGTTTTTAATACACTTAATACGCCAAAGCCTTGGTCCCTGCTGTCTGAAGATTCAGCGGATAACAGTAATGTAGTTGAACCTATTTATAGCTGAAAGTACTTATAGCTTTTTAGGTCTGACTTACCTTCTAATTCGCGTCACCTGCTACTGCCTTCGTGTCTACTATGATCACCTTAAATGGCGTTCCTTGTAGGGCTCTTGACTTACTTTATAGCATTTTCTTAAAATTGATGTCGGATTTTCAGCCTAAACTTTATTTGTATTTATACCAGCTGTAAAATGATCTTGCTACAAACAGTTCGCACCAAGACCGGATAATATTTTACCGGTTTTTTTACTTCTTACATTCCGACACTAACTTATCGAAGAATCGTACTGTAGTCGTTCAACGGCGGGTGAGGCGATGTGGACCAGAATGTCTCATCCATAGTTTTTCTATATAGTATAGGCACTTACCCAGCGATTCTGATAAATCCGTAGATTTCAAGCTGAAATCGTCACTGGGGTCGTTCAATTGCACAGCTCATGACGTCACATCGGATAATTTATACAAATGTAACACCATTTTGTGCTCAATATAATTTTCTAGTATGCGCCAAGATACTTACCAAGCGGGTCTAAATCCACAGAGTTCAAGCTGGAATCGTCACTGTGGTCGTTCAATGGCGGGCGTGGCGGTGCGGCTCGTGACGTCACGTCTGGGCTGGACTCGCCGGAACCACCCGCGGATCGTACTGACACGGCGGATGCTGATGACGATGGAATCGATGACTTTGATCGCCCGCTCTGGAAGTGGGGGAGGAGGGGAGGATTATATTAAAAGTAAAATGACCCGAAAAGAAAAAGAATAAAAAAATAAATCTACTTTTACTTTCTGATTAAATATTAAAAAAAACTGTGTGGCTGTGTTATGGACACGGCCATTTGTTGTACGTGAATACGTCCCAAAATAGGCAGGCTACCTCCTCCGCCGCGCATTTGTGATAGTGCTTAGGTAGCAGCGGCCAGTGGTGTAATTGGAATTTGGATGAGGATGATATGAAGCTGCAAAACTTACTGTATCCCCAGATTTTGTGACCATTCGTTTTTTGAATTCATCCCTATGGAAGCAATTTTAAAGACGTATTCACGTCAAAATCAGTACACATATTATAAATCCGCAAGTAACTCTGTCCGTCTGTCTGTCGGTCTGTTACGCTTTCACGCCAAACCTACTGGACCGATTTGAATGAAATTTGGTATGGAAATAATTTGACCCCGGGAAAAAAACATAGGAGTTTTTATTTATAGACTGCGCAAAAAGAGGTTAATGGTTTTGGGCGATAAGCGACATACGCGCGGGCGGAGCCGCGCCCGGAAAGCTAGTATAACATATTAATTATAAGTATTATACTAAAAGACATTTTGAGCCGATTCAACTAACGGTTTAAAATGTCTTTTAGTATGTGTCAAACTTACGTTAGTTTTTATCAATTATAAGTATTATGGAGAATGTATTTATTGTTTATATCATAAGTTACTCTAGGTAGTGTCAAAGAGCAACCAAATGTAAAACATTTTGCAGAGACGCGCATGCAATAGTGAACAGCTTTAAAATGGCAATCAGATACAATTACAAGTTTAATGCATGTGTGTAAAAAAAGACACGAAAGCTACGACAGTAAGAGAGATAAGTATATCTCAACACATGCAGCTGCGGTTCTAACTTTTCTAATGAATGCAGGGCCAAGTAATGCTACTTTAAAACAGTCAGTTTGAATATTAAGGCATATCTACGTAATTTGAACATAATAGCCGTTATTTGAAACCGTGTAATAAAGGCTAGGATTGTCAGCGCTTTGCGTCACTTCATACGCGAGCAGACGCGAGATGTCAAGCGAAGGGAGGCGTGACATCACTAGAGATGAACAGAGTAATTATATGACTGTTGACTCTTTTGCTCGTTTCTCTTTTTCACTCTAGCTGGAGCCTCGCCTGGGCATCAGTTCAGTAGGCGATACTAAATTACGACCGTACTACTACCGGCCTTACTTAATGGACATATAATGTTTAGAATGACTTACATTAGGTGTATGAGTCTCATTAGGAGTGAACTTATTTTTCACTAGATGATTCTTGTTGCTATCTCCTGAAAGGTTTGTGTCGACGCTTGGTGATCTGAAATAATACAAATTTATGATTGAGTTTTTGTTCACCACATTCTATAGGTAAGTTGTAGAGGCTTGAACATAATGGTTGAACATCAGCACCAACTAGTGGTGGTATTAGGGTTAGGCTTTGCTGCCTATATAAAAACATCTGGCGCAATCCAGGTGCTTATAGACTTCTTTCTATTACGTTACGATGTTTTTTACAGCTAATAAGACAGCCTACAAGAGAAAAATTTGCCGTAAGTAATCCCAATGTTTTCCGCCACCTGTTCGCTAGAGTCAGTTGTCTTTCTAAATCTGCCTGGAGACTGTATTCAACGACATCATCACTCGTCAACAGATTACCTAGATAAGGATTATCTAAAAATTAATGACAGGTATGTTTTCTTTAAATCATCTTCAATTTTACCACTGATATTCAGTTAATAGCATGTTAGGAAATAAAGCAGTGAATTGGTACAGATAACGTTCTTTTTCGTTATGAACGTTTGATATTCATGGTTCCAGCCGTGCACATGCACATTAAGATATTGTGCGTAAATTTGTGCTGAGATCTTGCGGGGACCAAAACACTTGTGACTCGAGCTGACTGACTGACGTGACTGAGTGCCAAACCAAATGTGAAATGTGACCTTCGGTAAACAGTGTGAAGACATGGCAGAGAGTTAGAAAAACAATCTATTTATTCGGAAAACCCTCACCTCACTTTATAAATTAGCGCTTTCTTCACAGTATCAATGAACCTGGCCCCTGGCCCGTCTTGTTTAGGAGTCCCTTCTGGTTGAGGCGAAACCGCCCCAGCTTCAATCCTCACCCCAGTACCAAGAAACTCCACCGTTTTACTCTTCAACTCTTCCGCTAAATTCTGCAGCAATGACGCTCGAGTTCTCAACTCAAGTTGTGCAAACTTGTCGGCTTTGTAGCAGGCGTTTTCGGCATTTATGAGTTTGGTGAGGAGGAACTCTTTGAACTCTCGACCTTTGCGGAACACCGACGGTTGGGGGAGAGTCGGACCGAAAAATGGTACGTCAACTCGTGCTGTGACGGCCACTTTGTACCTGAAAATAAATTTTAATTTTTAAAGCAACATCGCATATATAATTTTAAGAGCACAAAATTGCATCGTGCATCGGTGTATAGTCTCAAATAAATTACGGCTACGTACGTATTTAATTTCGCGCTATCTAGCATCGTATTGTATCATTATCAAGTGTTGTGTTTAGTTCGTTGTATTTAACTAGATGGCGCTGTACATAAAAAGCGCTAAAGGTGATATCAATAATTTGCAGTTTAGGTAAAATTTTGTATACTCAATATTGTGATTTGAATACATTTCCACGATCTGATCTGCCTTGCTTTTTTTATTCATAAGTCAGGGCTTTCTAGGGCTATGTAATTTTTTTCGGCTTTTAAATTTTCAATATGTATAATACTGAAATATACAAGATATTGGAAAAGTTGTTCTAAATGTTAAGTATATAGAGCTAAATCTGAAATATATTAGAAAAAAATTGCAAGGGCTAGAACTGATACTTCCGAGCGAATCAATATCAATGAAAGTGAAAATAGAAACCACATTTGAAATAAATAATATAATACTTAATTATGGCATACCTACAACAAATACTAGGTACTCGTACATAGCGGCGGCGATGTTTTAAGTAATTTTAATACTCGGAGCAATGAAAAAATAAATATAATAAAATGTGAGCATTAAACCTATAGAAATCTTCACAAGATGTACGAATTACATCCCTTGTTCTTTACTCCCTCATAATCTATCCCATAAAAATCTTCATAATTACACAGCAGAGATTCGTTTGCATATAAATGACTAAGAAAATCTCCATTTCCACTTTCTATGCCATTTAGCTCCGTTGGCGATGCAAATAACACCACTGTGCGTTGTGAACAAACTTTATTTAAAACAAGTCACTTTCCGACTTGCATTAAAGTTAACTTTAATGTTGTATCATAAAAAGTTCATTTTTTTTTAATAATAATTGTAAGTTTAAAATTATCTCCTTCGCTGTGGAATGTTTTATTTAGTTCTTTTCTTATATTGGTACGACTGTGTGTTACTATAAAACTGTTGAGCGTAAGGCGTAATATGTATCGTTTTTACATCGATATAGAATCAAATTGCCCAGAGTATGTCCATATTAACAATATCGTCTTTTAATGTTGTATCATAAAAAGTTCATTTTTTTTTAATAATAATTGTAAGTTTAAAATTATCTCCTTCGCTGTGGAATGTTTTATTTAGTTCTTTTCTTATATTGGTACGACTGTGTGTTACTATAAAACTGTTGAGCGTAAGGCGTAATATGTATCGTTTTTACATCGATATAGAATCAAATTGCCCAGAGTATGTCCATATTAACAATATCGTCTTTATAATGAACGCTGAGACCACAAAGATGCTCATATAAAATGACAGTACAAAAGCAACTATTGCTGTTCAGCAAAAAAAAGGCCGTCGAAGTCAAAAGCAATGATTCTTTTCGTTCAAAAGATCATTTGATTCATACAGTGCGAGCTGCGTATATTTAACGTTTTAACAAACTTCAAGAATGGAGGAGTTCTCACGTCGGATGTAATTTTTCATTTGTTGCCTCATCACTGTATAATATACCAAGCGATTTTGATTGCGTTTCATACATTTCAGATTTGGAAGTCTTTTTTTGAGTAAGTACCTATATATTATTTATATAAATTTGTGTAGGTACTTTGTATAGTCTTATTTTTAATACCTGTTATATAACATAATGTGTAGACCCTACTATGATCATATAGTAGATTCGTTCCTTCTCACTTTCACGTTCAAACAAGAACCATTTGAATGATAAGATGCACAGGGATTCCTTGTAGCTTGAAGGTAGTCGAATAAACATCATGATCTCATCAATCTCATATCAATACTTTTTATGTATGTTAACGTGTTTAATAATTCTGACAATTCATTTCTGTACAAATGTACTAATTACATTTTCATAACCTTTTGAATCTTAATACGAATAAAACTTTAGCGCATTCACATCTTTCTGAAACCAACGTGAGGGCTGGCGCTGCGGCTACTTCGGTGGAGCAACTCAAGCGGCGCAAATATGCAAACCTCGGTATGGGTTACATATTGGAGCCGTTTGGTGTAGAGACATTGGGTCCGTGGGGACCGGGAGCTCATCGTATTTTCCAAAACTTATCTGAGCGCTTAGTCGATGCGACGCGTGATCAAAATGCTGGCACATATTTGGCTCAACGAATAAGCATTGCAATTCAACGGGGCAATGCTGTCAGCATGCTGGGCACGCTGCCAACTGGGAGTGGGCTGGAGCATTTGGACTGCCTATGAGTCTGCTATGACTTATGGGCTGTTTTGAAGCGCTCGCAGCCAAGTTTGCTTAGCCATTCTGAATCGATCAGCAAAGTTAAGCAACGTCCGCCGCGGTCATGACTTGGATGGGTGACCGCTGGTGACATTACTACTGAGCGCTTCCGTGCTTCGGAAGGCACGTTAAGCCGTCGGTCCCGGTTGTTGTCTTAGGATAGCAGTCGTTACAGCATGGTGGTAAGGCACTTTGCGAATGCCCGACTGGCTAGCTACCACCCTCAAGTTGAAAATCTGTCGCCAAGCACCTTTGTAGTAGCTGTAGTGTTGTATATAGTTCATAGTATTTTGTTTAATAAAGGCATACCGCCGGTATAAAAAAAAATACGAATAAATAACTATTGACTAAACTACGTAAGAGAACGTTATACCTAATCATAGAATTTGATTGATTGAGCGGAAGAAGTCACAGACCTAGTAACTTACGAGCTGAATAATAAAGTGCTTTACCTGGTCTCCCCACCGACAGACTCCATGGGCGTGACGACGATGAACGCATGAAGAAAATGTGATGCTATCATGTCCGGCGTGAATGGAGTCGCTTTCTCCTGTAATATAAAAATAAACGTATATGATAGGTCACTTCGGTAATACCTATATAGTAAGAAGACGTTTTAGTGGATACTACTGCATTGTCAGATATTCTGCCTCGAAGCAGTGCACAAACACTGCTATGTGCGTGGAGGGCACTGGACGAAACAAAAGATGCGAAGAGCTCGCAGTTACGAGCGCGGTGCATGTCTAGTCCAGTCATTATAGTAAGTTCACCTCGGAATTCGAGATACCCAGCTGTAGGTCTGTAAATACTTGTATATTCACACCCTAAAAGTTGTCTCGTAACCTACATATGGTAGGGTGTACGTAACTATTCAATTTCAAGGTCAAAGGTCATAAAAGTCGGTTTTTGGCTCTTTTTTGTAAATATCTCATTTTCTATGGGTTTTTTGCTATATGTCACCATCGATATTGTAGAATACAAAATTCTCTACAAATTTTGTTTAATTTTTTTATACGGAGAACCGTTTTCGAGATAGAGGGCAGAGAGCGCGCGGTCACAGCATCACTGCAGGTTGTGGTTCACGATGCGGATGCAGGAAAGCGGGCTTGCAATGCTCTTTAGCTTGTGGCCAAAAAACCGATTTTTGTGACCAACATATACAGTAATTTCATTAAAAAAAATTATATACTTTAACTAACTTGCGTATTTTTTAAGAATTTTCTCTCGAAGAAAATTCACATTGATACAAATTGCACAAACGTCTTCTAAGAACGTTCTGCCTGGAATAATTTTAGGATAGTTTGCTCAGCAAAGGATAGTGATTTAAAATTGCTAATAAGTATTATCCCAATACACATAATCTCAGATCCATCGATTTACTACAAAACCTCTTCATAAAGTCCGTAGATAAACGATAAAAACAATTTATGATATAGCCTATTCCTGTCCTATCACACGAAATGTTCCAGAACAAACCTGGGATAAGATCGTTACGATCTTCCTTTCTGTTGGAGTTATTGCGCGTCGTCAGCCTTTCTTTTAATATGCACTAGAAAAGCTACGTGGAACATATCTCAGTAGCCAAACTCCTCGTGAAAGGCTAGATGCTATGTATTATGAATGATAATAAAGGTGAGAAATGTTCTAGAACAGACCTGGAACACGATTGCTACGATGTCGTTGCCGACGTGTCGCTTCCGTTGCAGTTGTTGCGCGTCGCCCGCCGTATGCGGCAGTAATGGCGCTACGTGGAACATTATCTCTCGGTTGACAAACTGCTCGTAAACTGCTTCGGTTCCAGTGTGACCATTCATAATGTCAAGTCCGCCTCTGTACCCTGGAAAGTAAAAATATAAATTAATTCAAAAGAAAAAGGAACATAATTCAAAACCAGAAGATCAATAATCCAGATTTATTATCTGGATTATTAGTTTACAAAGTTTCAGCCGGTTCTTGTGGTAAATTGGCTTTATACCCTTGTACGTATATTATAAAAGTCTCCTTAATGACATTTATACTGTAGATTATCGGAACGAGGACACTGATAGCACACGGCAAGCTTTTTTGGTTGTAAGCGACAGAAATAGTGGAATGTTATACAAGGGATACCCGAGGTATATTCCGCTTTCCATTTCGAATATCAGGGAAGTATATAAAAAGCCTGATTAGTTAACAGCCCTTATGTAACTTCATGGGTAGTTACTTTCCAAGTTTGAGAAATTAATATTAATTTTATTGGCTCGATCAAAAAGCAAACTAGTCACGATTATATCACTAGACTGAACTTATCAATTCAAACAGAAATCTACCAATACTATACTTTGTTTTTGGAGGACCTTATAAACCTTATAAAGAATGTCAAAATGGCGCGAGACCTAGATCGATTTCTTTCCTTATCATAGATACTGATAACAAATGAATTTATTCCTAAATGCCCGAATTCGGATGCGAGTGGTGCTAACGGGTTAAATCAAACCCAACCTGCGGCTTCTTATTTCACTAGAACAGTATTGTAAACAAACTTCATTCTGACAATTTGGGCATCATAATGGGCTTCGTTTTTAAAGAAGAAAAAAAAACAAAATAATGGTAATCTCCATTACCATCCTAATTAGTCCTGGTAGCTGGTGGTAACAGCAGCTCTGTAACCGAGTTGGTATTCTGAATCTCAAATGTGTTATAATGGAGAAAACATAATTAGGTACCATCTTAGGCATAAGTATATATGTATTACAGGATTATTGTTAAAATGCTAACAACCTCTTAGAGTTGCCTTCTGCTACTCTTAACAACATTTTGAGTTTATTTTTTGGTTTTGATTTTTTTTCCTTTTTATATGTGTTTTTGGCGGAATAAGTACGAGGACCACCGGATGCAAGTCTATTGTGTGTAATGTATTATTTCATATTTTTTATTATTTTGCTCGATGTAAATATTCAAAACTCTATTCGAAGGTATGTCGGTGCGGTCCAGTGTTGCCGCGGCTGGCGCTCTTGGCTCAGAGTAGGCATTAAAACACAAAAAAAAATATTATATAAAATAATCAATTTCTTTTCAAAACACAAAATAAATATAATGTTTGTTAGCACTAACAGATTAAGTCAACCTTCAGAGGTTGTCAGCATTTTACTCATATGATAAACCGATATTCTCTAACCATTTCTCCTTCTCTGAGAAACCGCTCGTTTTATAATTATACACGTGCTGCTAATGAATCGTATAAATTATACAAACACGTAAATGCATCCAGAGATAAAGTTATCGATCCAGCCTAGCCAAGGACCTACTTACGTTTGTCGTGCAAAGTTCAAACCGCTCCAGATTCCGGGACGTTTGACATACGGACACCGGCACGTTGCCAAAGCGTGTCATTCCTGGCAACATTGCCAAGCCTCAATTCGGAAGTGCCAATCTAAGCAACTACTAGACGCCTCATTATGCGTTTCTTATATAAATTAGATTATGTTAACTGACCTCTGTAATATAAAGTCCGGCGAAAATCGCTAGAGAATCTATCTAATCAATCTACTATATTTCCCAACCTTCAATACTTTACTGAATTTTGACGGAACAAGCTCGAGGCCCACCTGATGTTAAGCGGACTAACCTCTGCCTATAACAGATGCATTTCGTCACAAGTCACGAATTGCACTGCGCCCGTCACATTGAGACAGTTGTAAGTCTGTAATTTCACTGGCTCTCAAGGACTGCTGCCGGAACACACCGTTAGGTGCTTGGCGACAGATTTTCTACTTGAGGGTGGTCGCTAGCCAGGCGGGCATTCGCAAAAAGCCCACCATGCGGTGAAGCTCAAGCCCGCGACAGGATTCGAACCATGGACCTGCTGCGCGGCAGTCCATGGTCAATGCCACTGAGCCATCACTGCATCAAAACTTCGAATAGGAATTACGATATATAAACTGCCACATCCGAAGAGAGGATTACTTATGAGACTGAAGTTAATCAGGAAATCTTACTTATAAATTCATCTCAGTCGTGCTGCATACTTACATGTATGTATTAATCGGAAGGATAAAGCCAACGAAATTACAAGCATAAGGCAATTTTGAATGAAGTCTCGACACAACATATAGGTACATATTTTTACTCAAAAAATCTTTTATTTCATAGTTACTAAAATAACGTAAGCATTTGGCGAAGAACTAGGTATTACATGCGAGCGCTTGTCCAATAAATCAAAGATAGGCTTACTCATTACGAGTTCGAGCGAAGAAGTCATTATTGTTCTGTCTAATAAACCACCAGCCAAGACGTGATGAATGATTTTATAATTATTGGTTCTGGTTTATATATTATGTATCTACTCGTAAACGTGAGTAGGTAATATCTTTAGTGCCTACTGAGAGATTGTTGAGATATTTTATGTTAGTTTCTTCTTCATAATACAGAATTTAATTATAACACACTTCCTTTAGTAACTACTTACTGAGGATGTTTTCGAACATAATTAAGTTGGAATCAAAAGTGCCTTTGTGCCTAACTTTCTTAGAGCCTCGTAGTCAGGAAATGAACGTTCGCTCTGCGAAAATCCATATTTAATAATGTTGTCTAGGTCGTGCGGTCGAAGAGTCAAGACCTCCTGAGGATGCTTTGATGTAGAATCCTAACGCGTGGAAAATTTATCCGGTTTGGCTAGACGGCGTTCATGACGCCACGTCAGCTTACCAGGAAAATTAGGCGGAATTGTCAATAGATATATTTTATAACTTTCAAGTGTTTTAATCATGTTTTCTTAAATATATTTAAAATATTTGTTATAATATATTTTTTTCTATACGAGAACAAGATTTTCAGCTTTATTCGTTGTAGACTTTCGCAGCTGTAGACAATTTTACTTTGTTGTCTATATATTCAAAGAATACCTACTGCCGGTACATATTCAAAGAATTTAACCTAATGGTACCTCTCAAAAAAGGGATCCGTAGAAGGATAAAAATTGTGAATTACGAGGATTCTCTTCTACTCAAAAATTCACAATAACCCATTCCCATGTCGTCTGTCTATATATCCGTTAGATGACTTGTATTCAAAATATTGCAACATACAATAAAGCGTATATCTAAAAAATATTTTACCTTTATGATCCTTTAATTTGATCCTCTGGCCCAGCATTTCCAAGAACTCGTCAAAGACAGGCGATGTCTCGTTATTCCCAAAGAGTTCCTCCTCAGTCGTCTGTCCATACTTCTGGTAAAGGACTCCGAATTTGAAACTGTTCACTAGTACATGTTCGTCGTAGGCAGCGATCAGTGAAGATGCGTTGAGACACATGACGGCCATGAAGTTTTCTACGTTCACTTGTTCGTTCAACATTTTGGCCATCTTTAAGGGTGACGGCATGATCCCTGATCCTGAAATAGAAAAATATCAATGCACAAAACATATTGTATTTTATTTTACACTATCTATTTTTATATTGTATTGTATTATTTATCGTTGGTAAATATGACTCTTGTAGTCTTTATACGCAGTATTTTGAATTAATTCAGATTTTTTTACCTAAAGGGCTGGTAAAACAAAATAAATATCATGTTGAACCACACGATACAAAAAAGTGCAAATATTATACGTAATCTTTGTAAAAAAATGTGTTTTAATCAAGACTGATTGGTTGATCAAGAACTGGCACCGAACAGTTTTTCTTATCGAAATATAAGGCTCTTCATCTACAGTTCACTAACAAGATGCGCCCAAACTGCACGTAAACTATTGATGCACATACAAACACTACGTTTTTGTGGGGGTGTATATGATATTGGGTTGGGTACATACAATATAATATATGATCATTTGGGTAGGCAGCAGTAGTCGCAACTACACTCATAAAATATGGAGGGTCACGCCATCGTGAGTTGTAAGGTCTGTGCCATTAATTTTCTAATCAACTCACTTGTGGTGGGTATGAGTCCGTGCATGGTCTCCGTGCGAAGCCTTAGAAGTATCCTGGTGTGGTCCTGCCCAGCCATGTGCTCGTTCTTCAGTGACATGACCACTGGTCCCAGACTCTCGTCGCGTTCGAACCCGACCAGGTTGATGTGTTCCTGGTAACAAAGGTAACAAAGCTTGTGAGAGTGTGAAGGTTACAGAAAAGCTTAATGATAGTGAAACACCAAAATGTGATGAACTCTGGAATAAATAAGATCTATTATTTTCAGAGTCCTCTTCATTTCGGTCTTACGTGAGATGTACCAAAAAGTACCAACGGATGTCAGTTACATATACCAATATTGTATCATCACCACATTACCGCATTTAAGTTCCATTTATAATTTTTGTTTTTATTTTGACGATCAATCCAAAATACAGCATTAAAGAAAGTTACATGGATAACTATGTATCTATATATGTTTGTTCGAAATAAGGTAGGTATACTTAGTAGCGTTATGATACAATATACGAAACTCAGGGTTTTGTTTCTTTTTTATAAGTTACGCTAGTCCTCGCACCCCACAGGCATCCGGGTGGACAATATCGTCCATTTATGAATGAATTTCTATTGTTTTCGTTAAATCGGATGCAAAAGGAAATACGAGGGCAAAACAAATGCACTGTATATGAACTTACGTAAATTGAACTGCAGCAAACTTAGTAAGGAAATAAACATCAAATTGTACAGGTCTTATAAACAACAGAATTTATATGAGAATAACTATGTCACGGCAAACCATAATAATCCGATATAGCAGAGTAGTATTCCAGACAGGCCACGTGTTTTTCCATTAAAACGATAACAATGTTTCCAGTAACAAATGTACCTACTATTTCAGTATAGAGAACAGGAAAGTTACGCTAATTACGAATGCTATAACCAATATTGACCATCAGAACCAACGTAAAATGCCTATTTGACGCGCCTATAGCCTATAAACATGGAATACGATAGGTAGGGTAGCCCCACTTCGTTTTTTATCTTATACTTATTTAGTTTTATAGTTCCTAAATATATGTCATGGTCTATAGGTGCAATCCATTATCCCTACACAATTTTAAAACTAATTAGTATGGTATTTTCTCAAGCTACACTGGTATTTTTCCAGCCTATGAGGCGAGAAAACTTTTCTTATCGAAGTGTAGGGAATACCTATAGGCTGTATTTACTTTATCAAGCTATGTTTTAGTTGAACTGTACTGAAGAGTAGGTTAAATTCATCATCAGCCGGAAGACGTCCACTGCTGAACAAATGCCTCCCCCATAGATCGCCACAAAGAACGGTTATTAGCCACTTGTAGCCATTGGCTACCCGCGACTTTCACGATATCGTCAGTCCACCTAGTGGGGGGCCTACCAACTCTACGTAGAGTAAGTAGGTTAAATTAAATACTAAAATAAGTACTTGGAAGCAATGATAGCCGATCGGTAATACGAGTAGTTATGTACTGTCGTGCCGCAGGTATATGGTACAATCCCCGCCACCGGCTTGAGACATTTTGCGGGTGCTCGCCTGGCTAGCTACCAACCTTAAGTAGAAAATCTGTGGCCAAGCACCTAACAGTATGTTCCAGCAACAATCCTTGGGAGTGAGTAAAACTACAGGCACATGAGACTTAATAACTGTATGTCACAGGGTGACAGGAGGAGTGCAGTTTGAAATGCACTTTTGACGAAACACATAAGTTATAGGCTAAGGTTAGGTACCTCATAACATCAGGTGGGGCTGCGCGTTCCATCACAATGGCATAAAAACGACTGATTTTCTTTGTTGTATGATAGGTATGTCTTTTGTATATATTATAGTTTTTAAGAAACAGCAAAAAGATTAAATATTAAAAAAAACACGTTTCTTGTATGAGGACCCTCCTTTTTTATCAAATTTTTGTTATAACATACTTTTCATTTTGTTATACTCCACATATGCTGCAAATTTTAACAGTTGCTGTTCCAAAGATACAATTAAGGGTAGGTCAGAGGGATGGACTGACACCCTAAAAAGCGCATTCGAGACGAAATCTTTATCAGGTACATACGAAACTATGTACCTACTTATAATTGAAGTGTATTAGCATTAGCATTAGCCCGTCTGCTTGCAGGCAGAGTACAGAAACAACGCATTTTACACTAAAACTAAAAATGTACATTAATTATTGTATTCTTGCAAATAAATTATTTGATTTGATTTTTTTGGAATGGCACTTCATTTTTACTACAACGAAATGAGGTTCAATGAGTAGGTATACCTAGCATATCAGAAAATATGGCAACCGTAATGATAACAACGCGATATTTACGGTAAAAGGTTATTTTTGTAGCTGATGATGGTTTCAGTAATGCGTTTTTTATGGTCAACGAGTCAGACGGAAGTTTAGGTGGTAAATGAACGAGGAAACGGAAGGCGTATGTTTAACGGTTATGTTATAATATGTCGAGTTTAAATTGCAATATAGGCATAGTTTTTTCTATGCCTCATAGGTTAGCCTTTGACCACTATATCACCTGATGGTAAGTAAGTGATGATGTGGTCGAACATGTTGTTCATGCTAACCTAGAATTACTGGCTCTCAAGGACAGCTGCCGGAACACACAGTTAGGTGCTTGGCGACAAATTTTCTACTTGAGTGTGGTAGAAAGCAAGGCGGGCATTCGCAAAATGCCATACCACCATGCAACAGTTTATACAATGTTTATGTAGGTATCAATTATGTTCCCACGTTTTTAATTTCTTATCATTTATTTTTGTTTACATTTCGTCGTAGTGTCATTGTCCTAAATGAAGTTGTTATCACATTATATGTCGTACGTCTCAAATTGTGAACAGTATAGCCCAATATCTAGATATATACATATCGATCTATACCCTATATGGTACTTTAAACTTCCTATTATTAAAATTGTATTATGTTCTTAGGTTATATTGATGACGATTTAGTTGATGATAAAAAGAGATTGAATCTGAGAACGGTATTGAAATATGAATCACTACTTGTAAGGATGACATCACTTGGGTTTTCAATCAGGGTCAATCAAGAACAAGAAATACCTGTTTCTTCATAGTAAGTGACGTACACTTTACCTCAAAACTTAAGTGTGAAGTTAGAATCGTCAAAGCAAATTTTAAAAGAAAAAGGTCCATTTTTGTTCAGAAATCAATTACACTTAATCAATCAATACAAATCAATAATGATGATGGATGTGCCCGACAAAGGAGAGGGAGCAATAAGCAAATGCCTTCTTTCATAAAGCAGAATTGGTTTTGGGGACAATTCGCTTCGGCTAAAGAGCGACGGCCTGTGAAATGATTGCCTGCCGTTATAGGTGCCAACTGAATAAGGCGGGGTGAAAAATGTATGTCGGATTCGCTGGAACTTCGCACTGTGTTCGAAAGGTTAGTTTTTAATAATTTATTTTCTGGTGTTTATAATTTGATTGATTAATTCAACAACCTCCTTTTATTATTTTATATATTATTTGAAGTAATATACAAGCGAAGCGTCAAGTTTGTTTTTATGAAATAATTTATTTAATACAAAAAAAGTCGTCATACTTGTATTCAAAGGGATAGGCAAAGATGAGTTGCGAGGAGCAGACAAGTTTTCGTCCAATGAAATAGCGGGCGAGTCTATAGGCATTTACCGTGCACTGTTCAACACTGCTAACTGCTACGGGAAAAAATCTTACGTATATATTTTCATTAGTATTTTTTTTATATCTGATTAATCGTTTTTTCTTTTTATAAAGCTAAGAGAAAGTGATGAATAACCAAAGTTTTGAAACATGCTTTTAGAAATCAACTTCAAATTCCTATATAAATATTTATAAAAATGACCTAAATTCGAGAAACTTATTCAAAACATTCCAACATTTCCGAGTGACCTACTTACAAACGCAATCTTCATGCGCATCGATAAAAGGGCATTTCCTATCAACATGAAAAAAAATTGTAAGATTTCATCTCAAATGACGCGATCCATCAGGGAGTTGGGAGGAGTATTAACCCGCCGTCCTTTCAATTACCATCTTCAGCTTTCAATTTTCTTCTTTGTGGCGGCTTTAAAAATGGCCTGCGATTCCGATATTTTTCGAAGAAATACGAGATACGTCTTTTGTCAAACCTTAAAAGAGCTACATAATTTAAGATTATAACGGTTCGATCGTTGTTAAATAAAAAAATCCGAAGAGATGAGAATTGAAAAAAAAAATAAGTAAAAGCTAAAACCATATTATGTGTACTATAGTAGCAAATACTTTTTTTTCTAATCGATCTTAGTAAGAAGTTTCATTAACAAGTATACATTGATTAAGATTAAAAAACCCGACTCCAAATTATATACTTTTGTTAAGCATTTTATCGTTCCATTCAAATTAAAAATGTAAGATATATGGAATAAAAAAAAAAAATTAATAATGAATAAATTTAGTTATATATTTATGGAATCGTTTCTTACAACCCTTCATTTTGATATCCCATTCGATGGGTTTTGGGGGCAAAAAAAATTTCTCACAGTATATATCTTACATAACTTTTTTATGTACTTAGTATCACCTGGGCTAGACGAATCGAATGATATATTATACAATATTAAAGTCTGTTGAACCGTTAAGAAGCTATGGTGGAATAAAGAAACTCACAAACATACATCATGAACCCTGATAACTTAACTCTCCTTTTTTTGGGCAGTCGTGTAAAAAGAGGAAAGATGAGCTAATATTATGAATAATTAATTATACAGATTGTAACAGAAACGTTTATACCAACTATATTTATAATTTAAATGTTTAAATACATAAGGTATAAACCTTTTTGTTACACTCTGTATAATTATTCATAGTATTCGTTATCATTTCCTCTTTTTAATGAACCTTCTTACAAAAATCAATTGAAAAAAAAGTGTTTGTTACAATAGTTTACTAGCTTATTGTCTTTACCAACAATGGTAGAGATATATCCTTCGGAAAGGTCTACTGTTGCTTCAAGTATGTGAATAAAAAATGGGATTGACAAGGTTGGTATAACAAAGCGTGTAGCTAAATACCATAAACAAGAAATCTGTTATTTTAAACGGGTAGTTTAAGCTCTTACTTAAGCAAAGATTAGGACCGTCTAACTGATGGCATGATACAAGCATGATGAAAGCTACAAGTTCAGTACAAAATGTACACAGTACTAACAGATGACTTGATTCAATGCATGCAGCTCGCTCTCACGTTGAAGTTCTAATGTAAGTTTACTATAGTGATATGTTGTAGTGCGAATTAAAATTGTAAATATAAGGTTAAAATAAGACTGAATTAAGACATGGGAGTCGGCTCCCAGAGCTTGTAACATTTTCTTGATATAAAATACAGCAGACCATTAAAAAACCTTGAAATTAAAGCTCACACATATCCCAGTAACCGTATATCTTCCTCCACTGTCTGTAATTGTAGCGTATTAGCTCGCGTAGACTCAATTAGGTATTTAGGAGTAAAAATTGGTCACCATTTAAGATGGGATGGAGGATAATATGGATTCGATTAATGTCACTTATATTATAAAGTAGTAGTAGTGTATCTGTTTTTTTAAGATATCATATACGTTGTTATATTGGGAAATCCGGCCCTGACATAAATCACCAAAACTTTAGCTTTTTTGGTAATACCTATTTACTAATTAGTCATTAGGTAACCACGAGGAAAAGTAACACTTTCCGGCCTGGAGAACGATGTTCAGAATTTAATCAGATCATTGATATAAAAAGAGTTGGTACGGACCAAAAAGACTGTACGTAAATATATAGATTTATGAACTAATTGATAGTCATAGAACTGAATAGTCGGTGAGGTATAAATGTATTTTTCCTTGGAATCTGCAAAGCACTAGGATGTATTCGTAAATCATAGAAATTGCATTGTTTTTGGCTATTAGTTAAGCTCCTCAACTAACTTAAATTGATGCGAGCTTTTGTTTGCTTGTGTCAATTTTGGTACATATTTATTCGCTACTGTCAAAGTGTAAATCTTAATCCTAATAAGTAATATGAGGCGAACCTATTGACATCTACCGGGCATATTTAGATATACAAAATAGCTGGCAAAAATACCACAGAAGCTTGTTTGCGCTACACACGCTCCGACCTAACTGATGAGGACCATCAGTTCGATGGGTACTGCCAAACCGTATTTACGCCCGTGTCATCACACCTCGGGTATCGGCTTAGCCATCGCGACGTCGCATTAATCTAGCCTAACCCTTGCCGCAATGGGCCATTGAGCTTTTCACGGCTGATATTACAGTGGGGCGCAGTGATTTGTCTTCAAACATAATTTGGGCACGCTAACGTGAGAGGGGCTATTATACGTGATTTATACTAGGTATATTCTATTACGTACGCTGATGATAAATAATTTATTCTACCACGCTTCAAAAATAACGCAAATGAATGAAGTTTTAAGTAACCTATACGTACTCTTTGTTTTAAGTCATATTTCGTTTAAGTAATAATTTTTATTGTACGTTCATGGATTCTTATATACGATTTAAAAAATAAGGTCGTTATAATTTTATAATAAGTTAATGTTAAGTTAATGCCAGTTGCCAAATGTTAGAGGGCTGGAGCATTTGAACTGCCTGTGAGTCTGCTATGACTTATAGGTTGTCTAAATGCTTTTATTGTAGTAGCTGTAGTGTTGTATATAGATCGCAGTATTTTGTTAAATAAAGGCATAATAACGGTAAAAAAAAGTTGAAGTTATTAATTTTATATTTCAGTTTAATGTGAAGAATAAAGCAATTAAATTAATGTGTGCATACCGCGCATGTCTCCATATGATTTTGTCGTTATTGTAGTACCTAACTTTAAAATCTTTGTTGATGGTACATACTTATCAGAACATAATAAACGTCTTAATGATATCTTATTAATTTTAATGGACTGAAATGGTTCTAGTAAGTTGTTCATCTAGATTTGTGATAAAATAACATTAGTCGATACTGTACAAATGTGTATGTTGCGGTAACGAGACCGATAGCCATATTTTATGCAAATAGTAGAAATACGATACGACCGTTAAGTAGAATTTGCGAGATGGGCGTTTAGTCTATACTATTTTCATGGAAAACCAATAGAAACGGGGTGAAAGAAAACATGCGCCCAATTCAATATAGGTACTATACACCTTGCTGTGAAACAAACAACATAAATATATCAGCACATCTGTGCCTATTTTTCGATGGGGTAGGCAGAGATGCCGAAACAGCGCTCGTAGCGAAGTTTGCTTAGCCATTCTGAATCGATCAGCAAAGTTAAGCAACGTCCGCCGCGGTCAGGAGTTGGATGGGTGACCGCTGGTGACATTACTACTGAGCGCTTCCGTGCTTCGGAGGGCACGTTAAGCCGTCGGTCCCGGTTGTTGTCTTAGGATGGCAGTCGTTATAGCATGGTGGTAGGGCATTTTGCGAATGCCCGCCTGGCTAGCTACCACCCTCAAGTTGAAAATCTGTCGCCAAGCACCTAACGGTGTGTTCCGGCAGCCATCCTTGAGAGCCAGTAATTCTAGGTTAGCCTGAACAACATCTTCGACCACATCATCACTTACCATCAGGTGAGATAGTGGTCAAAGGCTAACCTATCAGGCATAAAAAAAAAAAAAAAAAAAAAAAACAGCCATGTTTAGACAGACCTGTTATTGTCCCATTAATAAGGAAAGCAGTGCAGCTACTGAAAATTTCTTTGCGAATCACATTAATATCATAAATGCGTAAGTTTGTGTTATGTTGGATGTTTGTTACTTCTTCACGCTGAAACAGCTGCACCGATTTGGATAAAATTGGGAAAAAAGATAGTTTTAATCGTGGATTACATTCATTATGATTTTTATCACTTTTCATCATTGCCTATGCAGGTGAAACCGCGGTGCGCAGCTAATATTTAAGTGTTAATATTTTGGCATTATTACGGGTCATCTATGAATGTAATACAGCTTAGTAGAACAAATTTCTTCGTTGTTCCATGTATTAAAATACTTAACTTGCCTTATTCTCATTATACATGCAAAAGGAGATTGCCTATCTTTTGGTTTGACTTAGAAAATTAAACTGATTTTTATTAAATTTGGCACAAGAATATCCTGAACTTAACAAAACGGAAATAATCAAATTATGTTTCTTCAATAAGTACTTAGTTCCCAAAAAATGTTTTATAACCATGTTTGCGTTGATCCAATCTCAAAGATAAAGTATTTTTTCTTATCGGTACCGATATTTATAAAGTCACCCTAGCTTGACATATGACGGTGTCTAGACACTCAAAGCCAAAGTCAAACGTGTGGAAAATAATTTTGTTAGGAATAAACAACTAGCCTTTAGTTTCGTGCTCACTCGAGATACTCTCTATGTAATGCAATACACCCACTTAAAGCCTCTCCAAAGTTACTCTATCTCATGACACGTTTTGTCACTCTATGGGAACTACGTACCTACAGATAATGTTCTTGACTAATATCTATTAGGAACCTAAAGTAGCCTTCGCGTTTTTCAAAGTGTGGGATAAAAGTATAAAAATAGAAGAACGCCGTGGGAAAATTTGCATATTACAAAATAAGTGAACACGACAAGATTGTTATCTGCAATTTGTTATGATACTGTGAATTTAGTTACCTTTCGTGAACTAAAAGGTACACTTGTACTTGAAGAGTTACTTTGAAGCGCTCGTAGCGAAGTTTGCTTAACCATTCTGAATCGATCAGCAAAGTTAAGCAACGTCCGCCGCGGTCATGAGTTGGATGGGTGACCGCTGGTGACATTAGTACTGAGCGCTTCCGTGCTTCGGAGGGCCTGTTAAGCCGTCGGTCCCGGTTGTTGTCTTAGGATGGCAGTCGTTACAGCATGGTGGTAGGGCACTTTGCGAATGCCCGCCTGGCTAGCTACCACCCTCAAGTTGAAAATCTGTCGCCAAGCACCTAACGGTGTGTTCCGGCAGCTGTCCTTGAGAGCCAGTAATTCTAGGTTAGCCTGTACAACATCTTCGACCACATCATCACTTACCATCAGGTGAGATAGTGGTCAAAGGCTAACTTATCAAGCATAAAAAAAAAACAAAAAAAAAAAAAAAAAAAAGGAGTGTAAGTTACATTGTAAGTAATTGTCATAAATGCCTTTATATTTGCGACATCAATTATTTTTGTTTTCTGATACAATATTACTCGTACGTAATTTAAATATATTATGTTATTGAACTGTCATACATAATAGTTTTTTTTTTTTTTATGCCTGATAGGTTTCCCTTTGACCACTATCTCACCTGATGGTAAGTGATGATGTGGTCGAAGATGTTGTACAGGCTAACCTAGAATTACTGGCTCTCAAGGACAGCTGCCGGAACACACCGTTAGGTGCTTGGCGACAGATTTTCAACTTGAGGGTGGTAGCTAGCCAGGCGGGCATTCGCAAAGTGCCCTACCACCATACTGTAACGACTGCCATCCAAAGACAACAACCGGGACCGACGGCTTAACGTGCCCTCCGAAGCACGGAAGCGCTCAGTACTAATGTCACCAGCGGTCACCCATCCAACTCCTGACCGCGGCGGACGTTGCTTAACTTTGCTGATCGATTCAGAATGGCTAAGCAAACTACGCTACGAGCTCTTCAAAAGCTAGTTGACTCAAGGAGTGATATTTTTATCAAATACACAGTGTATTTGATAAAAATATCGAAAACTTAATAACGATTAATTTCACGGACCATATTCCAATTCTAATAACTAAATACTTAGTGTATGTGACCGTGAAAGTTTAATTACTCAATTACTTTTTTGAATATATGTTCCAATATTGATATATTGGCAATTTAATTTAAATGTAATTGTTTTAACTGGGGACGTTACTTTATAGTCGTTAATGGAAACAGGATATTTACTTTACAAAGTTACAAATTTACGAGAGAAAAAATTATAGTCATGTGCGGGATTCGAACCCGCGTCTATCCACCCCTTTAGCCGGGGTCGAAGAACGAGAGCAAGAATTACAGTTATGAGACATTGTGTCATGTTAGCTCAATTAGTTAGAGCATACCCCGGCTAAAGGGGTGGATGGAAGCGGGTTCGAATCCCGCACATGACTATAATTTTTTCTCTCGTAAATTTGTAACTTTGTAATGTAATTCGCTTAGCAGGCGTTATTGCAAACTTAACAATATTAAAAAAAGGATATTTACTGTGTATTTAACAGATATTTTAAAAAGTACCATCCGTTTCTAAAGTTGTTTTTATAAAAAATATTTCAATTAACACGAAAAATATACGAATGAAACAAGAATTAATACTTGGCCAAATAGGTTTTCACCAGAACAGAACAGGTCACAGTAGAAGGGTTACAACAGTTACAAGCTAGTCTTTGATCTGTTGGTAAGCAAAGATATCGTTCAAAGATGTAGGAATAACTTTAGTGTATGAGACCGTGAGAGTTTAATTACTAATTCGTGAATAAAACCGTAGTTGTTATTAACTATAATTTATATTTAATTTTAACAATTCATTTTACATCCCTCTTTACGCAGAGTCAATGAACTCATCAGCTTATTTGAAATAATAACATTTAATTTAATCAAAATAATTGCTTTCTTAGAATCTTCCACAAAAACTTATAAAACTGATCAGATCTCCACGAAACGTAATTAAATTTAAATCAGGCAACACAAAAATATGTACATACGTGAATAAACTTAATTTTTTCGTAACACATTACCGAGACGTCTGTTAAGATCGGGGCGATAAGGCGTCGTACACACTGGCCGGTTCAAATTGCCCCACAATTCTGTAATCGCAGATCTACAACCTCATGTCTCTCATGGAGTTGAAAACTTGCCTCAACCGTGAACGTTACGCGTTGGTAACCCCAGACGCTTTTCCCACATTTTTTTATGTAATGAGCAAGCCCTTACCGCAGCGTTAATTGGTGGACGCGCTATTTTATATTCAGATTTTATTTTATTTTAACTCATATAAATCATGTTCCAGTTGAAGAGCTTCATGGTGGACTGGTCAGGATTATATTTGCATGATAATAAGGCCTGATTACATGTTGTGGAAAGTGGTCTGGCTTAGTTGCTTTTGCTAATTGGGCGATCCTGTTTTCTTACGTAAAGTTAGAAATAACTTGCAGTTTTGATGTTAGTTTATTATAGAAGTATGTCTCTGTTATTTCTCGTTTATCCCTTGCATATATATAAAAAAGAGCCATGATCTATAATTAATTAAATGTAATAATTAACCATGCTATTTTCGTCTCTATATGCGGAGTCGGTACAATATATCTTTCTCTCGCGATATAAAACATAGAGCCATGACCTTAACCCACCTCGATAGCTAGTTTTAATGAATTACGAACTATTTCGTAAATTAAAAGTTTCCAGAAATTCAACATCAACTAAATTCCAATAAACAGAGTTTTACGATCGTCTCTCAAAAACAATACTACTATAAATATAATATGTCGCACGTTGAGACGGACAATTACGAAGATTCAAAACGAAAAAAAACGCAGCAAAAGCACTCGTGGGTATGGGAAAGTTCACACGTGGTAACTGCGCTGATGAGCACGTAGTGAATAAGGGTGGGATTGGGATATGTCAAAGACGCGAGCGTCAGAGCGGAAATAGAATAGTTATCAGTTAAAATCTTATTATAGAATTGAGCTTGAAATATAATGAAAGGACATTTTGCCTGCTGCTTTGGATAGCTACTAATTTCATGTAGAAAATATTGCAGGTAATTTACCTAAATATTTCTGTCACCATGTCGTCAGTTACAAGGCGAAAAAGTAATCAAAATTCTAGATTATTTCAAATAGAAATGCGTTTCTTGGAACTATGAAGTTATCTTTTGACAAGCACACCTATTTTATTATTTTAGCTAATATAGTGTTTTTTTAATATTTTTATGTGTACAATAACGCATGCTCTGCGAAGTTTTCCTAATAAATGTCAGGCTCTTAAATTGATAAATGTAAAATTTTCTAATGAAAACTATTATATATCTTATTCAATATTTTTAAAGATGATAAATAAAAATACGTTTAGATTGTTAAGTCTTACCTTAAAATTTTCAAAGACTTCAGAAACCAATATGTAGTTACATAATTGACACAAATACAAAAAAAAATCATTAGAAGTCCGGATTTCAACAATGTGTTTTTAGAATTACCCACCCGTTCGGTAAATACAAGTGTGACGATGTGTTTTTTTTTATATTCATAAGAAAACGAGTCTGTTTTGAAACAAAACGCTACCGCTTGTCGCTATTCCCATGAATATATTTCAACCATATTCATGGAGCCACCACATAGTTCTTAGCTGAGAAATATAGACCACCTTGTCGCCAAGATCGAAGCCATAAAGATAATGTGAATGATGATGTTTGAATTGCTTTAATTACGGGTATAAGTTATTACTCGATAACTAATGCCCGGTATATTTGATTGCTTAAAAAACTACGCATTATTGAAAGTATTTACCACTTGGATGATACAAGTTTGGGATTTTCTTGGCTTAAACTTGCCAATTGTCTATCAGAGTTAAATTAAAAACATTGAAAATACTAATCCGTCCTAATTAACTGGCAGCTTTGAACTAAAGGAATAGATACGTACTAAGTGCGATTCGGAAAATGCGAAATGAAATCAAGTAAAAATTAAGCTGCGATTGCAATACCTAAGAGCTGTACTTAGGACAAGCAAGCTTGTAGTCATCACTTCCTTCTCAACTACAACTATTTTTGGGTTTGTATTTGTACGGTCTTATGTTGTTTAGGAGGCACCTACTTGTCTAACTTCATGTCGTTTAGCCTCTTCGTTACAAAATTAATAATTTTCTTAGGCAGAAATTTAATTCAATAAGTCTTGTGTAGGTGTTCTAATAATTTCTAATGTTCTTGCTTTACGCTATCGATTGCTAGTACCATTGAATTTAGTTTTGCTCAATTATTTCTACATTTCACGGTTCAGAGTATGCTGTGTTGTCCGTGACGAATCTTTAACGATAGACGCCTACGTAATATTCGCTAACATTTCGATAGTATATATTAAAATAAACTTTGATATAAATGAACATGAATGCGATAACAGGTACGAATAAATAATACTCTCTATCAAATTATCTTCCTAGAATAGAAGAACTATTGCCAACACTTAAAAGTGTATTCCAGCAGCTATTATATCCTAGGGAACTAATACCCATTCTAGGTTCATCCAAATAATATTTATGACCACGTTATTACTAATACTTTCAGTTACTGGTGAGAGGCTAGCTTAAAAGGCAATAAAAATAACTTTATTACGACTCCCCCTTCCCCTTCTTGCACGAACCTGTCATCGTGTTTCATATCATTACAACCACAGAAATGTAAATAAATGTGCCTATTGATTTAGATTTCTGTGATTACCTACCTGTGTAACCCTACCAGTTTTTATAAGTTATTGATTTAATATTTAAGATACATTAAATAGGAACTCTCAAAATTATGCATATTTAATAATAAAGAGTACACAAGCTCATATTTTATGCATGATGAGCAGTTAAAAAACACAAGATAGACGACCTACAACTAGAGACAAATTACCGTAAGAAGGAAAAATAGCAATTCCCACTAGTTTTCCCAAGCTTGAGGGATGGCATACTTAGCTACGAAATTTGAGACTCTCCAGGGACTCTTATAACATCTTTATGTAGGTATTCAGGAAACAAATTCATTACGTAGGAAAACAGAAAAGATAAATATAATTATCAGTAAACTTGAAGCTCAAGGGGGAAAGCGCGTAACTCAAGAGTAAATTGGGCATATGAATAATTGATTCCACTGCACAATAATTGCAGGGTTTTTTAATTTATTATGTCGGTGCAGCGCAGACCATTTTTAGAAGGTCATGGCATAAAAGGACAACGACATTGACGTGCAGAATATATTCATCCGGTGTCAAAGGAAACGTGATCAAGTGGATATGTTCAGTCACCAACTATTTTTGTGTAGAGAGCACTAGAAAAGACTTATAAATCTTGTTATAATATAGCAACCATGACAAGGGACAACATTTTTTATGAAATTAATGTTCCACGCGTATAGAGTAAACCATTTCATGAAAAAACTAAGCAAGAAGAAATATATATTATATTTATTCGCAGCTTCGACCACGGTGATATAAGTTATAGCACGCTATATCGGGATAAACTCAGCAAGTCAGCATAAAAAATATATACAAGACCTATTACGTTTTTATACTTAAAGCAATAGAAAATTCAACACTTTTGTGAATCTGGTTACAATAAAACCTTTAAAAGGGCGAAGCGTTTTAATAAGTGAGTGTCCCAAGCGCATAGAGTACCTAAGCATCTATAACGCAACATCACAAATTGAGTAAAGTGCTGGTAAAACTTGTCGCAAACTTTGCACAATTTAAGTACTCTTCAAACGAGATGCTCTTTGATAAACAAACCGCTCAGCGTAGCGACTGCAAAGCGAGAAGAACAAGTATAATAATTAATAACAGATATGCAGGAACATACACCACCCTGACTATACAATCGATAAAAGCACTGCTATACGAATGAGCTATTTTGGTACTTATATTGATTGAAGATTTTCTAGTTCTTTTACGTTATACTCAGAAAACTTTGTCCTTATACTCAGTTGTCGTGCGACCATATAGACGCAGCCAAAAATCACGCCTGAAACATCTTGTAATCTATCCTAACGACTTATAGTTGATAAAATTCGGTCACGCGATTAAATCTCATCGCGCGGTTATCGAACTACTGCTATTTAGGATAACGTCGAACATGTTTGCGGCTCTGCATTTAAGATGTATAAAGAATATATAATGTGAAAGTATGTATAGGCCACCGTCCAGCGCACAGCAGGCGATGCCAGTTTTATTTGTGTACTACAGACAGCATGGCGCGCGAATGTCGATTGTATGAACACGCGTCGAGCACCCGTTCGGTTCAGGTTTTATTTTCTTTTTAGGAATATCTCGATTATCGACCACTCAAAGAAAGTATGCAATGGTCACGAAAGCAATTAAATCGTGATTCGATTTGTGTACTTTTTCAAATCGCAGCGTTTCGTCATGTATTGCCATCGAGTTGAACCTCCAAAACGTGATTCACTGCACGAAGGTATGCCTTGTTTTTGCTCGCAGTTTCGCATTCGAAATATCCTCATTGGTTTCAGTTTGATTTATTGCTTCACTTATACTGTCAGGTCACTGCTTGTTATTTTGTTTGTGTTATGATATGACATCGGTGTCATTACAATTTTTAGGCCTAATTAGTGTAATTAATACTGTTATTTAGCGGGACTTGAAATGAACCTTATTGATACTTTTGTTTTTCCTCCTTTATGGATATCAATACACCCACATAGTTATGTGATCTCGTCAACAATATATAACAATATGATTTACTATTAAATATTAGCCTCCAACGCGCTCCTTCAGAAAGTAAGTACCTACTCAAAAAAATTGGATAAAAATATCTTCGGATCTAACAAACATCAATATCAAGTTTCATTAGAATCAGCCATTGCGGAGATGAATGACAATAAACAAACGCTTGTTTTTTCAGTTCATAATATATAAGTGTATTGTGATAAAGTGATGAAGTACCCCCCACAATAATTGTATTTAGGGACAAATATTATGGTGCTTTGTACGTTACTCGTAGTACTAAGCCTACTTTGTAGGTTAGGTTTAACGCTTTATTAACAGAGAATCATCAAACGCTGTAGTTGTTCTTTTTATAATGTACTGTAATGGTGGTGTTGGTTGGTCTACCGCTTAGAGAGGTTACTCGTCACCCATGGTCTCTCTTCTATAGTATTGCATAACATTTATCTTAATAAGTTAACATTTGTCTCTTGTCTTACCTTGCCAAGGAAGAACCGCCTGTAGTACTTAGCAGTGTCGTCTGTGTCGATGTTATGTCGCCTCCCAGCCTGTCTTGGGGTGCCAGGCTGGACTCGAGGTTCTACTTCTTCACCATCAGGTGGCGTGTCGTCTACACCATCTACCCAGTAACCACCGTTGGGAGGCTGGACTATCGTAGGTGGAGGTCCTGTAAAGAAATAAATACAAGCTTTCGTAATTAATGAGGTCTCAAGAAGTCAAAACGGAAACCAATTCTTAAGTTATAAGGTACAGCGTAAATATGAGCGTCAACGGCTATCCAGAAAATGTAGTTCATTCCCATCGTACAATGTTTATGTTTGTTATAATTCTCACGCTTGGCAGGCGTCTTGGGGACTACAGGACGTATCCGACGTATCGACACATACATACTGTGTCGTAACACAGTATGTATGTGTCGATTTCAGTAATACGTAATGTTAGAATAAAACTTATTGCTTTACAAAACTTATTATGTAATATATTTATATAATTTATTTTAGTCTAATAGTTAACGAAGCATTAACATAACAAGGGTTTTTTTCCCACGGCCAACGAGCAGCCATCCCACGTGGTGGTAAGTGATCCCCGTCGCCCACGATCATCTGCAATACAAGAGGTCTCGAGGTTGACTAGCCACCCTTTTGTTACACTATTGGCTTAGTTTAGAAACCCAATTTTAAATCAAAAGGTTATCACATATCAAAATCTCGAATAGTATAGCTTAAAATGGCAAAGCAAACAATGACGGAAGAGAATGTATCAGACGCGTAACTAATATATTCATAAAACATTATGAATACCTTTAGTACGAATAAGGGGCAGGCGAGTGATCAACATGATAATTGTTATGACATAAGTAGTTACTTATATGCTTGTCTTTTTTTTTTTTTTTTTTTATTGCTGATAGGTAAGCCTTTGACCACAATCTCACCTGATGGTAAGTGATGATGTGGTCGAAGGTGCTAACAGGCTTAATCTAGAATGACTGGCTCTCAAGGACAGCTGCCGGAACACACCGTTAGGTGCTTGGCGACAGATTTTCTACTTGAGGGTGGTCGCTAGCCAGGCGGGCATTCGCAAAAATGCCCTTCCACCATGCGGAGAAGCTCAAGCCCGCGGCGGGATTCGAACCATGGACCTGCTGCGCGGCAGGCCATACCCAAAGCCACTGAGCTACCACTGCTTCAAAAACAGTCATATGAATAGTACTATTTCTAGTGTAAAATTTCATTTAAAGATGATGTAGGTATAAGAGAGTAGTTGCCGCTCAGTGCGCGTTGGTTTCATCTTTTCTTTTCTTTGTGTTTTCATGTTAGGAGGTACTTATATCACGTATTATATATATTCCATAGTACCAACTTATAGGGGGCTGTAGATTATTTTGGTAATAATGCCATTTATGTAAGAAACACGAGATTCATTAAAGCAATGTCACATATAATATACCTAACATTCAATGAACAAAGGCTCATCATCTTCTAGCATTATCTCACGTATATAAGTTCTATCGACCCTAAAGTTATCTTTAGGTTACCCGTTGGTTACCTTAAAATAAACTAAAGACTCCTTTTACGGCAACGCATATGAGATGAGCCCCGTGGGGTGCTGGGTTAGAATTGCACCTCCCCATATCATTCCGGGGGTGTCGTAAGAGACGAATAAGGTAAAAATACTGAAAGGTGGGCAGCAGCGCCTTCTAAAGAACTGCCAAATTACACTGCGATCCCCAAGACGCATGCCAAGCGCGGTGATTATGGCAAAAACCCCCTTAATAGGGGAGGCTGTGTTCAGCAGTGGACGATCCGGCTGTTACAGTACAGTACAGTATATGAGGATTATGGAACATAACATAATTATCTATTAGGCAAAGATATTCAATTACTTTCGACACTAAGCTTCGTTGTCATATTTAATTTAGGGCTTATAAAATAATTCTTCAAACAAAATATGTCTTATATTATTATTCCCTTCTTATTTATAAGATTCCTATTTTCGAAGATCACGACAGGACATAACGACTATCCACTTCTCTGTCTGATGTCTCGTGACATTTTGACACGGCCCTCTCAAATACCATTACGGAGGCTACTAAAGGTAAGCTGCACAAAACAAACAACGAAAATACAGCATCCAATATATTCCTTTGAGGAAGTCACGATGTCGACATTTTTGGGATGAATAACTACATAAACCTTCACGATTATGCAAGGTTCATTGTTTAATATTTATAACAGTTATACTCGCGTATATCGATGACGACGATTTTCAATAATAAGAACAAAAGGATAAATTTTCTTGCGGTCCAAATTTCACCTAACAATATAACATAATCTTTAGAAAATAAGCTTGGCTGATCTTATGATATTACAAGTCAAATTTCTTTTACCAAGACCAAATCAAATTTCATAGACTATTGCCTCTTGGCACCCATCCAATAGCTGTTTCTAAAGAGACATACTACATACTGTTTCCATTATATGGTTCAATTAATCATCCTTATCACCCACGAAATCTTATTTTCTGGCATATACACATATTTTACTTCCGTTTTCATTTCAATCAGTATGTAAAATATCTGTGATTATAATACGAGTAACTAAACTTGATGAAACGTCTCTAAGATCAAAGTCATATCGGATACTTTAGTCATAAAACTATTCTGAAGCACTTTCTAATCTAAAATAATCTAATTTGTTTGTCCAATATGAATTGAATGCAGCTGACGGTTATGCTATTTTATCTCGAAAGCATATACACTAAAATGTTTATGATTGTGATACATTCATTTTCCTGTCTGTAATCGAAATAAAACTAAAATTATCTACACACATCAAAACTACAATGATAACTGATAAGCCCTTCTTTACTATTAATCGTTCAATACATTTTTAACTATGAGTATGTTCTGAAACTTAAATAACTCTACCGGGATCGACTAGTAAATTGAAAAAACACAATCAAGACTGGATACGCCAGTCACCAATGATTAGAAAATCAGCCAGCTTGATACAGCCTACTCCCTACATAGACCGCATCTAATTTCAGACTGGTCTAGACTGGCTTTTGTCCGTAGGATATTATTTTTACATGCCTTTCAATATAGGCTGAGAGCTGATGATAAATCCACGTAAGGTTTTTTGTACTCCTACGAAAGAGGCCCTGGTCCCTAATTTACGGGTTCTCGAGAACCTAGCTAGTAACTATAGTATATATTATATGTATAGAACATATGATCTGAAACCTTGCTTAGGTACCAGAAGCTTGAATTACATTATTATTTATATTATTTAAAAGCACTTTCATTTTTAATTATTAACAAATTTATTTCATTGTTCACTTAACAAAATGTTTAACGATGATGTTTTATTATAAAAACCAACGTGGCTTTCACTCATTTTAGTAAATAATACGGGAAAACACAAGTTTCAACTACTGTCGGAGCTATGTGACATGGGTTATCCCGTATTATTTATAACGTGATATGTTTTAGTCGAAATTTATTTTTTTATGCTGTTTGTAGTGTTGGAAGTCGATCTTTATAACATATTTTTACTTATATTTAAAAGTTACGAGTTGCAGGTTCCTCCTTAATAGCACTTCATCTTAAGATTACATAATGTTACGTCCTGTTTTGTTAGAACATTGTGGTAGTATTCAGTAATGTGACCATCACCAATTCGCAAGTGTCTTCTATGTACTCACCTCCATAACGACTAAACGGGTTTAGATGAATCTTGGCACATACGAGTATATTACTTACAACTTGGATTAATATTAGCAGAGTAGCTCTCGAAAGAGCGCAACATAACACAAATTACACGCAGGTCTAGCCACTAGGAGAAGATACTGTACTATGAAAGCAATGAATTTGATGCGACTGTCTCTCCGTCTATTGGAGCACGGTCCTGCAGGCTTTATTGTTCACAATGCTCCTTTCATACCGCTACCTAGTATGAGTTGTTCAACGTTTTGCTCAAATGAAACGGACCTGGCAAAGGATCGTTCAAGGGACTGGTATTATATGCATTACATTCAATCACAATATATTTATGATGAAGCCAGCAAACTACCCTTGGTAATGTTAAGACCACAGACTCGGTTTATTGTATTCAAATAAGGCTTATTATGATAATAATCTGACAATACTCCCCGCGTTATTTGAGTGATGTATAGCATCGTTTAAGAATGTCGAGATCCTGGGTCCTAGAGTCCCCGAGTCAGACAATCGCTGAATTTTTCTGACAAAAATATTGTTGGTAGCAATCCAGGGTCTGAACTTGAGCCCTGTAGGTGGCAATAGATTCCGCCATCCTCATTATATATTCGGACATCTTGGGATACTCAGAAGCGCCACAGTTATATGGTGGATATTCCATGTACCCAAACGAAGAGATTTGCTTATTCGTTCATCATACGAATGGAACGCCCTGTCTATGTCTGTGTTTCCAGTTAAGTACAATACGGGGGTCTTCAAAACGTGAGTGAATAGGTAACTTTTGGGTAAGCGGGCTCCATCATCAATCGCATCATCTCTTTACATCAGGTAGAGATCAAGTGCTACCCATTTCGGTATAATATATACCTATATATAAGCTCGCCCTTTTTTGCATGTGACCAAGACATATACAGCGAAACGGGGGTGTTTTTAAACACTCCCGAAGGTTAATCAGTTATGTTCGTGTTATATAAAGATATGATGATATGTTTTTACTTTCAATTTTGATTGTGAGATTGGCGTGTCTTCTAAAATAAACCTGAGTTACTTTAGACATCTTGATCGATAAAGCTCTCAATACAAGTCCTTGTAACTTTTTTATATTCAACGACTTGGAAATAATTTGAAACAAAAACTGATTGTTAGTTTTGGTTTGCTGCGAAAAGTTGGATTAAATTGTTAACAAACAACTAACTAATCCCTGGACTTATCAACCATTCATTAAATGTTAATAAGACTGGAAAAGTTTATCTCAAACGTAACAGATCACGAATCTTGATAAGTAACCACTGTTGCCAGTGTATCTACGTAAAAGATCATTTATTCGTAGACGTAAACAATGTTAGTACGTAATACACACGCGATTGTGTAAAGCAACTAGTCTATTTAAGTCAAAAGCACTTGGGAGATTCAGAAAACTAGAAGACAGGCAGCAGCGACAGTAGAAGAATTGTCAATACTTATACTACGATCGCAAGACACAACGGGATACTGTACTCCGCTTTCAGAAATTTCATCACAAACGGAGATTGGGCGAGAGCTTGCAGTCTTCAGTAACCCAGATGGATGAGACCCGAAGGCACTCTATACCCAAAATGAGCTCAGAAGTCGCGGTACGGCTTGGATCGTCGCTCGTCCCAATGACTACTTGGGAAGTCAAATAACTAATTCGCTACAAAATTGCACGGTTAAGAGTATGCATACGGATATTTGCTCTGTCACTATTTGGGGGGGACGCTAATCGAGACTTAATTGCAATGTGTGGCGTAGTAAGTAACTTTTGAATCCAGAAAAGAAGACAAAAGAAGCTCGAGATTCTAACTGCAATTCTGTCACAAATTCAAGGATTCTATATTTACAAGTCCAGTATACTTAAATATCTCAAAACGTAACAACTTGTGATTCGCTTGGCAATCAGCAGCCATGGCTTGATTTCCCAAGATATGCCAGCCCCGGGTAACTAATTTAATTAATGTGTTAATCAGCTAACTAGCGCTGGGCTGGGTGTCTCTTTCATTTAATTATGTTTGTGGTGGATTACGTAAAGTTTAGGAAACTTTAAGGTAACATAGTGTACTTCACTATATACTGACCTTTATCTGAACAGAAGTAGAAGCTAGCATTAAATTGATTTTAATCAGTTGAATCTGTGAAACCTGTACCTAAAAATATATAGGTATTCTGTGATAATCTACATATTGCAATCTGTATATATCTCTATCCCTATATATCTATCTCTCTCTATATATATAAATCAATTGCGGTAGTTTGCCTCGCTAAAACTCGAGAACGGCTGAGCCAATTTAGGTAATTTTGGTTTTGAAATGTTTGTTGCGCTCCAGGGAAGGTTAAACGTTGAGAAAATATGGATCAATTGTAAGGATTATAGTAAAAACACCAATATCATTTTCCCATATCAACTGTTCAAATATATGACGTTTGTCCTTTATGATAGATGATATGAAACATCGAACAACGGGTCATCTAGTCTTCAATATAAAAATATTGTACTTTTTCCAAGATAATTAATATTTGATTTTACGATAATCTAAGCACTTTTTGTTTATAATTGCATATGAGCGCAATGTCTATGGTTGTAAAGTCGTGGACCCAAGGGTATTTTTAAGGTTTGTTGTTTGCGGGTTTATACGGCAAACAAAAGTATTACAAAAGGGGCATTCAAAAAGGCGGTCGTGAATAAAAACGTAGCTTTAGTTACAATACTTCTTACAATAATATTTCCTTGTCATTTTCCTAATTATTAGAGAGTTCATATGGTACCGACTTCACATACAAGAGAAAAGGATGGGATGAAAATATTACTCTTTTGAGTTAACAGTTACGGGACGAAATTTTCGTTCATATATTTCGGATTTACGCTGTGTTTGGACGCGAGGCTTGAAATGGAGCCATTAATCTAAAAACTGGCACTTTCACACCTTCGTTCTCAGCATTTTCATTACTTTCTCCGCGGACTGGCTGCAACAATGACTTTTGTAATATTAGTTCATTTCGAAAGATTTACCTTTGATAAAGAGATTTCACAGATTGTTTCTCGAGGTTATTAAACTGTTGAACTTGAAATTGGATTAAAAGCAAAAACTCTCGTCCAAAACGAATTTTTTTGCTTCTTATCTTATAACTTTATTCATCAATGCCGTGTCTAATTTAAAAAGTAAAGATATATTAGAGAGACACAATACATAAAGGCATTACAAAGGCTATATGTTTTTTTGCTGAACGTGGCAGTACATTGTAGAATATTTAAATACTAAAATTTGTTATTGACCTTCTTAAAAGCGTCGTAGACGCCTAAATTGAATAAACGTTTTTGACTTGTACTTTGACATGTTTTGTCCCTTTTTTATTGTAATAAATGAGGGCAGATTATTTCTGTTCACAGTTTTTGTTAATTAAATCAAGTTAATAAGATGTATATATACGATAGATCCGTTCAGTTTCCGACAAGAATCAGGACTTTTTCCATATCACCTATTTAAAGTAACGCGCCAAATGAGCAGCCGTACACCACTTAAGTTGACGTAATAGTGGGAAGTCGCTGCACGTAACCAGGTTCATGAGGTTAATCAGAAAAGTTGTTACAATATTTGGATGTCGTGTCCCATTTTTTTAGTACGGTACCCTTAAAACAAAGTTTGGCAAAATAAATGTTTTTTTTATTGTTAACTAAATATTATTTTATAATTTTAGGAATAGTTTTGTCACGATTTCATCAATTCAAAATGCAGTAAACGCAATTCTGCGGCGTGGCAGCATTCGAGTCGAGTAAGTAACTAATTGTGTTATATCAGGTCAACAAACTTTAGCATGAGCATTCACGTTAAAAGCTATTAAAATCATTATAATGTTAATTTGAACAACGAAATATGTTGAAATTTTAAAAATGACGTTGGAGCGTTTCGTCAGATTTCCATTTAAGTATTTTCTGACTTTTAAAACGCTTTTTATAACATATTATGACTGCTTTAACCGAAAGTCTAATTGTTTAGTTATATGTTTATACATTTTCTAGTTATATTTTAATATAAAAAGCACCTAACAGGTGTGTTCTGGCAGCTGTCCTTCAGAGCCAGTAATTCTAGGTTAGCCTGATTCATCTTCGAACACATCATCACCTACCATCAGGTGAGATAATAGTCAAAGGCTAACCTATAAAGCATAATAAAGTCCCGCTGGAAGTTATCTTTTTCCCTCCAAAATAATTAATAATAATATCTAAGAACTCACTTAACCTATAATTTGAACGATAACGATACGATATTAAAATACTTTTACGAACTAAATTCATATCGCATACCAGTACCGGTAGAAAAGACATGTTATAACGACCCCACATGATTGGGATAAAAGTAAGGTGATGATAGACATAACTCATTTCACAACTTCAAAATTCCAAAAGTCTATGTTACGTGTTTGTGATGAAAAGGATATCTTTCACTGTCCAAGAATTGCGTTGGTGAAAGAGATCGCACTTTGTCTCATTTAACATATCGTTAATGTAAAGTCCTATTGCATAATGTACTTTCTAAAACGATTTATATTCGCTACCGTTATGTTTTTAATAAAACTATTTGCCCTGACGAAATGTGTTGCAATGTAACGGGCAAAGTAAAAGGAGTTACAGTAATAACGCTGTAGGTATAATAGGCACTTATAAAAAAATCTTCTTCGAAATTTTTCTTGAATCTGATATTATTTCAAGCGGAAAGATTTGTTTTTCAACTCTTTTGGTTTTCCGGAATAATTGTTGCTCTCACTCAAAAACAGCATTCAGTTGACAAAGAGTCGGAGTTAAATTTGTAGCTTTTGTAACGCTTTACTAATTAGTATCAGATTTGAACTATCGTCAACACCATTTATCTTCTTCTTATTCTTCTTCTTCTTTTTCTTCTTCTTACTCTTATCCTACTCATGTGGAGTCGGTAGTATATGCCCTCTTAACCACAAGGAACTTCAAGAACGTAATGCAAAATGTGGTTTCAAAAAAGCTGACGGGCACTTTCATGGACGACCTGACATCAACCCCCTGGTATGTAATGCTCTTGTTGGTAGTATACTGGCTCCCTACGGGTAGTCAGGTCGGAAAGAGGGTACGAGCCTATTATGCGCCTAATCTGCAGCAGCGCCCAGTCACATCGGTGAGACAGTGGCAGCATGCTAACTAGACGTATTTACCCTTGCCTATTAAATTTTGAAGCGCTAGTCGCTACTCCGCTGACCTTGCTAGTATTTTTTAACTGCTCAACTAAGGTAAGCAATGTTCGCTGCGGTCTTTATTTGTTTGGGTGACTGCTAGTGGCAAATACTACTGAGCGCTCCCGTACTTTGGAGGGAACGATAAGCCGTCGGTCACAGTCGTTGTCTTAGGATGGCAGTCGTAATAGCAGGGTGGCAGAACATTATGCGAATGTCCGCATGGCAGCAGCCACAAGTATAAAATCTGTCACCAAGCGCCTAATGTGTTCCGGCAGCTGTTGTGCTTGTAAACCAGTATATAATTTTAGGTTAGCCTGTAAAATAACATCGACATCGCATCATCATGCGTTCCATTAGGTGACCTACCATCAGGTGAGATAGTAATCAAAATTGTTTTTTTTTTATGGCTGATATGCTAGCATAAAAAAAAAACAATTTTGAAGCGCTCGTAAGTCGTAGCAAAGTTTGCTTAGCCGTTCTGAACCGATCAGCAAAGTTAAGCAACGTCCACCGCGGTCATGACTTGGATGCGTGACCGCTGGTGTCATTACAAATGTAATCCGTGCTTCGCAGGGCATGTTAAGACGTCGGTCCCCGTTGCCTTAGGATGGCAGTCGTTACAGCATGGTGGTAGGGCTTTTTGCGAATGCCCGCCTGGCTAACTACCATCCTCAAGTAGCAAATCTCTCACCAAGCACCTAATGTGTTCCGGCAGCTGCTGTTCTTGTAAGCCAGTATATAATTATAGGTCAGCCTGAAAAAACTCTTCGCTTGCTTCATCCCTTACCATCAGGTAAGATAGTAATCAAATGCTAGAAATAAAATAAATACAACATCCAAAAACATGATTAGAACAATCCCTTATATTCTTAAGTCAAAAACTCTATACAGAAAGCTAAGAGTTCTCAGCCGTAGTGGCACTGTTCCACCGTCGTTGAATTTCAAGCTCTCGTTAGCTTGTTACTTTCGTTAGATATTTCAAAGAAATTCAAAATACGGTTAGGTTTAAGAAACGTTGATAAAATTGTGAGGTTTCATGTTGTTTGTAGGCCAAGAACTCAATTTATTATAGAGCTTTATTATGAGTTGGTCGCATTTTGTCTGATTTAATCAAGACCAGAGCGGCTTAGCTTTAAGCCAGTGTAATTTGTAAAGTTGATTGAAGTTCATCATCTAATGAAATCAGAAACGACTATATTCAATTGTTATCTCTAGCTATTACTGTTGTAACTAAAGTTAATATAATCGTATTTATTTTTAGTAATAGCTAAATCTGATAAGGTTAGCAACTATTTAGTTCTTTATGTCGCCAAAATTATTATGTAGGTGCCTACCAAAGGACAGAAGATGCTTTCCGACCTACAAGTCAGAATTCGCTCAAAAGAAATCTTATGCATGGGCAAATATTAAAATTGGATAAACTGTGGTCCGGGAAAACCCTTCTTTTTCTGATGAGCTAGTGGTACTTGACCACTATCTCACCGGATGGTAGGTTACGATGTGGTCGAAGATATTGTTCAGGCTAACCTAGAATTACTGGCTCTCAAGGACAGCTGCCGGAATACACCGTTAGGTGCTTGGCGACAGACTTTCCACTTGAAGGTGGTAGCTAGCCAGGCGGGCATTCGAAAAATGCTCTACCACCATGCAATCCAAAGACAAAGCACGGATGCCCTCCGAAGCACGGAAGCGCTCAGAAGTAATGTCACTAGCGGTCACCCATCCAAGTCATGAAGGCGGCGAACATTGCTTAACTTAGCTGATTGGTTAAGAACGTCAAAGCAAAACTTCGCTGCGGGGGTTTATGTTAGACTGACAGATCTGAATCCATTTTAGAATTATATTTCATTTTTGAATAGCTGTCACACATCTGACAGAATGACAATAGGTTATGATTTCGTATTCGAAAAAAGTTTGTTACCCAACCAATTTACATGCTGATGTCATGTTTTGTACGGCGTAGTTATCAACTTACTACTTTATCAAATCGTATAATACGTTTTTTATCTCTGTATCCGAATAAAATCGATAGATGCATGTCACAACAAATGTTTGTTCAGTAGCTATAAAGGTTTTTAGGTACAAAAGCTGTCAGAATGTGAATTATGTTTTTTGGATGGTATCAGAAATTGATTGCCTTATAGTTACATATTTGGCCTTCAAAAAATGTTGGCAGTTTTAATCTACTAAACTATCCTAGTAATCTTTACTATGAGGCCAATATGAAGCTTTTCAATGTCTATTTGAATTGTCACACACTCAAATGTGAATTTACAAAAATACGTTTTGTCTTTGTTTTGAACCGTTTCATTTTTGGGGTTTAAAGTAATGTAAGCTATTTTTATCAGATTCCAAAAAACCAAGACGAACAAAATAAATATGACATTATGAGTAACTAGGGAACTAACACTTTACTAACATACTTTGGACGTCATACATTTTTTATTCTAGCTGCGTCCCGCGGTTACACCCGCGTGGTGATGAGGACGAAATGTATCCTATGTGTTCATCCAGCGCCTCTACTATTTCCTTACCAAATTTGATCAAAATTAGTCCATTCTTTTGAGCTTGAAGAAGTCACAAACACACTAACAAACTTTCGCCTTTATAATATTTAGTTAGTTACCTGGCCTTCGTATGTTACTCAAGTATCAAAATTTGATCTGCTAATACAGTGCTGTAGTAGACTATATAGTATCTTCTATATAGTTTCAATAATGTGATGGAACTATAGTTGGAACGATCCAATTTCTATACGTCAATAAAACCCATTATAATATTCTACTTAATCAATATTAAATTAATAAGCGTACTTACCAGATTTAGAAAGAGTTTCTTCCAGCAATCGCCGACTGGCCTGGCAGGCTGCAGCCACGCGCCTCTGGGCGGCGGTAGCGCCTGGCGACGACGGGGGTCCATGAGGAGCAGGCACCCGACCTTCAGCATAAGAGTGCCGGTCAGCTACCGACACCCCTGTTGCTCCCACTGACACAGACCTCCTGTTCTCCGGCCGTGTCACCTGAAAAGATAGTCCTCATTAGTAAAAGGTTGTATTCAGTAAAAGGGATAGCTGAAGATGTGTCAAATTAAAGTTTAATGTAAAAAGTATTTTTTTACCGACTTCAAAAAGGAGTAGATTCTCAAATCGAGTGAATTTTTTATGTTTGTTACCTAAGAACTTTCGACTAAGTGAACAGATTTTGATGATTCTTTTTTATTTGGAAGCTGGTGCTTCCCGTGTGGTCTCATTTAAATTTCATCAAAATCGTTCAAGCCACTTTTGAATCAGTTGAAGTAGTTTTGAAGAGTTATTGACAGTGAATTACAATCGATCCCATAAGCAACTAAAAGGGAGAAAAAAATATTTTCCTCAAAATGGAACCGATTTTAACATACGCAAAAAATGGTTGTTTTGAATTATCATGATACCGACTTCAACTAGTCATTTAACACTTTTTGAGTGTTGAAGTCGGTTCCATTATGAGGTATTTTTTTTATTCAACGCCTCCTCATACTTTTTTATAAGTACATACTGAGCGATAGCTTGCAAATAAATTGAACTTAATCTTTTTGTTTTCCTTTTAGCGATTCAAGAAATACTTGCCAAGAGTGAACTTTACTACTCAATTTGATCGGTGCTTCATCCCAAAATATGTTTCCTAAATCAATAAATTTCCTGCCAATTGTGTTTGACTTGAACTTTGTCCCTAACTGTAAGAGCTGCATGATCAATAAATATTCAGTGTTAACTGCACTAGGTCCAGTATTTCACTCTCATAAGCACTCAAGTATCAAAACCGGGGTTTCGCAGAATTCTCAAGAGCGGCTTGACCTATATTTGACTGTAACATACGCACTCATTGCACTCAAGAGACTTGCATTGTTTAGTTAGTTCCGTTCCATCTGTTATATTATAATATCTATGACGTAAGAAAGCACTCAAATCTAGGAAATCACAGCTAAAAAATAAGTGAGAACAAATCTATAACCCATTTTGAATAGAAGGGTATAGATTAATAAGAGAAAAAAGGAGGTTCTCAATTCGACTGTATTTTTTTACCTCTGAACTTTTGACCAATTTTGAAAATTCTTTTTTTATTTGAAAGCTGATGATTGTCGTTTGGTCCCATTTAAATTTAATCAAAAACGGGAATGTCGTTTTTGAGTTGTACTCCAATAACTGAAAAATATTTTCCTATCTTGATGATATAGTCGTTGACAATGAATGACAATGTCGGGTCATTAGTCACAAGGGTCACTAAAAAGAAAGAAATATTTTTTTTATCAAAAAATAGAACCTACTTCAACACTCAAAAATGTGAAATAACTTGTCGAAGTCACTTACTCTTTTGAGTGTTGAAGTCGGTTAAATGTTTTGATATTTTTTTTTCAGTTAAGCGGTCGGAGTTTACTTGAAAACGCTTCGTGAAGCAAAACACCCGAAATTGTTCTTACTAGGTTACGTGATATGTGAAGTTTATACGTAATTATTACAAAATGTTTTATGCTCTCTGCAATTAAGACAAAGCCTCTTCACCTTTACGCTTCTGACATAACGAAATCTTTCCGGACGATAAGCTAGAAAGTCATAATAAAATAGACTCAAGGCTATTGATTAAATAATACCTAATAAAAACTATCTACCGGTGTCGATGTACAAGTAATTCGACGCGGAGTTTTTGCGTGTTTCTGGACAGTAGCGACTTACAGCTAGACCGCTTACTGTCAACAAAAAATACATAACAGTTTCAGATATCAAAGCGTAAGTTAAAAAAAAATATCAGTTATACGACCATTTCATGGAAAGGCTTTTTATAGCATATTACAAACAAAAAGAATCGTCAAATAAAATGGTCCATCAAAATATACCATCATTTTTGTTTGAAAATGTTAAATATAAAATTTTGTTTCAGATCAAACAAAGTTACCCTAAATGCAAGCCTCGGTTTTATGAATGTATGAAAGTATTTTATAGGAATAGATGTATACTTAAGTCGTGTTCACTTACGTAATAAATGACATATCTAATTGAAGGCGGAAAACTAAATCAGCTGTTTTTGATTGAATCTACTTCCGAAAGACTTACAAAGTGTACAGTCTACCCTTGTCAAATAAATACTACGTTTGGGTCAACAACCAAGATTATTTACTAATTCGAGTTCAAAAGCGTCATAATTGACTTGTTTATATGGTCTAGCTGTTCAGAAACACTTAAGTATACGATGGAAATTCTATGAGAAGCAATGTCTAATCTCGAAGTACAGGCGAGGCTAGTAAGCGTGACGAATCGATCATTGAACTCGCACCGTGGGATTCCGTCATTGTCGATTTTCATTGTAACTGTACAGACAGATATTACATTGCGGTCAATACAAATCGTTGTACTTTCATATTCGAATAGTAAGCCACGAATGAGTCATATTTTACGACAAAAAATTCCTAAAGAACAACCACGAAGAATGGTGCATGTTATCATTTTATGCCGGACAAAGTAAATTTTATTTCTGCCCTAAATGTTCAATCGACGATAAATCAATTTCGTTCAGTAAACAGCGAAAGATGCAGAAGAACTGCAGGTGTCCATCGAGTTCTTAAAATAGCCACAAAATCAATTCCGAAATAATCGAGTGCCCCATAATTCGTACCGGCCGTAAACACCATCAGAAGTTTAAATTTGGAACGACGGAAGCATTAGCGGACCCGTTGACAGCAACTCGAAGTTAGTAGCGCGGAAAACTCGCGCTATTTCTACTTTGATCAAATTAATCTGACGTCACTGACGCCATGTTTGATTTTCGATACGGAATGAAATCAAATATTGCCTGTATAAAATGTTAACATTGCTGAAATAAATTTCGATAAGGCATTTAATTATTATATTATCTGGTAGATTTATTGGAAATGGGATAAATACCTGTTCGATCGTTTTACGCACAACGAAAATGGTTTATATTTTTCAAAACTGTTAAGTAAGTAACCTTTTAACTTTAGTTTATTATGATACAAGTGAGCTAAGTTGCTCATTATACACGTGGCTGTGGGTTGCAGGCCGAACCACAGGCGAGGGCGTAAATAAGCCGAGTGTATAATGAGCAAGTTGCTCAGGAGTTTCATACGCATATTTTCAATACCCTGGCGAGGAAAAAAAAAATTGCACAAATGCGATACGAACACCATACGGAAATTATGGAAAATAGTGCGCAATATTTTTTTTTTTGCTCGCGGCAAATGTATTGTTCTTGATTATATATAAACCTCTTTGTTGTTACAATCTCTATCTGTATTATCCGGTAAAATTGAAAACGCTCTGTTTAATCGCATATCATTTGCAGTTCGGTATTAACTTAACTTTGTAGGGATAATTCTATTACGCACTAATGTATAATATTATTATGCACGAGGGTGTTATAGTTCAGTTTATGGCCCTAAGAACGATATAATAAAGCTCACTTTACGAGCAAGGGTGTTGGACAAAATATTATTATTATAGAAAATTGTGTATCATTTGTGCGTGTTAGTAACTTAGGTTTGTTACAAGTAACGTACACAATACTTTGAACTCTGTTGAAACATAAAAATATACGAAATTGAACAAAAAGTGACTTCATTTATTACGAACGAACGCTATTACGTTAATTGCTGAGTATACAACATTGTAATAGTGGATTTCACGTATCGAATATCCGACTTTGTTTGGCTTCTTGCGAACACCGCCTATTTACGCGTTTATACATATTACTGACAGGTTTACCAATATGTATACAAGATAAATATCGTCAAATAAATGACAATTAAAATTATTTAAAATTGGCCCAGTGAATACGGCGTGCCGTGCAGCAGGTCCTGCGCTCGACTCCCTTCGATTGTTTCTTGGTTCAAAATTAATTTTGTGTATAGAACAGCTCTATCAAGGTTCAAGATATTTCCAGGGACGTAAAGCGTAGGCTTGTTTCCGTAGTATACGAAAAAGCTTCGTATAGTATCCTGTGGTTAAAGCGCAGACACTTATCAGCGCCTTAACTATAGTGCTGAGATTCGTATTGATCTTTAATTTATAGTAGTATTGATCTTTTAATAGATTCTTTAAGGCCAAGTTAATTTAAAAAAGTTTCCGTGAAATTTTCTCGAAATAATAAAATTGCAAAGTTGACTCTAAATTACGCTTATAACGTAAATATCTTCATTATTCATGGATATGTATATGATAAAATGGTATGTGTATGATAACAAAAAAAATTTTAACAAAAAATGGAACCGACTTCAACACCCAAAAGTGTGAAATAACTTGTTGAAGTCGGTACCATGATAGTTCAAAAGTACCTATTATCACAATATTGTGGGCATGGTACCGACTTCGACAAGTTATTTCACACTATTGGGTGTTGAAGTCGGTTCCATTTTTTGTTAAAAAATTTTTTTAAATCTTTTTAGTGTAACTTAAAAACGGCTTGACCGATTTTGATGAAATTTAAAATGGGACCAAACGACAAGCATCAGCTTTCAAACAAAAAAAGAATTTTTAAAATCTGTTCACCCAGACGAACTGAGAACCTCCTCCTTTTTTGGAAGTCGGTTAAAAAAAATTAAAAGCCTCGTCAAAAGGGACAAGTGAAGTTACATTTTCTATTTCATTATTACTTTTGTAAGCATATTACTAACTTTTTTAAAAGCATTGCAAAATCTCAAAAAAAAAATCACAATATGCGTCTAAAGTCCGTCAATTACTTTTTTTACTTTTTATGCACCTTGTGAACCGTTAAGAAGTTATGGTGGAATAAAGAAACTCACAAACATACAAACATTATGAACCCTGAAAACAGAACTCTCCTTCTTTGGGCAGTCGTGCAAAAATATAGAGACTCTAATATTATTTTTGTCGCATTTTAAACAGTCTTCGTTAAAAGCAACACCTCAGCCCAGCATTTCCTAATTCAGTAACATATCGTATCATATAAATAGAAATTTGGTTATAAAGTTTATTTATAAAATTACTCGCCGGTTTTCCGCTGGCTGCTTCTATTCTCGAACACTATTCTTTTTGGAATTCTGAATAAAAGTAGTGCCGCGTAACTGAGTTTTTTTAAAACTGCATGGTATACGTATTGATATACTTACTTACTCAAAGTTTAAGAGGGCGCGGCAACAGTAGAATAGTTGTGTACTGTACATTTGGCGACGCGGTCTGATCGCTTAGCGACTAAGTCCTTCGAATAAATAAAAAGAAATTGGTACTGATCTTTGTGGATAACAACCATGTCTTTAATCTCCACATTTGTAAATCTCCCGAAACCAGACACATTAATCTGACAACCTATTCTACTAACATAGTAAACGTAAAAGTTTGTGTTGGTAATTTTTCAACTCCAAACTGACTTTTAATGAAGTTTGTACACAGATTATTTAGGCTCTTAAAATTGAGATTGGTGATGCAGTTTTGACGTTTGATGTATGGAATATCTGTCACTGTCACTGTCTGTCAATATGTAACATTATCTTTATCTGGATCTCAAATTTGAGATGCACTTATTAATACGAGGCCAAGTCCTATTGGATTAACACAGCAAATTTTTTCTCCGATTTCTAGTAGTTCTCGAGAGAATGCGATATTGGAACCGCAGGCGAAAGCTAGAACGGAAAAAAACTGTTATAATACCATACTGCAATGATTTACTAAGATAAGAGCATATACCTTCTATCGGAACGTTTGCAACACAGAAACGTAAATGCCTACAATACATGCACAACTCATAAGACCTCGCTTCACTTGGAAAAATTGTCGGATTCATAAAAAAAACCTAATCATATTATCACATCAATCTAGACAGCTTAGAAGACAAGTCAAGGACGCCAGACTAGTTTTACTGGTTTTTTAGTACACATTTCGACTTCGCCAGACGCTATATCATTTGTTCTAAGCCAAAGCTTAGGTCATGTTTGTACGGCATTTTTCGAATGCTCGCCTGGCCAGCTACCATGAACCCTCAATTAGAAAATCTGTCGCCAAGCACCTATCAGTGTTCAGGCAGTTGGCATTGAGAGCCAATTCCCTTTCTTGGCTTAGCCTGATCACCTAATGATGGCAGCGGGGCTTAACCTAAAATGTTTTTTTTTCGATATGACTGTGACGGAACACACACGTGGGCCATCAGATGTTAAGCCGTAACCTATGCCAATAGCATTTCAAAAGTTCGTCACGGACTGTACTGCGCCGATTACCCTGAGAGATAAAGTTGTTAAGTCTTATGTGTCTGTAATTTTATAACTACTTACTGGTTCTCAAGGACTGCTGCCGGAACACACTGTTAGGTTCTTGGCGACTGACTTTCTACTGTGGCTGGTAGCTAGCCAGGCGAGCATTCGTAAAATGCCCTTCCATCACGCGGTGAAGCTCAAGCCGGCGGTGGTGGGGTTCCAACCAAGGACCTGCAGCACGGCAGACCATAGCTATTACCGCTCGGCTATCTTTGCTTCTAAATGTAAAACTAGTTCTCAAGGACTGTTGCCAAAATACATCGTTAACGAATAGGTGTCTGGCGACATATATATATATTTTTTTTATGCCTGATAGGTTAGCCTTTGACCACTATCTCACCTGGTGGTAAGTGATGATGTGGTCGAAGATGTTGTACAGGCTAACCTAGAATTATATATATTTTTACTTGAGGGTACTAGTAACAAAAAATCCTTTCGTGAAATGTTGTTGCCTCTTTTGCCTACCCCTTTGGGGAATAGAGCCGTGTAATTTTTTTTTATTTATGTCAAATACTCTACACCAGTTTCCAGAAATAAACATTATGAAACAGCTTCCAACTTTTCAATAACTAAAATGGAAGCTCCATTTGCTAAATGAAATGCACTATGGCATAATGTTTACTTTGTCCACAGTGTTGATTTTTTTGCGTCAAAAGTGTATACATGTATAAATTCAGCTGCAAGATAATATTTTTGTGGATGAGAAAAAGTCACAGTTTCATAGAAAATTCGATTATGACTTGTATTATTCAATATTTACATTCCTTTTAATTTTGTCAGCTTATGCTTATTCTCGAGATACATCATCAGTGCCTGAATTATGATTTATCCCAAATCAAACCAAACTCTGCTAGTTGAAAATAAATTCAGGTTTGTATAATAATATCTGTCAGGTACTAAGAATTATGATTTATTATTTATTCTTAGGTCAGGCAATTAAGATTTGTGTGTTTATAATCATACATTTCCGTGGTTTGCAGGGCTAGAATATCAACCCCTATTGCTAGCTGTTCGTATCGTAAGTGGACATTTAAGCTAATATACCAAAAGGTGGGCATCAGCACCTTCTGAGGAACTTGAGGTGATATCTCAAACTGAGATTCCCATAACGCCTGCCAAGCGTGGGGATTATGGCAAACCCCCTTAAGGGGAGGCTGTGTTCAGACCGGCTGATACAGATACAGAATCACAAATCATGGTTAGAATCCCGAGATTTAATTACCATACAATAAATAAGATAAACGAAAGACCAGATCCAAATTTAGAATTAACTAAGATCGACTGTTAATTGAAAATTTAATCTTACAGTATCATAGTTAGCCTAACGAGTAATGTAATCAATGACGTAAACAGAATGGACAAAACAAAACTAAAGGAAAATAACATAACACCTTTTCACGTAAAAGGTTCACCAATTTCTGAAATCGCTGACGTCACTTTTTCCCTTAACTTATAAAGGCACACGAAAAGTCGCAACACAAGGGTCACTTCAAACTAGAACCTTCACTTTTGCTGTTCACAGCAATATTTGACATAAACACGACACGCGGCAAATACCGGCAGTATTTCCGGGCGGGTGTCGCACCGCCAATGATTGGGACCTGATCGAAAGCAAATTGCCACGGTCTACATGCGACAGACTAGACTTTAGTATGTCTATAGCAATTCATATAGTAATCATAATATTTGAATGGAATGAAAAAATGGGAAGGGGTCGAAGGGTGATCACTACCTTATTTGAGGTTTTAGCTTCAGAACTAAGCATGATGTCATTTATCAAAGCTAGTATCCTTAAGATTTTTAAAAAGATAAGTTACTTGGAAGTTAATAGCCTCGAAATATGTTCATGTTAATTTCCCTTCCAAAAGAATCAGTCTGTGTATTTTATACACTAAAAGCATTTGAGACGAAAAGCATTTAGTCCAACTAATTAAATAGTAAGTAGGTGTTAGTCATTTATCGTCTCTGAAATCATATATAACAAACCTGGATCATATCAGATTAAACAAATAATGTAATACTAAAAATATACTAATATTTTACTTGATATAAAAGTGGTCTATTTATAGGAAAACTCCACCCACTAGTGACGTACGTTCAGTTAATGACAATACCATGTACTATTATGGATCTCGTGAACACGTGTCGTCAGTCAATAGAATTATCTAACAACAAATGATACGACGAAAGATAAGCTTAACATTCATTACGGTGCACTCTGTTCAGATTAAATGAAAATCCATACACAAACACGCGTTGTAAGCAAAAACTTGTAATGGAGACGTCGAAATCACAGAATGATTACATAACTTCTGAATATTCAAGTGATTACGTTGATTGGCAGACACGAAACTATTACGAGAAATCATATACCGAACAAAGACACGGGTAATAAATTATACAATTCATTTAAACTCAATTTTTCCATACGTAGCTTCTTATAGCATAGTTTTGAAGAAGTGATAGCTACGGACTGCCGTGCCGCTGGCCATGGTTACATCACCACCTGCTGGGTTGAACTTCACCGCATGGTGACAGGGCATTTTCCGGATGCTCGCATGGCTTCCAACCTCAAGTAGAAAATCTCTCGTCAAGCACCTAACACTGTGTTCCAACAGCAGTTCTTGAGAGTCAGTAAGTATAAAATTACAGGTACATGAGACTTAACAACTGTAAGCCTAAGGTGATAGGCGCAATACAGTTTGTCACTTCTCATGAAATTAATCTGTTATAGGCAGAGTCATTTAGCATAGTACGTCAGACTCAGGGGCGCCTCGTGCATGTTCCTTTACAATCCCAAAAAGATAGCTTCAGTGGACAATGCACAGTGAAAATCTATTTTTGAAATAATTTAAACACTCAATAATATGAATGCACTCATGCTGTACATATACTTAGTGTATGTACAGCATGTATAATACGATGTAATCATCGTATTACAATTTGTACTAAATTTAAAAAAAAGTATGTATATTAATACATACTTAGATTTTTTTTACGATGTAATTTGTATTAAATTTAAAAAAAAAAGTATGTATATTAATACATACTTAGTTTTTTTTTAATTTAGCAGACGTCTCGACAACCAGTGAAATTACGATTTCACAAACTTGAATTTTCATTACGTGTTATCGCGGGTTAGATCCGTAACGGGGTTTTCTCGTGTACATTAAGCAACAAGGGGTGTCTACGTCGCTATTGTTTGCAGAACAATATTGCAGTGCCATTTTCTCGTCTCACAGATAAAAGGCGCTTCACACGCCCAGTATCACATGTAAGCGTTGTATCAACGTCAATTTACACCTATGACTTTAAGATTGGCAGCCCTTAAGAACGTGTAAGCTTGCTTGCGCGTTTTGCTTGAGTTACCATGAACGGGGTCTTTTATTAACTTGTCTATTCCGTGAAATTTAGGAGTCACGTCACGGGAAACAATACATACCCTTATCAAATAAGACATTACGATTCAATGGTGACCCTTTTTACGTTAGATACATGTTTTAGATAAGTTCACGAGTGTAATTTGGCGTGTCGATGGTATCTTGACGGCGATTTTGTTGAAGTTGAACTCATTAGGGATCGTATGTCTTCATTTTACTTGCGTGTAGGCGGAAAATTACCTTGAAACTTTTTCATATTTTCTTTGTCGGCATGAGCAAACTAAACACTAAACAAAAAACTACACGAAGTATATATTTGCCTGCATATTATATCATCACCCACAGCTTGACATCCATCTTCGAACAAAGGCCTCCCCCATAAGAGCAGGGGCTTTGGTCATATCTCTCACACTTGGCAGGCGACTTGAAGAATGATAATGATAAAGTTATCAGATCTTCAGAAGGCGCTGTTGCCCACCTACTGGTATTTAACCTTTTTTCGCTTCTAACGACTCAAACACAATTTAATTGCCCAATATACGTCAATAAATGATAAAATTATGTTTAAAGCGCTTAAGTGGGATACATAGTTAACATTAGCACCGCGTTGCCAATAAGAAATCAAACACTGTTTATATAAGCTTTATTTTAGGTATATAGCGACGTGTTGCAACGTAGCGGTAACGTTAGTTTTCAGTCCAAAATGCACGAAAATTAATTAAGTAAAAACAAATTTAATTTAAAAAAGTTACAATTAGTTTTCTCGTAGGTTATCCTATGCTTTTATCAAATAGTATACGAAAACAAAATTATTTACGTCATAATAACGTTAAATTACAGGCTTTGTACAATAACTGAAAATTGCTTTAAGAATTTAATGAATACAATAAAATTGTTATTATCGTTCCCTCCCTAATCATGGTACAACTAACAACTATACATCCCATTGAGAAAAATGTATCTCACTAGATCCAATGGTAGCTAGCCAGGCGGGCATTCGCAAAAGCCCTACCACCATGCTATAACGACTGCCATCCTAAGACAACAACCGGGGCCGACGGCTTAACGTGCCCTCTGAAGCACGGAAGCGCTCAGTAGTAATGTCACCGGCGGTCACCCATCCAAGTCACGACCGAGGCTGACGTTGCTTGTCTTTGCTGATCGGTTCAGAATGGCTAAGCAAACTTCGCTACGAGCGCTTCAAATATGGCTCATAGAAGAACAAGGTATATGTACCTTATCGCTTGTACGTGAAAAAATATGACCTCTCCTTCTGTATGTTTTTTTTGTAGCTACCCAATTAGGTAATAAGCTAGTGGGTTCATTGTACAATTTGCCTGGTTTTATAACATTAAACTCGTATAGCGGGCAAGCTCATTACGGTAAAGTCTGTAGCCTAATCGAACAACAGTTTCAACTTATAATTCTGGTAAGCCTAGCCTAGCTTTTAAATTCACGAACGACAGCGGACAAAACTTCCGAGAGCCCCGTCGAGTAATTGTGTTTATCGGACCGTTAAATGACTGTTGCAATCTTTAATCAATGTTTTTTTTTTAAATTTCATTCCGGCATGAGGCCTGTTTGTTTACAGAACTCTTTGTTTCCTTTTTTTATTTAGTTTTTCATTGTTTATTTCAATAGTTGTTTGAATTTGGAAGGGTTTTCGTTACATCAGCTTTGAAATCTGTCTTGGTGTTCAAGTGCCTTAAAATGTTCTTTTTCAATCTTTTCTTCTAGCTTTTGACCACTATCTCACCTGATGGTAAGTGATCGTGTGGTTTTAGATGTTGATCAGGCTAACTTACTGGCTCTCGTTTTCCCTTGCTGACATGTTTTCTACTTGAGGGTGATAGCTATGCGGCCATTCGCAAAATGCCCTATCACCATGCAATAACGACAGCTTTCCTTATACAACAACCGGGACCAAAGGCTCAACGTGGCGTCCAAAGAACGGGTGCGCTCAGTAGTAACACCACTGGCAGTCACCAATCCAAGTCATGACCGCAGCGGACGTTGCTTTATTTAGTTCATCGGTAAAGAATTACTATGGAAGCTTCGCTACGAGCGCTCCATACATATATTATTTCAAAAGGCAATAGAGTGGGTTTTTACAAATACATTTTCAATAATAGTCCAAAGACTGGCACTGTGCCCGGTAAATGGCAATATGTTCGCATTTTATGGGAATAAAACATGTCTAAACTAGTGTTAAGCCTCTACCCACCCCTTTGAGGATACAAAGGCATCATGAGGTAACACAGCTTTAGAGATTTATTTTGTACCAAATGATATTCAGGTGCTCCACTTACTCAAACGAAACAAAGCTACCGGATATATTATTTAAACTCGTAACAATACCTACATTTATTTGTAATTCACTACGCTGTAAATCCAAATCCCATAAAGCCATTGTGTTAAATCCAGGCTAATAACGTGTTGCTATAGAACTAGCTATTGTTAGTGACGACGAAGAAATATGTTCGATTCTAACTCGAGAAGTTGGTTTACTTCCACATGTATGATATCTTTGATCAAGGCATTAAGTACAAAATCCTCGATAATTGAAACTCTAGCATTCATAATACATAAAATAAAGATTTTTTACTTATTTCAGAAAAGGAGGAGCTTTTTAAATCGACTGTTTTTGTGTGTGTTACATCATTACTCTTCACAGAGGGTATATTGATTTGTTTTTTTTATGGGATAGGAGGACAAACGAGCAGGAGGCTCACCTGGTGGTAAGTGATCACCGTCGCCCACAAACATCCGCAACACCAGAGGTCTCGAGGATGCGTTGCCGGCCTTTAAGGTGGTTAATATGCTATGGATTTTTTTTATATTCGAAAATTGGTGCTTGGCGTGGGGTCCCTTTTAATCGAGTCAGGTCTGACCAGTATTAATTGAGTTATACCTAATAATACATATTTTATGTTTAGTTATTTATTCGGTTGTATTTTTTTGTGAAAATTGCTTTTTAAACTAAGCTGTATAATATAAACATGAGATAGAGGGCGCATAAAATAAACAGTATAGGGGCAAAACTTTTTTTTTATGCCTGATAGGTTAGCCTTTGACCGCTATCTCACCTGATGGTAAGTGATGATGTTGTCGAGGATGTTGTTCAGGCTAACCAACATTTTTTCTCTAAATGACCAAAAGGAGCGTTGAATCAGCAGAATTCTACTAGTTTCGTTAGCGAATGATATTGCTGTATACATGGGGCATACAACTTAAAGCTCTTATAACGGCCAAAAGTTTTTATATGTCTAGAACCAACAAGAGCATTGAAAAGGAGCGTCGGGTAAGCAATCGGCATTAAAAACTGACTACCAAATATTCATATGTCGTTCGAAAAAGGTTGAGGATTTTATAAAACTAAAGACACACAATTTTTAAAATCCGGTGTAGCTGGACGTCTGAAATCGGTAGCCAGCATCTACGAGTATGTCCTGCTTTATAATAGATCACAGCGGATTTTCTGTCAAACACTTCCACGGACACAACGTGCTTCAACAGTATTATTTAGGTATTTATATTTTGTTTGTAGAATTTGTTGTGGTGTTGTTGTTTTGAATTTCGAACACGCGAAATGGCCATTTCATCCGGTCCGACCATTCAGTTATTCTCGCAGTATGACATTAATGACGCAAGTGCGTACCTAGAATGCGCTTGTTATTAACGCATTGTGAAACGTCTAAGCGTGAATGGACGTAAGTGGACATAATTGTTTACAAATGTTATGACCGATAGGTCATTAGAACACGACCTTGCTTTAAAGCAGGTACCTTATATATATTTTTACGTATTTTTGAGGAATACTAGCATCGAGATGGTATATTCAAAGCGCAGACTGTTCAGTTTTGTTTTATAAAAAGCGTATGACTTATGATTATATTAACTTAATTTTTTAGGGTATCCAAAGGGCAAATAGAGGTCTTAAGTATCAATTTGCTGTCAGTCTGACCATTTTTAAGTATCATAGGGTCTCTAGTTCGTAAACGGTATAGTTGCAATTACAAGACTTTAATTAAATTTTATGAGTGCACTATTGACCCTGTACGATTAGGTATTTGTACTTGAAATTACTTCAAAATATTTTTCAGAGCGGCAGAGGCTGTAATTTTTTGACCCTCTTGGTTAAGAAAAGAGTAGAAACATATACAACTTCCATTCTAGTACATACATGTTAGCATCTCATGCACTCAAATTAGGACATTTATGAAGGAATTTCAATTGTTATCATTATCTATGTTGCCCAAGGACTAAGATAAAGAAATATGTTCCTTTCAAAGATGTCAGCTTTAGAGAGATAGCTTTTAAAGTAGTGATAGCCGAGTGGTGATAGCTTTGGACTGCTGTGCCACCGGTCCATGGTTCAATGCCTGCCGCCAGTTTGAGCTTCAACGGATGGTGGAAGGGTTGCGATTGTCGCCTGGCTAACTAAGACTATCAAGTAGAAAATCTGTCGCTGAGCACCTAACAGTTTGTTCCGGCAGCAGTCCTTCAGTAAAATGACATGCACATGAGACTTAGTGTCTCAGGATGACGGGCGCAGTGCAGTTCGTCTTTTGACCAAATAGGCAGAAGTTACAGCTTAACACTAGGTGGAAATCGTGCTTGAATCGTCACAATAACACAAAAAAGATCTGTTGTGGATACGTCGCGCCGTCGTCGTTAGAAATTTGGTATTTCTGTATATTATGTACTATATTGTATTCTTACAATATAAGTGAGAATATAATAATAATATATTAACTGAAAACGCCGATTCATAATGCTGTTTTAAGGAAGTAAGTTGTTCACTGTTTGTTGCTTTAAAAAGCCATTATAACGTCAGAAATGACCCACACTTGGCCGGTATTTCAATTGTCGTTATTATCAACCTTAATCTAGGTTCATTGCAGCAGATTGCTTTGAGTTTGTAAGCTCATAATGGCATTCAGTAGAAGCGCGGTGCATGCGAAATTAGCACTGCAGCATTTTTGTTCAGCACAATGATGCAATCTGAGCACTCAGCGGGTTCTTTGTGAGGGAAACATGAACGAGTGGTTCGCGATTGTGAACTGTTTGAATAAAGCCAGATTCACTTTAGGCGTGTTAATACTTAGGTATGTTTGTAAAGATATGCTGGGATCAGTCCTTGGTACAACACCGGAATACACCTCTGGTTAAATACGTTCACTACGATGTTTATAATTCGACACTAAAGTTGAACATCGTCAGGTATGCCCAAAATGATTTTATCAGCCGGAAAAAAATATTTTTAATTTAAACTTTTGAAACGTAAAATATGCCAGCGAGAATTCGAAATTCGAACGGCGGGATCGATTTTATAAAACAACTTACTACGTATGTATTTCCATACGGACGGAATTAGTTTTAGACCGTTCACGTTAGTAAAAAATATTTGTTAGAAACTTTTTCCGTGTGTTCGAAATTTGAACAGCGCGATCGAAATTTTTAAATACCTACAACATAAAATACGAGTTTTTCGGAATTAGTTTTTGCCAGTCCGCGATAAGTATCTTTGCCACACATATCGCGCGCGCCTTAAACTCTGTTACAAATTAATGTTATTTTTAAATTAATATTTTGCATAAAATACAAGTCACGTCATAGACATGACAAAAAAGGAAAGTGTTGCCACTTGACTCATTATTTACTCAAGTCACTGGTTCATCACACCGCAGCCTTGCCTGGGGCTATTAATAGGTTGTTCACGATATCAACAGTTATTTGACATACATTGTCGTCCCAAAATGTTGTTTTGAAGTGAAGCATGGACGAAAACATGTTATTATAAGTAATACAGGTACTTCACTGTAATAAAACTTGATTTCTAACTCTTTTTACGGTGATGAACCCAGTATACGAAGAAGGACCTCCGAATAAAATATTCTTCAACGTCACCCGGTCCCTACCCATGACCTATACCTTATATGAAGTCGGTGCAATATAATTTCTCTAAAAAATATACAGTATAATATACATTGTCTAACAACACAAGAACATATTGTGTGAAGTTTGTCTGGCCTCATCTATAACCCCTTTGAAAACTACTCTTTAAAATCGAAGGTTAAGTGCCCTATTATGTACCTAATGAGCAGCAACACCTCCATGGAAGTCGCTTTACGTCGACAGTGGGGCATGATACACAAGGGAGAGTCCCGTTCTGAAGCCGAACTGTACGGCATTTCGACATTACAATGCTGAATAGGGGGGCTTTTGTTATGGAGGGGGCGTCATGGCTGTTGATGATGAATGACGAATAAAAATATATAATCATACTATCACTTTTTTGGATCATAAAATATGCTCATCTATCCACCCGCATAAACTTCATAAAAATCCTTTCAGCCTTTTTGAGATAACAAACACAGACACACAACTGTCGCATTTTGAATGTATTCATGATGATAAACTATATCGTTGTAAGCTGCCGGCACCGTAACGTTATTTAAATAAATGTGATAATCTGCTTACTACATTTACGGCAACATAACAAAAACAATGCAAGTCACAGGCAAAGTGTACCACATTCTACCAAGATTATGCGAACGGAACAGGATGCGCCGAGAGAAAGCGAACGTAAGAAATGATGCGGCAGAATTCGTCCGGCAAAACATGGCAACACTTTAATAAACTGGCAACACAAGTTGAGTAAATGCGCGCCATTATTGTCACTCCAAGGCATTGTGAACTGAAATCTGACGCGCGTGAATATGACATCACAAATTGTATGAGCAGTGGAAAACTAAATAGTTTGTTTATAGAGTCCATATACTAATGCAAATTCGAAAATTCTTTGGCTTTTATAAAGGCATATTTTGAGCATTTTGCTGAACTAAACGTTGCATATATATTATACACCCGATGCAAAAACGTCCTTTTGCTAAAATTTTACAATACATTTTTCGTTTTTTGAGTTATCTTTGTTTGTGTTCCTAGTGTATGTACTTATTGTGTTTTGTTAATTGCGGCCACTACGCGGTCCGTTCTAAGTTTGTGTTAGGTAAATAAATTCAATATTATTTAAGTTATTCACGTTTAATTGTCGTTTTTATTCAAAATATATTTCTTTTGGATTTATAAATTTATATTTCCAAATTTTTCAATAGTTCCACGCATCAGTACACGCGGGCCGCGATCCCCGATCGTTTCCCGTTTGTTTGAGCGCGATCAGGGGTAACATTTTAAAAATACAAACAAATCTTTGGAACTTCTGCTTTTTCAATTCTATAGTAGATTTTATTTACGTAGCATTAAGTACTTGGCAAGCTCGTAATGATAGTATAAGTAATAATCGAATAACGACTGGAAAATGAAAAGGAGCACTATTTAAACTGGTATGTAAATAATGTCACATTATTATAAAGTATGTAAGGATAAAACATTATTTTTCTATAAGATTGTAGGATCTTTTTCATTTTTTTTTTGCCCACTGTCTTTTTAAAAGGGACCCTTACAATTAATTTAATTTGTAACCATCATTGGACAACAGGATAACGATAAAGACAATTTGAAAGGAAAAGGAAACAAAGCACCCAATATCTCCTAATTGGTGCTTTTAACGAAGTAATTTGATTATTTTAACCTATTAATCACAAAAATATTATTTTGCCAGTAATTTTATTTCAGGAATGGGATTTTTATTGACTATTACAAAAAATAATTTAAGACATAATGTAATGTAATTAAATTTAAATAATGTAAGTACCCCTAAGTGCTAATAAAAATTAAATTATTTATATAATATTATTATATTATATATCACGACTGTACTTTACACTATAACAATATTAAATACTTCTTATCTCATGTAACTGATATGTATTGCGAGTAGTGTGAATTAGCAATTTTCGTTTATGTAGCTTTTATGGGAATCATAATGTATAGATATAAAAAAAATTATGATCCATAATATATGTACGTAATTTTTCTGATTATATTCGATTATAATTATAATATTAAAGGCTTCTATCATATTTAATTCTATGTACATATGGCATAATAGAACATACGATTCGTATCGCTTCGCTAGTCATTCGTGAAAGGCGAGCCTTACAAAATTCATCGCACATAATTTACTTTCGAGTTTAGTGTCGGTAACATTTTTATTTATTTATTGTCAATCTGTCTTAATAATTAAAGGATAGATTTATCTAAGTCGTTTTAATACTTCGTTCTTTGGTTAAATTATTTTACAAAAAATTCTTTAATGCGGAATGCTAAGTCGTGATGGACTGATTGCTTCATTTTCACATCATGCACTTCACGCTAGATGCTTATACGATACATAGAAGTAGTTGTTTTTTTTTTCAACCAACGTAATTTAGAGGTATATTGTAACAAAAATACTTGTATTATAATAAATCCTTAAAAAACAAATATTTTTGCAAACACCAACACATTTCGACGTCTTCAACAACTTCAAATTATGAAATATTTTCTAGCCGCAATAGTTATTTTTTCCGCATGGATCCAATTCATACCGGTTTTCACTAGTAAAATCCAGTGGTCAGTTCGGAACAAGCCAGCCGTGGCTCTATCAATCTATGAATTTTCTAAATCCAATCTAAAGCCTGGGACCACTAAAATTGTTGGTGATAGTGTTACATATATAGTTTATTTACGTAAGCATCAACCATTATTCTTGAAGTACCTAGACTAGACAATACAACGGAGAAAAGTTTAATATCGCGGTGTACTCGTATATAACAATCAGGCAGTAAAAAAACATTTGTGACGGAACAAGCACGAGGCCCACCTGATGTTAAGCGGATTAACCTCTGCCTATAACAGATGCACTTCGTCATGTGACGAATTGCACTGCGCCCGTCACATACAGTTGTTAAGTTCATGTGCCTGTAATTTTTCTGACTCTTAAGAACTGCTGCCGGAACACAGTGTTAAGTGCTTGGCGACAGATTTTATACATGAAGGTTTTTTTTATTGCTATTAGGCTATCCTTTGACCACTTTCTCACCTGATGGTAAGTGAAGATGTGGTCGATAATGTTGTTCAGGCTAGCCTAGAATTACTGGCTCTCGAGGACAGCTGCCGGAACACACCGTTAGGTGCTTGACGACAGATTTTTCTACTTGAGGGTGGTGACTAGCCAGGCGTGCATTCGCAAAATGCCCTCACACCATGCTGTAACGATTGCCACCGTAACACAACAACCGGGACCGATGCCTTAACGTGCCCTCCGAAGCACGGAAGCGCATAGGCGTAATGTCGCTGGCGGCCACCCATCCAACTCCTGACCGCGGCGGACGTTGCTTAACTTAGCTGATCTATTAAGAACGGCTAAGCAAACTTCGCTACGAGCGCTTCAATAGGGTGGTAGGTAGCCAGGCTGGCATTCGCAAAATGCCCTTCCACCAAGCGGGGAAGCTCAAGCCGGCGGTGGGGAACGAACCAGGGACGTGCGGCACGGCAGTCCATAGCTATAACCGCTCGGCCATGATTGCTTCAAAACATAAATCAATTCAAACCTCATTCAACGATACAGATTATATACTAGTTACTAAGTAACCAGCACGTAGTAAAATCAACCATACAAATTGAATTCACCAACCGTGCAAGAATCGTGAGAAAAAGTTCTCAATCAAAAGCAAGTGTGAAAATCGCTTTGATTTGTTGAATATTCAGAATTAATGCACGTAAAATATGTAAATTAATAGAGCGCTCCTAATGAATGTACAATTTCCCTTTTTCGCTTCCATGAGTTATGCAAGCATTTTATATGGAATTAGCTTCCGTTTATAAAGAAGTAATATTTTTAAGTAGTTTTTTATTGCTAGTAAGTTAGTTAGCCTCTGACCACAATCTCACTTGATGTTAAATGATGATGTTGTCGAAGTAGGCTTCACCAAGAATAGTGTTGCAAATATGTTTTTTTGGGATTGTGACGGATCTCTCTGACGTTATAAGCGGTAATCTTTACCTGTAACAGATGCATTTCGTCACAAGTGACGATCAGCACTGCGCCCTTCACCCTGAGACAAAGTTTTTAAATTTCATATGTGCCTATAATTTCACCGGCTCTCAAGGACCGCAGCTGGAACACACTGTTAGGTGCTTGGTGACAGATTTTCTATTTGAGGGTGGCAGGTAGCCAGGCGAGCATTCGCAAAATGCCCATCCACCAGGCGGTTAGGATCGAGCCATGAACCGGCGGCGATTTCACTGCTTCAAAAATGTGTAGAAAATAACTGAACTGGACATCTTTTTTTTTTTTTTTTTTTTTTTTTATGCCTGATAGGTTAGCCTTTGACCACTATCTCACCTGATGGTAAGTGATGATGTGGTCGAAGATGTTGTTCAGGCTAACCTAGAATTACTGGCTCTCAAGGATGGCTGCCGGAACACACCGTTAGGTGCTTGGCGACAGATTTTCAACTTGAGGGTGGTAGCTAGCCAGGCGGGCATTCGCAAAGTGCCCTACCACCATGCTATAACGACTGCCATCCTAAGACAACAACCGGGACCGACGGCTTAACGTGCCCTCCGAAGCACGGAAGCGCTCAGTAGTAATGTCACCAGCGGTCACCCATCCAACTCCTGACCGCGGCGGACGTTGCTTAACTTTGCTGATCGATTCAGAATGGCTAAGCAAACTTCGCTACGAGCGCTTCAGAATCACTACTTTTCAGCTGGACATTCTAGGTGGATTTTTCTTCTAGATGAACACATTCGGATTTTGGGAAGTTTACCTAGTGCTACATTTTATACAGATCTCCAATCCAGCATAGTTCTAGGTTTGGTATTAAATCACAATCTAATCGACCATTTTGATTCCCGTTGCTTCGAGAATTCGAAATTGTTCCTATCGCATTGCCTTGGATCTATTGAGAACTCCGCTGCATTCAATAACAAGCTCATTGGAAAACTGCAAGTAAATAAGTACTGTATTATGAGGTAGATAGTGGTTATTATTGATCAAACCATAAATAAAGTACAATCAGGAAGAAAAAGGGTTACATGTAAGAATATATTTAACTACTACCAAATCAGTATTATAATGCGCGTAAGTTTGTGTGCATATTTCATTCAATATAGGATATATACGATAAATAGTTATTTTAAAGATATTCTACTATTTTTGGGAGAAAAAGCTGTCTATTATAATTCTGGCAATACAACACGTTGATTTGACATTTTGAATATTAAGTTGGAGAATCATCGAAGCTGAATTTCTAGCATATACGTTATATATACTCGTATTAGTTAGCACCAGTGGAGTTTTTCATGCTCTGAGATTAACAAGATTTTTTAACATAATACACGATAGTTTCAAAATCCAAAACTGATGTCGAATATAGTTGTAGATAAATTACTTGGTGTACTTTCATTGTTGTAAATTAGTTCTTAGGTACTTGAATAAGTTCACTTCTATTTTGTAAATGCCTTTATACATGAGCTCCAATTTCTAGATGACATTTTTAATACTTTGGAATTAACTTCTAAGTGAAACCATAGTTTGTTTGAATCAAACTTTGTATTGTACCTAGTAGCAGTGTTCAGCAAAAGGGATTTAATTTTGCCGCCTCAATCAGTACTAAAATTATAAATGCAAAAGTAACTCTGTCTGTCTGTCTGTTACGCTTTCACGCCAAAACTACTGGACCGATTTGAATGAAATTTGGTATGGGAATAGTTTGAGACCCGGGAAAAAACATAGGACAGTTCTTATCCAACTGCGCAAAAAGAGGTTAATGTTTTTGCGCGATAACCGACATACGCGCGGGCGTGGCCGCGCCCGGAAAGCTAGTTCATTATCATAGTATTATACTTTCTGACGAAAATCATATACTTCGTGGTTAAGAGTTTAAGTTAACGATGCGTGAAAATATGGAAAAAAACACGAAATCAAAGTTTAATTACCCTGTTTTCTCCCCCAAAACAGAGTCAATTCTGTTTTTCATTAAAATTAAGTAAGAGTGCATCTAGGTTTCTCTGATTTTCTTATAAATTAAAAACATAACAAATTCGTCCAGAAGTCCTGTGATTGTAGCGGTAAAACGGGGAATTATTGTTATTTTCAGGTACATATTTACTTTAGTAATAATTAGTGGCTGAGCAAAAGAAAATTTCAGGGCCGTGTCTATAGCTGGCCTTACTTCGATAAAAAAATTATTGATTAATAATGGTAATAAACATTTTAGAGTAGAAATCAGGGGAATCCGAAATATTGATTTCTTGAATTTTTTCCGTTCCTCACAGGCATCGTTCCCTGTAGTAAGCATAATTATAAAAAAAATATAAAATTGCATCTTGTACACTCTGTCTCAGACAGTACAAGACAGTGATCTGCATCGCATCGCTTCAGCCAGCTTGCCGGTATTGCGACCCCGATATAGGTCAAACATTACCGTAGACAGTACTTAAGCTTATACGTTCTGTTGTGTGGACTTAGTCTTAAAAAAACAACTTATAGACTCATACCTACAGACTTATTTTATTTAAAATTCTTAGCTAATTTACACGACTAACTGCAGTTTTCACAACTCACTTTTAACCGACAGCAAAAAAGGAGGAGGTTCTCAATGCGACTGAATTTTTTGTGTGTCCTCATAACTCTCTACAGTGTGGACTGATTTTTATATTCGAAAGCTGGTGCTTATCATGTGGTATGCCACTTAAATTTGAGTGAGATCTGACGAGTAGTATTTGAGCTATCCCTAATAACGCGTAATTTATTTTACGTCGGTTTTTTTGTTTTGTTTGTGACGTCACGTCGGCTTAACAGGAAAATTAGGCAGAATTGTCACTAGATATATTTTTAAAAAATTGTTTTCTTAAAATGTTTGTTAATATAAATATGGATTTCCGCAAAGTAACGCCTGAATTCATTATGACTCTATGACTTGTGAGATTATAAGTTTCTGCCAATTGAAGGGTTAAGCGATATGTTAAAAAAGAGTGACCATGGTAATGCATTAAGGAAGTTAAAAAATATAGTCTTCGATACATATTTTCCTTCGCTGCAGTAATATAATATGTTATTAAAATTAAAGACTATCATTACAAGACATACTGTATTTAAAAATAACAACTGTAGAGGTGATTTATAAAAAATGGAACCGATTTCAACAACGTGTGAAATAATTTGTTGAAGTGTATATGTTGTACAAAAGTACCAATTATCACAATATTGTGCGCATAGTACCGACTTCAACAAGTTATTTCACCCTTTTGAGTGTAGAAGCCGGTTCCAAGTTTTGGTTAAAAAAAAATTCACTCTTTTTAGTGATCCATTGCTTCTCACGGGATCGATTGTCATTCACTGTCAACGATTATATGATCAAGATAGCAAAATAATTTTCAGTTATTGGAGTGTAACCCAAAAACGGCTTGACCGATTTTGATGAAATTTAAATGGGACTAAAGAACAAGCATTAGCTTTCAAATAAAAAAAACGAATTATCAAAATAAGTTCACCCAGTCAAACGTTCTGAGGTGACAAACATAAAAAAAGACGAATTGAAAACCTCCTCCTTTTTTGAAGTCGGTTAAAATCGCGTCGCAATGTTTTCGTTGCCTGTAATATGAATATATTACATCAACGAACAATGCACTGCCTGTTTTTCGACTTGCTATTGCCACGCAATAAACAAGTTCTTCGATTCTACCCCACGTCATATTGTGTTAATCTAAACAACTGTGTTCCATCACGAGTCGTGAGAAGGGAGTGAACTTCGATCTACAATGGATTCAATCAAACGCTTCATTCATTATGCCAGTGTTGTGCTACGGTAGTGAACCGATGCTGCACTGTTTGTAACGGAGATTTAATTTGATTTGATATAGACTGTGTTCTGCTCTAAGATTGACCCGATTGTACGAGTATCTAATATTGATCTAATAGCCCGTGGGATGCCGGACTAGAATGTCACTCTCCCAATTGCTACCTGGGAATGTCATGAGAGGCAACTACAGTACCCTTAACTTATTATTATAACGGCCATGTCTACTACGTTACGATTTAAAAATACATACTATCATTTAAACAACGTAATCATAAAACCAGAAATATTGTTAAATCTTGGATTGCTATTGACATTGAAATGCTATTGGAAAAATATAACATCATGCCGGGATATTTCAGACTAGTTTTGCCAGCCGCTGCTCCGCCCGTGTCTATGCCAGTTATCGCACAACCATTAACCTCTTTTTGCGCAGTTGGATAAAAACTATCCAGTTTCCTAACCCGGGTCTCAAACTTACCAAACAACATATACAGATCTTTCCTTTTTATAAATTAGTGTAGACGGAAAAGCAGGTGTCTATACATCATCATTTCCACATAATATTTAGTTCCATTTGGTAGAGGCCCAGCCTATTGCCATCGTTGGACAGACCGCCAGAATCCGAACTAAAATTATGAGAAAAATCTCATAATATTTCGACCCGAATATCGAAACCAAAACCTGAACATTGCAAGCGACACGTTCATTCACATACTTAGATTCTACATTAGAATCTTTCTATATTCAAACCGTTGCTTGTTCTTAAAAGCAGCCCGGAATTTGGCTGTCACCGGCTGATATACCATTTAAAGTTTCAGAGCGCCTGAGCAAGAGTTTGCGAGCTAGGAGCGACTATTGGCAGTTCTCACGACTAAGTTGATGGTAGGTGCCAAATGCACATTTTCAATAGGTTTGCTTTTCAGTAAAATAATTCAGGCAGAGATGTAAAATTGTAAGGATATGCCAGGTGAAGTTGGTTTGACTGACAGTTTTTGTCTTTTGGAATCTGTAACTTACTAAGCTTAGAATGTGAGCAGTGTCCTGCTGAGCTTTCAGTTCCCACTGGCAACTTTTTTATTAAATTAACATAATTTTTTTTAAAAATGTCTATGTTATACTTTGTAAGGCCGTAGCAACAAAATTATAAGTTTTTATTGCTAACTCTTTTTAACTTACTTGAAAAACTAATGCGTTTTGTCTTTTTACGGTTAAAAAAACGAAACACACTGGTTTTTCAAGTTCAACAAAACACATCACTTTTCAAAAAGGAAGAGGTTCTCAATTCGACTGTATGTATTGTTTTTTGTATGCCTGCCGCCAATTATGAACTGATTTAGATGATTCTTTTTTTGGTGAGTATAGTACACCTCGAACCTCCAAGTTGGTCCCATTTCAATTTCATCAAAATCGATTAAGTAGTTATTCATTTATAGTATGTATATGTTATTGCATACCTGGACGATATAATAGTAATTGCAACTGTTGTCAATAGTGGACGCGTATACATCACTAAAAAGAATGAAATAAAGAAATACTTAACAGTGTTAAAAGCAGATTCAGTTTAAAAAAATACAAATTTTATGGTAAGTTAGTAATAGGTAGATACTTCGCAGTGTGTGAATCGAAAAGTATGCCAAATCACATAGCTAAACATAAAAGTTGTTTGCCAGTTAATCTACAAACAGTTAACTCAAACCTCTTTCAAAACGCCACCTCTCACAAACTGCATAAAACCCGTTTGTCATCCAAAAGTTTAAAGTCTAGTTAACGACTAGCTCGCAGGTAAGCGGAAGTTATTAGCGGGGTCTTTGACCTCTCCCGCCTACGGCAGCGCCGCCGCCGCCCGCCCAAGCACTGCCGATCGTGCTATAGGTTTTCCGTAATTTAACATTTTTTACTGACGTTTTATGGTGCGTTAAAAATTTGATTACGTGTGAAATAAAGCACCTAAATTGGAAATAGGTTAAAACGTATTTTCTTCTTTAAACTATACAAATAATCAAAAGTTAATTTGATTCTGAATAAAATAATTGTAGTAATACCCGCATTTCAAGATGCAAATGCGTGCCTCTTTAGTCACCGTGACCATGGTCGATTAGGAAGTTTTTTGTCCCGGGCGGAAATAGAATCCTCGTCACCCGATTTCGGGCCGCGTGCCTAAACCACTGGGTTTGTGCCTTGTGCTCTAATAATTAATAAATGTCATGTTCACTTAGCACGCGATAGTGCTTGTCATCATATTCAGAAATAATTTGTGATATTGATAAGTGAGCGAATTGACTCCTTGTATGTAAAAAAATTTAACATTGTTCCAAAAAAGTTGTCACAACATTATTATAAGCTGAATAAGTTATAATATTTAGGGCCTGTTTCAGAATGTTCGAGTAAGTTCCGGTTATACTACCCAGAACATATTTAATAAATAAAACACTATCTTTGCGTTTCACAGTCATCGATTTAGCCTATCCATCAGTTAAAGCTTGAAACGCGCTGCATGTCAACTGTCATCTTTATTATTCAGTTATTTTATGTGTTGCATAGCCACCTGAAACTTTATTAGGACATTCAGAAGCGGGCACTTAGTGTAACTGTGTCTGCACTTACGTGTTAAAACCAAGAGTATAACATACCTGAAAGTTAAGTTTATACAAGCAATAAATGAAAAATAGCAGTTAATATAGATTGGCTATACGTAATAATTAATTGATCGTAACTTATTAAAACTATACTCGTATATAAACCGTTAAGATAGTAAACGCAATCAATATAGGCAGGGACATATTGGAGAAGTAGTTTACTCGGAGAATTTTTGAATAACATATCGTATAGCCTAAACGGATAGGCGAAGTTGTCTCTAAACCACCCATTCGACATGGTTTGGTTAACAGAGACAAGTCTGGTTGATCGTATAGACATGACTACAAGACTTCGTCAGAAAGAAATAGTTTATTTGCAAACACATAAAAAAAAATTCGTAATGATTTTGCTACCTTTTGAATAACTAATTATAACTGAATAAAAAAAAAGATGAACCGATTTCAAACTTAAAATACGCATTAATAGGTATAACTCAAATACTACTCGTAATATTTCACTAAAATTTAAATGGGTCCACGCGACAAGCACCAGCTTTAAAATGTAAAAACAATCATCAAAATCGGTACACCCTGTAAACATTTATGAGGTAACACACACACAACAAAACTGTCCAACGGAAAAACCTCCTTTTTTGAAGTCGGTTGATTATACTACTTAGCATGCGATATATAGAAATGTACATTACAAAGACATTTCTCAAAATAAATTAAATTAACCATTGTCTCCCTGCCTCTACTTACATTTACAACTTTGCAGACAAGATATCACAGCCTAAGCGTTTAGACAAGGATCATCGTATAATTAGCCATGCGGAAGAACCGGCATCGTCTCATCTCGAGCACACTAGATTACTGAGATTTAGCCCTGACTCAAGCACTTAGCTTAGTTGCACTGTATGTCTAATGCGACGGACACGACTTGTTACTTGTAAAGTAGGCTCACATTTTAAATTCATTCTATGCTCTTTGATTGATTTTTAATAGGTAAGAGAGAAAACTACCGTGCAATATGTAGCGACAGACCATCCACCTATTGCGCGGCACCTTTAGCATTACTGACGAAATGTATTTACTTTTTGCAAAACCTTTATCTTTTACATTGTTATTTCTGCGTTAATTAAAGCCTATAAAGCTAATAAGCTAACAAAATTGTATATAAAGAATATTTACTGCAAAATTCCCCTTAACTTCGTTTAAAATATTTATCTCGCTCGTGGTTAAAAATGTTCGTTCCAGTTGTAATTTTGTGAACCTTTATCTCCCTACTTATAATAAGTTTTTTGCCTTCTATTTAAAGTTAGAAACATATGTCTAATTTTGTTAACTGTGTCCAAAAAACTTAACCATCAATATATCTGTACCTTTAATATAATCACACTTTTGATTTAGTGAAAACTTTGTTAAAGTATTCACATTTGTCTAACTCATATTAATTTAGATTAAAACTTAGTCGGGTAAATCAAAACATTCGAACAGCAATTAAAATTTTAGCCAAACTATAATATTTTAGGGTTGGCAGCGAACTTAGGCACCGAACCGCCTATAAGTGCTCTACACCGCTATAATTGACGACGTTATCGAACGAACACTTCAAGCATTTCAAGCGAACGAAACTTCAGCGAAGCGAAGTTCAGGCATCCAAACTCCAGTTTTAAACTAGAAATGAACGCGATAGGCTGCCTTAAAGTTTTATAACAACTTGAGTTACGACGTTCGGCAAAGAAGCATTATTTAATTTTGTTGGAAATCGCCCAAGGGCGTTTTAGTTGTTGCGTGCGAGTATCGCGTTCGCCCTTTTTTCTTGCCAAGTTTCTTATAACTAGGAAATCATTGTTAAAGTTTTCGTGTGGGGGTATTATGCAGATTTTTATACTGGTATGAACATACCTAGTTGGGTAGAGATAACTTATACTGTGTTTTTTGTATTATGAGAGACGCCCAAGTCGCCTGTTTAATGGTAAGCGTTACGTATTTCCATTACAGTGGCAGTGTCACCCCCCTCATTCAGGTTGACACTGCACTGCCCTAATAAGTTCCGAGGCGATAGAGCTTATGTCTCGATAATTACTAGCTGCAGCGTCCTCCACGCCTTAACAAAGTATTGTTTACACTCTACTGCTTCGAGGCATTATATATACCAATACGGCCCCCAGATAAAGAAACCTACCACCTAGATCTAAAGTTCAACAACTTATGTAATTGAAAATGTCTGTCTCTGAAATTGATGTTCAACTCCATCTATGTCATTAATAGTCAACGCAACCACACTTTCCAATAAACAAACCAGTCCTACCCTTGTAATCCTTTCTTCATTAAAGGCGAAATGGTGCGTAACTTGAGGCGTAACAATGAAAGCTCTAATTTCCTTCAAATTACACAAATGGCTCCAGTAATAGTGTTGTTACTAAAAGCCTTGGATTTGCATGACTATTTAGGTCAGGCCATTACACTCTTAGTTGTGTAGTCAAAGTTTATGTGATCAAACCCGTAGTAACTGTAAACTAATCTGTGTCTATGTCGGAACAATGTTAAACAGTGATTCATCTTTGAAAGTGGCTCAATTCAGTAAGCCACGTATAAGAATTGACAGTTGCTGCGTGTCTAATGGCTTTATACCAGCTACCAAGATCTAGCTCAGAAAATATACTAGTACCACATTTCGTTATATTTTTAATGAATTGTATAGAAAGGCTTAAGTGCTAATTTTATACGAATACGTACAAATGCTCAGTTGCATTATTTGTCGTCTTATAATTTGCTTATACAATGCGCTGAATGAGCAGTATAGCACTAATCACGTCAAAGTGTTTCGGTATAAAAAACACGGTAAGAATTAAATCACTTTTAATAAAATGATTTAGTGGCTAGATGGCGTCCATCACAAAGGCTAGATGGAGTCGAACAAGATCTCAATAGTATCGGCATGCGAATCTGGAGGAAGCATACTAGATCCAGAACAATCTGAAGAGATGTTCTCAATGATGCCAAGGCCTACCCCAGGCTGAAGAGCCGTTGATAATGGTGATGATTGTATTGACCAGGCACCTGCAATCGAGTAATAATTTTCAATATATTCTTGTCTTCCTTTGTGATTTAAGAGAAAAGATAATTAGTACTATCCCCACATAGGTAAGATTAGGGCAGGAAAAAGATGACGTAACATGACACAATGAAAACCCTGCTAGCTACTGTCCGATTTAAAAGAAAACCAAGCAAGGCCCAGTTGACTTATGACATTACAGTTTTGGAAGGGAACTGTAAATATCGAGGCTAGTGGTCCGGCCAATGTTGGTTTTATAATGTCGCCGTAAAGGCAGAAAAGTCGGATAGAATGGCTTGACATTAACACAATAAGAGGCCTTGAGGAGTAAATAGAGCACTAGACACTGACGTGGGTAAGTTAATAGATAGTAGAGAGACATTTCAGATGAATAGTCTCGCGAAGCCTAAAATTTACTTGAAGAGCAAAAGGTCAAAGTAATTACTTTAAGTAATAATTCATGCAGATAGCGTCTTTATGCTTTTAAGAAAATTAATTTCACTGCTCTCCGTTCACTTCAGAATATGTGGCGTACTTTAACAATCAATTTGTAGAAGGCTCGCAAAACTGTATTTTAAGTTTAGTAGTAATGTAATTTGTAACAATGAAGATGTCTAATGAATTTCTCTGGGCTTTTATATATATTAGTAAATGTTTCAATGTAAAAAAAATACCGGCTTGCTTTTTGTAGTCGTTACGTTTTATTATTTCCGGATATTATTTGGCGCCTGAAACATGTTTCAAGAACTTCAACACTATTATTTGGAATATATTAAAAACAAATATTTAGCAATACAAAGTAACGCTTAGCAGACGGTAGTGATAAAATTAAGCAACATAAGAATATTACTGGTTTAAATTCTGCTTTACACACTAATATTATAAATGCGAAAGTGTTTGATGTAATAAGTGTGTACTTACATAATATGTTTCTTTGAGCGAAACAGTTAAACATGCGAGGCGATTTGGATGAATTTTGAAACATAGACAGCTTATTCCCTGGATTACCACATGATAGTATTTATCATCATCATGTTGAAGGATGAATAGATATTACTTTATGACTCACTACATATTTTCAAACTAGGCTATACCAACTTAAGGATAAGTTTTCTTTGCAAGTTGCCCCTGAATCCATAATTATATGTAATGTATATATATTTTTAAATTTTGAGTCGCTCAAGTTCCTTTTTGGTTGGTTTCAATGCGACATAGCACAAAATACTATTTCTCATTTCATTTGGCACGACACCCCGTAAGCACTGGAGTGATGGGAAATGCATGGACCGAAAAATGCAGAAGTGTATCTTTTCAAAACAGTATTATAACTCAGTACAAACTTGTGTAATTGTATCTAACCGTCGTAGTTGCTTCTTTTCCTCAAGGAAAAGAAGACGTCTCCTGATAAACATAAACCAACACTTTCAAGCTTTGATTTCTCTAGTGCTAATAAAATCTAATACAGTCGTATTATAGTATAGTTCTATTGTATTGTAGTAATGTAATCTAGTGTTGTTCTATTGAATTCTAGTATAGTAATATTGAATTGACGAGTGAGACCTTAAATTTACGTCTGCCATTTCATGGTTCATAAAATCCTTACGATTATACAGTATTAAATTACGTATTATTTGAATTCGGATTAGCATATACATTATGTTATGAATTCGGAAGCACTCATTCCTATATCGTATTTTCATATTGACGGGACTAAGCTTACAAAAAATACAACGAAAAGAAAAATGTGTATAAATTCCATCGCGTGACAAACCGAGATTAATCACTCATATTCAAATAATATAGAAAATGTACTAACCTGCATACCTATAATTGTTTTTATTTAAACAATATCCACAAAATCCGGGTCGACGTATTCGATCCCTGACGTGAGAATTTTGCCATTAATGTATAATGCGTCAATGTTATGTGTTATGTAAAATATGTAAAACTTATGAGAATTACATTTTGAAAATTGATTTTATTTAGTTTAAATTAAAATACAGTAACGACAATGATTTACACCGTTATTGGATTACTCTCATTAATTAAATATATCGTATTTGATTAATATTTCTGTTCGATTTCGTACCAAATTAAATGTTTTTAACGTCACGGAAGTTACCCCAAATATAGCAATTACTTAATAGTATATAGTATTGTTATAATAATGTCTAAAGTTTAGGTACTGGCGACATATAATTTTTACTACGTATGTGGTTGCAGCCGCAATCTTCCCGTGAAATAGCCTGCACCTGCACATCGTTCGTGAATTTAATCGATCCAACATTGAGAACGATTTATATCTCATGTTTGTTTTCTATCAGCTAAACGCTGAGATCTGTCGCCATTACATATCTCATTTTCTTTACAATATTACTAATAACTATTCATAAGAAACATGAATTGTATTGGTATTGCAATCAGAATTCATTGCTGATAGTTTAGCCTTTGACCACAATCTCATCTGATGGTAAGTGATGAAGTGGTCGAAGGTTAACAGGCTTAACCTAGAACTACTGGCTCTCAAGGACAGCTGCCGTAGCACCCTAAGGTGCTTGGCGACAGATTTTCTACTTGAGGGTAGTAGCTAGCCAGGCTGGTGTGAGGTGCGACTGACTATGCGCAGGTGTGGCTATGATGGACAAGCCACGTCGCTCAAAGAACTGTCACGTACGTCATAGTTTTGCGGCCAAAAACGTGCTGCCTCATAACGACTGTATGTATTCGCGCGCTCGTTCTTTAAATGTTAATAGATGAAGAACAAATTTTCTTAGTGTTCTCAATTGGAGAGTGGCTAAGTTCAACACTAAGGTGCCATTACAGGTGGACCGATCATATCACAAGAGTCGAAAGATTAGTTCAAATGACAAATTAACGTTTATTGTGACTTTTAAATGGGTAAGTCGGTTCAGCAGCGGACGTTTCACGGCTGATGATGATGCTTGGACATAATTTAAAGTTTTTTCCGCTATGTTTCATAGTTGCAAAACGAAATATTGTACATCATTATAATTTACAATCACGCACCTAAATTATGCTGCGAACAAACTATAGAACTATTACAGGTATAGAAATATTTTCATTTCATGTTTAAGCTGGCTGGTTTAAGTATCAAACCATACAAAATAAATGCTTACGTTAAAATGTCTAGGTTTCAGGTCCCAAATGAAAAATGCAATGCGCCGCCCGACGGATTGAATAGAGCCTCGGGTGAAAAGTGAAAAAATTATACCGAGCGAAAGAAAAGCGGCGGTTACGATACGAGAATGAAACGTTTTACACGACAGGCACCTTTATACATATATACTTGAATCATTTTGCGGAAATATTGCACCAGGAACAATTTTGTTGTTGTGCATAGCAGTACTGTAGCTATACCTATGAACTTAGCGCCGGTTCCGCAATGCAACAGTCCGTAAAAGAAAGAACAATTGGTTGTTTTGATAACAGCTTCAGACTACACTCTAAAATTGACGACTCTGACGGCTGAGAGGCCAGAAGCCTAGAAGCTCCAGACTCAAAAATATTCATGCAAAATGTCAACGAGCTTGAACTCGTATATAAAATATAGCGAATCTACTTTTGGGTGGAAATCGCTGCAAAGACATCTAAAGCGGGCCGAGCGACAGCTTACTATGCGTTGATGCAAAATTACCAATGTGTTGGGTTTTGCAGACGATGACATTTTTAGTTGCGGTCCTGAGCCTACAACTGTATCCAGTAGATGGCATTAAAACAAGTCCGGTACTTTTTAAGCTGAGCTTGTTTTAGTTTTTCAATTCATTGATGGCAAATGTATATATATTTAGTTTTACGACTGATGAAAGTTATTGATATCCTTTGTGTTTATGTAACAAGTTTAAAGAGACAATTTGAGGTAGGTAGGTATAAAACTTCATTGAAAGTCGATGATTTTAGAGAATCCCGATAGCTTCCAATCCAGACTGACGATTCCATCCAGGTTTGTCAACTATTTGAAATTCCAACGAGTGTTTGAAATTCAATTCGAGTTTTATGCTAATTCGGTTAACGCTTTGAGTTCTCCACGTGAAATTTCTTACCGGTATTTGACTGTCCCAAAATACCTGAAACAAAATAGAAGGGACAATTAAAACACACAAATCATTTAATTTTGTTGTTATCTTTGGTAAAAATTAGCATGTATATTGGCACTCGGTGACAGTGTGAACAACTGCAGTTGTTAAAAATTACCTACCATGCTGTCCATGGACAGCATGGTAGGTTTTTTCAAGTGATATATAAGATAATGAAAACAAAGCGAAAAGAAAAAAGCATACGAGTATTCACCACTGTTTACCGCGGGATACCCGCTGAGAGCTTGCATGTTTACCCCTTTTATTTTCACGAACGAGTAAGCAAAATGTTTAAGCAAAAATATTTCATCTCTAGGCTTGAGCATCTCCATATCTCGCATCTTATCGGTAGAATTTATGCGGGAACATGAATAAATCGAAGAAATAAAGGTGAGGTAGCTTATCTCGCAGAGATATTGGTCCTATAAAACATCTAAGGATACGCGGGTGCTGTTGTGTGTAAGCAGATATTTTGAAAGGGTATTTTATTGCCCGTCTCTGGCAACACAGACTCAATAAGAACGTGAAATTTGCATTACAATTCAAACTATCAGAACTAAGAACGTGAGACAAAAGCCTCTGTATATAATATGAATAAATATATAAAGAAGATATAACTCTCCTACAGTTCACAGTTAACAAAACATGCACAATCTTCCAAAATCAATTGGATTGGTTAATTGATTAGAAATGAACGCATCCGATTGGTCACGTCAAAGTCAAGGTGCCGCACGGTACACTTTTTAAACCACGCCCGCCACGGTTAGGTTTGCGTTCTGCTGTTTTTGAGCTTGACATATATTTCTTTACATATTTATTCATAGGTTATACTTATTTTACTTACGAATTTTGCGCTTGTTTGTCTTCAAAGGCATTTTTTTATAAATTGGGGCGCAGTATAAATTAAACGCTTGGAAATCCACCCCATACTTTGCAAGCTATTCAAAAGGAAACAAGAAACCTCATAAACAAAAAGTTGGTACGCGAGCAGCACTCACGTGCCAAGTAAACTTCCAAAGCAGTATAATAAAGAAATACTGTTATGCAAGTAAATGGCACAATAAATATCGGAAATAGAACGGGTATATTTGGAAGTCGTTCAGGACCTGACTATACGCCAGCCAAAATGGGAAATAGATTTAAAGTACGAGGGAACTTCAGGGAAGCTCTCAGGTGAAGTTTATGAACCAATTTTCGTAGGGAATGTTAGGAAATCGTTTGTCATAATATTATTTAGGTAGATTGCACGTAACCCTTTGATCGTAAAAGAAGCTAGGACAAGAAAAATGCTGCCGTACTTAGCAGGTTTTCGGTTGATGGAATACAACACTCTATTTTTTTCCAATACCTAAATAATTAATGTTTTCCAAAGTATAATGAGAAGCAGTGGAGCTCTATGTGCGACTTCATCCCTGGAAACATAGGTTTAAAGAAAGTTTTATCTCAATTAAGATAATAGGTAGTCAACGATGATAGAAATACAACATGAGAACAAAGTTTAACCTTAAAAAAAATATGATCACGTTCGTCGTCACAATAAGATAAGTATACAATTATAAATAATAAAAATAGATGACATTTTACATAAAAGTTACATAAGGTAGTTTATTATAATAGTTTAAGTGACGAGGATAAGATTATAAACACTACAATATTTGGAACTCATTTAACACATATTTTTTTAAAACAGATTGTTCAATTACAATTATTAATCTCTGATAATTAAGTGCTTGCCTAGTTCTTTTTTAAATTTGTTAAACGATTTTACATGTTTCGTATTTGTGGGTAGTTTATAAAGTTTTCCGGCAAAAGTAAGCATCGTTTTGCCGTAATTTGTTTTTACCTTTGGAACTACAAAGAAGCTAGCTCGCCGAGAGCAGCGGTTAGAAACCTGCTTTAGTTTGGTAAATGTATATTAGTGTGGATATTTTTGTTTAAAGCTTTTTTAATAAGAATGCAAATATCATAGTTGTATAGTGTCCTAATATTCATTAATTTTGTTTCACTATAAACGTTTTTGGTTGATGTTAAATGGTGATATCTAAAGGAAAATTTTATATATATTTTTTTGTAAGTACTGCCTCCATACCTATTTTTACCGCTAAGCTATATTCACTTTACTGTGTTCCGGTTTGAAAGGTGATGTGCGCAATATGATTCGCCACTAATGATGATATTATATTATATATATTTAACTGAATGATATAGGCAGACCGCTTAGCATCAGGTGGGCATCGAGCTTGTTCGATCACGATAGCATAAAAAAATAATGAGACAAAAGTTACTACAAATCGTCATAATAACAATACTGTTATCATAAATTACGAAATGTGTTTACATTATATAACTCATCGATGTCGATGTTACTTTGCTTTCGTTTCTGGGTACCGAGATAATAATGTAAATATAAGAGCAGTATCTTATCGTTTCTACTTGTCTATATAGCTTTATCTTTTTATTCCGTAACTGACAATAGTTATGGGCTGGTCATTATAGGTATATAAAAGTTTGTTGTATCACAATGGATGTGACTACGACTCAAATATTATTCTATTCTAAAAGCTTGTCATAATTTTATTTACTTTATATTATGTAAATAGACATGTTATACGCGAAAGTACCTAATTGAGGGACGGCCTTAAAAAAAGTAAAGCCAAAACTTTTTTAAATAACGTTCTTGTGTGGTTCTGCTTATTGAAAGCGAAAACTAATTATTGAATATACGTACAATCGTGCGCTCGAAGAGTCTAGATCACCTGATGATGCTTCATGTAGAATCGAAACGCGTTGAAATTTCTGATTCTATCTGCCGATTGGTTCATATGGGTATTATGACGTCACGTAGGCATATATTTATAACATAAGTATTTCCTAAAATATTTATTTAATATTATTTTAAAATATTTTCAACACAATACTATTTGTTATTATTAAATATGGATTTCCTCAAAGTAACGCCTGAATCTATTTATACGTTCTTGTGTTGTTTGAGAAGACATGCTTTGCCAACCCAAGATGAGTGGGGTAAGGGTATGAGTACGATAATGCCATTAAAATATCATTTCTCCTAACCCATAACAAGAAAGGAAGGAAATCCGGCATACATTATGTACTGTTTTCCATTACTAAGTCAGAAACGAGTACCCCTTTTTTCCATATTTCGCTTGAAATCCATTTTCTTGCGTAACATTTACGAAAGCATAAATTCAATAAATAATGGAAACAAAACAACCATAAAGTACCAAGCACCGTCTCATATATTTCCGGGTATTTACTCCCAATCAAGTTTGATCTATGACAATTCGTTTTACGGAACTTTTCCGCTACATTAACAACCCTCAAAAAACTTAGGGCAGAATCGATTCTACTGGTAGAAGAGGAAAGAAGCCAAATGTGAGGCTAATCTTGGACGAAAAAGGGAACACCAATTACAAAGATAACATCTTAGGACCTTCTAATGTTAATGGGGGGAAGAGATAACGATTTGCGAGGACAATGGAATTGTGTAAAATATTTGGATTTTATTGCCTTTGAGTGAGAAGAAAGCTAAGTGTCGTTAAAAATTATGGGCATTATAAAATAGTAAAATGCTAAGAGCGTTTTCGTTTCATTGTAACGTATTTTTTGGAATTGTTTTCTTTGACATCCGTATAATATATATACCATTTTCTTTTTGCAATAAGAAGTATGTACCTTAACAGTATTGTTACGTCAGAGGTTTTCTCGATTATTACAAAAGCACATTAGACAACTTTAAATGGTTTAAATCGCGTATATATATAATTATTTCTATCCCGTTCCAAACACTTTTTTGTCATGGGGTGACTGACTATAATTTGTGTCGCAACTGAATCCTCAGCTTTTTAAAAGCTTTTATTTAACTTGCAATGTATGTATGTATGTTTGTTCGGGTGGAATCTTTGAACTCAATTTAAAGTAGATTTCTTCAATCGAATGAGCTGAATTTTTGTATACAACTTTAGTTTGGATGACAATGCACGATATGGTGTGTGATATTATTATATATCACACAATATACCACACACCGGATAACATCAGCAAAGTAATTTTGCCATCTCCGGCACTCTTATAAGGAACGGATAACAAAATTTACTGTCCCTAATAATACTATAGCTTGAGTCCAATGAAAGTCAAACATCATGTAAATGTAACTATACCAAGTAAATACAACGAAAGTGAAACCATTACCAATGGAAAGTGAATGAGAGAGCTTTGAATTACAACATAAATAATATTGCAGACATAATGGCGATAGGTCACCTTTTATAGCTCCTAAAACAATGAAACAGCTCCGAAATGGCAATGCCAATGCCAAATCCGATGACAATAACGTTGAATACAATCAGCTAACTGCAATAAACAGTGACACTGCCTGCACGGTACACTGTGTTTGTATTTTATCTCTGAACAGTACCAAAGGTTCGAAAAACTCCTTGAACTGTGTCAAAATGCAAAACTTTTGTCAATTATGCAATAGCAAGTTGTTAAAATATTAAATTAAATAAGTGCAAAACAAGTTTTAATACATAAAAAATAATAAAAATAAAACAATGAACTAGATATATGGATACTCTTTTCTATTCAATCTGTTATCTTTTATATTTCTACTACTTCTCGAGTGTTTATCGTTTTTGTATTTCGATAACCTTTTAGAGTCTACGAATAAATGATATATATATTATATGTATAGAAATGTAAGTCAAGCTAAAGAGCAGAACGCAAGCTTTACTGCGGCCAGTTAAAAGTGTACCATGCGGGGCAAAAACATTACCTTGATGCGACCAATCAGATGCGCTAATTTCAAAGTATCAAATCAATTAACCAATTGAATTTTGAAGATTGTGCGTTTTTTTAATTACTGTATGCGATAACTGTATCAGAGTTAGACTTCTTAACATACTGATACGTAGATAAGAGTATATACATAAAATGATATTATTATTACAACTATCATATATTTCTATTTTATTATATAAAGAGCATGCTCATGTGCGACCATAAAAAACTGCGAGTCACACGAGATTCTTCTGTTTGTTCTTTGTATCTCAGGTACTGTGATTGGAGACCTCTACGAACCTAAAGCTGGTTAAATCCTCGCGACTGTTACAATGGGCATTCATTTAAATCAAGCTGTTTGTTGTGACTTTATATCGAAATAGCAAGTTCTGACCAAACTCCCTAAATCAAAACTATATAGGCATATTATGATAAGGTTTCTTTAATACTTTATTGCGTCCTCTAACATGATAATAATCAGAGATCTTTTTAGTTTTGCGTTTGTATATTACGCGCTATAACTAAAATAGTGTGCTTAATGTTGGCTTATTGCAATTCCAATATATTCTGTACTAATGTAGATAAGGTTATATTATTTGATTATGAATTTAAATTTATATCATAATCAAAATGTATTTCCAGTATGTCACCTTTGGTTCATTGAGTTGATTTATTTGTGTTGGGTTGATATACTGATACGTATTATTTAAATTATTGCGTTATTTATGTATAAAAATAAAAATGTTTCAATACTATCCAATGAATTGTTAACTTCTAAATACATCTCAGCGTTTTTTATAGTTATATATTTTAGCCTTAGACCACTCTTTTTATGCTCAAAAAATTTGAAAACGAATTAAATGTGACTGTAGATTCATCGAATTCGATTGAACGAGACATTAGTGAAACCATTGATAGATAAACCTTCGATATTTCTAGGGGACAAAACAAAAACCCATGGAGATAAAATAAACCAAGCTCAAAAAGATCCACGCAAATCTAGAATTATGAATTCGAAATTTTGGAGAAAATTTAACATAACATGACTTAGCAAATAAGCATACATGAAGTGGGTTCATTAAAGGGTAATAAATGAAAGACAGCACAAACTAGTACAGATTTGATAATAAACGGAGAGATAAACCAAACAAGAAACACTAAGCAACTGTGAATAGAGCTTATCAACTATATGAAGCAGATTGTAAATGGAGAATTAAGGAAATGCATTCAAAACTCAAGATAATCTAATGTAAGAGCTTTTAATTAAGCCAGATTGTAGATCAAACAGTCATGGAAATGTTCGCAGACGTAAAGAACGCGAAGGGAGATAGGTGCGGTAGTGGCTAATAGAAGGAGAGCGGCTTATGAACCGTAAAATAATCTGCGAATTCAATGCTACTCGGGCAAGTCGCTAATGGAAGGCAGCATCACTTATATTTTACAACTTAAGTCATATTTCATGAGAGTAGGTAAAGGCCGGCAGAAAAATGGAATTAAATTTTCCTTTTCGCACCTGGCAGCACAAAATGGGAGAAATTCGCAGTTGGCTCCACGCTAAGCTGACTTACATCCGGTCTGTCGTTCTTTAACCATTTTAGTACACATCGAATAACGTACCTTGGATTTCAGAACACGGATCTTTTTTAGCTTTGAATAAGTAAGGTATATTGAAACATATTTTTACTTTCACCATACAACAGATTTTTTCAAATGTGTCTAAGATATTGATTGATTTTAGAAGATGCAAATAATTAATATTAACTATTTTCGGCGATCTACAATTTATAAAAAGTAAATTAGTTATCGATTCGGGTTCAAACCCGACTCGAGAATGTTTTCGTTCAATTTACTTGTATTTGTCGTAAGTTATTCATAGATGCGGGTCGAATGGAAAAATTTTGATGAATTTCACATGGACATAAGTTCGATTGCACATCAGCGTTTTATTCACTCAACATCAGTTTAATTAGATAACATTTCCTTTAAAGATTGCTTACCTTTCAAATCATTTTACACTACTCAAACAGACTTTAAAAGCATTATCCATCACCCTATATAAACAAGTGCCTCATGCGTACCGCAATTAGGGCACATTAAAGAGCCCCATACTGAAATCCAAAGCAGAAAGCGGTGCATAGGTACACGAGAGCTTTCATTAAGACCGGTGAAAACGAAGCGTACATTTTGCTAACGGAAAAACTGAAAACTACCGAGGAACGAAATAAACCGTAATTTATTTTTGCGCTTTCCCTACGCCCTTTACACATACCTAAGTTTTCGTAAGGCAATATAAACTTTCCTTTTGGAATGGAAGATTAGCGCAATGGTTGTGTGCGACAGTAGTGGTGTTTGCAAATGTAGAATTTTGCAGGTTCAATTTGGTTTTATTGTACAAAATTTCATTTGTCGCAGAGTCTATTTGCGATTTTTATTTAACTATATACACTACTTGAAGCGCTCGTAGCGAAGTTTGCTTAGCTGTTCTGTTCTTTACCGATCAGCAAAGTTAAGCAACGTCCGCCGCGGTCATGAGTTGGATGGGTAACCGCTAGTGACATTACTACTGAGTGCTTCCGAGCTTCGGAGGGCACGATAAGCCGTCGGTCCCGGCTGTTGTCTTAGGATGGCAGTCGTTATAGCATGGTGGTAGAGTATAATGCGAATGCCCGCCTGGCTAGTTACCACCCTCAAGTAAAATATCTGTCGCCAAGAACCTAACGGTGTGTTCCGGCAGCTGTCCTTGAGAGCCAGAAATTCTAGGCTATCCTGAATAACATCTAAGACCACATCATCACTTACCATCAGGTGAGATAGTGGTCAAAGGCTAACCTACCAGGCATTAAAAAAAATACCTTTGCTAGAAGGATAATTGTTTCGTTTCTTGCTATAGTAAACTAAAACACTATTAAACCTCCTTTGAAGTCAGAATCGACTTGAAAGACAGTTTACTTGTTTACCTCATATTATGTTAAAGCAAATAGTAATGTATCCGCACGGCACTATTGAATAAACAGACATATGTCATCGTTTGTCGATTAGAGTACTGAGTCGAAAACGATGCAGAATAAAGGGAGCCTCAAAGGATGATATAATGACAGAAAGAAAGACAACATGCTACAAATTGACTCAGGTACATATAATATTCATAGATTGAACATTCTTTTTTGCACAAGATATGTAGGTCCTCATACATAGTAAACTTAATACTGAACAGCGTTTTCTTTCACCTGAGCATTGTCTAAAAAAGAGTGTGATTGCATTTATTAAACAAACGTTTCATTGGTGCATTTAACAAGTTGCAAACACAATTACCAAAACAAAAGAACACAACAAAATAGCATTTCCGTATTATTCTTAATACTTTAGGTATTTACTTACCTACCTATAGGTATAACTTTTAATTACATGCTTGAAATATCATATGTATTTCTTTGATTGACAAATAATACTAACATTAAGATTCTCTAAGACCATTTATTACCATTTACTCAATGCTTATTGAGTCTGCTATGACTTATAGGTGTCTAAATGCTTTTATTGTAGTAGCTGTAGTGTTGTATATAGTTCATAGTATTTTGTTTAATAAAGGCATACCGCCGGAAAAAAAAAAGACCATTTATAAACATTTTTATAAAAAGTGTACTATATTTTTTCCATGTTTTTTTTACATTGCTTATAAATAAAATTCCATTGACTACAAACTCTCTTAATGCTTGATGATGTGTTCAAATGTTAATAAGTTAGGTTAACAGGCTTACAAACCTGGAATTACTGGCACTGAAGGAAAGCTGCCGAAATACACGGTTGATGCTAAGCGACTGGTTTTCTGCTTGAGGTTTGTTAGCTAGTCGGGCATTTACTTATTTATAAACAGAAAATATAAAAGTAAATAAACTACAATTCGCTATTGAACAAATTAATAGAATATGTAACAGAGTTATAGAAAACAGAAGTGCCAACTATGTATTTTTCCGCTACGAACAAAACGATCAGCATTCTACAGAATGTGATGTTACAGTTAACTCAAATTGCATACTTCACATAATTCCTTGTCTAATGAAAGATAGCGTAACACCTTACAGACCACTGAACACAAATAAGCACGATTACGGTATGTGACCGTTTTTACCATTTTTACCGTGTTACATGTTTACACTTTGGAAGAAAGTTGCTGCTTGCGATATTCTAGAAATTACTGAGAACGTGGACAATGTTGATACCGATGCCGCTGGCCGAGATATGTAGGTAAAGTAAGGACAGCGCTGATGTTGCACTCTACACTACACAAACATAGATACTAATGAATTGGTTTTAACTGATGCTAATACCAAGCTTACGGCATTGCTTAGAAGTAATGTAGATACCATAGAACCTCTAATAATTCTAGACGTTAAAAGAAACTCTAGAATCCAGATTCTATAAGTATTTATTAAGAACAAATTTACACAAACTTATACAACAGTTTGCATAAGAAGAAAAGTTATCTAAACAACAAAATAAAAATCTCATTGTGCGGCACTGTATGACTATACTATAGAATAACATATTAGCCAATTAAATAACTTACTGAGCGTACAAAATTAACTAAGTTCAATAAGCATTGAGTAGGTATTTCAATGGACACTGTAAATGTACGAGAATTTACTAATGCAAAGATCAACTAGGGAAATAAAAGCAATCAGGCCAATCCCATGCTTCAGAACTTGAATACCCATTTTGAATCGAAATTCAGTTAAAAAAAGATCATACAACAGCGCATGATTCGGGTTCATTCGAGCGGTACTATAGCATTTTAATTGTATTACATATACGTTACGTAAAATGCCTGAAGTTGGTATAGTGAATTAGTGGTAGAAATTATTGGTGTTGGTGAAACTTAACATTGATTGAGGAAAACGCAGTTTATCATATCAAACACTTCAACATTGACAGAGCAGATAACAGTTACAAACATTTTCTGATTGAGTAATTATTGCATAAGTAGTTATGTGCGTTATGGGTACGGTCAGGAAATTATTATTAGATAAAGGTGATGGATGGTGATATCGATTACTGTTTAAAAAAACAATAGAAAGGCTATGATTATGCTATGTGACGTAAAAAAAGTTATACAGACGTGAAACGCTGGTAAGGTACCTTTATATTTTCTTTGAATTTTAAAACTATTAGCAAACACAAGATTCAACTACTGGAAATAATACATAACATGCTGGTTTGTCATTGATGATTATCCAATTAGACAAATAACTACGTAATAAATAATTCAAGCGCCGTAACACGACATCATATTTTAGAAACACCTGCAATTATTAGTTTGCTTCAGTGATCATCGCCTGATGTCACTAATTATACGTTGGCCTTCGGCGATGGTTCAAAGACTTCTCGTTCTCATAAAATAAATAATAGTAAGTATTTACACCCACAGCAAATTCATTATAATCACAAGCTAAATTTGTAATTATTTACTGACGTCCATTTTTAACCGACTTAAAAAAAGGAGGAGAACCTCCTCCTTTTTTTTAAGTCTGTTTTTTTCTTTTGTTTGTTACCTCAGAACTTTTGACTGGGTGAATCGATTTTTATAATTCTTTTTATTTGAAAGCTGATGCTTGTCGTTTAGTCCCATTTAAATTTCATAAAAAATTCAAGGTCAAGCAGTTTTTGAGTTACACACCAATAACGGCAAAATATTTTCCTAACTTGATGATGTAGTCGTTGACAGTGAATGACAATCGATCCAGTAAGTAGCAAGGGTCACTAAAAAGAGAGAGAATTTTTTTTACTAAAAAATGGAACGACTTCAACCCTCAAAAGTGTGAAATACCTTGTCGAAGTATGTACCATGTGCACAATATTGTGATAATAGGTACTTTTGAACTATCAGAACCGACTTCAATAAGTTATTTTACACTTTTGAGTGTTGAAGTCGGTTCCATTTTTCGGGTATATATTTTTTTCCATAAAACAAGTTTCCGACCAAAAAAACTCTTACTCAATCTTCGGAGCCGTGCTAAGCCATTGGTCCCAGTTGAAGTATTAGGATAGTCGTCAGATATAACACAATGGTAGAGCACTTTTGCGAATATCCGCCTTGCTACCCTCAAATAGAAAAAGATGTGTTCCGGCAGCTGTCCTTGAGAGTCAGTAATTCTAAGTTAGCCTGAGTAATATCTTCGACAGCTTAACTTACCATCACGTGAGATGCTAGACAAAGGCTAGCGGATCTGCTACATAAAACGAAGAAGGTAATAGTTGTTAAGTAAAGCTTTGAAAACAATGTCTGTTAATAAACTAATTTTCCTGTAATACTTCCGTGTTGTATATGGATGTACCAGTTATACCCCTCTTTAAAATCAGGAACAGAATTATGTAAACAGTGCTGCTGAACGGCTGAAGTAATGACCGAATTTATTGCCTAATTCAATCGTGAGTGCTAGTTACCTACAACACAATGAATGTTATATTATCCTGTCCTAACGGGCATCCTGGTTGCATCAGGAAGACCTAGTTATCAGTGGAATGCAGCAATACAAAACTAGTCCGTACATCTAGTGATGTGACTATTGAAGAGTAGGGTTTTCGTTCGTAAATATAATTTGAATTTACATAATAATTGTTTTCAAACGACTTATGTAGTGTTTTTTCCTGTTCTAGATTTACTCTTAACGCAATGAACAGTTAATTAGTAGGTACCTTTTTAGTCATCGTTATTTATAATAATATATTAACAGGTGTTCGAACGTACAGTAAAAATAACAAATATTTTCAAGAGAACTTAATTGTTTATTTAGAGGTATAAACAAAAAGACACGATAGCGCAGTTTTTACTTTAGTATTACTTATTCCTACAACTGGCGGAACCCTGACTAAGGTTTAATTGCTATCCTACATTTTAAATCATAAATTTTTCATGGCTTTTGAAAGGTAAAAGGTTTTCACATTTCCTGATCAGTAATTGCAAAAGCAATATGAGATCACTACAACACTAAGCGATAATGATGATGCAAAAGACAGCAAACGACAGCATGTCTTCGAAGAGAGAGAAAGTCACAAATGTGAAATTGATCTCATGATCGATTTGTAGTCGCTTTTGGAGCTATTTCATCTAATGAAAATCGAAAGGGATTATTTGGAGCTGTCAGCCAACTTTCAGAGCCAAAGAAGCGCTGAAATGAGAAGTAAGTAGGTTTCTGATGATCTATAAATATTTACGTCATTTTAGCCAACTAGGCCAACCCCGAATAAAAGCATCGCCCCGTTAAATCGCAATTTTATGACTTAAATTATGCTTCTTGTGTAGATTCTTGCATCTATCATCGTAAGAGCGCATGCGTGCAATAAAACTGTTTCAATAATTTCCTCATTAGATATGTATCTTGGTTTTACGACCGACATTTTCCTAGTAATAACTCGCCAATTTCTTCACAATTAACTTTGCAGTGAATATTGTCGATCAATGGACCATAAAGATCATTTTTGCATGAATCGTGAACACAAGTGCAGTTGAAAGTTTATTAGCTTTATGGAAAGTTGCTCTGTAATATAGATCGATTTCGAAAATCATGGCAATGGTTTCTAAAGTGATAGGTGAATTCTGAAAGTGTACAATCTACGGGAAATAAAAGCGACAACATGAAATAAAATGTTTGATATAGGCACAGGTGTACCTAAATAAATAAAAGACAGTAGAACGGGTAAGCATATATGCGAAATTGCCACTAGGAAAACAAGTTCCAAAAATAACACAAAAAATTATGTTTTACTGCAAAATAAACTAAACTAATTTTAAATGTTATCTACGAGTCACAAAAAATCTAATTCCTCTAATATAGAACAATAACTCTAAAGAAGCCTTCCAAATCTGTTTTCCGAATTCATAAAATAAACTTCAAGATGACATCATACCTAACATTAAATCTTGCACATAGGTAAACAATGTGGAAGTTACTTACAGTATTAATTAATACGTGGTTATTCATTTTAAACTGTATAAGCACTAAACACACGTTCGACCATTTTAACAGCGGCACCAGTAACTGGCATTAAATTATAAGGAAACGTCAAAATACACGGAGCGTGGTCGGTAGCCGCTATTTCAATAACATTAAGAACGTCATGCATGTAGTTTCAGGACTAGCGGATAATCTCACAAAGGTGCATTTACTGTCATTTTATTAATCAATAACAACTATTTGTAAACATTACTTTCAAATTGGTAAATGTCAAAGTATCATTTTTATGAGTACTTAGCGCGTTTAAGATATAACTTAAACTTAAACTTACTCTAAGAATTCGATCATCTTTTCTCTGGAAAAGCTTTACAGCTAGTGTGATAATTTTATGTAAATATATTATACTTATTATTATAGGGACTTACTAGAATGTTGTGTATACTTAAGAGTAATATTTTAAGCTGTCATGTTGAAGATGCAAAATAATTTCATTTTATGCAAGTAGTTATCGTTGCATATATCCGGATTCAGGGCATTCATGTTTGAGATTATTCGCTTATAAGTTGAGTATCTTGATTTATCTGATTCGTTTTTGGCTCGAGTTATTGCTTGGCTATGTGAAGCATACATACGAATATAACTGAGATCAGTCCCCCAACAAGTCTCGCTTCGCTGAAATCGCTTATAATTTTAGTAAGAAATCCTAACAAGACTGACATGCAACTCTTTCTCTAGATGCGCACTTACATTAAAACATATTGTTTGCTTACTGAACAATTGCAATACCTACCGATATTTTATATAGGTATTTCTGGCAGATTCATGTACCAACTAAGTTAAGGAGAATAAATTTAATGATATCAAGCTGTAAATACAAGGCTTGGAAGACCGTTCGGATACCTCGTAACGGCGAAAATATGCACGGCGAATTTTCTTTGGTGTGAACACTTTCGGCCTAGAAGTTAAAGGTTATGATACTTATGATCCCTCGAAGCTTTTTGTTCGATATTATGTTAATGCCAATGTTTTTGACGATGGCTGCTTTGATTTAAGATGAAACTTATCATAGTTTTTAATGAGTTAATTAGTTAATAATAAGCAGTAGTTTCAGTACTTGCATTTGAATCACACAGATACTTTGGCGGTAACATTTTTATTAACAAAGTTACGACACAAGCTCTACATTTGTAAGCAGATAGCATCATTCTCGGTAGAGTTTGTTTAGATATCTTGCTGTGGTTTGGTTTAACTAAAACATTGGCCAGATGCCGTTGAAGGTTTCAAGATCAAACACTACGCGTGAAGCAGAGTCTGAACGTCATACGCTTTCCCGGATATGAGGTGAGAGAAAATTCAGTGTCTTTACGTGAGGCATTTACGTAGTATTGATAATTGAAAATGCAAATATAAAATATTATCACTAAGTTCAGTCATTATTACCTAACTACAGTTACCTAATGCCAAGATTCATCTTAATTCTTTTGATGTTCATTCTTACTTTAAGTAATACCTCTTATCACACTAATATTATAAATATGTATGGTTGTGTGGGGGGCGGGATGTGAGTGTGTATATTTGTTATTGAACGCTGAAACGGCTGAACCCATTTGGATGAAGCTTGGAATACAGATAATTTAGGTTCTGGAATATGACACGGAAAACACGTCTAGGTTCAACAAATAACTTCAAAGTAGATTTTTGTTGTTATTGCAAATAAACAATTTTGTTCACTATTTTACACCTGGTCAAATTACGTCATTAGGTGAATTAAAAAGACCTATTTAAGTATGTTGATATATACTTTTTCAATAACTTTCTTTCTAGAATAATGACTACTTAATCCAGCCACGGGTAAGATTGTCAAGTAAGACAAGTTTGAAAAGAAAAATCATGATTTCCTAGTGGACACGATATCCGATAGTCATTGAAGTCTAGACTGAAAAGACTTAGGATGCACAGGCGACTTCAAGGAAAATGCAACAATGAGATAATGAAGCATTTGCATACAATAAATAATATTTATTTAAAAATCGAACGCGGTAAACATATTGAATACCAACGAGCAGGCTGGGTGGCAAAATCCGGTCATTGGCAACAATTGGCAGGTTTACCGTATTGTGCCTTTGTTGTCATCAAATGTGCTTTAAAACGGATGGGGTAATCCAAATAAACTTTGTGCTGAAGACGGCACTAGAATAACAGTGAAATTTTCCTTTTATTTTATATATTTATTAGTGAATGCAAACGTCTGATACACATACATTCTTGTTTACTCAATAGATTAAATTAGACGCAGTCGAATTTCGTTGCATATTCTATTTGCACACAGTTACAACATAGTGTTATTCAAACTGCAAGACGATTACGTGGCCTCCGAGGTTAGATCACAAGCCGACATAGGATTTTGGGTCTTATTTATATAACGTTAGGGTACTTTTGTTGGTTGGTAATATGTAAGGAATTGTGTGTCTAGTCAGAATAGGCGTAATGATACAAAGATTGATATGAGTCAGATTGTGACTGGGACAAAATTTTATTTGAATTGTATTTCTTACATATTTATGGCTTTTTTCGTTACATACTTCTTTCTATTTTTATCGAGTACGTACTGACTTAAAGCTACACTTCAAAAATCGGAGTTACATTTTTTTATCGTATTATGAATAAATACACACGATGCCTTTTGATGTTAAGCGGTAACCTCTGCAAACACATTTCGTCACAATTGACTGCGCCCATTACCCTGAAACATACAGTGGTCAAGTCTCATGTGCCTGAAATGTTACTGGCTCTCAAGTTTGTTAGTTATGTGCCTGGCGACAGATTTTCCATTTGAGGGTGTGGAACCTTCCACCAAACGGTTAAGCTAAAGCCGGCGGTAAGTATCGAACCATGGATCTGCTGCGCGGCAGCCTACAACTATTACCGCTCCGCTAACACTGCTTTAAAATTCTTATATCAAATGGTAAGCTAAACACACAACACATTGCTAAATCTAGCATTCATCTCATTTTACCCCATACTTTATAAAACTTTTATCCCATGCTAAGTGGTGTCGCCACAATATGTAAGTAGTACCTACACATATGTAGTACCTATACATATTTTACACATATGAAACATATTATAATTCCAAATAACCAAAAAAAATCGCGTTGATACGCCTTGTAACAGATAACTGGTAACTTTTGGGACCTACAATTAGACAGAAAAACATCATAAATATATTAATAAGGCTTCGTCTTGCCCATTGGTTACGAAACCCTAAAGCACCCTATAAATCAGTTTATAGGGTGTATTTCTGAATACACATGTAAAAATATGTGGAAACATCGAATAAGCGTTTGCATATTAATATTAAAGGAAGCACGTTGTTCTTTAAATATATGGTTTATCCCGGTCTGATACCAATTTGTGGGTACGTACTTATATATAAATAGGTACCTACATTTGGTAATAAGTACTAATGAATAGGTAGATATCTAATAATACGACTATTTGTAGTTATCCTTTCTGCATTACATACCAATAACGGATCACGTTATGTTTAAATTAAAAATCATTAAAAGAATTTCCTCCCAATATAATAATATATTCGCAAAGATAATTTTACAAAACTGGGCGATCAAGTTTGTCTGAAGGGAAACTTAGTGAGTCACCCTTTACTGACTCATTTAAGTGCCTATTTTGAGTATTTGGGCAACCTTTTTTGTTTGAAACATCAGGGGGCCCGATAAAAAGGGTTGGGTTGTTAATACGTCGAGGTAAAAGAACGGTGAGTATCGCATGTCAATGTTCCACGATACCTACTTACTTTGTATTTTAATGGTTTGTCCCTTGAAATTGGCCACTAGCGAACCAAAGCCTCAGAGAACCAAAGCCTCAGAAGAAAAGAGAATAATAACCTCTTAAAATAAATACTACATTATTATATCACTACTCTGATTGGCTGTTGCTTTAGTTCATTGACACCACAATAATTAACTTGTTTAATGAATGTAAGAAATTCTACGGAGCGTCTTGCTTCGAGATTGATTATTGCAATGCTTTCGACCTGGATGTCGTTAACCTGACGCGACTTACTTGACGTTGTAGAAGGGCCACCGTTTTCATTATTTCTCCTTTTTTATGCTTGATAGGTTAGCCTTTGACCACTATCTCACCTGATGGTAAGTGATGAAGTGTCGGAGATGTTGTTCATGCTAACCTAGAATTTTAACCTGCCTATACTCATCCTTTACAACATGGGACCTAATATATTTGATTATTTTATGCCAACCCTTCGAGCCATGCAGGCATGGTGACTTTAAAACTGTACTGATATGTGTTACCTGTCTTCCAAAATTCATGAATGATTACAAAAGCGATTCAGTGCCAAGAAGACGTAGTCAAAACAGCCGGTACTTTGGATATTTAGGTGCAACAGATTAACATAGCCGGCACGTTTTGTCGTTACATAACTAAATTTTTTGCTCATTAGTATATGATGGACCAAAGTGCAAGGTTCAAAGATTTGGTCACGCAAGGTTACACCTTTTTGTAAACAAAAAGACTAAGCGTAAGTTGACTTTTTACACATTCTGTCGTGATTGCTAAATTATCACGAATAATAAATCATCAGTTTATCCATTAAAAAAATAAAGTGCTAAGGTCATAACATTTTACAAATTCATAGTTTTGTGTCTTTATTTTACTAGCCTTCAAACATACCAACAATAACGATATTGCCGACTGATATAATATATTGCCACTTAATATTATGAAATTACGTCACTTGATACAACTTTATTAAAAACTAACCATTTATTAATTGTCATTAAACTGATCCACTTCTAGTTCAGAATATACATTTTATGTGCATTTAATTACTCTGACTGAAGCATCTGAACTAATAAAAAGGTGAAATAGCTCGCTACTGTATATATGGCTCCTGAAACAAATTACGAAAGGCACTAATTCAAAAGCCACAAATTAAATGTTTTAATTAGTTTAAAACATTCACAACGACAGCAACATACGGCTACAGGTTAACCGCACAATTAATCTTGTTTCTCATTAAAATACTCTGCAATACTTGTTAGATATATATAATATAAAAAGTAACAAATAAAAATAATAGCCCAGGCAACTCGTACATTCAACGGCAACCTTAAAGTTGGCTTTAAGTATATTAAATTAGCAGCAAAATAGTATTTTGACGACTATTATATTATAGACTAAGCCTCTAAAGTCAGATTTCAAAGCGATATAATCACCCTAGTTAAATTTAAAAATATTATTTTACATGTTTATTTTCTTGATATGATATTCAAATTATTTTGCAACGAAATTTAATATTCATAAACGCAGACTTAAGTTCTAAAGGTGTAATGTTTTCGCTATGAAATAAATTTTTGTTTTGAGGCTTGACATACCTATTATAAGTCAACAACCTATTAATTTGTGTAAATTGGGTAGGTACCCAGAATTTTGGAAAGAAAATTGCATTTATTCCACTAGAATATATATGTGCAAAAATCACATAAATTAGATGACGATTTTATATGTAAATTGCTACTTTTAAAAGACGAAAAATCACTACAGGTAATGTAAAATAGATAAGCTACATTAACGACTTTGGTTTTTTAACGCGTTTACTTTTATGAAATGGCTGACTATAAGGACTGTGTTCGTCAGGTTTGCTGAGTAGAAATTAAACCATTTGTTTGGTTACGAAATATGAGGTAGGAGATATTCATATCAGCATATGCAAAATGCCTAAAATGAAAAATGCCCACGTACGAACGTCTAACTATGTCTATAATGTCGACCCCAAAAATAGTATGTGATTAGGTACTCGCGCGAGTATGGGCACACAAGAGTGTGCGGAATTACTGAACAAAAGCTAAGGATAACGGGAAAATATCTTCCTAGACTGGACTCTTAGCCTTAAAAATCCTTAGACTATAAAGTCAACTTTAAAGAGTAAGAAATATTGGTTACGTGTTCTTTTAAGTTTTTTATTCATATCAAAATAAATTTAAACCAACCAGCACGTTTCGCTTGAATTGACATTGCATACGTAGAATTTGTCCTTCTCAAAACGAGACTTGTTCAAACAGACCGAAAAGTAAACACGACACAATGCGGGCCTTGCGTCTGTGCAATTTTTATTATTACGCATGGTATTGCAGCTCTACGTTTATCTATACAAAGTTTTATATAAATTAAGCTACTCATTACAAATAAAATAAACACACGTCTGCTTCAGCAAGTGTCAGTCAGTCTTAATACAATATGGGGATAAAGAGTTTTGGTTGCTTAAAGATGGCTTCCCTGTACGCGATTTTATGAAACCACATACGTAATAATAGGTGCTACTGAATCTAATTGTTACTACGTAGAAACAGTAAGCCACAGATTTAGATTAGGCAGAATGTAATGTGAATTAGTCCTTCTGAAAGTTTACAAGGTCCCTTATAGCTTGTAGATGAAACATGTGCTATTCGGCAAGCTATTCGGTTTCCAGCCCACAATTTTCTGGGATTCTTGTACACTTGGTAAATAGAACCAATTAGTTTTTTTGGTAATTAATTTAATATTATACGCGAAAGTGTGGTGTTCGTTGCCTCTTAGAAACGCCTGGATATGATGAAAATCATTCATATAATCTTTGGGTTCAAAAATAATCTAAATATGTACTATCCTACTAAACTTAGTGAATACCAGAACATATGTTCGAAAGTTACTGGAATGTGTACACAGTAGTTAAAAAACGCACCCGCACCCAAAGTTTTTGACCCGCTTTGCTTGGCCAATCATTTATTATGAATTACCACATAATATCAACGAAAATAAAAAATAATTCGAATAAAGAATAATTTAACGATTCAACTGCTTTTTTAAATGATAAGGTAGCCTTTGACCACCATCTTACCTGATGGTAAGTAATGATGTGGTCGAAGATGTTGTTCAGGCTAACCTAGAATTACTGGCTCTCAAGTACAGCTGCCATAACACACAGTTACTTGCTTAGCGACAGTTTTCTACTTGAGGGTGGTAGCTAGCCAAGCGTACATTCGCAAAATACCCTGTAGCCTTGCTTAATGGGACTACAAAGCTGAAAGAAACCGTTTATCACCGAACATATGACAGTGTCTAGCAAAACATAAAAATCCTTTTAAAGACGTCTTAGTTTCCCACCAGACGTTTCGTCGGCAAAAGCCAGCAGATAAGCATATTCGATATATCCTTAGTAAATTCTTATATATTCTGATACAACCCAGCTTAAGCAACTCGGTTGCAAGGAAGCTTGACATATTCAGAAAATCGACTTTTCGTTCTGCATACATGGTTGGGTTTATGCCAGTTCTTTGAAAATGAGAAATAAGAACGACTACGGTCTGGGTAGGATAGTAAAATTTTAACAGTATGTCTCCTTATTGTTATGATCATATTCGTATGTATCCACAAAACGTAACATATACCTTCATACTTCTTTTCCTTTAGACTTTGAATCTTTTTCACACCAATGAAATAATATTGTTTACGATAAATGCGATTTTCATTATTGATACCATTACCCCACTCAGGTGTCGCAACTATGTACTTTTTTTAATTATAATTGCGACGCAACAAGCATGAGTCCCACCTGATGTTAAGTGGAATTACCTAACTTAACTCCTAACCTATAACAGATGCATTTCGTCATCGCTCTGGTGACGAACTTGATATCTGAGACACAGAGTAGTTAAGCCTCGTGGGCCTATAATTTAACTGGTTCTCAAGGGCTACTGCCGGACCACACTGTTATGGTCTTAGTGACAGATTTCTTCTCAAACAACACATAATTAGAACGATAAATTACTCAAATTACTACAATACTCATCAACAATTTTATTATAAAAACTAACGGGGTTTTCACTCATTTTAGTAAATAACACGGGATAACTCACGTGAATCAGTCAGATAGCTCCGACTATAGTTTCAACCAAATTCGGTGGTCCTTTTCAAGGAGAGCTCGGGATGCCCGCGTTGACGCCTCGCTTAGCACTGTACTCCTAAGCGAGACGTCAACGCGGGCGTCCCAAGCTCTCCTTGAAAAAGACCACCGAATGTGGTTGAAACTATAGTCGGAGCTATCTGACTGATTCACGTGAGTTATCCCGTATTATTTACTAAAACTCATCAACAAGATCAAAAAACCGGGTCAGTTTTAATTGACCTGATTTACTCATATAATAGAAATTAGGTTATAATAAATACTTTTAAAAGTATCCTAAAAAACATTAAATTATATTTAAATAAAACACTTAAAAAAGCATAAAATTATATATCTAGTGACAATTCCGCCTAATTTTCCTGTCATCTACGTGACGTCACAAACATCACGCAGCCTAACCGGAAGAATACCCGACTAGTTTCGCTTCTAAACGAAGCATCTTCAGGAGGTCTTGACTCACCGAGCGCACGATCGAGAATGAAATTAGGTTCTAAGTAATTTCTAGACAAATGAAAATACAATCAAAACCAATAAAAGAACTGTGTATTTAGCCAAACGTAATTGTTCAGATACTTTAGTAGAAACAGAAAAATTACAGGCACGTGAGACTTAACAACTGTATGTCTCAGAGTGACGGACGCAGTGCAATTCGTTGAAAGAAATGCATCTGTAATAAGTGGAGGTCCGCTTAACATCAGGTGGGCCTCGTGCCTGTTCCGTCTGAATCAAATAAAAATAAATTTTGTATATTAGGGGGTTTGATACTATACTTATATTATTTGACAGTTTGTAGAAACAGTTGTATATTATTGTTTACAAAAATGGTTATTTATGTACTAATGTAAATCTTTTTATTCATAAATGCACACAATGGAAGACTGATTATCGAGACAAACATTTATTTACAATTTAAATTATAAAATATTAGGGGTCATAAAAAAGCTATGACAAGTTACATTCAATATATAATGTATACCTACCTAATAATTAATGATGACGGATTTATTAAATATATATGTATATAATAACAATAAGAATTGCCATATACAAAGGTATCTGAAATAAAAATGACTTTGATATTTTGTTTGACACATATTTTATGGGTAAAAATAAATAAGGTACCTATATAAACAATTTCAACGCGAGGAAAATCCCCGGGCAACCCCATTATTGTTCTATTCATTTTCCCTATAAATAGTTCCATAAGAGATCTAAAAATATGAATTACAATATTTACATTCCTTACAATTTGAATTCTACAGAGCAGAAAGAGCTCGTTGGAAATTTATTTATATCCAGCAATATGTTTAGAATGAAGTATTTTATTATCAAGTAACATTTTCATTTAGTAAAAGAGAAAAATATAAATATTTTAATGGTTTTAAACGAAATTCGAGCTGTATATAGGTGTGATAAAAATAACTTACTGTAACAGCCGCATCGTCCACTGCTGAACACAGCCTCCCCTATGTAGGGGTATTTGACATAATCCCCACGCTTGGCAGGCGTCTTGGGGATCGCAGTGTAAGTTGACAGTTCTTTAGAAGGCGCTGCTGCCCACCTTCCAGTATTTTTCGCTTAGTCGCCTCTTACGACACCCACGGGATGATATGGGGAGGTGCAATTCTAACCCGGCACCCCACGGGGCAAAAATAACCTAGTTCTTATAAAAAGTTTTTTTATTTTTATTTCTTTATTGGTTTTATTTCTAACTCATAAAACATGGTTGGCAAATTATTAATAATAATATTAATAATCAATTTCAAAAAATACACGACGTGGAGAAGAATGTTAAAGATTAAATAGCTTTAACCTACAATGGAAACACCGTAGCATGCTTGGCGACAGATTTTCGACTTGAGTGTGGTAGCCAGCCAGATGGGATTCGGAAAGTGCCTTGCCATTGCCACAGCGGAGATGAACCAAGTTCACGGCGGGACTCAAACTTAGAAACTCCTGCATGGCTGTCAATAATCAATGCCACTAGGCCATCATTGCTTCAAATCCCTAATCATAGTAGTAAGGAAACGTCGATTTGTACAGTTGTCAGTGCTGTCATCAACAATTAAGTTTTTTATACAAATAATGATTAGATTGATTAGTATACAAATACCTAGTTATGATTAGCATACAATGGTTTGTCTATAGCTAGAACTCTTACAGGTTGGTTAGGCAATGCTAACATAGAATCGCCTTTTTAGAGACCCGTACCCTGAAAACGGAACGCATCAAATCTTTGGTGTCGGTCCATCAGAAGATTTTAACACAAGAAATTCAAGGACCTCTTTTTTAAAACTGTGATAATATGTGTAGTTGTGGCGGATGAACTAAGTATGAATAAAAATGTAATAGAAGATATGTGTTTTTTCATCTCTTTTTATTTTTGCTCTATTCTTCTCTATCGTAGAAACTGTAACAAAGACAAGCCTCAAACTTGGTATGATTATAGTACAAACTAAAAGTAAGTTGAAACTTAAAAAACTACTTGAAAAAAAAATAACAAAAAATGGAACTGACTTTAGCACCCAAAAGTGTGAAATAACTTGTTGAGGTCGGTACCATGATGGTTCAAAAGTACCTATTATCACAATATTGTGCGCATGGTACCGACTTCGACATGTTATTTCACACTTTTGGGTGTTGAAGTCGGTTCCATTTTTTGTTAAAAAAACATTTTTACTCTTTTTACTGACCCTTGCTGCTTACGGGATCGATTGTCATTCATTCTCGACGACATATCATCAAGATAGGTAAATATTTTTCAGTTATTGGAGTGTAACTCAAAAATGGCTTGACCGATTTTGATGAAATTTTAAATGGGACCAAACGACAAGCATCAGCTTTCAAACAAAAAAGAATTTTCAAAATCGGTTCATCTAGTCAAGAGGTAACAAACATAAAAAAAGACGAACTTTCTTTTTTTTAGAAGTCGGTTAAAAACCAGCGAAAAGAATATCCATCTTCGGATCCCAAACTGTATGAAAAGTTACGATTCTCTTTTTTAAGGGACAGAATTCTAAAACCAGATGTTAGATTTTGTCCCCACTTCTCCTCGCGTGTTTACTTCGCGGTGTACATGGCGCCACGTCCGCAAGTCAACGGTAATATTTTATTTGGTTAAAAATTTAGAGCGCTCTCTAGTAGAACTAGTAGAAACTATCTTGTCACACACGAATGTGATGTGTGCTGAAGCGCCATCTAGTATGCATACATGATACCAACCATTAGTTGATTGTATGCTGTAAATATCATAGTGTGACACAGTTAACCCTTTGCGATCATAGTTCCCGCGAGCCTAAATTTACCATACCTACAGTAGAACAAGTTTAGTCTTGATTATTACCAACTTGTTTGATTTTGCAGTTTTTGTGTATGTTCATTTTTAATGAACATGAACTATGGTTTTGATGAACATGAACTATGTATCTACTTTGATGCAAGGCGTAAGCTGTTACACAATATTATAGTCTCATTCTAAAGCAGAAGCTTAGGCTTCATCTTTTTGTATTAAGTTTTCATTTCAGAATTTCATTATCTCTATCGCATCAAACGTTTACGGCCATCTTTTTACTACTAATTTATATGTACTAATATATTACGTACTCGATAATACCATGAATATTTCAATAACTTTCCATGTATGAAAGTTTGTGTTTTCTATAGTAGTGGACAGAAGGACGGTGTTTACTCAACATAGCTTTGTAGTAAATTGAAAATGTTGTTCTACTGTAACTATTACGCTGTGGCAACTCGTGTCCATCCAAGACATACTTTTTCGAGATCTATGAAAAAACGTGTTCAGGTAGCTAGATTAGGTAGTACCTATTTTTTTAATGTTCACGTTCATTAGATATACTAAACTCTCTAATTATATGAAAACATGGAAACTCGAGATACCTAATAAATTTGCAAGCATTGTAATCGTAAATTGAATACGCGTCAGAAAACTTAATTATACGTAAATATAATACGTATCAAATAAAAAGTAATACAAATAAAAAAGTCACCAAAAAGAATCTAGGTACGTGAGATTCGATCCACGGTACTCGATCTTCTGATTCGACTTCAGTAGTTACACACTATACAATCATTGACCAAGGTGTCGAAAATATCGTTTATGCCTTACTGTCAGACACATTATATTGGTCCACGTACATACGTAAAATTATTATTGTATTATTAAGAATTATGTCGTAAAATTAAAATTAGACCAAAAAGAATCTCTTTACGCTGGATTCGATCCACGTGCCTCTCAATTGCGAAGCGATGTCACTTACTATGCGCTATTTGAACGACGATTGATTTGTCGAAAATTATGTACATAACCTGTGTGCCTTATTGTCAGAAACTGTATAAATTAATCATGATCCATCTAAAATAATTACAACACATTCATTACGAAAAATTCTGAATATTGCTTATAATAATTATTTTAGGTAGCTAAAGTTGTACCTATGTCTTGTAAAATGTTTGAAGTGTTTTTTATATTGCGTTAGGGTTCACAATCATATCATAATTTCATTAATATAAGAGATATATACATAGGTACATGGAGAAAGGAAGCCATAGATGCTTACCTTATTATGTCCATCATGCGTTTTTGACGATTTTTTGCATTCCCAAAGCGTTTATTTATAATTTTACCCATGTTTTATTTTAATTGAGATCGCCGAGAAAAGTGACACAGGTCCGACGCATGACGCGGCTGACCGCGATATGAGCGAGGATGATAGCAATATACGTAGATCGCTGGAGTAAATAGTGCGACATGATGTTAACGCTTCTCGGAATGAAAGGGCGTATGTGACATTTTGTAAACAGGCTCAGTACGCATTAACTGTGCTTTTTTTGGATTAAAATAATCAATGAAATTTATTGTACTTAAAAAATCAATATTTTAGAAAAAAAATCCAATTTTTAATACACTAAAATCTGGCGGAAAAAGTAGGAATCCTCTATTTTCAGAGGTGTTTTTGAGATTTTTTTCTATCGAGCCAATTATTAGGAAACATGTTTTGAAATCGATGAAAGTATTACTTATATCCTTGAGTATCGTGTATTTAAATTGCAGTACCATCCGGTACCTGGTTTATGAGATTTTCCATATCATGTTGGCACTATTTCGTAATTTCCGAGCCTTAATCGCGTGTTGTTACGGAACACTCAGTAAGCGCGTTCGAGTGATCTTGGCTCATTTTATAATAATTACTAACATGACATCGTATGGGGGACAATAAAACATAGTAGGTATATTTTTATCCACTGAAACGATATTTAAAAAGCTGTACAAGTAACTACTAGTACGAAAGGTACAATGTACGAAGGCAAGAGCGAGTAATTAGTGACTTCATATGCTAAATAAGTTTTTAAGCCGCGGTAAAATGCTAATTACTTACACAATGTAGCTTTGTGGAAAGAAATAATTGACTTTGTCACGTGGCGACTAAGTAAGGATGTAAATGTCTCTATATCTCTTTTATATCGCAGTCTAAAATACATCGTCTAGGACCAAAATAAAACAAAAAACTTACTTTTTATCACCCTCTATGAGAAAATAAGTAAGTGCAACTTATGAATAAAAATAGTACATTTATTTACTAATATATAATAAGGAAAAATAAGACATAGCAAAGAAATAGTTTCAGCCTAAAACAGTTTTCTGTTTTACAATATTAGTACATTTTAATCATTAAAATATATGCGAAGCACCACACGTGTTTATAACCTAACATTAGTAATAATTTTTATCCAACCATTATTTTTAATGACTTCGATATTTAATTATCAAAGCGTTAATGCAATTAAATACAAAATGGGTTTTGCAATATGTGATTATAATAAAATAGAATTAGAATGGATGAAAATAATGAATATAATAAACTTTTATATGCATGTTTTATTTGGATATAGAAATATGATAAAGCACCAAGTACCTACGAGTATTAATAGTTTATGATTTGGTTCCTTTTCTAAGAAAATTGCCCATAGAAGACGATCAAAAGAAATGCGCCAAATGAGCAGCAGACATCTAGCAGGGAACTCGACGTGAATCACGAACAGTGATACTGCAAACTGCAACATGGCTTTACCACCTGAACGCAGTGCTTCGGAGGGCACGTTAAGCCGTCGGTCCCGGTTAATGTCTTAGGATGGCAATCGTTTGGGTGGTAGGTCATTTTGCAAAAGCGCACCTGGGTAGCTCAAGAAAATCTATTGCCAAGCACCTATCGGTGTGTTCCGATGCTGGTCTTGAGAGCCAGTAGTTCTAGGTAAACCTGAACAAAACCTTCGACCAGATCATCACTTACCATCAGGTGAGACAGTGGTCAAAGGCTAACCTTTCAACGCATTATCAAATAAACGCATTTATTATTATTTCAGGTATAAAAAAATATATATAGACATTTTATATGACGATCAGACATATTCGTTTACACATACCTATAAAGGGGTAGGCAGAGACATCAGATTTACACTTGCTACGATCCTTACATATCTCTTTCGCTTCATCTATACTCATCAATCCTTTCATACATAAGCGTCGGTTTAGGTTGGTCTCTGCCTACCCCTACGGGAAAGAGGCGAGATTTTATGTATGTAGGTATACCTATAAACTACATACCTCGGTGTAATATTCCATTGACGTCAATGTAACGAGGATATAAAATAACATAAAATATAACACAATGTTATTTTGGAAATTACATCCTCAAGTAGAAAATCTGTAGCCAAGCACTAACGGTTTGTGCCGGCGGCACTCCTGGAGGGCCAGTGAAATTACAGGCACATGAGACTTAACAGCTATGTCTCAAGGTGACGGTCGCAGTGCAATTCGTGAATTGTGACGAAATGCATCTGTTTTAGACAGAGGTTAATCCGCTTAACATCAGGTGGGGCCCAACAAGCCAACAACCCAACAGACAATGGCTGTGTTCAGCAGTGGACAATGCGGCTGATACAGAACAGTATAGAATACGACCTGATACAATCTCCATCTCGCTAGACGGGAGCACAGATAAGGCCTCCTAAATAGCCTAACGCCTGCCATCTTTGAACAACAACCGGGACCAACTGCTTAAAATGCTCTAGTCAATCATCTCCAATGACGACCAAAATATGATCTACGATGCAGAGCTAGAATCGGCTTTTAAAGATATCTATGCCGAAAGTGCTTGGCGACAGATTTTAAGTGTAGCTAGTAATGCAATAAAAGGATCCATTATGATAGTCTATCACTATTTTTTTATGCTTGTTTGTTTAGCCTTTGACCACTATCTCACCTGACGGTAAGTGATGATGTGGTCGAAGATGTTGTTCAGGCTAACCTAGAATTACTGGCTCTCAAGGACAGCTGCCGGTACACCCCTAGGTGCTTGGCGACAGCTTGTGGTAGCTAGCTAGGCAGGCATTCGCAAAATGTCCTACCACCATACTATAACGACTGCCATCTTCCGAAGCACGGAAGCGCTCAGTAGTAATGTCACTAGCGGTCACCCATCCAACTCATGACGGCGACGAACGTTGCTTAACTTTGCTGATCGGTTCAGAACGGCTAAGCAAACTTCGCTACTAGCGCTTCAAGACCAATATGTTAAGCATAGAATGTTAAGCATAGAGGGTTTATATTATCAAAACGTAGTGCCAAACTTTAACGATAACACTTCGGCCATATGTTTCGTGGAGTTCGGTTGATATAACGACGGGTGCGTGCGCGCAGGTGTTGTAACAGCTGTCATTTGCCATTCGATAGGCCCGGGTGGCGTTGATAAAAAATGGTATTATTTGGGATTTTGCCATGAATGGTTGTAGACACGTGGTTTAGTCACATAAATTCGTAGATTGGATATTGTTAAGTTTAAATAAAAAGGTAGATAAAAAAAATTACATGATAAGGTTATGTTTGGCTCTCAGGGTACTAAACAGTAGGGTTAAAGTGTGCGGTTCCCAATTCAAATTAAATTTTTCATAGCCCTGGGGCTTAGTGACTTCTTAAGGTTATGTTTACATGATACATAAATGAGACATTTTCGAGCATTTGATGTAGAAATGTATATTTTGACATTTTAACGTGTGAGTTACGTTCAGAACCATCCAGATATTCTCAAACAAATGTTAGATAACATTAAATAAAATAACGATAGGTTTTCAGTAGCAATAGAGCTCTTTGTGAAAGAGTTCCTTCGGGGAAGTATTGCCACCACACCTATTTCTACCGCCCAACAGTAAAAGTCGCATTTTTGTGTTCCGGTTCAAAGGGTATGATGGGGTGCCTCTGAAATTACAGGCAAATAAGACTTAAACAGTTGGTAGGCCCCCCACAAGGTGGACTGACGACATCATAATAGTCGCGGGTAGCTAGGCCATGATTATAAGCGCCCAAGTAGCCTTTCTTTGTGGCGTTTTTAATGCGTGGGAATTGATAGTGGACGTACTCCAGCTGATGATGACATGATGATGATGATGATGAAGACTTAACAATATTATATCTCTAGGGTGATGGGCATAGTGCAGTTCCTATAGCGAAATACATCTGTTATAGGCAACACCACGCCTTCGTCCTTGGTCCATTTAATCAAATAAGTTTTAAAAATAGGTGTATAATTCTGAGAGAAGATTATGATTTTCGTTAGCAACGATTGGCGCCAAACAAATGACTTCTAAAAGTCATTTGTTTTGTACACGCAAGTCACAACTATGGTGATTTAATAGTTAAATTTAATGTCCCTATAAAATAGTTACGTAAAAGTTATGTTAGACAAACATGTGCCATTTAAAATACCGGCCATATCACGCACACGCCATGAAAATAGAAAGTTACAACTTTGTCGTGTGACCCTTATAACTTAATGTCTTTAGGGAATGAACGCGTAAGTAACTTGCCCTTATATTCCCATTAAAATATTAGTTTATTATTACAATATTCAAGGGTAATACCATATTTCGGAATAGCTTGTTTTAGTTACAAAGTTTCAGATGGCCAATGCAGAAGCAAGTGAATAAAGATTTGTATTTGCTTATGGCCAGCTGCCTACCTGACGATACCGACCTCCTTAATCTCTCGTCCGTAGAAAACCCGCTAATACCGCACCTATCGGCTTAATTGGAGAAAGAGTATCCTGTGCTGTCAATGTTCGGCAAAAACTATTTTTTTCCTAAGCCTTTTGAGGTAATCTAATGGGAGGATTTAGAGTCGTCTTGATAACTTCTTATATGGTATAACTTTACCAATTTTTAATAAGGTCACCTGTAAGTTTAATAGAGAACATTAGACAACCTGGTGTTGAATGAAGGTGTTAAACTTCCTACCTATCTATACAAAGAAACTGATTAAAACATCACTTGAAACCTATGCGCTGTGCCTAAACTTGCCTCAGAATTCATTCTGGAAGATTCTAAACGTGTTGTCACTATCATATAGGTATAATTCTCAATAATTTAAGCACCACTTTAGATGTAAGAAGTTTTCAAGACATTCAAACACTTCTTCGGTGTATCAGAGGTCTAGGTATCACAACAGGTCTAGTTTCAACCAACATCTTCAGGATGTTTAGAACTGCAAGGTGAAAATACTAATATGCATTCTTCAAATACGTGTATGAAAATAACTCAGTCAATAAACAAGACACAGCTTTTCTGCTGGGTACTTTATCTGTCCCTTTGTTCATCTATCATAGGAAAGTAAAGGTTCTACCGAAGACACAATACAAATAAGATATTGGTGAAGCTAAAACAGTAATAATATAACAATACAATTTCAGCAAGTAGGGAGTATTCACAACTTTCCGACAACAGTAATTTTCTAGTACCTTCTCACAAGTGCCCGACTATACAAGGTGAACAGGTCCAATTACACCGGAATGATGTCATTGTAACGGTTTTGCTGTTGACAATACCAATAGACATGTAAACGCAAGGATTAGACGCACCCCATATCTGTAAAGTAGGGCTGCCTCCCTGTTCGATTTTCCTCCAGATTTGTTGGCCGGGATTGCGATTTTTCCTTCATTTGACCTTTGCACCCGGAAGGTCTGTTGAATATTTTGTAACTTTGTGACTTCACAACCTTGCTCCTTGTTAATTATAAGTTATAAGAAATAAACAAGCAATACAAAAGCGAATTCGCACAGAAATTAGTGCAGGGTGTTTTATAAGATGTGCCAGTTTTATCCACGAATGTAAATGTCATATAACAAGATTAAGCTCAAGAAGTGTATATGACCGAAAAAAGCCAGCGCAAAATAATTATTCTGCCTTGTATGGAAACTTCAATCCAAACTATTGCAATTGTTACATATGCATTTGTCAAAAAAGTAAGGAAAACTTTATCAAATTACATCATAACAATTCTATAAATCGTGTCTCAGTGAATTTTTAATATTGAATTATTATATCGTCCTGCGTCACGGCACCAAAATGAAGTAATAGTTTTCTCTTCATGTACATACGGAGGAAACTTTCAGAATCGCATAGTGGTAACCCTGGCATTAGTACCTCACAACGTATGAAGGTTGCGCGACCTTGTAATACATCAGAGGTTTCGTTTAGTGGCGATGAACTCGCGTTAGTTAGATTATCGATCGCACTTCAACGAAATACATTCTATCTAGGTACTGCCAACAATGAAAACTTAAACTTTTTAACTGCTTTGGTCATCATACCGTCGTCGACGCGCGCAGTCTTTATGGTGAGCAGTTAACATCGCCTACGAGTCTATATCTAGAATACTAAAGGCACCACTCACTAATGGTTTGGCGACTTCATTCTCTATCTGCTCCACTTGTAGTCGGAACTAAATGTTTTTCTTTTTCACTCTTTCTTAAGTTTATTTTCGATCCTAACTCGTTATTTTTGTAACATATTATTTAAAGAATTGTTTTGGATAATTTATTGTGTAATGTAAGTGCCGAAATAAACACCTAAGTGTTTATTTCGGCACTTGCATACAAAGCTCTATACATGGATTCGTGACTACAACGAATATATCTGCAAGTTTTTTTAAAGAAATTTATATTTGGACTTAACCGAGTCTGTATTTATTAGTAGATATTACGAACGTTTGTATATATTATAATTAAGTTAATTGGAATCAAACAGCGAACACCGCGATTATAACTAGGATTTTAGATTAGATAGCGATGCCATGTTATAATGAAGTTCGTAAAGATATGTTTTAATACCGCGCTTACAGGTGGGGAAAATTCAAGTTGCATGTGAAAAACATATTATTTTTCAAATCCACAGCTGTTTTTAGCAGTATGACTCTTTGTGCAGTGTACCAGAAGAACTGAGCAAAAAGAAGAATAAAAAAGCCTACACAATTGTTTTAGAACATTCAGAAGTCTTCTTTCAGACACGGTATCCTACTGCGACAGCAGCAATAAAAGCATAACGAATTGATAACGGCTTATTATAGGCTTGAACCTGAGCATTAAATGGTAGCCCATTAACTCGTATACTATTTGAGTTCCTAATTCACTTTAAGCAGAAAATGTTTGGCATATATTAATGTCGCATAATCATAAGTAATATTTGAGTAAGCAGGTTTGTGAAAGTTTTACCAATATTTGTGACAATAGAAACAAATTTGATGCGAGGCAATATAGCCCTGTAATTAAGGCTATTTTGTTTATGCCAGCCTGGTTACCAAAAATCAAGTGGAAAATCTGTCTACAAGCACCAGTTTGTTCTGGCCTAACCTAGACTAGCTTTACCTAGAACTTCGCCAGCTAAAAGCCAGATCTCATTTAAGGTTTAGTATAATTTTATTCTTTTCTTTTCTACTCTATATCATAACCTACCAAGATTCCTCCGATTGTGGTTAAGGCAAGTATAAATCAATTTTAAAAATGAAATACCCAACTGTCAATTATTTATTTCTGTTAAACGTTTTAAGGTTCTATCGAAATTAAAACAGCAAGTTAGAAATGTTTATGGAATCGCCTTTTCAAGCCCTTCATTTTGATACTCCACTCGATGGGTTTGGAAGAAAAATATTATTGTAACTCACAATTTCGCGTCTAAAACCCGCCAGATCGTTTGTTAATTATTTTTATAAACCTAGTGTCACTTGCGCGATCAAAACGAATCTAACGATATCTCATACATTGTAATCCGTTAAGCCGTTAGAAGTTATGGTGGAATAAAAAAACTCCAAACATACATACATGAACCCTGAAAAAAAAATAGCACTTCTTTTTTTGGGCAGTCCAATAAAAACCCTTTCAATACTAATAAAGCATGTCAAGGTCAAAACCAGTTAACTAACATGTCATTTTACCGGTTATCACTTATGCCGCTCTTCAAAGTCTATTAAGAGATGCCGCGCATACTTAACAGGCAAGTTAGTAGTTTTCGCGTTCATTTACGACAGTTTACGTATTTAGAGCGCGATAAGCGCCGGAACACGACAGGTTTTCGCAAGACATGCCTTACTGTGTAAATATGTGTATCCTGTGTTTATCGGAATGTATGTAAAATTTTAATTTAATTAAGCCGTCAGTGTTGCGGTAATTAGTTATTAACCTTCTTCACAAAAAAGAAAAGGTTCTCAATTCGTCTGTTTTTTGTTTTTATGTTTGTAACCTCAGAACTTTTGACTGGGTGAACCAATTTCGATAATATTTTTTTATTTGAAAGCAGATGCTTGTCGTTTGGCCCCATTTAAATTTCAACAAAATCGGTCAAGCCGTTTATGAGTTACACTCTCATAACTGAAAAATATTTCCCTTATTTCATATCATATAGTCGTTGACAGTGAATGACAATCGAACCCGTAAGTAGCAATGGTCACTAAAAAGAGTGAAAACAAATTTTTAAACACTACATTTTCGTGCTCTTTGATGTGGTGATGACATAAAGACAAATATGTATTAATAAAAAAAAAACTCTGTTTTTTCTTATTGATAACATTTTATTAGAGTAACAATGTAATAACATCTTATAAGAAATAACATCTTGCTGCCCTAAACCCACGTGTGCGTGTGTGTGTGTGTGTGTGAGTGTGTGTGTGTGTGTGTGAAAATAATGTTTTCTCTAACAAAATCTATATATCAACTGAACAGTATTAAGTGATGCTTTTGCTAGAACTATTAACTTAGGTACACCGACATGACGACAGAAACCCTTCGTAACCCAGCCTAAACAATTATCGACACGGTTTGCTCCTACACGAAGCATCATCAAGAGTTGATCACTCTCCATGTGCTCAGGATAGTCACCACATCCTGATGATGGATATCCGCGAAGAAACAGCCAGAATCAATTATCGAATAGGTTTTTATGACTTAGAAAATTCATAATCGCATTGAAGGTAAAATTGTAGTAAATGAGAAACATAACGACGCGACGTTACACAAATCTTCTAAAACATAGATAATCATCTCAATATTTTTAAATTTAAAAACTAAATGACAACATAAACATAATTTACATGAATAATATCGTTATGAGTGACTTCCTTGATAAATATTCTTATTTATGAAAATGGTGCCAAGATGCGCAAGCGCAGACTGGTGTATAAGCAGGTGTCGAGACGTCTGCCAAGATTAGCTATTAGTAAACATATGTCCCTTGATTTGATGACTATATTGACCGAGTTATATCACTGCTCGTGCTATTTATATATCTGTTGAAGTTTTATAAACACTAATTAATAATTATGTTTACTTTATTATCGATATGTACTGATACTTAGCGTTGTTTTGAATTAAATACATTTCGGCTCATTAATTCATGAATAATAAAACATAAGATGATTAATTTTAATGAATAAAAAGTTTTATGATGAAAAATAAACCCATTTTCATGATACCTTATGATTAGTGGGAATCAGACTATTTTGTGACTTAAATATCAACCTCCGCCCCGGTTTTATATATTATCATATTTTCTACAAATCCTTGTATGAACTTTGAACCCGAATGAACTTTTTTTATAATTGTAATGATATGAGTTACCTCCCATAAAAGTTTAATGAAAATCAGATCAAGCGTTTGTAACTTACAGACGGACAAACAATCATGTTCGTCAACCACGGGCCATAGTTAGGTGCATTTTGTTCTCAACAGTACTGTCATGTCTCAAGCCTAAAGAATCGCCGTACTGTTAAAAATACCCAAATAATTCTGCAGTCCAAATTATCGAAGTCTACTGTATCTAAGGAGAGTATGCAAGACCTATCACGAATACTAAAGCTTCCGCAAGCTTAGTATTCCGTTCGCATCGTGGTAGACTCAGTCCAACCGGAAGGACATCCAAGCAAACTTGATAGCTTCAAGCAAATACTCGATAGCTTTTTTAACATACCTATCTAGTTATCTATCAAAGCGGGAGCGTACGTTGTACTATGATAAAGACCAAATCATTCCCGTAATCAGTTACCGATAACATTGGCGCAATTTTCAAGGGCGTCTGGATACTTTTACGCATTTATATTTACAATATTTGTATAAATAGCTATAAAAATCGGCTTATATTACACCAAAGTATAACATTTAATCGTGAAAAGGTAACTGTTACAACAGATATACAAAAATACAGTTAAAGATAGGCACCTCCGTATTTCAATTTGCGCAACACGAATTTAAAATAACTAAGTACTCTCCTTCCATGAAAGTTAAATTTTACAATGGCGAATGTTTTACATATTCCCTGCATATGAAATAAAAAAGATATGTTCAATAAATGATGTTTATTTTTTATATTAAAATGTTACCTCATCGGACAGTGGCGACCCCACAGGAGAGCCTTTCGAATCTTTCGAGCCGCGCCTCTTGGATATCTTCTCCATCCATATGGTCAGCGACCTTCTTCGAGGCTGGCTTATCATTTTTTCAGTCCAATTATGCTTCATTAACACTAAAATCGTAGTAACAAATATACGACAAACTCTTATCCCATAGACACTCGATGTAAAACAGTTGAATACCACAGTAACATATGAATGACGGGAAAATCTGGATTTAAATTTCGATTAACAAAACGTTCGCGCGTTGTGAATTGACAAAGGAAAATGGCACGAAAACAATTTTACAGAGACGTATGTACACGACCGATAGCGGGTGGCAAGTACCAGGAAAATAGGTGTGATAATGGGAACATTTGCATAGAGGCACGTTGTTTTTATTGGCTAGTTTTCAGGAGTATACTGTACACACCTATCTCTATATATAACATCATTGATAATTCTTCGGTAACGTTATCAACGGCGATATATCGTGTGTATCTCGGCTCCTGCATCCGAAGTGCGATTGTATAAAGTTAGCACTGAGGTTATCAAAGTCAATAACCCCATCTGCAGCATAATTAACATATTTATATTATTTACTGGTATTCTTTATAATAATTATATACGGTAAAACTTTTCATAGAAGTACCTATAATCAGTAAACAATGTTTTATTTAATTAGTACGTGGTTCTCGTCATGGGTTAGTGATTCAGTTTAATTATTAATAATAATTATAAATTTGTATATTCATTCATACACTTTAATAAAACATGCAAATTTACAAACTACTCCTGCTATATATAACGTAGTTTTATAAACTACGTTCTCGAGAACCCGTAATATAGGTACCAAGACCTCGTTGGAGAACAAATTTGTCTTTTGACAACTAAAATACATTTAAAGTATACATACTTTAAAAATGTATTTTAGTTCTCAAATAAGCAATATTTATACATAGGTATACAAAAAATTCAATTCGATTTCATGTTCAAAATACTTAACATTAGTGTGTATGTGTGAGTAAAATACAATACCTAATTATGTATACATATTATAACTACCTATTTTCTAGGTAATTTTGAATATGAACCTTTACGGGTAATTACGAGTCAGAAGTCTGAAAATAAGACTGTACAGATGAATCCTATAAAATCCTGACTTTAAACATATTTAGCGACTGACCGGACATAAGTGGCATCAGGGCAGAGTTTGAATACTTCGTACCTACTCTTGAACCTACTCTCCCTACTTTTTAATGTCGCGCATTTGCTTAAACAATATTTCTAAGTTCTAAATGTTGAAATACCTAACCTATTATTTATTTAATATTCATTTCCACTTTAACGTCAGCCCGATGATTCAACAAGATTGCAAAGAGGCAGAACACAATACGATCCGGTTCCACTCAGAGCCGTCGTAAAAAGGAGCTCGCACTCATTATCTCTCCGATCTAAACAATCCTACAATCATTGAAAAAACACCACAACCAAAAACCAACACTATCACAGTAGGGTAGGGTTAAATTTAGAATGAGTGTAATTTTTATAAAGTGAAGAACGTAAACTAAAGGCGTACACACGGATTTCCACTTGTCCACGGAAGAAAAGTTAATGAATGGAGGAAAGTCCAACCGCTGGGGTTATTTGAAACAAAAGACGCTCGTTGAAACAATGGCTTCGAACAAAATGACCTCTCAAGAGCTCGGTTCGGAATGCGAACAAAAAATGTACAACTGCTACAAAAAGCAAAGAATGTGTCTAATCTACTTTCTTTGGTAAACACGAGAGCATTAATAAAATTGTAATTAGTATTTAAAAAGCTAATCTTTCGCTACATGAAAGTTTTTGCCATAATTATACTTGATTATTAATAAAGATGAAGTTTTATGTTTATTCTTCACCGAAACAATGGAAGTTGGCAAGTTATTGAATATTTAATACCGTCAATTCACAAGGGAAATATCGGAACGGACAGAGGAATTTTCCTTGTGGCTATGCCATAAATAATTTCATAGGTAAGATATATTTTTTCGAGCATATGTATGCCGTTTTTGGCAGCTGTCTGGTATATTCTGATTTCATACAATCCGGCTCTCAATGTAAGAAACAATCGGCTTGTAAAATTGTTCCCGCAATTTTTCTTGGTCCCCTTATTAATATGTATGAGTTCTGACCGAAAATGTGTGAAGACAAAGATCCTGCCGATAGCACGAAGGACCCGTGTCATCAAATTGACTCGATCGGCGAATAGATGGCGTTTTTCACAATTTTCGCTTGCACCACTTTTGACCCAAAATAAATCTTCAAACCCTCATATATCTAGAGTTTGCGTCCGAAAGGCGTGAATTCCATTAATATTTATAAGGTTGAGGTAAAAAAGACAACAGAGCCACGCAATTTAATAAACGACTGAGATACCCGCTTCCCGCAGTTTCTTGACCCAAAAGTGACCCTTATCTAAGAAATTGTTACGGGCTTCTGGTGTAATGGACTAAGATGAATTATTGCGTCTCATAGGGAATTGTTTTAATACAAAGTAGTCGTTTGATCATGTTCTAAACATACTTTGTTTTCAGGGTTCCATATAAAATAATATAACGGAGCTTAATTTTGTTAGAACTAACCCGAAAAAATTACTTGTCATACACATCGTGTTATACGTGTATGTATTATATTGTATTCATTTGTAACAGTATTGCAATTATTATAAAATCTCTGGACCATTGGTCGTTGACACAGAATGTTCTTAGTTAATGATCTCTAGAATACTCCCAGTTTAACTAACTACACACTCGTGAACATTTATTATACTGTGTATTTAAATTGGAAACGCCGGTCACGTGCACAAGCGCTACAATATTTCAACGGGTAGATGTAAACATTACTCGTTATTGCAAGAAGTAGCGTTTGGACTAGGTACGCTTTCGTTGGAAAGGGTACCGATACTTTATGACTGAGTATTTTATACTAAGTTCTCAGTAATTACATGAGAAATCTCATGGAATGTAAATTACGAGTACGTGAAACTAATTTTGATTAGAATTACGAGTGGTATCGATACTTTGGAGTGTTCTAAACTCATGTCGCAGTATTTGCTCTACCGAACCTTAGCAGCCGAAAACTATTTTATAATAAATCCATTCGCATTATAGATTGCATTTCATTAATAAGTACCCGAATCTGCGTGCGTGTAGTGCTAACAGGATCCGACTACACCAAAAGGACGTTGTTCTCAAATAAGTCAAAATAATTATCGTAATAAAAACATCTATTGGATACAAAGACTTTCAATCAACCATTACAACAACAGGTACTACATTCATTTCTCGTTTTTGAGTAAAGAATTTACAAGGTATCGATAGGTACTCAATCAAAGTATTGATACTCAATACTTTGATATTACACTAGTAGTGGTATAACCCGACTCAAAACAGAAATTTCGACAATCCGTAGTTATTGGGAGAGGTTGAGTCCGTGCCAAGTTGCCATGCGGCGAAGAGCTTCCAACCTCTGAACGAGGCTTTCGTAATAAAAACATATATAAGTGAAATTCTTCACCGCTACATACTTAAAAGATTACATTTTTAATACATTTTTATAGCTTCCGATTGTGCGCATAATATCAAGACTGTTTTGTAAAGGGAATGCAGGAACGGCGGCTTTATTCTTTCTACAATGAGCTTTCAGTTCTGCAATTATTATTGAAATTAGCACTTACTATGTTATGTTGAATAATAGTGAAATCGTTCGTCCTTTTAATATTTGATATCTTTACCTATAAGTAATTTTGAACGCTGTGACATAAGACGTCGAAAAAAGGTACATATAGAAAAAAAAACAGGCTTGTATAATTATACATTACACTGACACAAAGTAATAATACTAATATTAATTATATGAATCTGAAACGAACAGAATTTCTAGAATTTCCAAGTTGTACATCGTTCCCTATTACCATAAAGCATATATTCGAATGGAGACAAATAATTTATACTGAATGAGAGTGCAATCTTGCGATTTACCGCGCTTTCGCTGTCGATGCTAAAGAAGGATGACGTACATTTACGTACGCAGAAGAGTTGAATGCGTCATCCGTCCTGTCTTCAGTGTTTACGTAAGTTACCTCTAACTTGGGACCAGACATTACCTGGCGAAACGTGGGTGTTTATGTCACGTGTCTTGTCTAAGCCTTCGGGTATGTAAAGACTCAATCCATACTGATATGGTAGCTGCTGTTGCACTTACAAACCATTTTCGACTTTGTATCTATCACTATAATTTATAGTATAGTATCAAAGAATAGACGGTGATGGGCCACTGCCACTTCATTCTGAATTGAGCAAAAGTAGCCATTAAGGATATCTGCGTCCCAAGAATTTTTAATTAATAAAATTAGGGCACAAAATTCGCGTCTGTCGAGCCAGTCTCGGTGGCCGAGCAGTGAAGGCAACCGGTGCGTAAAGCTAGGGGGCGCGGTTTCAAATCCCGCTAGATACAAAACTTTTTGTTCTAAAATTGTGCCCTACTCACACATACTCTACTATTACAAGCGACAAAAGACTGTTCGAATTGAGACCTCCTATTTTCTGGACGGCGGTAACCATAGGTAAATATTCTGGAGATAACAAATACATGAGTTTATAGTTTGTGATATGATTTTTTTATATTTAATTTAACTTTACACTGCAGTAGCATAGTAGGTAAAAGAACATCACCACCAGAAAACCAGACTGCAGTCTTAACACTGGACAGAACAATCACTAATGATACTTACCCATACTGTAAATACTAATTTAGAGTATAAAGAAATATCGATGTTAAAAGTCCATTATTACTAGTCTTAGACACTTGTTTATGCCACAACGAAACGCTACAAAAAAGTTAGTGCATCCAACCATTTTGTTTTAAGGGTTTCCGCTTCGAGAACTTTTCAATCGCGCCACTTTGGGTGAGCAACTTTATCCTTTGAGAATTGTCTGCCTCTGTTTTTGTTATCGAATGCAACTGAGGCGAACAAAGCTTTGAACACCTCGTAAATGTAAATATACGATTACTTAGGAATATACTAGGATATTTACGAAAGGAATGCATTGTTTTAATAAATCTATATATAGCTATTTAAGCGCCACTGAGATACAAAATTTCAAGTAAAAGATCAAGTAATTACTTGGGATTTACTTGTGTGTGTCAAAACAAGGTGTGTGTGACCTCCAAGTACGTCTATGGATGTGAATGTGTAGGTATTCTATCGATAAAAACAGAAATATCTTATTACAATTTTCTTAGTTATTTACAGAACAAGATATAACCTCATTACACGTAGGCGAAGTCGTGGGCAGAAAGCAGTAATGTTATACTTTCACGTTATGACAATCAACATGAACAAAATGTATATTTTTGTGATTCGGAGAATAACTAAATATAGAGATTTGCTTCCATTTAGATAGGTACTACGAATAATAAGTTCTAATATAAACTATCACTTAATTAGAAAACACTATAAACTACTACACTACAGCTACTACAACGAAAGCATTTAGGCAACGTAAAAGCCATTGCGGGCCCACATGCAGTCCGAATGCTCCAGCCCAATACCAGTTGCCAGTATGCACAGCATGCTATCAGTATTGCCCAGTTGGATTGCCATGCCAAATAAGTAACAGCATTTTGATGACGCGTCTCATCGACCAAGCGTTCTCATTAGTTTTGGGAGATAAAAGACCATACGGCTCAAATATGTAACCACTATCGAGATTAGCACACAATTTTGCGCCGCTTGAGTTGACCCGCCGAAGTAGCCGTGGCGCCAGACCTCACGTTTGTTTCAGAAAGATGTGACGCCGCTATTATTATATATTACTCGCACTTTCTCTTATGTTTAAGTAATGTGACCAAATACGTAGTGTAGTTCTAGAAAATATGGACACATGAAATAACAAAGTCATTTTGAGTAACTCATATGATCATTGTATATTTCTAATCATGTAGGCTTACTCCGTGTTTGTGAAGTTTGCTTTCTAATACTCTAGTCTAGTAAATTACACTTTCGCTTGCAACACTTTAGTTGACGCTAAGAGAAAACTTTAAACAACGCATTTTGTTTTGAAATTGTGACCGCAAATGATGCGGTTTTATTCAATTTTAAACGCGGCGATGTTGTGCATGTAGTAAGACAAGTAAAATTCATTATAATAATATAACTTGGTTATTGAAGCCAACTTAACAACCATAGAAGCAAAAATTCAAATATTGGTTTGTACCACGTTCCTTGAAAAACATTGCATTTCGTCTTTAACAATACTACTTCGAAATATGGTATACTAGCTTTTCGGGTGCGGTTCAACCCGCGCGTATGTCGGTTATCGCGCAAAAACAATAATCTTTTAGCGCAGTTGGATAAAAACTATCCTATGTTTTTCCCGGGTCGCAAACTATTTCCATACCAAATTTCATTCAAATCGGTCCAGTAGTTTTGGCGTGAAAGCGTAACAGACAGATAGAGTTACTTTCGCATTTATAATATTAGTACTGAAGTACTGATGTACGGATATTTTGTTAGCAAATCTGTGGTGAAGGATTTTCATAACTGCTTGATTAAAAGGTACAAAAAATATTTGAAATGCAGCTGTTTTCAAATTATATTTGGAACACTAATTTTCGTTAAAATGTGACCAAGTATATCACGTCCCGTGAAAAGTACAATTTGCTCTAATTTACGCGCTTTTTTGACAAACAAAAGGTCGTAAACGACACTCACAGCGCATTGAGATTAAAATTTGTTCAATTCATATTTTATTTTATTGTGTTTTCCGTTACAAGCTTTAATTAATCGGAATCCCCTCTTCATATCAAAAAGACCTGTCACTATCAAGAGTTTAAAAATAAACCAGCTATTGTTTCTCTAACTCCAACAAAACCTTTAACGTTAGTCAGTCAAACAAAGCCTTTTACTATGTGGTTAGTAAGACATAAACCAAATAGGGGTTGACGTAATCCGACCTTCACCTAGCGAAGTATTATGGCGGAAATAATTGCGTAGTCGTGACCATATCATTTTGCTTTTTATCTGTTTTTGATTGAAGATTTCGTATTTAACAATACTACTTGGAAATATGGTATACTAGCTTTCCGGGCGCGGTTCCGCCCGCGCGTATGTCGGTTATCGCGCAAAAAAATTAACCTCTTTTTCCGCAGTTGGATAAAAACTATCCTATGTTTTTCCCGGGTCGCAAACTATTTCCATACCAAATTTCATTCAAATCGGTCCAGTAGTTTTATATATACCATCGCCGCGCGCCGTTGCCTTATATCTGTAACTGCTATAAATCTTATTTTATTATTTTTTATACTCGCTAAATTCTAACGTTCTCCTTGCTACTTTACCGGTGGCACACCTGACAGTAAGCCACTATAGTAGATAACCAATCAGTTTACTTAACAATACTATAGCACCCTAGGCGCCTATCAATATACATACGTAAACTATCAATAGGATGGTCTTCAGAACTACGAGTATCAATAGTACCGATAGTAAATGAAATAAGTTAGTATACCTACGGTATGGATTGTTTCTGCGCTGTCGATAGATTATCAATTAAAGGCAAAACAAACAACGTGTAAAAAAACTAAATAAATAGTAATGATAAGTTATAGCTATGTATTTTTTAATCGATTTTAGATTGTGAAAAAATGGGAACTATAAATAACTGGCAATTCGAAGTTTGCAATATTGTAGTGCATATTATCTTTGGTTGGTAGTGTTGAAATAACAGGAAATAAATAATTTATAAAAATAGTACTTATTAAGAAAACTTTTAATGCTAGGGTGAAAAGAAAGACGCTGTGTATGACAGAAGAGTTAAAAAAATATGGAACGATTTTAGCACAATATATTAATGGGACACTCCGCCATATAGGGCATTCCGACCTGTGCCGCCACGCCGTGCACACCTGTCTACAGCTCCGCCAGTATCTCCCAGTGAGACCGCAATAGTCCCCGCACTATTGCCGTCTCACTCGGGTCATCGTTCCGACGCTAGTTGCAGACCAGTGCCTTGGAATACGCAGTCCTGACGAAGTTTTTGTTTTGTGTGCAGAAGCTGAGCAGCCGCCGAACGCCGAGCAACGCGAGCTACGAGCTCGCCGTGCCGTCGCGCAGAGGCGCTCTAAGACGTCAGGCATTACCACCTACCCAAGTCCCTTGTTTCGGACGAACAACATCATATCGGGCTGGTGGTCTTGTTTTGACCGCACTTTTCGGTGCGCATTTCACCACTTTACTACCCGACACAACATAGTAACAGTCGCGTAACAACACACTTTGTGCTGTTAAGCGACGTCGTTCAGGCGTGGGGTAGCGTCAGCCAAACCCGTCTGAACGATCAAATCCGCCATTTGCTGCGGTCGCAGTGTGACACCCTACGGTGACAACGGCCACTGTTGTTGTTTTGGTTTAACCTTGCACCGTGGCCTTTCCCGCTTCACGGGTCAGCCGAAGCAAGCTGGGCTCCGGGATTACTGGCCTTGGGGTCGCCCCTAGTCAACCCCGGAGTAGCGCTTAGGAGCACCCCTCTCCGCCGAGAAAAAAGCTCGGAGAGGGTACACAACTAGGGCACACCCTAGGTACACACTCCCTCTCACACAGTGAGCTCACAAGGTGTGTGAGGGAATTCAAACCCTTGATAGGGCGTCCTGAGTATTCCCCTCAGGATGCAGTCCCGTCCCTCTAACGGTGAGGTGCAGGTCCTTCAGACCTTCGCCCTCCGCCACCCCGATCTGTATGTTGCACACATGCAACTCCTCGAAGAGGAAGCGAGTGCCCGCCTCACGGACACTCTTATTGCTCCCTCCGGGACTTCAATCCCGGAGGCCAACGTCCCTCCTCTGACCCGGTCCTTCTCAGAGGACAGCCCGCTTTCGCCCGCTCCGGGCCCGGATAATAGACGCACGGTGGCAGCCCCTCCCCGTGAGAGGTCTCGCTCGCGCTCACCGATCGGGAGGCCAGCGAGCACCCGTCCCTCCATCGCCGTTGTCGAGCCCACTTCGGACTCCGAAACGGAGATGGAAGTAGATCCGAGTCGCGCCTTACGCACTGACTCGGACTCCGATAACGACGGCTATACCGTCGTTGACCGCAAACGCAAGCGTGCTCCTAAAGCCGCTAGTTGCGCAACTTCCGCCCCTCCCGCCAAGGCACCCGCTAAGGCCCCCGCCTCCGGCAAGAAGCCGACCCCCGCCCCGCGCCCCGCGTCTCCTCCCTCCGCTCCGGCCACCACTGCCGCGTCCCCTCAGGACGCGAGCGCGCGCCGCGAAAAACCGCCTCCGCCCCTGTTCATTCAGGACAAAACCAAATGGGACATGCTGTCCCGTTTAGTTTCGGATCGTGGGATCCACTATACTAATGCCCGCTCCACGCAGCAGGGCATTAAAGTCCAAGTTTCCACCATTAGCGACCACAGAGCGCTAACTAAACTCCTCCGCCACGAGAGCATAAGTTTTCACACTTATGCGCTCGAAGAGGAGAAAGTCCTCCGAGTGGTCATCCGCGGTGTGCCCAAGGAGGTACATACCGATTCGGTATGTGCCGACCTGAAGGCACAAGACTTCCCCGTACATGCAGTTCACCGCATGTACAGCGGGAAGGACCGCAGCCCCTACGATCTAGTACTCGTAGTACTAGATCGTACTCCTGAAGGCAAGGCCATTTTTAATTTAAAAAAGGTCTGTGGCCTCTCAGGACTCGATGTCCAAGCCCCATACAAGAATGGGAGTCCCTCGCAGTGCCATAACTGCCAACTATACGGGCACGCCTCCCGTTTCTGCTTCGCTCGCGCTAGGTGCGTTAAGTGCCTAGGCGATCACGCGACAGCAGCGTGCACTCGCACCCGGGATTCGCCGGACCCACCCAGCTGTGTTTTATGCGGTGCTCAAGGGCATACCGCGAATTACCGTGGCTGCCCTAAAGCACCACGAGTGAACCACAGGGTGGCAAGGCATAGGCCGACCCGTCCCTCTTACGACCGTTACCAACGGGTAAGCCCTAAACTAACGGTAGTACCTGCCTCACAGGTAATACCCGCGCCGCTCCCAGCCCGTAACGCATGGTCTAAACCACCCAGTATGGTTAAGACCGTCGCTACCGCCCGCGCCCCGGCCCGCGCGCCCGCACCCGCGCCCGCACCCGCACCCGCCCGCGCCGCGGCCCCTGCCCGCGCACCGGCCCCGGCTCGCCCCGCGCTCCCGGCACCCGTCGCCAACACCATTCGCGCGCCTCCCCGCGCCGCTTCCCGGCCTCAAGCTCCACCTATGCCATTGATGGCTGCCCCTCTTCAAGAGGCAATCAACCTAGTCAGCGATCTGGCTATGTCGGTTGACGTCAATGAGGTACAAGAGCTATTCCACAAGATGCAATACGCTCAATCCCCAGCGGACGTGATCCAATACACATTGGAACACGCGAACTTACTAAGCGCCCTTAAGCGCTTCGTTCCCCAGGCCCCTCCCCAGTACAACAACTATGGGTAGTACAACCGCACGCACGAAACCGCGCTCAGTTTCGTTAGCGTCATTCAACGCTAACGGTTTCTTTAGACAACGTGACCTTGTCCACGACTTTTGTTGCACCCACCTTATCGACATTATATGCGTGCAGGAAACCCTTCTAAAACCGGGGAAGGCGAACCCTAGGTTTGCCAATTACAGAACGGTACGTGATGATAGAGTGAACTCCCGTGGGGGAGGCACTCTTATCTATTACAAAAGGTCCCTGCACTGCATCCCCTTACCTACCCCGACTCTTGTTAATATGGAAGCATCTTGTTGCCTTCTAGCTATGACTGGTCATCAACCTATAGTCATAGCGTCCTGTTACCAAGCTTGTCAAAAGCCGATCGTCCGAGCTGACTTAGAAGCATTGTTCTCATTAGGAAGCGCCGTCCTTCTGATTGGCGACTTCAATAGTAAGCACATCCTATGGAATTGTAACGTCAACAATCCCAGAGGCATTGCACTTGAAAAACTAGTCGCAGAACTTAATTTTGACATAATTGCGCCCACTGAGCCCACTCACTACCCTCACACGGAAGACTTTCGACCTGACTTGCTTGACATGGCACTACTCAGAGGCGTAACACTCCAGTTACGCTCCATAGAAGTGGTTCACGAGCTTCACTCTGATCACCGACCCATTATACTGCGACTAGGTCCCGACCCAACAACAGACCTCCCCCGCCCCACTAAGACGATAGTGAACTGGAAGCAATTAGGCGTTGCCCTAAAGGCTATCAGTTCACCGGACCTTGACAAGATCCCTGACGACATCCTGACTAAAGATGACGTAACCCTTGCGATCGATTCGTTCACTAATCACCTCTCCACCGTAGTAGGTGCATCCGCAAAGGAGGTCATGGTGCCGGACGACCGGCGCCTTGTCATTCCAGCGGATGTGAGACGATTAGTGACGGAAAGTAAAGCAGTGACCCGACATTACGACTCTTACCCCAGTAAAGAGAACAAAACTAAGAAACGCCACTTTGAACGCATGGTTCAAAGTCGCATGTCTGAGTTGCGTGATCAACAATGGGGTGACAAACTTTCAAACCTCGTGCCAAGCCACCAGGCTTATTGGGACTTGGCGCGAGGTATGAAAGGAAGTAACTACAACGACATGCCTCCCTTATACAGACCAGTCCCACTAGTCCCAGCGTTCTTTGACGAAGACAAAGCTGAGTGCCTAGCTGATAGCCTAGAGGCTCAGTGTTCCCCTAACGTAGATCACGTTGACCAAGCTCACCTCGATTCGGTGGATGCTGAAGTCGAACGTAAAAGCTCTGTGGTCACCTCTGAACTCCCACCAATCACCTTAGCGACTTACGCTGAGGTGGCGAGACTGATCAAGGCCCTCCGACCGCGCAAATCCCCCGGTGCCGATGGCATCTCCAACAGGGTTCTTAAAACCCTCTCTCCTCCTCTCATCCATCTCCTAGTCAGCATCTTCAATGCTGCTATGAGCCACTGCTTATTCCCAGACACCTGGAAATGTGCAAATGTCATTGGCATTCACAAACCAGGCAAAAGCTCATCTGACCCCACCAGTTACCGCCCCATCAGCCTCCTCAGTGCCTTAGGCAAACTTTACGAGCGGTTACTTGCAAACCGTCTCCAGTCCCATGCCAAGGAACACCACCTTATCCCAGATGAGCAGTTTGGTTTCAGGCCCGGACACTCATGCGTCCAACAGGTGCACCGCCTCACGGAGCACATCATTGAGGGCTTTAACAAGTACCCCAAACCCCAGACAACGCTAGCAGTCTTCCTCGACGTAGCGAAAGCTTTTGACAAAGTCTGGCACAATGGCTTGATTTACAAGCTATACCAATTTGGCGTGCCAGAACGTCTTGTGCTCATCCTACAAGACTTCCTTAAAGCCAGAAGCTTTCGCTATCGCGTGGAAGGCACCCTCTCCTCCCCCCACCCAGTCAGAGCCGGAGTCCCTCAGGGCTCCGTGCTATCACCCATTCTATTCGCGCTGTATACCAGCGACATCCCACGCTCTCAGCCTAACGTCCTATTAGCCCAATACGCGGATGATACCGCTATTTATACCACTGGGTGGCATATCAGTAGAAAGTCCATTCCCGCCCTCCAACGGGCCATCACCGAGATCGGTGACTGGTTCCGTAAATGGCGCATCGCGGTCAACCCAGTTAAAAGTGCAGCTATGTACTTTACTGAGAAGGGCCGCCCCCGTTACCCGCAACCTTTAACTTTGTTCGACCAACCCATCCCCTGGGTTAGTAAAACAAAATATCTCGGAGTCACCCTTGATCGTCATCTCACCTTTAACGATCACATAACAACCGTCCGTAACAGAGCGGCCTTCGTAATGGGTCGCCTTGGTCCCCTACTTCGCAAAGAGAGTAAAATGTCTCTTAGTAATAAGAAGACACTTTACACTGCCTGCATCCGCCCCATCATGACTTACGCATCAGTAGTGTTTAGTCATACTAGTGAGGCCCACCTTCATAAACTTCAAGTCATCCAAAACCGTTTTCTTCGTAATGCAACCGGCGCCCCGTGGTATATCCGGAACACCGAGTTGCATTGCGACTTAAACCTTCCCTCTCTAGCGCAGTTCAATAAGGACTGCGCCCGCCGATACTTTGATCGAGCGCCCCACCACCCGAACCCATTGGTTGTCCAGGCATCGAACTACTCGACTGCCTCTTCTATCCCATTTTTCAAACCCCCCCGTCGCCGACCACGGCAGGTATTAGACGACCCGGATGACCCCATCGCAGCCATTACGTTGGCAGCTTTAGCGTTATCCGCAAGTCGTCGAGGTAAAATCCACAGGTGTGAGGTAATCAGAGGTCACACAATCAAACACCGAGCTCGCCGGCGAGCTCGAGGCAAAAACAAGGTCACGATAAATTGCTCTCCAAATAGTCAAAGAGTATTATTCAGTAGGGCCCAATTGTGCAACACTGCAGTTGCACAGAGGCATTTTGCTCCGATCCCCCCCATGTCTCTCGACAGCGAGACAAGCCGAGGTCCGAACCACAGTGGTGCCCTTGAGCTCGCTGTCAACCCCTCCTATAGTAGCGGTACGTTTTCGGCGTCCGCAGGAGACGGAGGTAGAAAGCGCTTTTCGCCTTCTACGCCCGTCTCGGGAGAAGTGCCTTCGGCACTTCTCCCTCCCGGGCTATTGTAGGGCCAGGCCCTCGCCCAAAACCCGGTGGAGCTGGACGACCGCACAGGCGGTAGCCAGCATCTATGTCCTCCCTAAAAAAAAAAAAAAAAAAAAGCCATATAGGGGACCTGCCTTTGAACATTCTCTTTTCTCTCTGGGCAGGCAACGCATCGGCAGCGCAGCTAGTGTTGCAAATGTCCATAGGCGGCGGTTACCGTTTACCATCAGGCGGGCCATATGCTTGTATGTCGCCCATAAGAAAAAAAATAAATAAAAAAGGTTGAGATCGATCAAATTTTTTTTACTACTATTTTTCGGCAGGAAATATCTCTTTTTTTAAGCTATAAGAGTTATCAATAGATTAAGGGTTGAATAGATTTTTGTAGTTTACAAATCTATCAATCTTTACATGCTTGGGCAAGAACTGTCTATAGTTATATTTGTGTATACACAAAAATTGTTAATACCTACCTATATATACCTATAAATATATACGAATATAATATATTCAAATTGAGGATAATAATCGTCCACAACGTATACGGACAACATAGGAAATTAGTATCAATTATTCAGTTAATAATGTCATATACCGCTTCGATCTTCCCAAATGACGTACGCGATGCCATCATTAAATTTAATAATACGAGTAAATCGATGAAAATTGTCTCAAATGAGAAGCGTCGTTTAGACGATGCACTCACCACATTTCTGAATAAACAAATGAAAATCGTATCTAATTGCGAGGCCGATAATTAGGTACTAAAACTTGTTAGTGCCAATTCAGTAAATTAGTTCTAGAATTTTCTGACGTTGGATTTCAAATGTAAAATACCTTCATAGAGTACTATTACTTCATTCTGTACGATAAGTACACTATAATTTATCCTAATGTGGAATCAATACATCAAAGCAATTATATACATGACTTTTGGTGAACAAAAAATACGTTATCACAATACATGATAGATAATACTTTAGCTTAACCTCATTGTAATAAGTCCTAACGTGTTTCAGAAGCTTCTAGGGCGATTAAACTATCATTGAATTTTCATTTACAGATATACAACAGTAAGAAACAAGACCACTTTGATGCCAAAAACTTTGACTTTGACATAGTTCCATACTCCTGACAGCTTCAAAAAATGTTTCCCCTAAAAGTACAATAACTCTCGTCCAACGTGACTAAAAACTTTTAAATTTAATAAGATAATGAAGACACAAACTTGACAACTAAAGGTATAAAATAGGTTTAAGACACAAAAGAAAATAAAACTTGTCCATCCAGCCTCGCCATATGTCCCAGTACCCCAGGTTCCCACCATAAAACTAAACAGTTTTACATAACGTATCCCATAGTCACGGCCCACTTTCATCATAAAAACAAACATGCTGTAAAATTTACCATAAACAATATGGGACAGTATATTATACGGTAGCCGTACTACGGTTTTACGAAGAGAACACACGTCAAACTTATGGTTCGAGTTCGACTTTTTCTTTGAGCACCTCCCAATACTCTCTCACTGAGCTCTCTTGGGTTAGATAGAACAATCATTATATTACCCTGCGCTGGTGCGAAATAGTCAAATATCACAATGGTGTGACTGTGACAACGGTTATTAATATGACATGTGTGTTCTCATGTCAATTAAACTATTTGACAGCTGCCAAACTGATATAAGATATGCGTTGAGTTCGGTATATTAATATTAACAAACCCTACATTTGAAAAATATACCTATTTTTTGGCAGTTTTGTTAACTCAAAATTAAATCAAACAACGCGTACTACAAATATTTTGCCTGATATTATAACCGCATACTCTTATTTCCGAGTACAAACCATTTTTCTAAAAACCATGTTTTCTTTTCAAATATTTAGATAACATAGTTTGTCTACGACAGGATTTTAATAACCCCAGCCTTAATTTCGCAAGTCTACTATCAAAGTTAAGGAATTAGAGAATATTCTTTCGACACTGATGACAAATACGAAGTAAACTCGTATCTTAATACTACATCTTTTATAATCATATTTCTGTTCATTCAACAAGAACATGCATAAATCATCTACAAAAAAACAAACTGACAACGTGAGCCAAACCAAGAACAATTTTATTAGAACCGTCAAGTGCACTACTCACACATATAGTAGGGGATATATTGCGAAAGTTACACTAACAATGAGATCTCGATGCTTGAAGATGCATGACGAAAGTGGTCACATCTGTACTTACTGCATTACCGTCTATAGCTATACTAACGGCAGTAAAATGCGTTATTGTATGAGGCGTTTATTGTTCCATCATAAACTGTTAGAAGGTGGCCAGAAACTTAAAAGGAAACTAGTCGTTTTGTCGGTTAATATATTACACATCATTTAAAGTTACTGCTGATACTTTGTCCCAGGTGCTATTAGAATTGCAGTTTTAGAAGATATATATTGTTAGAAGATGGTCGGAAATTAAAAAGAAACTATGAAGTTTTGATGCTTAATATTTAAGAACTTATTACAATCGGTAACATCAGTTGAAGTCAGTCCTTAGTGCAAACACAAAGCAAAGGTTATAAGAAACGTTTATGTTTATATTATACATTTATATGATTAGGAGATTGATGAAGCTCAAAGCAAGCTAGGAGCTTTGTAGTGAAGGGTAATATTTTAGACATTATTTTACATTCATTTAATTTAGTAATGATGCTGGATCCGCAACGGTATTTATTACAAAAGCACAATGTATATATGCCTTTATTGTATTAGGCATATTGCAAAATTCTACATTATCATTAGCAGATCAAACACATAAAGAAACTATTATGTGAGTTATTTTGACAGACAAATATACCATGGCTGATTTCATATCAGTTCAATTTGTGATGAAGTAGTAAGTTTTTGTCAATAAGTAGTATTACAGAAGTGCAGAATAACTGACTAGCCAAAAATAAGTTTGACAATCAATGCATTCAAATAGGTATACCATATACCATATATACATTAAAATAGCACTACCTACATAGTACTTATGTAGGTAGTGCTATTTTTCCAAAATTTTGTTAAGTATACCTATGAAAATGACTGTTGATAATAATATTGCCTACCAATTAATAAGGGGAGTTTGTTTAATGGCAATAAATTTACATTATCTGGTCTGGTAAGTTAATTTTTTATTCGCCCTGAGGGTTTTTATATGATTTACAAAATTAACTCAAATTAGCGGTACCATGGCAGTTTTAAATCACTATTATATTTTACTGTCAAAATCACAATGAATAATATTTATCAAAAAAACGTTTTTCGAACAACATGTTCACTAAAAACCTTGTAAATACTGTTTATTGCAGTGAAAACCACTTATAACCAGTTAAAAGTTTTGGATATAACATATAGATGCAGCCTTGACCTTTAGGACAACCCTTCTCTTTAAAGACCCTTCAATTTTCGAGGGTAAGCTGTCCTATTTCAATAGAAGCCTTCATCGACATTTAGTTATAAAAGCTGAATATTACACCTGACATTTATCATCTTTATAACCAGAAACTATTCAATATGTTTAACCTTTTCAAGCCGCGCGTCTGAGGCACCTTCAATAAACATTCAATGACTATGCTTACTTAGAGCTATCGATTTATTGGCATGAATTCACCACAGATTTTATATAACTTGCTTATAGGTGATTCTATAATTATAAATTTATGTAGATGTTTCAGAAGAAAACTGGTTACTGGACAAGGCAATCAGTCCGCGAAGCCTTTTTATGATATTTTCGGTGAAAGAGGTTACTTATTTCCATCCCCTATATCATAATATTGGGTCAGCGTGTCTGACGTCATCACACCTGGAACTAAGTGGATTGGAGATGGAGTGATGCATAATAGATGGGAAATTCATTTGGGCCGGTCCAGTGGGAACGCCAATTTCTTATAAGGCAAAACTGGTCAGAGATTAAGGACGAGTACATTTCACGAAGAATTTAGGTCATGCTATTACTGAAATCCTAAGAGATTGAAGCAAAGTAAATTCGATTCTTATATGTATAGATATATCTACTAAGTACTACGAAAATTGGGAGTGTGGTTGTAGCAAAAAAAACGAAATTATATATGTATACATAGATATATAATTTATAAAATTTTTAAATTGATTCATATAATATTTAAAAAAGTATACAATAGCATTCCTACATGCAATTTTTTTCGTATTCTACTAGAAACAATTTACGAATTATTATTGAAGCGCTCGTAGCCAAGTTTGCTTAGCCATTCTGAATCGATCAGCAAAGTTAAGCAACGTCCGCCGCGGTCATGACTTGGATGGGTGACCGCTGGTTGGGCATTACTACTGAGCGCTTCCGTGCTTCGGAAGGCACGTTAAGCCGTCGGTCCCGGTTGTTGTCTTAGGATAGCAGTCGTTACAGCATGGTGGTAGGGCACTTTGCAAATGCCCGCCTGGCTAGCTACCACCCTCAAGTTGAAAATCTGTCGCCAAGCACCTAACGGTGTGTTCCGGCAGCTGTCCTTGAGAGCCAGTAACTATAGGTTAGTCTGAACACCATCCTCGATCACATCATCACTTACCATCAGGTGAGATAGTGGTCAAAAGGCTAACCTATCAGGCATAAAAAAAAAACGTTATCGGACCTCCTACTACACCTGTAATATTATAAATTAATTTCTATTAATAGAGTTTCTGGCCGTGCGGTGCCGGGCTATAATATCACCCCCATCTCCCGTGAACGTCGAAAAACGTGACTTAGGGTTAAGGTCTAATATCTCACACTGCGATCCCCAAGACGCCTGTCTGAAGAGTGTGGTAATTATGACAAAACCCCCCATAATGGGAGAGGCAGCTCAGCAGTGGATAATCCGACTGATACAGTACAGTTATAGAATATCTAATTCAATATTTCATTTGTAATTGTAAAAAAATAATCCCGTATTTTCAGGATTGAAATTCGTTTAGTATACGAGCTTAAAACCCGTGACATAAGGACGACTGACAGACAAATTGACAGCGGAGAGGACAGTAGGCATTATGTTTATTGGCATTATGTCATGGCTCCGTTTTGCCCTTTCAGTTCGGAAACCTATTATAATGGAACGTTATTTTGACAACTGTAATATTTTTTTACCTCAAAAGCTCGGAAAGACTTTGTTTATCATTCGAAATCTGCGTGGAAAAGTGCTTTTTATCTGCTAGCGTGGAAAAGGATTTTGAATATCGAACCTTCAGAAAAAATAATTTATTTTACAAACTACCAATTCTAGTGATTCGACTACTCGCTTAACTCGTAGTTCAATAATCCTAGGTTCCTTTGCTTCTTCGCTTCCCAAGGTTTCAATAAAAAAACACGCCAAATAACAATTTTGCAGCTCTGCATAACAAATAAGAATTTTATTGCAACTTGAATTTTCTGTACTTAGGCACTATATTTCTTTTCAAGATGTATTAAATAAAAGTGAAAGTCATCGGTGCGATATATCGAACCTAAAAGCCAAGTTTCTCTTTAGTAGCAATTCGCTATAAATTTCTTTCAAACAATTCAAAAGAGGTACATCATCTCAAACGTATCTTGAAAAATCTATAGAAATTTAAATTATTTACAGTCTAGACAGATTTCAGCACATTATGCACAGTAATCAAATTTTGAAATACAAGTGCGTGCGTATCAACCTGCTTAAATTGAGACAAATTATTGACCTTAGAAAGTAGAAAATGGAAATTATCACAGTTTTAAGGTCACTTTGGTCTAGATTGAGGTTAATAGCCTTAGATAATCAGTACACCTGACTGGAAACTATATTATTATCATACCTACTTACATCCCACTTAATATGTCTTCAATAACAACACAAAAGATAACCCTAGAACATTAGAAATATGTTTTTTCTTATAACACATCCCCAGTGTGGGAGTAGAATTGCACCACATCTTCCTGTGGGCGCTGTAAGAGCGATAAAACGGAAAATACCAAGGGACCAGCAGCGCCTGAAGAACTACCACCTTACACTGTGATCCCAAGACGCCTGCCAAGCGTGGGTAATACGCCAAGCCTCCTCCTAGTGGCGAATACTATGGTTCAACTGTGCACATCATGAATGTTGATGATGATGATAATTATAACACAGTCACCTATCCTTACAGGCAACTTTTTTTTTAAATAGTAATAATAATAAATAAATACATTCTTAACCGCCGAATTCTACAGCTACCATAATTATATTTTTTGAAAAGATCGTTAGCCTTTTCAACTCTCAATTTGAATCTATGATATAGCACTAAAATACGAAATTCAAAAAGATTACATTAAAAATTTTAAGTTTTTCAAACACTGAACATTCTTATTGACGTCTCTTGCCTTCTATATAGAAGGCAAGAGACGGCAAGAGATTATTTCTACCAAAATAAATATAAGTCACAAACTGAAAAGAAGATCCCCAGTAACCGTTGGTTACAAATTTTATCACTTTTGTCATAGAATAAATGTCAAACAGTCTTTTGCAGGTTTATAATTTTGCCACAGATTAAATTTAAGTTTTACGGCTGATGGTTCAGGTACTGAGTTCAATGAAAGTTGAATGCGCTTCGATCTTATGTTTAAAGGACGAAGGCCTGTGAAGGACTTATTGTCTAACGAAGGCACTTATTTCTAAATATCGAATTTTTGTTTATTTTAGCGTTAGCGCTAAGTGGTAAAACAACAGAGTGCGCCCTCTTCGATGTTTGCTTTTCACATACACTTTAATAAGTCAGATGTTCAAGGTTAATTTTATTTTCAGTGATGGCAGATTGCAAGTTATTGCCGATATAATTGAGGGTAAAACAGCTCACACGGCCACAAGTCTCGTTTTTGTATTGGTAGTTTTGCATCCTAGGAGTAAGTACTTGCCCTTACTTTACATCGCTTTTGTTTTTTTATACTTCAGATATTGACATGGCAATACATATCGAAAAACAAATTATAATATTTCAGTATATTTTATTTACTTACTTTCTAAATAAAAATAAAATAAATAATCTAACTGTTATTCTGTCTTTAAAGTTATACTTAGCTAAGACAGAATTAAGATATTGTTATAAAAGATGACATTCATGAGAGAAAATAAAAGGTGAACGTTCCCAATAAATGGAAAACTATAAAGTTTTTCTTTAACGAATAACAAACCAGCTGGCGCTCGCATAAAAATGAATACCATAGTTTATTCTAAATGAACCAGAATAGAAAATTCGAAACGAAATCTTGACTCGAACCTGAACAAAAAACTACTCACTCATATATCATACAATGACAGAAAGATTGAAATCTATTGTGTCTTTAGAACTCAACAAAGACACATACATAAAAGAAAAATTCATCATAGAAAATTGTGTCTCACGGTGTTTTTCGCAGTCGCCGAGTAAGATGAACGTAGTTCACTAATTGGTTGTGCATGACTACGATGGGGAGGGACATAAAAACAAGAATTTTCACAAAGAAAGCGGTGCATATGCGACGTAATTGCCTTGTATGCAGATATGATATAAAATTATTATGATTTGCCTGCATGAGAGCTAAAATGAGTTCGTAATTTTGTGCAATTTTGTTCTTTGTCAGGGATGACTTTTGAAATTACTATGATTTGCATACAAGCAGGTGAAACAACTTTTGGGTTTTGTATAATTTTGTTCGTTATTTTAATACCATTAACATTTATTTAATTTTACAGGACAAGGGTCGTAAGATGACGCGGAGTTTTGTATAAAAATGTCATACTAATACGAAAAAAAGAAGTTTGGATAGTTTCCTCTGGCGGTTTAAACCGTTATCCATGTTGGTGAATGTACACTGTGTCAGCTTTATCAATCAGATTTATATTGACAGTGCTTTTGCAACTACCCACATTTTGCACGCACCGAGGAGGCAAGGTCTGTATTAGGACATATTCTATACGTTTTGGCTTCGCTCTGTTCTTTGGTTAAAAGAAGATCACTGGCCTGAAATATTCGGATATCAATACAGTTGTTACTTTAAGGCACTCAAAAGAATAACGTTCAGTAAAAAATCGCTTATATATTTATGGCCGCCCATTATGACACATATTTGTGTAACAATAAGATATTTCTATCTACTTATAAAAATACTGCTACCATAGTTCAATTTATCCACCGCAAAAATTTCTCCTTGCTGACTAAACACCGGCTTTTAAATAATCCATACATTTTAAAGGACTAAAATTCAAAAAAATAGCACTGGTAACGTTTGACACCAACTTTGTTTCAGTTTCAAATCACGCAAATAACTCATGTTCAATTTAATAGGACTTTCCTAGGAACAGTTAAACTTATCTTGATCGTTCTATTAATTAAATGTAGGTTTCTGTTACTTACATAACTGGGTTAACAAGATTTATAACGATGTTGGTGTTTTCACGTCTGAAAAGAAAGGCTTGCTCCAGTTTACTTGCTATTACTAATAAAACTTACCAATACCTATTACACCGTATGATGGGTATTTTAAAAGCATAGCATGCTTTTGTACTCCTATAAAAATATACGTTCGGTAAAACATTACAGCTTTAACAAGCTTTTCTGCAAAATGTACGTATACGGAACAATGCTTCAATAAGTATTAATAGCATATCACCAAAATCAGTTGCATAGCATATCATCCCGTCTTTGTATCCCCAAACGGGTTGCAGAAATGTGTTAAACCCACGTCATGATAGGTGTGTGTAATATGGGACCAATGTCTCATATTATGAGAAACCCTGTGAGGTTAGAAAAGCACCCACACCCTTCTGAGGAAGATATTCTTTTGACTATCAAGTTTGGTACCCTACCACCTTCAAGTCGAAATTCTGAATATCTGTCGCCACCTTTATATTTAAACAAAAATAAGTTTTTACTGAAAATAAACTGATATATAACCATTTTACGCCACTATTTAACAAAGTGGCTGTATAAAAAGTTATAAGACATGCTTTTCAATGGACGAAATCGCTCTAATCACGTAGCTTCAAGCGTATTTTCTAAGTATCAGAAATAAAAAGACATATTTAAGCATGCATCTAAGCTACTTTTTGGTTTTAAGTCATATTACGTAACTATGTCGCTTTAGTAATTCTTTAGTTGCAAATAGTTAGTACTTTCTATAGTCACGTAAGAGAAAAAGTTCCTTTGGTATCGTGAAAGCTCATTCGAAACAGTTATCGATAAACAATAGAATACATTAGTTTGTATCTAAAAAGACGATGTCCATTTGTGAACATGGACACTTTCTAATACACGATTCAAGATTAAAATGCTTTTAAATTTACAACTACAATACCTAGATATTTAGATTTGTTCTGGAGGTGAAACCACGGTCTAAATTAATATAGCCTCTTGACCAGATTTAATTATAACGTACTTAATTGGCAAAATTCGCCAACTTTTCAACTTCGGACAAGCCAATAAGATTCATGTCGATATTGTCAATCTCGAAGCATAATTTTCAATCGGACAAGCGGTCAGACACCTCCAAAATAAAATATCATCCCCAAAGACCCGTAAAATTTCTAACACTTTTCAAGTGGACTTTCAAAAACTCTTGAAACTCAAAGTGTTCTTATCAAAACGTTCAATGAAACTTTAAACTAGAAGTTATAGGATCTATACAACTGATTTTGCGACCCTTTGTGCCTTCACAAAGCGGGACATTAGGAACTTTTGACGTCCCAATTGTCGGAAAGTTGGAACGCTTGAAATAAGTTTGGGACGGACTGAAATGATTGAATGAATTTTCGAAGAGGCTGGGGACGTTTTGAAGAGTTGTGTCTAATCGGGTTGTGAGAATGTTTTAACCGAAGCCTAAGGTGATTCCTAATTGAGTTTATATAATGCTTGATATTGTTAGAAATGGAGAAATTTGAAGAAGTAATGCCTGTCTAATGGACTGCCGCGCGGCAGGTCCACGGTTCGAATCCTGTCGCAGGGTGGAGCTTAACTACATGGTGGCTAGCCTACACCCTTAAGTTGAAAATCTGTCGCCAAGCACCTTACGGAGTGTTCCGGTAGCGGTCCTTGAGAGCCAGTTATTCTAGGTTTAGCCTGTTAACACCTTCAACCACATAATCACTTACCATCGGGTGAGATTGTGGCTAAAGGCTAACCTATCAGCAATAAAAAACGTGGCAAGAATTATTATGAGGTAGTGGCTTGTAACGGACTTGCAGCAAAGAAGGAGGTTGAGGTTCTTAATTCGAATATCTGTTTTTATGTTTGTTACGCGATTACTCCGTCAAGTATGAACTGATTTTGATGATTCTTTTTTCTTGGATAGAGTATACCTCCAAGTAGGTGAGGTTTTAATTTAATTAACATCGGTTATGTAGTATGAAGAAAAACTAAAAAGTATTTGCATACCTAGCATGTAATGGTAATTGCAGCATTTAGCGATGGTGAACAGGAGGCATTTAAGAGCAGAAACTATGATCTTGTAAGCAATTTGCAAAACTAAAAAATGAATAATGGAAATTAAAATGAAATGAAAAATATTTTATTACTGCAAGATACATAGAGATATAACAGTACATGAGTTATAAAGTGAAATATATTAAAAAAATATAATATTAAAACGAGAGAAATAAATTTGTTTTAAAAATGTAACCGACTTTTAACACTGAAGTATGAAATAACTTGTGGAAGTCGGGCATTGATGATGTGAAGTAAATTTTTGATGTAAATTTAGGTTTTGAATCGGCATAGTACCGAGTTTGATAAGTTATTTCATAATTTCACTGTTAGAAGTCAGTAACTTTTTTTTTTTATTTTGTTGTTTGTTTTGTCACAAAGTGAAGATTATATACGAGTACAATTAATGTTAATCAATGATTAAAGTTTGACAGAAACCTGTTCAATAACAAAGCGATATAGATGTAAAACTGAAAGATAAAATTTGACTAAAAAAACGAATTTACTTAGTGATTTTGAAACCTGTTCTAGTAGAGTAGGGACATACACGTCACTTATGTGGAAGTCGGACCACGAAATTGTGACCTCAGAATGTTTTAACTAAGAATAGTACCGACTACCACAAGTTATTATTTTGGCGGCGAAAGTTGGGTATATCAGGATAGTTAAGAAGATGGTGTGACTTTTTTGAGGCCAGCGTGACTGCAAGAGGGTCTCTCTCTCAACTAACGTTAGCAGTTATAATAGCGCATAGATATTTCAAACTTTGGAAAAAAAAATACTGGCTAGTAAATTATTGGTATATTATGGCTTCCTGAAGTCGATCGATTTTTTGAAATGATAGTTTTTTGGATCATTTAAAAAAATCTATCAATCAAAGCTGAAAGAGGTAGCGCAGCTCCTTTAACTGGACTATCACCTTGTTTCGTACGAAATGTACGTGACAATAGACACCACGAATCATGTCACCATCAGACACGACTAACCTACCTACACAGTATACTGGGCGGTAGAGCACGAAATTCGTGACAATTAACACGTGCCTACTTCTCAGTAGAGCATATATCTAACCGACGTGGTCCATTTCTCCGTCTAGAGACAAAACATACATAAATTATGCTTAGCGGAAAAGCGTATTAACAGCTATAGAATCAATTGAGAATCGAGCACGTTTGAGATACGTTGATCAAAGTGAAACAATTTAAAGTTATACAAATAAAACCTGCCAATTGTGTGTAGGACGCTCACACCCAGAGTCCGTACCAAAATAATTTACCAAAATTGTATAATTTTGTATAGTTTTTATCCTAAGTGGGAATCCGTATTCGTTTGTATCCGTACACAAAGGGTAAAAATGGGACCTGATTATGATATTACTGAGACTCCACGATCCGTCTGTCTGTCTGTCTGTCAGTCTATAACCAGTATCTCATGAACCGCGATAGTTAAACAATTGAATTTTTCACAAATGATGTATGTATTCTATTGCCGCGCACGTGAAAAAATTAATTAGTGTCTAATGTTGTATAGATAATGATACGGAACCCTTCGTGCGCGAGTCCGACTCGCCCTTGGCCGAGTTTCATTATTTGTAGAGCTTTTTATAGAATATAATGAAGGTATTAACTACCGTTTCTACGATTCTTAGAACAAAAACAAAAAACGTTGAAATAATATTCTGGTCAGAGATTTTGCATTTATTATTAATAACAAATGTCCGTGGACGGACAGGGGAGATTTCGTAGCAGGCTCCCGTGTTCACATACATACATATATGTAGCACGAAATAGATACATCTAATTATGCTTGAGCACTATGTGAATTTTACACTCTAACAAGATAATTATCTACCTTTATACAACATACGCAATAAAGTTTGGCGATTTGACACTTCTTCACATCTTTTGGCCGAGTGGACCATACGGCGAATTGCTCGTTCGAATCCCGGCGCAGAATTGAGTCTTACAATATGGTTGTAAAACATTTTGCTAATCGCACGCCGCAACATTTTGCTGATCGTTACGGTTAGCTTGGTTAGGTTTTAGCTTTTATTGAAAATCCCTCTTACCAACAACACTGGCAGCATACCCAGCATGCTGGCAGTAACTGTGGGATATATAATCTGTAGGATTGCAATGGCAACTCGTAGAACCAAGTACAAAGTATTTTTGACAGTTTTCTAGGGTAACGATCGACACGGTCAATATGAAATCCATAGAGGTGAAACCTCATATGCGTCATAACATCAAGTCAGAACCATTCATCTTGTCTGTCAATGCTATCACAAAGTTTTTATGCCATTGACGATGGAGCGTTAACCTTTTTGCTGGTAACTTCGCTGCACGCATGGATGGCCACACGTGAGAGATGTATGAGACAGTGACTTGGGCAAACTTGGAATACTTTGTACAGAACCCATTAGGGAGTTTGGGAGTTAGATGGAATATTATTTGGTCTTTTGGTTTTGTCGGTGTATACACGCTTAACAGCGTCAATAATTCATAGAAAATAAGGAGTTTAAATTTAAGGTTAAAGTTCAAAATGTGACTCAAAGCTACCAAGAGTTTCAATAAGTTGCTAAATCAGTTTTAAAATGGAATGAAGACTTAATGATTCAGGTAGACTATTTTTTCAGAACGATTACAAGTATGATCGATGACTTGTAATCTTAAGTGTTAAAATTAAATTAACTCTCATACTGTGTCATTAATTAGCATGGTACCGACTTCAACAAGTGTTTAGACACATTTCAGTGTCGGAAGTCGGTTCATTGTTTTATTTAAATATTTTTATTTTGCAAAGAGCATATACATTGCAATCCAACGGGGCGATGCTGCCAACATGCTCGGCACGCTGCAAACTGATTGTAGGCTGGAGTATGTGGACTGCCTATATGCCTACAATGGCCTTTAGGTTGCCTAAATGCTTGCGTTTCGGTAACTGTGGTGTTGTATTTATTTCATTGTGTTTAATTAATTAAGCCGGTTAAAAATATATTATTAAAATAATTACATTAATTTGAAATAACAATATAATTTTGATATTGATCAGCTGTTATAGACGTCTGTTAAACCTAAATCATAACATACACACATTTGTATACATCGATCTCACGTAAATGTGTGATATAATATAAGGGTAAAATACGTTAAGTACCTAAGATAAGTACGAAGAATAATACTACTGACACAAAAATATTACAAAGAAAATTACAATATTATATTCTTCCTTTAAATTTATATTCAAATAAGCATACGGAATAATCTATCTATAATGCTATATTACTATGTAATAACTATTTGTAATAATATTTTCATATAACGTAATTCGATAAATTTAAATTAAGAATAAGTGTTGCCAACAATCTGAACAACGATGACTGGCACTTCTAACCGACGAAAATGACGCAATATTTTTCTATTCTACATTCAAACATCTATTTAAGTCCCGCGGGAAATGCTTTCAAAATATTTGGAAAGACCCAATTACAAAGTTATTGAGGAAATATAAACTTCAGCCGTCCATAGTTAAAATATTTTTTGTGTGACCGTACAATGTTGTTGGTTGTTAATTGTTTGGCACTTCGAGACGTTAATATTTGGTGTAGACAGAGATGTGGTATAAATATCAGTAGTAGTGTTCTGACTTTAAACATTTCAACGATATTTCTACAAAAAGAAACAGTAGGAAAAAGGATTATCTTAGGTCCGCTATTGACCACGATAGCGGTATTTCATTAGGTTACAGAACAAAATTCCTAATAGTAATTAAACAACTTGAAACGGTTTAAATCGCGAATATTTGTCATTATTTTTGTTTCAAACACTTTGCAGTGATCGTGGTCACGGGGTAACTGATTGGTTTTATTTGTCACATGAGTTATTAGGAAATTATTTTGGTCTACCGTCAGAAATTTTTATATTAATCCAGAGGTCTTGCAGATTTGTGTCGGCCATGAGATTTAATTAATTTAATAACAGGATCCCAAGCAGGTGGTACTTGCCAACTATCATCTCTATTGAAATTGGGATACTTTTTGATTCCTAATATTATAAAATTCCTAATATCTCCTAATTTAAGTTTTCTATGTTCTTCATAACCATATATGTCTACACTTACAAGTTTATAATCTTTATATTTATATGATATTCTTTTCAAATTTTTATGCTGGGCCTCTGATGATGGCGGTTATACGGGGCAATTTTAGAGATTTTCCCAGTAATCTATTCCGGAGAAGTAATTAGTTACTTAATTCAAATTTTAACAAAAATAGTACATTGTTCACCGAGAGGAGAAAGTGACCGATTACCGTCGAGGTTGTCGTTTGAGCTTTAAAACACCCGAGATCGGGAATCGCACTTTCTCTCGAGTGATACATAGTGCTTTATACTACACCTACCTTTTATTTTACTTTTCTACGAAAACTGAATCCTCAAACAACACACAAATTGAAAATGGCGCCAATGGCGTCTGCAATTTTCACATGTTCTTTTTTCAAATTGTTTGACACCATCCAACACACAGCTAGTGGCCAGTGTCATTTTGCGAACTTGGAGATAAAAACTCACTGTAAAAACTTTTTGGCTTTTGATATTTAGGTTACCAGTGCATAGTCTTACCCAAAATTAAAAAAGAAAAACCACGTAAGAAATGGATTTTCATACACTTTTCTCTCCCGCTCAGATGCGTTTTCTACGCGCATATTTGTTCGATATGCAATGACGTACTTTCTACCGTAAATTTGATAAAGTATCTAGGTACTTTCCGAGCAGGTGTAGTATAAACCTTCTTCAATACAAAATAGGCATTATTAGGCACAAATACTCTCGTCAAATCTCATTCAAATTTAATTGGAACACATGACAAAACCAGCTATTGAATTTAAAAATAACAGTCGAAATGATAACCTCCTCCTTTTTTGAAGTCGTTTAAGTAAAGGATATAAAAGAGGCATTTCGGCAGAAGCCACATATTTTATACAAAAAAAATATTGCTTCAAAAGATTTATCCAGGAATAAAATAGGAGAATCACACGCCATCTGCCCTTCTAAGCCGCAAGCTAAACGTTGTATATTTATATGACATAGGAAGCAACAGTTTTTTTACTGAGGAATCTATATGTTGCATAGAACTACTATGAACATAGGTTTTGAAGAAGTGATGGCTCAGTGGCATTGAACATGGACTGCCACGCAGTAGGTCCTGGGTTCGAGTCCCGCCGCGGGCTTGAGCTTCACCGCTTGGTGGAAGGGCATTTTGCGAATGCCCGCCTCCACCCTCAAATCGAAAATCTGTTGCCAAGCGCCTAACGCTGTGTTCCGGCAGCAGTCCTTGAGATCCAGTGAAATGACAGGCATATGAGACTTAACGGCTATGTCTCAAGGTGACGGGCGCAGTGCAATTCGTGACTTGTGACGAAATGCATCTGTTATAGACAGAGGTTAGTCCGCTTAAAGCCTCGAGCTTGTTCCGTCACTATAACATTAAAAAAAAGTAAACGACTGCCAAATTCATCGTCAAATATCTCTACCGGAAACCAGAATATGGGATAACAATGCCAGAACAGACGACAAAATTCGTTTAGCAAAACAAAAACTATGCAAAAATGTAAGCCAAATTTCAAGCGACATTACAATAAATTCAGCAGATTTATAGCAAAAGTAACTACGCTCCGTTTAGTATAACAACTTTGCTCTCAAAACCGATATCTTTAGTAATACGGGCGAAACTAAATGAGCATAACGTCGAGTCAGTGACCGAGTTGACAACGCCGGACAAATGCTGTGAAATACTTGTCAAAGTGCCAACTTAGGTCTGAAACACACTAACAACTTTTAGTCGTACAACTATTTAGTGGCGACCTAAAGTCAACAGATAGCCAGCGACACAGAGTCCTTCTCCTCTACATTAAGGAGTTGGGGTGGCTTGGGTAGAAGCTGCCGGGAGTAATGCACAAAACACCCCAAGCGGGCAGTCAGTGCAGGACATATCGCCCCCAATAAGAATAAGTCAACTTACATCTACGTAGGTTATTAGTACGTAAAATACTCTTCTTTACATCGTTCCATCATCAAAAGATTGATTATATTTGCAACTCAAGTTTACCCAACATGCTATACATATTTTTAATATAAAACCAAATAGTTGTACAACCGAAGCATCGTATCGATTATAGCATATATCTACAGCCTTAATACGTCTAAAAAATATGCATGCAATTTATAGCCTTTAGTTGCGTTCCAAAAGTCTATGGAATCTAATCATATTGGGCGCATTTGAACTGCTTGTGAACCAGCAATGGCGTGTAGGTTGTCTCAATGCTTTCATTGTATTAGCTTAGCTGTGGAGTTGTATATAGTTCGTAGTCTTATGTTAAATAAAGACATACATTTTATTTATTTTTTTATTATTATTACATACCACCGGTGACAAAAAAGCCTAAGGTTACAGAAAAATGTTTTTTTTTGGGACGAACAAAGTCAGAGACCATGGCCGCACGAAGGATTATTTATACGGGGCGAAACATCGTGGGGCAAACCAATATATTATAATTTGCGTTAATAACTTAACCTAGACACATATTTGAGATTTTTGGTACATAAAAATGTACCATTAAATTCAACTTATTCATCCTTCAAATACAGCGAAACCAAGAATTAAATTTTCGAACTACGAGTACAAACTTCAACTGCAGAGAATTGGCATCGTAGCAGTTTCGTGTTTGACCGTGTTCCTCGTACCAAAATGCAGTCATATATAATGCAGTTGTTTCCACGTAATAATGAAAGTAGGGCAGGTCAGCGATCAGTTAAAAGTTTTGGCAGGAGCGAGGGCAGATTAGGGTCATGATGGGATTAGCCTGAATCGGCATGTTAGGGGTGTTTAATTAGGTTCGTTCGAAATCCGATCGGTAATAATTTGCACAGCCTTCTTTTTATTTTAATCGCATCCTGTGGTGCATTGCTTTATACAGTTATTTCAGAAAGTTCTATTACTAATAAGCTTTGATGAATTTTAGTAGGCGGTTTTGATAGAATTATATGTGCCGTCTGACACATTATGATTGGGGTACTTATGTTATTTATCACATCGCTAATACCTACTGACTTGGACGAGGCATCCTTTTATAACTATTGTATTAAAATTATCATGAGCTGATTTTTACTTATTACATTTTATTTCTATGCCTGATATTATTGCCTTTGACCACTATCTCACTTGATGGTAAGTGATGATGTGGTCGAAGATGTTGTTCAGACTAACCTAGAGTTACTGGCTCTCAAGGACAGCTGCCGGAACACACCGTTAGGTGCTTGGCGACAGATTTTCAACTTGAGGGTGGTAGCTAGCCAGGCGGGCATTTGCAAAGTGCCCTACCACCATGCTGTAACGACTGCTTTCCTAAGACGACAACCGAGACCGACGGCTTAACGTGCCCTCCGAAGCACGGAAGCGCTCAGTAGTAATGTCACCAGCGGTCACCCATCCAAGTCATGACCGCGGCGGACGTTGCTTAACTTTGCTGATCGATTCAGAATGGCTAAGCAAACTTGGATACGAGCGCTTCAAAATATCGATTCAAAATATCCCTATTGAAGAACATCCATTACGTCAATAGTATATCACTAATATTACACAGGCAAAAGTTGGTGAGTAAGTTTGTTACTTTTTCATACTCATACGGCTGGACCAATTTTAATGAAATTTAGTATGGAAGTAGTAGAGGCGCTGGATTGATACAGAGGACGCTTTTCATCATCATCATTATCAATCACCACGCGGGTGTAACCTTGGGGCGCAAGAAATCAAAAAGAACTAACTGGTTTTGCTTTCTAATTTACAATAATTAATTTAGTTTTTTTAATAATATATATCACACACTCAACTATTAAATTCATTGATCGATTAATACCACATGAATACAAAAAACTTACATTGATAGTCCGTTTTATTAATTAGATGTCTCGAAAATAAATAACTAATTCTATTAAAATTTTACATAAACAAAACCTTATTATGTCATTAAGTACTACATTAAAACAGAATACCAGCCGCGTATTTCATTACACGTTAAGGAGCACACCAACACTATTTAACGATATACAATCATATAAATACACAAATAAGTCAACACGCAATAGAAAAGGTATAACTAGCCACTTCATATAAGATCAAGATAGCGAAAGGATTTTCACACAGCCCCTTCTGCTAATACAATTTCATCTCAAATGTGTCTCGGCCCGTCACATTCTATGGTAATAAGCTTAGGGTTGACACCCGATTTGTCACCGTGACAGGATATTAACGTTGTTTTAAGATAACGACGCACAGTTCGTACTACATAGTATTATGTTTTCCTAGTGAAATATCGGTCATTTGTTTTTGTTTATAATAAGACAGTTATGATAGTTTGAAACGTGGTATATTTTTTCCTATCGCTGATGCCTTGATATCTCTGTAATTCTGTATAATATCAAATGATACAGATTTAATAAGCCTAGCTTGATATATGTAGTTGATAACATTAAGCGATAGTAATAATTAATTTATGTTAGAGTAGTCATGTTTCCTTTCTTCGATAGTCATTCATGTATGGTTCTTATCTGCCGTCGTCATTGTATGAATAAGACTGATAACGATTAAAGAAATCGGGCGGTCTGCCTGTTAAACCAAATGAGTTGCAAACCTGAAATTTTTATATTTGGTGTAAAACGTTGACCAGAAATGGCTAAAATAAATTTAACTATTTTCAGTTTATATTTTCAATTCATAAGAAGTAAGCAAGAAAAAACGTACAACCTTTCATGTGGGATGTCATTGGCCAGAGTTCATTGAGACTCACAGAGAATCCAAATACATACGAAATGATATAATTTTTTTATCTATAAATTAAATCAGGGCCTGTCACACAACATAAATATAGACGTTGGTTAAGGAGTCTATCTCAAAAACTAAACTGGTTGGTACTCTAAATTTCGGTATATTGTGTTCCTATAATACACTCTATTTGACCATAAATAATGAAAACGCTTTTATTGTGGCGTTCAAAACTATTTTTTTTTACTTGTTATGCGGAACCCAAAAATAGCAAAGCTCGACTCGCACTTGCCTAATTTTTAAATATAATGTTGCTTGTGCCAAAGTATGTGTTTTTGATACCACTATACTCGGTATCAGCCGAGCGAGTTTCTCTGGTACATAATGATGGAGTATTTTTTGTCATATTTTATTATCATAGTCTTACGTTACTTCAAGTATACTAATAACACGTTTTAACGCGTACACATGCACAATCTAGTGTATCAATTCGAAGATATACTAGCATATCCACTTTACCAAAAGAACATATAGAATACATTATAACTTTCTTCGCGTGGCAGCCCTATGCTATATCCCCAGCGAGAGTAATTGGAGTAAGAAATATCCGGGGAGATATGCGCTAAGTCGGAACGCGATTTTTTGCCAACGATATCTTCAGATGCGTAACTGCGCTCTCGTTACTCGTATGTTACTTTTGATTTGTTATAGTACCGCTACACGACCAGTGGTAACAGAGATTACCTAGATACTCGTAGATTTCTGGCACCAATAACTAAATGTTTATAAATAACTATAGCTAACCCATTCGCGAGTTAGATCGCGTGGAATTTAAGATAACACGTTGCCCCGGGGACTAGGAGTTAATTCGGGATGAAAGTATTCTAGACGCTTTTTTAACTGACTTTTACTCCAAAGAAGGAGGTTTCCACTACGACTTTGGACGTATGTTTGTTCCTTTTTTGTTAAGTGTATACATCAAGTTCGTCCCATCATTTACATCGGGGAAGTAGTTTTTAAGTTATACTCAAATAGCTGAAACATCTATTTGCCAATATGCCTGTACCTCGATGACATGGTAATTGCAAGCCCTGTCGATGGTGACCAGTATTTTGTACTGTACTGTATCAGCCGGATCGTCCACTGCTGAACACAGCCTCCCCTATGGGGGTATTTTCCACAATCCCCACGCTTGGCAGGCGTCTTGGGGATCGCAGTGTAAGTTGGCAGTTCTTTAGAAGGCGCTGCTGCCCACCTTCCAGTATTTTTCCCTTAGTCGCCTCTTACGACACCCATGGGGTGATATGGGGAGGTGCAATTCTAACCCGGCACTCCACGGGTATTTTTTGTACTGTGGGTGAGTGAAAATCTATTTTTATATAGTAAGTACAATTTTAGAGGTTTTTTTGACATTATACCGGTACCTAACTGAACTAACACTGAAAAGTAGGATATATCTTTTGGAGAGTGAATTGAATCATGGTAACTGTACTGTATCAGCCGGATTGTCCACTGCAAAACACAGCCTCCCCCATTTGGGGGTATTGCCACAATCCTATGCCTTGGCAGGCGTCTTAGGGATCGCAGTGTAAGATAATAGTTTCTCAGAAGTCACTGCTGCGTATCTTCCGGTAGGTATTTTTACCTCAATTGCCTCTTACGACACGGGAAGTGAAGAGAACGGCTTCAACAAATTATTTCATACTTTTCAGTGCCTGGAGTCAACGCCGATATTTAATAAAAAAATGCCTTTAATCTAGCCTTTGAATACAATATCATGTGATAATAAAAGATAATCTAATCAAAGAAAGTAAACACGCTTAACCTAGAATAAAAACCAGCTCCCAAGGACAACTACCGGCACAACACACCGTTAGGATATCTGTGTTAAATGTCACCAAACTCGGTTAGGTGCCGTAAGCTTTAAAACTGTAACAAAGAGACAGACGCTCGAAGAAGATTTTCAAAGCGCTAGTAGCGAAGTTTGCTTAGCCGTTCTTAGCTGAACAGATAAGTTAAGCAACGTCCGCCGCGGTCATGAGTAGGATGGGTGACCGCTAGTGACATTATTACTGAACGCTTCCATGCTTCGAAGAGCACGTTAAGCCGTCGATCCTGGTTGATGTCTCAGGATGGCAGTCGTTATAGCATGGTGGTAGGGCATTTTGTGAATGTCTGCCTGGCTCGCTAACACCCTCAAGTAGAAAATCTGTCACTATAAGGACCTGACGGTGTGTTCCGACAGCTGTCCTTGAGCCAGTAATTCTACGTTAACCTGAACGACATCTTCGACCACAACATGACTTACCATCAGGTGAGATAGTGGCCAAAGGGTAGCCCATCAGCTATAAATAAAAAATTAGGACGCCAAACAAAGAATTATTCAACTAGATCCGATGACGTTGTCGGTAAATATATCGTACATTTGGATTTATTTTTATTGACGCAGACAATCGTCAAATGTCGATTTTGAGTTTGTATAAAAATTGCTTATAGATTTAACTGCAATTGATTTCCAATACATTTTATTTACGTAATTCACCTACACATTCATTGCAAACGAGTACATATCAGCACTTCTTGGAAAGTGGACATAATTTTAGACGTCACGACTTATTGACGAAACATTATGATAAGTCATGAAGAATTCAAATTTCGATGCATCGTCATTTTTTTTATTTCTTTTTAATTCAGGCGAATCAGCACGATATTGGACGATATATAAGAACGTTAGAAGAGCACGATCCATAGAGAAACTTTGTATATACCTGCATCTACAATATTTAATGGCATCACAAGCGGCACAGTTATAGATAAAAACATCGTGTAAAATAAACCTACATCTACGGAAGGGATCTAAAGTATTTTATATGGGATTTTTACGAAACACATACGAGGCCCACCTGTTGTTAAGCGGTAGCCTCTGCCTATAACAATAGTATTTCGTCACAATTGACAAACTGCACTGCGCCCATCACCCTGACACATACCTACATGTATTATTCCTCATGTACCTGAAATTTCATAATAACTAGGTCTTAAAGACTGCTGCCGGAACACACTGTTTGGTTCTTGGCGACCGCTATTCTACTCGGCCGATGTTATAATAATCGTAATAGTAATTTATTTATTTATTTAGTTATCCATACAGCGTTACAAATAATATTACTAAATTTACTATTTACTACAATATAGCCAAAATAGGATACAAATATAATTATATTATAACAATGGTAATCCATTTATAACTTCTTCTTCTTCACGGGGAAAGTCAACGATAGTAAAACGTCTCATGGCCAGAACCAAAATCACAAAGCAACCGTTTTACAGCAAATAGCCAATTCAGACATAATATATACTTATAATGAAATAAATATTAGTTTTGTGACTATTTCGAAGGTGACATTCAAATACTAGGTCAGACTAACGGAGAGGAATTTTGTAATAATAATATGACATAGAATCTGTATCAATTATTAGCACATATTCAAATTTAATAGTTTACTTTCTATTCTAAGGCTTACGGTATATTCCGGCATGTCCTATCCTTGACTCTGCGCTACCAATTTTGGTGATGGTTGTGGCTGACGTCAACGATGTGCTTTGAATGTTCTTGCGGAATTATCACCTCATTCATTAATCTCGTATCAATGGCTAATCATAATAATATAAATAATAATAAATAATTGAACCTTAGATGATTTTTGCCCAATGGGAGGCCACCTGCACGGCCCTGTGAGATGCATACGTGAGGTCATCTTGTGTACAAGTGGTCTGTGGCACTGGGACAGTAAGTGTGCCATATTTTGTTCAGGGGCACCACACTCACATTTCACATCCAACCTGTCCCTTACTCCCCATTAGGCCAAGTTAGTTTTGCAACAACCAACTTGGGTACGGAGTCTGTTGAGCGACTTCCAAATTGGCCACTGCAGTTCGTCACCAGGAGGTAGATGTTCCGCTGGGGTAACATAGTTTGGGTGTAGGGTATTTTTGTGCCATAGTTCTTAACTTAAAAAGAAATTATCACTTAAGAGGATTATATAGCGCGTACTTCTCCATACAAAAAGAAAAAGCTCTTTTCTACCTCTTAATATTGACCGAGTTCGATGATTTTTGTGTTCATGTATTGAACATACTTGGTCGATTGCCATTCATTGTCAAGGACTATATCATCAAGTTTTTATTTTTATTTTTTTATGCATGATTGGTTAGCCTATGACCACTATCTGACCTGATGGTAAGTGATGATGTGGTCGAAGATGTTGTTCAGGCTAACCTAGATTTTCAGTTATTGGAGTGTAAATAAAAAACGGCTTGACTGATTTTGATAAAATTTAAATGGGACCAAACGACAAGCAAACGAAAAAAAAATTTTCAAAATCGGTTCACCCAGACAAAAGTTTTGATGTAACAAACATAAAAAAACAGACGGATTGAGAACATAGATAATATTCCAAAAACCACCAAAACCAAAAGATAATAAAGTACGACTATCTATGCCAAAATAAATACTTCATCCCACTACTAACGGCCTTAAGCCACTACAGCTATGCTAAATGGTGTTGCCGAAATACGCTATGCGTCACACAAATCTAGTTAAATATTCAGGCTTTATATAAATTATTAATGATTTTACTATAGCATATATCATTTACAGTTGCCATAATAGCCTTGGTGAAACCGCTGGGATGGATTCTATTACCTCGTACGCACAATCGTATAGGTTACTTGAAGTGGCTGGGCACTTGGGTTATGAGGATCGTTTGCACCCTATTACCTTATTAGTTCCCTTTATGAGAAAGAGATTCCAATGAAAGTTGTAAGACTGTTAAAAAATGAAACAGAATCCAAAACTTTACTACCCAACCACATCGCGCATTTTTAGATATGGGGATAAGACCACTGTGTGAAGTACGTAAGTAATACAAAATAACAATGAAAAGAATAAATTTAAGTACGAGCGTGATTCGAACCCGCAACCATCCGTCGCTCAGGCCGGGAATATAGTTCAAGATTTTCTTTCGTTGTAAATTTATAAGCTTATTAGTTAGCAGGCGTTAGTGCAAAATCACAAGGTTAGAAATACGTAAGTAATAATTATCAATGTTTAATGATTTATGTAAGTTAATGTATCCATTTTTATTGCTGTCTGTTCTTTTTATGGTTTTACCAGTACATCGTTATTGAGTCCCACAGTCGATTTTATAATAAATAAAATATAGAAAATTTTGGTACGGTTTACTAGAAAAATAATCTAAACTGTTTATTGAAAAGACATTTTGGCAGACGATCCGGACTTGACCCAGGCCGAGTGATTCCACGATTCGTCATTCGTTTACATAACACGATGATTCAGTCGAGAACAGGTTTAGAAGACAAGCATCTGTCATCTACATATGATTAGATATACATGTATTAGAAGAAGCTATATGTCATGCTTGTTTATTTCCCACAGTATCATCATTGTTAAACCAGATTTATAGTAGTATACACAGTGCATATACTATAAAAGTTAATGATATGGACTACCCTCTGTTCCCAAACTAGATTTGGAATTTTGAACGGGCCTCCAGTTTACGTAATTTCTTGGTTTTATTATGGTATCATCGTTCGTTAAGAGTTTTCATTTAGATGTATCAATCAAAATCATGCCCCAAAGCAAGGTTGTCTGTAGAAGAAGGAAATACATATAAAATCGTTTGTAACACTGAAGAAGAATACTGTAGGCGTGTCCATATAAACGAAGTAGTAAGGATGTGTTCAGGCAGCTCCAATTCTAGACTAGCCTGAACAACATCCTCAACCACATTATCACCTACCATCAGGTGAGAAAGTAGTCAAAGGCCACCCATCAGCTATATAAAAGCTCCTAGATTTATCTATTCGCATGTCGGTGAAGGAGGTATAACAAGAAAAGACTTATATAAATGTTATAGGTTCTCTGGTTAGGTACCTTCATAATAATTTGCTCCACCTTGTCAATATCGAATTAGAATTAATGGAATTCCCTTACTTATGTTTTCATTTTGATGGCGGCAATATAATTTAGAAAAGAACATATTATAAAAATATTATCTATTGTATATCTTCTTTATTTTGATAAATACCAGTGTGTATCATACACACTAGATCAATTATGATATGTGAATAAGGTAAATTATCTTATACCTTAAAATAATAAAAACCCATCCAAGAAAACCAAACAATACAAAACAAAAGACTAAGTACAATCAGAAAGCAATAAAACAAATGATGTCAATAACAAAACTATTAATATTGCCAAAGAATAATGGCTATGTTTATAATGGTAATGGAATGGCGTAAACAAAATTAGTTAATAACAGCAATCAAGTAAATCTGCGTAATTTGAAACGTAATCTTTATAGAAATGACATATTCATGTCAGAAGGCAGCGAAATTGATTTATGGCTGGTTAAATTAGTATTTATTACTCCAGCCTAGGTTACTCATAAGAGATAAGATCATCATACCAATGACGCAATCTTTTACAGTGATTCTGGTTTGAAAACTAGAATTTTGCACGGAATTTCTTTAAAACTATGTATATTAGAGTGCACTTCAAAATTAAAAATATCAAACGTTAATTAGACATGTTTAACCAAATTCTGCAGGCGCTGTGATGCTTATCAATATTACTTTGTAAAACATGACAATATTTAAATATAGATATGAGTAATTGTATAATGTAATACGTAGGATAACAATGCATTCTGGAATCGACACCAATATGCCAATAAAACTTAAAGAAAATATGTAATGGTATTAAATAAAACTCATAGTCAAGAAATTGTATAGTCAATGTTGATATCTTGGCGCTGCATTACGTATCCAAAGTTCAATAATATGACGATCTACGAGTATTAATCATAATTCCGATGCATAAAAGGATTTTTGATAAAAATTACATTAGCCCTTTTTTCGTCGCAAGCAAATTGCATTGTTTATGGTCCTAGTATGTATTTCTAATTTTTGTTACTCAATTATTTAGAAATATATTGAAAATTATCTCGAAAATTTCTAAATACAAGCACTTATATTAGATCCTTACAAGAAACCAAATTGTTTATTTATTTAACGATTTGCATTGTTTACTTTGTTTCTTGTTCCATAGCTTTTACTCGTAATAAGAAATGTTATACATATATAGGAATTTTTTTTTTCTTAACTAATTATCGCACTTTTCAGTCAAGAAAATTTACGTTACCGCCATGTTCCAGACGATGTGATCATTTATTATATATATTATCTTATTTCAAAAGTAGTTTGATTTTCTTAATCACCGACAACGAACTGAAAATTTTGCCTGTGTTTCCCCATAAAGGAATTAATAATAATTAATTTTATATAAGTTTGTATAGACTTACCTCTTTTTGTTCAGTAGGTGTGCTAGTCCTGACTCCAGTCAGGTCCTTCCACCTGAGCACGCCCATCACTGCGTGGCGAACCCACGATCCTCGCCTCCCGGTTCTCCCGTTCGACAGTTCGTCCACTACACCACATAGAACAGAGTTCACCGCCGACTTTCCAGTTCCATCCTTTTCATTCTTCAACGCCACTTCGCTACTTATCGGCAGAGACCTTCTCTCCCTCATAAAGACAGGAAAAAGTTCACAAATCTTCACAACTTCAGCGCTCGCCGAAACGCATCGTAACACACGCACAATTTATCATCCTCAGATATCGGACTTCAAAGACCAAATAAATCTTCCGGTAAATCGTTTATTTTTATTTTCGGGTCACACAGCTGCGATCTTTCCCATAAACCGTCCGGAACTTTTTCAATTATTTTCTAAGAGAAAACTCCGGACGTCTCCTAAACTTTATGTCCAATACAGCATACGAGATGTTTAAACTTTCACTTTGTACGGCTTTGTCGAGCCCTGGATGTAGGTTAAAACTTCTTTAGTTGATTTATTCACGACATTTAGCACGGTTGTCGCATTCGAAAAACACACAGTCCTTACAGTTTGTATTCACTTAAATTTGCACAGCTCACACTGCAGAAAATCCAGACACGTTCACGAGTGTAAGCGAAATTAAGCTGAAAATTCCGAGACTGATAATATTACAGCTGTCAAAACACGATCGAATCGCGCCAAGGTATTCGAAAATCGGAGACAGCACAACGTCCGCAACGGTTTACGTTCCTAAACCGAATGGAGCGGCGCGTGCCACATGCTTTTCGCCGACGGAGGCTTGCCGAGAAACCCCCGTCTCTTTCTTCAATGCGATAACGCATGCAATAAAGAAAAGGACAAGTAGATATATGTAACTTCAGATAACATACAAGACAGGTGAATGTAACTCCTGGAGAAGACAACAAAAACTTTTCAAACGTTTCTAGTGCGATTTTCTATTGTTTAATGTGAAACTAAGGCTTAGGATCGTGTCAAGAGCATTCATAAAGATCTTAAGTTATACAAGATTTATTTTATTAGTAATGAAATATTTAAAATTAAATATTCAAAAGACAATATTTAATTGATGTTAATCCGAAATTGAGCAATCTTAGCAACGAGTGCAATTTTGAAGTGCAGTTTTAGAAGGAAATGCTTAGGTACATACTTCATGTGTAAAATTGAAATCTTTATAAAAATTTGCCTTAGGTCAGCTTTTAACATTCTAAAACAACTAAGACAAATTTTTAGAATACTATTTTTTTTACTTATGAATAATTTACGGTATAAAATTTTACGGTATGGAGTTACTAGACTGACTCGTCGCTGGCTTGATGGTAAGTAAGCGTGGCGTTGATGGCCCATTATAGATGCAGTGTTACCATTTTGGGTAACACTGCGCACGGCGCTTGTTACTCCGGGAAATAAGTTATTGCTCTGCCTCTTTACCCTCATTCGTTGCTAAATTGCTCTTCAAATCTAAACACAGTATTGTATGCACTGCTTTGAGGCAGTATCTGATAGTTACAGTGGTAGTTGGTAAGACAAGCTTGCATAAGAATATAAAACCAGACAAATCTTGATAATATAAACCATCTATTTATATATATACATATCTACTTAAGTAAAGCCAGTTGCAAAGACTTCCCAATAATGTTCAATACAACGATCAAAATTATATGGTTACTTCATAACGTCGAAATTCAAACATTCCAAATTTCAAATTCGCGTGGGAACATCCTGTTTTAACCGACAGGGACGAACCCTCGAAGCAACAAAGGGATCCTTCTTCTTCCTGCCCTTGTCCCACAGGTGCTAAAATACACAGCTGCCCTGAACTTCCGAAGCCTGTGAGAACGCATCCAAGACGGAAGACGATACCGACGCCTTACGAGTGAGGAAGGATGTGGCGTCATTGAATGTTTGTCGATATGGGATCGTATGACAAAGTTGCACTCAGAATAATGATGCTAGTGCCACAAGTATTGTTTTTTTACGGGACTGTGACGAAACATTGTTGAGACCAACCTGATGTTAAGCTTTACATATAAAAAATGCATTTCGTCACAATAGACGAACTGCACTCCCGCCCTAAGACATAGAGTTGTTAAGTCTCATGTGCCTGTAATTGTGTTGCATTGGCTCTCCAAGAGACACTGTTTGTTGCTTGGCCACAGACTTTCTACTTACGCAAAATGCAACAAATGGTGAAACTTAGCCGGCAGTGGGGTTCGAACCAGAGCCCTGCGGAACCAGGGGCGAGTTCCAGTAAATATTGGTCGTGCTATATTTGCTCCAAGGCACCTGGAACGACCTATAAAGCTCCTTTCAAAATATGGAATTGACAGCGATGTTTTTAGGTTATAAAATACAGTCTACATTTTTAATAAATGGGGCATAATACGTAATTAAGCAATGTTAACACAGTATGTCACTAATCCTTGGCTTAGCTTGTACAAAGTCTATTATTTAATGTAGAATCTGTCACATTTGACAGATGGCCAACATTTGGCCGATTCAAAAGGTAGTAAAAATTTGGCCAGGCAGAGCAAAATTTGCTCTGACAGGTCGCCCGGAAAGGGTATGATCAAATCTTGTCAGGATCAAATTAAGTTCGATAAGAGTGCTGGGACGGCGTGTATCTGCGTTGAGACCAAAATATGTCTTGGCCGACGGCTAGGAGGAACGCACCCCTGTCCACCTTATATTACTGCTTCAAAAACAGAGTAAAATATGTATTTATCTTATCTTTCAGGCTTTTTCATTAGTAGATTGTGCTAATATTAGGCACCTACAATTATAATGTGCGTTCTATATTGAGAAAGTCATTTTTAAATTACTGTGTTGCCGTGATTTTGAAGATTGCAATGAAAAATGCTTCAATTCAACATAGGACTGAGAGCCTTTTCTGACATATTGGATTAGTAATATCTCTGTGTTTTTTTGTTATTGTGACGGATCAAGCTCAAGGCCCACCTGGTGTTAAGCAGACTAACCTCTGGCTATAACAGATGCATTTCGTCACAAGTCACGAATTGCACTGCGCCCGTCACCTTGAGACATAGTTGTTAAGTCTCATGTACCTGTAATTTCACTGGCTCTCAAGGACTGCTGCCGGAACACACCGTTAGGTGCTTGGGGATATATTCTACTTGAGGGTGGTCGCTAGGCACTACCATGCGGTGAAGCTCAAGCTCGCGGCGGGATTCGAACCATGGACCTGCTGCGCGGAAGGCCATTGACAATGCCTCTGCGCCATCACTGCTTCAAAAATGTATGTGATGTTTTATATACGTTTCATAGTCGATGTTCACTTACGAGATATTTAAATTCCACGACATTCTGGAGCACCATAGCTTCTTATTCTTAACAAGACAATTATTCACTTTTGTTTCTTATCTTAATTGGAAATAAAAGGAGGCAGTTTATCATCCAATGTGTCCATTAAATGTCGATGTACTTATATTTGATAAGATAATACATAAATTGTGGAGAACGTAATGTAATCATGGACTTGGAACATATCTGTGTTATTGTAATAAATACCAGTCATTATTTGGTATATCGATGAATTATATATGGAAGCTCGTTTCTTCGTTTGGTCACAGAATAAAAAGAATCAGAAGGATAACTCCGCCAAGCCATTCCAATAAATAAGCGACTCTATCTACGAAGCAATAAAGTGCACTTCAGCTCGCAAAGCAACTTATATATTCTTAACCGACTTCTAAAAAGGAGGAGGTTCTCAATTCGTCTGTGTTCAAAAATTCTGAGGTAACGAACATAAAACCTCAGAATTTTGGACTAAGTGAACCGATTTTGAAAATTACTTTTTTGTTTGTAAGCTGATGCTTGTCGTTTGGTCCCATTTCAATTTAATCAAAATCGGTCAAGCTGTTTTTGAGTTACACTCCACTAACTGAAAAATATTTTCCTATCTTGATGATATATGTAGTCGTTGACAATGAATGACAATCAATCCCGTAAGTAGCAAGGGTCACTTAAAAGAGTGAAAAAAAAATTAAACAAAAAATGTAACCGACGTCAACACCCAAAAGTGTGAAATAACTAGTCGAAGTCGGTACCATGCGCACAATAATGTGATAATAGCTACTTTTGATAAATGATGGTACCCACTTCAACAAGTTATTTCACACTTTTGGGTGTTGAAATCGGTTACATTTGTGTTTATTTTTTTTTATTTACACTCGGCGTCTCTCTTTTTATCGCATAGCCACGTATAGCATTGATCTCTTCTAACACGTACCGTACAATGATCCCGTCCGGACGCCTATGTACCTGTATTTTTGCACCTAAAGCGCGGAGTGAGCTAGACACACCTAGTTTGGTTTTCATCACACGTTAACGGTAAATGTGTCTGTTTTTAGGGCTCCGTACCCAAAGGGTAAAAACAGGACCCTAATACTGAGACTTCGCTGTCCGTCCGTCTATCACCGGGCTGTATCTCAAGAACGGTGATAGCTAGACAGTTGATATTTTCACAGATGATGTATTTTTATTGCCGCTATTACAACAAATACTAAAAATAAAATAAATATTTAAGGGAGGCTCCCATACAACAAACTTTTTTTACCGTTTCTTGCTCGATACTGATAACGATAACAGGTGGACGCTTTAACTATTCACAGAATATTTAGTTTTATGTTTTCTTTTAATATAATTAATTAAAATAAAATGAAATAAATAATTAAGGGGGCTCCCATTTGTGTCATGGGGCACCCGGTTTTTGCCGTTTTAAAAATAAACAATCAGTGAGATCACTATTTAGGGTTCGTACCTTTCTTGGATAGGAACGTACCTACCCAGCTCAATCGGACACTGCGAAAAGTGTCTGTAACTTGTAAGATTAGGTTACAGTACAGATAATGGAACCCTTCGTGCGCGACTTAGGCTGTGATTCAGCGACATTTGTGTAAGATGGTCTAAGACCAGTCTTAGCCAAGCGTCGGCTAAGCCAATCTTTAAATTTCATATTCAGAGATATAGTCTAAGTCCTACTTACCTTGCTCTTTGTTTTGATCACACTCTATTATCTATGGCACGTTTTTCACTTATGGAACGTTTACCGGTTCTTGTTTATCTGTGCATCGTGATATAAAAGAAAAGGACAAGAACAACAGTATATAAAATGTGATTGGAGTGAGTGAAACAAAATAAGTGCCTTTTTCAATTTACGAAACAAGTTCCTGAAGAACTTTTTGCACCATACGCCTCAGTAACTCACTTGGCGGCGCCACTCCTGTTATGAGACAGGCTAAAGTAGTCGATTTCCACTACTTGGCTTAGCATAGCACGCGCTAAATTTAAGCGCTGTACCCAACGTCTCTGAATACAATTATGAGGCTAAGCACTACATTTTGACGGATTAACACATTAGTTCACGCTTAGACTTGTCTCTGAATCTTAGCCTTAGACCGCGGTTGTCCTTGCTATTATTCCCCAAGCCAACGAGCCACAGCTTAAGCAATAGTACAGATTTTTTGAGCATGTGAAAATTAAATATGAGTGGAACACATTCCGTTATTGATTCTACACCATCCCCCGCAGTATTGTTGATGAATTAATATCCAGCTTATATATTAATACTTATCTTTTACGCCAAATGAAATGTAGATAATTTAAACAAATTGCAGTATGTGATGCTACGAGTACATAATATTACTATAAAATAAAGCCCCACTGCACAATCGTTTGCAAATGCAAAAGCATTCCTGTGTTTTAAACATTGTGGATCACCGCAGGGCATGTAACACCTAAATGGCATTTAAAACTTAATTGTCTCGTATTATAACATGGGCATTTCAAGTAGGTATAGGTGTACAAACAAAATATCATGCAATTATGATTAATTTTGAAGCGTTTGGTTAACAGTTCTTAACCGATCAGCTAAGTTAAGCAACCTCATACTTTCGATGGGTGACTACTACTGGTGGCATTACAAATGAGTGCTTCCATGCTTCGTATGGCCGCCTATCTAGTTACCACCTTTAAGTAGAAAATCTGCCGCCAAGCACCTAACGGTGTGTTCATCCTAAATTGTCTATGTGGAGAGATAGAGGAGGTACGACTTTTGTTCCGTTACTTAAAGAATTCATATAGTAAACATTTATTTAACTCGAGAAGTTTTGGCGCTACTAAGTAAACGAATTGTATTCAGTAGTACCTACTTCAGTAGTACGTACTGTATTCAAGGATCTGAGGTTTCTAAATTTTTTTTTATGCATTGCTAATACCATGTGTGAAAGTAGATCGCTTTTTAAGTCAGGTCTGATCTGACGTTGTGTTTTGTAGTGGCCTTAAGTAAATTAGGAGCTTCCTTTTTTTTCCGAAATGCGAAGATTTGAGAAAATAATACTTGAACTATGGTTGCGATTTTCCGTTTTTTTTTAAATACGGCATTGTTAAATTTACAATCGGCAATTTACACAGGTCACATTACAGCGAAAACTACATATGAAAATTCATGAATGTTTAAGAGGACTTCCAAAAAATAATTATAAAACGGCTGCACATCACTTTTTTCATCTATTATTCCAACATTTATGAAAAAACCTACAAAAATCCAAGCTTCCCCTTTTTTTTTTCGAAATCCAAATTACGATCCCCTGAAGAGAAATGCACCTTCAAAGTAACAAAAATTTAGAATTTTAATTCAAAAATATAATATATACTTGTCTTGCTAAGAGAAAAACAACAAACGCTGCAGCGTCAAAAACATAAAATTGAAACAATAATAAAGCTTATGATTAGATTAATAAACTTAAAGTTAACATCCCATAAAATAGTATGGATTTTAACAGAAAGCGAATATCTAAATGTAAATGCAATACAAAGATAAGATAGGTTTTATTGTGTGTTTAAATTATGCAATTCGTAACAGTTTGATGAATTATTTTATAGATAAAGGCGAGAGTGATTTGATTGCGTCGATATTAAGTCGTAAATAATGAAGATTCATTTTATGTTTTATAGAGAAGTGCCTACATTATTTTAGTATTTTTTTTATATCATTGTGACGGAACAAGCTCGAGGCCCACCTGATGTTAAGCGGACTAACCTCTGCCTATAACAGATGCAATTGATCACAAGTCACGAATTGCACTGCGCCCGTCACCTTGAGACATAGTTGTTAAGTCTCATATGCCTGTAATTTCTCTGGCTCTCATGGACTGCTGCCGGAACACACTGTTAGGTGCTTGGCGGCAGATTTTCTTCTTGAGGGTGGTCGCTAGCCAGGCGCGCATTCGCAAAAAGCCCTTCCACCACTTGCGGTGAAGCTCAAGCCCGCGGCGGGATTTGAACCATGGACCTGCTGCGCGGCAGTCCATACCCAGCCACTGCTTCAAAAAACTACATAGCAAAAGGTGAAAAAAATATCATGGAATTTATACAGTAAAAGAGTCTTGTTTGTAACCACAAAATACCGGCCCAATACGTATTGGACTCCATTATGTTAAGTTTCGCATTGCAGCAATCCTTGAGAGCAAAAAATGTTCACATATATCGTTGAAATTCTTGTCCACAGAATTTTTAATGAAACAGCGTTTATTTAAGGGGACATAAGACTTCAATTACGATGTTTACTTGTTCACTTAGCCATTTTTTTGTATATGTTGATATACAAAAAAATGGCTAAGTGCGAGTGGGACTCGCGCACGTACAAACTCCAAAAAAAATTATAATACAGTGTCTAATGTTCTATCTATAGATACCTAATACTACCCTGTGATCGATTCTCACATATAGCCGATTTTTGTATAATTTGATAACAATCAGAATAAATTTAGAACCGATATATTTAGATGCCGGCTATTATAGTATAATGTGTGATAGATATAGAACCTTCAAATAGTCTGGGGATGAGTTTTGCATACTGAGGATCGCAACGCAATGGAAATAGTGATGGGATATAAAAAACTGTTTTTGTTCATTACCTGTTCTTAAATATAGTTACGTTTAAATCTTAGTTATAAATAAACTACTTAGAAATTTAAACATACCAATAAATTTTTGAAATTTAATTCTTGTCATTAAATTATACAGTAACCTGCAAAATAACTCACGTTGGGGATCAGTGCCCGTTCAGAGACGCAGCTGTGCACTCGTCCTGATGATGAGCATCTGACATGCTCGAAACCCGGGTCGAGGTATTCGATCCCCAAAGTGATTTTTTTGGCGGTTAGTGTATAAAATTTGATGATACTAATTAATATTTAGTAAAAACAAATCCATATTTGGATAAAACATTTAAAAATATATAAAATTTGATTTGAAGAATTTGATATCATTATAAAGTACAGTAAGTACATATTACCTTGTAAAGTACCTTGAAGCGCACGTAGCGAAGTTTGCTTAGCCATTCTGAATCGATCAGCAAAGTTAAGCAACGTCCGCCGCGGTCAGGAGTTGGATGGGTGACCGCTGGTGACATTACTACTGAGCGCTTCCGTGCTTCGGAGAGCACGTTAAGCCGTCGGTCCCGGGTGTTGTCTTAGGATGGCAGTCGTTATAGCATGGTGGTAGGGCTCTTTGCGAATGCCCGCCTGGCTAGCTACCTCCCTCAAGTTGAAAATCTGTCGCCAAGCACCTAACGGTGTGTTCCGGCAGCCATCCTTGAGAGCCAGTAATTCTTGGTTAGCCTGAACAACATCTTCGACCACATCATCACTTACCATCAGGTGAGATAGTGGTCAAAGGCTAACCTTATCAGGCAGGCAAAAAAAAAAAAAGTACCGACTTTATAATATTATCGCAATAGAGCACAAAAGTATAATGTCTACCAATATGTGACTATTTTTCAAACTTTTCTACAAATTTAAAGCTAAGCTAAAATAGTACACCTATATACATATTTCATACGCAATTTCATTTACACATTTGCCATGACGAAATTATGTAATTTGAGACACGTATATTTGTTACTCTCGCTCGTGATATATTTGATACATTTGTATTGAAATTTGAGTAGAATAATGACACTTTACAAAAATAAACCTGAAATTTTGATTTGTGTTAGTAATATTTATTCATACAACTGGCATTTCAAATTGGATCACGTATAATGCTAACGATTATATATTGTTTTAATAATATATCATATGGCATTTTAGTTTTTCATCACTGATTTTCTATGCGGCGAACGTGCATGGACTTTTTGAAAATCTGTGTTTGAAAATGTACTTAAAATTATTTATCCATTTTATTTATACCTATTGAAACATTTATGCAATAGCGTTTATTCTTGTGGCATGTAGCAAGTACCAGATAGATTACAATACATTTTTAAAACAATAAATAATGTCATTCGTTTTAGCAGGAAAAAATAATAAACTCAAAATAACTGCGTATTTATCTCAGTTTTTGACTCTCAAGGAACAATCATGAAGTACATAGTAGAACAATTTCAGAAAAAATAATTGGTCAGGCCTATCCTCAAATCGATCGATATATATATCTAAAAGTTTTTTTGCGTCCTATATTTAATCTTCAACGCGTGCTAGAGTGAAACGAACTCAACTAGCGTAGACGTGAGCTATCTCGAAGAATGTAACGGACATTCGCGAAACATGAATTATTTTATCTAATTTATTCATTCACATCACAAGATCTAGTAACTAGTTTATTTTATAACACAATACGATAGTTATTCGTATAGAAGAACTAAAAACTATTGCGTAATATCGACGTATAACGCACATCCCTAGCGTAGTGATTATGTAAGCAATGCATCACTTATGCAGGTGCATGCTCCTGTGCGCCTCATTTGGCGGCCGTTACAGCACTACCTATAAGGATATGACGTGCTTTTACGTTTCGTACCGCACGAATGAAACGCTTTTACGTTCCTTACTTTATACTTGATTTTCGCAAATACGAAACTGTTTTTTAGTCATCAAAGCGATGACATATTTTTCTGTAGGTTTCGAAACGGCGATAGCTCTCAGTGTTAGCGGTGTTGGCTGTCGATCAGCCGGTCCTAGGTTTATATATTGGTTATAGCATGGTGGTAGAGAATTTTTTGCTCGATAGCCAGGCGGACCGCTATAATCCTCAAGTCAAAAATATGTTATCAAGCATCTATGAGCCAATCAATACTTCACCCAGCATCACTTAACTGAGGGTGAGAATTAAGGAACTGTCGTTAATATAACTAACCTCTTAAGTTTTATCAATATGGTTATAAAAAATCAGTTTTAAGTATATTAAGTCGATGTAAGGTGGTAAAACCATTTACAAATGCTCACCTGGTCAGCTACTCCAGCAAAAAAATTGCTAAGCATCGACGTTGTTCATCAGCAGCTGTCCTTGAGAGGCAGAATTCTAATTTTAGACTGTCATCTCTTGCCATCAATTGATTCGGTTTCCAATATAAATAATCAATTTTTACTTACCAACAGGTGACAATGTATCAAAGGTATTATCAGCAATAGTTGCTTACACTTCATCCTGACAATTGCTAAATAGCTTTACTTGAACAGATTCTTAGCTAAATGTATTTTGTTTGTCACAGTAAAGAAATTATATGTTGACCTTTATCACCTTATCTAAGGCCAAGAAAAGTCCGAAACACGTTTCCTTAAAATTTTCTCTATAGAATAAAATTGCAAAGTTGACTACTTGAAAAACCGTATTAAGAGGGACAATAACAGTTACATTTTCGAATTACGTTAGTAGTTTCGTGTTATTAAGCTTACATTCGGTTTTTAGGTAAAAAAATTGATCGCGATTTCACCATCGCTGCCTCTTTCACTCCTACGCAGTCCGATAGTAACAAAATGTCAGCATTTGTTTCATAAGTTACTTTATTAACAAAGTAGGTACATTGTCTAAAAACTGAACGCCAATCCGACAGTCTGTTCAGCAAGATAATCGACTTAGGATTTGATTTTGGGACAATGTTAACAAGAAATAAGTACCAGATATAATTTATTTAAATTGTAAGTCTACTCTATTTCTGAACAGACTACCATGTACTAAGAAAATTACATTTTTGTTCGGCGTTGCATGAGCAATTGGAAATGCATCGTTGCGCTACATTCCTGAAACTTACGCAATTAATGTCTTCAGTGCAACGTCATTTATGTGTTGCCTGTCAAAAGAAGTCATTGTTTTTTTTTGTGGTATGCTAGTATAAGCCCGATTTCAATGTCGTGGATTAGTCATAACATTGAAATTTAAATTAATTTTATATTTAGCAACAACTTAAGAAGTTAATATTATATTTGTCATAACAGACAATATATCACAAGTGGCTAGTTAATTATCTCCGCAAACCTGAAAGAGATCGCTTTTAGAGATAAGGCCGTCCAACATACTTCATCGATAATATTTAAACGTCTTATTTATTAAAAAACAATAAAATATTGTTTATATATATATATCTCAAACCTTACCCTGCAAGACGGTATATTAATTCAATAAAAGAACAATATTTGACTTTTTTGACATATCAAAATAAACTAAAAATTTAAAGACACGACTTAAACACACATTGTACTCTAAAATATAAATATACACGTAAGTAATATTTTTAATGTTTTCAAAAGATATTGGCAATCATTTCGTTCTATAAACAAATAATTATGTTACACAGTAAGACAGGATATTTTTCAAGTTCATCGTATACCGACGTCATTATATTTATATATAATCAATTTTTTATTTTAATTCACTAGGCCGTTACGTAAGTGAACAAACCTATATTTTTTTTCTTAGTAATTTATTTAAAAAAATCAAAATAATTATTTTACACACAGCATACTATGAAAGATATTTTTTCATTTTACAATATACCAATTTTATCATACTTTTGATATCACTACATTTAATTTAATTCCGCTAGGCAATTAACGTGAGTGAAAAACCTATTTTCTCTTTCTTAAAAATGTACTTAAAAAATCAAACCTCGTATCTTTATCTAAGAATACGCAGACGCGCTCAGTGCCCGACTAGGACAGCTAAAATATGCGCTGTCAGTTTTTCTTGATTAATTATCGCGATTCCTAGAACCATCTGTAAAATATCTTACATGACAACTCAACGGAAAGAATCCGACTTTCACTAGAAAGCATGAATGCCAGACGTTCGTGAAAAATAAATGACCATAGCGACTCATTGTCCAGTAGACGACAAAGGTTGACGATTTGTACACTCCCGATTGCGTATGCATGAAGAAAGGGTCCATGGTACTGACGGGCCCATTATTTTTAAATGGCTTCATAATGGTGTTGTGATCGTTCATCATCACCTACTTTCCATCCATATAGACAAGAGAGAGTTTTTATGCTTTCCCAGTGCTGCTTGGCGAATCAAAATTTGCAACCCGCGACGTTACAAGCGGCTAATAGCCGCTCTTTGTGGCGTTCTATGAGGAGGCCTTCTTTCAACAATGTACATCTGCCGCCTGATGATGATGGTGATTATGATGAACACATAAATTTTGTACTTGCCTCAATGCGTCTGACTCGAACTTGAATGGTTTTATATGTTATCTATAACAACGGCTTAGATATTTGAGAGTTAACTTCGCGCATCCAAAGTTTAACAAAACCTTCATAGCTTGGCACTCGTAACCGACGACGATAAGCGTAACACTATCAAGAAATTTCTAGAAAATATATTGCCATGCGCATAAAATGTAAATAATGTATATGCTAACAGAATACCCTGGGAAATGAATTTACAATGGAGTGCTGCAGACAAATGCATCGTCACGAGAAACTCGTAAGAAAAGAGCTTTTAAACTTTGAAGCCGCGCTATAGCTTCAATGTTTAGTAAAGTTGTTGATAGCGGGAACGTGTCCATTGCTTTGAATGAAACTTTTATAGGTTTCAGAGATGAGAACCTCATTTCTTAAAACATTTCGTTCTACATTACGCTTACAAGTGGACGCGGATATATTCTATCAAGAGACTTGCTCCACTAGTCACTTGATATCATATAATAATCGCGCTTCTGGCACAGAATAACAAATAGTATTTACTTCTGGCTCCCACTCACCTGAAATTTGGTCATACGCGATAATTCGGGAATTATTCCGTACGAGTATTAAGTACCAAACAGTAATGTTATCTAATAAAGGAAAATATTAATAGTCCAGCCTCGGGTAGAATATTAGAATAAAACAAGACCGGCGTTTTAGAGTTCCACTTCGCTACGATTCGTAAGTTTTTTAATTATCAAAACTACGTAGGTACAGCTTAAAAACTTAGATTAAATAGCTTATTTCAGTATGTGTTGGTACAAAAGATATAGGACATTGTCATAGCATACCGAAATTTCAGATTTGTAATTTGTACCATCATAAGTTCCTAAGATAGATCTCGTAACGTATATGGACTAAAATTGTCCAAATTGATATCCTTCATGCATTGTATTTTTTTACTCAATGAGCCTCTATGACCTCTAAAATATATGCGAAATAGAGTTTTACCCTCAATTGGAACCCTCTGAAATATATTATAATTTCTATCCTACTACTAGTTTTTGAATCATCGTTCTACACAAAATCGGAGTCCCATTAATAGGGCGCCGGTTCGCCCTTTGGGTTCGCAACCCTAAAATTATTTCTTCCCCACCATAGGGTTTCTATTTCCGCGACCATTGGTTGACCACGAATTTGACATTGAATTGTTGACATTGAATAATTATCCCTTTTATATATACTTAAAAATTAGTTTTTTTTATTATAGAGTTATATTTTTAAATATAACCCTATAATAAAATAGTATATTTGTGAAGCAGTGATAGCTCAGTGGCTTTGGGTATGGACTGCCGCGCAGCAGGTCCATGGTTCGAATCCCGCAGCGGGCTTGAGCTTCACCGCATGGTGGAAGGGCATTTTTGCGAATGCCCGCCTGGCTAGCGACCACCCTCAAGTAGAAAATCTGTCGCCAAGCACCTAACGGTGTGTTCCGGCAGCTGTCCTTGAGAGCCAGTCATTCTAGGTTAAGCCTGTTAACACCTTCGACCACATCATCACTTACCATCACGTGAGATTGTGGTCAAAGGCTAACCTATCAGCAATAAAAAAAAAAAAAAATATGGCCAAATTCACATGCCGAGTAACGGGAAAATAGGAGAACTAAATAGAAAAACCTGATATCAGTGTAATACCCTATTTTAAGTGAATACATTTCATTTCATTAAGGGTGCAGGACCACATCACCCGAATTTGCCTATGGAAGTCGTTAGTAGCGACGAAGGGAAAGATACCATAAGGTAGGCAGCAGCGTCTTCTAAAGAACTGTAGTCTTACACTGCGATTCCCAAGACGCCTGCCAAGCGTGGGGATTACAGCAACAAAATCCCTAATGAGGCAGGCCATGTTCAAAGGTAGACGTCATGCCTTTTGAATTAATTAAAAAGAGAAACAAATTCACACGCCATAGCTTCATAAAGTTTCGAAAGCACCAGATTACGAGTTAGTACAATATCAGTATTAATCACGGTCTCAGCCAACATTATAGCGAATGTTTCAACACTTGAGTTCACGATTCTGCCATTACAAAGCAACGGATCAAACTGACCCAGTGGAGTGAAGGTTGCAATGAATTGTGTGTCAGATATATACCTGAGCCTATAGTAACTCGTTACTTATTAAGGTTTTACTATGCAATGAATTAGATTTGGACGTAGAACATTGGTCAAAAGACTTTAATGGTTGGCGCCTACTAATTTTAAATCAATGAGGGGTTATAGCTATGGCCTGCGGTGCCGCAAGACCATTGTTCGAGTCCCACGTTGGGAGGGCATTTTGTGAATGCTCGCCTGGCTTGCTACCACCCTCAAGTAGAAAATGAGTCACCAAGCACCTAATAGCGTGTTCCAGCAGCAGTCCTTGAGAGCCAGAAAAATTACAGGCGCATGAGAATTTAAAACTGTATGCGACTCCACGACGAGACAAAGTGACTTGATCATCAACAGATGTTCTTCTTACTTTAACCGTTATACAGGGCCTCTTTCATTACGGAGGGGATGCCATAATCCTCACACTGAGCAGTATTGTGGATCGCATTGTTTATGGTAGTTCTTGAGAAAGCGCTTCATGTGCGGCAACACTACACTGTAACTTGGGTAGTGAAATGGGCATGCTGCTTTTCAGTAGCTTCTGATATGTTCATCATACGATGCAGGCCTGACTGATTCTCCACTTTAGGTGCAAAACTATAGGTACATCGGTCTACCTGAAGTTATTAGCACGTTTATTTATTGGAATATCTTTGCGGAATGATCCGCTTTATAATGTGCTCATGGAAAGATTTGGAGTAGTCTAAAGACTCAGCCGTGAACTGTTCAAAAATACACGTGCATCAGATATCGAGCACCAAGTTCCAACATTTTCGTAAATAAAAACCCGTAGTGGATTAAAAATAAAAATAGACTCAATCTGTGATATCTATTTCGAGACTTCCTCTATCGGGTGTCGAATCGTATCGGCTTAGTGAATGCTTTAATTTTTTATTTAGGCTTATTCAGTGGGACTACACAATAGACTGTTTATAAACTAAGCTATAACTATTGCGTAGAACAGATTTATATATAATGTTAGTTAAGTAACTCAGACCCATGGCGGGCCGGGCTAGAATTCCCTAGAAGGATAAAACACCTGGGTGTGGGAGGCAGCAGCGCCTTCTAAATCTGATCTATTAACATCTTACACTTCAATCTTTATGACGCCTGCCAAGCGTGGGGACTACGGATCTACACTTAGGTATTGGGGATTATGCCAAACCCCCTCTAATGGTGGAGGTATTGTTCAACAGTGGACGTCTTTCGGCTGTAGATAATGATGACAGTGGAAAACGGCGGATTTTTAGTTTTCTTTTTGAATTTCTTTTCCAACTTTTATTTTTAAAAGCGAAAGATAAAATCTTTCTGAATATAGAATAGTACCTAAATGAATTATTTACGTATACTAAATACTTAACTTGCTAAATAAGTTTATTATCCTTATATAGAGCTATATCAGTAAAATATAGCTTGTTTTTTATTCAGACCACATGGGCCGACGTATATACATTTGATTTAGTAAAAAACTGCACTTTGCGCGGTCATACATAGTTCAAGCCAAATTACAAGTCCCAAAGAATCATCTCTAAATATAACCAAGAAACATGGCAGAAAATCAGTTGCATACATTGGCAGAATTAGATTGACCTCCAGAGTTCACCTGAGCTAACATTGTAGAATCAGGCGAAACTCCTACGTCTTACTCTTTGTCCATATTAAGAAGACCATTTCGAACCTACCAGTACAAATGAATGCAAATTGCTATATACAGAAATATCGAGGATGATAAAATTTATATCAGCGTATTAGTCTGTGCGCATATACTCGATAATGGCAACAAATATAGTTACTATGAAAAAAATAACTGAAAATATCGTTGCATACCGGCTTACCTTAGCAATGTTCACTGTGGTCAATATTTCAATAGGTGACTGCTTGTGGTTTTTAACTAAACGCTTCGGTGGTTGGTAGTGCACATTAAGCCGTCGTCAGTCCCGGTTGTTGTCTAAGATGGCAGTCGTTAGACAATGTTACAGGTCTTCGGGCAGCATTAAAACTCCGATACTTTACATGCATTTTCCGAATACCCGCCTGGCTAGCTACCTTCAAATAGGAAATCTGCCGCTAAGCGCCTTATACTTTGAAGTTTATTTATTTGTGTGCACTAACTAGTACTTACATCAATATGAATAAATAAACTGGAATATGTACTGTACTATATGTGTGACTTATTTATGGGATAGGAGGGCAAAAGAGCAGGCGCCTCACCTGGTGTTAAGTGTTAACCGTAGCTCACGAACGTGCGCAACACCAGAGGTCTTGAGGATGCGTTGCCGTCCTTTAGAGAGGAAATATGCTGTCTTCTTGAAGGCTTCTAAATCATATCGGTTCGGAAACATCCTTTCTACATTATAGCTGTGCAAGGCAAAAAAAGCCGTGAGAAACGCACTATTGTGAACTTCAAGATGAATAAAAATTAAATATTTTTTTATTTTTTTATATAAGATGATTTATAAAAATAAATTCTACGCTTTTAGTTACTATACGAGTGTGTGTTTGATCACTTATCTGTTCAGAACATAAAAAACATCCATTTATTTTCAACAGATAGGGTATTTATTTTCATGTTGATCTATTGTTTATTTTAAAATTCCGTGGAGCGGAAACATGCATTAACTAAAATATTGACTCAGATCTTTTGTTCTCTTCTAAAAATAATCTTTCACGTGAAAGATTAACCTTACCGGGAACTCAATTTAAAATGTGCCTCTATAAACTAAACTGTTATGATAAAGTTTTCGATCTGATAAGTTAATATTATCTAAATGTAATTACAAGAACTATCGCGTGCTGACATTAAATCACATTTACAAATTATTGGAGCACAATATTTTTGTCCAGGGCGGGAATTGAGTGGAATGGACATCCGGCGCCAAATCAGACTTGGGCTCGATTCCCGCCAGAGTCAAACATTTTGTGCCAAAATAATATGTAAATGATATATTATTTTCATTATTTATGGTTCCGTAGAATATACAACCAGACGATTAGTTTAAATTCATAGAGTGGTGCCAAACGAGGCTTGTAAATTATGTGATTTATATATTATACCTACCTATATACCGTTGATGTTGAGATAAATCTAAGATATGGACAACCAGCGTATTCAGACTATATTGGGCTTTTAAATCTTCTCTAAAAGTCTTAACTTAAGTCAATCTGGGTTTGCTATGTATTACTAAGACTACTGCGTACGTCCTTTAAACCTTGTACTTTTATGTCCCGATACAGAAAAAGAAACGTGTTTCTTTAACGATGGATATCAGATGGATGGTTTTTTTTTTTACCTTTATTAACAAAACACTACAACTACACAACAGCTAACGACGAAAACATTTAGGCAACCTTAGGGCCATTGCAGGCCCACAGGCAGTCCATTAGCAGTAACCAGCATCGTTCTCAGCATGATTCATACCACCTAGGTACTTGTTTACATTATGGTTGATAAAATGTCTTTTATCTTATCGGCAAACAGACTCAAAAATCATTGATCAATGAAATATTACATCAAATAATCATACGAAGAGTATAGAACATTGAGATTGCTTGCTCAAACTAACTACCAAATTGTATTAACTTAAACAATTATTTGTGGAGTCAACTCCCAGTTGACTTTCTTATTTCGGTATTTCATTCTAGAAGCATACATTGTAATTAAAGTACTTTGAAAACATAAAGTTTCATATCTTATTTCATTAGACACCGCAAATGTTCTCCCTATTTTAATAAACCAGAACTTATTCAATATTTAACAGGGATATCAGCATTTTCTTTATAAATATTCAGCTGATGGTAATCTCTGACCAGGAAAATATGAAACGGTGTTGTTTTAATTTCGGCCAAATTAGACTTTTGAAAGACAGCATAAAATCAAGCCTAATTTGCAGCATGAATTATTTATTTTGAAAAGGGGAACATAAAGTAGGATCGGTGGCAATGTTGAAGAGAGGCGCGGTGTGGGCATGTCGTAAGGTGGGGACCCTTACCTTGAAATAAGGGGAATGAATATTTAAGGAAATAGTAACATAGAAGTAAATGTAGACCGAAAGAGGTATTGACTGTGTGAAATTTATTGGGAGAAAAGAATTCCTGTCTTGAAAGAACAGCAGTAAGGAAATGAAAAGAGGTACCTTGATGTTGATACGGCCCCACCTACCGGGGGACAAGTAAGCAGAACAGGTAATGTTGTTTCCAGGAGATAGGTCTCTTCAGCAACTAAGTAACGTCTCGGGCTGCTGAGCGCAGAGCAGTGTCGTGCAGAACGAGGACGCTGACACTGACATCCTAACGAACAGGCGACGCTTACCATCAGTTGATCCTTGATCGTTTTATCACTTCTTCGCAAAATAAATGTGTCTATTGTGTACAACTTTCTTAAAAGGTGGTGGTGGACTGCCAATCTCCAAATAAGAAACTAATAACTTAAACCTTTTTCATGGTTAAAAAGCCTTCAAGTAGTAAATCTTTCGCCAAGCACCAAACAGTGTGGTTCGACAGTTGTCCTTGAGAGCATGTTCGCTTCAAATCTTGGCTAAAAATAACATATCGTCACTTACAAACGGGTGGGAGTAGTCAAAGGCAAGCCAAATGGCAGGTATAAAATCTGCCCAACAGCAGTTTTATTATTGCAATTTCAGATAAACGGATAAGCTATGAAATACAAATGAAATGGTTGCGAATGCAATGCAGTGACGTACAGAACAATATAAACGAATATAATAAAGAGGAATGATTTGATTGTTTGTTTGTTAGTCTGTTTGCATTGAATAGGCTCTGAATTGATAGTTTTTGATATTTTTGTGAAATACCCGTGCGAAGTCGGGGCGGACCGCTAGTTATATCTAAAAGACTGTATTTATACATGTTATGGGCATGTGCGTGTACGTCACTTGCTGGTCTTGTGCATACGCAACATATCGCTACGTCTGTTTTTTCATGAAGGGGTTACGAAGAGGTATGTCTATGGTCCCATATTGTGTTAAACGTGAATGGAAAACGTATCAGCAGGTGTTTTTGGAGCTTTTGTAAGTCAATCGATTGTGAATATAATGTACGATACAAGCTTTGGACAGTAACGGGCTTTCGTGTTCTGCTATTATCATGACGATTGCACCCTTTTTAACCGACTTCCAAAAAAGGTGTGGGCATGGTACCGACTTCGACAAGTTATTTCACACTTTTCGGTGTTGAAGTCGGTTCCATTTTTTGTTAAATTTTTTTTTTTTATTAATGGTAGGTCTTCTGTTAATAACTGATGAGGAGGTACAAGATGGACTAAACCTAAAATTGTCACTGGATCCTAAAGACCACTGGCGTAGTACACCGAAGGTGCTTGGCGACACGTTGTGGTCGGCCAGGCGAACGAGAGGGTAATGTTCTGCATACATGTTTTATTCAGGGAAATTACCCACAGAATTAACCAAAACGACAAACTTACTAACACACCATCATTAGCCCCTATTGTAACTAAACTAACCAGCACATCAGCGTCCTCTTTAATTGTACGCAATAGGAAACAATGTTTCCTTCTTTACGCATAAAATAACAAAGAAATTCCATCGCAAATGCTATACCGTCACGCTAACTCGCTCCTTTCTTTGCCACGCTTGGTTCACCACCCCAGGTGTAGTCAAAGCAGACCGGATGCGGTACTGGCCCTAAGTTCACTTTATCGCATCATCGTACCCGCGGTTTCCGCCGATTATTTTGTAGAGGTAACGAACTCTGTGTGTTGTGACCCTTGAAAATGTAGTTTTATAAAAAAAGTTCGCAAAGATGGTCGTTAGCGTTGTGATTGTGAAAACAGAGGACCTAGGAGGGAATTGTTGAACTTAAAACTTCTGACCATGTCGAATGTAGGTACTCCAGGTAGGTTTAAAAGAATAAGGCTAAAACGTTCTACCCTGAAACATCCCATTCTGTGCCTGGAAGTATGTTTTATATCATCGTTTATAAATATGTAAATCTATACAGTTTTTGAACAAGATAATGAGGTACTTACTAATTTGCATCGGTTTTCTGAATTTATACCTAGATCCACAAAAACTATTTAACTATTTGCTAAAATACCTATGTACACAAGTATTTTATTTTTTATTCTGTGACCCATCAAAGCGCCACCTACATTTGGGTACTTAAACTAAATGAATTATCACGTAGCTTTATACTCAGCCACGCTTCAGAGGGATCAGAGCGCGAATGTCGCTACCGTTAGTATGAGATGTTATAGTTACAAGTAAAGGTCAAAGATGGCGCTGTTGTCCAAAAGTATCATCAACAATATCATTTTCTAATTCATGGTGATAGCTAATCAAGCGTGCATTTACAAAATACCCCTACTATTTTGCGCATGTCCACCTGAATAGCTACCACCTTCAAGTAGAAAATATGTCGACAAACAGCGAACGGTATGCTCCAGCAACTGTGTACCACCTTGGAATGCATTATCAACTTAGCATCAGGTAAAAGTGTGGTCAAAGGCTAAAATATCTATAAAAAATCAAAAAAAATTACAGATGTAGGTCAAAGTAATAAATAAGTACGTTCAACATATTATTCATACTTTTTTCTACTACTGACCTGAGAAAAATATGGCGGTAGTACTGCCCTCTGGTCATCTAGTCTTGAACACTGCACCCGCTCCAGTAACTCGAACAACTCGTGTTGAGCACGGGTTCCTCCTGTCGTCGTGGAGGTCCATGGTGCGGTCACGTGCTGCCGCCTGGCGAAAAGAAATGTACTTTTATTAGAGCGCCGAATGAAAGCAGTAATGTTGTTGAAGGAGAAACTGTTGTGCGGAGTATTCGTAAGATGGCGCTAAAGTAAGAGTTATTTTAAATTTAATTCCAGAAACTATCAATTTCGTTCCGGAAAATCTGTTATATTGTGATCTTTGTGAGATTGTTATTTTCTAAAATTAGTCTTTACATGTATCAATATGGAGTGATTGCGGATTATAATAAAAAGTTCAAATTAAAAATAAATATAAGCCCAGGCAGATATTGTGTTCTGGAAATACTGTAGTACCTACCCTAAATCATTGATTTCATGCCCAGGCACATAGTTTTGGAGATTATTCTACATTTCTTACCCATAGATAATTTAGAAAAATTCTTAATAGACATAAAAAAATATTTTAAGTAACATTATAGTACAAAACGCAATAGATATGAAAATTAGTTATATTTAACCGACTTCAAAACAGGAGGAAGTTATAATTTGACTGTAATTTTATTTATTTATGTGTATTACTTCATATCTTTGTACAAGTTGTACTGATTTTGATGTTTTTTTTTATATTCGAAATCCGGTGCTTGTCATACAGTCCAATTTAAATTTCAGTGAGCTCAGTTGAGTAGTAATTGAGTTACCCTAATATTGCGTAAGTCATTTACTTCGGCTATATTGAAGATATCTTGTCGATGTAAAGAGAACAAAAAAAATGTATACGATGGATTGGTTTATTTACTTTTTAGTGCATGTTTTAATTTTTATTTTCTTATTTTTTTTTAATTTATGTTGTTGTTAGAACGTTTTATAACATTTATCACTTTGAACCATCAATCAACTTCCTTTCTACTTCTTTCAACAATAAATAAAGCCCAAGAATTCTCCCAACAATAGAGCTCGTTATGAACGTCAAGGAAAAGTTGAGCGAATACTTTTTGTTAACTTGAAATAACAAAACGGCGGAAAGAAATGTAAATTTGTTAAAATTAATGAACTTTTTGACTGACCTACTTTAGGCTTATCATTTAGAGGTAAATATGATAACTTTTATAACTAAAAATCCAGGTCAATTTTTCTAGAATTAGAGATTATACCTATTTTTCTTATTGATGTTTACTTACCTACTTTATTGATCATATTTTTTGACGAAAACTGCTAATTTACTAAGATCGTAAGTAGATGGCCTTGTGTAAGTACAAATCTATATCTACACATATATTGTAAAGAGGAAAGATTTGTATTTTTGTATGTAACGAATAAACTTAAAAACTACTGGACCGAAAAGAAATTTGAAAAGTTCTTATATATTATATAATACAGTCATAGTCCGAAAAATAATAGTACATATTTGAAAAAAACATCATCATATCAATGAAAAGAAATTATATTATGCAAGCTGCATAAATTCATTCAAAGTCTACCCCAAAAATTAATGCTGTTGACCATTCAAAATGGTAAACAAAACATGCTGATTGAGACCGTTTAACAGCATGAGACCAGATAAAATTCACTCAAAATTCAATAGCAAGTAATAAACGATGACATTACAACTTAACTTTTTAATTCCGGACTGGTTTTAATAATTTATTGCTTCTAGAATAATACCAACATGTAAACAAAAGTGCGCACGAGTGATCTCGTTGACCCCATCTCTCGGACGAATATGGAACTAAGAATAAGGACAATGGTTTCAGTCTGTGATTTATAGGGCAATTACTGACCATTCAGCACACCCCTTCGATCGGACGCTAGGTCCAAATATACTACGGAATTTAATGCCAAAGATAATGGTTTTTCGAACCTCCCCTCTTATTTAACATTCCGCAAACCAGTTCTGGCGACTCAATCAGAGATTGTTTGTTTTTGGGCTTTGGCTAATTTCGCAGTGTTGAAGGGTGACGTTGTTGATTATGTACGTAATAAACGTGATTGGCAGATGTTTCTGTTTGTTTTCTTTTCATTTTGTACATTGTACGCTGAATAGGTGATTTGATTATTGTGGGTTGAGGATCTGTCCACGAATAAATGAAACATTTCAGGATATAGGGCAGAATAAAAAGAACGTAGAAACTGGTAAGTTATCTTACTACCCTCACATATTTATTACAAAGATATAAACCAATTATTGAAGTTTTTTTTTTTATTGCTGATTGGTAAGCCTTTGACCATAATCTCACGTGATGGTAAGTGATAATGTGGTCGAAGGTGTTATAACCAGGCTTAAACCTAGAATGACTGGCTCTCAAGGACAGCTGCCGGAACACACTGTTAGGTGCTTGGCGACAGATTTTCAGCTTGAGGGTGGTCGCTAGCCAGGCGGGCATTCGCAAAAATGCCCTTCCACCATGCGGTGAAGCTCAAGCCCGTGGCGGGATTCGAACCATGGACCTGCGGCGCGGCAGTCCATAGCTAAAGCCACTGAGCTATCACTGCTTCATTTGATTTTGTAGGAAACTAAGTTTGGAATAGAGTTATGAAAGTTTGGACAAGTAAATTAAAAAGTTAACAAAACGTAAGCTTGCACCTACTACAGATGCCATAATAGAAATTTTCAAGAAATGTTGCTCCTTATTTTAGGATAAAGCAAACTTAACAATATATTAAGTACTTATCCTACTTTTTTTTCTTGTTCTCTTTATGGTAATGCTTTATACCCGTGGGGCCCGGCATGAAATAGAAAAAAAAACACTAGAAGGAGGGCTGCAGCGCCTTCTGAAAAATTCGCATCTTACACTGCGATCAGTAAGACTCCTGCCAAGTAAGTGGAGGGACTATGGCAAACTCCCCACTGGAGGAGGCTTTGTTTAACGGTTAATGTTATGGCTGTTGATAAGACTAGCGAAGTTAAATTACAAAACGAACAGGTAATTTATAATATACTACATTTACAATTAATTAAATATGCAGAATGAATCGCTATACTGCAATAAAGTTTTAGTGATGTTGATTAGCAGAGAAAAAGACTCTCAGGAAAAACCAGCAAAGATTGTCCAACCTAGGAATCGAACACAGATCCTGCTTTAGATAATGCCGATTACCACTTCAGTAAACCCACCACATAAGCCTGTAATTTTAGTGACAAATAAAATTTTAATGAAAGAAAACCGACTTCAAACAGAAAATATTCTAAAACTTAAAACCACTAAAAAGAAAATAAACCAAAACATCGTTTCATTTTTTTTTGTTTATTTTACATCGACAAGTCAAAATAGAACATCATCAATGTAGTCGAAGCCAATTAAATACGCATTATAAGGGATAACTCAAATACTAGTTGTCAGATCTCACTCAAATTTAAATAAGACCATGACAAACACAAGTTTTCGAATACAAGAAAAAATATCAAAATCGGTACACCTTAAGATTTTTTACACCCTGTTAAGAGTTATGGGGCAACACAGACAAAAAAAATGTAGTCAAATTAATAACTACATCCTTTTTTGATGTCGGTTAAATAATAAAACACGATTCAATTAATCGCCATCTAGAGGACAAATAAGTTTTTCTTGTTTTGCACCAGAACGTGTGCAGAGACGTACTTTAACCCAATTTCAGACTGCAAGCAAACAAAACAAAACGTGTTTTACTATCCTGGCGGTCCTGCCTGGGACACACATGTTTCCATTGTATTGAGTTACTATGTACTCGTATGTACCCCGTCAGAAGGATGGTAGACATTACGAATATTTTATGCTTTCATCCCCGTTCCTAGCATGTCCTTTGTAAACATGTATGATGAAAGTTAGTAATATTACCTGGACATATTCGTCAGTAGTCAGCCCTGGGTTAGAATAGAGAATATGCATGAGATTGAAGGAGTATATTAAATTGTTATTTCTAAATATGATTACTGCTTTTTTTTTATGTTATTGTTACGGAACAAGCTCGAGGCTCACATGATGTTAAGCGGACTAACCTCAGCCTATAAGAGATGCATTTCGTCACAAGTCACGAATTGCAATGCGCTCGTCACCTTGAGACATAGTTGTTAAGTCTCGTTTGCCTGTAATTTCACTGGATCTCAAGGATTGCTGTCAGAACATACCGTTAAGTGCTTGACGACAGATTTTCTACTTGAGGGTGGTCAGCAACAACAGATACAATATCTTCAAACAGTCCCCAAACTAGTAGCTCGGTGTCAGCCACTACGAAAATCAAAACAAACCATTGTTGAAATAAGGCTTATACTGCAATATTACCACAGAACACGAGTAGATAATAGTTTTACAATAATCACTCCGTCCGCGATGCAAGAGAATTTTAGAAAACAATACTTTTCACGTGGAAATATTAGAAATTAATATAATTAATATTGTTATTATTATTATTAAAATAATTAATTATATTAAATTTTTTAACTTTTTGATTGGAAGTCAAATATAATTTTTATACTATATAAATTTTAATTAATAACCTCATCAATAAATTGAAATATAAAGAAATAATCATTGTAGTTCTTTCGATTCCAAAATTGTATGTACCGATTAAAGATTTAAAGTTTAGGTATCGACTGAGATGGTTTAGATTTTAGTTGAAAGCCAACAATGTCGTTTAGAAGGAGATACGAATTCTAAATTTCATTTATGAAACAATTTTTACTCGCAACATTTTGGTGCTACATACAAAGTAAATCATGGAAATGTAGTTTAAGGATCTGTCAAACTTAAGTATATTTATTAGTTTTTTTTAATACCTTCTGTAAATATAACGCTATTAAAATCCAGTCTAGATATAATTTGAGCTTTGTAAGGCGAGATGAAGCCAAAGGCTAACATAGCTAATGCAATAAAAATCACTATTAGCAAAAAACTATTCATATTTCGTGTTTTTGCATACTGAACAGTTGTCCCTCTGTCCTATGCAAATACGGTACAGAGATTCCTAGCACTGTTTACATACAAAACAGGCAAAAAGCTGCCCTGTTTAGTTTAACTAAGTAAGCAGGTATTTCACAAGTAGGTTTGACAAAAGGGTGAGTATTTATAATTGAATTTATAAAAACACAAATTATGATATGAGTAAGTACTTTGCTAGGGTGTGCAAAAAATTTATTTGCTTACAATTACATTACAATGACCGACATGCTATTTTACTATTATAGGAGTAGATAGAGAATATTTATATTAGGTTAAAAAAGGTGAATATTTACTATGTAACCAGCATAGTGGTTATGCGGTTTGGTGAACCAGATTAGTATGTATACTTTTTAATCCACTAATAATTAGAGATGGGCCGACTATGACTTTCGCCGACTAGCCGAATATCCGGCTACATAAAGCGAAGAAAGCAATGATCGGCCAAGCTTTGCATTGATCGATCATTGCTTTCGATGAAGCTCGAGTGGCATTGGCAATTGACGTAATTCAATTGCCAATGGGTTCTGTGGGTTTGTGGCTGTCGCCACAATTAAGTAAGAGACAAAAGTTTTTATTTTATTTATTCTAAAATCTGTTTCAATCCTAAAAAAATTAGGACTGTACTTCTTAAGTGTTATAGTGATTTGTATAACACTTAAGAAGACATACAATCCTAATATTTAAATAGTTTTTGTTAACTATGGATGATTTTACTTCATTATAGTTCGTAACAATTTGCATGACGTTACTATACGTCATGCAAATTGTTACGAACTATATTATAAATGCGAAAGTCCTAATATTATAAATGCGAAAGTAACTCTGTCTGTCTGTCTGTTACGCTTTCACGCCAAAACTACTGGACCGATTTGAATGAAATTTAGTATGGAAATAGTTTGAGACCCGGGAAAAAACATAGGATAGTTTTTATCCAACTGCGCAAAAAGAGGTTAATATTTTTGCGCGATAACCGACATAAGCACGGGCGGAGCCGCGCCCGGAAAGCTAGTCTACTATAAAAATCCCGCAAATTAATAGAAGATAAAACTTAAGATTGTCAATTTTGGTTATACCAATTTGTATTTTAGAATAAGAATGATTTATTGAAATATTGAATGCGTGTAAAACTCACGAGAATTTCATATCAGAGTAAGAACGTTCGTGAATTTACTTCATTTTATTTGGTTTGAAGTGCTTAACGTAATTACAGTCAATGTCCGTGGCACTTCGTTTAATTATGCCGGACGTTCATGCCGTAGCAGTTGTTACGTTTCCGATTTTGTAGGTACTTGAGAGTGTTATATAGCTAGCCAGGCAGGCTTTTGCAAAATACCCTACCAGGTTACGGTAAAGCTCAAGCTCGCGGCGGGATTCGACCCATGGATCTTATGCGCGGCAGCCCAGAGCCATTGCCACTGGGCCATCACTGTTTCAAAATTAATATTTAATGTTCTGGAACTACAATTTTAATATTGAGTAATAATTTAATTCCTTATTGTGTGCTTTTTTGGCTTCATAATATGATACCGTGAGTTCCAGAGTGGCCTATCTGTTGCAGACAAATTGACACAATTAATTTTCATTGTGTCTCAAAAAGATACTGCTGAGTGCTATCACCGACTCTTGTTAAAGTTTGTCCCACGAGATATTAGTATTCTGACAGATTCTAATATCCCTACTTAGGTACATACTTCTAGTTCTAATTTGAAACGTAATTCTTAAGGGAATACTAAAATTATAATCAGCCGAGCCAGGTCGAGGGCAGCAAGGGAAAATTTAACACAGAACGCGCAAACGTGACAATTTAGAGCAAGCAATAGAATTATAACAACAAAACCGCACCACAACTTCTGATTCATCCGTGAGAATCATAATAAAGAATTCAATCTCGCAGCACGAGATGAAATTAAAGTTAAAATATCTATGCGCGTCCTCAGGAAGTTATCATACATTTTTATCAACTTGAAAATAACGGCTTAAAGCACCCTGTCATAACAAAGACAATCAACGGCACGTGTGTTTTACTTTCTCATGAAACTATTCTCATTGTGATATAGTACTCTGGTATAATTTCGTTGATTATACAAACAAAAAACAACAATGGGGCGACCGAGACCGTGAAATAAGGTCTTATCCGTAGTATAAATCAAGTTAATTGCATCATATCCTACATCTGGGCAGAGACGTGTGAATTGGCAGCAGATTTTATTGCTTTGCTCTATTTAACGAACTTATTATTTGTTAATTGAAATTCTCATCGTACAACTCGGTCGTGTTGTTGTTATTGTTATACGAGAATTTGCAGAGAAATCTTTGGCCTAGGGCTATTTACACTGGTGCGGAATATATTTGGGCTGAATACAATAGGTACAGTCGCAGAGACAGGACAGTAGGACCAGTCGGTCCTGTGGGTTGTTCTATCTTGCCACCACCTTCAAGTAGAAAATCTATGGTCAAGCACCTAACGATGTGTTCCGGCTGCTGTCCTTGAGAGCCATTAATTCTAGGTTAGCCTGAACAACATCTTCGATCACATTATTACTCCACGTCTGAAAAGTTTATTCAAAGCTAGTACATTTTTAGTGGTACCGATAAGCCTTTGATCAATATCTCACTCACCTGTGGGTAAGTGCTGATTTGGTAGACGATAGTAACAGGCTAGGCTAAGAACAAAATATGGTTGGCTATTATAAGACCCACATCAACAGCTTGCGAAAATCAAATAATGAAATAAGACTAATCAGCCCAAGCTTAATTTTTTTTTTTTTTTTATGCTTGATAGGTTTCCCTTTGACCACGATCTCACCTGATGGTAAGTGATGATGTGGTCGAAGATGTTGTTCAGGCTAACCTAGAATTATAAACGTGACAGTTCCCGTGATTGCTCTGTACGAAATGCAAGAAATTTTTAGAAAATAACACTTTGCACATGGACACCGTTTCGATTTCAAAAACTTTGTAAAGATATTAAATTTATATTGGCATGGTTTTGATCGTAATCGCCTATGTTGTGTAGGAGATACAAATTTTGTTCCGCAACTGAACGCAACTTCATTTTACAAACAATTTTTTTACGCTAGAAGTATTGGGCTAAATCCAAATTATACGTTGAAAATGTATTCAGGGATCTGACTATTCGACGTATATTATATTCATATTTGAGTCTTATATACATACACCTAAGCAATGCAAGTTATAATTTTAACCAAAATTAATAAATAATATCAATAAGTTTCAGAATAGCCGCCATTACGGTTCCCTTCTTTTTGTCAGTGACCCACAATGGCAACACAATAATTACTAAACAAAATTAGATGAAAAAGAACGAGTGCCCAAACTAGGGAACAGAAGGTCCTCGCACTTTCATAAATAAAGTAACTTACTTTTCTGCCTTTGCTCTCAAAATCTTAAAATGATAAATTTGATCACGCCTTTCCTTCCCACGCCTCATAAAACTCTCCCCCACGAGGGTTCTATTACATTTGTCTGTCTGTATGTCTCTACGTATAGCAGTCTAGCAACACGTGGCGCGTGGCTCTTATTAAGGTGAAGTTGGGACGACATCAAAAGGGTAATTTTTAAAACGTTTATTGTTTACAGAAATACATAAAATACCCATGAATATTAATACTAAATTACCTATGAATATTTTGAAGCAGTGATAGCTCAGCGGCACTGGCCGCGCAGCAGATCCAGTGGTTCGAATCCCGCAGCGGGCACGAGCTTCACTACATGATGAAGGGCATTCGCGAATGCTCGCCTGGTTAAAGTCCAACCTCAAGTGGAAAATCTGTCACCAAGCACCTAAAGGTGTGTTCCGGTAGCTGTCCTTGAGAGCAAGTAATTCTAGGTTATGCCTGTTAACACCTTCGACCACATCATCACTTACCATCGGTTGAGATTGTGGTCAAAGGTTTACCTATCAGCAATAAAAATATATATACCAAATTATACACATATAATATTTGTCACATGCTCAATCCTAAAAAACGATACCAAAATGGTACTTAATATTTATCTTGGTAGAAAGAATCGTGAATCCATTTGCGAAATATTAAAATAGTAGTTTATGAAACTGTTGCATATACTAAGGAGTATTAAAAAAGGCGTGTGTATTTAAAATGAAGGTTTTTAATAGTAGCACACGAGTGTTTTAATACCTAGTTGTGTACATTCAATTGTATCTACTCTCATACATTAGGATTGAAAAAAATAAAAATTCAGAACAAAAAAACGTATCATAGAACATCACCGCGCGCTTGCGCTGAGGCACGAATTTTAATACCATAAAAAAGGGGAATCTCACGAGCGTTCTATTAGAAAAAAATATCGATGGAAACTCGTTGGTTAAAAATACCTATAATATGATTCTATTTTTAAATATCGATACTAAAAAGTATGCCAATATAAACTCGTTTTGAAGGGAGAAATTCGAAATTAACGTCATGAGAGTTGATAAAAGCTTTTACACAAAAATGTGTAACTTTGTCTTTTACTCCGTTTGTTCGGCGTTTTTCAACAGCATTTTATATACTTATGAAAAGCATTAACTTCACCTTAAGAAAAATAAAATATTATGAGTGAATAACTTCAGTATGCTTTTAGGAAACATGTCCCTAAACATTTTTATTGTTATATTTCCTGTCGTGGGTTTTTTACTAAAAAAAACTCAAAATTTTCTTTGCTCAAAATTAATAAATTCGTTTACAATATCATATAAACTGGTTTTTTCAATCGTGATATTAGGAAAAAAAATACCGTATAGCGTTTAGATTTTATAATATTATCAAAGCATTCAATTTAACCCCAAATATGCATCCTATACAATAAATGCGAGAGTTTGCGAATTAGCTTGTAATCAGAGTAACTAGTCTTGAGACAGCTCTTCATAAAAGGTCCTAATGATTACAAACGAATCTTTTTGTATACCGAATTACTAAGCAGATCCCGTATTGCAATAAATGAAGTCAAGTTCCACGCAGTCGAAGCCACGAGCAAAAGCTAGCTAGTCGTGTGAGGTACCAGACTTCAATGTTTATACTTTTAAGTGCGTACCCAATGGGGTACACACTTATTATAACCAAATGATTTTGGCCATGAGAAGTCCTCTTCACAAAGTTCATAAAAAGTATTTGATGATCGACACGGGTATTTGGCTGTCATTTTAACTCGTTTTTTCTGGGTAAGTAAATTATTACAACATTTCGTTTTCTATTTGTTGTTGTACAAGTTTAAGAATATTTATTGAATTATTTTACGATTTTGTCATTGAAATAACGACACCCTTTTTCAGTAGGGTAGAGAGCACGGATATTTTAAAGAGAAACAAAGACATGTGTATACAAGTGAAGATCTTAAACATTAGTTTCGTATGCAACCCAATATTTTCTATACTTATCCATGCTATGAAGGATTTATAATTTTATTCCTTAGGTTTTTTTTTTCCCATTACTCATAAACATACAAAAACTACAGCGAGATTAAAGCTACAAAAAATCTATTGCCTTTTTATGAAATATTTTATACATCATAACTTACATAACATACTCGATCTTTATTTTGAAAACTATGAAAAAATGCTTAAATAAAGTTAGGATATAGATAGCTACTTAATCCTGGATTTCATCAACATCTTCACTTTTCACAATTGTCAACGCGGGTGAAACCACGGGGAGTACCGGGTTATCTTTAAATACGTACCAAAAAACGAACGTATTGGAATTAGTTTTCGCTTCAGTTTCAGGGCCAGCCACTTTCCTTTCTTAGAAGTTCTAGTTTTTTGCAGATTACCGCTAGACTTTACGAAGATGTAAATTTTTACGACATCAAATATTCACCAATATCTTCAATGGCTGTGCGAACATCTACCTGGCAAGCTAATATATGTATATATATATATATATATATATATGCATAGATGAAAACTAGAATAATGATCATACGTACAAAATTGTAAAATATTATAGGGAAGGAACCACCAATCAAGATACGTGTGTTTATATACCCAGTTTGGTAGGTAGAGCCGCAGAAATTTGAACGATGTACTTGCAATGACTCAATACAATTTTGAATTTGAATTAGAAGCTCGATGTTTAGAGGTTAAAGTTGTTTTGACGTGTTCTATAATTATATAACTTCCCATAACGCTTCATCTCCCAGGATCCACTTACTAGATCGATGTCAGTCACACGCGCCTGCGCATGACCGACACTTGAGACTTCGTCACAGATAAGTTACAGTACATCTGAATCGTCCTTAAAAAACTGGTCATCAGCCTTCTAATCAAAAAACAACTAAAAGCGCGCCCAGACTTAGAACCAAGCTGTGCAAAGGCATTAACACAACATCGTCAGCGAAGAGTACTTATTTACCAGGGAACCACTTTATGAATACTTTATGGAATGAATAAGACGTAAGTAGATAATAAAAGATGATTTGCCCGTTGGATGCCGGGTAATGTCCAGTAGTTTTTAAGTTTATTCGTTGCATACAAAAATACAAATCTTTCCTTTTAATAAAATTAGTGTAGATGTAGAAATGTAGATAGTCATATATAGTTAACACAACATCGTCAGCGAAGAGTACTTATTCACCAGGGAACCACTTCATGTATACTTTATGGAATGAATAAGACATAAGTAGATAATAAAAGATGATTTGCCCGTTGGGTGCCGGGTAACGTCCAGTAGTTTTTAAGTTTATTCGTTGCATACAAAAATACAAATCTTTCCTCTTTATAATATTAGTGTAGATGTAGAAATGTAGATAGTCAAATATAGTCATACCCTAGTTTAGGTTTTTAACTCGTTATATGTATATTATGTTATCTTGATCCACATCAATTTATTCTTATATATATATAAACCGGAAACGAGATAAGAATTCATAAATCATAAGTAATATACTCGTAATAAGTCATCCTACCAACCCAGATTGTAAAAGCAATATGTCCTTAGGATCAGAATTCTTAGAAGAATGTGATTCCAATCGGTGATATTGGTTCAGTCGCTTATTTTATGTATTGCCCAACTTAATTTTGCTTATCGTATCGACATAGTAAAATCATAAAAGTGGTCAGATTAAAGGTTTTTTTTAATAGTTTATAGGCAAGCCTTTGACCATTATCTAACCTGATGGTAAGTGATGATGTGGTCGAAGATGTTGTTCAGGCTAACCTAGAATTACCGGCTCATGGACAGCTGCCGGAAGCATACCATTGGCTGCATACTACCAGGGGCTTGACGAAAGATTTTCTACTTGAGGATGGTCGTTAGTCAGGTGGGCATTCACAAAATGCCCTTCCACCATGCGGTGAAGCTTAAGCCCGCGTAGGGATTCGAACGCATCACTGCTTCAAAAGGTAGTCTTTACCTACTAGGGAGAGGAAGGAGGACTGATAGGAGATTTAAATGCCTACTCTAGTATTAATACGCAGGCTGTCCAATGTCCATAACTCAGTTTTATGGGTACCAATGCAATATGTATAAGTATACTAAAGCAAATCAATTCGAAGCTACCTAAAGGCACGATTTTTATGTTTGTTCAATCAACGCACTCTCGATACGCTAGATATTTGTCATTGTGTGCACGGTGTGGCACATGCGTACGGGCGCGCACACGTACAGCCGCGTTTGGTGCCACTCCATGAGGTCAAACTACTTGTCTGGTTTTACTGTGGTATCGATTGAAGCTACTTCTCGGAAGCTATACATTTGAAATAACTCGCCATCAATATACATTTCTGAGATCACACTTAGGTATGTGCAGTTTTGAAGCAGTAATGGCTCAATAGCATTGGCTATGGACTGCCGCGCAGCACGTCCATGGTTCGAATGCCGCCGCGGGCCTGGGGCTTCACCGCAAGGTGGAAGGGCATTTTGCTAATGCCCGCCTGGCTAGCGACCAGAGAATCGGTCAAGCCGTTTTTGAGATATCACTGATAATCAAATAACTCCAATAACTGATAAATATTTTCCTATCTTGATTATATAACTAGTCGGTGACAGTGAAACCCGTATCAACAATCAATCCCGTAAGTAGCAGGGGTCACTAAAAAGAGTAAAATATTTTTTTCTTAATCTCACACTTTTGGGTGTTGCAGTCGGTTCCATTTTTGATTAAAATTTTTTTAGAAGACTGTTTAATATAAAATAAAATCATCACTCATCCATCAGGCACATTCGCAGCGATACCAAGAGATACTAAGTACGTAGGTTAAAGTTGCTTATCACTTGAAGAAAAAGACATAACTGGACATACGACCTTTGACAACTATCCCATATTTAGCCAACTCATAATTTGGCCGTCTCGTCGTTGAACGGGACTATATACGTAATATTTATTTAGGTGACCACCTTTTCAAGGAAGTAAACCCAAGTGCTAAATGAAAGCTTTGGTAGGTACTCATATCATAATCACAACTTTGAAGTAGGAAGCACTTAAACGCCTACAAGTATAATTTAACATACACATACAATGTCATAGATATAAGTGTACCTATATGGACAGGAAGGGACTAAGGACATGGGGAGGGCGTTCGTATAACAATTATTAACTAGCATGTTGGGTTGCGAAGGTCCCCATCCGAGATTTATTGCTTTACAATTCAAAACGGGAAACCTCAGCTGTAATAATATTATGTTTATTGATAATGTAGCTAATATCGGGTTTGTTTGTGCACTTCTTGTACCATATATACATGAATATATTAGCGAGAGTAACAGAAACACTCTCATAGGTAATATCAGAGGGTGTGTTTCTCACGTTGGGCCCTCATTCAGAACTGCGGATTGTAGTCGTGAGATTCTCTTGGACTAATGAACGGACTATTTGTCCCCAACGTACAAAATCCATAGTCGCCCTCACTGCCTAGTAAGAATTTTCTAGATTTCCTCGAAAGTAGACTTTACTTGGTCAGTCAGAGTTGAAGAACGGCCTCGCGATTTTCTTACCTTTCTTTTTTTTTTTTTATTGCAGATAGGTATGCCTTTGACCACAATCTCACGTGATGGTAAGTGATGATGTGGTCGAAGGTGTTAACAGGCTTAACCTATAATAAGTTTGGCTCTCAAGGACAGCTGCCGGAACACACCGTTAGGTGCTTGGCGACAGATTTTCTACTTGAGGGTGGTCGCTAGCCAGGCGGGCATTCACAAAATGCCCTTCCACATGCGGTGAAGCTCAAGCCCGCGGCGGGATTCGAACCATGGACCTGCTGCGCGGCAGTCCATAGCCAAAGCCATTGAGCTATCACTGCTTCAAAATTTACCTACCATATTTACAACAATAACCAGCTTAAGTGTTTGTCTCTTATCGAATAACTTCACCGAATTCATATTCTTTTTTTATACTTTATCAGTGTCGGTATCAGATGTCAGTACAATGTTTACATTCAGAAGATCGAGACCAGAAGTTGCTTTATGATTGATTTAATTAATTTCCTATAGAAAATTATTCAAGGAAACAAACCTGGGGCTTAAAAAGGTTTGTAGATTTTGGAAACATTATTCTGGAAATCCCGCACAAACAACAAGCCTTAATCCACCCCAAACACATGACAGACAACCGCACTTGTCTGACAAAAGCCTTTAAAAAGTGTCTGGGAACGCATGAATCACGACAAAGAGGTTCCTGGTGCATATATATTATACACATGTATAAGCCTTTGGCTAGCGAGTTTTAGGGGGGTGAAATTATCTAGACTGACTGGAAGCGTGGACTACGCTTTTGTTGCGAGTTTACGAAAAAAGTTAGTACTTTCAAACTGCATTTTTACAAATTTTATGTTAAAACATAGTAAGTACGCAGGGTATATTCTTAATTTATTGAATAGAACAGACGAATTCGCGGCTGGTCCCGTCTTTAATGTATCCTGTGACGTTTCATTTCAAAACTTTATTTTTTCTAATTTAACCGATACCAATTCCTTACTCAGCTGATAGAAATCATCAGGTTTTATATTTCTAACTCATCCGATTACGAAACTATCAATATGCAAAGGTTTTTGATGAACGTTCAGCCAAAAAAAATTTCAATTACATGTATAACTGTTCCCTATTAGATGACCGTAAAAAGCTTTATGGTAGACTGCTAGTCTACTTATTACTAGTGATAACTATTAATGCAACTTTAAGAAAACATCAAGGTTAAACAAAATATTATATAGTGCACAGAATATACCCTATAGTGATCTTTCAGCACGACTTTAATTCGCGAATGTTTAACGAACAGTTAAAGACCTTTGCAATTTCGAAGGCCCGCCTACCACATATATTGGGTGAAGTTGCACCTATTACTGCGTTTAATTATATGTTTTCCTATATGTTCCATTAGAATGTACACTCACTGTAAAACGTGTACAAACAAGGCTTACACCAGGCCTGGCTCACTCCACACTTTAGATACAAAGCTAATATAAAGCAAAGTATATCGGGGTATTTGTCAGGACGAAATAATTCTACGGCGCGTGCCGCGTCAGAAGAGGTATAGGAAATAGAGACGCCTTGTAGGTGAATATAAATATTAGGCACACCGTCGAAAAAATAATCATAAAATAACCATATTTTTTTATCATAAATAAATAACTTAATAGAATTGACACAATTCAAAAATTTAATCATGAAACACTATAGGTAATTAGAATAAACGTTAAAGTTTTATTACTTAGTAACTTCAAAGAAATAACTAGTAGTATATTTTATCGAAGATTAGTAACTAATTTTTGTAATGGTATGCACTTATTGCCCTCAATGTTAGCAATGACGCAGGCCTTATTTTTGGAAGCGATGACACAGACCATTATGAATGACCTATTCATTGAAACAATCTAACCGGAATTGAGTAGCATTCGTTTATCAGTTAGGTATCACATCAGTGAATAGCTCTATTAATTGCAGTAGGTGATGGAAAGCAAGGCAATGTCACAGAAGATATTAAAAATCCAGAGCAAAATAAGTTTTTATTAACTAATAATATAATAGAAATACAACATTACAGCTACTACAACGAAAGCAACCCTAAATACCATTGCTAGCTCCTACACAGTCTCAAATGCTCCAGCCCACTACCATTTGATAGCGTGCCCAGCATGCTGGCAACTTTGCCCCGTTGGATCGCAATACTATTTCGTTAAGCAATATTAGTGCCAGAATTTTTATCATGCGACATATAGTTAACGCTCTTTCAACTAATGAAAAATAAACTGCTTACTTCTGGAGGAAAACCAGGGCAATATGAAACATGGACTTCGTGAAGTTCCTCCAAATTCTTTATAGAACTCGTTTGGAGTTAGGGATTCAAGTTCAACACCCATCAGATAGAGCTGTCTTCGCCTTGCTTGAACAAAATGCTACTACCTCAAATTTATATGTGTAGTATCTAATCACAACATATATAATTGAAATAGGTCCAATGAAAAAGGGGTAAAACGCCAACGGGGGAAATCGGGACCCGGGGTGGAAACTATAATTGTGGTACGAAATCCAATTAATTTTAAACGTTGGCATGCGATGAGTTTCGTTAACATTGTTTTACCTATTCAATTTACGGAACAAACAATTTGTAGTTGTTTCCTCATTATTTTCTGAGAATATACCAAATGGAAATGGGACAAAACGCGTGACAGTTATGTATAGGGAAAATAGCGTATTAATTTAAATTATATTGCAAATGTAGTCCGTAAGTACGTACGAAAAATAACTTCGCATCGGGTCTTTCGACGAAAGAGCATGCCGCTACTTACGACGACGTATGTGTCTCAGGCGTTGCTGGGGCATATAAGGCGCAAAAGTAGGAAAGTTAGCAGTTATAATAGAAAGCGTTCTCTAAGAAACTGATATCTTGAACTGCGAACCCCAAGACACCTGCCAAGCGAGGGGATTATGGCAAATCCACTCTTAATGGGAAAGGCAGCGGACAACCCGTCTAATATAGTATGCCAAAAAAACATTCCCAAGGTGGGTAGACGTCAGGAAGGCGCCGAATTTAGGTACATATTATATGCCATTATTCGTAGGGGCCAGTAAATGTTTTTTGCATCTCATAAAACCGAAGTCAAACCTTTGTACAATATGATCTTGGGACGTCCTTTGTCAGGAACGTGGCGGACCATAAAATCGAAAGCAAAAGAGGAAGATGATTATGCTTATCTGTTGCATAGTTATATAATGTACGCATAATACATACTATATAATACTCATACATATATAGACGCTAGCTTCCCAAGCGCGGCTCCGCCCGCGCGTATGTCGGTTATCGCGCAAAAACATTAACCTCATTTTGCGCAGTTGGATAAAAACTATCCTATTTTTTTCCCGGGTCTCAAACTATTTCCATACCAAATTTAATTCAAATCGGTCCAGTAGTTTTGGCGTGAAAGCGTAACAGACAGACAGGGTTACTTTCGGATTTATAATATTAGTACTGATAATAGACCTAGGCGAACGTTCCGAAATCAGATTGAAGACGTGTTAACAGGCTTACCAAGAACCAGAAGCATATCTGCTAGGACACACCGTGAGGTGGGAAGCTTGGCCGTTTTTTTTTCTACTTGAGTGCGGTAGCTAGTCCAACGGGCTTTCGCAAATGCCCTACAATCCTTCGGTGAAGTCCAGACCCGCAGCCCCATTCGAACAACGGCCTTTCTGCGCAGCAGACTGTCGCCAATGCAATTGCATCTGATATATTATTAGGTAGGAATAGTAACCGTTTCAGAATATAAGTAACTGCTTCTTTTGCGTGTGCCCTTTGGATACCAAATCCTACGGTATCCAAAGGGCACACGCATCCCTACTCGTTTCGTTCGTGATTCCGTTGTCCATAGTCAGTCTATTCCGCTGTCTATCTATCTAACAGACCGTCCGTACGTAGGTACTCGAGTTCCTAGCTCGTTCACTAAATTAATTATGAACTTGACATTTAGTTATATCGTGTAGAAGTGTTGGCCCAAAACGAATAGTTCACCAGAAATTCAATTAAATTATATTTCAAGGGTTCCAATAGATAAAAAGATCACCGAATAAAATAATTGCTGCCAAGCATGTGTAATAACATTGTCTAGACTTCTAGAACTCTAGAACAAAATATTTTACATTCATAATGTTTTTTAATATAAAAATGGGGTGCCGTCAAAATTGTCAATTTAGGATATGTTTTATTACGTGTTTCATAAATCATAACTAATTCACAAACACCAATTCACCAATTCCTTATCTGAAATTTCCTTATAATATGTATATTATTATGAACCATATCCATTATTTAACTAACAAATACTGAAAACGGTTTTGACGGAACAAGCAGGAGGCCTACCTGTTGTTATGTGACTGATAACCTATCTCTGCTTATAACAATGCATTTCGGCACAAGTGACGAGTTAAAACCTCATTTGCCTGTAATTTTTCTGGCTCTCAAGGTCTGCTGCGGGAACACACACTGTTAAGTTCTTGGCGACCGATTTTCACTTCAGGGTGGTAGCTACCCAAGCGAGCATTCCCAGAATGCCCTTCCATACTTCGGTGAAGCTTAAACGGTGGGACCGGGTGAAACTGCGCCACTGCAGTCCATAGCACCATAGTTATCAGCGCTCCGTTGTAATTGCTGCAGAGATCAAAACCAACACCTTTATGTTGTTGTTGCTGGCTGTTGGAATTCGGAATCCTAGAAGAGCGAGGTCCGACTCACAGTTGAACAAATTTTTATCTTACAGTTACTTTACTCATCAATCTTTACGACGAATGAGACGAATTTTGCTGTACTCAATGAGTCCTACTTAATAAATAATTCGGGATAACTCACGTAAATAAGTCAGATAAACCACAACCCGCGCGTCCTGACTCCCGAACTCTCCTTTAAAAAGAACACCCATTTACGTTTTGAATGTGGTTGAAACTATACCTGGCTTATTCACGTGAGTTTTCCCGTATTATTTACTAAAATTAGTAAAAACCGCGTTAGTTTATAAGAATCCCAGTTTAATAACATCCTATGCTAGTTAATAATCATACTATTTTAAGCAACTTTGTCATGTATTCCAGGCACCCAACCAAAACATTTTAATTTAATTTAGTAACTGATTGAATATTCATCGTTAATAGAGTTTCGTTTTTCCTTATTAGTACCGAACCCTAAAAAACTGGGATTTTCGTCAGAGATAATTCCGGGAATGAATCAAATGAGTTTCCATTTCTTTATTCCATTTTCTGAGACCTTTAGTAATAAATGTTTTCATCTGACATTATTGTGTTATGCTCGTAAAACGTAAATGGGTGAAATAAAGAAGGAACGAGAACTCTGCCTTTATAAATAATATGAACGAAGGAGCCTAACGGGCAGGTACTTATTCAATAAACATTTGTTTATTGTGTCATGATGAAAAATATAAGTAAATCCATTGAAAGACGGAGAAGGAAAGCGCTCGTAGCGAAGTTTGCTAAGCCGTTCTTAATTGATCAGCTAAATAAAGCAACGTTCGCCGCGGTCATGACTCGGATGGGTGACCGCTAGTGACATTACTATTGAGCGCTTCCGTGCTTCGGAAGGCACGTTAAGCCGTCGATCCCGGTTGTTGTCTTACGAGTGCAGTCGTTACAGCATGCATGGTGGTAGAGCATTTTGCGAATGCCACCTGGCTAGCTACCACCCTCTAGTAGAAAATCTGTCGCGAAGCACCAAACGGTGTGTTCCGGCAGCTGTCCATGAGAGCCAGCAAATGTAGGCTAGCCTGAGCAACATCTTCGATCATCATCACTTACCATCGGGCGAGATGGTGGTCAAAGGATAGCCTTTCAGCAATGAAACAAGGGTAAAGTTCAACCTAAGTAAAATTATGAATGAATACATTACACTTAGATGCTCTAGGATGCGCTTAGATCTTCTCTTGTCGTCATTATTATTGAATATAAATATGTTTTAATACATGAAGGCCCAATTGCACCAATATCAGTTTAAATTAATACGCGAATAACTTTATTCTTTAAACCATTCAAATTTGATATTCTTTTACTAACATAGAATATCAAACCTACGAGTATGTAGGATATTTTGTAGGATTCTGTTATAGGAAAATGAAAACTTCTTGGTCTGATTTTTGTGACATGTGACAGCTGCTGACATAGTTATAGTACGTATAATTTTGTGTTTTACTTAAATTGTAAAATTTAAAATAGTTTTCGAAATCTTCTAAGGTCTTGGACGTAAAATACTCGGGCCTCGCTCTAATAGAGGTTTTCAATCGGCTGTCATAAAACTAAAATTGTAAGTTATGAAAATTCACACCTTAAGAAATATATTTAAAAAAAAACACTAAAGACTCGTTAGAGATACTTAGTACGTAATTTTACAAAAATATTGGCTTATACCTGTCACTGTCTAAGATATGTACGTTCGAGTACCTAGTCCGCGCCATTGTATGAACATGTACAACAGCTATTGCAGTATTCTAATTAGACTATATCATATACTATATTATATATTACAATCAAAATAAGTTAAAAAATACATTGAAATAATTAATGTATAAGATGTGTGTTTTGAGTGAGAATTCGCTAGCTTGAAAATTAAATTGGTAACATTAAACAGTCGCCTTAGGTATCGGCTTACATATACACGCAATTTTCTAACTTTTTATTTTAAATTTACATCATAACTGTAATTTAACTTGACACTGTCATAAAAACTATATACTCAAGTTTAACAACACGAAAAATAATTGATTCATTAAATTACGCTAGTTAGGTGTACCGGCTTACATATGCACGTAATTTTAAACTTTTTATTTTAAAATTTACATCATAATTAGTGCCTTGTAATTTTACCTCTGCTATCATTATAAAAACTAAATAAGTTTTTCAAATTATGATGTTGGCAACGAGGTTCATCTCAATAAACTTGTTCCACCTAGTTTAGAAGCATAACTATATACAACCACATACAGCTATGCATAGTATCTTATAGTGTCTATAATATAGAGGTATAAGTCTTTAATATAGACTTATATCATACAATACACCAATTAACGTCACGAAGAGTTTGTTACAGAGTTACTTGATGAATAAGTTAAGCACAGTCAGCTCCAGTCAGAAACGCATCGATTAATAACTACGTAACTGCTTATTATTCAATTTTTAGCTATGTGTTAAGTGTCATTGGTAATTTCATAATAAACCAAGAGCTTTCGTTAATAGTCCCACGCTCTTAACAAAAATACGTGAATTTCTCTGACATATTAGAAATCTTTCGGAGTGTCCCATCTGAAAACACGCTCGGGAGTTTTCATAAGTCCAAACCAATAAAATTGCGAGCACGTCTCATGATGAGTTTAAGGTACACGTTTGTGCCAAACTTCAACAGAATTAGTTTTATACTTAACCTTAAACTAAATAAAAAATATGGTGCCAACGGGTGACCCAGTGGTATCCCAGAGAAGCAAGAGGAAGATAGGTAGAGAGCAAAAAAGATGGGACGCCAACATTAGATATAATTAAGTGACACAGGAAAGGAAAGAATGGAAAAGATTGGAGGAGGCCTTTGCCGATTGGCAAACAGATCAAGGATAGATAACCAAGCATCAGATATTAGTTTAAAAAAAAAGAATTTAATTAATAGTTCAGTGTTATTTGAAGTTTAAATCCATTGTAAATAGTTAAGAGATCTGAATAAAAGGCTATAATATAATTATTATTAATAAAAAAACATAACTTATGAGCTCACAATCCACAGCAAAATATTAACCCGGGACAATCTCGTGTTCATTTTTGTCCACAACACGTAGTTGTTGTTATTGTTAGTTATTGATGCAGAATTTTACTCCAATGGCTGCAGTTACGAGTAAACAAAATATTGTTCTTACATACATATACGGATAATCCGCAATATCAAAAATTTTTCGTAATACATACAACAACAATTAAGTAACCAAACCTTAAAGTGTAAAACTGGCATGAGGACTTATTTTAAACCGAAATGCGTATAAAAAAAAACGCGTATAAATAATCAGCTTAAAAACTACTACAGTTACTTGTTCCAAGAAGCGTAAAAGCAGCAGTCAATAAGCAAGACAGTTTCGGAAGCACAACTTGCACATAAGTTAGTAAGTTTCACAGTTGTGCACTACACGACACCTTATGTTGTATTAACTAGATGAAAGTAGGTTCATAGTCACCTGTCAGAACTTCGGTAAGCAAGTTAAAGTATTATATTATAAGCTCTGCGCCTATCACCCTGAGTCATACAGTTGTCGTGTTCCTGTGCCTACAATTTGATTATTAGGTACTAACTGGCTCTCGAGGACTGCTGCCGGACCACACTGTTAGGAGCTTGGTGGTAGCTCCAAGCAGAAAATCTGTCGCCAAGCTAGGCGAGCATTTGCTACATGCATTGCCATCGTGCGGTGTAGCTCAAGCCGGCGGTGGGGATGGAGTCATGGACCTGCGGCACATGGACATGGAAGACAGTCCATGGCTATTTGTGCTCGGCTATCATTGCTTTAAAACATCAAAATAGTTAAAGAATTAAAAAATAATTTAGCCCCATTTTAGTACCAAGACTTCAAGAGTAAATAAAAATACAAGATCTATGTTAATAAGACGGATAAATTATAGTACGTACTAACGGTATAGTATGTACGGACCATGATGTGCAATATTTAGATGCAATATTTAATTAAATATAAATCAGGTTTACAAATATAATTGAAACTTTTCCCAAAACATTTATACGTCCAACTACACTCACGCATAATATAATCGTAAAAGCTATCTGTGGGCCTAACCCTAATATGCTAATCACCTGGATTCCTCTAACCAATCAGTTAAATCTCCAATATATGAATAGTAAGCAGCGAGCAACACTATTTCTATTTGTAAGCATTTCACCTTTGATCTTCGACATTGCTTGCACTTAGTAATAAGTTGCCTATCTGCGTACTTTGTGCATAGTCTATGGTTTCATAATTGCACAGACATTCACTGGTTTATACCAGACTATCGAAATCTGCAACCTTTTCCCTAAAAAAACGTACCCTACGTAGATAGGTACCATAAATGGAAAGCTGAATGCCATTCAAAGCGGGCAGTTAGAGGACAAAAGAAAGACAAATTGTCTGCAAAGAGGTGGTGCAGAATATAAGCTAGAGGACAAATTTCTAATAAGTATATTTAATTTAGTAGCATGAAAATCCCACGCGTACGTTTCTTATAATAACTAAATATATTTTAGTAAGTGTAATAAACACTCAGTGATTACATCAAAATAGATTACGTAGTTAATTTGAAAGCTCGGGGAATATGTGATAAAACTTATTTAGGAAGGTTATAGGGCAAAATTGTAATATATTTATATGTACGTACTTAATTTATTGGGAAAATATTCCACGCGTGCTGATAGAAACCACAAATTATAATCATTTAATTACATCAAACCAGATTCTAACGGCCTTTTTTTAAACTTAAGCATTACTTAACAGTTAGATAACGATCAATATTTTTAGCAAGATCTGGCACATGACACTTTTGGGTATCGGCAAATTACTTCATCTCGCTTAATGAGACAAGCCAATTGAATAAGGCCTCAGATCATAGAAACAAGGGGTTTCTATGATCTGAGTATAAGACTATCCGATACCTGGAGCAGAGAGATGAGTGGAGATTTGTTTTCATTAAAAGTGTTATAGGTCATGTAATAGAGATATTGAATAGCGATTTTCTTTTCTAAAAATAGAAGCAATGAATAAATCAATCAAATATGTGTCTCGTTCGGCTGCAGACACCGGGAATTGGAAATATTAAATCGACTATAAAATAACGGTAGGTAGAAAATTACTACCTATCCCGAAACTCGCACACGTGTAATTTAGTGCGTATAATATAATTTGAACCCTCATTAAGTACTAATTGAAAAGAAATACGTTCGTAATTAATATGATTTATAATAATAAATTTCAGGGACAATCACTAGTGGGGTTGAAGTATCGATGATTTTTTTATTAAATCGATATTTTGGAAATTACTCCGCACGTCCGTAATACTTTCCGTTATTTACCGTCTAACAACGAATGGAATTGATTTATTTACGATCAGCATCCATAATGTGTGAAGTTATTTAAGCTTATTTTAAACTGTCTGCCTAAATAAATTAAGATATAGTTACCTTTTTATTTAGCTAGTACCGTGGCGTTAGTCTAATATTATTATATTGAAGTATATTAAATATATATTTAACACACAATTTTAAAATAAGCTTAAATAACTTCACACATTATGGATGCTAATATACTATTAGTATATAACTAATATATACTAATATTGAAGTATATTATACTTCAATATTAGTATATATTAGTTATATACTAATAGTATATTCTAATATTGAAATATTTAACCATGGCTAGATTGGCTAGTACTCAAGAAGGACAATGTACTAGTGCCGTCTACACCCTAGAATAAAAATATCGATATATCTAATACATCGATAACTTGCATTTACAGGCTTAGATATTAGAAAGGTGTAATTATGGTCCTCATAATAAAACCTGGTAATCATAGTTTCTAATACCATTTATTAGGGGAGTATCGGACGCACTCTGCAATAATCGTAGGTAAATTTCCTTTATTATTGATGGGATATGTAACCCTACTACGAGTTCAAGAAATCAATATGATTTTCGTTCTTTGTCATTTTCTTTTAAATAACACCTCAATGGAAGATAAAGGCTGATAAAACCGGAGATCAAAAATGAACTGCAACATTTAACAGTCACAACAGTACAAACAAAAGATATCCATATAAACTTATGGTAAGGGCTTTAAGAATATCCATTAGGCAGGATAACCTATCACATTGCAAGTTACAGGTAAGATTGATGCATGACGTTCGCAACACTGTACCCATTTGAACATAGTTTAAACTGCGTAAACATTCCATTTTCAACCTAATTCCAACGGAATAAAGAAACTGCTGAACGATGTGACTGGCGATTTCCAATTACAATGTAAACAACTTACTATAAGTTTTCAAGTACCTACCTAAGTGAAATTAAAAACAAATAAAACAATCTCGGAAATTTACATTTTTCTTACCGACAGATCAGTGAATCAACCGAGTTTATACCCTTAGTGAGTTTATAACACCTAAGAACTTATTTAGTAAACTTTAAGGTGCACGAATGTACCTATCTAAAACACAAAAAAAATAATTGAAACATGAAATAAAGTTTGAATAATTAGCGAAATGCAATATTCGAATTTACATCGGAAACAAAGATATACCATCGAAATTATACGGGAATCCACACAGACATTTACTCGTACCTTTCGAGTTACGAGTGAGTTAACGAAACGAACTTGTAGTAAGGGTTAAGAGGTTATCCAGTGCGCGGGCGCACATTGCAAATTAAAGGTGCCTCTCCCTTTGAATAATAATTAGTGGTGCGCAAAGAATAAATATTTACTGGCCATTAAAGGATTGTATTACACATATTGACTATTAACTCCTGGCATTTATGCCCACTTATTGTTATTGAGTCTGTGTTATTACGTGCCCTAACTCTCGGGTGACTTGATATATTATTATCGGGGAAATCTTTAGTTTTATATGCAATAATTATTTCTAATTGCATACAGATAGTAGTAGAAAGAGAATAGTCCTTTATATTGCTATATTTCTGCTTTTTTAAAATATTTTTCATGTTCTGTTCTTTTGGATAATCGGACTCAGATGAAAAGTATACAAGGTGGCGACTGACTTTAGGTCACTTAGAAGGGGAACTTCTCTTCAGAGGATCATTATTTTAAAATATTTTTTCAGTAAAAATATATGTTATGTTAGGATGTTTTGGCAATAAATCAATTTGAAGATTTTTGTAATAATTGCTTGATTAATATGTAAAACAATAATCTTAAGTGCAGCAGTATTAAAATGTTTGGTAGGTACTCTTTCTCAAAGATAAAGAATTTTCAATCAAACACTCTCCCCTCTCTCGAATGCATGATGTTTATAAGCATGATAAGAATCACAGATGTGATAAGACGATGATGCCTCATCCCAATAGATAGATAGGGTGCAACAATGTTTTTATTTTACGGATGTATTGAACCCCCCCGAAAAACAATTTATTTGCTAGTCCTATATTTATTTATATGTCGGTCATAATTTTACACCAAATATCTAAGTTTCAGGTTTGTGACATGTACATTACCGTGACATATGGACGATAAGATACAGACGGACGGACACACCGACAGACAGACGACGGACTCTCGTTAATAGGGTTCCGTTCGGAACCCCAAAAACGATAAATTCATGAAAATATAATATCTTCTTGTGCCGAATCAAATTAACATAGATTATTGAAATATTTTTATGTTTGCAATTACGCATGCTCTGCGGATTACATTACAAAATTATCTCCATCCTGATACGATGGTTATAGAACGATAGGAACAAAAATTTTTATGACACATTGTCATGTTAGTTCAATTGGATTAGAGCATACCCCGGCTAAGGGGGTGGATGGACGCGGGTTTGAATCACGCACATTACTTAAATTTTACCTCTAGTAAATTTGTAATAAATTATTGAGCTTAAATTGAGCTGGCTCGAACTGGAATAATTTTTATTATAATACCATACTTAATCAATTGCTTAAAATATCGTTGATCCCAAGTAGAAAGGTTAATTACTTAAGAGCATAATTTATAATTATATACCAAAACAATAGGTATATATATTGGTCTGGGTGGGAGCTAAAGGTAAATTCGCGTCTGCCCAGGCAGTGTCAATGGCCGAGCCAAAAAAAATTACACAGTATAAAACTAAAATGTAGTTTTCGCTACGCATACAATCGTGCTTGAAATATAGAAGGGAAACGATATTATTACGAGAGTAAACTAGTTGAAACAGCGCTTCAGTCTCAGTCATGAAGTTTAAAAACATTCTATTTAAACCGTAACCTGTGACGGATAAAATAGTATAATCAGAGCACAAAATTCACGTGTGTCCAACCAGAATCGATGGCTGAGCGGCTAAGAACCTGAATTCACCTGATGCTTAAAAACGGGAGACGTGGGTTAAAATCCCGACAGAGACGAACATTTTGTGCTCTCAAAATCTGTTAGGCCACATACCACTACTGCCTTATTACTCTGGTATTAGCGCAATAATACTCTGTGGTAGGTCTAGTCTGTAGTGGTAGGATGACCTCTACCCTGTACTATGGTATTAGGTTCTTCAACTTTTCCAGCACTAGGACTAATTTAAAGCTTCTTTTGAGGTACTCATTCCTAATCTTGTCCATTCTGGAAACTAACTGATACTAACAACCATTACAAATACTGTAATGGTGCTCTGTTGAGCTGGTACAGTAATCCGTGAGTCAATAGATTGTTATAACGGGAAAAACGTTTAAAGAACAGTAGCAGTAGTTGTCTTTGTTCTACTATCAGAAAACTTTTTATTTTAATTCGAACAACTAAATGAAAATTAATATATTGAATGTCTTCATATAAGCAATCTTTGGATAACAATTCACTTCATTCAATTATCTTGGTTGTATCTACCATGGAAGAACTACACGATGGCGGTACCTACGCGTGAACCATCGTTAATAAACGGGGAATGGTATGGTAAAAGGCAGACTCAATACGCAACAACGCCTTGCTTATGTCAATGTAAGTGCTGTCATTGATCATTTGGCACGTTCTTTCTCTAAGAAACTCTACACGAAATTCACCTAGGGGCTATGGCAAATCAAAACTTAAATTCTTAAGCAGAGAATTGTAGACGAGATAATGAGAAAAACTGCTCGATTTATATCTTCCATATTTTATAAAGTTCAAGCCTATAAATACAGCTACAAATCGAAATAGCTCCTAAACTTATCTGTCAAGACATTTTGCGTACAGAACACAAACAAATCACCCTAAAAAGTCACAGAGAAATTGAAGAAATTAAGTACCTGCCACAGAAACACTTAAAGATGAATAAAATCTTACAAGAAACAGGGCGTAAGAAACAGAGATAAAATTTAACGTTCCACTTATGAATAATAATGAGCAATTAGAAGTCGTATCAACATTTAGACAACAAACGTTCCCAACGACCTAATTATGCCAAGACTTTGAACGAACATCAGGGAATTATAATTTGTTTGTAATCAAGATCTATGTAGAATATTATTACATTATCACAATTTTAGCGATAAGAGAAGCGCTCACAGTGAAGTTTGCTTAGCCGTTCTTAACAGATCAGCTTAGTTAAGCAACGTCCGCCGCGGATATGACTTGGATGGGTGACCGCTCCTGACATTACTACTGAGCGCCTCCGTGCTTTGGAGGGCACTCCTGACATTACTACTGAGCGCCTCCATGCTTTGGAGGGCACTCCTGACATTACTATTGAGCGCCTCCATGCTTTGGAGGGCACTCCTGACATTACTACTGAGCGCCTCCGTGCTTTGGACGTTTTTAAATCAATTTTGTTACTAAATAAATTACTCGTACTAGCTCTCTAAGATAGACAAGTGATGTCGCCATACGTTCTTTGATTATCTTGCTGTACGGTTTATTTCACTGTGGTAAAGTAAATTAAAATAAGTATATATTATAGTTGCTTCTCTTGTGATGTTTACAGTAAACAAAAGAACCTACAGTGAGTTAATATTAGTTTCTCGTCTTGAATAGGTAAAGATTTTTTGTCCTTGAGAGCCAGTAACTCTAGGTTAGTCTGAACAACATCCTCGACCACATCATCACTTACCATCAGGTGAGATAGTGGTCAAAGGCTAACCTATCAGGCATAAAAAAAAAAAAAAAAAAAAAAAAAAAAAAAAGATTAAAGCAAACAAAAGAGTACGTACATTAGTTTCTTCATATATCTCCTTCTCGCCGAGAGCAACGTATACGATTCCTTCTGCCCCGAAGGCAAATATTTCATTTTCACTATTTTCGACTTCATTCGGCTTTTCGGCCCGCACTTTAATTTTATAGTCACTAAAAATCACTTTTTGGAGTTCTTACGAGTGTTTATCCCACTCCGGTCGCAGCGATTCCTATAATTAAAGAGAAAGTAGATTGAGGGTTGTATTTACAAAGACATCTAATGCTAACAAGCAAAGCGTGCAACTGAACAGAAACGAAGCAAAATTCTCTAAAGCCAGATCAAGCGTGAATCATGCACAGGAAACAAACAAGGAAAAAGTAGTATTAAGAGAGTCAAAGTTAACTATAATTCACGTTTATAAAATTTCATTGAAACGTTGGTTATAATATGAAAAAATGTCACCGAAGCTGAATTACAGCAGAATTATAAGAAAAACCATCAACGATATTGAAAAGGTAATAATCACATAATTCAATCTAAAAAGAGCATTTCTTGCAATTTATAAGGCATTACATAGATATATTGATTCTAACCATATATTGACTACTGAATATAAATATTAACTGTGATCGGATCAGATATTTTGTTTAACTTTAGTCGGAAGGACCTAACCTAGTACGATTTTTCACTGCAGTTAGTCTTTGATGACAAAATTTATGTACAGAAAATTATGTTACACAATTTTCAGCTATTAGGTACAACAAAAGAAGTTCAGCAATCTAAGGGCCGTTTCCAGTCCGATGTCAGTTAAGCAGTGCCCCGTTGAATTGCTAATGCCTAAGCCTGAGTTTACGCAATTACACACAATTATCGCGACAATCATTATGATTATATGAAGTACGTATTTCTTTTCGCGATAATGTATTTTTGCAACTGTTTAATATACATTATAACTTTAAAATAGCCAGAATGCTTCTGCCAACTGCACTGTTGATGGCAGCAGTGCCGTTGGATTGCAATGCTAAAGACCAATTCAAACTTTTTTCACACACATACATAATACGCACGCAGACACTCTCACTCACCCTCGACGCACACTTGATTAAAATCTAAAGTATTTAGTTCTTAAATTCATTTTATGTTAATTAGTACCTATGAATTTTCTATAACTATGGAAGAGCGAGGTCTTCTGATACAGGTATAAATTTACTTAAAAGAAGGCCTCTGCACAATGTTATATGGATACTAGTAGTATAGGAAAACATTTTTTTTTTTAAACTACCTTTTTTATTTGGTAAGTTGTATAGGTGTGGACTTTGACCACAATCTTAAGTGATGGTAAGGGATGATGTGGTCGAAGGTGTTAACAGACTAAACTTAGAATTGCTGGCTCTCAAGGACAGCTGCCGGAACACACCGTTAGGTGCTTAGCGACAGATTTTCTACTTAAGGGTATATTTTAGACGAACACCCCCATACAAACGCAGCTCCAATCTCATTTTAATAATAGCGAATAAAACTCAATGTTTTTTTACCTACGTAATCACTACCCTAATATCTAGGTTTGTGGTGCATCAGATTTTCATTAAATTATACAGTTTTGAAATTACACTAGCTCAAAAACTCGTAATTTTAGATAAAAGAAAGACCCAACTTTAAGCATCTCTTTCAAGAAAAATAAGCATGTTTTTAATATTTCTATTGCACCACAAACATGGGGAATATAATGAACTTTCTATAATGGGAAGTTATTTATACATGTGTGCTATACTTTTTAAATAAATCTGGAGCTACGAATAACTAGCTCAAACTCCTAAAAACGAGTGCTATATACTAAACGCTATATAATAAAAAAAAAATATAGTCCAAAATAAAAAGGTATTAAACCAGAAACGATAGGTCTAATAATACACTGTATTTACATGTAAGTTTTTTTTTAAATACAAGTTGAGTTTATATGAAAGTTCACACTTTGGCTGGCGGGTATATGTCCTTAAAGGTGGTCGCTAGCTAGGCTCGCAAAATACCGTTCCACCATGCAATACCATGAACACAATTATCGCGATAATCATATGATAATATGAAGTATCTTAGCGCGATAATATATTTTTGCAACTGTTCAATTTACGTTATAGTTTTTAAATAGTTATTGGCAGAGTGGGATCAGTTATAGCTTCTATACTTAGTTGGTCCAGGCGCCTTATTACTCCGTAAAACAAAATAAGTTTTTATCTGTGTTTTCATAAGGTAATACAGCGTAACATTGTATTGATAGGTGCACATCACCTAACAATTCATTAATTAACGGTAAATATCCATTAGATTCTGCTATAATTGGCCATACGTTACAAAGCGTTTTCGATGAGTACGTATATCGGTATTTGTAATAACTAATAACGGTTATGTTTGGTGTGATAGTATTGAACACATTTTGTTTTATTTCAAAAGCCGTAAATTTCCTCGCTATCTGGAATGTTCCTTATCCATCATTACAGTAACCTCCCCTTTTTCGAGCCAAACGATTTTAAATTGTAATCCATAAAATTTTCATAGAATTAAATGAAAATTAAAATAGTTGAAAAGGGGGGCTTCGCAACTTTTTCTGTAAAGAGGAGTAGTATCCCTCCCCCTCCTCCAAATACCCCCTCGCCCCCAATGGAAAGTCGTACCCATTATAAATACCTAAAAATTAAGATAAAATCAAATATGATGTCCAATTGTACAAAATTAATGTCAGATAAAATATTGCCGAATATACTTGTAATACGGTAGATTACCTCGCAGTAGTAAAAAATAACTCAGATAAAATATAATATATAATTGCTTACTTACTTAAAAACAAATTTACTTCCACTACAGAAAATTACTAACCACGGAACCATTTTCGATGAAATTTTTATGGTACTAAACAGAAATAATGCCTTTCAATTAAAAAAGAATTTATCTAAATCAATTCCAAAAAGACGAAGTTCTAAGCCTTAGAACTTTCCAACTTAGAATCTAAGGTTTACGACCAAATTAAGAGCATCCTAATTTTTTCGAAGCTAGACAAAAACCCTTTGTACATTTAACATTTGTTTTGCCCTACAACTCTATGATATGTGATACAGATAACGTCAGATTATCTCCAATAACGGACGTTAGGGGGCGTAATTATCTCCAGTAACTCGTTTTGGGAATGTCCGTGTCATGATAATAACTAATATTGTAAGGGCAGAAGGTCAATACGTGTTTTTGTAACTAAAGGTCGCGCAACTCGGTTTATCATTTAATTATTTACTTGATTACTGTACCTACTGTATCAGCCGGATCGTCCACTACTGAACACAGCCTCCCCTATTAAGGGGGTATTTGCCATAATCCACACGCTAGGCAGGCGGCTTGGGGATCGCAGTGGAAGATAGTAGTTCTTTAGAAGGCGCTGCTGCCCACCTTCCAGTATAATTATTTGAGTTTGACAGTCTGTAGGTTTGGCATCGACGAATCGACATGCTTTTAGAGTAGCGTATTGCAAAACGGAGCTCTTCGCAGTGTGCTTCTTCGGCTGTATACATGTCACTGTCATTTTGTTTAGATGCTGATATTATCCTCAATTTTCAGATAATGATGCCAAAGTCGTAATGTAAGCAATTGCCTGGCTAGCTACTGTTACATAATGTCACATCACTACTATTGTATCCCAACCCTACGTGGCATATACTCTGTCTTGTCTATGAGAGATATGCGTCCACTCCCGACACAGCTCGTTTAGTCATCATATTGTAATCCATTTGAATCAAATTATAAATTGAATCAATTGCGCCTAAGACATCATTTCATACAGCTACCACCCTCAAGTAGACAAATTTTACCAAGTACTTAAGGTGGAACAAGGCCTGTAGTTCTCCATACCAATGTATCCCTCTCTTTTCTGACTGGATAATGCCTCTAGAGCAATCATTGTTAACATAAAATCTAGGCATGCTATGTAGACATGACCCTGTGATTATCTTTTTGACAGCAATTAATACCAAAGAAAATATGACTGAAAAGCCTTGTTTTACCCGCCATGATCAGAGGAATTAGAAGTTAGACATAGAAGAAAATAATAGGCGCCTAGAAAATAAAGTAAATCTTATTAATGTTATGGCAAAAAATAATTGAATCAGGTCAGTTTTGGGGGAGAAACCAAGTAAATACGAAATGTCGAACTCGTGAAGTTCCTTCAAAGTCCTCACAGCCCTCGTTCCCCCTTACATTATGATCCGTTCGAGCATAGATAAACGATTATTTCTCTATGGTGCGAGCTAGTTCCCGATCTAGGTTATACCATTTTACCATGAGAACCTTCACTTACCATCAGGCGCCATAGTGATCAAAAGATAACCTATCGGCAATAAAAAAAATAACAAAACCATGGGAGTATTACGAAAAAAGATCACAGTGCATTTAATTTATACAGAAAACATTCTTACATATAATATAGACCAGAAGCGCAAGCCTCACACGCTCAGATATGTAAATACGTGTTAATTAACGAAATAAATAAAAATTACCACTAAATTTACGGCGTTTTCATACATGACAATGAGATTGAGGTTCAAGTGGGTAGTAAAAGTGCCGTTATAATAAACAAGAGTTAATTGGTGCCGTGGGATGACACCTAGAAATAATGAGTTGACCTTCAGCAAATTCTTACGCATTGTATAATTTATATACAATGCAAGAAATGTTTAATGATGACAAATAGATCTCAGCCAAAGTAGAAAACGAGCCTATGGTGAAACCTGAAACCACTTCTCTTTCTGTAGTATCATACATAGTTTTGTTTCAGTTTGTCTGATTTCGTGGGTAAGACCTAATCTCTGCCCACAGAAAATCAAAGTATTTTATTTTAGCAAAACATTACTTTCACTGTAGATACCTGACAGTAATGAAATAAAACTACGAGTATCTAAAGCTAAAATCTACATTAGAAAATAAGCTAACATCAAAAAACTACGTGTTATATATATTTACCTAGTTCTAAACTTCTTTTATTTACGCTGATTCGTATGAACTGACATCGATAAAGTTTTTGTCAAAAAAGTATGCCTTCGTTATTGCCCAATAAAGTAGGTAATTTAGATTCAATTTGTAACTTCCCGTGGGATTGCGGTATAATCAAGCAGGCGAAGTCATAGGTCACCTTGCTTTATTATAAATTGAATCCGAAATCAGTGAATATACAGAAATTGTGAGGCACATTTTTAAAATATGCCTCATATTTTCTGTCTGTGTTAAAAACTTATTTTTACCCATGATTGGTTTAAATTCTCTTAATCTCTCATTTAGATATACACGAATACCGCCAGCATGATCGAACCTAATGTGGTAAAGAGCATCTTTTTAAATAAACAAATTTTAAAAAACCTTTTTTCTTGAACATGATAAATAACAACGACTACAAGCAAGTATCGGTAAATTGATAGATATTGGCGAACGTATTATGTTAAGCTGAAGTATAAAGCCCCTTACAAGTTTAACATCGTATACTATTGTCTATAAATTTCCTAACATAAGCACAAAGCGCTTACCCAACATTTATCTTTCAATTAGCCATTCAGCACTCACAAGACATCATGAGCATAAATAAAGCGTATCTTAAACTATATATCAGTACGATTTGTAATCATTCCTGACTTGAAACCAAAATGTTACACAACTTGATCCAAGCTTTTGTTCATTGCAAAACTGATATCTCAATCTTAGATAAAGTTATTATTGTGAAGTATTGTAAGCGTATCAATAGCGCCTACTCTCGTCGTAAAAATAATGATTGATGAATGATGGCAGATTTAAGCTGTCAAAATTGCTGTGGACACTAATTGTGAAGTGGGTTAGAAATTAAAGCAAGGCCGCTTGTTATTGTTGTATTGCTTTAATTACGTCATCAGAACAATAATACATAAATAATATCTAGCACTCGTCCAAATGAGATGTATTTCTCTTTGTTGTTATTGAATGAACATAGTAGTTCATTCAACAAAAAAACATATACGAAAAAGTACCGATACATCTTCTTTATATAGTACAGAAAGATTTAATATAACTACTGTATCAGCGGGATTGTCCACTGCTGAACAGAGCCTCCCCCATTAAGGGGGGATTTATTCAGTAATCACCACGCTTGGCAGGCGTCTTGGGGTTTACATATCAGTTCCTCAGAAGGCGCTGCTGCTCTCCTTCCGGTAATTTAACGAACGGATAAACAGTCACATTTTTGCGAAACTTGTGAGGAGCAAAGTTGTGACGTCACGCGACCGATACGCTTATGCAAACCCCTCTGTTTCAGCTACCCTAGCGCGTCCCGGTTCGGTAGTGTTGGTGGTCGATCCTCCGCGAAAGTGTTGAGGCTCCCACCGCACTCTGCACCACCACCCTAAGGTGTGCTGAAACCCCACATCCGGCAACTACCCTGCGTCGTAGGCGGCCCGTGCACTCCGCTTGGTAGGAACCGTGCAGCTAATACCAGGTATTATATTGATAATACCGGACGTATTAGCGCAGCGATACGATTACATCTTCTACATCTGTTTGCTGCTTGGCGGTCTCCCTCTGTCGGCCACCTTGCTGGGCTATCCCGAACGGGGTTCCACCCGGTAGGGGAAGCGCCGCTTTGAGGCCCCAAGTAGTAGCAGAACCAGAGAAAGCACGTAAATCACCATCACTGCATCACCAGGTCATCTTCATATCATCAACACCATCATCATACATCATCATCATCCATTACTATGGCGGACCCACCGCCCCGTAAGGATCCTGATCCTGACCCACCGGAAGGCATAGTATGCCGATATTTAATGGACCCCACCAAGTCCGTGATTGTGCCGGCAGCCGCGTTAGGATTACGCAAGGCGCCGCGACACAAGAAAAAGGACAAACCCAAGGCGGCGGAAGGACTCGCCACTGTGGAGGCTGAGCCCACCACCAGTGCCGAAACCGCACCAGCCGCACTTGGTGTATCATCATCCACCCAAGCGGGTTCACCCCGCAAACGCCTAGAAGAAGCCGTCTTATCACAGGCAAGGACGTTACCCGGTCCAGGACTCACAACGAGTGGGTCTGAGTACCCACCACGTTGCGAAACCGCAGGGGAGCCCTCCACCAGAAGGTGTAAGGTAAGACGGCCACCCACCTCCTCGGACTCCGACACTGAAGCCGGCGGAGACGAAAAAAGGATTAAAATTAAAAAATCCATCACTCCCAAGAAACGGTCACCCATCCATAAATTGGACCGACCACTACGACCCTCAGGTCAATCGAATACAGCGGCGTCCCTGGACGCCTCACACGAGTCCTCATCGGGTGGGGGGCCAGCCAATATCACCGCTGACAGCACCTCACCCGACTCATCATCATCATCATCACCATCCGACAATGAACAGCAAGTGTTCAGGGACACTCATTCTACGTCATACGCTGGTATAGAACCAGTGCCAATGCACGCGGCTCCTATGCCCTCACCACCATCACCATCACCATCGGCGGGAAGATCATATGCAGCCACCTTGGAATCACCAACGCCCGTAAGAACGCACATCCACACAACTACTATAAACGCTAATACAAATGCGAACATAGCAGTGGAAACAATCACACCGCAATTAGCGGCTACTACTGCAGGGCAACTAACAGGCTATCCACCCATTATAGTAGACTCATTGCCCGACTGGGTTCCTTTGTTCGCACATATGCGCACCATACTTGGAAGACCGCCAAACGTTAAACCTTATGGAAAAGGGTTTAGATTTAACTGCAGTACGGCGGAAGAATTTAGACTCGTGCAAAAGAACCTGACAGAAGCAGCAGCAAAAGACCCGCGCGTAGCATGACACTGCTACGCGACGAAAGAAGAATTACCTACGAAAGTGGCGGTTAAAGGGCTGCCCTACGGAATTAGCCCCACCGACATAGTTCACGCCTTTAAAGCCAGACAATATGAAGCTAAGTACGCGAAGGAAATTCTACCCAGAAAAGGGGTAAAAGGGGGGCCCACGTACTATGTGATCTTAGAGAGACAGACTACAGAAAACTTAAGAAACTTATATGCTATAACTGAAATGTTAAACATACCAAACATTAGCATTGAAGGTTGGACCCCACGCAAAGGCACAATACCCCAATGCCACCGCTGCCAGACATTCGGGCACGCGTCTGGTGGCTGCCACAGGCCTCCGCGCTGTGTCAAATGCGCTGGAGAGCACTTAGCGGCGGACTGTGACACAGTGGGCCCACCAAAGTGTGCAAATTGCAAAGGGCCACACGTCGCCTGCAATCGAAAGTGCCCCCACTACCTTCGGGAAGCAAGGAAAAGGGGGGTATTAATACCGCCCCCCTATCCAAGACAACAACAGCAACAACAATTACAACAACAAGAGGAAGCACCACCTAGACAAGCGCAACACATGGCTCCCTACTACCTCACGGCACCAATAAACTTGGAACAGCCAGTAATAGCCAACCTTCCCACACCAAGGGGTGCCCCCCTCCCCAACAAGAGGAAAAATAGGAAGAAAAATAGAAGGCGTAGTCGCGCAAAACCACAGGACGCTATGCAACCGCCCGCAGCAGCTTCCACCCCGCGACCGGCGACACCAGCACCAACAAGCAATAAACAATCAGCAGAGGCGACTACATCAAGGCCTCCGCCACCACCCTTTGTACCGCCACAAGTAGAGAGAAGGAGCGCAACAGATAAAGGAGCGGAGCCCAGACGCTGGGAAGCAACCCAAGTGCAGCAGAGACCCCCACGCCCCCTATCAAGGGGCACGGGACTCCCCCCCTCAAGATCACAATCCAGGGGGGCAACAACAGCACACCAACCTAGGCCCCAATCAAGGGGCACGGGACCTCCTCCCCCCCCAAGACCACAATCCAGAGGGCCAACAGCGCACCAGCCTAGGCCCCAATCACGGGGACCGCAAATCAGTCAGCCGCGGACGGCCTCAAGGGGACCACAACCTGGCCCCCCCAGACCACAGCCCCCCCCCTTTCTACGTTGACCCCAGGGCGACACAGCAGCAGGGGTACAACGACCCGAGATGGAGAGGACCACCGCACCCAATGCATCAATGGGGGTACGGTATCCCGGACCCCAGGGTAACCACATACCCAGAACAATTTCAAAGAAGAGGGCCAGCCCCCCACACATCAACAGCAGCACCAGCGAGCAGCGGTGGGAACCCCCTGACTATCATTCTGGGGGTCCTAACGGAACTGCTCGCCTCCATCGCCGCCGGGACCGACATCCAAGAGGCGGCGAGGAGAGGTTTAACAGTTTTGGCTCGCATCCAGTATGGATAGGAACTTACGGATTCTATACTGGAACCCCAATGGTATCCGGGAAAAGAGGAAGGAGCTGATTACACTCGCCCAGTCGCAGAACGCGCATATCATTCTCCTGGGCGAGACAAAGCTAAAGCCGAAACTCGACTTCAAGATACCAAACCACTACACATACAGAAATGACTATGTCACCGAACAAGGCAGAGCATATAGAGGCACGGCAGTCCTAGTAAGGAGAGACATCGTGCACGATGAGCTGCCCATCCCACAGTTGCAGGAACTCAACGCAAATGGTGTGACCACAAATACCAACCACGGTGAACTGCTTATATATGCAGGATACAGACCGCCAAAAAGTTCGCTCAATACAAAAGATTTTGAGACGATCTTAAATGGCAGTAAACCCACGCTGCTGATTGGAGACTTCAATGCCAAGCATACAGCGTGGGGATCCAGAATTAACAACACACCAGGAAAGATCCTATACAAGGCAGCAGAGAAGCACGACTTTGAGATAGTTGGACCTAACGAACCGACTCATGTTCCTACAAACCCTGCACATCAGCCGGATGTACTTGATATAGTGGCCTATCAAGGGCTACAAGGGAGCATAAATGTGGAGGTGCTGTACGACATGGACGAACAGCACCTCCCAATCCTAATAACCCTGGGACTAGAAGCCAGCCCTTTAGCCCAAAAGGCAAGACAAAGAACAAACTGGCAACTATATGCACAACTTCTGCAAGACATAACAATAGGACCAGTGAACACAGCAGAGGAGATTGACGGTGCCACCGAGCTACTTACAACCCGGATGAAGGAAGCCAAAGATCACTCAACAACATTGAGCCCACCACCAAGTAGAAGAGTCGAACTGCCCACGCTACTACAGAAAGACATAGCGAAAAAGAAAGAGCTAAGGAAACAGTGGGCCAGTACGAGATGCCCAGTAATCAAGAGGAAACTAAATGCGTTGTCAGCAAAAGTCGCACAAGCAGTGGAAGGTTGGCGTGGTGACTCCTGGGACAGAGTTATTGACCAGGCGACGGAGCACACGTCCAACCTATACCATCTAAATAGAGCGCTCACAAGAGCGCCCCAACCCATTTACCCTTTAGTGGTAGACGGAGAAAGGAAATATGATCCCAGGGTGAGAGCGGAAATACTGGCTGATCACCTAAAACAGCAGTTCACGCTCCACCCTGTTCGCGCAGAAGCAAGTCGAGCAGCGCGCAAGCACCACGTTGACGTCCTCCAAGAAGTCACGAACCTGCTAAGCAGCCAAGCCAAACCGCTGGGAGGGGATGAGTACATCTCCCCAGCGGAGACGTGGCGTGCAGTGAGACGGCTCCCCAGAAAGAAGGCGGCAGGACATGATGACCTTCCAATTGCAGCTATTCACCAACTCCCAAAGAAGGGCTTAGTAACCATCACTAAGCTCTTCAACGGGATCATAAGGACAGGACACTTCCCAAACGCGTGGAAGTTAGCGAAGGTCATCATGATCCCTAAAGCAGGCAAAGACAGGAGACAGGCCCAAGCTTACAGGCCGATCTCACTGCTTCCACACATGGCCAAGCTCTTCGAGCGAATACTGCTCAGAAGACTGCGCCCACACTTGGAACCCAGGGAAGAGCAATTTGGATTCCGAAGCAGACACTCCACCACCTTGCAACTAGCGAGAGTACTAAACGAGATGGCAGGAAACCTCAACCGAAACAAGAGTACAGTGGGAGTGTTCCTGGATGTAGAGAAGGCCTTTGACAGGGTGTGGCACGAGGGCCTTCTCTACAAACTGGCGCACACTACACTTCCAAACCAGTACATTAAAATCATAGCAAACTTCCTGAAGGAGAGGAGATTCTATGTATCGGTGGAACACAGAGTGTCAGACCACCGAACAATACAGGCCGGCGTACCACAAGGCAGCTGCCTTTCGCCTGGACTATACGGCCTGTACACCAACGATATCCCTCTCCTAGAAACAACAGGAGAAGGCGCTGAACCCATCATGTTAGCATTGTACGCGGATGACAGCGCATTCCTAACCAAATCGGCAAGTGCAAAACAAGCCACCAGGAAGATGCAGAAACAGCTAGACCTGCTGCCTGAGTGGCTTGATAAATGGAAGATAGCGGTAAATGTGGGGAAAACGTCCGCAATATGCGTTAACAGGAAGAAGACGGACCCACCAAACCAACTACAACTCCAAGGAGTCAACATTGAGTGGCAAAAGTCAATAAAATATTTGGGAGTCACTATTGACAAACGGCTCAACATGGTACTACAAGCAGAGCATGTGGTGAAGCACGCGAGGGCGGCCAGAGCACTGCTGAGACCTGTGTTGAACTCAAGACTACCACTCAGAACCAAGCTGGGGATATATAAGACTTACGTACGATCAAGACTGACATACGCCGCCCCAGCTTGGTACAACCTCTGTTCAAATGCGAAGAAAAACAAAATACAGGCTCAGCAGAATATCGCCCTCAGGGTGATCACCGGCGCCGGACGATACGTCAGGAACACGACAATTCTACAAGACTTGAAAATGGAAACAGTAGAAGAGTTCGTTGTCCGCCTAACAAGAAAGATGTTTGACACGGCGGACAACGGGCCACACATACACCTGCGCGGCATAGCGCCGCTTCACGCGAGGCCGCCAGAGACCAAGTGTAAGTGGCGCCCCCTACCCAGGGAACTCCTAACCCTGGGTGAAGAGGGGTCCACTTAACCTAGGAATACAAAAGGGAAAACACTTGACAAGGAACAACAAAAGAAGAAGCACAATGTGCACGACAGACACTGCGCAGAGCGGCCATAACCATGTGAAGCCTGCGCAGTGAAAAAGTTACCAAGAGGTAGTTGCCCCTTGAGGTACTGCAGAGGCCATGAGCTTCGGCTCGATGCCTCATCCGACCCAGAATCTGAAAAAGGGTTGATGACACTGATGATGATGCGAAACTTGTATTTGAAAATTCTTAATCGTTAAGAAGTTCAAAAAAGTTTATTGAAAACAGCTGCAGTAATTTTTTTTTTGCCTATTATTCAAATCATTTTGTTCGTTTACAATTTCTATTCAAGTGGTGTAAAAGACTTCCGTACGTATTTATTGACGAAATGACCATACATAGTATATATTTTATTCTGAATCCAAACAATGATCCTGAGATGAAGAGTTCACCTCCAAAGTGACTAACACCATGGAATCGCCTCCTTAAGGAAACCGCAGGATGCAGTTAATTTTCTATTATAGTCGTATAAGATTTAAACTACTTCTGCATAAGAACAGACGACCTTTGAACTGAACTTATCACCCGGAGCTCCCACTTTACTCCCTCTTAGTTTCCCATAAAGTTTCCAGCGAGTCCAAAGTTCCTACCATCACTTTGTTAACGCAAACTTGTCAAGTAAGGCAAACAATAGCAGGCGTAGGAGGAACATTTGTTATGGAAACAAATGAATAATTTGACAGAGTTACAAAAGGGCAAGTACTTTGGACGATAACGCATAATAGTATATTAGATAATGAATTTGTAATGTATACGGTTAGTATAAACATGATAATGGAAATAGGATTTATAGAACGACTGCTTAGAATTTCAATAGCAAATATTGGAGTTGTGTGTAAAGGAGTACTTTGGTATTCTCTGCTCACGTTGTTACTAGTATATTTGTCTAGATCTTATCAAGCTTTGCCAAGTCAGTGATTTGTGTTATTGTTATGGTTCTGTTACTTAGTTATTTTACTTGTATTCTTGGAATATAACAATGAAAATACGGGTAAAATCACTAAGGGTGAATTTCACAAATTTTGTCTCCCCTCCTTGGGTGGTCTCCCCCCACCATTATCCTTGGGTGTCGTAAGAGGCGACTAAGGTTAAAATACACGAAATGGACGCCTAAGAAACTACTGTCTTCCACTGCGATACCAAAGACGTCTGCCAACCATGGGGATTATGGCAAAATCCCCTTGATGCGGGGGAGGTTGTGTTCTGCAGTGGACAATATGGGTGATACAGAGAATTTCACCACCTGGGGTATAAATAAACAAGGATAACTTTAATATCTATTTTCATCTATCTCTTGTCACCAGATATGTCCAATGATATTGCTGTATTTTATATTAACCGTGATATCGACTTTTAGGTCTTCTATCAGGCAGACAGTTGTAGCTATGGAAAAATATATGCAATATAATATAAAAACAAATGTGGCCACATTGTTACAGGTAATAATACACCTTATTTCTATACCTACAACGGCTGTCACATCTTATAAATGTCAAATCAATGAGTTTTCATTTCTCCACGGAAGAAATCCAACATTTCAAAAAGTAGGACTACGTTTGACGTTCTATTCTAGTAAAAGTCTATCACATTTTAATCGTAGTAGAGTATAAAATTAGCTGCGTATAGTTGAAACCAAGATTGGTGATACTGGCCCTATATAAGTGTGATATATGCCATCAAGCCCGACCAAGTTATTTTATTTATGTAGGTCAATCAGTCAGCACGCTCGTGCAACGACGACGCCTGATTGTTCACGTCGTGAAGTTGACTATATATTTCTGAGAACTATATATAAATGTATCACACATCTACAAATACAAAAAAAAACTTCCTACCCTTATACCATTCATGCAGGGTCGGTACCAGGGTTGTTGCGAATATCAGCATCAGCATCAGCATCAGCGGATTATCAGCATTGATTTAAATATCAGCATCCGCATCAGCATCTGCATCATTTGATGCTGATTTTATTGCTGATATTCAGGTCGTGACATGACCGTTGTAGGCGGGGCGTAGATTTGGCGGCGGTGGCTTTTGACCAATTTTTACTTGCTAAGTTTAACTTGCCATGGAATCACCATGAATTTTGAACGCAAACCCGTAATACTAAAATGCGAAACTTTCGACGATCGGCACACAGGGGATATCATTGCCGAAAAATACGAATCTATGTTAATTGAATGGGGTATATCAAAAAATCAGGTACACTGCCTTATTAGAGACGAAGGGTCAAATATGAAAAGGGCCATGGCAATATCAGAGTTTAGCGATATAGATTGGGCGGGGCATAAAATTAAATTATGTGTGAAAAATGGATTAAAGTCCCACCAAAGTATAATAGACATAAGAGAAAAATAAAAAAAAATATCTAACCATTTTAATCACTCTACAATAGCACAGAAAGAATTGAATGTTATTCAAGAACGCCTAAATCAATCTAAATTAACGGTTTTTCAAGACTGCGTCACTAGATGGAACAGTACATTTGACATGATGGAGAGATATTTAAAAATTAAAGATTCATTGAGCATTTACAGTAATAACCATAACATACCAGGCATTTTACCTGAAGAGAGGAAAATAATGAAAGAGTGGGTGGATTTGTTGCGACCCTTTAAAGAAAGCACACGGGAACTCAGCAACTCAAATGCGTTGATTTCATCGGTCATCCCCCTTATTCATGTACCTACTCACGAAGAAACTTGATGAGCAATTAGCTAAAACAGATCACTCAGAAGCTATAAAACATTTTATTAAAACGTTAATTACAAATATTTCCGATAAGTTTTATGATATAAATTGCAATATCAAAATTTTTGGATCCGCGATATAAATTTAAATTCTTCAGTGAAATTTCAAAGGAAAGTATTGAGTTTGAAATACTAAGACTAGCCAATAATAATGGAGACGAATCTGGTCCATCATCTCCTAAGAGGTCAAGAACTGCTCCTCCGATGGAAACAGAACATAATGACACAGACAACCCTCAACTAGCAAAGCTTGCAGACTAAGCTGCAAAATGAACTTAAAGTTTTACTAGATTCAAGTGACGAAGAGAGTAAATCAATTTCAGATGCGAATTCGAAACTTAAAAATCTACTATTAAAGCAATATATCAAAGAAAAAAAAATATTGTTTCACAAAATCCACTTGACTGGTGGAGAACTCATGGAACAACAACATATAAAGAATTTTCTGTGCTGGCTCGGAGATTCCTGTCACCTCCGCCGGCAAGTGTTCCTAGCGAACAATTGTTCAGTAGTACCGGAATCGGTATCTCCACCGTCTTGTAATCGACTGCAAGGAAAAAAGGCAGTTTAAGTGTTATTTTTTAAATATAACTTACCTCTAATACATTTTCAGTATTAATTTTATTAATAGATATACTAAGATATACTAAGATGCGTGGTTATTTATAATAAGTTTATTTCTATGTGTTAGGTCATAGCAATTACCTATTCAAGAATCGAGAAATGTACAATTATTGATTATTTTTGATAAATAAAAGTCACAGTGTTATTATAACTTACCTTTTCTTTAAAATGCCTAATAAAGTTATCACTTTAACCAACGATTTCATAGTTGTATATTATATGTATATTTTTATAACAAAGATATTATTATTAAATTAAAAAATACATTAAAATCAGCATCCGCATCAGCATCAGCTGATATTAATTTAAAAAAATCAGCATCAGCATCAGCATCCGCTGATATCCAAAAAACCTGCATCAGCAACAACCCTGGTCGGTACCATATGTTTTCTCTTAAGAGATAAAGGACAATACAAGAACATATTAATAATACATTTCCTCTAGTACACATAGGACAATACGAGGATATATACATAAAAAAAAATCATGTAATTTAAGACCGGCCGCTTGCCTCGTGCATACCCTATGTGTGTGCCTTATAGATGTAAATAAAATATATAATACTAGCTTGCCGGGCGCGGCTCCGCCCGCGCGTATGTCGGTTATCGCGCGAAAACATTAACCTCTTTTTGTGCAGTCGGATAAAAACTATCCTATGTTTTTTCCCGGGTCTCAAACTATCTCCATACCAAATTTCATTCAAATCGGTCCAGTAGTTTTGGCGTGAAAGCGTAACAGTCTGTCTGTTACGCTAGACAGACAGACAGAGTTACTTTCGCATTTATAATATTAGTACTGAAAGTACTGAATACTGATTCTGTAGGATAAGACAAATATGCCTCATCTAAAAACATTCAATATAATACAGCTCTAAAATGTGACTGAAGCAAGTTTTGTATCCATTTAGTAAATTGCATTGATAGAAATTTTATTTATTATTGTATGTAGCAATCATATATAAAAGAAAATAAAAGATCTATTCCATTTATAAAAAGCTTACTTTTATTTGAATAAAATTTAAAAATTCGCTCACGCTTTTTAAATATTGCGTAGTTCTGTTTCGGTCATTGGTCAACAAGGTCCCCCCGTCCTATGCTCTTAGTCTGATTTTATTTAAAAGGCTACATGACCTATTAAGAGCGACGGTACCGGCAAACCCAATATTAATCTCTCTGACATTAGTATTTCAGTTAAAATTCCTATCTGTATCTTCTTACCCAATGAAATTAATATGTACTTAAATGCCACCACAAACAAATACCCATGGAGGTCATAACTTAAATCCATTACGCGAAACCTGCAGTATTTCCCAGATTAATACTCGAAAAAGTAATTAAGCCCGATGCCATCAGTATGCGTTGAATATTTCATAGCTTATTTCGGAGTCCTGGAGCCCACTGAAAGCGTTCAAACTTTAAACGCAACGGGGCCTATGCAAATGGGGTCGGTACCTAGTGCAGATGGAGTGGGTTTATAAATTGTTTTTTTCCTTTTCTACTACATTACGCAAGTATTTCTCAGAAACGGGATAACTGTTTTGTAAGGCCTATTAAGTTTTTATTAACACAGACATACTTTTGAGCTTGTATAAGTACTATAAGGCTCGTATTGATAAATGTATCTCAAAGTTTTGACGAATTTTCAAACGTCAATACTTGATCTTCGGGAAAGGGTCGAGTCCATGTAACTTGCTGTGAACACCTTTTTCTTCAGTAGTACAAATAGCACACTCCAAATCACTCCTTAAAGCGATTATTTCAACAGTTTTGCAACAGAGTGTCGAAAAATGTTAACAATTATTATTTTCCCTTAAGAGTTAAACATTTCTCTATGCATAGTTTACTTTGCCCAAGGCGTCGAGTCCCTGAAACTTGAAACGCTGCAAACAAGTTTCATGCAAATTCTGTCCAAACAATTACTTAGGAACTATGGAATATTTTAAGCTGCACTCGTACATAATGTCGGTTTATTCGTATTTACATCTACTTTTGTAAACTTTGGAATTACGTCTGTTTCTAGAAAATTACTGGTGCTGTTTTTAACAGGCTTTTATGTTTTGGTATCTTTTAATTGGTTTAGGTTTAGGTACTTTACATTTTGGGCCATACAGAGAAAATTGTTTGCATATGAACTTTTTACATTAAAAGGCTAGCTTATAACCTATTGGTAAGCGATGATGCAATGATGACATTATTGAGGCTAAATAGAGTTATTGGCAAGGACAGGTGCCGCAAGTGCTTGGCGATAAATTCTCTATTTTGAGGGTGGTGGCTGGTAAGGTAAAATTAGAGGAAATCATACCTCCCTACATTACACACGAAGGCTTGTACCTAATTTAAAAATGTTGACACATAATAACGTGTTAGGAATATAATTGCTCCTATTTTTTATGGTCCGAAAGACAGATGTGAAAATTATTTATGGTTGAAGAGGACTTCCAAATGAATAAATATTGAATATAATATTATAGGACTAACAATTTCATGTCTTAAGGTAAGGAGCGCTGTGCAGTTCTATCGCATTTGATATGCATCTGACTATATTGGCAACGGTTACCGCAGACCAGGTGGGTCCTGTGCTTGTTCCATCATAATCATAATAAAAAAAAACCAAAAGATACACGTATAGGTAGGATATTTATAAGTATCCGCAGATATGGAAGAATATGACGATGATGAACTAGCAATAACTTTTAGCTTGATTTTTTAAATCTATACGAAAAACTAAACAATAATAATAAATACTTTTTAAAGTATCCTAAAAAACATTAAATAATATTTGAATAAAACACTTAAAAAAGCATAAAATTATATATCTAGTGACAATTCCGCCTAATTTTCCTGTCATCTACGTGACGTCACAAACATCACGCAGCCTAACCGGAAGAATACCCGACTAGTTTCGCTTCTAAACGAAGCATCTTCAGGAGGTCTTGACTCACCGAGCGCATCGATCGTGCGCTCGGTGTGTCAAGACGGTGAGAAGAAGAGGTTTTATGCTTTTTTAAGTGTTTTATTTAAATATTATTTAATGTTTTTTAGGATACTTTTAAAAGTATTTATTATTAAATATGGATTTCCGCAAAGTAACGCCTGAATCTATTCATTACCTAAACAATAATATTAATTGATTGATTCATGTATACATCCTTGGCGAACAATTATTGTTCTACCTATCGAATGAACGACCAAGGCACGTATCTATCAACCCATCCAATACTAACATAATATTTATTCCTTCGTATTATCACCTGACTTCTGAAGTTGATAACCTGAGGAGAAAGCAATAAATAGGTACTTTTATCAAAACCTTCGGAGATGAAAATTGTGTAATCTGCCTGAGTAATGACTAAGAAGAGACATCAGTTTGATAGCAAAATAGTAGTGCTAAGTGCATCATGTTTCACGCGTCATCTGAGCCTGATTTATCTTAGCTCTATGGAATCTTATATGTTTCTATCTAGCGACAATCGTAAATACACTACCACTATGATAAAAAAATCGAATCCGACAAACCAGACAAACAGATAATCCAGTGATCGTATAAGGATTACGTTTTTTTACACGACTGCCCAAAAAAGAAGTGTTATTTTTAATATTGTTAAGTTTGCAAAGACGCCTGCTAGGCGAATTACATTACAAAATTACAAATTTTACGAGAGAAAAAATTATAGTCATGTGCGGGATTCGAACCCGCGTCCATCCACCCCTTTAGCCGGGGTATGCTCTAACCAATTGAGCTAACATGACACAATGACTCATAACTGTAATTCTTGCTCTCGTTCTTACGAAGTATTACTTATAGTATTCGTACGAAGGTAAACAAAAAGTGCTGTCGCAACTTGTCTCGGCCTCACACCCACGTGTATTAATGTACATTACCTAATTTTGTTATCCACGATTTGCGCAGGCTAGAATGGACTTGCCAGATGTAAAATATTCCAGAGATTTCTTAAACAAAATGTTTAATCCGAATGGTAAATGAACAGTAAATTTTTTATGGCCCTTTAGCATTTGTTTATGATCGAAATCTTTGTATTTGTACTTTATCACTCGTTGAACGCACCTCTATTTATCACACAATTCCACCCGATGGGCACTTTAGTGACCCAAATACAAAATATGTAAAAAAGTGTATAATTTAATAAAATTATGCGTTCAGTTCACCTACGCTTAGAACCGCAAAAAATAATGTAACTTTTCTTTAGCAGTAAAAAAGTAGAAATGAATACAAATAATGTATGTATTCCCCGATTTGTGGGGCCTTAGTATAACTAAGGCGTTGATAAGATCAAACGCATAAGGATATTAGCAAATAAGTAATCAACTAAAGCAGATGTCAATTTAGTACCAAAACTTTAAAAATAACAAGCGAATAAGTGTGTCTAGTGCACACCATACTGTTATTCGTAGTGCACACCCCGCACGTGTAACATAGCGTGCCCCATTACTAATCTCAGTCAGAGATTTACAGATTTGAGGTGTTCTCTCTAAGATAATGACAATTGCAAAAAATAATCTTTACACAAAAACAAGCAGTTTTAAACAGGACCTTGAATAATAGTAGTCTACACCATTTATCTATAACTAATAATTACAGTTGTTTGAAGTCTTGCCGATGGCTGCTATCATTTGAGCAGCCACTTTCTACACAAACAACTACACAAATTAATCATATCGCTTATCTCGAGGGCACTACGGTATCCAATCACCGGTACCTACTCTAGACGACTATATCCCCATCGGTTCCCCATACTGAAAAATAAACTACAATGCAATTAGAAATCCAACTATCACCAGAATTTCCAGATTTTTCCACACGCGTTACCTGGCAAGCTAAGTCTGGTCTAGCCTAGTCTAGATTTATGATGGTCGCCCGCGTAGGAGCCGTTCGCCTTGTACCACGTATCCCACAATCCCACTTGTCAGATGGTAGACAATAACTCAGTCTATAAAACCAACTGACGCGTTTGACAAACGATTTATAATGATAACCTACGTGAGCTTTAAAATGGCAGTTGAATCATTATTGACATCACAAGAGAATTGTCTCATTTACGCGATCGATTTTGGTTTGAACGAGCGATGATCAGGTTTTTTCCATTCATTACAATCATAAGTAATAAAGAAGTCTATTTTACTTTATTACAATTTGCAGATAATTATTTATTATTAGATTATTTATATTTATTAATATATGATAATTCAAATTATATAATTTTCAGGATTTACATGCCGACATCCAAAAAACCCGCTATGTGGAATTTAGTTATTTATTTCGTAACAAACTGTGCTAGCCTACATTAACAGTTCTTGGGGAACCAAAGCTTTCATCAGAGCCTTCAAAAACAACTCAACAAACTCTTCAATTATTGATAGCTATAATCTGCCTGTAGCTTCGACTTTTCTCCTTCTGTCATTGCCAGACGAAATGAGGGTCAGTTGAAGAAGGGTTCCTTAAACTGACCTTCATCTCGTCCAACCTCGTCACAGGACGCTCTAAACTACGTCTGCTGCTTAACAGAAGACGCCTAATTTTGTACGTGTGGAAAATTAATTAACTCATTCCCCCTTCACCCGGTGGCAGGCGGCTCATCACCAACTCTCCATCAACGTCCACACTAGCAAGTGCTCCCACTTTTGTAGACAACGTTCACGCTTACATACTCTTCCGCGTCTCAGAAGGCGTTGGCGCCACCTGGGGTGCCATTCCCGTGTCAAGGAAAAGCTATCGCTTCTCGGCCTTTTGGCTAAGATTCTGTTCTTTTCAGCTTCGCACAACACGCCTACTTCAACTCGAGACTGAGACAGCTCATGAAAATTCTATTATCACAGCTCGCTGATCACTGATTTACCTGAATTAATCAGCTACTTTTGTTCCACACCAAAAAGTCTACTTCCGTATAACAAATGCCAATCTCTCAAACATAATTCGTAAAGAAATTTATTCATAATACTTCGTTGATATTATTGCTATATTTCTAGCATAATTCTGGATATCTCCTTCCGTGGTATGTTGATCTCAATAGTTTATTTATCTCCAGATCAGATTTAGAGGTAATTGGACAGGCAAGTCGTATGTCAGTCACTTCGCGAACGGTATCGACACTTACCACTGTATTGTGCAGAAATAATGCAAAGCTGTACCTACTGACAGACAACGATTGACTATAAGAAAATTGAAAGTCAATTCGTTTGAAATAAACAAAACATAGAAACATACTTAAGTAACTTATTGAAGTCGGGACGTTTAAAGTGTTTGCATCAACATCAGTTTTCTCAAGACATTTCATGTTTCCCAATGATAAAAGGCGGTGGTTTCTACTTTTTAGGGTTCCGTACCCAAAGGGTAAAAGCGGGACCCTATTACTGAGACTTCGCTGTCCGTCCGTCCGTCCGTCTGTCCGCCCGTCCGCCGGTCTGTCACCAGGTTGTATCTCAACAACGGTGATAGCTAGACAGTTGAAATTTTCACAGATGATATATTTCTGTTGCCGCTATAACAACAAATACAAAAAGTTGGCCAAGGGCGAGTCGGACTCGCGCACGTTAAAACAAAAAAAGGTAATAATATGAAGTCTAATGTTGTATAGCTAATGGTACGGAACCCTTCTTGCGCGAGTCCGACGCGCACTTGGCCGATTTTTTCTGATGATACGCCAACAATATTTAATGATAAATTTTGTCAATCATTGCATTTGTCTATTACGCGTGACTTGTCAACTTTTTCCTGTGTTTTGGATGGCGATAAAATTTTTAATATTATTGCAATGAACAAAACAATAACACTAATGGTTTTCTTACGGTCCGCATTCGCCTGCCCTAAGTCATAACGTAATAATGAGAACTACAAAATAATGAAGCACACAATTAAATAGTTTAATGCCTCACCTAGAAATTTATTGCTACTTGTTCTATGGGTGGCAGCAAAGTCTAAAGTTTTTTAAAGCCCGGACACCAACACGCTTTTATTTTGTCGCTGCAATATTTGCGTTGTGGCTCGTGTGTGAGCGGCCTAATAAGTATGGATATACTGGTTATGCTAGTATTAAACTACTTCTTCAGACTGGTATCCAATGTCTAAAAAAGTACCTTTATTATATAAAATATTATAATTAGTAGCTTTTAAATGTAAACTGACATCAACGGCGGGATATAATTTGGTTTTTCTGTTATTGCTAGGTCGTTTAATTTCGGAGTTTTTTTTCGATATTTACTTTATTTGATAATACTCATTGGATTAATTACGTCTGTTACGGGTGTAACAAAATTTTAATATTTTTACGGTTTTAGGGGCCATTTATGGAATCATGTGTACTGTTGTTCGATAACTTTTCAACATTATCCATGCGATATAATTTTTAACTCGCGAATACCACGAATACCATGTTGAATAGTTACTTAACATAGCTACAAGTGCGAAAAATCTTTTTAAATTTTCTGCCCCAGACGTAAGTAAATACACCTTAGATTTATTAGCAGGAAGGAGTCGCTGAGTTATTGTTATTTTAGCAATCCACTTTGAGGCTTTCAAATATTCGATAATATAGAGAATTTTATAATTCAGTGTTTTCAACATTATTATTTATTTAATTTAGTCATATACTTAGGTGATTTTTTAATACTTATAAGTGGGTATTAAAATATCGAAAGTAGGTATATAGGCGAATATTAGGTCAGAATATTAGAATTGCAAGACCTAAGCTTATCCAAGAAAAAGTTAATAGTATAATTCTATGAATATAAAAACACAAATATTTACACGTGCTATATTTGAACATATACATGGGACAAGTGAACGTAAGTGTTGGAAGGGGAAGATAGTGATTTCGGAACGTTCCGAAATCAAACTCAATACGCTGCGATGAAAAAGGCCAGGTCAGGAGTAGGTACCCTAAACCGACGCTTATGTATGAAAGGATTGATGAGTGTATTTTAATAATATTAAAAAACAAAAAAAACTTCATAAAACGGCAAACAGCAAATCCTAATCCTTGTTAATTTGTTTTATTTGAAAATTTATACCATAAAATTATACTTGCAGGTACTTGCCTCGGCACGTAGTGTGGGGCTGTGGGCACCATACGCTACAAAAAAGTACTTACACATTTATGTTTTCTATGAACAACTTGTGGCGGTCTTGCAGCCCGTGTGTGCTTGGCCTTAGCTAAATTGGCGCTCTTAATAATGAAGCCTGCAAATAGTTTTACCTCACGTAGCCGTCCATTATTGCTCGTACCTGCCAGGGTATTAGGGGTTTAAAAGCAAGTTTAATAAATATACGTTCTGGAAAACAATATGAGGATGAAATGTTGTGTTATTTGTTAGGTTAGGTTAGGTTAGTACTATGAGAAAATGGATTTGTTTTGGAATTTCTGAGATAACACTTTGAAACAGCTATGGACAAAAGAAAACCGGATAAGTACACAATATTAATTTTAAAAAATGTGCGAATGAGAGTCAGGTACCTATCGATCTATCTTTTAGTTCCGTACTGCAAAAGAAAAAAAAAATGTTGGTTTTGATCTTAATTTCGCCATTGTTTCTTGGTTAAATAGAGGATATGGTATGTACCTACCGACATTTCAGATCCATAGCTAGTTTACTTTTTGAGATAGAAACCGTGACAAAAATTATCTAATATTGAAAACTTTGAGTCACACATTTATTTAAAAAAAAAATGTTTGTACTGAACTTAATGAGCGCTATACAATGACCCCATATTTGTATGGGCTTTTTCTTTTCCCGCGGGGCACATTATTTGATGATTGAAGCCTCACTAAAAACAATATGTACCTGAAGTACTAGTACAATATTCTTCTTTGAATCGACGTTCTATGCATAATATTAAAAGTAAGGCTTGACAAATTACGTTCCATTTACGAGACACACGTGTCATATGGCCTATCAGACGTATATTAACAAAAACACACAGTGGAGTCTCTTTAACAGGGGTCCGTTTTGCTCTTTGGAATCGGAATCTTAAAATAGGACATTTTAATATTGAAAGTGCGGTCAATCCAAATAAGAGAGTAGGAAACATTATAGATTTTCTCTTTTTAAGGAAATAAATCCCAAGCGTCTACTCCATAGCTCAGAGAGGATAAAGGTTAGCCCGTGTTACTCTAGTACCAATTACTTCTCGGTTTAGCCACATTAATTGCGATTACACAAGTGTGAGTCGTTTTAAAGGCAATTACTGCAAATTCACTGGAAACTACCTTCATTTGAGCGTGATATCTGGAAAACACGGATGGATTTTGAATGGACTTTGTTTTCAGTGTGGGGTTTATATGAACAAGCGTCCCTACGTTTTCTGGACTTTATGTAGTGATTCTGACTTTGATTTTGCCACATATGCCCCATACGCCAGGTTAAAATTGATCTTTTGATGAAATTAATCAAATAAACAAAAAAAATTGGTGGGTACATATTGGTGGGTAAGTACACGGACTAACGTGGTTACCTATTCGTAACATCTTTGTTCGTAGATCATGAATCATTAAAGGATTGTTTTTAATTTAAATGTACTATCTATAGGTGATTTTAGAGATTACGAATTATAGAATAAGATTGCTTGGGACTTAAAGCAACACGGAACGGCGGAAGTCTACTCGTATCTCGCTTGCTCTAAAGATTACACCTACCCAAAGTGTTGTGATATGTATTTATAATGAGATTTTATAAACTCACTGCGCTCTAGTATATAATTTTCATACCGCTAATGTCGCGGTGGACAGCATATCATAAACGCCTCGTTTTATTTTAACACTGACTTGCTTATCTATAAACGAATAATCTGAACTTTAATAGTTCAGATTTACAGAGCATAATCGATTATAGACAACGATTATTTATGTTAATTTTATTAGATCACTGGGGCGGAACATTGGTCTTCAGAACTGGTTTAAAAGGTGTCCGTAAATGGTGGCACCATTAGTAACAACACTTTAATTGTTTGCCCAAAGATGAATAGACTCAATTAAATTGATTGAACTTCCTGATATACTAAATTACCATCGGTTTCCTTGGTGGATTAGAGTTTATGGAAGCTAAAAGTAGTGGTTTTTATCAAATAAAACATTGACACCTGTTTTATTGCATTAATTGTAACCAAACACTGTGTGTTCTATTTGTTTTACTTGCCCATCACATTATTATCAGATGGAGGGCTTTCACTGTTGACAAAATAATTATTTGTAACAGTGGACGTATTTCCTCTGAAGGAGCTCCGTTTGAAGGCCATTATGAAAACCCAATGAGATTTGAATAGTAAATTTTAATGTTAATGTTTTATATAGCCGGCTGTACTCACGCGTATTGGTCGAGATTGTCGACCTAGGTTTTGGGGATATCCGATGCCCTTCCTCAGGTGAGTTTACGCGTCTAAATCGCGGCTGTACTCCGCGCAACGTGAGTACAGCCGGCTATATAAAACATTAATAATTTTTTTTTATGCTTGATAGGTTAGCCTTTGACCACTATCTCACCTGATGGTAAGTGATGATGTGGTCGAAGATGTTGTTCACGCTAACCTAGAATTACTGGCTCTCAAGGACAGCTGCCGGAACACACCGTTAGGTGCTTGGCGACAGATTTTCAACTTGAGGGTGGTAGCTAGCCAGGCGGGCATTCGCAAAGTGCCCTACCACCATGCTGTAACGACTGCCATCCTAAGACAACCGAAACACGGAAGCGCTCAGTAGTAATGTCACCAGCGGTCACCCATCCAACTCAAGACCGCGGCGGACGTTGCTTAACTTTGCTGATCGATTCAGAATGGTTAAGCAAACTTCGCTACGAGCGCTTCAAAATATGTCTTATACTCACGGAAACTTTCAAACAAAAATGTTAATGTTTTTGTGAAATCGACTGTTAGACATTCTTGTCCCTGTGACTCTCTTCTATTTTGAATGTTATTACACTTATAGGTAGTATTTTTCATATTTGGATAATAATATCTATCGAAAACACTATCTATAATAAATTTATGTCAATTATCCCAAAGGGAATATCTATCCAAAACGCTATCTCTATAACAAAGAATTACACACATATCTAAGAAATAATTTGACTTATCTGGTAAACATAAAACTATGTCAATTATCACAGAGGGAATATCTATCCAAAACGCTAACTCTATAACAAAGAATTACACACATATCTAAGAAATAATTTGACTTCTCTGGTAAACACATATCTAAGAAATAATATGACTTATCTGGTAAACATAAAACTATGTCATTTATCCGAAATATCCGAGGTATTAAATCAACTTGCTTATGTTGCATGAAATAATATGAATAATACAAACAAACAAACAAACCTACGTAGTCAAATGAAAGAATTGATATCTGATTGTATTGATTCAATTGATTTAATCGAGTTTTATATAAAAGCCGCTGTGAATGGTTTCATCAGTCATTGTTGGCTTTAACCCTGTAGGAGTGACAAGCATTATGAAAGATATTGAATATTATCTCGATAATATATTTGCATATTTTGCTGAGATATACATTTTCTAGCTATATTATTATGAAGCAAATTATTGCTGTGATGGCTTGGTTATATTTGAAAATCCTGTGGCCACAATATATATTATAGTAATATCATATTGCTCTTTTAGAAATATACCACGTTATAAATGTTTATTTTTCTTTCCGAACCGCAACTGTTGATGTTTTCATACAAGCTCAAACATAACTAATCCAACCTATAAACATACACGAATGCAGATTAGATTGTAGGCCAATAAATACGTATTAAAATCGTTACGGGAATCGATTTTGATTTACGATGATTCATACGTTTTGATCGATTAACAGCGTGGGCATAAGCCTACGGTTATTGCAAAACTTAAAGCCCGGAACTAATCACTTGTATTAAACACCGTGGTTTATGGGCATCGTAATGGACCGTAAAGGAATTATCGGATCGAGATATACCGACTGTTTAGAAAACGATTATTTGAAAATGAGCCAGTTAACTCTCCTTTATACTTACTGTTTGCTTCGAACTTCCATAGCGTACACCTCTAAAAGGATGTAAGATAAACGAAAATGATGCCAATATCTACCTCGATTGGATTATTCAATTATTTAATAATCTGATGACAACTAATAGGCTAGCCTTAGCCTATTTCTTTTGTAGCGATGAAATTAGCTATTGAGTAAATTTCTTCGCTACAAAAGCAATATAGCTTTGTAAATAAGCTATATAGCTATATTATGGCTCTCAAGGAAGGAACACACAATCAGGGCTATTGAGGGTAAACTCTTGCAATAGAGTTGTATCACCGAAGCGACAAAAATCATCGAAGTCCATTGTAAATAAAAAATAAATGAAGGAATACACCTTTAGATACTAGTTTTACTGTTGCTCATTCGGCGTATTATTTTCTTAGTGGTATTTATTGAAATTCAACAGGAGGATGTGGGACAGTTCTTATATTCCTAAGCCGGGAACTATAAGCACTTCAATATGCACAAACAAAAAAGCCGACAGCATTCAACTAAATCTAGCTGTCAACGATATAATCGACAATACTTTTAAATACAAATACAATGCAATCCCCATTGTTTTCCTTAAGGAGGTACAGTGAGCATTCTTCACGTGCCAAATGCTTCAAAGACAATAGATAGCCGTCGCTACGGGATTTATTGAAAGCTTAATGGTATTCAGGCATTCTGTGACTTTCGTATAAGTGCAGAGTTTAGAACAAGAAGGTTTTACGTATTGGCAGGTTCATTGGGGTTGAAAATTCAAACAACGCCTTGAAGTAAAGAAATATGTCTTTTATGACGCCACTAATTATTCGTAGGACGCCACACAATATGTTTACTGTCTCTTTCTTTACAATTACAATTAAAAAAGTAATGATCGCATTTCATAAACTAGCCAGCAGTAAAATAAATATAGCAGTTTTTACACTCAAGGAGCTGCAGTTAGACTTGCCAGACCTATGTTTTCAGGACACGATCCAAATGTCTTCAGAGAGTTTGTAGAGTTTTATCGCAAAGGCATAATGATCTTCCTCGAGATAGTAAATATGTATTGAAGGGTAAATATTCATATAAAATTATATAAGTATAAGTATTTTAACGTGATGAAAAACTGGTTAAAACACCTATGTGGTGTGTGGCACTATTTTTGGTGTTATAGGAAATTTTTTTTTCTTCAACAAGAGTTCGTTTTGGAGGGTACCACCACAGTGTCAGATATTCTTGCAGCAGAATCTCTTGCAGATGGCGACTCTGCAGCTGTAATGAACCAGCTGCAGCGTGACGCTTATATTCAGGCAGGCCGCTTATTAGTCTCCTGAGTTTGTAACATAAAACAACGTCAACCTTAATAGCAATAAAATCAACATCTTCCATATTGCACATTACAGATCGACTTTTGTCGAAAAACATTCACACTTTACTGTTTCACATTTAGTACATAATTCAGCTAATAAAATTTTTGGTTCTATGTAAAAGGACGCTAGCCTTTTGCCTTGCGATATTTTATGTGCACAGTTCGAGACTCCGGACTGCTACTGAAAATTTCCTTATAAAAGAAAGCGCAGTCCAAACCGAGGACTAAGGATAGAAGTAAGGGTCTTTATATGACTCGACCATGGAAGCCGTCATCCCTATAAAATCACTGACAAACTTTAATTATGCTAAAGTTGGAGAGTGATATAACCATATCACGGGGTAAGAATATAGATTTCGTACTCCTTCAAGCTAAATCAGCTGTACCGATTTGAATGCATGTTGCATACAAATATTTTAGGTCCTGGATTAGCACAAAAGATAGTTTTCATTGCCAACACTTTTCATTAGTCTGCTTGGGTGAAACGGTGGGGCTAGTAAACAAATATAATAATAGCAATCATTGACATTTTGACACAAGCCTAGCCCCAAAAGTAATTCACATTAGAATAACCATAACTTCCAATGGAAATATCTAGCATCAGACAATTACCCGCCCACTTGGGTCGCTTAGCGTTACCAGTAGCTTGGCTTATCTATGTTAAACATGATTCTGTGGTCAGCTGGGTAAAGGAGTTGTCTGTCATATAGTTGGACAATTCTCCAATGTTTCATAACATTCTTAAAATAATATTACTTAGACATACAGTAGCAGTAGAACTCTTTGTGAACGCATTAGAAGTACCGCCACCATACTTATTTCAACGTACTTATTAAAACCGAAGTTTTCGTAAGTACTGCCTTTTATTTCCTCTTCAATATGATCGTTTCATTAAAAAAAAGGTCTGACCTTTTTAAGTAAGCCCCAATCAGGTGTTCGATAACGAGTGTTCGGAAACTGCTGATAAAAAAGAGGTATTACATGTAATTCAAGTACTTAAATTTTGTTTTCAGGTATTCTAGTATGTGATATGTGTTAGGATTTTAAGTCTCCGTACCCAAAGGGAAAACTGAAAGATATTAATCCGCAGTACGCTATCGGTAGATGGTTGTAACCTCGTCACTATAATATGAGACCAAATCTCAATATGAGAGTTACTATTTCCAAGGTGGACGTACCTATTTTCGCCTATCAGTTGACAGAACAAATTATACTAGTGGATTTGTGAGCTAAAGACACTGAATTATGTTCTTTATAACGTTTTTACCCCTTTTTACAGAATTTCGCAGCAAAAACATCCATAAACTTATAAAGAGTTTTCGATCGAACCTGCTTAAAACATTTCACTAGAATCGGTGTTGAGAAACGAGACCTGTAGAGGAGAACAGCTGGGTATTCCCAGTACAGCCGTACGAAAGCCGAAACGGAGAAGCTACGCTCGCGTTTCTTGCTTCTTCAATCAATATAACATTTTCTTTTCATAAATTAGTGATCCCTCTTACGTGAATCAGTACAACCAATTTGAGTAATCTTGAGTGGTCATTGAGATTATATCGTGCCTACGAGTATATAACCTTTTGTTTCAATCTTCTTACGGAATAATCTCAGCGGGTGCACAGAGCTAGGCGATTTATGCAATTCGAGGTCAATACAATTCAATAGTACCTACATTACATTTCACAATAATCCCACGTGTTTTCATACAAATCACACAATGGGTCGGTGGGCTGCTACAACAGGTACTTTCTCTGCATAAAATGATTACTTACTTAGTTTACCTCTATGATGAAGATTATGTGTTCAGAGTACATTTGCCTTATTCCTGCTACTACTAACTAACTGAAATTAAAAGTTTTTATTTTATTTAAAGTCAAACCCTAATTCGCATAACAATAAGAACGATAATCCTTTAAAGATACTGAGAACCAATTTTCATGACGACTAATATGGTAAAACTAACCGCAATTGCACAGAATATATTAAATTTTAGGATTATAATAATGATAAAGCTAAGAACATCTCCTACGTAAAAGTGGACGAGTATATTGCCATATTCCGGGCACAGTTTTAGAATCAGGACTAGGCACTGACAATTACTTTGTCTTTGCTGTGGTCTTCTTCTTAAGCAGCCGACTGCCTTAGGTATAGAGGGGTGTCAGGGCGGTGCCCTCTTTCCCCGGCTCTTTTTCGCCTATAAACATAGGTGAGTCTCTTCAGTGACTCTCAAGTCAGGTGTCATGAATCGAACCGCCCGGCGCTCATTATGTGCTGGGCGATCAGGCCGCGCCAGGTTAATCTCGCTGGTGAGAAGCCCAGCGGACCGATCAGCGAACAGGACACTGGCCGCCGGAGGTTTTGTCATGTCAATTACAACATCTTGTTCTCTCTCTTAGAAATCCAATAACTTACTCGACTCAGGGATCGAACCGAACTACTCAAGGTTCCGAATAGGCACTTCTATAAACTCACTTATAAGGAAACCTGAGTATTTTCAAATAAGGCGTCAAAGGAGGTCGCAGATAAATAAATAGAGGTACCAGGATAACATATTTTAGTAAGTGGTCACACAATAACATCATAATTGACAAGGATTAAACTACAAACCACATCACTTTTTCGTTTCGAGTTATCTATAGTAAAAAGTGGTTCCATTGTAGTCCTTTCATTCGAATAGTGATCAATCAGGCTAAGAAATAATACCTTTATCTATCAGTAACTGTCAATGGACAATACCTCACACGAACAATATGGTCGAAGATAGAGGAAAGTATATTTGGCTTCTTAATATATATATATTTAAGAACAGACCTGATGTGGTTTTAAGAAAGCACGTGAAACTATAGCTGAAACGATTTTAAGTTTAAATGAGCAATTGACGGTAATTTTACGCTTTTATTCTGTTGACCTGGATCTAGGTAATGGAATTAAGTTGAATTTATGACAACGAAATTACTGGGATGAAGAATCTGTGTTCATCACGAAATTGACAAGTCATTGTAGTTCTGAAGAAATGAAATAATGTGACAGCATCAAATTTAGCTTGTGAAGGAACTTTAGTAGAGGCAACTGGTACCATAGAATAAATAAAATAGTACGCGAGTGGTACTCCGTAACGGAACAACTTACCCTAACCTAGTCTGGGCTTGAAATTACTGGCCCTTAAAGACAGCTGCCGGATCATACCTTGATTTTTTCCGACTTTGGGTGCTTGGTGACGGATTTTCTACTTGAAAGTAGCTACCCAGGCGAGAAATGCCCTACCGACATGTATATAACGACCATCATCCTAAGACAACAACCGGGACCGACGGCTAAACGTCTCTCCGTACCAAGGAAGCGCTCAGTAGTCACTAGCGGTCACCCATCTAACTCATAACTTCAGCGGACGTTGCGTAACTTAGCATCAGCTAAGTTAAATCTTAACTAATCTTGGTTAAGAACAGCTAAGGAAACCACGCGCAAGCGCTTTAAATAAATTCAATAATAACTTTTAACAAACATTTTAGTTTTCATTCACGTGTTTCTGCGATGCACCAAGCGAGGCGTAAGTAACTCGTATTTGTAGATTTTATTGTCCGTAATTCGCGATTACCATAAAATGGTCAATATTTAACTTGCTTCCTCAAACGTTCCGCAGACCCAAACGATCGGAAGCTTGACCACAATTCGCTGACCTTTCCGTTACGATTAGATAGCACAATTACACAAGTCACTTATTAAATGGGTTACGTAAAGAGAAAGAAAACAATACCAATTGTTAGTTACTCATTATAAGACCTATAAGAGCAAATTACAAACATGTACTAGCATTACAAAATTATCAATTTACGAGAGGAAAAATTATAGTCATGTGCGGGATTCGAACTCGCGTCATCTACCGTATAGCCGGGGTATGATCTGACCGCCTGAGCCAACATAACAATGAGTAACCCAAATTTTTTTCTATCGTTATATTATAAAAACTTACGCTGATATTTATATCTTATATATGAAGACAACGGGTGTTTGAGCGTGAATCTACTACGAGTCGATATTTTTTTGAGATTTTTCTATCGTTCTTTACCCATCGTATGGGGATGGAGCGACATCTATAGTTCAACTTACGTTGTACTACAAGCAAGACAAATTTTGCAATAGCTTCAAACTTGTGTATATGATTTACTAACAGTTATTTTTGCTTAGATGTAAGGCGTTATGATTTTGTAAGTTCATAAGAATGTAATACTCGTTTTTGTAAATAATACGGGATAACTCACGTGAATCTGCAGATAGCTCCGACTATAGTTTGAACCACAATCAAAAAGACCACCGAATGTTGTTGAAACTACAGTCAAAATTGAATGTGGTTGAAACTATAGTCAAAATTGAATGTGGTTGAAACTATAGTCGGAGCTATCTGACAGATTCACGTGAGTTATCCGGTATTATTTCCAAAGATGACTGAAAACCACGTCAGTTTTTATAATAAAATGTAATACTCAGTTGAGCAGATGATTTAGGCTAATAAGACAATGTCAAAATAGTTTCAAGTATAATTACAAGCGCGTTTAATATGATCAATTCAAAATCGACTTCATTTAATTAAACTTAATCGATATTGTAATTTCGTTGTAGTAGCTGTAGTATTCAATATAAGTCTGTGACCTGAATAAAAAAAAACGTTAAGGGATGTGTTCATAATGCGCTTTTCAAACAAACATAGTTTCGTCATTTAGGTACACTAGTATTATTAAGAGGATTATTTTATATTTTTGTATGTAACGAATAAACTTAAAAACTACTGACCGATTTGAAAAAAAAGTTTTTTTATACACCAATAAAATTCTATATTATCCCTGATGAACATAGGCTATAGTAAAATCCAAAATAATTACATATTTGTTAAATACCCGTCCGAAGCCGGGGCGGGCCACTAGTCTTTGATATACCAAGTGCTCAAACTCAGTGAAATTTAGCATGCATATCCCTGATTTTAATATATATTTATTGCGACACCCTTACAGGGTAAATGTACGAGCTAACTAACGCCATGTTATATATAAGACCTTTATATTTTTGTTGAAACGTACAATTGGGTTTGGGCAAAATAAATGAATATAAATATTGATGAGCATGGGAAAGCAAAGGTAATTTACTTAACATCGCATAACATCGCCAGCTTGTTCATTCTGTATCATAAAATAATAATGAAAGAAATAATCCAAATAAATTATACAAGAATTTTAATCGAGTAAAGGTATTTTAATTAAATCAATTAATTCAACACCCGAATTAATCGCATTCTGGGCTCAAAATGAAATTCACCCACCCTATTTAAGCGTTCTATTACTATCAGATCGTTCATTCGTTTTCTAATCGATTAACGTAAACAACTATCCGGATAAATTCACTACAATACGAATATATTCGGATTTAACCAACCGTGAATTAATTACGAAGGCAGCTTTAACCACTAAACAAATCGCGGTAGAATAGACATGCGATTATTCCAATCTACTTGGCTCGAATCGATTTTTTGTATTGATTCGACCTCTAGGTTCGATCGTTTACCGTTAGTACCGTAAACTGGATTCTGATTTGTATCTGAATTAGGGTTGCCAAAAGGGACTATAATGGCTGATCGTGCCATCGTCATTAGACGTGAACGTGATTACCTTCTTGCCTTCGTTTATTATCTCTTAGATTTTATTACATCTTGATAAGGGAAAGGCGGGTGCCTGTAATGCCTGTACTCATTTTAGAAGAAAATACAGAAAATAAAAACGCTAGTTTTATAGATGATGTTTGTTGAAACAGTGACACCGTAAACTAGCTAGCCAATTAAAAAAACAAATCATTTTCAACCTATAAATTTGTAAAGTGATCCATCTGCTTTAGCCAAATCGGCAACGGGTATTATGAGCAGTTTTACCCGTAGCGGGTCAAATATTTTTAGCAGTAAACGGTTGAAAGGAATACGAGAATAAATGCATTCCTGCAAGATGCAGAGTGACATTGTCCCGCGTGTCAGCCCTCCTAAGTACTCCTACATTTTTTCACAGTTGACAACCCTAATTTACAGGTAACAAAGTTTCGATTTAATCGATACAATAACGCGACCTGTGAGGTACAGATTTTTTTATGATATTTTCGATTAACTCAATATTGGCTGAATAACCGATGCCGTTCAAGACTGTAATAGCTAGCACACGTACCGTAATGACTATATTAGCAAGTCACGCAATAACGTGATGCTAATCGATGCTTGATTATATAGATGCTTGTTGTTAGTTTGTTTATTGTCTTGTAGTAAATAATTTTGTATTTATCATGTAAGAAAACGAAGCAGTATTTGTCGAATGCCCGCCTGGCTAGGTACCACACCCTCAAGTATAAAATCTGTCGCCAAGTACCTAACGGTGTGTTCCGGCAGTAATTCTGCGTTAAGCCTGTTAACATCATCGACCATATCATCACTTACCATCAGGTGAGATAGTGGTCAAAGGTTAGCATATAAGCTATAACTAAAAAAAAGTTGCCCAAGGGAGAGATAAGAATGGTAACTATAAAATATAAATGGTTGTTAATAAATACTCAAAACATTCAAAGGCTCGTATAACTATTATATTTTGTAATAATATAAGCATTTAGCTTATATTATTACAAAATATAATAGTGGAGAAATGAATTTCAGTTCATATTATTTTTGGCATAAATTGATGCCCATTCTCTTCTAGTAGAGGTTTCATTTATTTCAAAAACTAAGCGCCCTCGAACGTTCATCTGCTTAATTCAGAGTAGGTAACGGTTATTTCCAGTCCATTTATTAATGAATGCGTTCTACAAACAAGAGTTTAGAGAGCAGATGACCAGAATGAACCAAAACCCACTGGGCGGTTGTCAGATGTGACTAGAGGTGAGTCACTAATTTACAATAAGAATATCGATATAAATTTAAATTGAACTGTTATTTCGTTGTTTAACCTATCAGCTGACGATGTTTTTCCTTGGTTTTGATAAGAATATTTTTGAACTATCTTGGGAAATGCGTTATAAGTAAGTAAGTTACTTGTAGATTATATGTATCAGTTGTAATAATATTATGCAATTTTACAAGTATTATGCCAGAATAAATCGAGGCGACTATGTTTATAAAATATTCATCGATAATATGTTTATTTCATTGATATAATGGCGTATTTTCCTAAGTGCATTCAATTAAACGTAAAATGTTCCTAATATAAGTTTGTCTTTTTGATTGCGTGAAACGGAATTGGATATTCTGATGCTTACAAATAAGTATAAAATTAAAAAAAAAAAAAAAATAAGCGAGCATGCCAATTTTCATTTAGTTTCATGTTAAGGAATTTTAGATTTCGATTAGGTATATAGTATACAATCAACATTTGGATTACTTTATAAAGGCTTCGTAAAATATAGATTTACAGTATTTATATATTATATACATAATAATAATATAATGATATAGTTTTTGCCGGTGATGTAGTAATTATATTCGACATATTAATATTGCTACGTCTAGGATAATTGTATAAATTAGACAATTTAGAACAGGACACAATATAAAAAGATATATTCGTTAAAAAGTATCTGTCTCGATATTATCGACGTTATAAACGTATCCATCTCTAAAATATCTCCCTTTTACCAACAAAGACCGCAGTCAATGAAAAATAAAATATACGAGTAATAAACCATAAAATATTTATAACGTCAAAGCACAATGAAGTCATTGCAGTCTATATTATACATGTACCTACCGTCCACCCCAATGTAATATTACTGCTTAGTTTTGTTGAGATGAATAACCCTGGAATAACAATGGTTATGGTCAATATCATAATTTTACCTACACAATTTTATGAATAATATTTTTCCATATTGACTAGGAGGTGTCATCAACATTTGTAACGAGTTATTTTTGTCTATTTTATGTAGGTAAGCTTGTGAATGTATGTTTTCCAAAACATATTTTTTCTTTCAGATGATATGTCGGTCTAGGATCTATTGGCAAGACAAGAGATGGTGTGATCAAGAATACCAAACAGGCTTAACAAGGAACTGACTCTCAGAGACAGTTTGCCCTAACAGACCATTAGATTCTTGAAATGTTTTTTTTCTTTGAACAGAGCCATCTGTGATTTTAATAAGGAACTAGGTTTTAGTTTGCTGCGTGTTGATGTAAAATATCGTTAAAATTGTAACTCACCTAACAATAAATAAACATGCCGCTCGCTCATTAAACGTATTATTGATGTTAAGTCCTCATTAATAGGCTTTTAATATCGTAACCCCAGGACATGTTATAGTGTCCATAAATACACGATGAGATTTTACTGACCGCGGTTTATTGCTTTAAAGTGCACCGTCCCTTTCGCAATTGAGTACCGAAACGATCGGAACGTAATTGAGAAGAACTAATAGCATAAATAACAATATGTACTTTACTAACTATAACTTCTATGCTATATTATAACATTTATACGAGCCAATGATTATACAACAATATAATTTTCAACTATCGAATTTCACTGCGTCTCCGTAACATTGAGACAAACATAAGTCTCAGGTGCCTGTAATTTTTCTGGCTCTCAAGGACTGCTGCCGGAAGTCGGCGGCGGTGGGGCACGGCACGGCAGTCCATACTCTATAGCTATAACCGCTCAGCCGTCATTGCTTTAGAAGCAATCAATAAGTTGAAGTAAACGTTTAATAGTAGACTGACAATTACGGACTTATGAAAATGATTCTTCATAAAAATATGTAGAATAACACCCTAGTTTTGTATAACATAAGATTTGTACGATAAAACTAACATACAAGGCAATGACTGACATCCTTGGGCAGATCCCCTCGGCAAAACAACAAACTCCTATCGTAAACCGTTCCCTTTACCCAATTTTAGCTCTACCAATAAATAAACGTATCCGATTGTGGGGTACATTCAATGGACAAAAGAATCCGCAGAGGATTCAATAACTATATTACTTACACTGTGAGTAAAAATAGTATTAATTGTCTCGCATTTCTAATATAACAAAAGGTAGGTTTTGTACAATACTCGTGAGCGGCTAAACTATGATTATCGAGTGGCATGTCAAAATCAGGGATACCATGCTTCTGGGTTTACTCGGAAATGTACTGCACTTGGCCTACACACTCTAACGGTGAAATAACTAAACGAAAATGTATGACTCATGTCGAACTATCATAGAATAGAAGTGAAAAAACTAAGTTTAATAAAACCAGCCAAGCGCGTGTCGGGCCTGTCTTTATCAAGGTACCGCATAGCATCCACCCGTGACAGAAAACATTTGAAAAGTGACCGAAACAAAAATGGTTTCTAATTTACAACTTTTATAGCTTCTCATTGCTTTGTTTTTATAGTTAAGTAGTAAAATATAGTAAATATGAAACTAGCGGCCTGCCCCGGCTTCGCACGTGTAATTACGACTATAAATTGGGCTTGGGTTTAATTGAGATGTAAGTTATCCTATCTTTCAATTTGGATATAATATGTAGGTATATATAGAAGCTAAATAAGTGAATATATCAAGATTATAAACGACATTGCAGGTCTACACGTCCACAAAATAATAAATTTGCTTCCTTTTCAAGTAGGTACTTGTAAGCCCTAAGAAATAAATTTATTGGATTCCTTATTCAATATTAGGTTTTCGGTCAACATTGTTCACAAATATACTGCAGTACACTTCAGGTTAAAATATCATGGGGAGGCCTTTGTTCAACAGTGGACGTCTTCCGGCTGATGATGATGACAGTTCAAGTTTACAACTCAATCCATTTTACGAGCTAGAGAACGCGACATATGGGCGTTTTTTTAATTTTTTTATTCAAGGACGAATACAGATTGAAGGGCCGGGTCAGAGAATATTAATTAGGCTTCGTTTATCGTTTCGGTACGGACTCTAAAAATGAACAGGTCAAATACTTATTGATATCACTAACTATGATTCATCAGTATCATTCATAGTAAACGCGGTAAACGAGCGAAATAAAAATTTTCGCACAAGCCCGAGTTGGACAGGACTTTTCGAATTACGAAATGGTGACCCTAGTCATGATTGAACGCATGACAGATGGCTCCCAATGAAAGCTATTGTTGAACCAATTTCCGATCGATAGTTTTGGGGCATTTTTGCGTATTCATGCTGCGATTGTGAAAGAGAAGATTAATATTTCATCCGATAATTATGTTCCGGATTTGACAGATGAATTTTAGCAATGAAAAGACATTTCTACACCAAATCCATAACTACGAGTACTTATATCAACAGAACTAGATACACATAATATGTCTATACTGTCGTGCCTTCGATTTATGTCAGTTAGCAGTTACTTTAGGTAGAAGGGTTAGCAATAGTCTTGTTCTGGGGGGCCACATGTTATTCGTGAATGAATGCTCATTAAGCTAGGGGAATAATTAAAACGTATCGTGTCGTGCCGTGACGTCGACCAAAAATGAATACCTCAAAGTACACAAGGGAAGAGCAGCGGCATAGAAATATTGCCAGAGGCAAATATTTGCAAATAAATAGTCGAATTTGTAATAAAGAGTGGACATGATTAGGAATGAATACAAGAGTGAAAGCTTAGTAGTATTAATGATAATAAAAGTTAATGGACTAATACCTAGGTACTCATTGTAGTATGGTGTCATGAGGAGGGATTGTATACATCTAATCATAAATACATTTATAATTTAACTACATTACTTAGAGCGTCTGATCGATGCCGAGCATGATCTGATGCTTTCACCTATGCCGCTCTTCGAAAGAACATTGAGATCCAAAAAAACATACTGCGTAAGTTAAGTAATTAGTTACTTAACTTAGTTATCATAGAACTAAGGTCAGAGTCAGCATTTGTTCTACAGTGGTCATCTTCCGGCTGATGGTGATGGTAAATGAAAATAAAAGAGTAACACGAACACGATAACAGAGGTAAACAAAGACAGATAAGATATGCTTTAGATGGATTGTATAACGACTTACTGATTTGATATCTGAAAGAGGACCTGAAGTAGCGTCCTAGATATTTAAGAAAGGCAGATACTAACAGGTGGGTACGATCTAATGATAGATGGTAAGTAGATTGCAAGCAAATACGACTTGTTAATGCAATGAATTCATCATCAAGTTAACCACAAAGATAATCCTGATAGTAATCTTTAATTGTGTCCTTTGGGGTCTTTACAACGTCTATCTCTCAAACTTCAAAGCATACGACCAGGCATTGTAAAAGTTTGACTCTGATTTTATGGCCGGCTGCATGGCGCCACACGATCAGTTATTTGCTTAATTACTGGGCAAGTAACACATTTAATTAATGGTCTCTCACTTTTACTTGAATATAACTTGGAAGTAGAAAGCATAAATATCTATTCACAGGGTGAAATCAATGTGAACGAGCGGCATGCGCTCGCTATCTTACCGAACACACCTATAGGCGAAATATTGCGTGCTATGAGAACAAGACTACAATAAATACAATGATTGGGAACGATATTCGGAAGAAAATATACGATGAATACAGAAGTAATTGACCAACCCGCATCCAATTATTTGAGATAACAACAATTATGTTTTGTAATAAAATGGAATGGGCATATAAAAACCGAGACTAATGGTACTTATACCAACAAATATAGGAGTACAACAAAAGCCTATTTAGACTTACGGAGAGTATCATATCACACACAGAACGAGGACGAAGTTCCTCTTTTTATACTACGCTCCTTTAGTTTCTTTGATTTGTGAGTGCGCCAAAGATTACTCCTTTTTTATATAATATCATTGGAGTGCGCTCATATCTTCAAAATCTTGATTCGATTGTGACTAGGTACTTCAAGTATGTTTACGCCCAAAATTTCAGATTTGAAGTAGTGTTTATTCTGATTTTGGCAATACTTAAGTCTTAAATAAACTCATCTTAATTTAATCTACAAAAACAATAAATGTAAATTGAAATCCCATCCAGATTTGATGAGTTAATCGTTAAAAGTAATTAATTTTAATCTGTTGCCGTTGACTTATTTGTTACTATATCAATACATGTTTTATCTTTAATGAAGAGATTTTTTTTCTCTGGACTAAATTCTCTAACTACACTGATAAAGAGTCCAGGGGCCCAACTCCCACCTTTTAAAAACTATTATAGAAAACCAACGTCATTATTTTAAGCTTAAAATATTGATATTGACATTCGTACCGTGGCCATCACGAAACAATAATGTTCATATAGCGCTATCTCTATCGCACAGATGACTTGATTCAATGCATGCAGCTCGCTCTCACGTTGAAGTTCTAATGTAAGTTTACTATAGTGATATGTGGTAGTGCGAATTAAAATTGTAAATATAAGGTAAAAATAAGACTGAATTAAGACATGGGAGTCGGCTCCCAGAACAACAATTCTTGATGACAACTTTTTGGATGGGATTGTTATCACACTCAATATTTTCATAATCTCGGTATATCTTTGCTTCTATTAAAAAATAACACCACGATGAAAGTAAAGAGGCATTATTAATCATACCTGTAAAGAAAACAAAGCAGTCATTGCTCTTATGTTACAAAATGTGCAGTCACGCTAATTGTAAAATTTTTCGCAGATGGACTAAACTTAATTTCCATTCAGTTGCGTGGTGATGTAGCATAGCATAACACAAGGCACACATATTTGTAACCATCATACGGTAATGAAATAAAAAAAAAACGTGAATAAGAGTTCTATCAACATCCTCGTATCAGCTGGCAAGTATAATAGGTTCTATCTAATAGATAGCCCTTCCCATTGTCATCCTGATACAGTTCTTTGCTCCATTCAAGGATTCTGGTGAAAAATATCACAATGAACCAACAACTAAAACTCGTTCAATCACGCCAGTTTTTGGATTTATAAGTTGGTAGTATTTTATAACCAACTTTATTTTAATGATAATGACAAGTAAGCCGACGAGGTAAATTTTAGGGTGAAATTATTTTTTGAACAAATTCAAAACCATATGCTTTCGCATCTACTTAGTCGAATATAGATATTGTCTATCTATTCATATAGATATTATCTATTACAGATTAAAATCTGTGATCACATATAACTTTTTCAACAATTCCAATTGCTAACGAGAAGAAATGTGGACTTTTCGTCATTAGTGAAACTGAAATTCATATTACATATTACTCTGTTCCATAATTCATAAAAGGCGGTAGTGAATCTAAATGTAAACCTAAACAAAACAAAAGAAAGTCTGACAGTACTGACATAGTTTTTAAGCCTTTATACAACCGCAATCTACATTAATGTTTTGTGGTTTACGATAAAGAGTTTAAAAGAAAGTGAATGGAGTGTCATCGAATAAGATGAAGGGATGGAGATGAATGCTCTAAGAATTGAAGTGAAGTAAATGAATCTTTTAGGAGCATGAGGTATTAAGGGAAAGAAAGTGGTTTCTGTTGAAAGAAAGATTTAGTCCCATGGACTCTTTTATACACTTGAATGAACCGCACGCATAAATCGCCTCTATACAATCTACGTACTCAATATCATTATGCACAGAATATGGTCAACTTTTCTATATAAAGATCCATACCGTCCCTTGTGGACGTGCACCTGAATTAGACTTCGTTCATTATGCAAATCTGACCCAATTCACGACAATTTTCTAAAGCAAAACCAGGCCGGAACCGGTATCTAAGTATACCAGAGCGAAACCTGTTGCATAAAGCGGTATCACCGCATAATTCAAGATCATCTCGACTTTAATGATACACTTTCAAACGGTAGTGAAAGTATTCAAATTCGAGTATTTATACGAGTTTTAATGGTAATTGAGATTACTTGGAATCTGGATAGAACTAAAATAAGACGGCGGCTAAGTACTAATTTGCTTCTCAATTATTAGGTATGAATTTAAAATTGATGCGAGAAGGTGCAGTGACCTCAACTTAAGTGCAGCGATGTGGAAATTTGATCTTTATGTTTAAGATGTAAGAGATTATAATGGTGTACATTAACACATGTGCATGTGTGAATGAGTCTGGAGCTTCTGTGAGGTAAATATGCCCGTGGGCGAAAACGTCGTACGTGATTCATTGCTTGCAGACATCCCCGCGCCCATTTCTCGAAAGTAAGTGCACAAAAACTTCAACAGAGAAGCCGGACCCTAAAATTTGATCAAAACTGTGTAATAATTTGTAAAACAGCCTATGGTTTATATCAACGAGTCTTACAAAACATTCGGTATTTATAGTTTTTCTGATCTACTATTTTCATGTTCCATAATTTATGAACTAGATATTATGATTCTAGCAGACAGAAGAGGTCAAAGCGGTACCAAAGGTGTGAACGAAGTTCACCTTTATTTTTATAAATATTAATGACATGTATACCGAAATGTATGAAAAATTCAAACCGTGCAATTATCATATTTTAGCAAAGCGGAAAAATATTTGCAAGCATAATATTAACAAAAATTAATGGACCATCTCAGAAATCTCTAAGAGCAGTAAAGCAGTTATATTTAAAATGGAAATGTGGATGTGAAGTAATTTTATGTTATACTGTTTTAAGGTTAATGTTTTTTAAACTTGACTCGAGATGTTTGTAATGGAGGTTTAAAACAGTCGTTTAGTTTTAACAGTCTTCTATTGGCTGTGGTTGTATGCTCATGAGAGTAAGTACTTACCTACATTCAAGTAGCTTATAATATTTTTGAATGTAAAGTTTTAATAAAGCATTAAATTATTAAAGCAGTCGTGTCAAAATGTAGTAACATATTTGTATAACACCAACGAGATTTTATTTTCTCGATGTATAACACTTTAGTAAGTAATAAAAATTAGGTTACGTTTTAAGGTAATGTATAATAATAATGTCTATTTATTCAATGGTAATAAATAGTCCGTCCATCCCTCGTGGGGTGCCGGGTTATAATTGCACCTCCCCATTTCTTCCCGGGTGTCGTAAAAGTCCACTAAGGGAAAATACTAGAAGGAAGGTGGGCAGCAGCGCCTTCTTAAGAACTATGTAATCCTGCACTGCGATCCCCGAGCCGCCCGCCAAGCGTGGGGATTATAGCAAATACTCCCTATATATTTTGGAAAGCATTGTTATCTTAGCAAACTTTTGTTAACAGCTTTTCAGTGCCAACGTGACCAATATGCCCTAACCTACCTCATTTAGTACGGAGTTGAGTGATCCTTGCCCACATAGTAAAATCAGTTTTAATATTGTTTAAAGGTAAAGATTACCTAAGTCGAAGAAATACGACCATGTATTGCGAACGGTTAATTCTCTTAGAGGCAGCATAGCTAGCATAGGATTGTAATCAGTACTTAATATTATACATGCAAAAGTAACTCTGTCTGTCTGTGTGTTACGCTTACGCCAAAACTACTGGACCGATTTGAATGAAATTTGGTATGGAAATAGTTTGAGACCCGGGAAAAAACATAGGATAGTTTTTATCCAACTGCGCAAAAAGTGGTTAATGTTTTTGCGTGATAACCGACATACGCGCGGGCGGAGCCGCGCCCGGAAAGCTAATATTACATAATTGTTGAGTATTAGATCGTTCCTTGTGAAAAGCCTACAGCGCAGGTTATCAGTGGGCGGGGTTAACTTGGTACTATTACCAGGCCTGGCTCACTCCGCACTTTAGGTACAAAGTTACAGGTGCATCGGCGAATCCGTCTGGACGGGATGCCGCGTTAGCAGAGTTCAGAGCTATGCGTGACTATGCGATAGAAAGCTAAGATTTTTTTACCTGTAGATCAGTTGTATGCCCTCCATATTTACTAGACGAATTCAGGGTAATTGCCTGAGTCACTACCAGTCTAGCACTTCCGAGCGTCCGGTGAATACATCGCCGCTAATCGTGTTTTTTCGGAATAATCTGTGGACAATACACCTTCCTTGTGTCTTTAGACTCTGCACCAATTATACAGGCACTGTGAGAGATAAGAAAACTTTTCATTTCACGCGTAATTATTGCTTTTATTGTTGAAATAGAAAATATCGTTATTTTGTTTTATCTTAGGAACGAATCTCAATGTAATGGATGAGCGAGATATGTGTATCGTTTGGTGTGAGAGAGTGAAAGAGATCGCAGCATAATGGTGATCGGAACGTCTCGTGGCGGTTCGGTGGTTACACGAATTGCTTATTTATCTCTTTCTAACAACATATATGACGCATAATATTTGAACGTTCTTTCCTTGTCATTACAAACTGCATATACATGTGCGTAGGTATGTATATAGGTGAATTCTAGTAAGCTTTTAGAGCAGTGGTGTTCGGATATAACTACTCTAAGTATTTCACCTCTCTGATAGAAAGAGACACCTTGTAGGTGAATATAAATATTAGGTAGGTACTCCTGGCATTGCGAGCTGAAGTGCACTTTATTGCTTCGTGGCTAGAGTCGCTTATTTATTGTATTGGCTTTGCGGAGTGGTCTTTCTGGTTCTTTTTATTATTTGCTAGTACCTACGCTAGGTTATCTGGTACTAAGTGGTAACTTATAATGACAGCCTTAAGTAGGAGCTAGGTTGACATGGAAGTAGGTATATAGAAAGATGCAGCTAATGCAGCACAGCAAGCAGCTGCATCAAACATGAAGCATACATATTCAAAGATCAGTTTCCATTTCGCGTGCGTAATCGGAAACGTATCGGAACACTACTAAGTCTGCCAATCAATTTCAATCCTTATTTAAGATGCAGTAACCTTCAAATCCGTTTGCTGCAGATTTAACAAGCGCTACTCATTTCTTAATTACTCAAGGAAGTACTCGCGAAAAAAAGAGTGGAAATGCAAAAAAACAAACAAAGTGAACGTGGAATCATATCGCACGCGTTAGAGTGTGACAGCTGCATAACATTCCATAGCGGAAGAAAGTGATGGAGTTTAAGGCTCGGAAATTACGAAATAGTGCCAACATGATATGGAAAATCTCATAAACCAGGTACCGGATGGTACTGCAATTTAAATACACGATACTCAAGGATATAAGTAATACTTTCATCGATTTCAAAACATGTTTCCTAATAATTGGCTCGATAGAAAAAAATCTCAAAAACACCTCTGAAAATAGAGGATTCCTACATTTTCCGCCAGATTTTAGTGTATTAAAATTTGTTTTTTTTTCTAAAATATTGATTTTTTAAGTACAATAAATTTCATTGATTATTTTAATCCAAAAAAAGCACAGTTAATGCGTACTGAGCCTGTTTACAAAATGTCACATACGCCCTTTCATTCCGAGAAGCGTTAACATCATGTCGCACTATTTACTCCAGCGATCTACGTATATTGCTATCATCCTCGCTCATATCGCGGTCAGCCGCGTCGTGCGTCGGACCTGCGTCACTTTTCTCGGCGATCTCAATTAAAATAAAACATGGGTAAAATTATAAATAAACGCTTTGGGAGTGCAAAAAAGATGTATAAAAATCGTCAAAAACGCATGATGGACATAATAAGGTAAGCATCTATGGCTTCCTTTCTCCATGTACCTATGTATATATCTCTTATATTAATGAAATTATCATATGATTGTGAACCCTAACGCAATATAATAAACACTTCAAACATTTTACAAGACGTAGGTACAACTTTAGCTACCTAAAATAATTATTATAAGCAATATTCAGAATTTTTCGTAATGAATGTGTTGTAATTATTTTAGATGGATCATGATTAATTTATACAGTTTCTGACAATAAGGCACAAAAGTTATGTACATAATTTTCGACTAATCAATCGTCGTTCAAATAGCGCATAGTAAGTGACATCGCTTCGCAATTGAGAGGCACGTGGATCGAATCCAGCGTAAAGAGATTCTTTTTGGTCAAATTTTAATTTTACGACATAATTCTTAATAATACAATAATAATATTACGTATGTACGTGGACCAATATAATGTGTCTGACAGTAAGGCATAAACGATATGTGTGTAATTTTCGACACCTTGGTCAATGATTGTATAGTGTGTAACTTCTGAAGTCGAACCAGAAGATCGAGTACCGTGGATCGAATCTCACATACCTAGATTCTTTTTGGTGACTTTTTTATTTGTATTACTTTTTATTTGATACGTATTATATTTACGTATAATTAAGTTTTCTGACGCGTATTCAATCTACGATTAATATGCTTGCAAATTTATTAGATATCTCGAGTTTCCATGTTTTCATATAATTAGAGAGTTTAGTATATCTAATGAACGTGAACATTAAATAGGTACTACCTAATCTAGCTACCTGAACACGTTTTTTCATAGATCTCGAAAAAGTATGTCTTGGATGGACACGAGTTGCCACAGCGTAATAGTTACAGTAGAACAACATTATCAATTTACTACAAAGCTATGTTGAGTAAACACCGTCCTTCTGTCCACTACTATAGAAAACACAAACTTTCATACATGGAAAGTTATTGAAATATTCATGGTATTATCGAGTACGTAATATATTAGTACATATAAATTAGTAGTAAAAAGATGGCCGTAAACGTTTGATGCGATAGAGATAATGAAATTCTGAAATGAAAACTTATTACAAAAAGAAGAAGCCTAAGCTTCTGCTTTAGAATGAGACTTTCCATGGTTTTCTTGAATAGCATAAGAATTAAGAACTGACTAAAAGAAAATGAAATAATTAGCACCATACCAATACTTACGTAAGAACATCGAGTAAGGTGCATTATAGGGGACTTAACTATAACGCCCTTAATAACCAAAGTGTAGCGGATATACTACCAAAGAGAGTATTCCCCAGGACGTTTTGGTGTTAAGGGGCGGCCGGTAATTCAACAAAAGTTAAAATTATACACATTATAGCCATTATGTTTTTAAATGTTACATCTTCTGTGTTGTATAAACAACATATGGTAGCCATATAAACAACCCCATATATTGTAGGATAGGAGGATGCTTCTTGGTTATTGATACTATCCCATAACTTACTTACCAATAAAATTCTTACCCCCGGTTTCTGAAACGCAAATCAGCGACAAATTATTTTAAATGCTTGTTAATCCATTGTCATACGCAGATTGGGTTGCTAAAAACTTCATGTGACTGTTTGTCAACACTAATGTCAAATCTCCAATTAATCGACAATTATTTCAATTTTGGGTTTCTGAAAAGCTTTTCGGTACGTTAACGGTTTGTCAAACTGACTAATTCTAATTGCCCAAAATCGAGTCTTGATATCGTAAAAATATATCAAAATAGTTTTAAGCATTCCTACCTACAACGTTTACTCTAATAACTGATAAGATAGAACAAGAACAGAATTATATCAAGTATGATTACTCTAAAAACACATATTGCTATTTTTCATACCGAAGGTACTGGGTAGCACTTCACCACTATCTCACCTGATGTTAAGTGACAATGCCATCGATGATGCAGCTCGCTTACCCTGAAGATACCTATTCACTCCTGTTTAGAAGACCCCCCCGTAATTAACCAGAAACACAGACTCAGGCAGAGTGTTCCATTCCCTAGCGGTGTGTATGATGAGCGAGTATAGAGGTTAGAATAAATGGCAATACTTCTTCCGGGTCTTTGATAAGAATAGGAGTACCGCAAGGATCAATTTTAGGACCTTTTCTGTTTCTAACATATATAAATGATCTGCCTTGCATGGTTAAAAATTTCTGCGATATAGTTTTATTCGCAGATGATACCTCCCTGATTTTTAAAGTAGGAGGGATAGTGAACTTATTCAAGTCAATAATGTGTTATCTATGATCTCTAAGTGGTTCGCGGCTAATAATCTTCTCTTAAATTCAAAAAAGACTAAATGTTTAAAGTTTTCTTTACCAAATGTTACTTATGTTGAACCAAACATTAAGCTTGGCCTAGAAAAACTCTCTTTTGACAATGCGACAGTCTTCCTGGGAATTAAAATGGATTCAACTTTACAGTGGAATCCACATATACATGATCTATCCGGAAGACTTAGTTCTGCTGCATATGCAGTTCGTAAGATAAGACAGCTAACAGACGTAGCTACTGCTAGGCTCGTTTATTTCGCGTACTTCCACAGTATTATGTCTTATGGTGTATTGATCTGGGGAGCTGCTGCTGAGATAGAGACAATCTTTATCTTACAAAAGCGTGCAATTCGAGCCATATATGAAATGGATCCTAGGGAATCCCTGAGAGATCTTTTTAAAGAAATTGATATTTTAACTTTACCAAGTCTGTATATATTTGAAAATATTATGTATGTTCGTAAAAATCTGAGCAAATTTAAATCAAACAGTGACAATCACGATTATAACACTAGGAATAAAGATAAAATAGCGGTTTTATAATAAATTGCCCAAACATATAACAATGCTCATAGAAAGAAAATTCAAGTTGCATATGAAGAATATTTTGATAAAGAAATCTTACTACACAGTTTGTGAAATGCTTGGACTGGTTCGCCTCTGCCAAGTTAGCGCCTGCCACCTACGTAATGTAAATTAAGTATTGTAATAATTTTACTATATAGTATGTACTTAACACATTGTTAAAAAACGTTTAAAAGAATGGCCCCGAGTTTCTTGCCCGTTCTTCTAGCAGTGGCTCTATAATTTTTGTTTGCTGAACGTGGCAGTACAATGTAGTATATTTCAATATTAAAATTTGTAATTGACCTTCATAAGAGCGTAGACGCCTAAATTGAATAAATGATTTTGACTTTGACTTTAGAACAAGAGTCCGATTATAGAACTACGTAAATATATTACTAAAGACTACGTGATTATAGTGTTGCTGCTCATTTGTTACTCAATAGGGTGCTATAAAATAACCATAGCAGCCATTAAACAAACCGCAGCTGGGTAGATTGTAATACCAACAAAAGCATTTCCAAGATAAGTAGGTTATGGACCTTCCAAACCCCAACCCTCTTTGAGAAAACACCTTTCGGCTAAGGGCGTTAAGATATGGTTTAAAGCTCTGTTTAGCGCCTGATGTGCGGCTACAACATATTCACGTTGATGTTAGTAGTGGTATTATTTTGTATTGATGCGCAGGAGGTCCATAGTTAGAATCTCACCGTGGTCTTTCACTTCACCGCATGATGCGAGGGCGGGAGTTTTTAGAATCATTGATAGGCTTGATAGTTGTTGGCCTTCAAGTAGAAAATATATTACCAAGCATCTAATGGTATGTTACGACGGCTGTTCTTGCCTATTCTTCTCTACTGACTTCATCATCATCAGACGTCAATCACTTACCATCAGGTGAGATTATAGTCAAAGCGTAGCCTAGCAGCAATAAAAAATGCCACTAATATTTTTTTTATTTTAATCGATTTTTACGATATAAAGCAACAAGTAAGGGGAGACAAACACGCACATTTTCACGCACGCTAGTGACTTTCACTATCAATAAACTATTACTGACATAATAACTATAAAATTAAAGAGTATTTGTAATCATCATCATGATGGTATTGAGGATAAAGGATTTTTTTTTTTTTGTAGCTGATAGGTAAGCCTTTGACCACAATCTCACGTGATGGTAAGTGATGATGTGGTCGAAGGTGTTACAGGCTTAACCTAGAATTACTCTGGCTATCAAGGACAGCTGCCGGAACACACCGTTAGGTGCTTGGCGACAGATTTTCTACTTGAGGGTGGTCGCTAGCCAGACGGGCATTCACAAAATGCCCTTCCACCATGCGGTGAAGCTCAAGCCCGCGGCGGGATTCGAACCATGGACCTGCTGCGCGGCAGTCCATAGCCAAAGCCACTGAGCTATCACTGCTGGATTCATAAAAATTAATGAAATTTGATAATTCCACTAGCGATAACCCATCAATGTTGACATTTTAGGGATTAGAGCGTACACTCGCACGACTGGACTCTGTCAGTTAGAAATCCGAGCGCAAATAGTATTGTTGGATGTGAATGCCCAAATGGGCTTGTATTTTGACAAATAGGAACGCTTCGAACTCCTCTCTCTTGTTGTTTTACGTTTACGATCATCCGTCATATTTAATTGGTAACCATAGTAACGGTGGTGATGCCAAAAATGATTTGGGATTAATTTCATGTCAAAACAGAAGAGACAACGCTATGTGTTAAAAAAAGACAGAACACTAGAGAATGAATGAATTTGAACGACATTTTCAAATTTCATGTTATCATAGATAAACAAGCATTTTAATCAGGTGTTCTGTAATTTTTCATTAATATGCGTTCCAGAAACCCGTTGAAAGTTAGCGGATTGTTAATTGTGATGGCTTGTTAGATGAATTGAATTTAGATACGCGTACCGAAAACCGGCGATTAATATCGGACACCAAAAATATTATTTGAAAATCAATAAAAGTTTGTTATTTTTCTAGTATAGAAAATGGAGGAGAAGAACGACGCATTGTTGATATACACTATTACACAAAGAGTCTATTAAGACAAATCTCGAAACATTCACCTTTCGATTATTTTTTTGATTAATATGCAGGGCTATTGGTAAAATGCTAAATCCAGGGAAACCCGGACGGATGGCAGCCCTACTCTCATAGAATGTCCGATTTTATGTCGCACTCCGGTGCATCTTCGCAACATAATCTACCTATACAAGTACATACATCAAGTGACGGCACGGGTGTCGTTTACAAACATAAACGTATCTTTCGTAATCTTTGACAAATACAGTTAATAACAGTAATACCACGGTTTTATAATCGATATGTAATATTGTGGTATTACGTATGAATAGTAATACAAAGTAATAAATTTTCAAACAAAATACTTATCTTTCTCCTTGGGTGATTTCAATAATGGTATTATTTTGTTAGAAGTTTTTTTGTTCCACCCATCTACACAATAGCATCCACGAGATGTATTTATTATTATTAACAAATTGAAACAATAACTGTATCTACCTACTACATTCTGCATGTGATTTTTTGTTAGTGAAATCTTAATATGACTTGTAGTAATGACACGAGCAGGTACCCTTGATTGTTAGCGGAAACAAAGCCAGGATCTGAATGAACTACGCTACTTGATAAAAAAAAAACAAAAATTGGAACCGACTCCAACACCCAAAAGTGTGAAATAACTTGTTCAAGTCGGTACCAGGATAGTTCAAAAGTACTGATTATCACAATATTGTGCACGTGGTACTAGTGTTGGACTTGGACAAGTTAATTCACACTTTTTGGTGATGAAGTCATTTCCATTTTTATTAAAAATAAAAACACTTCTTTTATGACCCTTGCTACTTACGGGATCGATTTTCATTCATTGTCAACGACTATATCATCAAGATAAGTAAATATTTTTCAGTTATTGGAGTGTATGTCAAAAACGGCTTGACCGATTTTGATGAAATTTAACTGGAACCAAACAACAAGTATCAGCTTTCAAACAATAAAAGATTTCTTTAAATCGATTCACCCAGTCAAATGTTCTGAGGTAACAAACATATAAGAAAAAACACACGAATTAAGATACTCCTCCTTTTTTTGAAGTCAGTTAAAAATACCCAATAGTATAACCCGCTATTTGTATTTTGATCAGGGGTAAAAAAGTTTTTTTATGATTTTCTGTGTAAATTTTACACAATATACTTGTTTTTGTAATAAATAAACCATCTTTTGTGTAACAGCTTACGCCTTGCATCAAAGTAGATACATAGTTCATGTTCATCAAAACCATAGTTCATGTTCATTAAAAATGAACATACACAAAAACTGCAAAAATCAAACAAGTTGGTAATAATCAAGACTAAACTTGTTCTACTGTAGGTATGGTAAATTTATTAACTGTGTCACACTATGATATTTACAGCATACAATCAACTAATGGTTGGTATCATGTATGCGTACTAGATGGCGCTTCAGCACACATCACATTCGTGTGTGACAAGATAGTTTCTACTAGTTCTACTAGAGAGCGCTCTAAATTTTTAATCAAATAAAATATTGCCGTTGACTTGCGGACGTGGCGCCATGTACACCGCGAAGTAAACACGCGAGGAGAAGTGGGGACAAAATCTAACATCTGGTTTTAGAATTCTGTCCCTTAAGTATAGCCAGTCAGTATAGGTGTCACGAGATAATTGACAGGTGCAAATAAAAAAAAACTATACATAGTGTAGAGACGTAGTTACCGAGTCAAATTGACGAACATTAATACTGATGTGTTGAGGTATCGATAGTGTTTTTTATTCAATATTTAAATCTTTTTCGCCAATATATGAAAATATTATTTATATCTACCCAAGATTTTAGGGTTCCGTACCGAAAAAGTAAACCGGAGCCTCATTAATATGCTGGATCTGCTCCCCGCTGGATTTTCTTTGAGTGCGCATTGTTATAGATGAAGCAGTGGTAGCCCAGCGATAATAACTAGCTATGGACTGCCGTGCCGTAGTTGTTTCGATCCCTACCGACGGCGACGGCTTGAGCTTCACCGCGTGGTGGAACAGCATTTGCGAATGCCCGCCTGGCCAGCTACCACCATCGATTGGAAAATCAGTCGCCAAGCACTTAACAGTCTTTGTATAAAAAAATTAAAAAATGTCAACCTAGTATGTAGTACCCTAGATAGGTGACACCTATTACGAGTTTTTTTTTGCCTCAAGAATGGAACGGAATCAGGATAATATTTTGTGTAGGTGAGTTGACCAAAAACCAAATTGATACTTAATCCAAAATTCAAGTAGGCAGGTAGGGTTACCTAACTGCCTACTAGTAGGTGGTAGGTAGGTACCTACTAAGGAAAGTTAGTAAATTTATTTACAGTACTAATACACACAAAAAAATCGGCTAAGTGCGAGTCGGAGACGCGCACGAAGGGTTCCGTAGGTACCATTATCTATACAACATTAGATTTCATATTTTAACCTTTTTTGTTTTGAGAAGCGCGAGTCCTACTCGCACTTAGCCATCTTTTTGTATTTGTTGTTATAGCGGCAACAGAAACAGGTAGGTACCTACATCATTTCTGTGAAAATTTCAAGTGTCTAGCTATCACCGTTGTTGAGATAGGTAGGTACCTACAGCCTCAGACGGACGGACGGACGGACAATAAAGTCTCAGTAATAGGGTCCCGTTTTTTCTACCCTTTGGTACGGAACTCTAAAAAATAAAAGGTACCTACTTATTTATATGTTTTTTTGCAATATATATATACCTACTTATTTTTCACGTACACATGCACTAGGGGTGTTATAGGTATTTCTACGTCAAGGTTACCATCTAACTAGGTATGTACTTACGAAAATCTCGAACACGGCTTCTAAGAAAAAAAATTGTTTGTGACACGTTCGCGGACATGTTGCTGACAGCAGTTCAACATGTGGAGACCTCTGACAATAATTTCTCTGAGGTGGAGACTCTATAGTTTCATAGGTGTGAGTAGGTATTTGCCAATCTGAGGGCACAGATTCTGTTAAAAGTGTCTGGTAACGTCTAAATAAATTTGGACACTATTTATATAGAAATAAATGCTGTAAAGGCTGAGTACTGGTGCAGGGCTGACTACCGGGGTAGGTATTCACCCTACCTAGTATTATATTAACGTCATAGTATTATAGTTACACTTTATCTACCTATACCTAAGTAGACATGTACCAACTTGTCTTCTTTACTGATTCTGTTAAAATCTAAAGCATAGGAATTCGCGTTAAGTAGGTAGGTATACCTACTTTGCCTAGGTTGTATAAGTAGCTAGCGGTACATACCTAAAATTAAATATAGTAAGTACTCAAGTCAGATAGGTAGGTAGGTACCCTCAGAAAAGTTACTTCAGGTCCTTTTTATTCTGTGCTTTTATTAACTAAATAGTAGGTATTTATTATTTCGTTAGTAGGATACCTACTTTTAATTTGTGCTTCAGCTTTAAGTAGGTATATCACAAGATCACATTTTACCTATATAATAATATGACACGATATGATTTTGCATCATTATTATAGGTACTAATTTTCATTTATTTTACTCAGGATCGAGAAAATAAAGCAACAAACAACACACGACAATGTCAACAATACATGCAAATACAATCAAATCAATGTTATTCTATATCAATGTTCAAATATTCACTGACCTGTTAAAAACGCTGACAATCACCATAGTAAACAATCCGGTAGAAACGTTCAAGCAGGTAGTTCAACAATCCATCAATACACTAAACTCGTAAAAAAAATCAAGCACATTTCCACTAAAATGCACACTCTCCCGATATCGATTTATTTAACGAATTTTGGTTATGGAATGTTCTAAACACTCGCGTGTGACATCGTGACTACGAGCGATACGACCCCACGCGACGAGAAGCGGCGGACAACTGGCGCCTTGATTGGTCGGTTTGGTTGGGCTGACGGACTACTGAATTGAAAGCTGCGTTCGAGCAAGTTTCGTTCGTTTCGTTTGTCAGCCGGAGATGCAGCGCGTGCGCATCCGTTCCTTCAAACTTTCAAACCCTTTTGTCATAATCTGTGATAATAGCGTGCATTCAGTAGGACAATCCTCGCGCAAGGATATACAGACATAAAATTATCTTGACCAAAGACAGTAAAAGTAGGTACCTACATGACGGATATCGAGTCAGTGAGACATTTTTTCTATTAGGTAGGTAGGTAGGCACCTACAAGTAAATAAATCTTTGAGTACCAAGCTAGAAATCGATAGGTAAGTATCGATTTCTAGCTAGGTAATATGGAATCCTAACAGTCAGGTTTATCGAAAAAGTTGGGAGAGGTAAAAGAAATACATATTACCTATTTGGTTCTTCACATTTATTTATAATTACTTACCCTAAGATTTTTTTACCTGTAGATCAGTTGTATGCCCTCCATATTTACTAGACGAATTCAGGGTAATCGCCTGAGTCACTACCAGTCTAGCACTTCCGAGCGTCCGGTGAATACATCGCCGCTAATCGTGTTTTTTCGGAATAATCTGTGGACAATACACCTTCCTTGTGTCTTTAGACTCTGCACCAATTATACAGGCACTGTGAGAGATAAGAAAACTGTTTCATTTCACGCGTAATTATTGCTTTTATTGTTGAAATAGAAAATATCGTTATTTTGTTTTATCTTAGGAAGGAATCTCAATGAAATGGATGAGCGAGATATGTGTGAAAGAGATGCAGCATAATGGTGATCGGAACGTCTCGTGGCGGTTCGGTGGTAACACGAATTGCTTATTTATCTCTTTCTAACAACAGATAGGTATGACGCATAATATTTGAACGTTCTTTCCTTGTCATTACAAACTGCATATAGATGTGCGTAGGTATGTACATAGGTAAATTCTAGTAAGCTTTTAGAGCAGTGGTGTTCGGATATAACAACTCTAAGTATTTACATACAGGTGAAAAGACTGGTATACATCTCGCTATGTCAGTCTCTTTTACAATACTGCATCGGAGTATGGGGAGGGGCTGCAAAAACTCATATGATTAAGCTCGAACGTGCTCAAAGAGGTGTCCTTAAGGTAATGTTAGGAAAACCACGTCGATACTCAACCGATAAGCTTTATGAAGAAGCCACTGTCCTGAATGTACGTCAACTATTCATTGCACGAGCCATGGCAAAAAGAATCCTATATCCCACCAGCTCTCAATCATCTAGGCCTCGATCCATAAGACCACTAAGACAGGATCTACCTGAAATAAACTCGACGTTCGCAAGTCGCCTCCCAAAATATGTGCAAGTATACACCTTCAATGCAGTCTGCACAAAAGTTAATATTAAAAACTGCTCGTCTTTTGAAGCTAAAAACAAAATCAAAAGGTGGCTGTTCTCACTCTCCTATGAAGAGACAGAAAGACTTGTTAAAAGCGGTGACTCTTAGGCCTCCACTAAGGCTTTAATATACTTTAGTGGAGACTCAAGAGTCACGGGAACGCAAACACAGTTTTAGTGCTATACATTAAAATATTCACATACACCACCTCCACCATTATTCACACACCGTTCGACTCACTATTATCACATTACAACTACCCACATTTAGTCTATCCTACATTAGCCGGGTTTGATTGTTTTTTCTTTCTATATTTAATATTTTGTTTATATAAATAATTTATACAATATTCACAAGTGTATATATATTAATAAAAATACTTAGGTGCAAAATGTGACATTAAACAAACACTTTTCCTTTGACAGATTTTACGGTTAATATTGTTAGATACTTGGAAACTGGATTGTCAGTTTACGTAGGTTCTTATAAGCTTAGATGTATGACAACTGCCCTTATGTATTATGCAATGGAAATGTGAGTACAGTTTCGCGCAAAACACTAATTGCTTTAATGTAAAGGATAACTAAGGGTACCCAAGACACAGGCTCTGCCTAGTTTGGGACCCATCGATATTCATACAAATCTCAACATGAAACTCTTTAAATGTTACTTAGTTTGTACTGTATAAGTCTATTTTTTGGAAATAAATATTATTATTATTATATATTTCAACTCTCTGTAATTACCTATATCCTAATATTAATTTAAAAAATGTCATTGAGATTTTGTGTGATTTTCTGACAATAGCCGTATTAGGTAGGTACCTTTCTATAATAGGTAATATGAATAATAAGAGAGTTAGCATACCACCTACAGTGGCTACAGTAGGTAGGTAGGTAGGTATTTGTCTCACTTGTACATTTCAAAAATGATAGTAGGTACTTAACTACCTATTATGTAATTTTGCAGTTTTATTCTCAGAGCTTCTATTTTGTCAGAGGTTTTATTATTTAGCTCAAAGCTACTTATGAAATTGGTAGGTAGGTAGGTACTAGGTACCTGTCTACATGTTTTCATGAGCCCATCATTCTGTTGCTATTTAGGTACTTACCTAGGTAGGTACCTACTTACCTAATAGAGATAAATAATAGACATGAAAAACATGCATCATACTATCCATTAACTACTTTTATAGAAAGTTTTAGATAGGCAATATTACTTCAATTATAACCTATTATACCTAATTGAAGTAATATTGCAATTATGCAAATTATTATAGCAAGTTAAAAATTCCAGGCTTCTGGTAGCACTACACTGGTAAATACCTACATTAACAAATGCAACGATTAAGTATGAAAAATTGGTTATTATGTAGATTTCCCATCCAGAGCTATTTTCATAATACAGATCATCGCTTTCTCTTTTTTTTTGTAATAAAGCCATAAAAATTCATCTGTTTTCAGTAAAAAAGTTATGATATAATATATTGTAATATATAATATAATATATAGATTTAGTTATAGTACACTAGCATATAGTGTACTTTTATATAGTACAATGAACTTCTTAATAAAACGCCTATCAATATTTTTTTGGTTGGTGGCATTACATTACTCGTATATTTAACAATATCAAATAATTTATTCCAACAATATTTTATATTCCATACAAGTCCTCTGTGGTTGCATCAGTTTGGCGCGAGATAATGTTCTGTACTCGAGTACTTTACTTAAGTAAGTACTCAAAAGGAACCTGAGATATATAGTAATCTAGACATATAAGTTAACTTGAGGAATCTGGCCAATCATCATTAACGCACGTGCAGTTGAACTAAGTGTATCAGAATCTAAACAATAGGTAGAAAATTATAGAATCAGCAGTTGGTTGCGTGAATCACCGCTCTTGTCCGCTACATCTTTATGGATGCAGTAGAGCTCTTCATGATTCGCGACGCATACCAAATATGGTTTATCAGAACATCACCTGCATTGACACCATGCCCTTCTCTGAGAAATCAGTATACTGCTACACGTCATTTTGTCAACAGACTGCTTGTAATATATGTAGGTATTATGTTTGTCAGGTCGTATAAAGATTGTGTTGGTGAGAGAAAGATGGAGAAAAATGCATCAGCTACACCTACGCTAGATACACCATAGAGAATAAGAAACCATAGAGATATGCAGGAGAACCAGAGAGACAGACAGGCATAGACAGACAGATTTTGCCTTTGGCAACCATCAAATCTTTTGGTAAGTTTGATCTTATCTGATCACATCAATTGGTAAGTCTGATCTTTTGGTAAGTCGAAGACAGTAAACGGGCTTAACCAAAAAGTACTCTCAAGGAAAGTTAAACACAATAAGCGTTCCACGATAGATTTTCTAATGTGGCATGGGAGCCAACCGGGCGAGCATTTGCAAGTCCTGTTTTTGCAAATATTTTTGTAAGAAATTTCATAATTTCGTGTTGTCTTTGTTTGTTTCCTAATTGTGTGTTGTTTTTGTGTTTTGTAAATTGCGGCCGCTGGTAGCGGACCGTCCTGCGTCGTTTTTAGGGTTCCGTAGTCCTGACAAGGAACCCTTATTAGGTCTTTAGAGATAGTAAAAAAGTTATCAACATTTTATAGTAATATTTTTCAAAATTTCGTGTATTTTCCAAATTAAAAATCCAGTTTCAACCTTTTTAAATAGCTCCACGCATCAAAACATGCCGGCCGCAATCCCCGATCGTTTCCCGTTGGATTGAGCGCGATCGGAGCTAAACTTTTCTAAGGGCGCGTTTCAGAATGTCATACTTAATAAAGTTTCGGGTTACTATGCAACACATAAAATAAATGATTGATAGAAATGAAAGTTAAAATGCAGCGCGTTTCAAGCTTTAACCGATGGATAGGCTAAATCGATGACTGTGAAACGCAAAGATAGTGTTTTGAAAATGTTCTGGGTAGTAAAACCGGAACTTACACGAATATTCTGAAACAGGCCTTAAATATAACAAAATCATAGTAATATACCTAACTTTAAGCTCTGCAGTTAACTTTTTAATTCAATCACTGTGCTGTGAAGCTCAAGCCCACGGTGTAATACGAACCCTCTGCGCCGCAGTTCATAGCTATATCTTCGGAAGAAGAGAAACTATGGTTTATATAAGCTTGCATATCTCAGACTATACATATGCATGAAATGCTTTAACGATCTGAAGACTAAAATCCTATTATGCTACTTACACTCTTAACAAAGTGGTAATCAGTTCGGGCCAGTTGTATGCAACTTACGTACTCTTATAAAAAATTAGCTTTCCGGGCGCGGCACCGCCCGCGCGTATGTCGGTTATCGCGCAATAACATTAACCTCTTTTTGCGCAGTTGGATAAAAAGTATCCTATGTTTTTTCCGGGTCTCAAACTATTTCCATACCAAATTTCATTCAAATCGGTCCAGTAGTTTTGGCGTGAAAGCGTAACAGACAGACACTTACTTTCACATTTATAATATTCGTACTGATTCTGACTATGAATATACAGCATACCTTTTGCTATTAGAATACTTTTTGTCTATATGCAATTATAGATATAGTAGGACCTAATATAATTATATTAATTATGATGAATTTAACTTGTTGGCATTGTGCTCTTTCACGTATGAGGTCGTCTACAGTCAACTAAGGGTCGATAGTAGGCATTGTGCTACGAAATCTGTTAAGCTTTCTGCTGCCAAAAAGGCTCAGAATACAGAGCATTACTGATTTTTCCGTATTACAAGGTTAAAAGGGTGGTTTTACAAAGGCGTACCTCGTTTAACAGGTTATCGATTTTCAATGAGTTTCTTTTTCGCGTTCTTTCTTCCGGGTTTCATGCATGATTTGGTCGCTCATTGGGCTTGATATTTTTGCACCGAAATCGTTGAATGTACTCGTACTACGATCCTTTAAATATGTAATGAATAGGTACCTACACATAATAACGATATGTGACTATAAATAGACGGAACAATTTAAAAGCTACTAGCTTTTCATACATTATTTTATAATTTGGAAGCAATGATGCCCGAGCTTTAATAGCTATGAACTGCCGCGCCGCAGCATCCAGGACTCCGAGATTCGTCATGACCTGGATGGTTGACCGCTATTGGCATAACTACTAAGCGCTTCCGAGCTTCGGAGGGTACGTTAAGCCGTCGGTCCGCGGTTGTTGTCTTAGGTTGCAGTCGTTACAGCATCACAGAAGAGCATTTTGCGAATACAATAGCTACCTTCCTCAAGAAGAATATCTGTCACCATTTAGCTACTGGTGTGTTACGGCAGCTGTCTTTGAGAGTCTGAACAGCTTCGACCACATCATCTACCATCAGGTCAGATTGTCGTCAAAGGCTAGCCTATCAGCTATGGAAATAGGTTCAGTAATGGCCAGAATATGTTCAAGTTATAGATAAAAAGATATAAAAATTTAAATAGCCCTTTTGTAATTTTTTTTATATGCATTAAATTAAATTCTGATTAAGCCTATGTAAATAATTGAATGAAATGTGAAACTCATAATATTTTACACTACAATTTGCAGTTATCACGTTTGCACTTGTCCTAAGAACAAAGATTCTAAAAGCTGCATGGACATATATTCTTTTAATGTGTAGAAGGGATTGTTTTCAAAAAAGTGTTTAAGTTTTAGTTTGAACAAACTGTATATTAAGGTGGTCAAGCTTTTTGGTAATTTATTATACATAAGTATTTTCGAATCACGACCTTGTTTCTGGACTTTAGCTTATCTGATTTTTGGTACAACCCGAATTTCATCATATTTTTTATCATTAGATTTTCATTATTACGCAGATTGTAAGGTAGAACTTTTTCCTGCTTTTCTGCAATATTCCTATCTTCATGAATTTCTAATAAACAATTATAGATGTAAAGAGAAACTACGTTCATAATTTTGTCTATAAGTGCATTGCGGGGCTACGCTTTATCAGCCCATTAATTGTTCTTATTGAACGTTTTTGACATTTGAGAACACTCGTTACCTCTGTAGTAGTTTATCTGTCTCTAGTATATTAGTATCATTTAAAACAACAGTATCTACTACAGTATTACATTACTTACCACTTTACCAACGATAACATGTTATTAGACCAAACTGGACGAGCATACAAGTTTCAATGCCAATTTTGGAACCAAATTAAGATTTGACTCACAAGTATACACATACGAAAGACGAATTAACCTTTCATGTGCACAAAACCACAGATGAAATAGTTACTTCGTAAACAAGACCTTCGAAACTCTGGTAACTTAACAGTAAGCTTGACTTATAGGGCCCCATTGAGTACGTAACAATCTCCTAGTCCTAGAGGGTTAATAAATGTGGACCTTTCGACAAATCAGGTCAGGGATGAAATTTAGGGAAGTAATACGACATCCGGGTCTATTAATGTTTGTTGTAATGGTTGAACTGCCGTTAGTTTACTTTTGTATATGTCATCCCGAAGAATACTACCAATCGATGATTCAAATGTGTATAGGTACTTGAAAATACTGTCAAAACCTTTTTGAAGCGCTCGTAGCGAAATTTGCTTAGCCGTGCAAAGTTAAGCAACATCCGCCGCAGCGCAGTCATGACTAGGATGGGTGACCGCTAGTGAGTGTGCGTAATGGGCGCGCACCGTCCCCTATAACGGTTAAAGTAATACAATCGGAGCACGAAATTTCGGCTAGAAATGCCGAGTCCAGGTGGCCGAGAAGGTTTACACATCCGAAGCGATATCGACGGAGGTGGGTTCGATTCCCGCCTTGAGCATAAAATTTTGTACTCCAATAATTTGTAAAATATGACCGCTAGTGACATTAGTACTGAGCGCTTCCATGCTTCGGAGGGCACAGTCCCAGTTGTTATCTTACGATGGCAATCGATATAGCATTTGGAATTTATGCGAATGACTGCCTGGATTTTCAGATTTTATTGACAGATTTTCTACCTTCATGTAGAAAATCTGTCACCAAGCACCTAACGGTGTTGTCCGGCAGCTGTCTTTGAGAGCCAGTAATTGTAGGTTAGCCTGAACAACATCAACGACCACATAATCACTAACCACACAGAAAAGAGAAAATAGTATTTATATCTCTATGACTAACCATCAGGTGAGATAGTGTTCAAAGGCTAGCAATAAATAAAAAACGGAAATGAATGTAAGATACACCATATGATTTAATTTTTTTTATCATCTGAAAATCTTTAGTTTTAGTCTGACTTGCACTTTTGTAGCATTTGTTGTGTTGTTTTAATTTAGAGTTTGTATCATAATAATATTATTAATTTTGCGATGGAGTAAAAATCAAAACATGTAAGATAATTACATATTTACGAGGGGAAAAATTTAAGTCATATTGTGTCCCCGGCTAAAGGGGTGGATGGACGCATTCGAACGACTTAATTTTTTTCCTCCCGTAAATTTTAATTTTGTAATGTAATCCGCAGAGCATGCGTTATTGTAAACATAAAAATATTAAAATCAAAATATGTAGTTTATTTTTATATGATAGGTTATGGAACACGCCCGAGGGCCACCTGGTACTAAACGGTAACCCCTGCCTATAACAGATGCATTACGTCACGAGTCACGAACTGCACTGCGCTCATTTACCGGAGACATTAAGTTGTTAAGTCTCATGTACCTGTAATTTCACCGACACCCGTATAAGTGCAAATTCCTTTAAACCGGAACACAGTAATGCGAACATAACTGATTGGTCGTAGAAATAACTATGGTGTAAATACTCCCCCGGACGAACTTATGCATGTTCTTGTTTCTAGATGCTTGCGAAAGTCTTCACAATTTAATTACCATTTTTGGTATTATTTATCAAAGTATGTACCAAATATAAAACGCTAATTCTGAAAATGATTTAACTATGTCTAGCTGCTTTATACCATATACTCGAATTACAGATTTTACAACAAGTAGTGGGCTTTTAAACTTATTTTTTTATGTCTGATAGCCTTTGACCATTATCTCACCTGATGGTAAGTGATGATGTGGTCGAAGATGTTGTTCAGGCTAACCTAGAATTACTGGCTCTCAAGAACAGCTGCCGGAACACACCGTTAAGTGCTTGGCGACAGATTTTCAACTTGAGGAATTCCCATCTACACAGCTAGCTGTTAGGGCATTCGCAAAATGCCCTAACACCATGCTATAACGACTGCCATCCTAAGACAACAACCGGGACCGACGGCTTAACGTGCCCTCCGAAGCGCGGAAGCGCTCAGTAGTAATGTCACCAGCGGTCACCCATCCAACTCATGACCGCGACGGACGTTGCTTAACTTTGCTGATCGATTCAGAATGGCTAAGCAAACTTGGCTACGGGCGCTTCAAAAAGTACTGTTACTAGTACTGTAGTACTGTTTTATGTGTAGTTTCTACACATACAAGCTACGCTTCGTACCGCTTCATGAAATCGACGTACTTTTTTGAGCACAATACTGACTTTTGAACTAACACGGTAGGTACCAACTTTGACAAGTCATTTCACACTTATCAGGTTCCGGTTCCATTTTTGTTTTTAAAATATTATATACAATTTTAAAATATAAGCTCGTTTTATGGATCTTATAATCTCTGCTAACCACCAAACAATTAAGACTTTTACTTGCAAATTATGTTGATATGGAAGATAGGCACCTTTCTAACAAAATTTCAAGAAGATCGGATCAGGCAATCGAGATAATAACTGGGAAATGTACACTGCTCAGACCTCCACCGAGACCACGCTTCGCTTAGTCTATTAAATATTTCTATACTTACAAGCGATGATATTTTTTACCGTATAGGTTCGCAGTAACTGCAGATAAAATGTTGTTATGTACACTTCTGTTCTGCCGCTTCTAATAGCACACGAAACTCTACAATTTTAGCGATGCTATCCGTGGTACGGCGACTAGTGCCGCCGTGCGACTGAATATTTTTATGAGTTAAAAGTTAACGCCTATTTCTTTTAGCTCCGCCCGAATTAGAAATTATTTTGACTACTGTCTTGCCCTTAAGAACAGCTAAGCAAAGTTCGCTACGAGCACTTCAGAATATAGATGAAAAGAACTGGTCTTATTGTATGAGAATTCCGTTAATTTCATTTTTTGTTTTGATTATTACTATGTAATGATATCCGACACAATAAAACCCCAATTCTATGAAAAATACAATTAGCGCTAGCTGCCTATACTATTCAAAACAAAAGAAATTCGGACCGATAAATTTGTTAGTACTTCGTAATATGGCCCCTTTGAATGGAACCTTGTAATTCTATTTCTATGTATCAAGAGATAGAACTACAATCTATGAAAATCATATAACTGTATTATACGGATTGCTGTAATAGCCTTTCCTGCCTTTGCAGACGGTTTACAGACAGTCTGTGTCTATGTCAGTCACCGCGGATATTCATCCAATTGAATGTCTGATGAAGAATGATTCATCGATACTTGCATTGGACGGGTTTGCGCCGTCCATGCAATCAAGTCCTGTTTTGAATGTAACATGTGCTACCAATCAGGAGGCTGACTTAGGTAGTTATAGCATTATGAGTATTATCTTAGACCTATTCCGTGCTCCTAATAGAGTTCGATGTTATACTTATGAGCCTTATGATACATGTCTCATATTATAAACAAGTCTTTCTTGTTCCAGGAAATCTCTGGTCAGGTTATCTATCCCAAAGTAGTATTACTATGGTAGTAGTTTGTAAATAGAACATATTATTTAGATTTAAAGGGCCATAGAAGGATTTGAAGTCGAACGACTATAACATATGTAAACATCTATAATGCAGTTTGAACTTGTTAGAATATAAATGACGTGTCAAGTTGTTTGGCCGCGATGGAATCCTAAACTACAGAACCGATTAAATTTGATTTGCACACCGTGTGCAATTTGATCCGAGTTGAAAGATAGGATAGCTTACATCTCAATTTATAGTCGCAATTACCCGTGCAAAGCCGGGGCGGGCCGCCAGTGCATGTATATATATATATATAAAAAATGAATTAAGTAGTATAATAATTAAAAGGACCATTGTTTTTAAGATCTGAGTTATATAAGGTACCTAGGTATATCCTTTTTCAAAATAAAGGAATCTGGTGAAAAAGGCTCTCGAGATGAGAGTAAAAGTCCGACATATGAGTTACATAATATACTATCACTTTATGCTCAAATCCGACACTTTCTTTAACTTACATAAAAACATATCCTCAGTAACCCTGGCATTTACATAATCAAAACCGGAAAATAATTTCCTTATCTCATAAACATCTTGAAACAGTAAAAACTTTTCGGCGCCAAAATATCGCTTGCTAAGGTTAGTCTTTGGAGTCAAATTACTTCGAATAATGCAAATATGAACTGCGGCGGACGTGTAAAAAGTATTAATGATATATACTTATGTTACACGAGTCAATTCTGAGAAAAAAGTTGTCATCGAACCTCCCGTGAATTCAACATTCCAGTGCTAAAATTTATTGAACATCTTGCGGTACCAACACATAAAGTAAAACTTAGTATAAAAGTAATATTTATATCCAATGAAATTAAACTTATTTATGCATTTTTAAAAGATAATAAATCGGCCAAGTGCGAGTTGGACTCGCCCACGAAGGGTTCCGTACCATTAGCTATACAACATTAGACTTCATATTTTAAACGTTTTTTTGTTTAAACGTGCGCGAGGCCGACTCGCAATTGGCCAACTTTTTGTATTTGTTGTTACAGCAGCAAAAAAAATACATCATCTGTGAAAATTTCAACTGTCTAGCTATCACCGTTCTTGAGATACAGCCTGGTGACAGATGGACGGACGGACAGCGAAATCTCAGTAATAGGGTCCCGTTTTTGCCCTTTGGGTACGGAACCCTAAACAAAGATACGTTTTACAACGTCATTTTTGCGTTGGGTACGAGTTTCGGACTCTAATTTTGAAATCTAATAAGTAGATACATTTAGGGCCTGTTTCAGAATGTTCGAGTAAGTTCCGGTTTTACTACTCAGAACATATTTATTAAACAAAACACTATCTTTGCGTTCCACAGTCATCGATTTTAGCCTATCCATCGGTTAAAGCTTGAAACGCGCTGCATGTTAACTGTAATTTTTTATCATTCAGTTATTTTATGTGTTGCATAGCAACCCGAAACTTTATTATGACATTCTGAAACGGGCCCTTAATATTTTTGGTGTACAAAATTACAACACAAAAATGTTAAATAACGAGTTGGGATTGGATGAGAGAATCATAAAATCCTTTCGTTCTAAGTTTGTAAGCTCTTTCGCTTTGCAAATATTGTAATGTATAAGTATACATTATAAGATTTTTTAAAGTTAGTACAATAATCACTCGTTGGATGATTGTATATACAGGGTTATTAGTAAAATGCTAACAACCTCTTGGGGTTGACTTCTGCTAGTCCTAACAAACATTTTGAGATGTTTTTTTTTCCTTGTTTTGAAATAATAAGTATATTTTGTTTTTTATTTTTTTTAAATAATATTTAAAGTATTTTTTATATGTTTTTGACGGAATAAACACGAGGACTACCTGATTTTAAAAGTATCTTGTGCCTGTTATGTATTATTTGTATTATATGTATTATTTCATATTTTTATTACTTTGCTCGATGTAATTAGTCAAATCTCTATTCAGTTCAAGAGTAGGCAAGAAAAAAAAATTTTTATTCAAAACAAAAAAAAAACATCTCAAAATGTTTGTTAGGACTAGCAGAAGTTAACCCTAAGAGGTTGTGAGCATTTTTCCAATAACCCTGTATATGTCACCGCACCGTTACCGTTTACGATATACCATAAACACAAAAGGACTGATTATATAACTTTATTATTATACTAGCTTTCCGGGCGCGCGTATGTCGCTTATCGCGCAAAAATATTAACCTCTTTTTGCGCAGTTAGATAAAAACTATCCTATATTTTTTCCCGGGTCTCAAACGATTTCCATACCAAATTTCATTCAACTCGGTCCAGTAGTTTTGGCGTGAAAGCGTAACAGACAGACATACAGACAGAGTTACTTTCGCATTTATAATATTAAGTACTGATAGGTACACAAACCTGTTATAAAAATATTATAAACGCACAAACCTTTATCCAAGTAGATTCCGACTAAAAAACTATTAGCTATTATGTTCAACTGATTCAAGCACCTCCAAGAAGTCAGGTATTTTTCTTACTTATTTCCTAAGTAACTGTTGTCACTGTTGTTCCCACACTTAAGTGTGCACGAAACAAATATTTCTTTTCAAATTCTCAACGAGCTTTTGGTGGAGTTCAGTGACCTTTTTAAACACCCGGTTCTTTGAAGTTCTTCATAAAAGGTCCATCTCAGAAGGGTCAGTGTGACCTATAATTAACTCGGTATGGAGTCAAATGTTATTTCAATCGTTTTTTTGACGAACAGAGAAGGATTGTGTCGACCGTTTGGCAGTATTTTTTATCATACATCATACCAAATTAATTAAAATCAATTTTATAATATTAATATCATTAGAAATAAAGTTTTTTTTTGTATGTTATTGTAACGGAACAAGCTCGAGGCCCACCTGATGCTAAGCGGACTAACCTCTGCCTATAACAGATCATTTCGTCACAAGTCACGAATTGCACTGCGCCCGTCACATTGAGATATAGTTGTTAAATCTCATATGCCTGTAATTTCACTGGCTCTCAAGTACCGCTGCCGGAACACACCGTTAGGTGCTTGGCGACAGATTTTCTACTTGAGGGTCGTCGCTAGCCAGGCGGGCATTCGCAAAAAATGCCCTTCCACCATGCGGTGAAGTTCAAGCCCGCTGCGGGATTCGAACCATGGACCTGCTGCGCGGCAGTCCATAGCCAATGCTAATGAGCCATCACTGCTTCATATTTAGTTTAAGGAGTTTTCGAAATTTTATGGAGAATAAAAAATTAAATTAATGATAACGCTTTCGTCTTCGATAAAATATATCTGTGTGTATGGGTATATTTTATCGAAGCGCTTTCGTACTAAAGTTTCTGAGTTTACCTAATACAAAGTAAGGTTTGAGAAAAACAACCATCGCTGAATTATAGTCAATTTCGAACGGCTGGCCTTTGACCTCTGTCTCACTTGATGCCCTGATGGTAAGTGATGAATGTCGATGTGGTTGAAGACGTTGTTCAGGCTAACCTTGAATTACTAGACCTCAAGGGAAGCTGCCGGGATTCACTGTTAGGTGGTTAGCGGCAGATTTGCTACTTGAGGGTCTGGCTAGCTAGCCAGAGAGCAATCGCAACGTGCACTTCCACCATGCGGGTAAAGCTCAAACCGGAAGCGGTGGGGATCACACCCTGGACCTGCGACATGGCAGTCCATAGCTGTTACCGGCTATAACTGCTTTTTTATTTTATAAATCTAGACTCCAGGGTCCGTGACTTTTTTCAATTATATATTTTTTTTTTATTTAAAACAAGAAATTTGAAATAATAGGAAACTTTTTTAATTTTTTTTTTTTTTTTTTTTTTTTTTATGCCTGATAGGTTAGCCTTTGACCACTATCTCACCTGATGGTAAGTGATGATGCGGTCGAAGATGTTTTACAGGCTAACCTACAATTACTGGCTCTCAAGGACAGCTGCCGGAACACACCGTTAGGTGCTTGGCGACAGATTTTCTACTTGAAGTTGGTAGCTAGCCAGGCGGGCATTCGCGAAAGGCCCTACCACCATGCCATAACGACTGCCATCCTAAAACAACATCCGGGACCGACGGCTTAACGTGCCCTCCGAAGCACGGAAGCGCTCAGTAGTAATGTCACCAGCGGTCACCCATCCAACTCATAACCGCGGTGGACGTTGCTTAGCTTTGCTGATCGGTTCAGAATGGCTAAGCAAACTTCGCTACGAGCGCTTCAAAAACCTGTTACCTTCTAATGGGGAACAGTGTTATAAGAAAAGTTTTTTTCCGGTACTGTCATTATCACTAGTACCTATCCAGAGTAGACCGGTGTCCTCTAGCAGCACCCGTCCATGAGTTGGCTATCACTGCTTCAAAACTTCCTTTTTTGTTTTTACTGCCGTGTCTGTAGTGTGAGAAATTACCTGTAACAAGAAAAAGTTTAACATTAGAAAGTGTATAAATGTTATTAACCAGAGAAATCTTCGGATAAGTGGAGCGAGACATTATGGTTTTAATTGCAAGCGCAAGCGTGCTGACCTAACGTAGGACCATTGGGCATTTGTACGAACATTTCTACTCTCTCAAAACCAGACATGCAGCAAAAAGCAAAATAAACCAATATCATCATCCTACCCTCATCCCAATTAGATGGGGTCGGTATGTTATGTCTTCTCTTACATAAAAGACCAGAACAACTCTCAGGACAGCACAAAGACAAATTTGTTCGTTCGGCTTCAGTCTTATAGCCGGCTGCCCTAATTTACTAACCTTTCTTGGGAATACCCTTCTAATATCTAGTATTTCCGTATATATAGGTGTTCGTAAACATGCACAAATGTTGGCAAATATTATTATAGCAATAAATGTATAATTTGTTTATCTCCTGTAAAAGATTTAACATACCTATTTCCATCACATTGGATATTGGCATATTAATATACCGATATCCATCGCATTGTCCCGTGGGGTACCGGATGGGATGACACCCCCATTGCTGAGGCGAGTCAAGGCAAAATACCGGAACACATTCTACATATTCTTAAACTGCAATTCTCAAGATGCCTGCCAAGCGTGGATTATGCCATACCCCCCATAATGGGGGAGGCTAGGTGTTCAGCAGTAAACAATCCAGCAGAAACAGTATATCCATCACATTACCATAACATGGCTTGGAGATAAAATTAACTTTCAGGCCTTGTTTTTTAATCAACGCATAGTAAATAATACTGTTCCTATAAATAAATTTATAGGTACACAAATTTAATTTAAATAAGTTATATAAGTTTTTTAGAAGAAAACTTAATTTGGTTATGGCATTGGAAGTTATGGCTGGTGATGATTATGATGATAGGTTCATAAATAACAATTTGAAAACATTCTAATCATTATAGATTACTGATTGTTAGTCCTAAACATCGCGATGTACCTCGATGGATATCATTTTCCGAGTAATAAACAAATGAATCTCCATGCAATAAGAATTGAATCTGTTAAAACACTTTCACACATTATACTGTTATGAATAATTGAATATTATGCAAACGAATTCATTAATCACAAAAGGATTATACAAAATCACATAACACTGGTTTTTGCAACCGGATTGTCTTGTTTCAACACCTGATCTTCAATTGTAATCGGTTCAACTCGTTTTATCATCGCGATTCCGATGAGAGCAATATCAAGTTTAAATCAAGTTTAAACAGATTTTTAATTTGCATCTTTTTATCTATTGCTAAGGGCAATATAGATCAGGTTTGTTGAAATGAAATAAAAATATAATTACCTATGTAATGTTTAATTCTAGATATATGTAGGATGAAAGGTGATATGTCTCTGGGAACATATTTTTTTTATGCCTGATGTCTAGTCTTTGACAATAAAATTGTCTCACCTGATCTGGTACTTGATGATGTGGTCGAAGATGTTGTTCAGGTATATGTAGAATAACAGACTCTCAAGGACACCTGTCGGAATACACCATTGGCTACAGATTTACTACTTGAGGGTGGTAACTAGCCAGGTGGGTATTCGTAAAATGACCTGTACCACCAAGCAAAATGAGCTAAGGATGACCATAACGCTTCAGGAAAAAAAGTAAGAACTATTCCCAAACCATGGCCTGTCATGCTCTTTCATGAGTTTTGACCATGGCTTTAAGGTTTCGTAAGAGAAAACCCGTGCTGTGATAGCTAGAATGTCACCTCCCCATTGCTACCTGTGGGTGTCGTAAGAGGCCACTAAAGGTAAAATACTGGAGGGTGGGCAGCAGCGTCTTTTGAGGAGGTGATTTTGAAACTGTGATTCCCAAGACGCCTGCCAAGCGTGGGGATTATGGCAAATCCCCCTTAATGGGGGAGGCTGTGTTCAGCGAGTGGACAATCCGGCTGATACAGTAAGAGAACAATAATTATGGATACGATTCCTAATAAGCGTCGTTTAATGTTTAATACCTAGTGCAAACTCTATTCTAGGACAAGAAAATAATAAATACCGCTCACGTGTGAGTCGAACCCTTGACCTAGAATCTCAAACTATACTGTGAACCCACGGTGCCCTACCCGAGTCGCTGTTGCTATTGACAGTTTTAAAAAAATACATTTTATCCGTATAGAATCAGTATGAGTTTGTGAAAAACCATTAAATTATTCTATCGTCGAAAACCGTACGAGACTCGTAAATAGCTAAAAAAGAAATAAAACAAACGTTAACTTTAATTGCGCCTTTACTGAGACATCGACTCGTAAAATTATTTTATCGGACGAGTCCTTAATTAATATCTATTACAATTTTCTAATCATCGGGCAAATTAAGACTTCTGTGTTTGAAAGGAAATATAATTTCCATATTAATGTCCTTTTTTGCTGGAACCAATTAGTGATTTATAATAGTCATCGTTAATATTCATAAAAAGGCCTTTGATGGTACGGCTTCGACCTTGACTTTGTCTTGAGCTTAAAGTAACCACTTATTTTATGTAAAGTTATTAAGAAAAAGTTGTTTCAAGGCCAGTGGAATTTTAAATGTGGTGTTTTTTTATGTGTACTACTTGAATGGGCTTTTTGGGCTTGGAAAATGACTTAGAAAGGATATTTTGAGCCTTAAACAAGACATAATCACGACGAAAGGAACATTTTCAACCATGAGTGGCATTTGAAGTGTCACTGCCACGACGATTAATGTTAGTCTTGACCGCTATTTCATCTATGGTTATATATGGTTATATTTCATATTTAAGGAAATGAAGTGATAAATAAAACAGATGAATGACCACGATCACTGAAAAATGTTAAGACGTCGAGACAAAAATAATGATACATATATATATTATAGATATATATGTACTGTAACAGGCGGATCGTCCACTGCTGAACACGGCCTCCCCTATAAGGGGGTATTTGCCATAATCCCCATGCTTGGCAGGCGTCTTGGGGATCGCAGTGTAAGTTGGCAGTTCTTTAGAAGGTGCTGCTGCCCGCCTTTCAGTATTGTTATCTTAGTCGCCTCTTAGGACACCCATGGGGTGATATGGGGAGGTGCAATTCTGACCCGGTACCCTATGGGGCATATATACGCGATTAAAATCCTTTAATAACTATGTGCACAAATACATAAGACATCATTTTTCACACTTCAGTATCTTGTATTATGTATTTGGATATTTACAATTGTTTCTTGCTAATTACATGTGGTGAATGAGGATTTCTACCGTCATTGTTTTCCGTCCGTGAAGAATTATTGTAGTTACTCATGTTTGTATTTATATAATTATTACGATTGGGGATCACGTAGTTTGCTTAGATATCTTAATAAGGTGAAATGAGTCTCAAAACGGTTTTTTTTAAACATGTTTTCTAGAAAGTCGTTATGAAATTATATCTAATATTCTAGAGGATATGAAACATACCATGCCTAATCCGAAAGCACGATACCATATACAGTGTAATCTCTATATATAACGACACTGAAGGGACTGTACATTTTATGGCGTTATTGAGAGTTGCCGTGAAATAAGGAGAAAAAAGTTTCTGATCAACTATGAATATTATGATAAGGTTTTAAGTGTTCTATGTGTTTCCAAGAACTAAGAATTATATGGACATAACATTCCATTTAGGCCTTCTGGAGGTCAGTATTTAGAAACTATCACACCAACCTTCGCATATATAAGCCTATAGTAGCTTATAATATTAGTAGATACTTACACTCTACACCTCTGTCCTTTAGAACAATTTGAATGGTTTCGGTATTTTCAAATGACTTTCTATTGATCGTTATAACCTGGCGCACACCCTGAAATCCAACATCGGAATTTAATTTCTTTACAACTTACACAGATGTCGACACATTATGTAATATGTGTCGAAACATGCGCGTCAAATTGCGAATCTTCCTAGTAATAGTAACTAACAATACAGTCAATACAAGTTGTTCTTGTATTGGTAACATGGTCTAAAAGATTTAATGGTAGACAGTTATAAAATGCCTTAAGGCTCTCGATTTGGAATGGAGGATTTCGAATCATTTCTCACTGACTCCACTGGTAAATTGGTTTAGAAAGTAATATTGTTGCTTAAGGGAAATCCCTAGACGTGTGAGTGCGAAATAATACTCTGAAATTGACTTAAAGGGTCCCTCACTCACTTACAGGTATTTCGTGTTCTAAGTATAGATCCTTCAAGGTTCGTACAAGAGTTTTGGGAATATTCCCCTTTATACCGTCCTAAAATATCTACCATACATACATTATTAGGCTTTATTTGAAGAAGTATTGACTACCATTTATGAGCTCTTATATTTGATAGCACAACTTTTTAATTACACCCATTAAAACTTGATTGGGCTGCCTATAATCTAAAGACCCTAAGAGTTTATTGCAACTAAAACCTACTAAACTGGGCTGTAAATGGTCAATAAAACGTCTGCTAAGTTGCTTTCCTAACCGAGACCTAAACTTAGAGGTCGCTAGAATTTCTGTTCTAAGGTTCACATACGTACCTTTTTAACTGACATTCAATAACAAGGTGGATTCGAAAGATTCTTTGGATTGGAAGATTCTAAAGTCTGTCTGGATCATCCAATCTTGATCATTCTTTGTTTATTCCAGATTGGTCTAATTTCGTAAACCTCATCTGTTAAGTAGGTTTGAGTTACACTTAATTAAATTGGAAGATTCTAAAGTCTGTCTGGATCATCCAATCTTGATCATTCTTTGTTTATTCCAGATTGGTCTAATTTCGTAAACCTCATCTGTTAAATAGGTTTGAGTTACACTTAATTAAATGAGATAAGTTTTTTCCAATAAGCGTTTATGTCAATAACATGGTAATTGCAAGTCCAGTCGTTTGTAGGCGAGTGAAAATCGATCTTGTAAGTTGTATGCATAACCGAAAACTGCGACAATTTAAAAATAAGGAGCCTCGCGAGTCCTCATGTTGCAGATTTTGAAGCGCTCGCTCGCTTCGCTCCGGTCCTTCCTTGGATGGGTGACCGCTTGTAGCATTTACCAACTGAGCGCTGCCGTGTTTCGAAGGGCTCGTTTAAGGTGGTGGTCATTTAAGGAATTTCTCGATCGAGGGCTGGAAGAGCCCTCCTGAGGATGCAAAACGAGCTGAAAATTCTTCCGGTTTGGCTGCGTGGCTTTTGTGACACACGTTAGGAAAATTAGGCGAGATTGTTACGAGATATATTTTTTATATTTTTAAATGTTTTATTAAAATATGAATTTTATATTGAATAAGGATTTCCGCAAAGTAACGCCTGAATCTATACATTATAAAGATTACCTAATAAATTAACGTTTCATTACCGTTCAAATTATTTAAGCTGGAACTATTTCATCAATGCCTTAAGCTATTATCATCTCTATAGAATACTTGGCTTGAATTAATTGGAATTTGATATTTAATTTCTCCATTGACTTCGGTAGGAGTGAAGTTACAGGTATGAGTTTAAATTTATAAGGTTTTTTTTGTATGATGTGTGGCAAGACAGCATAAGGCCCGCCTCATGGTAAGCGACATCGCCTATAGACAATGCAATACCATTAGTACTGTCAATGCATTGCCAACTGTTATGAACTCTGTTAATCTTCTTTTTGAAAATAGAGTTAATACATTGTTCCTCATAAAATTTCATATATTTTATGAGGAACGACCGAATAAGGGTCGTTCCACATAATAACGGTATGTGGTAAAACGTCCGCTTGAAATGGACGGTACTTACTGAAATTTCAAGACTGCCAAATGTGAGGATGAGTATTAAGACGGTGTTGAGAAGTGCGATGGAAAAATTTGTTTAGGTTGAATAAGGTCAAAGAGTTCGGCAGAGCATTGCCCATTGCACAATCGATAGAATACACATAGCGAACCGATGTCTCTTCGAATGCTAAGTGATTCCATTCTGGTGGACAATACATCATAAAACATGCGAGACTACTAGAAATCATAAGCAATGATTCCAAGCACTCTCGCATGCTAAGCGAACATCACATCTACAAATTGATTGAGCGCAAAATGTTTGTCTTCAGTGAGATTTGAACCTGCATTCGCTTTTTAACCGTCCTTGGTGTCTCGATGGCCGAGCTGTTACAGCACCGAACTGACTTCGAATCCCGCACACGACAAGAATTTGGTGTTCTAAACTTTGTAAATGTGACATAAATATTGCTTCAATAATAAAATTAATAATAGTCTTTCGCAGCATCTCATGCTGCAAAATTGTTCGAAAATAAGGTATAAGTACATATGTATGTACTAAGAACACTGAATAAAAATCATGTCAAAATACGTAAAAGAAGAATGTGACTATCTATTTGCAGTCGGGTAAAAATGAGAATATGAACACAATCTCTTCGTTAGTCTAGTATAGGGTATAGCGTTCTTTGGAGTCCTGAAATCCTGAACCTATATTATTTTAGCTGGAACAATTTCATTATTGTCTTGATCAATTATCATCTCTGTAGAGCTCTAGGCTTCAATTAATTGGAGTTTGAAAATTAATTTCTCCATAGACCTCGATTTGAGTGAAGTTTCAAGTTCAAACTTCGATTTATTTATAACAAGTGCCTAAAGGGCTTAACTTTAGCTGCTAAATTAGCAGCTCGCTTTCAGTACAGTATGAAAATCCAAAAACTTCCTTTGAAATAAGGACCATTTCAGCGCGCACCCCGGCGTGGCAAGAACGTCAATATTTTCGTCCGAAATATATGTAAAAAATATGTTGTTCTAAAAATTTGTAAATTTGATACAAATCTCCAATCGTTTTAATCGCCAACAACGTATAAGTACGTAATTGTGAACACTGACTTAAAGAAAATACATGAAAATAAATCATCTTGAGCTTCTATAACGTTGTACAAAAGAGAAAATAATAGTTTAAGCAAGTGTCATATAATAGAGGGTATTAAAACGTGAGTTTAGTTTTATACGTAAATTGTAAATAAGAATTAGAGGATACACTATTTTTTTTAATCTCATGGCTATAGGTAGCTACATTAAGTAAAATGCAATATAAAAACCAGCGCGTTGCGCGCGCAGCGCGCTCACCACAGATAATAATGTACTTAAATATATATAGTATATATGGTACCTAAATATATATAGTATATATAGTACCTAAATATATATATTATATATAGTACCTAAATATATATATTATATATAGTACTTAAATAATATATATACAGTATGGTAAAAAATCAAATATACAATTGATTAACACCTCTCCTTTGGGCAGGCAGGGCATAGCGCCGCTTTGCAGGGCTCTGGATTTGAACTTTTTCGATTTATCTGACAAAGAATTTTTCAGCAGAACAAATAAATATACGGAGTTACTTTATTATAGTAGTCTTTAGTCTGGAAATGACCCGGTAATATACCTACAAGTCTCGCCCCCTATTAATTAGATATCGAACTATATATATTCCTAAATGTGGGAGATCAGTGATTACAGATAAGAAAACTATGCCCTTTTAAAGAATATTCACCTCAAGCGGGAATCGAACCCGGGCTTACGTCAACGTCAAGGCACCCAGTGCGTTTTTTAGCTTTGAAAGTGAGTATGATAAAAGTTTTGTAATGTAACAAAAAATAAACTGGAAATTTCTCAAAACTGAACTCGAATATTCACATAAATAAGCTTGACATAATCTGTACTCCAATTCTTTGGACAACTTGTGGCGTCTAATAAATTGGGGTTGCGCGTCTTATGGAATGGGGTTGCTTTATTAGACTATTTAATGCTTTCTGGACAATGCACCTGCATTATCGTATAGTTTATGCAATGACCCAGTGCTACCAAGAAAATGTTCTCACAAAACTACAATGGGAGCACAAAAGGATGCTGTTATTCACACAGTTAACTCTTTATTATTAGACAAAGATGTTTTGTTAGCTTGGACATGTGCATGGGTGCATAGATGAGGTAAAGTAAGTAAGTAGCCGTATAAAGGATGATGCTGGGAGCATCGATGAACTACATTTTATAGGAGGTAATCCATATTATTTTTTGTCGCTGATGTTATTTGGTGTGTACATTTTCTTTACCTCAAGTATGTAATACATTATACAATTAGTGGTTAGTAATCTATCATTTCGTATGACACTGAAAAAACACGACATGATACATAATATCGAAGATTTGCATAGTGGTAGGGCATTTTGCGTATGCTCACCTGGCTAGCTTCTACCTCAAGTAGAAAAAATATCGTCAGTTATTTAATAGAAGATACCTGACAGAATATGGAAATGCGCTCAATTTTATGGGACTAAAGCATATCCTGAGAAACATATTCGCTTGCGCCTTCGGATATATATAAAGGCTTAATAAATCAAAAAAAGAAAGAAAGTATATTCAAAATATATTTAGATTGAGTTTTTTTTTCGTTTATAGAAGCTATATACGAACAACGAAGTAATGGAGGCCGTGTGGGAAGAATCTAATACAGATCATAATTATTTGAGGCCCCATATCCACCAAGCAGCATAGAAATATCCTTTGTCAGAAAATACGAATATTACTGTACGACCGAATCAGGTATCGCACCAGGGACCTCGAAATTCCACAGCAAAGTCAATCGACTTAATATTTTTAAAGATCTTTAACAATTGTCCAATCGCTGTCTACAGTTAACTTTGACACCCTGTATCCTTCATAAGGTCTAGTTTACACAGTATACGGGCCGAGACAAGTGTAATAATGCTTATAAAAAGGACAATGGGATCAAAACAATGTTGGAGAAACCACCCTTTATCTCAGAATCCTTTACAAAGGTCAATGCCCTTTCATTCCACCCTTAAGCTTGGCAAAGATCCCTTTACTTGATGCGGTTTGTCCAGTGATGTTACTTACCTTATTTCTATTTAGAAAATACAAACATTTTCTGGAGAAACTGCGCGTTTTTTTTTAAATACTACCTTTTTATTACATCATTAAATTGGCGTTTATTTTCCTTATCGTCCACTTAAAGCCTCCGGAGAGGTTAAAGAAAGGTAGGCGCTAAGAAAACTGTTTCCGTGAGAAGTTAAATTTTCCTTTTACCTTTATTCTTTTGTACCTTTACTCCTTCATGTTTAAGGTAGTTAGCGCTTTTTGCTTTTTGCCTTCATTCAAGATTAACAAAAGAAATAGTAAAATCTACAATTCTTTTCTCACAAGTTTAGTAAGCGTGTTTAAATTAGAACCAAGTTTTTGAAGATGTTTTCTTTATCACAGATAACTGGATTTCACCGCTGAAAATATTATTACTAATCGTATGTACTTTGTTAGGTTATGAGGTGAAGAGATGAACAAGAGATCCGCTTGATGGTAAGCGTTACTGCCTATCTGTTACAGATACAATGTAACCATCCCATTTCTGCTTCACTCTGACTGCGATCGTTACTCCGAGATGTCAGTTCTTATGTCTACTTTGCTCAGTTATTTCACTGGGTACAGTGTTCTTCCTTATCCTTTCCGGTGCCGGGCTGGAATCCTTCCATAATGTTCCATCCTGTAGGAGATGAAGAGAAAAATACCACGAAGAGGGCAGCAGCGCCTTCTGAAGAACTGCCATTTTAAACTGCGATACTCAAGTTGCCTGTCAAGCGTGGGGATTATGGCAAAAGCCCTTTATTAGAGAGACTGTGTTCAGTAGTGGACGATCCAGCTGATACAATACAGTACACAACAGTGCCCTTTACGCTTAAACACAGCAGTGTTTGCAGCCTATTATACTGCTTCGAGGCATAATATCTGACATTGTGGTGGTACCTTCCAAGACAGACTCCTGCTAAAAAGACCAATACCTGATGATACTTGTGGTTTTAATCCATATATAGTCATACAGTGGTATAGGTAGCATGGAGCACATAATCACACTCTAATATTATAAATTTGATAGTTTGGGTTTGTTTGCAACTCCTTCACGCTAAAACAGTTGAACCAAATTTGGATGAAAGTGAGAATATACATAGTGTATAAGGTCCTGGATTAACACAAGATACGTTATATTCTCATTATCATCATCATCTAAACTTTTCATCTAATCTACGTCGGTGGAACCGCTGTGATATAAGTACGATATTATTTTATTTTCTACAACCCAAGAAAACTCACCGAACAAGGTACCTATGTACATATATACATAAATAACTTTACCATACAATAATGAGTCTACAAAAGGTAAATGCATACTCCGTAATTAGAACATCCATCACCTAACCGCTTAGTTTGCCTCAGACACGCGAGCAATCCTGTAGGCTTCTGTCGGATAAATTTTACTTTTTGGTAACGGAAAAAAGCATGCAATAATTTGAGCTGTCAAAAAGTGTTTTACTCTGAAAACTATCGCGATTTTTATCCATATTAACGTATTATTAATATAGTTCATAAAAGTGTTTAAATTATCTTAAAAATGTCGAAATCAAAACTTTGTGCCAGGTTCAAAATACATACAAAATCTGCGTTGAATTTGTCTCTTATTTTTTTTCCTCAAACAAATTATTGATTCAGATAGATATAAAACTATTTATTTGAACACTATAATAATCATAAAGGAAAAAACAACTTTAAATAAATAGAGATGGTTAAAAATACAGTATTTTAACAGAATAAATAATTTCTCAACGTCAATTCGCAATAGCAGTTAGATAAATATAAAAACCAGATGCCTATGTCTCATCCGTCAGGGAGACAGGCGCAGTGCAAATCGTCACTTGTGACGAACATCAGGTGGGCTGGTTTCCTCCACCAAAATCAAATATATGCGAAAAAAATCATATGTGAGATATGTTCATACTTCATAGGTCTTACGTTTTTTTTCCTGATTGTAAGGAGATAAGTATTCGACTACTATCTTGTCTGTGGGTAAGTAATCACTAACCTACATAAGCAGATGCACTTGAATTGCAAGTAACGGTGAGTCTTGTGAATTTAATTTTTAGAATGACAAGTTAAAATAGTTGACGGCTCAAAGGCCAGCTGGCCATCAAAGGTCTCGTAGACCGCGTCATTCTTAAATTTACACAGAGTCAAATCATGTTGGGATTAGCATGTTATGTGCTGTGTAAGAGCGGTGTTGTTATGACGAATGACGATATAAGCAGTTTCTTAAAGACATCCGCACGAACTCGCCTTTAGCGCAGGCAGCAGGGCGAGCTGTCACATCAGTCCGTGTACGGTTACTGATCCATCAATGTTAATGATAATACGTAATTGAAGTATTATGAAGAAAACCTTGAAATTGTTAAGTAATGACCTCGTTCACAGCATAAAATTTATGTCATATATATCTATATATATATAGAAATGGTAAGTAAGACGTCAACGCGGGCATCCCGAGCTCTCCTTGAAAATGACCAGCAAATGTGGTTGAAACTGTAGTCGGAGCTGTCTGAGTAATTCACGCGAGTTATCCCGTATTTTTTACTAAAATAAGTTTAAACCTCGTTAGTTTTTATAATAAAAAGCACAAAATATATTGATAAATTCATTCAAAAACCAAGTCAGATCTTTTTATCTTGCACGATGATTAATCAAACTTTTGTTATGGGTCATAAATTGTCGTACTTTGTTTCTTTATTATTAATTAACTAATATTTGTATATTTTGTATATTATTTATATAGATATGTATTTATATATATTAGATATTATATAATAATATATTTGGGTATTAAATATACATATATATATTGGTTGTATATATTATTATTTTATTTTTAACTAATTACTTTTAATTTCTACAAATTTACACCACTTTATCTATTTTTATTCCTCACTTATCTATATTTTCCATTCTAAGGTTGACTGGAAGAGATCGCTTTAAGCGATAAGTGCGCCCATTGTACTTTAGCTTTAAGAATTCTCTATATGTGTTTTTGTAAAATTTTTGGTGTACAATAAAGTATTTTTGTATTGTATTGTATTGTATAAAATGATGAAGCAATTATGGAAGTAGCTGCCAATCAAAACACTGCAAACACATTGACAGGCGTGCGTACCTCTAGTACGCAAGCTTGCAGCACGCACGTCTGTCACCTCCTTTAAACTTGAAAGACATTCCGTTCAAAGTTGAAATTGAAGGTATTAAGGCAGACACGATCCCCACAATGGCTTTTCTAGCTTTTGTCTGGCCTGAATGCTCTTTTGATCGCCGTGGTGCTTTTATTTGAATGCCAACTGTCGCTTAAGTACACTGGTATTGACATTTATCATGGTGTTTCTTATGGTTTTCGATTGTATTGAGATTATGCCGTAGTCAGAGAAAGCTTGGTAACTGGACTGAGTCATAAGTTTCAGTTTTTAATTCTTTAATCATTCTTGTTGTAATAATGAGTGTCTATTCAAGCCTCGTGGAATGTTTCTAAAATAAAAAGCACCTTAAAATCCTTTAAATAATCATTAATATTTTATTGTTAGATATAGATAGACGTCAATTATTAGGTTAACCAATTACTATTACTGGACCTACATTACTAAAGTTCGAATGGTCACACTAAATTTGCCCATAGCCGATATTCGAGCTATTTGATAAAATGAGCTCACTTTTGCTTACGAACTGACAACGGGTGCGTGAATATCCTTTATGCATGTTTTGATAGCCTTCAAGAATAATAATAATTCTACAAATGCAAGTCCTGCGTAGAGGTCATTGAAAACATTTTTATATTTAACCGATTACAAACAAGCAATGTAAGGTACATATTCGCCCTGCAAGTAAGCTGAATAGCAAAGAGATACTTGGGGTACAAAAGTAATGCTTGGCACTACAATAATATAATATTATATCTCGCAAGTACGTCAATGATTTCTTCGACTATACATTCTGTCCTTCAACATGGACTGGGTACAATGGCGATTGAATAATAAACGAGGCTGGTGTGCACTTGATAAAGTTTTTCTCATATAGAATTCTTTAAGTCCACCAGCTACAGATGAGGAAAAATTGATGAAGAAGGCGGCGACCTCAAATTGCAAACAAACTGTAATAACAGTTCGATAGTTTAAAGTAGCAAGAACAAATACAAATACTTTTTATTGACTTAAGTTACATAGGTACAGAGTATAATTGAATCCATAGGTCCCCGAACTAGCGTCAGCTGTGTTTCAGGAACGATAGGCTTCTCCCATAATATTTTTGAAATGAAATTCTCGTGAGTTTCACACATATTTAAATATTATAAATAAAACCGGCAAAAAATCCCCAACGTGAGTGTTTTTTGCCGGTTTTATTTATAATATTTCTCCCATAATAGTTATGACACTGGCACTTACGTCTAATATTAACTATCCGGTCTTACAATATTACTTAGCGCTTAAGGAACATATAGTGTGTGCGTAAGTGTGTGTGTAAGTGAGTTTGTAGTGTATGTTGTGTGTTTACAATTGTTTGTGTAGTGTATGAGTGTGAGTGAGTTTGTAGTGTGTTTACAATTGTTAGTACATGTGATTGTAAGTAAGAATGTGTATAAGGAAAAGTATGAATTAATTGATTACAATGAGTGTCGGGATATATCATTATTTTAGAAAATAAGAGTAATATCCTTTAATGTTTGTGATAACATTTAAGTAACCACAGTTAGGTTACTTATGTTGCTCTGGTAAAAGGCCTATAAAATACCTCTTCCTTTTTAACCGACTTAATAATATATCTTTTTTTTATGTGTTTATTTTTGCAATAACGCATGCTCTGCGGATTACATTAAAAAGTTAATTTATGAGAGGGAAAATTATATCCCGCACATGACTATAGTTCTTCCGGTCATAAATTTGTAATTTTAGAAAAATATGGAGAGTTAATAAGTTCTCACTTAAATTTGCCTTTAGGGCACATACAAAATATGGGTAATTCAGTTTTAAAAACCTCTTGTATGTTTCTTTTATAGTAGCCTTCTTACTTTTTTATTAAAAAAAAATTAAACAGAGAATAAAATATTAAGCTACGTGCAAACTAAAGTGTACCGGCTAATTCATTAACCTCACTCCACCGGGCGTGGCCCAGATTGATTCGGTGTCCGGATGTAGGTCAGAATAAATCGCGGGCTCTTGAGATGAATTTTAAGATTTGAAGAGATATGGATCCAAGTTGTGAGTTGTTTTTACTGAAACCTTGGAAACTGAGGCAAGGTAACGTTTGAAATTGACATCTTTATTATGCGTCATAGACAAATTGATATTTTGTATAAATTATTACTTTTTCGCAACCTACTTGTAATACGGGTACTACTTTTATATAACTAAAGGGGTTGATTATGAACACAAAATCACCTAACAGTATGTTGTCGAAGCTGGTCAAAATAATTAAGCTGGAAAAGATCTGGTTCTCAATATCGGTTAACTACTTAACACAATACTGGCCAAAGCCAGACGAGCTCCCGCAAAATGCTCTATCTCCATGCAAAACTTACTAGTTACTAAATTTTCTAACCCTATTCATGTTTTCACACCTTCTTTCAATCACTGTTTGAATCGGTAATAACATCACCAAATTGCTCAAATCCAGTTTTGTTCTGTACCTTCCCTTCAAACAAAACGAGTTTTGACAATGTGAAGTATTAAATTACATTGACCACTGGTGCTCGAAAATTTCAAGAACCCTTTCAAAGTTTAAATTAGGACGGGGTCTTCCCATAGGCATAACTTTGTAAGGATATGTCCGGTCATACTACACATAGCAATAAAGTTTGGTTCCAATTACAAATTGCTGGGATTAAATTTGTTTTCGTTAAACCTTGATTAAGTTGAAAATCCAAATAATACCAAGCAAAGCAAGTACCTGCAGTAACTCCAGAGGAACATACTGTTGTATATACTGCATCAGGAACTTAAATAACTTTGTTTCACAGTTCATTGGGCTTTAGAATTTCGAAGGCTTGCGTTTAAACACCAGGTCGTCATTGTTTCTATTTCAACAAAAAATATCAGAATATATTTTGGTACGCCCGTAAAATATTTGGAACAGCGTAAGTTCATAGACTCTGGGTATTGCATATACAGGAATATAAAAGGATGATGAAGTGATCATTTTTTTTATATTATGTTTTGTTTATTAATAAAAACACAACTTTATGCAATATCAAAATATAAGCGTAAGTTAGGTATGTAAAATATGAAGCAACAGGTCACGTATCCTTGAATAAAACATCACTAGTTCTAACCCTTCAGAGGCGTCGCGACGTTCACATCGTCAGTTTGCGTATGTGTTGGTCCTAACAATGGTTCTTTACATTATGATAAGCTTATAGCCGGAATTACACAGAAATTCGTGTATATTCTAAAAATGAATGATAAAGATACGCAGAAACGTATAATGAGATTATATTCGCGTCGCGTGGTTTACGTGTAATTTATTTAAATCCTCTTCGAATTTACAATATTATGTTTTAACATCTGAAGTACTGAGATATATTACTTAGTTATTTTATCATCATCAACCACATCCACCGTTGTACAAAAGCCAGACGAGCTGGGAACATTGGAAGCTGTTTTGCCATAATCTCCATGCTTGTCAGGCGTCTTGGGGATGATTTTATGTGTCTACTTGATATTTTGAACATTTATACAGTCAGTAAAATTTATTTTTATCTAATACAGTAGCGTAGCTAGCACGTAGTAAATGGTTCACTTTCTTATTTTTTTAGGACTGTGATGGTATTTTTAAGTGTTAGTAATGTTACCTTTATGTTAGACCAAGTCAAAGACCTTATATCATATCTAGGTCTAAAGGAACCTTTCTACCAAATTTTATCTAAGTCTCTGTGTTATCGGAGTTGAGTAGTATCAAACATATATAAGGTGCATATTAATTCATCAACAATACTGCTGGGGATGGTGTAGAATCGATAACCGAATGTGTTCCACTCATGTTTAATTTTCACATACACAAAAGTCTGTACTAATGCTTAAGCTGTGGCACGTTGGCTTTGGGAATAATAGCAAGGACAACCGCGGTCTACGAACACGGTGTATCTAATCTATTCACACGTTTGCTACACGAAGTCAATGAACTGCTATACTAGGCACAATAGACAGCTGTGTTGTGTACCTATTGTGCCTAGTTTTTTTCTCTTTAGGCGGCTTGCGACAAAAGAACGCGCGACTCGGTAGCGGTTTAACACAATACGGCATACCTAAGTAGAGGCAACACAATACAGTACGTACCTACGTAAACTTGAAACTAAAAAGAATGTAGGTAAGTAACATTTTTTATTATTTAGAAGAGTTTAATCGATTGGCGATTATGCAAAGCATTCGGCAGTCTAGCTAGATTGGCTGGTAAGGCCTTCGCGTTCATCAGAATAGGTACGTGAAACAGCTTCATCTATCACTAGGGCAAAACAGCTGTTTTACAGTGCCCTAGTGATAGCGTCAAATTGACATCGGGTAGCGTTCTTACGTGTGAGAATGGAGTAAATCGTGGTTCTCGCTATCATACTAAAAGGCAACGCGCCGCGCTTAGAAAATAGTTATACTGATTTTTTTATGTGAAAATTAAACATGAGTGGAACACATTCCGTTATCGATTCTACACCATCCCCCGCAGTATTGTTGATGAATTAATATTCACCTTATATACGTCTATATTATATATATATATATATAATATAGACGCATTCATACGAAAATTCCTATTTTTGATTTATTAGTTTATACTAATAAATTTGTATTCATTTATAATGATACCATGATTACCTAGTATCATTCTCTATGAATACAAAATCGTCCAAGCAACTATTCACCAAAATAATTATTTACGAAGCTTATTTTAATGTTATTAACATAAATATTAGTTCTTTCAACGTGATTTTATTTTTTTATCAGTGCAAATTGCACAAACCGAATAGACGCTTGGACAAATTCGTTCCGACGTTGCGCACGGAGTCAGAATAAAATATTTGTTAAACATGACAATAGCTGCAACATTATTTCGCCCTTGTCCAAGCCCGAGGGCTTCGTTTGTTAATATTAGATGTTGTTACAAGAATCAGCATAATCAACCCACTCATCCGTAAGAACATTGTGCGGAACTTGGGGTTGACAAAGGTCCACAAGCAACCATAAAAAAAAACCTCGAATAAATTCAAAGGATTAAAAATTGTTGATGAAAATTCAACTTTAATCGGAATAGTTTAAAGTTTAAATCCCTTTTTGTTGTTGCTGGGGTTAACATGTACACTTTTAAGGGTTGGGTCATTGACTCGATTGAGTTTTTGCGATTAGATTTTGAAGTGTTAATTTACACGATTGCGATCTTATCAGTAATTTAATGTAGATGTTAGATCTTTTGATAGCAGAACATAATAAATCATGGGAATAATATTAATAAAGGATATTGCAGAATTTGGTAATGAGAAAGTATTCACGAACAAAAAACATAATCATTGCACGCTTGTTTTCCGTGATGGGGCAGGTACAGTTGTCGCTAAGCACTCGCGTTTCTCGTAATAGGGACCAAACCTATTGCTAGCTACTAGACACAGGTCTAGACTTCGGACAGGAAGCTCCATCGAACCCAGAACTTCAAAACAAAACTAGAGAGTGACGCTTACGAACGGTATTTTTTACTAAGGTAATAATATGAAAAAAATAAAGTTTTTACGTTCAAATAGAAATAAATTAGCCTGCATGTGGGTTTGAATAATTAAGTAAACATATGAAACGTTTTGGTATATGTCGAAATGGTCATAATTTAATTTCAGTCTAAGAGGGATGGAAATCATTGCAATGCCAGAATTTCTGTAATCGTCTTTTTATTTCCTTGTTCAACCATATAAATGTATACATTTTTTTACATAATGGCCGATAAGATTTGCTAAAGAATAATTAGAAATATATAGGTAAGTATACTGTTAACATTAAAAAGATCTGAACTGAAAAACTTGTCGTCACAATGGATCTTGTGCTCACGAGATCGATTGAGTCACTCTCAGATAGTACTGGTCACCATCAGCACAAAAGTTGTGACGAAGTCTTATTCTGTGTCTCGAATCCATTTCCGCTTTGGTTTACCAACTAATATTGAAAAAGTAGAACAAGCAAATGCGAGCAACCATCAAATTAGTACTGCAGCAAAGTTCACTTTGCCACAATACAACTGGATGTAACACTCTTAGCACAGACTCCTAACAACGGGAATCAGGATACGCGCTACACCTCTGACATCGGAATAAAAACCTTGACATTCAATTACGAAGAAAGTAAATCGAAAAGCTTTTACATTTGAGCAACTAGTGCGACTTCGGCAAAAAACCTACACTCGGCAATAAAAATAACAGACGAACTGTGCGTGTTCTAGTCATAAAAATGGCAATAATTTTTCTGTAAATAATAAAAGAACTGTGCCCAAATTGTGATGTGAGAGGGCGACAGTTTTATTGGGCGATAAAATACGGACGACGCGCATCATACTCGTGTTGTTCAAGGCTCACGGGCTAAGCCATTAAAACTGTATAGTTTCAATTTACCTTTCTCAACAAGCCATAAAGTTTCCAACGAGTGGTTTGATTATCAGGGGTCGAAATTTATAGAAATTGGACAATCTGCTGGTGACCAAACTATTATATATTACCTATGTATGCAATGATAGAACGTAATGTACTTACTCAGCACGTGTTTAATATATTCCAATGACTTGTATTACTTATTTTTATAAAGGCATGGAATAATGGATCTGTAGTAGGAAGAAATATTGGCCTGACTGAACCTGAAATCGGTAAATGTGGTGTCTAAGCTGGCAGGCCGGTTATCGGTCAATCTGTATCCTGATTTTTGCATGTGTCCGATTGTCACAATTCAAACTTTTTTAAAGTTTTTAACGTATACATAGATAGGTATATCTATAGAGTAATATAGTATACTCTGGTAATAAGCCATGGCTTGTAAGATTATTGTTTATTAAGCCTTTCTCTGTACGGAAGCTACACTAAGATAGCAATTCATTTTTGATTGATTTACCATTGCAAATTAATCAGGCAATACAGTCAGCATGCTGTATACACAGCCGCATACTCGCAGTGGACTGTAGCACAGCCGCTACCAGCATCATCCTGCGTTCCTGAGCTGTTGAGTTGGTAGCTGACAAATGATATGATGTGATAAACAAAGTTGTTGGTACATTTTGATACCAGACCTGTTGACATCATTTATCGATTTCTTTCCATTCAATGTTCGCAATATTCTCACGGTCACACTTCCTGAATATTGAATTAGATGGTATCCGCTGAACGGAATCTTGCAGCTATTAAATCATGAGTTTTCTAATTGATCGATCATTGCCATCCGGCGACCATTGCCATTATGTACCATGTGTTTAATTTACAGTTCCTTTCCGAAGAAGGATAAGAATCATTAGGATCATAATCAGAGGCCATTACTGGAAATTGTAAAAAGGCACACTCTCAAATTGCAGCAACTGCTACAGGGAAGCTAAATAGGTAATTTAGTTATACTAAACAGTTTTTTCATGCTAAAAGTACTTAGGTGGCGTAGAAATATTTGAACTTTTAGAATTCTCAGAGATTTTTACAAACATTTGAAGCCCACTGCTCACTTCTTTAGTTATTGCCAATAAACTTTCTAACAAGGAAAGAACAACGTATATTGGTTAATAATTCAGGTTATTCAAGCCTTTTTTGTTTTTACTTTCAGCTTACCACACCTTGAAATTTTAATATTGGTTAAACGAAAAATGTTTTCTTCTTTATTTAATATTTAGAATGTTTATGTCAGTTATTAACATTTGAACACCAACATTTTTTTTCACCAAGTTTAGTGATTGGAATTTCAAAAACATTAGAATTGGATTACACTGGGCAGGCATACATCCTAACGACCGAACCTAAAAACCCGAACAAAGATAAAATCATAAATGCTTATGGAGAAGTTAATATGACAAAAACACAGAGTATCTAGAAAACAATTGAGAAAGATCCCCATGGGCCATACTACGAGATCTAATTTTCTTTCTTCATCGCTTCATGATTTAGTAGTTCAGTAAGTACCTAAGTATAGCGTAAATTTTTCTTCAAAATTGTCTCAATAACACAAATTAGCGTCGTGAAAAAAAACAAAATTTTCTATGGCGATGAATTATCCCTCCCTTGTCAATTTGCTTAAAGTCAACGGCTCGTTTCTATATAGCTTCGATTTTGTTATCAACTTACTAATGTAGTTATTGAAGTGAATTGAATTTATTGTCTATATATAACAAACTCTCCCTTGAAATTAGTGCGATAATGTTAATTATTTACTTTGTGGAGAAAGAAATCCTACTACACAGTTTGTGATTACTTAAACGACAAAAATGCCTGGACAATTCCGCCTCTGCCAAGCTATTGCCTGTCACCTACGTAATTTAAACAAATTTTGTAATAAATTCAGTATATAGTAAGTATATGTAACACATTGTTAAAAGACATTTAAAAGAATGGCCCCGAGTTTCTTGCCCGTTCTTCTCGCAGTGGCTTTAGACAATTTTTCGTTTGCTGAACGTCGCAGTACCTACAATGTATAATATTTCAATATTAAAATTTGCAATTGACCTTCACAAGAACATCGTAGACGCCTAAATTGAATAAATGATTTCATTTTTTTTATGGGATAGGAGGCCAAGCGAGCAGGCGGCTCACCTGATGGTAAGTGATCACCGTCGCCCACAAACATCCGCAGCACCAGAGGTCTCGAGGATGCGTTGAATATGCTCTCTTCTTGAAGGTTCCTAAGTCGTAACTATTCGGAAATACGAGTACTTCACCTGGCAGCTGGTTCACGTACACTCGTAGTTAGCACTTTTTCCCAAATATAGATATTTCTGGTAACTTTTGAATTTGCCATACATGCAGAGCAAAACATAAACTTGCAGTAGGTACCTATTTCCCCTATTTGATATTGTTCTAGGAAAAAAACGTAAAATTAATAACAAAACATTGAAGTGTTCGCAAATATCATACACTTACATAACAAGGGTGCCATTGTAACACGAGAGACCCACTTCAAATTACTTGCCATTGTCACTCAGTTTTATCGTATTTGCGACCTTTTTTGCAGTTTTAGAAAAACAAACTTTTTGTTTGTCTGTATTTGCCATTGACATTTATGCTATGGATAGGAAATCATCCTTCAAATTTAACTACGTAACATTTATTATATAATCACAAAATTTTTGAAATCGCACCCGTTTAGGCCGAGTACCTAAAAATACCTAAGTACCCTAACGTAAACTATAGTAGAGCGTACTATGTACGCCCTCTTAGCTTCTATAAAGGCCAAAATAGTTCACTTGATGATACCAACAACAAATTTTAGTATGTTAATAAACAATTAATTTTCTTTTTACACCGTCAGGACACAAATAAAATGCCTGGATCCGAAGTAAAGTAAGTTAAATATTAAAAAACAAACTAGTTATGTAACGTAAAATAATGTTCTATTTACAAACAATATTCTAGAATATATAATTAACTTAAATTTGACACCCGACACATAATATGTACGGCTTGTAGTTTTATTACAATTAGCAGTTTTTAAAATGATCAAAGCCGCCATTTTGATGACGTCATAGCTTCGGATCCAGGCACTTTACAGATTGTGTCCCTATGTTTTTTTTAGAGTAAACACTATGTTTATTAACATACTATAAGTTAGTGCTGGTATCACAAAGTTTACTATTTATATGCTAAGAGAAAGGACCATTAGGCATCCGGTGCTATAGGAGGCGACGCGTGTTCGATTCCCGCCTGGGACAATAATCTGTAAATGTGATTTTCGCTTAGCACATGATAGTACTTGTAATCGTATTTAGAAATAATACAACCTAAGTATTTGCTTTTGCTTAAGCTATCCAGTAACTTTGCAACGCCGATGTATCTAATCGACATGTTGGCTACTATTGTTATTACCGTAACCATTTATAAATACCATTCTGGGGTTTTAGTGAACGCTATTTTTACAAGATAATTTTTCCAAGCATTTGCAAATACCTCCTCTCTTCTCAGAAGTCTCAGTAAGCGTACCTACATAAGACCGTCCGTTGCAGACGCCTGAAGAATATACAAATTTTCTAACCATTGCCAAAATACTACAACCAAAATGCCTATTTATAGAATCGAACATTACATTACTTGTTTCACGGCTATCATAGCTAAAGTAAATAGTGATCAGTGCTTTTTGCAAACTGGTCTGACACTAACGATGGGTGATAAAACATGTCCTTTGCGTTCAGTGCAATTAATGCTTTACAGTCTTTTAATACGGTAGAAATTTGTGGTTCCGTTATTTTCATATGTAACCCGATAGCTTTACGAAGAAAAAATACCATGGCCAGATGGCAACACTTACGTAAGTGGTACCTAATCTTATCTGTTTGGTGATAAATTCATCAGCATCTGTTAATTTGATGTCGATACTAATGACTCTAAATGACTATTTGAATTAATTACACCATGTGTTAAATTTATGTTTTAAAATTAGCTCGGTTGACTGCCTCGTTGCTGGAGTGGCCGAAGTGCATCTATAGAATCGTGCGTATAGAATCTTATAACTTTCAACGCACAAGTTTTTCTGACAAGATAATTCTCTGCCTGGACCAGCCAGATGTTAGAAGTCTGTCGAATCCACAGAGCACTATAACTCCAGAAGTAAACTCCAGGTCAAAATCGTTTGTCGTTGGGCACGTTTAATTTTGCGTTCCTGCTCAAAATCGTTCCGAGATGCACTGACACGTACACACAAAATCCATATGACGTCGTCCGTGACGTCATCAACCGATACTTAGAACGCTCACAAATTTAGCTAAATATCTGTACTTAAAAGTTTGTCCATTACTGTTTACAGATCAAAGCAAGATTTTCAATGATTTACACTGATAAATAGGAAATTTATAAATATGCACATTTTATTGTTCCGATTTGCTTATGAGCTTCAGCCTACTTACCTACCAAACGTCCAAAGACCATTGAAAGCGCCAACCGAAATACGCCCTAAGAGACAGCTGCCTTTCCCTTTTAGAAGATGGGATCAGGTGTTCTAGAGTTCATTAGAGAAACACACATGCAGAAACATGTATACAAACATACATGTTCAGGTTATGAAGTTACTATCTAATTAATAGATCTCGATTCACTTGATCATTAAGGTTATACCATAGAAGTTAAAACAAGTCCTGTTTTATTTTATTTTGTTAAGAAGTGTGATAAATGTACAGCTGTTTCCTTAGTTATATCTTTTTTATTATCTTTTAGACCGGATGTCCACTGATTCAATGTTTGAAATCAAAGAAACTTCTTTGATTAATATCTATCATTCATTATATGTTTCTATTGCCCTCAATTCCACTTCGAAAGGACTTAACAGGGTTAAAGAAACATGTATTTATTTCAAGTAACAGAACCATAAATTTATGTGCTATTTTTTACTAGCTGTTATTAAAAGCAATTTTTCTAAATTTCTAAATACATTTTTTGCTGCATAAAAATTAGTGTTATTTTGTGCTACGTCCTACGCATAGCTCATAATTTATGCGTGTTAGCTTAGAAATAAAGGCACACTCTTACTTATTTTCTTAAGAGAAACGGAGGGGTGGAGTTTTGTTTATACAGCAGTATGCGGGGGTAGACAAAAACATTATTAAATTACAGACGGTTACCCTTTAGTGGTGTCGTAAAACATATGTTGAATTAAAGAGTCGGCATATTTGAACGTCATTTTTCGTATCAAAGATAGGGTTTAGTATAGTTGTGTTGGATTCAACTAACATTTTCTGTAAAAAAATATTTTAATTTTAAAGCAAGCGTTTACCCATAGTACTTAATTGAGTCTTACCCGATGGAAGTGAGAAATAATTTTCTTCGCGCATGCAGTTATAAAGTACAAATATACATATTTTTAGTAAGATATAATATGGCCCGTGGGGTGACGGGCTAGAATGTCACCCTCCCATATATCTCACACTGCGATCCCCAAGACGTCTGACAAGCGTGGGAGGGGAGGCTGTCTTCAGCAGTGGACAATCCGGCTGATACTGTAAGGTATCAGCCACATTACTATGTATAAGGTATCGTGAGGCAAATCTAATGCCCCGCAAGCACTCCTAGCGCAGCTTTGAAGCGCTCATAACGGATCTTGCCTAGTCGTACTCAACCTATCACAACAAGGTTAAGCAACGGTCATTACTTGGATGGATGACCACTAATGGCATTTACTACTGAGTGCTTTGCTTCCTTGCTTCGAGGGCACTTTAGTCGGTCCTGTTTGTCGTCTTTGACAGTGGTTATAGCATGATGGTAGGTTATTTTGCGAATGCCCGACTAACTAGTTTCTTCTTCATCTTATTGTGCCTCTTCAATTACTGAAGGTTGGCGATCGGCTCTGTATATTTCTCTCTCTCTTGCGAGGCGAAAAAGGTCTGCTGCTCTCGCGATACCAGTCCACTCATGTGTTTCTCAGCCAAGACATTTTCCTAAGACCGGCTATTATTTTTCCGGCTACTATTGACTAGCTACCGGCTTTAAATAGAAAGTCAAGGCCTACTATACACCTGCCTACTATAAATTTATAGCATCAGAAAAACTCAACGTGGCAATTCATCGTGTAATTTTCATATGTATATTTGTTTTAGCCTGATGGCATTATATCTCAAATCTGAATTACATACATGTATCCACCTGTCTTTCAGCTCACTCGTGCAGATAATTCTGGCACGCAAATAAGTTTATGTAGGTATATCTTCATATACAGGGTTATTGGTAAAATGTTAAAAACCTCTTAGAGTTGACTTCTGCTAGTCCTAACAAACATTTTGAGGTATTTTATTTATTTGTTAATGCCTACTCCGAGCCAAGAGCGCCCGCCGTGGCATGGCAACACTGGACCGCGCCGCGCTCCCTTTGAATACAGTTTTGAATATTTACATCGAGCAAAGTAATAAAAGATATGAAATATTACATTACACGCACAAGAGACTTTTGATATCAGGTGGTCCTCGTACTTATTCCGTCAAAAAAACCCAAAAAATATAACTTTCAAAACAAAAAAAGTAACATCACATAATGTTTGTTAGGACTAGCAGAAGTCAACCCTAAGAGTTTGTTAGCGTTTTACCAATAACCCTGTATATCGTATCAAGTATTCGTTTATGTCGATACTTTCATATATAGCATAGTACATATAGTTTCATATATATATATATAGTAGACACTTTCATCAAGCCGGTGGTATAGCGCCGCCGATCGCGTGAGCATGAAAATACCCGAAAATTTTATCATTTATTTTACTTCGCAAATATTTTAACTCATCAGCCTTAATTGGCAGTAGTTCACTTTAATTGGTGTAATAAATTTCGCGAGTATGATACAAATGTGATGACGGTCGACTAATGGACACCATATCGTTAAACGGTTTTGTTTATGATGGGGACCTGAGTCATTAAAATTTTAATGTCTGGGACATGCTGCTTCTTTGAGCTCTTCTGTTACTGTGCAGTAAAAGTTAAAAGGGAAATGTGGTAAATATTTTTATGTGACAGTAAAATTAAATAATAAATAGGTTAATAATCAATTAAGTAATCTGATTATAGACAGATACATTGGGGTTGAAGAAATTGGAATATATTTACAAATAGTATCGGTAAATAATAAGTACTTAGATTCTATCGAAAGGGGTGCATAATTACTTTCAAAGCATTAATAATGTTACGATTGCAATAACGCCTGCTCTGCGGATTACATTAGAAAATTACAAATTTAAAAATGAAGTAAAGAAGTTAATATACAACTGTAAAACTACTGATACTCAACATTTGATAGAAGACTAGGTAGGTAAAGGTAAAAAGAAAGGTAGAAAACTAAGGTATTGGTAAAGTGTAAGTATTAAAACATGTCTTAAAGTCTTAAGGCACATTTTAATATTTTTATTATTGCAATAACGCATGCTTTGCACATTACATTACATAACAAATTTGCGACCGCACATGACTATATTTGTTCCTCTCGTAAATTTGTAATGTCTTAAGACATTTTTCTCGTAGCCAAGTTTGCTTAGCCATTCTGAATCGATCAGCAAAGTTAAGCAACGTCCGCCGCGGTCAGGAGTTGGATGGGTGACCGCTGGTGACATTACTACTGAGCGCTTCCGTGCTTCGGAGGGCACGTTAAGCCGTCGGTCCCGGTTGTTGTCTTAGGATAGCAGTCGTTATAGCATGGTGGTAGGGCACTTTGCGAATGTCCGCCTGGCTAGCTACCACCCTCAAGTTGAAAATCTGTCGCCAAGCACCTAACGGTGTGTTCCGGCAGCTGTCCTTGAGAGCCAGTAACTCTAGGTTAGCCTGAACAACATCCTCGACCACATCATCACTTACCATCAGGTGAGATAGTGGTCAAAGGCTAACCTATCAGGCATAAAAAAAAAAAAAAAAAAAAAAAAAAAAAACACCTATTTAAATAGTATTTAGGCACTTAAACTATAGCGGTTTAGGTACCTAAAGACTAAAGATAAGTTACAAAATAAAAAACCTACAAAATCAAGATTTATCACCTTTGTAACATCAAGTCAAGACCCTCAACAATCCAAACAAGCCTAATCAAAACAAAATGTCTTTAAAGCGATAAAAAGACAGTTTTCTTCCGGAGGAAATAATTAAGAAGTTTTGTAAAAGTCGTCGGCGTTTAATTAAATCAAAACTAGGAGTAACGAAGCGGAAGGTCACGCGAGGCGAACACAACCGGATTCACTTTTGTGCACACTTATTAATGTGTGACTTAATTTTTAATCTTTTCGAGGATGAAAATTATATTATTTCGAGTGGGAAGTATCTAGTAGATAAACTCTTATCTTACGATATAATTTTAGTTTTTTTTTTGAGTAGGAAGTTAGAGAAAACATTTTGTATGACCCTGAAACTGTACCCGGTGTGTGACAATAGGCTCGCCGTCTATTATATGGGGCCCTTGCCTACCCATTTGGGGAATACAGGCGCGATTACATGTATGTACCCCCTGGTAAGCCTTTATTAACAAAATACTATAAATATACCTATATATATACAACACAACATACGTCATTGAAGACTCACTAGCAGTCCAAATACTCCAGCCTAATACCAGTTGGCAACGTGCCCAGCATGCCGGTAGCACTGCCCATTTTGAATAGCAATTAATATTCGGTAAGTATATTGTATAGGTAGGTACTTTCGCAAATGCCACGTTGCCAAAACCGTCGCAAAAAAACATTTCTTCGGCGATGAGATTCGAGCAATACCTACATATGTCACAATAAAACATGTACCCCTTTTCAGAGGATCCGGAGTTGAACCCTGGTTGTACCTATTATGCATTTGATATTTTTAGTAGCAGTAAGGGGACAAGAACTGTGCCCGGTAGAACAGTGTAGGCTTTCCTCCTATGAAATTGGACCACGAAACAAGTGGAAACGCGGTTGACTAATTAGACGAGTCACCTCCACGATACCTTTTCATTGGCATTTTAATCAAAACATCCTATCATCCTGGTCATAGACATAGCCTAGCTATCCTAGGTCATACACATAGCCTAGGTAGATCATCTATAAATAGCACCCCTTTGCAATGAATAGTAGCCGCGGAGTCCTCGTACCACCCTCAATATCAATAAAACTTCAACTAGATCACTGAGCGGAGAATAATTCTCCTTGCATGTGACTTTGCTGACCTATTTTATATAATCCTAGAGATTATAGTTTATTTCTAATATAATTATTACTAGAAATGTCGGTCAAATTATATAGGTGTAATAGTTATTATGTAGGTGTTCTCTAACAATACTAATGCTGATAAGAACATAATGTTACTGCTTTTTTCTTTCGTAGCTGCAGTCTTGTTTAAAGTTCGTACTGTTCTTTCACTAAAGGCATACTCTGGTACAAAAATAATGGTTTTCGGTTTGATGTTTTTTTAAAGTTATTTAGAAAACTGGAGTAAATAAAACGTACAAGCCCAGTCAATGATATATTCAATACATGAACACAAAAATCACCGAAATCGGCCAATATTAAGAGGTAGAAAAGAGCTTTTTCCTTTTGTATGGAGAAGTACTCGCTATATAATTAACAAAAAGCGTGGGGAAGCGCTCGAAGCAGATCTCGCTTAGGCGTTAGCTCACTGCGATCATTACTTGGATGGGACTGCTACTGGCATTTACTACTACAAAGCGAGCTTCCATATTTTTTTCAAAATATTTTAAACGGGGCCACATTACAAGCATATAAAAAGTCATTAAAAATGGGAAGGTACAGCCTAAGATTTTTGTCCCCTCCATATTTACTAGACGAATTCAGGTAATTACCAGAGTCATTACCAGTCTTGCACTTCCGAGCGTCCGGTGAATACATCGCCGCTAATCGTGTTTTTTAGGAATAATCTGTGGACAATATGCCTTCCTTATGTCGTTAAACTCTGCACCAATTATACAAGCACTGTGAGAGATAAGAAAACTGTTTCATTTCACGCGTAATTATTGCTTTTATTGATGAAATAGAATATATCGTCATTTTGTTTTAGTTTAGGAACTAATTCGCAATGAAATGGATGAGCGAGATATGTGTATCGTTTGGTGTGAGAGAGTGAAAGAGATCGCAGTGTAATGGTGATCGGAACGTCTCGTGGCGGTTCGGTGGTTACACGAATTGCTTATTTATCTCTTTCTTACAACCGATATGACGCATACTATTTGAACGTTCTTTCCTTGTCATTACAAACTGCATATGCATGTGCGTAGGTGTGTAGATAGGTAAATTCGAGTAAGCTTTTAGAACAGTGGTGTTCGGATATAACTACTCTAGTATTTCAACTCTCTGGGTACAGCCTGTAAAAAGTTAACAGGACACATACAAAAAAAATACAGTGGAATTGAAAACCTCCACTTTTTTAAAAATATGTTATAAACGTTTTACTAACATAATTGGCATTAAATATACCTAACCAATTTGAATACAACCCTGTAAATATCTTTGTGATAATCTGAGTTTGTAGTACCCGGTTTAAGCCAGTGGATTCCACTTTGAAAGAAAAGTCATTATCAATGCACGCGAGGGTAAAGCCACAAGTCTAAAAATATCCACATTTTGCTTTCTCGCCAGCCTTCCAACATGAAAGTCAAGGTAATGAGGGCAGTACAGTGTCTGAACCCATTCAGTAAACCCTCATTAGATACGACAAAACTTTATCCAACCAATTTGGGCATCTTCTTGTCTTGAAAAGTTTTGATGTCAATGAAGCTCATTAGTCTTCGATGCTATCACTTATATGAATATTCGTACTGATTTTATGGAATAAATGTGTTTGGGTATTTTCGGAGTTGCGTACGGAAATATGGGGTCTCTGTCCGTTTGTCAATCTTGACTCTACTCGAAACTAGCGGCTCGCCCTGGCTTCGCAAGTATGTAAAGGGCATTAAACAAAAAATTCAAAAAATATTTTTTTATTTTGAGAATATTCCATAGGCTAGGTTTATCAGGGATAAAGTAGGATTCTAATGGTGGAAGATTTTTCCAAACCGGTCCAGTAGATTTTAAGATTATTCGTTATATCAAATCTTTCCCCTTTATTATAATACTTAAAAAGCTATCCGGGTGCGGCTCCGCCCGCGCGAATGTCGGTTATCGCGCAAAAACATTAACCTCTTTATGCGCAGTTGGATAAAAAACTATCCTTTGTTTTTCCCCGGGTTTCAAACTATTTCTATACCAAATTTCATTCAAATCGGTCCAGTAGTTTTGGCGTGAAAGCGTAACAGACAGACAGAGTTACTTTCGCATTTGTAATATTAGTACTGATTAGTACAGATAAGTGTCGGGTCAAAATTTTCAGTTTATTTTTGCTGAAGAGGAAATGTAATAAACTTACTATTAATAAACCTATACTGTACTATTAAAATGTAATAAACGTACTCATTTGTTGGTATCTTACACAAGAACACATTACAAAATTTGATAACAGTTCAGAGGTCAACACAAGGACATAATGGAAATTGATTTCAATTTTATGACTGGCCTCCTACATAACTATTAGGGTCTTCTGTAAGTTCAAAGCAGTGATGGCTCAGTGGCATTGGCTATGGACTGCCGCGCAGCAGGTCCATGGTTCGAATCCCGCCGCGGGCTTGTTCTACACCGCATAGTGGAAGGGCATTTTGGGAATGCCCACCTGGCTAGAGACCATCCTAAAGTATAAGTATATATAAATCTGCTATGACTTATAGGTTGTCTAAATGCTTTTATTGTAGTAGCTGTAGTGTTGTATAATAGTTCGTAGTATTTTGTTTAATATAGGCATACCGCCGGTAAAAAAAAAGCATCTTGATATAACGAAGATGGATCTCGAGAGCTTAGGGTGTGTTCAGAGGGTCATGACCACCCCCTAAACAAGTCATAATGTTACTTGTAAGTCCTTTAATAATCCGAAGTGACTACTTTAAAAGTTTTAAGAATATATCCTTTGCAGAGCAGATGCAGATCAAGGTGTATAAAATTAATTATTACAGGTGAGAAAAGCGATTAGAAAGCAACATCATCGACACAACTCGACATTTTTCATCAAAACTTATTTAACTTTAAAAATTCACTTCAAAATTTGAACTTCTAAACATTCTACATTCTTGACGTTGTTAAATTAGTTTAATTATCTGCAAAGATGTGTAAAATATTTAGTTTAACAAATTTACCATGTTCGTTTTAAATCCAAGTTTTTATATATAAATTTCTTTAATTTGTTAAATGTTTTTGTACCAAAATTCTAAAAATTACAAAAAATACATCTGCTAGAGCGAAACTAATAAACTGAAATTATACCGCTAAAAAAATTTACAGAAGCTTTATTTTAAAATCACGAAAATGTAAAATATTTCAATTAGTCATTCCTCATCAGTGATGCAAAAATATTTATATTTCATTCATAAATCAAACGAACTGAAAAAACAATCGAACAACTGCAACGAAATTTTCGCTGTTACGAATGTGATTTATTTATTTAAAAGGTGTGTTGTACCTATCACACAAAACTACGTAGACATCAGTTTTTATGTGTTTGTGACAGATCAAGTACGAGGCCCGCCTGATGTTAAGAGTGCACGGAGCGCTTTCCGTATAATTGTAGTTTCGTCATATTCGAAAAACTAAGTTTTCAAAATCGGTGAAATTTTGTATGCATATTTCTGAGCCCAATATCTATGCTTCTGGTTTGCTAGTTTTTCGATTTATTAATTATTGTATCCCTAAATTTTACGGAAATCTGGAAAAACAGAAGCATAGATATTAGGCTCAAGGACATAAATGCAAAGTTTTACTGAATTCCAACACTTAGTACAGTAATACCCCGGACTTACGCGGTAGGCGGGTCCGAGCGATTGCCGTGTAAGTCGAATTCGTATTAAGTCGGGGTTCAACTTTGCATATAAAAACATATAAAGTATGTTTAAACGGGACCAGAGTTTAAAGAAAACAATATTTTAGAAGAAAAATGTTTAATAAAGTGTAAGATAATAAAACAATTTACATTGTTATGAATAAAGTAACCTAAACCGAAGTTATTTTGATGGTGAAAGCTTCATATATTCTAACAATGTTGCCTGACTAGTTAAGTTTTTCTTCTTCTCACGCAAAATTTCTTCGTAGCATACCAGTATTTTTTTATTCCACGTTTGTAGTAGAAACGCGTTCTTCATTAGAATCATTTTTTTTTTAAAATTTGTATACCCTTTTCAATTGAATTGAGTCCTTCTGTTAAGTTTGCAATTCTGGTAGGTCAAATTTCTTTGCCAAATCACAAATTTAAATTTTTGCTTCAGTCTTTAGTTATATTCAGTTTACACTCCAAAGACAGTGTTTTTCTTTTCTTCTTAGGCTCAAATGACTCATTTTTCGTTCTTTTAGATGACATAATTAGAGATTATATGTAAAAAAAACTGCGCACGTAAAACATTTCCACGCGGAACACGTCAAACTAATCACTGAGAGGGCGGAGCGAAAGAGCCAATGCGCGCGGCAATCAAAATGAAATCCGCGTATCTCCGAAGTCGCGTAAAACGGGGTAGCGTATTACGGGGTATTACTGTATATAAAATAGAACGAAACTATGTTTGTGTGGAACACAAGCACAAGCACTCTAGCCTTAAGCGGTAACCATTACAAATACATTTCTGGTAATCTATGAAAATCTAAGAATTTGGACAAGGACAACGTAACACATCGATATGCATCGGACAATGACAAATATTTCACAGTGGAATTCTTCGTGATAAAGGCACCCTTTTTCTTTATGAGGAGCGACAATATTTTCCACTCGTATTGCTCGTTAGGTTATATTGCACGCCTCCTTTTATATACAATATCATTGATTGCACGGCTAACAAGTACCAGGACGGCTTGGGTTTGTTAAGTGGGACTTAATAACTTTGAGAGCCATTTTCTGAGACATGGTCTCTAAATGTGGCCCTTATGGTCAAGCTCAGAGTCCTTATGGTAGCTCAACGAGCTACGAAGAAAGCTATGCTCAGAGTTTCTTTGCACGATAAAATCCGGAACGAGTGTATTCCCATCCATGTGGATGAAGATTGTTCTACTCGAGACTCTGAGCTGAGCTTGACCATAAGGGCCACCACGTATCAGAAAATGGATTTTCAAAGGTATTTAATGTAATATATATTTAACATTATTTTATGTATGATTTAAGTATGCATAAGTATTTACTAGCTCACCTGATTTTAATGATATTTTTTGTTTGGTTGTGTACATACTCACTCAACACTGACCTCGCATCGTACTCGTACAATGTCCGACTTCCACTAGTTATATGTTACTTTTCAGTAAGTCGGTAATGTTTTAAAAAAATACTCTCTTTTAGTTAATGCATAGTGCTAACACGATCATTCACTCGTCTTATATAAGTTCACTATCGTCAAAAGTTGTAATGACCATTCAATCATCCAAGTACAAATACATTTTAAGTTATATAACTATAACTTAAAAACTACTCAACCGATTTGATAAAATTCAAAAGGGATCAAATTAGAGGTATACTCTAACCAACAAAAAAATAATCTTCAATATCAGTTCATAATTGGCGGAGTAATCGCGTAACAAAAAAGCATCAGTCGAGTTGTGAAATTCCTTCTTTGTTGGAAGTCATTTAAAAAAGTTATTATTTACCAATACGCTTATACCTTAGAAACCTGATAGTTTGTACTATTGCCGCTGATGATAATTATTGAGTGACATAACATAACATCTACTAGAATCAGTATGTATGCTTATGTTTTAACTTTTTAAGGGTACCCACTTCTAACAATGCCACAGAATAAAAATGCCTAGAGGGATCACTCCGCAATGTCATTTCAATAAATAAGCGACTCTAGCTTCGAAGCAATAAAGAGCACTTCAGCTCGCAAAGTGGCACTGCGGAAGTCACGGACGATGAAAATGTAACTTAGTCCTCGTCCCAACTAATATTACCAGTATGAAAATTATTCCATGTTCAGATTAAGGCAATTTGTAAGGAATTACTTATTTTGTCTTCGTTCATTATCTGTTAGCATTAGGTTAGTAAACATTGCGATGTTTTTGAAAATCTAAGGAAGCTCTCATTAATCCTTGTGAGTGAGTGCAGCACTAAAAAACGGCACGCGTCTGACACGAAACACGTTTGGCACGTCACAGTTTGCGCCTCGTCGCCTCGCGTCGTTACCTCTCTTTGTGTTGCGAAAAATATGACTTTATTTTATACAGCAACAGCAATAAACTGCCACACAAATTGACACCTTTGCTGCAACTACTTTTATATTTTCTTTTTTAGTGTCCGACATGCTCCGAGTTTTGCAGTGGTGGTTTTTTTTTCCGGGTAACTATTGCTGTCTATAAATAGTGTGCGTGCAAGTGAGAGGTTATGGAGTTAATCCAATAGCAAATTTGTAATATCGATGAAGCAGTTGATTTGGTTCCAACTCTAGTGCAGTGGGTGGACGGGGAAACTTAAATTCGCTGTACACCAGTAGGAAAGGCCAGTGGGTGGACGGGGCATCACTCATGATTTTTGACACTATTTTACTCTAGTTTTTTACACGACTGCCCAAAAAAGGAGTGTTTTTAGGGTTCATGTGTAGTGTTGTATATAGTTCGTTTCTGAGTTTCTTTATTCCACCATAACTTCTAAACGGTTTAACCGATTTTAATGAATGAGACACCGTTAAATTCGTACTGATAGAGGAAGTGTCACAAAGTACATAAAAAAATACAAACTGGTGGAATTTAGACGCAACAATTATTGTGAGATAAAAAAAAAAAATCTTCCATACCCTTCGGTAATAATATGTATAATCGGTTTTTATTTTACCGGTTTTATTTATAATATTTAAATATGTATAATCGGGTCGGGTATCAAAATGAAGGACTTTAAAAAACGATTCAATATATATATAAAACTTGCAGTTTAAATTTAAATGGAACGATACATTTTATTTAAATAACGTCTAACAAAAATAAATTATTTGCAGTCGGGTTTTTTACGTTTATAATTAATTAATACTTGTTTATCCATGCGCATCATAGATAATGATAACAATTGAAAATTATTCATAAATGCCCGAAATCGATCGCGGGTCATGACAACTGGTGAATTCGTGTTATAATGATAAAACCTTTATAGACGACTAACAATGCTCTACGCAATTTTGAAGCAGTTTAATAGCCTAGATAAGAGAACCGCTTATATATATCTTTATTTAATTCTTACATTGTACCTATGCGATAAGTCTTCCTTTACTTAGTCTGTGGTCCATTTTCGAACACATTATCACTTTGTGAGGTTGTGGTCAAAAGCTAGCTTATCGGCAATAAAGAATAAGGTATTTTATATACAGATTCCTTGATCTCTTGGGTTCGATGGCCATGTCGGATAAACAGTAATTGATTTATTTGAAAATACTGTAGTAATTCGTAGTAGATGGCAATATGATCGCTCGCTTTTAAATTGAACCTGGATGGCTAAAATATTTCTAACTAGTTTATCATTTGATGAGAAGCTATTGGGAATTTAAAGGCATGATTAGGTATATGTTTATTATTTATAAGTTGTAAATTTATGTACATATTATATACGAGTTCATGTATGTATACTTCTTATTATATATATTTAGATAAAATAATTATGAATTCATCAAATCTGATTATTGTATACTTATATATTATATTATGGAAAGAGAATGCCTTGCAAAGTAATCTACTCGATTTTTAAGGCAGGATACACGTAGCAACATAGATATAATTCCTAGTAATGCTGGCAATATTCCAAAAGCCAACAGACAAAGTTAGCAGACAGACAGTAAAGTGGCATCGGACAGGACACTTGGCAGCATTATTTACGGAGAACCTCACAGTACAGATTAGGTAACAGTTACTATGCCCATACATGTAAGGGTTGCCATACAAAAAATAAAAAAGAGCATTCCTTTGTCACCTTCTCTACAATGGATGCAATTTTTAATTTCCAATTTCAAGTATCCGAACGGGACACGCGTTCGACAAAATTAATTAGTTACATCAATCACAACTTCAATGCTGTCATTTTTACACCGGCCCACTGGTTTTCAAAAAGGTAAACTGTCACAAAAAAGAAATGTAACGTGATTCGACCATTGTGCGATAACCCTTTTTTAAAAACATAGTTGTGACGTTTTTGAGGCGTGCTACCGCTAGGGCTGGTATGTAGGGGGAAATATTGTGAATATTCTGATATGTGATGGGAGGAGATTTATTTGCCGGTCGTTCGGGTCATTGACTCAACCGTTCGATTTATGAATATTGAGTAATGTTTTGTTTTTGAACTATGTCAATACTTTATCCAATAAAATCCCTGCAGTACATAATAGCTGTAGTCCAGGAGATCCTCAGTACCATTTTCGGACGAAATAATAATTCCACAGTCTGGTAGCGCATTTTGCGAATGTCCGCCTGGCTAGCTACCACCCTCAAGTAGAAAATCTGCCGCCAAGCACCTAACGGTGTGTTCCGGCAGCTGTCCTTGAGAGCCAGTAATTCTAGGTTAGCCTGAACAACATCTTCAACCACATCATCACTTACCATCAGGTGAGATAGTGGTCAAAGGATAGCCTATCAGCTATAAAAAAGAAAAAAAAAATAACAGTCTACTAACTATATTGAAAAGCAGCATTTTTAGTATCTGTTGGATACGGTACTAACTATATAACGCATAATTTGAGATTACGATCGTTACGTAACATAAGTATAGATGGACAGACAGATAACGGATGACTCTGGAAAATTATCGGCAAGTACAAAGGTAACCCTGTGAATAGTGAGCGAGCCTATCGACATCTATTGTCTTATTTTAGTACCTTCTTCAGACTCGCGTTATTGTCAAAGAAACCTAACTCAGTTTTGATATATTTTGAATGTTAACACATCTTTTTTGTTACAAAATATTTTTTTACACGTCCTTGGTACCCTTCAAAATATTCACCTTTCGTGTGACACAATACGAAATATGGCGATACAGACATACATTCATCATCGAGACGGAATAATTTACATATGTATTGTGAAAGTTTGAATATGACAGCAATCTATCATACGGTGACAATGTGCACGCGCCCTTTCCACGCTTTTTAATGAAATGTTCGTTGAATTTAATTAAATTAGGGGAAGATTTACGGACTATTGAATGTAGGTATTGAATCTGTACTATTGATAAGTTTATAGACGTGTTTTGCTTATCAGAGAGAAAGCGTAGTATCTTTAGATTTACTTGTCATAATTTCTGGTCATCATCATTATTTTGTTTTATCATCATCATAATTTGCATAGTGGAAGGGCGTTTGCGAATGCCCGCCTGGCTAGCGACCACCCTCAAGTAGAAAACCTGTCGCCAAGCACCTAACGGTGTGTTCCGGCAGCAGTTCTTGAGAGCCAGAGAAATTATAGGCACATGATGAGACTTAACAACTGTGTCTCAAGGTGACAAACGCAGTGCAATTCGTGACTTGTGACGAAATGCCTCTGTTATAGGCAGAGATTAGTCCGATTAACATCAGGTGAACCTCCACATTCGCAGGTAAAGTTACGAATTCCTTATAAACCTCTTTACAACTGGTGGTATAGTGCGATAAAACCAAAGCTTATAATCCTATTAATAGCATTAATTTCAGTTGTTAATAAAATTTCCGCGCTAAAATCACTGAAATTTATAATTCAATAAGCTGATATATTGAAGAATTTTATATCATAAGTGTATATATTGAAAGTAGTCGTATGCCACTCGTGTTACATTAATTACTACAATCTCAACTTGATCTATTATAAAATCTATCATAAAAGCCTTGTGAATCCGCGCTAATGGTAATGGTAATAAACTTATAGTTTTGAACAACTATTTTCCTAATTGGGGTTGGTGTTGTTGAACACTAGTACAGACAGAAACAAACATAATAAATATTCTCCTGCGCACTCCATTAGGTCGCCACCAAAGGTTTTTTTTATATGTACCCACAATGTCGCTCGGTACCTTATCCATCAATACAGCAATTTAAGCACCGCCCTTTGGAGGCTAAGTTAATGTATAGGCAAAGGAGTTACCGACCCAGACGTCTGCCTCAACAGAAACAGAACAGAAATTCTACTCCCTGAGTTAAGCTATCTGTGGGAACAGTTTAAGGAACCGACAAAAAGTTGAAATAAGAACCTATTTGGCAGTGGGTTAAAAATACATTTAAATAAATATCGTTAAACTGCAGGTTGTCCCTTATACCCCTCAACACTAATAAATGTATTTATTAGTGCAATCAAAATGGCAAATCAATGTCATTGAGGTCGTAGAATCTCTCTGTTCTCTTCTTCTGTAATCTGGCATTAGATGTCCAAGGTTGGAACAGCTTGGAACACAGGTCGAAATCTACTGAAGTGTATTGCACCAAAAATACATTTAAATGAATCACATAAAATCACAGCTTACCCTCACAACTCCAGTAAATGCTGTTCCCGAGTGCAATCAAACTGGCATAACCTTACCATAAACCAAATTTTTATTACATGTTTCTACAATATCACCACAGTAAAATATAAACATTGACGGCAAAGCAACAAGCAATTCTACCGTTGCATAAAATAATATGAATGAATTTGGAATAATTCTGAATCACAATGAAGCGTGCGCGCATCCTATTTGAATAAAAAAAGACTAATTTACATTTTATCATTTGTTGTTGTCTTTGAGTGTCACGCAGAAAAAAACTTGTCAATGAGTGAAATATGACATCATTGTTAGTAACAAATAAAAGAAAACAAATTTGAAGCACTCGGAGCGAAATTTGCTGAGCCGTTTTTAACCGATCAACTGAGATAAGCAACGTCCACCGCGGTCAAGACTTAGATGTGTGACCGCTCAGATCAGGAATCTATTTCTCTGATCTGTGGGTGACCGCTATTGACATTACTACTGAGCGCTTCCGTGCTTCGGAGGGCACGTTTAACCGTCGATCCCGGTTGTTGTCTTAAGATGGTAGTCGTAACAGCATTGTGAACGGGCATTTTCCGAATGCCCACATGGCTAGCTACAAAAATCAAGTAGAAAATCTGTCGCAAAGCATCTTACTGTGTTTCCGGCAGCTGTCCTTGATGGCCATTAACTCTAGATTAGCTCGAACAACATCTTCGAACACATCACCACTTACCATCAGGTGAGATAGTGGTCAAAGACTAGAAATAAATAAAAAAGAAATTAAAAAACAGCTCAATGTATGTAGTAGTAAGTATGCGCTCCCCATATAATAATATGTGGAGTAGTAACCGCTAAATACCACCGCGGTACCGGACTAGTTAGAGCGGACGGTTCCCCGTGGGGTGCCGTATTAGAATTCCCCGTGGGGTGCCGCGTTAGAATTGCACCTCCCCATATCTTCCCGTGGGTGTCGTAAGAGGCGACTAAAGGAAAAATACTTGAAGGTGGGCAGCAGCGCCTTCTAAAGAACTACCATCTTACACTGCGATCCCCAAGCCGCCTGCCAAGCGTGGGGACTGGGGATTATGACAAATACCCCTTAATAGCTGTGCTCAGCAGTGGACGATCCGGCTGTTACAGGTACAGGACTGGACTAGAATGTGTGGCACTTCCCATCTCTTCACGTGGGTACTAAGGTAAATATTAAGATTGAGCGTAAAATACTGGAAGGTGGTCAGCAGCGCCTTCTGAAAAACTGCGACGCCGAAGGCACCTGCCAAGCGTGGAGATTATGGCAAAACAAAAAAGTCTGTGTTTAGCACTCAGCACTGAAGATAACGAATCATGGTGAGTGGTTGTGTTTGCTTGATACATTATATGATATTTTCTGCCAGAAGGTGTAAAACGAACATGTCAAGTGTCAAGTCTATGCTTGAAATACTGCTTCTACGAGTATCAATTTTCGATAGTTCAACACACAGACAAATCTATTCTAATTATAGAATAGATGCAGGCTATTCAGGTCTACAATAGACATCAAAACTAGATAATTAAATTAAATTATTGGAAATAGAGAACAGCAAAGATATCACATATTACAACGTGTTTTTTCCACAACAGCCAAATACATCATAAATTGTACTTAGTACATATTCTAAATTGTACGTAGCTCAAATAAAATGCTAGATCCAAATAATAGATGATATTTTTAATTTTACGCGGGTGTAAATGCTCGTTTTCCTCGTAAATAAATCTGAGTTCGTCTTGGGCATTTACGTCACTACGCTCAGGAGGTCTACTCCCAAATGTTATTTGACATTTATTACTTCGTATTTAGACAGTAAGTTGATTATGGATGAATGATAATCTCATGATAGATACGCCCTACTGTTACGTCTGTCAGAGTCATCACTGCTTCAAAATATATATATATATTTATAATATGTATAATGGTGATGCGCTTGGTGGTGGAAGAAAAAGTTATGGAACATGAATGTACAAGAGTCGCCGTTACAATAAATAAGAAATCATTCTTGTGTTTCAAGAATATGTTTACTTAATTTAGGAACGCGTTGCATGGTTGTTCATAAAATGCAGTGCGAGAAATTGGTACTTACGTCAAAAAGAAGAAGGCCCAAAAATGGGTCTGCTACTTGAGAAAATAAAAACATTCTGACGAACGGTGTATTGTACATATGGGCTTATCTACTAATGTAAGTCCATGGTTGCATTCTAGTTGTCATATTCGAAGTAGAATTTACGAAAGAGTTTATAGTGTTAGGCAACATTCAATTAGGTTCTTTGTTTGTCGACGACACAACCATCACTCTGAAAAATACTTGTTTACTAAGAAAACAAATTGTAGAATACATTAAATTCCACATACACATTCATGAATAAATAATTTATCAATTATCGAAACATTCTTCTTCACAAATTCTTTTTGGTTATTAGTTTTTGATTTATTCATCATATCTACCATAAAGAACCTGCCCAAAGATTTCAATATCACTCCACTATAATATTTGTCTATGAATCCGAAAGAAGACCGTCCGTACAAGTCGCCTCCGAAATTATTTGGTGGTAGGTTTTGTTATAAGTTCGATGTTCGTTACTTCGTTCCGAAACGAAGCTTCGAACTTCGAACTTCGTTTTTGGGAGTAGACCTCCAGGATTCAAACTGTGTTTTTTGTGTTTCAAGGTGGTTACGCCCGGGGTTTAACATGTAACCAGTGTATTAATAACTTGCATAATATATCAGAACTTTGATTGCTTTTTCTTTGTCCTACATTGATGGCCGCGACTTTTACACTATATTTTTATATATTTCTTGTATTGCAGGTTAAGCGAGTCGAAGAGTGAGGCACTCATCAGTTGATAACATTTTTTACTTGCATCGTGAAAAGTAGTAGGTTAGAAAAATAATGCTTAAATCCATCATAGTATCAGTCGCGGCTTATATACCTCTAATACAGAAGACTTTACAAGAACCAGATTAGTAACCTTTTATTTGCAGGCCACAACGCAGCAGAGATTTGATAAAAGAAACAATAAAATTTGTATTATTATATCAAATAATAAAATGTATAATTTTAGCAATACATCTTATGAAAGGTAACAATAACAAGTGAGTTTTTTTATTTAAGAGTCAAATGCAAAGAATAGGCACTATTGAAGTCAATTAATTAGAAAATAAATTATGAACACTAAATACAGTTACAAACAAAGCTCTCTGCTTCAAAAGAGTGTTAACTTTTGTTTAGATTGTGAGAAAAAATAACCCTCAATTATAGAAACACCTTTCTTTGTACAAGTGACATTAGCATTTTAGGGAGTATATTTTTTAATTTATTCACTTTTATTCATGCAGAGTCAATAATTAATAACTGCATGTGAGTTTGTCATTTGTCATTCGAGACTGTTGTTCGTTAGTAAAATAACCATCTATAAAACAATTGAACTTCTAAAATTGTAATGTACTTCTAAAATTTTAATTTTTGCATTAACACCTGCTATCGAATAAGCTTACAAACCTACAACAAATGGATTTTTTATTTTATTTCTTATACTCGAAAAGTAGTTTTTGTTTGATCTGAAAAACGGATGGGAGACGCTGCTTCCCACTTCAGGCCGGGAAAAACTCATAGTAAATACTTCCTTCTCTTGGGCCAGAATATCTTGTAACCATGGCAACCATTGTTCTAAACAAAATTTGATGTCTATGTTTTTCGTTGTAAAATTCTTTGTTGTAACAAAACAAATAATAACATCTACGTGTGCGTCTATGTAAAGACTAAAAGAACAAGTTAATAACAGAATTGATGTGACTTTCTCAAGTTAGTGTAAGTTATATAAAAATTTTAGTCACTAATTATTATTATGTTTTGTTTGGAGCAGTGTGAATTTAAAAAAAATACCTATTGAGTGGGATTGCCCCCGGGGGAGACGCATTGTGTTCCATAAATATAAAATTGTCTAAAAAAATACTATATCATTTCTGGGGGCAGTAACTAAATATAAAGTATTAAATTTAACTTTAAATTTCACAAATAGTTCTAGCCTCTCATTTTAAATAGGTGCTACTCATTATATTATTATTCATATATTACAAACTGCTATTTTTTACTTTCCTCATATTCGAAATGAAAAGTAGTGTTTAACATGGGTGAGAGTCTAAATGCCTCGTATGTAAATCGATTCCTTTTGACTCTTTTATAACAATCTAATATTTCGTCACAGTTAAATCCCACTCATAATTCAATTTTTTCCTTTCGTTGTAATTTTGTAATAAGAATCGTAACAGCTTGTGTCGTCTGCTGTCATTGGATGCAATTTCCTATTCAAGCATAGCAAGGTGTCGGCAAACATTGTTTATAGGCGTTTACAATTTTTGGCGATACCTTGCCAAATGCTGCTATAAAAAAACTGCGTTGAAAGCTGTTCATTTGACTGTGTATCCCTAAACTTAATATATGAGTATAAACTTATTATATGTATAAGTAAGTATCCAATTCCAAAATTCCAAGGTTTCCTTATCACTTAAGTATAATATATGTATAAGTTCACTACGTTACGTCAGTAGAATACGCTTCTGCGTCTTCTTCTTCTAGATATAAGCCTTAAATTTTACATACGACTTTGCCACGAGGGAAACAGGTTGCTCCGGAGACCTGCATTTATCGTGTTCCTCTCATCCTAGTCAGTGCCGTAACTTTGCATCTATTTACCAAGTGAATATCAATATCTGAACACAGAAAAACTGGATGTTACCACCGAAGTCGGAAAGCAGGTGTTCAATTAACGAGCTGCATTTTCTTCTCTTCAATTTTTATTGTTAATCTTCCAGTCTTTTCTGTATTTCGTTTTACCTTACAGGTATACATACAATAAACGTGCAACTTACTTCTCTGGCACATAAACCCAAACGTGGCTCTTGGCTAACTTCAGAGCGTCTCACTGTTCCTTACCCTGCCAGCTGCTGGAATTCAGTTTTTGCAGAAAATATGAAACTTAATATAAAATATACGTACAACATCCATAACGCCACCGCATGTAAGAAATATAACCGGGCTGAAGATGTAACTGACTGGTGTCCAAGATAAAATAAAAAAAAAAGAAAGAGATAGCCGGTGTTACTTGGAGAAGGATTAGGAAAACGGAAAGTCTGGCAAGCTCTTTGGGAGGCCTTTTCAGAAATGTAAGATAGTTTCAATACCAGTGTCAAATATTGATTGACTTGTACTTATAATTGAGTTCAATAAATTAGTTTATATTTACATGTTTTACTTATAATTGAGTTCAATAAATTAGTTTATACCTACTCATGTTTGTTAGATTGTTGAATAAAGGTTATTATTTTAAATTCATAATCACTTCATAACTTTAAAAAACGTTTATCAAAGGCATTGATAATATATGACGTTTGATATTAATAGGTACCAATGATGTCCATCATACGTTATTAGTACCACGCATAAGAGATTAGTTATAACCTATTATAATTTCCTTCACGATCGTGCGCTCAAAGAGTCAATACCTCCTGAGGATGCTTCGTAAAGAATCAAAACGCGTCGAAAAATCTTCCGGTTTAGTTACGACTTCACGTACGGGGCGGTTATGACTTCACGGAATTGTCACTAAATTCGTACATTACGGAACGGACGAAATTGTGACTATTCCAAGTCAAATATATTTTTTTAAATGTGTTACTATAATATTTTAGCTATAAAATATTTAATGTATAAAATATTTAAAAATATTTGTTATTAATATTTACTATAATGTTATGAATTTTTTTGTATTAAGGGCGTAAATATTTAAGTTGGTAAGAGTAGGTCCATACTAACATAAAATCATAGTTATCAATTGTTTTTTACTGTATATTGTCATTTTTTTCACTGCAGTTACTATTATAGTCTTAACTATAATAGTAACTGCAGTGCCTGGTGGAAGGGCATTTTTGCGAATGCCCGCCTGGCTAGCGACCACCCTCAAGTGGAAAATCTGTCGCCAAGCACCTAACGGTGTGTTCCGGCAGTTGTACTTGAGAGCCAGTAATTCTAGGTTAAGCCTGTTAACACCTTCGACCACATCGTCACTTACCATTAGGTGAGATTGTGGCCAAAGGCTTACCTAGCAGCAATAAAAAAAAAAAAAAATAATAACTCTTGATTACTAAAGTTCGGAAGCCCAAGGAAAACCGAAATAGCTTTTTGAGAAACTTCAAGACGGTACCATAAACTACATTTTGAGATTTCGCGCAAAGCGACTAAAAACTTTGATGAAATCTACGAAGCGTTCAGGAAATTTCTAATCTATTCTCTTTTGTAATTTGAAATTACTTAGATCTGAAGTTAAAGCCGCAGATTTATTTTAATCAACTTTCTCTTGTATCTCGTCTTGAGTTATATCTGATTGACTGTTGAATTTTATATATTTTTTACTCTCCTAGTTTTATATTGCTCGTGGGTAATTAGCATTATTACATAGAATGTATATATAGCCCCGTGGGGTAATAGGCAAGAATTAGGTACACTGTGGGAGTAATAAGAGGCGACTAAAGGAAAAATACCAGAAGGTAGTGGCGTCTTATACTGCTATCGCCAAGACGACTGCCAAGCGTGGACGATTCGGCTCATACCCTAGGGTACTATCGACTATTTGATAATATACATATACTTTTTCTTATTACATCTATCTTTTTCTTATACTTTCTATATACATCTACTATAATGAAAGCATTTAGACAACCTACAAGTCATTGCAGACTCTCAGGCAGTCCAAATGCTTCAGCCCAGTACCAGTTGGCAGCCTGCCCAGAATGCTGTCAGCATTGCCCCGTTGAATTGCAAATAATATATGTATTGCACATCCTAGATTGCAATGCTTATTTGTTGAGCCAAGTAGGTGCCAGCATTTTACTCCGCCGCCTTTTAGCCGCTCTGATAAGTTTCTGTAAATATATTTGCCTAACTAGGTATACCATAGAGATCTAGTATACCTTTGGTTTCTGTGATATGTGCATGTGGTATACCAAATATTCATTATATTTGACTAAGCCTATATTACTCTTATTTAACTTGCTTGCAATAAAATCGATAGTTTGTGGTTGTGAATAGTTCTTTTATTAGATAGATTGTTTTTTAACCAGAGCCCTAAATAACAATAGATTCTAACAATGTATTCATCGGCATGGCTGTTAGCAGAGCCCAAATGTTGTAGAAAAAAGAACAAAGCTCTGTTTGATTTGCCCGAACACGTACGAGTGCCCGACTAGATACGATGCATGGAAGGGCGCTAATACGAGAATGAAAAAAATATTTGTTCTCTTTTCGCAAAATCGGTAGATTTTTTTATGTTATTTGGATGAAACAAGCGTCAGGCTCACCTGATGCTAAGCGGACTTACCTCTGCCCATAACAGATGCATATCGTCACAAGTGACGAATTGCCCGTCACTCTGAGACATATAATTGTCAAGTCTCATGTGCCTGTAGTACTACTGACTTTCAAAGACTGCTGCCGAAACAAACTGTTAGGTGTTAATATTTTTTTTATATTTGCAATAACGCATGCTCTGCGGATTTCATTACATAATTAGAAATTTACGACAGGAAAAATTAAAGTCGTGTGCGGGATTCGAACCGGGGATTTTGCTCCATTCCAATACGATGGTTAGAGAACGATAGGAAAAAATGGAGTTGAGACTCATTGTTATGTTAGCTCAGTCGGTCAGAGCATGCCCCGCCTAAAGGGTTCGATGAAGCGGATTCGAATCCCGCACATGACTTTAACTCGTAAATTTGTAGCTTTGATAGGTTCTTCGTGACAGAATTTCCATTTCTTCTACTTCTGAGGGTTGTAGCTAGTCAGCCGAGTATTGAAGCGCAAGCTGGCGGTGGAAATCGAACCATGGATATTACTGAGTTTGATTTCTCTACTCGAGATAAAAATTCTGTGCTCTTAAAATGTGTAAATATTGATAATTTATTATCATGCGATTCTGCTTGAAATCATATTTGTAAATATGAAATTGTACCGTTTATCACATCAAGCGCTTCGCCGGTAAAGCGATAAACCGTAAGTCGAAAATAAATGTCGCGTGAAAATCGTACATTATCGTAAATAAAGAAACGGTGACAATAACAACAATGCGCCACTCCAGTTAACAATAACTTGACGTTTCAAAACCCTTTTGGAGAACAAAAAAATGGCGGCAGTGAGAGCATAACTAAAAAGACGAGGGTTCTGTAGGAATAAAAAAAACATGTAACATATTTTTTGTCATGGTGATTTAAAATGCTACTCGTTACCTGTGTATTATTTAATGGTGTTGAATTAACATAATTTTTACCATAATCAGTACTTAATATTATAAATGCAAAAGTAACTCTGTCTGTCTGTCCGTTACGCTTTCACGCCAAAACTACTGCACCAATTTGAATGAAATTTGGCATGGAAATAGTTTGAGACCCGGGAAAACACATAGAATAGTTTTTATCCAACTGCGCAAAAAGATGTTTATGTTTTTGCGCGATAACCGACATACGCGCGGGCGGAGCCGCGCCCGGAAAGCTAGTATAGTATAAAGAAGACTACCCTTCCAAAAAAAGTCATATTAATTCACAATGTACCAATTTATAGAATATCGAATTCAGGCACGAAGGGCAGGATACGTTGAACTTGTTAACTGATACAAAAATGTAACAAAAACAAACCGACTTCCAACCTAAATTACGCATTATTAGGGATAACTCAAATACTACTCGTCAGAACTCACTCAAATTTAAATGGGACCACTTGACAAGCACCAGCTTTCGAATATAAAAAAAATCATTAAATCGGTACACCCTGTAAAGAGGTATGAGGTAAAACAAAAATAAAACAGTCGAAATGAGAACATCCTCCTTTTTATGATGTCGGTTAATAATAACAATACTTAATTTAAAACTAAATAGTTTGGTTAACGAAATTGGGCAAAGGTTGAGGAAAAAAACCGGTGACTCCCGCCCCAGCTCGTACCTGGTGCAAAGGTTGGCCATAGCTTCCAGCGTGGTAATGCCGTCAGTGTTATGGGCACTTTTGCACCAGGTACAGTTAGGGGTGGGTTATTTGATTGACCATTACTCTTCCAGTAATTAAATTTAATATTATTTTTGACATTAATATATAACTTATTATTTTTTATGATTAAACAGAAAAGAATTTCCCTTTTAAAACTAATCGCGTTGTTACTTATGGCTGTATTCCACGAATCCACGTGTGTAAAAGTAACATTTTTCCTCGGAATGTTTTCTTACCATGCTGCCCTCTATAGCATGGTAATATGCATAATGCCAACTAGCATGCATATTTATAAGAATAAATATAACATAATAACATAAGTACATACAAAATTTGTTCTTTCTCAAAGTGTTTAACGAAGCATTATATAACAACGTTCTTCATATACACCGTAAGTACGTTGTTTCTCAACCGATTCTCACGAAATTTTGTGAGCAGGTATGATAAGTCCATATTTATTTTTGTCGATTCAGATTATGTATTTTTTTTCAAAATGACGGATATAATAAGATGTTGAAAGTATGGACGCCTGCGCTTAATTTGCTGGCAATGTCCCTGATACGCACGTCAGTTGCCTTAAAGCGATAGGTTCTCTCGTATAATCAATTATTTATTTTCCATGTTTTTGTAGCCAGTAGAATGCGCAGTATATCTTTTTTCAATTGTAAGCCATGCAAGGGCACACTCGCGAGGTCTGTAGACCTCGGAGAGCCACTAGTATAATTATTAAGAAATAATAAGACGTTTTTAATTTTAACTTTTAATTGACATAAACACATGATACATTTTGGGACACGTCAATGAAGAAAACAATGGGGAGCATCAATGACATATTCTAATATAATAAATTTCATCAAAATATAATAAGTTATAGAAAGAAATACTTTTCTTGGCTGTTTATTACGATAATATACGCTACTTTTACCTTTATATTTATAATTATATATATATTTATGATAGCTTATAATTTTACCGCGATTTTTTATGATAAAATGCTTAATTCACTAACGCGACGCCAGGGGTGCTGAGCTTTTGCAATACAAAAACGCGGATCACGAGTAAAACTCACTCTAGGGACACTGTAGAAATGCGCGTAAAAAAATATTGTGGCTGACGCGCCTACTTCAAGTAACAGATCTTCACTTTCAACCATATACATAAGATCTAAGTAAACCCCGCTGCAATGTTATGAATAAATAATTCATTTCCAAAACAGAAGTGGTTCTATGTTCGACTGTATGTTTTTTATGTTTGTTCACCAATTTCTCCTCCATTTGTTGAGCGATTCTTAAAATTATTTTTAATTGAAAAGGCTATACCTCCGAGGTGGCCCATATAAATTTCACAAAATTGGCTTAATAGTTTTAATATTGTATTAAGTTCAGTCTATTAACTGAAAAAATATTCACATATCATATCTAGATGTGCCAGTGATGACTTATGGCACTGAGACGTGGTCCTTAACTGTAGCCCTCATGGACATGCTCAGAGTCGCTCAACGAGCCATGGAGAGAGCTATGCACGGAGTTTCTTTGCGCGATAGAATCCGGAACGCGGATATTCGCCAAAGAACCAAAGTCACCGACACAGCTCTCAGAATTTGCAAGTAGAAGTGGCAATGGGCGGGCCACATTGCTCGATGAACCGATAACCGTTGGGGAAGAAAGGTTCTCGACTGGTTACTTTTTTTATTTTTTTATTTTTTATTTTTTTATTTTTATGGGAGGACATAGATGCTGGCTACCGCCTGTGCGGTCGTCCAGCTCCACCGGGTTTTGGGCGAGGGCCTGGCCCTACAATAGCCCGGGAGGGAGAAGTGCCGAAGGCACTTCTCCCGAGACGGGCGTAGAAGGCGAAAAGCGCTTTCTACCTCCGTCTCCTGCGGACGCCGAAAACGTACCGCTACTATAGGAGGGGTTGACAGCGAGCTCAAGGGCACCACTGTGGTTCGGACCTCGGCTTGTCTCGCTGTCGAGAGCCATGGGGGGGATCGGAGCAAAATGCCTCTGTGCAACTGCAGTGTTGCACAATTGGGCCCTACTGAATAATACTCTTTGACTATTTGGAGAGCAATTTATCGTGACCTTGTTTTTGCCTCGAGCTCGCCGGCGAGCTCGGTGTTTGATTGTGTGACCTCTGATTACCTCACACCTGGGGATTTTACCTCGACGACTTGCGGATAACGCTAAAGCTGCCAACGTAATGACTGCGATGGGGTCATCCGGGTCGTCTAATACCTGCCGTGGTCGGCGACGGGGGGGTTTGAAAAATGGGATAGAAGAGGCAGTCGAGTAGTTCGATGCCTGGACAACCAGTGGGTTCGGGTGGTGGGGCGCTCGATCAAAGTATCGGCGGGCGCAGTCCTTATTGAACTGCGCTAGAGAGGGAAGGTTTAAGTCGCAATGCAACTCGGTGTTCCGGATATACCACGGGGCGCCGGTTGCATTACGAAGAAAACGGTTTTGGATGACTTGAAGTTTATGAAGGTGGGCCTCACTAGCATGACTAAACACTACTGATGCGTAAGTCATGATGGGGCGGATGCAGGCAGTGTAAAGTGTCTTCTTATTACTAAGAGACATTTTACTCTCTTTGCGAAGTAGGGGACCAAGGCGACCCATTATGAAGGCCGCTCTGTTACGGACGGTTGTTATGTGATCGTTAAAGGTGAGATGACGATCAAGGGTGACTCCGAGGTATTTTGTTCTAGGAACCCAGGGAATGGGTTCGTCGAACAAAATAAGCGGTTTCGGGTAAGGGGAGCGTGTCTTCTCAGTAAAGCACATAGCTGTGCTTTTAGCTGGGTTGACCGCGATGCGCCATTTTCGGAACCAGTCACCGATCTCGGTGATGGCCCGTTGCATGACGAAATAGGACTGTCTGTTGATATGCCACCCAGTGGTGTAAATGGCGGTATCATCCGCATATTGGGCTAGGAATACTTTGGGCTGAGAGCGTGGGATGTCACTGGTATACAGTGCAAAGAGAATAGGTGATAGCACGGAGCCCTGAGGGACTCCGGCTCTGACTGGGTGGGGGGAGGAGAGGGTGCCTTCCAAGCGATAGCGAAAGCTTCTGGCTTTAAGGAAGTCTTGTAGGATGAGCACAAGACGTTCTGGCACGCCAAATTGGTATAGCTTGTAGATCAAGCCGTTGTGCCAGACTTTGTCAAAAGCTTTCGCTACGTCGAGGAAGACTGCTAGTGTAGTCTGGGGTTTGGGGTACTTATTGAAGCCCTCAATGATGTGCTCCGTGAGGCGGTGCACCTGTTGGACGCATGAGTGTCCGGGTCTGAAGCCAAACTGCTCATCTGGGATAAGGTGGTGTTCCTTAGCATGGGACTGGAGACGGTTTGCAAGTAACCGCTCGTAAAGTTTGCCTAAGGCACTGAGGAGGCTGATGGGGCGGTAACTGGTGGGGTCAGATGAGCTTTTGCCTGGTTTGTGAATGCCAATGACATTTGCACATTTCCAGGTGTCTGGGAATAAGCAGTGGCTCATAGCAGCATTGAAGATGCTGACTAAGAGATGGATGAGAGGAGGAGAGAGGGTTTTAAGAACCCTGTTGGAGATGCCATCGGCACCGGGGGATTTGCGCGGTCGGAGGGCCTTGATCAGTCTCTCCACCTCAGCGTAAGTCGCTAAGGTGATTGGTGGGAGTTCAGAGGTGACCACAGAGCTTTTACGTTCGACTTCAGCATCCACCGAATCGAGGTGAGCTTGGTCAACGTGATCTACGTTAGGGGAACACTGAGCCTCTAGGCTATCAGCTAGGCACTCAGCTTTGTCTTCGTCAAAGAACGCCGGGACTAGTGGGACTGGTCTGTATAAGGGAGGCATGTCGTTATGGTTACTTCCTTTCAAGCCTCGCGCCAAGTCCCAGTAAGCATGGTGGCTTGGCACGAGGTTTGAAAGTTTATCGCCCCATTGTTGATCACGCAACTCAGACATGCGACTTTGAACCATGCGTTCAAAGTGGCGTTTCTTAGTTTTGTTCTCTTTACTGGGATAAGAGTCGTAATGTCGGGTCACTGCTTTACTCTCCGTCACCAATCGTCTCACATCCGCTGGAATGACAAGGCGCCGGTCGTCCGGCACTATGATCTCCTTTGCGGATGCACCTACTACGGTGGAGAGGTGATTGGTGAACGAATCGATCGCAAGGGTTACGTCATCTTTTGTCAGGATGTCGTCAGGGATCTTGTCTAGGTCCGGTGAACTGATAGCCTTTAGGGCATCGCCTACTTGCTTCCAGTTCACTATCGTCTTAGTGGGGCGGGGGAGGTCAGTCGTTGGGTCGGGACCTAGTCGCAGTATAATGGGTCGGTGGTCAGAGTGAAGCTCGTGAACCACTTCTATGGAGCGTAACCGGAGTGTTACGCCTCTGAATAGTGCCATGTCAAGCAAGTCAGATCGGTGGTCTTCCATATAAGGGTAGTGAGTGGGCTCAGTGGGCGCAATTATGTCAAAGTTAAGTTCTGCGATTAGGTTTTCAAGTGCAATACCTCTGGGATTGTTGACGTTACAATTCCATAGGATGTGCTTACTGTTGAAGTCGCCAATCAGAATGACGGCGCTTCCTAATGAGAACAATGCTTCTAAGTCAGCTCGGACGATCGGCTTTTTGCAAGCTTGGTAACAGGATGCTATGACTATAGGTTGATGACCAGTCATAGCTAGGAGGCAACAAGATGCTTCCATATTAACAAGAGTCGGGGTAGGTAGGGGAATGCAGTGCAGGGACCTTTTGTAATAGATAAGAGTGCCTCCCCCACGGGAGTTCACTCTATCATCACGTACCGTTCTGTAATTGGCAAACCTAGGGTTCGCCTTCCCCGGTTTTAGAAAGGTTTCCTGCACGCATATGATATCGATAAGGTGGGTACAACAAAAGTCGTGGACGAGGTCACGTTGTCTGAAGAGGCCGTCAGCGTTAAATGACGCTAACGAAACTGAGTACGGTTTCGTGCGTTCGGTTGTACTACCCATAGTGGTTGTACTGGGGAGGGGCCTGGGGAACGAAGCGCTTAAGGGCGCTAAGTAAATTCGCGTGTTCCAATGTGTATTGGATCACGTCCGCTGGGGATTGAGCGTATTGCATCTTGTGGAATAGCTCTTGTACCTCATTGATGTCAACCGACATAGCCAGATCGCTGACTAGGTTGATTGCCTCTTGAAGAGGGGCAGCCATCAATGGCATAGGTGGAGCTTGTGGCCGGGAAGCGGCGCGGGGAGGCGCGCGAATGGTGTTGGCGACGGGTGCCGGGAGCGCGGGGCGAGCCGGGGCCGGTGCGCGGGCAGGGGCCGCGGCGCGGGCGGGTGCGGGTGCGGGCGCGCGGGCCGGGGCGCGGGCGGTAGCGACGGTCTTAACCATACTGGGTGGTTTAGACCATGCGTTACGGGCTGGGAGCGGCGCGGGTATTACCTGTGAGGCAGGTACTACCGTTAGTTTAGGGCTTACCCGTTGGTAACGGTCGTAAGAGGGACGGGTCGGCCTATGCCTTGCCACCCTGTGGTTCACTCGTGGTGCTTTAGGGCAACCACGGTAATTCGCGGTATGCCCTTGAGCACCGCATAAAACACAGCTGGGTGGGTCCGGTGAATCCCGGGTGCGAGTGCACGCTGCTGTCGCGTGATCGCCTAGGCACTTAACGCACCTAGCGCGAGCGAAGCAGAAACGGGAGGCGTGCCCGTATAGTTGGCAGTTATGGCACTGCGAGGGACTCCCATTTTTGTATGGGGCTTGGACATCGAGTCCTGAGAGGCCACAGACCTTTTTTAAATTAAAAATGGCCTTGCCTTCAGGTGTACGATCTAGTACTACGAGTACTAGATCGTAGGGACTGCGGTCCTTCCCGCTGTACATGCGGTGAACTGCATGTACGGGGAAGTCTTGTGCCTTCAGGTCGGCACATACCGAATCGGTATGTACCTCCTTGGGCACACCGCGGATGACCACTCGGAGGACTTTCTCCTCTTCGAGCGCATAAGTATGAAGGACTGGTTACCACACTACACCGGAAGACGTAGAGTTGGTAGGCCCCCCACTAGGTGGACTGACGACATCGTGAAAGTCGCTGGTAGCCAATGGTTACAAGCGGCTAATAGCCGTTCTGTGTGGCGCTCTATGGGGAAGGCTTTGTTCAACAGTGGACGTCTTCCGGCTGATGATGATGATGGTGATGATATCTAGATGAATTGATGGTTTTTCTGTTTTCGATGATGTGTACTATTTTAGGCGAGTAAATGATCTTGTAACCAGGTTTTATAACTAAAAAGAAAAAAAAATTTTGATTGCAAACGGAACCAATCCTACACTGAAGTTATGAAATAACTCGTGGAATTCTGATCATGCTGATGTAAGGATGGTATTTTACATTAGCAAGAAAAAAATAGCCGACTCCCATTAGTTAGGTATTTCATACGTTTCAGTCGATACGGAAATCGATTCCGTGTTTTTTAAATAAAATTTTTAAGTAAACAATGTCAAGATTTCCTCGACAGATATATCCACGGGACCCAAAAAAATTAACGCTCCGTGTTAAATGCCGTATATTTTGCTACAAATCCGACTGCTCGTGCCCTTCCGACTTTAAAACGATTAAGTTTTTATGAAATAAGAACGAAATGGTGCGTAACGTAAATTTTCGGATGTTACGGTAGCAGCTGAGTTTGTAGTATCTACCAAAGCTATATTAGAAATAGGGGACCTGAGGCTTTATTGACTATGCCGAATTGAAATGCTCTCAATTTTGAAATTCGAACTTTTTAATGAGCATCGATTTCAAAGGAAACCGTCAAAATTGTTTGTTCTTTTTAATGTTATTGTGACAGAACAAGCTCGAGTTCCACCTGATGTTAAGCGGACTAACCTCTGCCTATAACAGATGCAATTCGTCACAAGTCACGAATCGCACTGCACCCGTCACCTTGAGACATAGTTGTTAAGTCTCATGTGCCTATAACTTCACTGGCTCTCAAGGATTGCTACCGGAACACACCATTAGGAGCTTGGCGACAAATTTTCTACTTGAAGGTGGTCACTATCCAGGCGGGCATTCGTAAAATTCCCTTCGACCATGCGGTGAAACTAAAGCCCTTGGCGGGATTCGAACTATGGACCTGCTGCGCGGCAGTCCATAGCCAATGCCACTGAGCCATCACTGCTTCAAAATCGTGTCAAAGTTAACTTCATCTCCATTACCAATTTTTCAGACAATAAGGTCATAAATCAAAATACTATTTTGACCCTTATTTGTGTATAATTTGAACCTAAAGTATCATAAATAACAGAAAGATTGCTTGCGAAACTTTCAGAAGTAAACCTTAATCTTGTAAAGGGAATTGAACTCGTACTTACGATATCGTCTCACTTCGCCAATTGCACTGGAATTCACTCAAACCCTGACCTGCTCAACACAAAACAGTAAAAGTAAATGAATCCTCCTACATCCTGTCAAACCAGGACTAGACAAACACCCTCACTTTATTAATAGAACATAAGAGCACGTCACAGTGCATGACCACCGACAATGGGCATCCGACACGAGCCTTATTAAATTATAAAGAAAATAAACCGGTAAACTCAGTTTTGTTATGTTCAAATCCAAAATGACTCAACTACATATACATTTCACTAACGAGCTTGTTTGGCCTCAAGAGAACAAGCTTGTCGGTCTGCCAAGTTTTTGTTTAAATTGCTATAGAATTAAATGGAAGCAAGAACATTAATCCGTTGTCGATTGTGTTTTTTCTAAGGTCTGATGTTAAATTTGCACGAAGCCATCTTCATAACTCGTCAATCTTGCTCAAAACGATTTAAGACTGACATTGCAATAACTATGTAGGATATTTTTAATTTTTTAGTGTCTAGTGTAGTATCTCCGGTGTAACCTTAAAAGATATTCTCAACAGAACAAAAGCAACCTGGGGAGAGATTTTAAAAACACAAATTTTAATCGACTTTAAAAAAGGAGAATCGAACCGCTTTTTTTTTAAAAAAAAGATGGTGCTTTTACAAAAAGAAGCTTGTCGTGGAGTCCTATTTTTATATCATGAAAATCGATCAAGCCGTTTTTGAGTTACGCTCCAATAACTAAAAAAAAAATCCTATCTTGATGTTATAGTCGTTGACAGTGAATGACAATCGATCCCGTAAGAAACAAGGGTCACTTAAAGTGTGTTTTTTTTTTTACCAACAAATGGTACCAACTTCAACATTCAAGAGTGTGAAATAACTTGTCGAAGTGGTACCATGCGCACAATATTGTGATAATAGGTACTTTTGAACTATCGTGGTACCGACTTCAAAATGTTATTTCATACTTTTGAGTGTTGAAGTCGGTTCCAATTTAATTTTTTTTTCTTTTCTACGTTTTGTATTTGTAATTGCTGCAAAGATTTAGGTATAACAAAACCAGCAACACTTTATAAAACTAGAACACAATATATTATATGTCACTTAAGCCCCTTTTCAATTGACAGCTACGAAATACAATTGCCAAAGGGGAAGACACCGGTTGGCTCCTTGCCACGTGGCTGCCCAGGTGTGTGTGATTTTTTTTCTGTTCCCGTGTTGTACAGGAAATGACTTTAGCAGCATACCGGTTGAGTAGGCGCCTTCAGAGAGAAAAAAGTGGTCTTAAAAAAGATTTATAGCCGATATGAAAAGGTGTTGCAGAGTTAATAAATAATGTATAAATACAGTATTGTTTTTTATTACTGGGTATAGACGTATGAATTAATAATACTGTTATTAATTATTCTTACGAACGTCCGTACTGGTGTGTGGTACTATTCAATAATCTTAAAAAAAACAACTTATGGACACACACACACATTTATTTTATTTCCAAAATAAAGTTATTATATTTACAAGATGACTTACAAATTCCCGCAACTCACATTTGCTAATAATTGGGGCAAAGGTTCCACCTGGAAGGATATACTGTTATCCAGAGGAATGATGAATTTTATTGTATAATAGTTTACAAATTACATAAGATTTACTCAGAGAAATGAATGTCAGAGAAGATTTACGAATCCACGTTGCAGTGGTATATCAGCCAGCGTAGTGGGCTTACCCAGGTGATATAGAGTAAGCCAAAATGTTTCCTACCTTCTAAACTCATAACGAAAGGAGCATTTTTAAACTACGAGGACGGGGTCCAAACTCGCGAACATGCACCAGCCTTCTGCACATATATATATATATTGAATCCAAGGTACCTTTGTGATTGACTCATAGTCCAGACATATTCTTTAGGTTAATTATTAAACCACGGGCCAGTTAATGCAGGTACTGTGAAGATTATAGCTGAACGAAGTCTAAGTCATATCATAATCTAAGATATGCGCTAACATTCCTGAGCATGGAAATGACCTTGGACAAACGGGACCCAGCGCATATTAAATGATAATATGCTCCCTCTGAAACATCATCAAACATAAGTTGTAAGTACATACTATTATAGCTTATGCCTGTGCCGGGTAGAATGTCACCAAATTGCTACCGGAAGGTGGGCAGCAGCGCCTTCTGAAGAACTGATAATCTAAAACTAATCATCCTAAACTGAGATCTTTAAGACGCCTGCCAAGCGTGGGGATTATGGTAAACCTCCCATTAACGAGCAGGTTGTGTTCAGCAGTAGAAAGTCCGGCTGATACAGTATACAAATAGTAAATAGGTAGATAATTGGAATCCCAAACTATAAAGGTTCGACAATGAATGACTAGAACAATAACATTTTATTGAACAACAAAAGCCACGGATCCTACTCATTGAAGCTTGTCCTATAAAACATGCCAATACTAATAAAATTATATCAAATAATGGAGTGAGCAGATGTTCAACAGCTTAAGTAATGGTGCAATGTAATAACTAAAGATAATTTTCTTTTGAATAAATGAGGCATAGCGCGAGAATTTCTTCGTCTTATGTTCATTACTGTAAAGTTAACGACTCGTACGATGCCTAATGGCTTTCTTGCCTTTCTTTATTTAAAACCTTAATTTACTGGCTGCAGTTTTGCCCGTGATTTGGTGTTCGTGGATTTTTTAATGATAAAACGGCGGAATGAGATTGTTGAGAACGATTTGAATTTGCCAGTGAGAATTCTTTATTTTATTCAACATAATGGGCTTGAATAATCGTACATATCTTATAAACTAAATGCACCAATGCATTTTTGATAAACAAAAATATATTGATATCCATAGATTTAAATAAAAAAGGAAGATAGGGTACGTTCTAATATCACGACAATATAATGTTTAGAAAATTTAACACACGCATATATTCCATACAGCTACACTTCCATTGTACATCTAAGATAAGCATTTCAACTCTCTGTTGTATATGATACGTTTTAATTAATGACCAAGACCGGAGCACAAGCATCCAGTATACACATATACGAACACTATACTGTGTGATTCAATCAGGGGACGTCGCGTCGCCTGATTTGACATTGCCATGTTCGAGGTATAGGTGCCGTTTCTCCCGTTTTTTTATACGCTCAATGTGTATAGCCCATAAATAATTAAATATGTATTAACCTTTGTTCCATAAGTCACATCATTACCCTAGATAGATACCTATATTGTTTATAAGCACTTAAAATTAACTTTCTTAATTAGAACCATGATAATTATGTAATTCAATATCGTCGAGCAGCTAACGTTGTGCCTCAGCAACTATCCTAAATACCTACTTATGTTTTGATCACATCATCTGAGATTTTTAACATGAGACATAACAGAATTGAAGCATTGATGGCCGAGCGGCTATAGCTATCGACTGACGTGCCGCAGATCCCTGGTTCGATGCCCACCGCGCCGGCTTGAGCTTCACCGCAAGGTGGAAGAGCACTTTGCGAATGCCCGCCTGGCTAGTTACCACCCTCAAGTAAAAAATCTGTCCCCAAGCACCCAACAGTGTGTTCCGACAGCAGTCCTTGAGAGCCAGAAAAATTACATGCACTAGAGACTTAACACCTGTATGTCTCAGTGTGTCGGGCGCGGTTCAATTCGTCACATGACGAAGTACATCTGTTATGGACAGAGGTTAATCCGCTTAACATCAAGTGGACCTCGCGCTGGTTCCGTCAAAATCATATAAAAAACAAATAAAAAAAAAACAGAAGAATAAATGAGTTGATCTGATATCGGAGTACAGAAAAGTCGACAAGAAGAAATAAAAAAATAAACCTCTTCCATTTACAACAAGGTTTGTAGCCCCTTATATATAATTATCTTATCTTCCTATATGACCTACCCTAATATGAGAAACATAAGAAGAAGACATATTACACCGTACTTAGGTATATGACTAGATCATAATGAATGCGGAATATTACCTATATCTTCTCTAAAGAAACGGAGTAGGTACAACACAAGAATATGTTGTATGTATTTACATTTAGAAATTGAGTACTCACCCAAAGCCTTTTTGTGGGACCAATCTCTCTCATAACTTATATTATTCTTGCTCATAACTTACATTGTGGTAGGGCACTTTGCGAATGCCCGCCTGGCTAGCTACCACCCTCAAGTTGAAAATCTGTCGCCAAGCACCTAACGGTGTGTTCCGGCAGCTGTCCTTGAGAGCCAGTAACTCTAGGTTAGCCTGAACAACATCCTCGACCGCATCATCACTTACCATCAGGTGATATAGTGGTCAAAGGCTAACCTATCAGGCATAAAAAAATAAAATTGTTTCGAATAAAGGGCGAATCATCCATATTGCGAATTATTGACGCCGATACTTCAAGTCAAACAAGTGACCCTCACAATGAACAAGGTAGGTACATACTGAAATTATTATTTTTTTGAAATGTAGGTACCCACAGAATTAAACTTGGTAAAAACAATTGAAAACTGACTGCATCCAATACACGGTAATACCACCATAAATTACTAAGCTCACCATAAAACTCCTACTGTTCTTGTCAAAACAAAACATACCAGTATAGATTATTAAAACAAAACGGACCTAATTCTCACTGACTCGCCTAATTAGATCTGTTTTCTAATAAGCCTCTTGAGGGACTGCCGTGCTGACCTATATACCCGTAGGTACTGTTTGTTCCTAAGTGAATTACTTAGGCGTGTCTCTAGAGATCCGAACATCTGAGTAGATATTTACCTCATCTAAGCAGCGGCGACTCCTGGAACCACACATACCTATCTACGTTCTAGTTCACAATGTTTTAGTTCCATGTAAAAGGCCATTGCCATTATTGTTGCAAACCTGAATTCAATAGGTCTAAAAATGTATCTTCCTACTGGCGTCGCTATAAAATAATTGGACTGAAAATTCAAATATAAATATACTACTACGTCTCATTCAGGAGTAAATGATGCAAGCATCGATTTTGTATGATAATGCCACAGGGCACAGTTTCAAACTCCGGACTGCTAATAACAAATATCAGAAAAACAAATTAACTATCTGACCCGTGGTATTGATTATAGTGACTAGAAATATAATACAAGCTAATTTATTAAAAAAAACTGTACTGACTTTAGTGTGTTATGCGTTTTGTTAAATAATAATTATAAACTTTTTCAATCAAATATTGGCCTACAAAGAGAATTACATGAGAAAGTACATAATAATGTACTGCTTCTAATGACTTAATTTCAAGAAAAATGTTTTACACTTTACTCCTGCGACATCTATTGGAGTATGTAGAAATTAAAAGTAATTTGACGTGCAGAGACACCTAACGCCTTAGTTAAGCATTAATCGATAATTTAAGTCAGATGACTGGTTCAACTTTTAACCAATATGAACTGATTCTTAAGTTACCGAATAGATAGCGCTTTTCGCTTAAAATATAATATTATTAATTTTAATAGCCTACTTTAACGGAATTGTTACTATAATAATGCTGTACCTAATAGTGCGCCCAAGTTTTTCCAAAAATACTATATAATAAAATTATTATTATTATTATTTATTTTTCCAAAAATACTAAAATACTTTCGAAGATGGAACTACGAAATTACAGCATTTGGTTTTGCTTTTGTTTGTAATCTGTCATTTATGTGGGTACATAAACCATGTTGATAGTGCTCTATATTCATTATTCAAGCTGAAATTATGTCGCTTACGCCTGAAGAATGCACCAGAATACTTACAATGCTGGAAACCGGCCGGAGACAGCGCGATACAGCCAGGACTCTCGGTGTGTCGCTGTCAACAGTACAAAGAGTTCTCCGACGTTACGAAGAAACTGGTTCTAACCTACGCAGACCAGGAACGGGCAGAACCAGGTGTACCACAGCACGAGAAGACCGATACTTGGTGAACACCATGCTTCGAAATCGCTTTCTCACAGGAACTGAACTCACCAATCAGTTTCGACGCCTCGGAGGAAGTAACCCAAGTGCATGGACAGTAAGACGTCGGCTTGCTGAATCTAACTTAAAACCCCTTAGACCTGCAAACGGCCCTAAACTGGAGCGTGGGCATCGTATTTCGAGACTAAGATATGCCCAGAGCCACGTAAATTGGAGTATTGAAGATTGGTCAAAAGTTATGTTCTCCGACGAATCAAAATTTATGCTCTACAAGCACGATGGAAGACACAGAGTGTATCGAAGACCAGGGGAAAGATTCAAGCAAGCATGCATCGAAGAAAAAGTAGCCTACGGTGGTGGGTCTGTACTTGTGTGGGCCGGAATTTTTTCTGAAAGTCGCACAGAGCTGGTGATCATAGAAAACGGCTCTTTAACTAGCGAAAGATATGTGGAAGAAATCCTCAATGATCACGTTGGTCCATTTATGGTCAATTTAGGTGAGGATGCTATATTTATGCATGACAATGCCCGACCTCATACAGGTAGGATTGTGAATGACTACCTTCAAGAGATGAACATTACTCGTATGGAGTGGCCAGCGCGCAGCCCGGATATCAACCCGATCGAGCATGCTTGGGACGAGCTAGGCAGATGCGTAAAACAACGAAACCCTCCCTCAATCACGCTTCGTGAGCTCAAAATTGCTCTCACAGAGGAATGGGAGAATATTCCCCAAAATCGTATAAGGAACTTGGTGTACAGCATGCCAAACCGCGTAAACGCAGTAATGGAAGCACGAGGAGGCAATACGAAGTATTAAAATTCAAGAAAATCGTAATAAAGTTCAAAAATTTCATGTTTCCTATTTTTGTTTTAAGGAGAGATCAGCAGTTTTTTTCTTTATGTAATTTTGTGTTAATAAAATGTATAGTGACTCATATTTTTTTTACTTTCATTTAAGGAGTATTACATTGTCTATTAAATACAATTTATTGCATTAACCTATCATTTTTAGTTTCCGAGATTTTTAACATTCTTTAAGTGACCCGGATTCATTGCTCTCGAGTGTATTAAAATACCCGATTATGTACATTTTTGCGTATAAAATTTTCTTGAATAATATATAAGTAACTTATATGCAACGAATTCTTGTGTTATATAAATTTTCTTATAATTTACATCTACACCGACAATTTTCATTGAAACCATGACCGTTGATACATTTGATCTTTAACATGTTTTTTGCATACAGGTATGGCCTTCTGAGAATGACCCTCTGGATAACTACCTCCCTCATGCAGAAAGTCTGTGGCCTAGCACCGAAAGGTGTGTGTGTCTTCAGCAAGTTGTCCTTGAGAGGTTCATTCTAGGTTATGACTGTTTACCACTATCGTTTCGAACTCATCATTAATGATCACCAGATGAAATTGTATCTAATTAATCAAAATCTAGCCTATCAGTAGTCCTAAAAATGTGGTACTTTTTTACTAATTTTCGCATATTTCGGACAGAATAATTACTTATTATATTACCGTTTTACCCAACTGTCACATTGCATGCAACGCGTTCTGTAGCTGCTTCTTTCTTCAGCGTTAGTGCAGAGTGTTAAGGTAAAGGGAGTTTTAAAAAGCAAATTTTAAACATGAACAGTGGAAGGGCGTACTCTTTATTGATATCAATAAAACGTATAGAGGATAAAATGCATGTTCCTACAACACGATACCATATATTTGTCTCAAAAGAAAAAAAAAAACAAGAATACAGGTCTATAATTTCACTCAAGTTTTGTGTTATAGTTAATCGAGTCAAAAAAGAAAATTTGTTATTTTTGTTTTTAAAATGCTCCCTTTCTGTTTTTTTTTATTTTAAATTCGGCGTAGTTCTGTTTTGCTCACTTGCATGATTCGCATCGCATGCGAAACGCTATTTCTATGGCCTACGCTCTCAGTCTGAAAATTTTCAAAGACTACTTCGTCTTAATCCTTATTAAGTGCATTAAAATTTATCTTAACTAGCTACCTAGTACTTATTACTCCTCTGCGTTATTTCTGTGACAGCTCCTAGGCTTACCAAAAAGGATAAGTGCTGATGTTTGTGATGTAGGCAGGAAATTTTGGAATAAGTGTGCCTACCCAGTGATCTTGAGAGATACCTCATATTTTATATAAAAATAAACTATAGGGCATATAATATTATTCAGCAAACAAAGAATCGAACAGAGAACAAAGAATCTTCTGGAAATAGATTTATGCAATAAAAATGCTTCACATTCCCACCTGCTGCTCTTACTTATACTAGCTATTCTACCGTGTAACTTATCTCACTTAACTTCAGGTAGGTAGGCAAACTTACTTGATCATAATAGGACCAGTTTTAATAGCCCTACGATATCCGCAAAAGCTATCAAAAAGAGGACTGTTTGAAAACAATGGGAGGTCTAACATTTTTGGTGGCTTTGAGATATTATATTTTCCTGTGAGCGATATTTCTTCAGGAGAAAATCGGGATAACGAGGCGTTGTCTTTGACAGGCTATACCTCTGTAACAGGTAGCTAGAAATTATTTGACCCCTACACAAAATATGATGATGTTAGTTTTGATTGCGTTGCCTATCTGTTTTTAGAAGTTTTACAAAAGTTCCTATTCCGATTAATGTTATTTATGACAAGACTATTGAAGCTAGAAATCATTATCGGCTATTTCTACCTATAGTCTAGTCTCCATAGACTATAATCGTGTAAGTTGACGCTTGTACCTATGTATTACCGTTATTGCATAGATTAGAGCAAAAAAAACGTAAAAAAACTAGTTTCTTTCTTTCTTCTATGGGGAGAGGGGTACCCCTTTTATTTTTAACTTTTTGCTATAATTATTACTTATTAGGCAATCTGTTATACAAACAAACGCATATTCTGTGAAAATTTCTGCCGGCCTTCCAAAGATACAGCCTTTCAATGGTCAGACAGACGGACGGACGGACTTCCGAGGCATAGTGATAGGGTCCCCTTTCTGAGTACAGAACCCTAAAATGAACAATACAATAACAAGAAACAAATTATACACGATTTGTTTCTAGGCCTTCAAATTAAATAGTGCTTTTATTGTAGGTATACGGTTGTCTAGTGTGGTAAGTGATGGTAAGTGATGATGTGGTCGATGATGTTGTTCAGGCAAGCCTAGAATTACTGGCTCTCAAGGACATTTGCCGGAACACATCGTTAGGTGTTTGGCGACAGATTTTCTACTTGAGGGTGGTAGCTAGCCAGGCAGGCATTCGCTAAATGCCCTACCACCATGCTGTAACGACTGCTATCGTAAAAAAGCGTTCAGTACTAATGTCACTAGCAGTCACCCATCCAACTCCTGCCCGCGGCGGACGTTGCTTAACTCAGCTGATCGATTAAGAACGGCTAAGCAAACTTCGCTACGAGCGCTACCTGTTGGTTAGTATATTTCCAATCTGAACAAAATGCATTAAATAACTTTGTTACGCCTCTCTCATTCTAAGATTACTAATCAAAATTCTCACATCAATATCTCAAGTATATTTTACAAACGACCTTACAATGTTATTCAAGTTCATGCTATTGTTCTAAGCCCGCGTTACATTGCAATTGATCAGTTTTTCTAACCTGTAGTTACACGGTCGGTTGCATTGCCAACAGAAGTAGAACCTATCTGTACTACCGCTGTTGGGTAACATACTGTGATATTCAGTAACTGTTGGACTGGAACGGTGTAAGGACTGGGGGCAACGGGGCTGAGGTGAATGTGAGATTAATTAAACAGTTGTTGACTTAAAAGTCGTTGAAACCGGATAGGCACATAATTATTTAAAGTCAGTAGTATTTTAGGGAAGCAGTGATAGCTCAGTGGCTTTGGCTATGGACTGCCGCGCAGCAGGTCCATGGTTTGAATCCCGCCGCTGGCTTGAGCTTCACCGCATGGTGGAAGGGCATTTTTGCGAATGACCGCCTGGCTAGTGACGACCCTCAAGTGGAAAATCTGTCGCCAAGCACCTAACGGTGTGTTCCGGCAGCTGTCCTTGAGAGCCAGTAATTCTAGGTTAAGCCTGTTAACATCTTCGACCACATCGTCACTTACCATCAAGTGAGATTGTGGTCAAAGGCTTACCTATAAAAAGCAATAAAAAAATATTTAAAAAAATGAGTGTCTAAGAGAGCTATATCATATCATGGCCAAGACAAGTGCCTATTTCCAAGTGCCAACGAGCTTATACGATGATGCTCAGCTCAATAAAAGCAAAAAGGAGAAAAAAATATACAAGTCATTTTGATTATAATTTTCGTTACAGAAGCATACTGTACTGTATTAGCCGGGCAATCCATCGCTGAACACAGCCTCCCCCATTAAGGGGGGATTTGCGATAATCTTCACGCTTGGCAGGCGGCTTGGGGATCGCAGTGTAAGATGGCAGTTCTTTAGAAGGCGCTGCTGTCCACCTTCCAGTATTTTTAACTTAATCGCCTCTTACGACATCCACTGGAAGATATGGGCGATGCAATGGTAATCCGAAAAGGTATTAGAAACATAGTAAAATTAAGTATAGTTACTGATCCTCGTTTGATGGGGTTTCTTCTATTATTGATAAAGTCTGTTCTTAACAAAATTTATAAATGGGTATATTGTTATTGCTAGCTACTGGCAAGTAAGAGCATTATTAGTCGTATCGTTTTATGATAACTTTCAAGCCTATGGTAAAACGGATCTTAGTAATAAATAAATACACTTCTGCTTTGCCAATGGAAGCTCAAATTGGACTTGCATTTTCCTCTAATTATCAAGGTCCTGGACTAGTTCAAAGAATCACTACATAAGCGATATCTCACTAAGGGGTGTTCTTGTTTTTTACTAGTTTTATTTGCTCTCTTTGACCCCGTCCTTGCTTCGCCTCTGCATCACATTTGTAATCAACTATCTCCATAATTAGATGATTGCTATACCCGCGAGGCTAAGCATCCAATGGCTCAATTCAAACCACACATTTCAATTATGACTGATGCTAGTTCATAACTTACTATTCGACGCAAATAACAAACAACGTCGAAAACGAAATCATTGTTAGGTATGGTAAAATTGCTAGCTTTTTATCTTAGATTAATGATGGGTCGTCAGACCCATCAATAATCTAAGCTTTTTATGAATGAAGTATTCTATTGATACTCAAAATATTTCTATGGTACACGTATTCATTTGTCAAATATTGTGTGATATCGTTATAAATTGTTGCTTTGTACTCGTAGTTTTGCTATTAAGTTATGAAATGTATAATTAAACACTCATAAGTAAAATATATCTGTAGATACGATATGTCAATATGAACAGAAGCATTCCAAAATGCCAGCCGGCTATAATACTGGAGCGAACATTTTTTTTACAATAATTTTGTTCTGGTGTCGTCCATTAGAAGGCATACTATACAGTTATAACCTCTCACAATTGAGTTAAGGCTATAAAGATGATTACAAGTGAGAATGTTTTGTTTTATTTTCCAAATATACTAGACCTGTCTTTTACATTGTACTATTCTAAGCACTAGAGTTTTATTACTCCTGATAACTTAGCCTTCTTTGATCATAAAGACCAGGTGATTATTATTTTTTTTTCTTGGTAAGTAACGATGTTGGCGACGATAGTAAATAGGCTAAACCTAGAATGGTAACTGGCTTTCAGGGTTACAGAGGACCACTAAATGAAGTCAATATTTGATATAATCTCCAAGGCAAAAAATAACTTCTCTTTTGTAAGTATTATTTTATATAATTCTGTAGCAGATCAACCTAAAACTAAAGCCTTAAGAATTTGATAAATTATTACCTTAAAACAAATACTTACCTAATTTATAGTAATTACTTTGAAGCGCTCGTAGCCAAGTTTGCTTAACCATTCTGAATCGATCAGCAAAGTTAAGTAACGTCCGCCTCGGAGTAATTCTAGGTTAGCCTGAACAACATCTTGGACCACATCATCACTTACCATCAGGTGAGATAGTGGTCAAAGACTAAACTATCAGGCATAAAAAAAAGTACCAAGTACGAGTAGTAATACTTATTATATGTGGTTGTCCAAATCTCTTAAACTTACTTAAACAGCAATTTCAATGAATGTAAATCAAACTTAGATTAATATTTATTTAACAACTTGCGTAGGTATTTTGTTTATCTGAAATAATGAATGGTTTGGAAAAATGTTCCGGTTTTCCTGCTTTCTTCATAATATAATTTGACAAATTTATATCAGTTACCTGACTAAAATGAAATGACTGGGGATAATTTAAGAAAAAGGTTGTATTTTGGCAATAATTTGAAGAGCTTATCGAAGCACTCGCTTGAAGTGTTCACTATATATCAAACGTATCAAACTATGTATCAAAGCAATACAGTTGTATTGCTTTGTTATTGTGACAATTATATTTAAAGTTCTTTATGATCTCAGATAGAAACAAGAGGAGTCTTATAAGTATTTTGTGTCTTTATGTGTAACACACCGCACATCGTTTGGTGGCATCGTATATTGTTTTTTATTATAAAAAGGCAACATTACAATAGTTCTTCGCCATATTGTCAAAAATGTTATTCCTGTCTAGCTATTTTTCCAAAATATTCAGGTTTAAGCATAGCCCGCATACCTCAGCGTTGTCGTTTTCTTTTTGCGTCAAAAGTATCTTGTACTCGCTTCGGTTGATATGGCCGAGTGGAGATTATTTAAATCCGTTTCAGATATTTGGTCATGAAATTGGGAGCAATGTTTTTAAACAGCTGGGTTTAATTATCGGGTTATGAATATAGAATACGCATTGCACGGGTATTTATAAAAAAAAACAACTTTTAAAAATACTCTAGATCATAATGTTCATCAAGGATAATGTAGGATTCTAATCGTGAAAGAATTTTTAAAATCGTATTTTATACGTTACAGACAAAAATACGAATCTATCCTTCTTATAATATTAGTGTAGATGTAGATGTATGCCTGCATATATCTAAATAATAAATAAATTAATGTAAATAATATTAATAACTCCAATTATTTTATAGGTAGGTATGTGAATATATTTTCTGTCATATATTAACTGTAATTTAAGTATTCATTAACACTGTTCCAAATTGAATTGTATATATTCGATTTATGAAACCTATTACACAATATTAAAAACAAAATCATCAACATTTTTTTCTAAAATAAGACTAACTTGTTTTATTGTAATTAGATTAGTGGTGTAAAATATAAGTAATAAGTAATTATAGGCATTTAAGTTTCTCCCACAAAGGTTATCTTACAGTTTTGACAAAAGATATTTCAGCTATCTTGTAGTAACTATAGCTTTTACGTAGCTAGATAAGCAAATATCAAAAAAGTCTTCAAACATACATTGTGGACGTCTGAGGTAGGTTTTAAACCTGTATATATAGTCACCCAGTGATCCACTTCACGGATTCGAAAAAATTACGGCATAAATGCTTAAAAGTTATAGACAACAACGCTACATTTTCTACCAAAATATTGTGGGTAGGCTTATACCTACTATGTTCAATACCTATGCAAAAGAAGTCATAGCAACATAGGTTGACGTTAATTATTGCAAAATATAAAGTAGTTATGGTAATAATTAAGTAATACTATTCTAATTAATTTTAATTACAAATGATGTACTTACCAAAATGTAATCAGTAACATTTCATTTTATTTAATATTTTGAGTAAGTACATAATAATATAGATTTACCTTTAATTTCATTTTTAAGTACATAATGGCATTCATAACATCATTGTCTCATTCCTAAAACGACGCCACAAGCCACTCCGTCAGGTAGCGAGAGAACAACATATCTTCATACAAAAAGACAACCCGACTGTGTTGAATCACGCAAACGAAATTTTCATGCGCCTTCGCTATATATAGAACCCCTCAAACTAGTCCGCTAGGTGTCGCTGCGTGTTCAGGAAGCTGGTTTGGGGTAGCCAGTCAAAATACTCTTGATACTATGCGAGGGAGGTTGAGGACAGGCATCGTTTATATTAAACGGTGGTGCATCCAAAGCTACCTTGGGAAGTATCTAATGCTGTGCGCTAATGTGTCGCTTGCCGACGTAACTGAAATGCGCATTTGGGGTGTTGACACTGTTTTTTTATATACAGGGTTATCGGTAAAATGCCTCTTAGGGTTGACTTCTGCTAGTTCTAACAAACATTTTGAGATGTTTTTTTTTTGACGGACTTACTACTAGGACCACCTGATGTTAAAAGTCGCTTGTGCCTGTAATGTATTATTTCGTGTTTTTTATTACTTTGCTCAATGTAAATATTCAAAATTCTATTCAAGGGGAGCACGGCGCGGTCCAGTGATGCCGCGGCGGGCGCTCTTGGTTCGGAGTAGGCATTAAAACACAAAAAAATATATAACATTTAAAAAAAAATACTCTCAAAATGTCTGTTAGGACTTTTAGAAGTCAACCCTAAGAGTTTGTTAGCAGTTTACCAATAATCCCCTATTACAATTTTTAAATTATAAATTGTTATTTATATTGTTTGTATATTGCTTGCATTACCGCAAGTATTATAAATTATTGTAAATTTTCATAAATTGTATCTTTCCAAAAGCAAGTTGCAACATGTCACTTAAGTAGGTATAGTACAACGTTTAACCACGCTGAACAACTACTTATGTATAATCAAAACAGTTTTTCCTCCAAATAATGTGAAAACATTAAAAATAATCAAAATATGAAGCTTCATTGTAATTAAACCTTATCTTTAGACCCTTATGCGGAGTCGGTACAATATGGCATCTCTAACAATTCCTGACAACACAAAGGAAAACAAAAGAACATACCTATTACACTTAGGGCCCGTTTCAGAATGTCCTAATAAAGTTTCGGGTTGCTATGCAACACGTAAAATAACTGAATGATAAAAATGACAGTCAACATGCAGCGCGATTCAAGCTTTAACCGATGAATAGGCTAAATCGATGACTGTGAAACGCAAAGATAGTGTTATTTTCTGGGTAGTAAAACCGGAACTTACTCGAACATTCTGAAACAGGCCCTTATTCGCTTTGCTATTCGAATAAGTGTAATCTGTTCTTTTGTTTTTGATGGACCCGGGCTCGAATCCCGCACACGACTTTAATTTTTCGTCTCGTAATTTTGTAATGTAATCCGCAGAGCATGCGTTATTGCAAGAATGGAAATATATAAAAGAATATTATATAATGTTAAAAGTACTTATTTATCAAACAGCTAGCCATTTAGTCAGACACAATATTGTTCTGACAGGCCACAAATCTCCCAGGCTCAGACTGACGTGTGGTTTTATGCTTAATGCGCCCCCATTTTACTTGATTTTGTGGTTACATTGTTGTTCAAAATTTACAATTACATATTTTTTTAACATATAGGTAGTCAACATTTATAGCTAAAGTACCTGTTAATCTTATATTCATTCTATGAAAACTTACAAACGATTGGTAACCTTAATTGATATGCAAAATATGTTGCCCGTCGCAGGATTTGAACCCGGAGTATATTCGACGCCTACATTGTGCAATCATTTCATCGATATATGGTCATAGTATCTTGTTTTTAAAAACAGAATACTATATTTATTAGAATAACGATATATACGAACGAGTATTTAATGTATTAGCTAAACAGGCGTTATTATATAGCTATATTCCTTGATTTGAAATATATATATTTTGATTAAGAGGTAGTATTTATGTTTTATTATTTTTTAAGATATGTATAGTTCACATTAATTTATATCTTTAATTCAATTTATTAGTTTATATATAATAAGTTTCTTTTTTACACTATCATTTTTTTCCCGCGGTGTACTTTTATTTAACAAAATACTGCGAACTGTAGCTACTAAATTAAACTATATTATATTATTACTGTACACTACAGCTACTACAATAAAGGCATTTAGACAACCTATAAAGTCATAGCAGACTCACGGGCAGTCCAAATGTTCCAGCCTACTACCAGTTGGCAACGTTCCCAGCATGTTTGCAGCATTGCCCCGTTGAAGTGCAATGTAATGTAATTGTGATAAATATATTCTTTTTTTTTTTAATTTATTAGAAATTTTAATTAAATAAAATATGTAGATAGGAATACATATTGTTTCTCATTGATTTATGCCTGATGGATGAGATAAATTTCACTTATTCGCTTATAATGTATAAAATAATAGACTAAAATAAATAGTTCATTAGGCAGAGATACTATAATTATCAAAACGAATGGTTGAATATTGTTCAATTATGTTTCTTTTGAACGTTATATGGCAGATTACATGAACATCTTCCATTCATATTGTAAAAGCTTACACAACTTGAGGTAGCAAGATTTCATAAAATGCAAAAAGAATAGTGGCAGGTTTTGAACTCGAAGTGTATTTGTCACTTGAATTTTACATCTATTAAAGCGATAATATCGATTTTGTATCATAATTAATCATTAAAGAATCCGTGACGTGAAAGCAAAATATTTCCATAAATTGACGTCAAAAATTAATTTTGATATTTTGGGTCTAGTGTTTAGAATACAGGCAATTATTAATGAAAAGTTTCGTTACTAAAACGAAAAAAATGTAAAACGTTCGATATATGATGAAAGTATGGTAAGAATAAATTCAGCCTCAGAATGGCCAGTACCTAGCAGGTGGTAGTGCTAGGTACTGGCCATTCAGCGCATAAGTACCTACCTAGCCGACTGAATTTGAGAGACAGTACTTTTGGTTGATGATCAAGATGTTTTCCAGGCTAGCCTAGCCTGCAACACATCTTCTCTTACCCCAGGTGAGATAGTTGAGATAGAGATATCAAAGGCTAGCCTATCAGCTACCAATAAAATAAATGTCAAAATAACTAACAGGGTAATGCAACGGGGGAATATGGAAGGCGATACAAATTAGGTTTGTGTTACCTTTGTTTATATGCTAGCTCTGTTTGCTCAGCCTAAATGGCGGGCGCGGCGTTGAACATAAGAAAATATAATTATATCAAAACATCAATAGAAGATTCTTAAATAACGTCATTACAACATCTTCAGAACGATACTACAAACATTACCGAGAAAAAAATCTTCTAATTACCGGAAAGGACAGTTTACAAAATTTTCTTCTAATTCGAAAGGACGACCGTTTACAATACAATATCGCAGGCCTGCACGGATTGTATAAAATGTATAAAATACAAAGTACTAGATAAGCTGTGAGTGTGCGTCTGAGCTATGAGTTTGTTTGGCTCAAGCGGCGTCGTCTTGTCGCCTAAACATGGCGACTAGCGTATTTTTCATTATCTTTATACGATTGAGAGTTCGAGACATGTTTTCATTCTATTCGCTCTTTGCTAGGAGTGGTTTGTCAAGAGTTAAAGCCAAGTAAACGATTACGTTATGTCATTAGTACTGCGTAAAGGAAAACTTTTTCTCTGTAGGTAAGCCTATACGAGTTACATTTATATTATAACTGACGTTTGATAAACTTATCATAAACTAGCTTTCCGGGCGCGGCTCCGCCCGCGCGTATGTCGGCTATCGCGCGAAAACATTAACCTCTTTTTGCGCAGTCGGATAAAAACTATCCTATGTTTTTTCCCGGGTCTCAAACTATCTCCATACCAAATTTCATTCAAATCGGTCCAGTAGTTTTGGCGTGAAAGCGTAACAGACAGACAGACAGACAGACAGACAGACAGACAGAGTTACTTTCGCATTTATAATATTATTATCATAAAATCATAAATATCATAAATATAGAAAAGGTTTATATATGAGAGGGTAGTTAAGTGTATAGTTAGACTTACGAAAAATACTTTGTACTATTCCCGTAAAATACTTATCAACACCCTTGCTCGTAAAGTGAGCTTTATTATATCGTTCTTAGGGCCCTAAACCGAACTATAACACCCTCGTGCATTATAATATATTAACTAGTGTGTAATAGAATTATCCCTACAAAATTAAGTTAGTACCTAACTGCAAATTATATGCGAGTAAACAGAGCATTTTGAATTTAACCGGGTAATACAGATTTGTAACAACAAAGAGATACATTGACCGCACGCAAAAAAAAACTTGCGCGCTATTTACCATAATTTTCGTATGTTGTTTGTATCGCATTTGGGCAATATACTAGTATAGTTTGTTTTTCCTCGTTAGGGTGTTGAAAAAGTGCGTATGAAACTCGTGAGCAACTTGCTCATTCATTATACACTCGGCTGATTTACGCCTTCGCCTACGGCTCGGGCTGCAACCCACAGCAACTTATCGCACTTGTATCTTCATATACTATTATCGCGCTTATTAATGATCTGCCTTGCATGGTCAAAGATTTCTGCGATATTGGTTTTATTCGCAGATGATACCTCTCTGATATTTGAAGTAGATAGGAAAGATAGTGAACTCATTCATGTAAATAATGTGCTATCTATGATCTCTGAATGGTTCGCCGCTAATAATCTTCTCTTAAATTCAAAAAAGACCAAATGTTTAAAGTTTTCTTTACCAATTGTTCCTTATGTTGAACCAAACATTAAGCTTGGCTTAGATAAACTATATTATAAACTCTCTATTGACAAAGCGACAGTCTTTCTGGGAATCAAAGTGGATTCAACTTTACAGTGGGATCCACATATACATGATCTAGCCGGAAGACTTAGTTCTGCTGCATATGCAGTTTGTAAGATAAGACAGTTAACAGACGTAGCTACTGCACGGCTGTTTATTTCGCGTACTTCCACAGTATTATGTCGTTTGGTGTATTGCTGTGGGGAGCTGCTGCTGAGATGGAAACAATCTTTATCTTACAAAAGCGTGCAATTCGAGCCATATATGAAATGGATCCTATGGAATCTCTAAGGGATCTTTTTAAAGAAATTGATATATTAACTTTACCGAGTGTGTACTTATATATATTTGAAAATATTATGTATGTTCGGAAAAAAATTTGTAAATTTAAATTAAATAGTGACAACCACGATTACAACACTAGGAATAAATATAAATTAGCAGTACCAGGTTTTAGATTAGCAAAGACAAATAAAAAGTCCTTTTTAGGTAATTGTGTGCGGTTTTATAATAAAATTCCCAAACATATTACAATGCTCACAGAAGGAAAATTCAAGTTGCATGTGAAAAATATTTTGATTAAGAAATCATACTACAAAGTTTGTGATTACTTAAACGACAAAGATGCTTGGAAAGTTCCGCCTCTGCCAAGCTATCACCTGTCACCTACGTAATTTGAACAAATATTGTAATAGTCATATTATATTGTATATAACACATTGTTAAAAGATGTTTAAAAGAATGGCCCCGAGTTTCTTGCCCGTTCTTCTCGCAGTGGCTCTATAATTTTTATTTGCTGAACGTCGCAGTTTAATGTAGAATATTTCAATATTAAAATTTGTAATTGACCTTCATAAGAGCGTCGTAGACGCCTAAATTGAATAAATGATTTTGAATTTGAATTTGAATTTTTGAATTTGAAAATGCTTCGTGCACTATCGAAAAATCATTCTTGTTTACCAGGAAATTTTAGGAGCAATTAAGAATATACAAATATACGAAATCTAAAAAATAAAATTCTCATGTCACAGCGTTCGTAACAAAACTCCGAAACAACTTAACCGATTCCTATGAAAGTTTGTGTGTATAATCCGTAGGTCTGAGAATGGGACGTAAACTATTTTTCAAATGGGTATATTAAACTTTTTTTTTCATTTTTATTTGCCTATATAGCAAACAACGTTAGCTAGTTTAAATATTAATTTATAAATTTTCGAGTGTATTAGTATTTTTTTTTGTTGCTGATATAGATGGATTCCCGCAAAGAAATGTCTGAATTATTTAATTGACTACTCACGTTTTAAGTTTTTACTTGGGTGACTTGGCTTGCTTGGGGATATGGTTTGCGCTCGCCGTCGTACTCACCAGTAATCGTACCCTCTTGAACTACAGTTCTACGATCTATCGACGCGTCGAGAGGCTAACGGAACGTTTTGAGATGGCGAACGCCCATCGAAGTCCATTTGAATGATAAAAATGTTATGTATTTAGCATAACATTTTTATCATTCAAATGGACTTCGATAACAATTCAGCTCAAACAAATTCCTGAAATGACGCCATCTGAGCCCCGTGTCACAGTCGAATGAAAAGGCAGGGGTGTATTATCAAAGGTAAAAGTGGAACACAATTATTTCATAAAAGCCCCGAGTTTTTATTGTGTTAAAAACGGGATTTTTTATTACGTGTGTCTTTTTGTGTTACATTTAATTATCGTCAACGCACGGATGCCAACGTAACGAGTAATAAAATTTGACAACAAGCGCCATCTCTGTATGAAGTTTTTAACTGACATCCAAAACAGGAGATTTATATGTATCTTTATACAAATGTTAGTAGGTACCTAAGTAATTAATATTATTTAGATGAATCCTAGAAGAAAAAGGTGTATTATTACGTATGCTTAATTTAGGAATAATCTTTCTTTTCGAATGTGTTAGCATTTATTCATGAATGTGGCCTAATACACCATATATTTGTTTTTTATAATTATACCCATATTTAAAAAAAACATGAAATGGAGAAAAAATTGTGTCATAAAGAATCAAATATAAGAAATAAAAGAAAACTGTGATGATTAAAACAAAAGTTTAATGTAAGCGCCTAAGTATTTCTAGAAAACAATATTATTTGCAGTAGCCAAAGAAGTTAATCCTATGGCTAGAATTGGAATGCTATTATGCGCTATCGAGGAGTCAGTTCAGAGTGGACACAAATTACGAGTACAGAGGAGAGATATAGAGATATCCTACTTTACTCTCACACAAGCGGGATAAAGGCAGGCATATGATAACTATGTCACTCTCAATATTGTTAGTCTATTGTCCCGAATGTTCTCAAACTGGGATGTGACTCGACTTCCAGCGGACAAACAAGCCTGATGTCCCAATAAAAAGTTATTTGCGATATTATACCGGCGCCGTGGAGTCGGATTTCGAGAAATCGATACGGGAATGAAGGAATGTAGGTGAAGTTAGATATAAGGCTTCAGTAGATATACATATTAAAGATTGTATAAATATACCATAGCAAGCAATTAATTAACAAGTTGTACTACCTATAGCGTAACTCCGTGGCGTGTTGGGTTAGGAATTAGGATGTCACCCCCCTCCATTTCTTCCCGTGGGTGTCATAAGATGTGACTAAAGGAAAAATACCGGAAGGTGGGAAGCAGCGCCTTCTAAAGAACTGACAACTTCTATTATGATTCTATTTTGGCTTTAGGTATAGTATATAGTACTAGCGGTGTTCAATAACATGTGAGAACATACACAGATTACAAACATTAAATTAAGTATAGTAGGTATTATCTTTTAGAATTGATTTTCTGTATGAAGTCTTTATTCGCAGCACCTAAAAATCCTATATTGTACCAACTTCTGCAATACCATCATTTTTAAATTGTTAACGTCTTAGATTTTTCGTCCAATGGAATTAACTATAAATAAAAAGGGGCAAGGTCTGTTTTGCACATCTAGCATCTCGGATTGCAGCCATTGCGAGACAATTGCGAGTGCCACCTTTAGGGATTTCGTACGCAGAGTTATTTTTGTTCATGTAATGTACTGTACACGGGGGGTGGTTAATTAATCCTTGGTACTGTACCTGCAATAGTAACATCATGATCGATGTATTCTTTAATTACTAACCCTCGATTTTTCTAGTAATTATCTTAAGGTGAACGCTGTCTGAGGCTGTAATTAATGTATTTTTCTTGTTTTATCGCTCGATCTTATTGCTATTGTATTTGATCAGCTAAGCATTCGGAGGATATACTTGATACGTTATGTTTTTGTATAAAACTTATTGAGTCAATTGCATTTGTGATTGGTAAACATTTTTTGTGGTGACTTAAGGAATCATTTGTGTATTAATTTTCAAGATAATACCAACAATATTATTGTAAACTAGCGAATACCACCTTCGAATATTCCTCAAACCCGCAGCTAAGTACATACCTACGTGAGAAATTTATCGAGAAAACTGTACTTCTCGTTGCAGACGTGAGTTTCTACCTTTAATTATAAACTAAATTATTTTTCATAAAAGGGAAGCCATGTCTCATCCATTGTTAAACTTTGCGTTAAAGATACCGCTAATATTTTTGCTTTAACTTACCCATTTTGTTGCTGCTGTTGGTTTTCTTCACCATCATTGCTGACGATGGACTCCAACATCTGAATCTTCAGCATGGCTGAGAGTTGGTCACATGACAAACACTTCACTTACACTACACTTTAGAACCACACACAATACTAGCATGCACAGTTTGTAGTTGGATCTCGAATCCTTTGACTTTTAGTTTGACCTGCAACAATTAAAAAAAAACATGACGTCATATTACAATAGTTAAAAAAAAATTACGATTAAAACAACGACAATATGTGTTAAATTAAAAGATCAACAAATTGATTAAGTCCTTAGGAAATTTTATCAAAATCGGTTCAGTAGTTTGTCTTTTTAAATCAATAACTGAAAAAAATATCTATCTCATCCAAGTAAGTCAAACCAAGTTGCGTTTTATACTTTTTCAGTTCTGGAATTCAGATTTGCTATGTTTCAAATGAATTATTTCTATTCAGTTTCAATTCATATATGTATTTAGGGAGTAAGATTAAAATAATCAATTAAATGGCATAATATAGTAACTTTCAATCTACAATTCCAATACAGTCATACCGGAGCAGCAGCTAATAGGTACAAAACGCTGTATTGCTATAAATAAGGCCGTTTCTTAACTGACTTTTAAAAAAAGAGGATATTCTCATTGGACTAGTTCTTTCTCTGTGTTACCTCGTAACTCTTTACAATGTACCAATTTCGATGATTCGAAAGCTGGTGCATTTCATGTGGTCCCATTTAAATTTATGTGAGATTTGACGTTATCCCTAATAATGCGTATTTTATGTTTGAAGTCATTTTCAGGGTTCCGTACCTCAAAAGGTAAAAAACGGAACCCTTATAGGATCACTTTGTCAAGACACTTTTTACACGAACGCGTGCAGGTATAAAGTTGAAAGTCATATCAAATACTCATGTCACTTGAGCTGTGTAAAAATCAAACTTCTAAAGTTTCTAAACCAACGAAATCAAAAGTTACAGAAGTTTATGCCGCAAATTTTCGACACTCGCAAGGAATCAAAAGCTACAGGGTACTTCCCGTGAACTTAGAATTTTGAAATTTGTTACTAACCAAAGTCTTATTGCACAGATAAAGGTAAAATTGCTAAAAACATACATTTTTAGTTACATCATACAATAAAAATATTTCTAATAATTTTAAAATGTTGGATTTTATTTAGCAATTAAAATACCATTAATTTTACTAATATACTAGGTTTGTACAGAACCCTTGGTGCGCGAGTACGACTACGTTGGCCGGTTTTTAAAATTATTAATGTTAAAATTTTAGTAAAGAGGCGTGTGAAATTCCTAGAAAACTTCACACTAAGTAATATTCAACAGTTAAGCAATCGATAACGATTGAAAACTATTTCAATCAACAACGCTTAAAGAATACCAAAGTTACTTAGTCTACAAGAACGTCCTAATCTAAGTCATTAGGTAGTTCTTTGGAATTCTGTAATGACTTTGGCTAATGCTTTCGGGGAGTTATTACCTATTGGTTTACTTTGCGAGAAAAGTTCTCACTACAAGTTAATGCTGGGGATGAAGGGTCTATGTATCTACTTAAAATATAGATAACATACTTATGTACATACCTGTACATTCACGAAGGCGCTACACAGTAAATTACCGATAGGGGTAGGTTTACACTAGGTACGTCTTAGTGTGCGTGTAAAAACACACACACTAAGACGTACCTAGTCTAGTGCTATAATATAATATAGTCGATCGCCTGTTGTTGTCATAGAGCCTTTTTAGTTAGGATGATAGCGGTAGTTGCTGCATTGCAACCACACTAAAAATGTGTTGATGCACGCCTTCGTAAGTGGAAAGGTCTATATATAATCTAAGATCTTATTGCTTTCGTAGAAAAACGTTGTAAACCAATTTCTCTGTAGACCGGATTAAACATTATTGCCTATTACTCAATTTCAAACCTAATATTCAAGGTTGTGAAGTAAGTACAAATACCTAATTATAATCAGTAAATATAACCAATAAAAATTAATAATTCTCAATTGAAAATTCATGTGGACCAAATAATGAATACGGGCGTCATACTGGGGCGCGTTCCAGTAAATGTTGGTCGAGCAATATTTGCTCTAAGGCACCTGGAACGACCTATAAAGCTCCTTTCAAAATATGGAATTGACAGCGATGTTTTTAGGTGATAAAATACAGTGTACATTTTTAATAAATGGGGCATAATAAGTAATTAAGCAATGTTAACATAGTATGCCACTAATCCTTGGCTTAGCTTGTACAAAATCTATTATTTATTGTAGAATCTGTCACATTTGACAGCTGGCCAAGATTTGGCCGATTCAAAAGGTAGTAAAAATTTGGCTAGGCAGATCAAAATTTGCTCTGAAAGGTCGCCCGGAACGGGTATGATCAAATCTTGACAGGATCAAATCATTCGATTAGAGTGCTGGAACGGCGTATATCTGCGTTTAGAACATAATTTGTCTTGGCCGACGGGTAGGAGGAACGCACCCCTGGATACCTCGATGGGTTAGAAACTGAAACAGTGCCATCTATCATAAAAACATTAAACTACTTCATCGATGTATATTCTTGATAGTTTCTAAGATACCAGCGCGCAGCGTCTTAGTTGCCGCCTATTGCCTGTCAAATACGACCCATAAATATTAGTTAAAGTGGTGTAAAGATTCTAACGATACACCATACGTCCAAATTTGTACAGACATTTAGGAGTCATGGTGAAATAAATAAACTCACACATAATATATTTAGGTAACATGGCAAATTCTAAAACTGTTTTCTCACTTTCTGTTACTGTATTCACAAACCTTAACATAAAGATATTGAATTAAAAAACACCCTTACGTGCTTGGCTACAGATTTGATATTTAAGGGGGGCCAGACGAGCATTCGCAAAATGTCCTTCCACCATGCGGTGAAGCTAAAGCCGGCGGTGGGGATCGAACTGTGCACCTGCAGAACGACACTATTACCACGCGACTATCATTGCTTCAAAATAGTGTCCGATAAATGTCTTTGAGTGCCCAAAATTCTAGCTTAAAATAATCGTCGAGCGCATCCTCACTTACTTTTGGGTGAGATAGTGGTCAAAGGCTAAACCTATGTAGGTATCAAAGCAAAAAAAGGTTAGAGCTACAAAATGGAAGTCAAAACTTCTACGTCGGTGGTTTTGAGTGCTATGCACTTCACTTTCCACATCAACCAGCGCATTGCCATCAATGTTACGATCCATACTGTAAAATATTTCACGTCCAGCCAAATAATGTGGGTCGCCAAGGACTCACTTACCGCGTAGAAACGGACTCCCATAGCGAAACAGATCAAAAGTTCCATATATACGAAGTGTTGAGAAAATTTCGTTTGCGTGATGCAGGATTCATAGTGAAAAAATCTTGAGAATACGACGGTTTGGGGTGCAGGTAAGCGAAAAAGGACGTCTCTTGATAAAACTGTATAGAAACGGAATGGTTGCATGCTCATTTTGGGACTGCACAATGTTTTCATAGCGCTAGACGCTCGTGCTCGTTTTTAATCCCAGATTACTCAAATTAGATTTATTCGATACTAAATTTTAAAATAGTTACTTAAGTAATTAATATACCTATTCTATATTATTGCCAATGCTTCGGATAGTAGCAAAATCATGACCTTTTAACGACTGCCCAAAAATGGAGTATATGTATGTACCTACCATGTTTGTGAATTTAATTATGCCACCATAACTTCTAAACAGATAAGTCGAGTTTAATGTATTAGATATTATTGGATTCGTCTTGATAGCGCAAAGGACACTAGGTACATAAAAAATAAATAAAACAAACTAGAGGGTTTTAGATGCCATATTGGGAGAAAAAAGTTTTTTTCTTTGTAACCAATTGAGCGGGTTATCAAAATTTTTATCAAAAAGGCTTTAAAAAACCATTCCATAAAAATAACATGCAGTTTTTATTTCAATAGGACGATAAAACGCTTATTACGTTAAGCGTTTCATCTATATTTTTTTATCTATAGGCATATAATATAACGGCTTAACGGGTTTTGTAATTTTTTAATTTATTTATGTTAACTACCTACCTATATAATTTTTTTATGGGAATTACCTATAAACAAGATTACATTTGTTTTTTCGTGTACTTAATTAATTTATTATATATATGAATAATTATATATATAATACACAAGCAAGAGCATTATAATGTACCAATATTGGAAATTAAATAATAAACTACCGTAAAACACGTTTTTTATTTATTTCTCCAGTGTTTTGTTATCTAATAAAGGGGGAACAGATACGACATAATATGATTTAATATTATTTATTATACCTCATGATTTAATATTATTTATTGACCTATCTAATATATATTAATATTGAAGCGCTCGTAGCGTAGTTTGCTTAGCCGTTATTAAGCTATCAGTTCGCTGAGGTCATAGTTTGGATGGGTGACCGCTAGTGGCATTACTACCAACCCCTGCTTCTGAGGGCATGTTAAGCCCTTCGTCCCGGTGGTTGTCTTAATATGGCAGTCGTTTTAGCATGGTGGCAGGGCATATTTCAAATGCACGCCTGACTAGCTACCACCTTCAAGTAGAAAATCTATCGCCAAGCACCCGACGGTGTGTTGTGATGTGACAGCAGACCTTGATAGCCAGTAAAGTTATTTGTACGGTGTAGCTTGCCGGGTGGGCATTCGTAAAATACCCTAGAAAATTGCCACTAACGGTCAGCCATCGAAGTGTTACCGCAGCGGACGTTGCCTTGAGAGCCAGATTTTACTAGGTAGGTAAGCCAGAACAATATCTTCGACCACATAATCATTTAAGGGTATATTTTAGACGAACGCCCCCATACAAAACGCAGCTCCAATCTCATTTTAATAATAGCAAAAAAAACTCAATAATTTTTTTACCTACGTAATCACTACCATAATATCAAGGTTTGTGGTGCATCAGATTTTCATTAAATTATACAGTTTTGAAATTACACTAGCTCAAAAACTCGTAATTTTAGATAAAAGAAAGACCCAACTTTAAGCATCTCTTTCAAGAAAAATAAGCATGTTTTTAATATTTCTATTGCACCACAAACATGCGGAATATAATGAACTTTCTACAATGGGAAGTTATTTATACCTGTGTACTATACTTTTTAAATAAATCTGGAGCTACGAATAACTGGCTCAAACTCCTAAAAACGAGTGCTATATACTAAACACTATATAATAAAAAAAATAATAGTCCAAAAGAAAAAGGATTTGAGCCAGAAACGATAGGTCTAATAATACACTATATTTACATGCGAGTTTTTTTTTAATAACAAGTTGAGTTTATATGAAAGTTCACGCTTTGGCTGGCGGGTATATGTCCTTAACATCAAGTGAAATAGTGGTCAAAGGCTAGCCTATAAGCTATTTAAAACTAATCACTATTGTAATTACAAAATTACAATTTAGTCATGTGAGATTCGAACCCGCGTCTTCCACCCCTTTAATAAGTATGGCTATCACTATATATAATAAATTACCAAATTGTTTCAAAGCACTAAATTACAATAGACTAAAATGTAAACTGTTTTTTTTTTTTTTTTTTTAATTTTAAATCTACACTCCACAGACTCCAGGATCCGTGACTTTTTTTAACTATGACATAATTTATTAGTAAACAAGAAATATGAAATAGGAAACATGCAACATTCCAAGGGGGAACAGTGTTAAAAGTTTTTTTTTTTCTTTTTTTTCCGTTAATGTCATTAGCACTAGCATCCAGAGCAGACCAGTATCCTCTAGCAGCACCCGTTCACGAGTTGACGCATGTGCCAGCCATCGCCTTCCTCAACCATTTTTGAGGGAAGATGGCGACCCGACACACAACACCGCCGCTAGACAACACCTTTCTGTGAGCATGACCACTCCGGATACCCGTGCCAACGATTACAATTACAAAAATAATTTGGGACTACAATAAAATAATATACCTACAGAAATTTACATATTTTGTTATTCTCCCACGTCACATTTTAACAGGGCCTCCATTACCGCGCTATTTCGATCTTTGATCGCCATTTTGAGGTTGTAATCATGGATGGCTTTTGGTGTCGCAACCATCGCCTTCCTAACGAACCGTCCTATGGCGTCGTTTTCGTCATCTGCGTAGTATATGAAGGTTCCAGTGTGCCGTGAAATTGCAACGACGGCATGCGGGACGGGAATGTAAACTGTTTAATTTTTTAATTGACAGTGTTATTATGATGTAGATGAATTCTTAAAAGATAAACTGACTCATATAAATGTATCCAATAATGACAATTCTGTCCTATATAATAATGATTAAGAATATTTATTTAATGTATAATTCAATAATTAATTAATGATCACTTGATATATTTTAAATTAAATATGTAATTTTAATAATTTTGATAATTCCAGACAAACTTAACATTTGTACCCCTGATAAAGGTACAATATTTGAAACTTTTAACATCTATTATAAGACAATATTCTGGCAAATAAATGGATTTTGATTTGATTTGATTCAGCTGGGGTATGCTCTGACCGACTGAGCTAACGTGATATTGGTTCATCACTCTATTTTTTCTTCTCGTTCCATGGGAATGGCAAAAAGTAAATTTGTAATCTAATCCGCAAAGCATGCGTTATTGCAAATATAAAAATATTAAAATCACTATTGTAATGTTGTAAATTCCTAAAGAAATAATTGATAGCTATGTATATGTGATGAGTATTAACTGTGATTGTCGACTTCCATATCGTGTTTGTTAGTAATTGCCTGAAGATCTGTTATTGTTGGACTTTCTCGAAAGTGTTGTTATGACCCTTGTCCTACAGGCTAAGTCACCCTCAATTAAGGTCGCACATGTTATAAACTAATCTTCCACTCGTCTTAGCCAGAGTGAAATAAGAGTTTGTACACCTAGATCGGTCTTGTAAACATAACGCGCAAAAATATCTCAAAATTTAGTCTTATGAAAGATACTTTGTTCACAAGTATCATAAAATAACAAAGATATCGTAGTACCGACCTAATCTCCAACAAAAACAACAATAAATTGCCAATGTTTGTTTGGCTCAGGTGCTTTCTTCTAATAACACCTGAATAATACACGAACACCCTTATCTTTAAGAGCAGTAGACGACAGTACCTGAGCTTTACAGTTTTTTGGTGTAGTAATGGGCCAGTTACAATAGGTCTACTATGCAGGGGCGTGATTGGAATCCGCTACGGCCTTAAGCTTCACCGCATGTAGGTAGGACATTTTGCTTGCACCCTTGACTAGCTACCACCCTCATGTAAAAAATCGTTCGCAATTTGACGTGGTTTTAATATTTTTCTGTTAAAATTACCTGAGAATTAATAAAATAGAATGGTATTAATTTTTATATGGGTCTTTTTTAACAACAGTTAGTGTTGTTAAAAAAGACCCATATAAAAATTTCCACAGTTCTTTACATATAAAAAAAATACGAGTATAATTTACAGCTTGCGTACTGGTAGTTATCAACATTTCAACACCCTACCGTAATCCAAAGATAATTCGTATTGTCTACACTTTAGGACAAATAATTAGCTCCCCTGGAAAGGCTTCCCAAGGCAAGGAAGGTCCCAATTATTGTGGATGCAATAAATATTTTTTCTTGTTGGGTGTGTACATATTGTTTAAAAAAATATTGTAGTAACAGAATAACAGTATCGAAATTAACCTACTGAGAGTTTCATATTCTGTCAGAGCTGGCTGTTAATTATTTATGAAGACCTCAGTCACTGTTTGAAAGTCAACGGCATTTATGTACGGACTAGATAAGAAACGCCATTTTACTTCTCTTGAAACGTGAGCGCCCGAAATGTTCAGTACAGCACAGATTAAGAGACAGTTACAGTGTACTATTCGCCTTACATAATGTAAGGATATCTTAGTACAAATGTAAATGACCTTGATTTTATAATAACTACATTCAAGCTTTTAATAAGTGAACTTAAAAAATTACTTGTAATAAAAGGAATTAACAGGGATAAAGAAAATGTTCACAGGACTTTTTTCGGTCATTAGGTTATATTAGTAAAAATTGATCGACTTAAAAATTATGATTTAGATCTTAGTTCTCGGCTTATGCGCAGAACAATGGTGAAATTACTCCTTTCGGTGATAAGTAAGGCTTGTAAGGAAAGACAATCGACTAACAAAACAACGAAAAGAAGGTATTAGAACTTTAGCCGCACAGTGTTGGCCGGCCATTATTCTATACAAACGTTGAAAGGCGATTATTCCCTATTTGAGGTATTAGGTCTAGAACTAAGCATGATATCCATTAATCTCTTCAATATTTGGGCTAGTCTCGTTACGTTGTAAATAATATATAAAGTGGAAAGTTTGAGCTTCAAAAAAATACTTGGAAGTACTTATTTCAAGGCAGAATATTTTAAGTATTTATCATCTTGTAAGTACTATTAATTGTAATAAGAAAGTACAATAAAGTGTTTTCTATCTACCTATTTATTTTCACAATTTGACGTTTTTATAAAGTAGTAACTGGCCAGTGCAAAATAATAACGACTGAAACGATTCGTACCGTGATTCTATGTTTCAAAATCTGCTCGTTTCATTGGCACCATAAAAATTTACTTTTAGTAATTTTATATTTGTCGCAAATAAAAATGCTATTGTTCCTTAGTGTATGTAGATATATCTTCCATTATACTCACTACTAATATAAAATATTTGCGCTTTGATAAATAGAATGTTGTACGCACCAAAATGAACCTTATTCTACCCATTTACGTACCGTACTCGCCGACAATGAGTTGCTAATTTAGGCAATGCTCTTATGGGGCAGATTCATCAATAAGAAGCTTGTAATAGATAATAAAATAATATAATAAATACCTAAGTAACGTTTAATCTCAATGAAAGAGAACTTCTGACATGGATAACAATGTCCGATTTTAAAATTTTCAACACTTTGCACACGCTTAATCAATTGAAATTACTTAATTCTGAATATGCCAATATTTAGAGCAATTATGAATACCAACTCAATATTTAGGTGCCAAATAAACTTCGATGCTGCGTGTGATTATTATTTTTAGTTATATCATAGATTATTAGCGTGTTAGCTGACGTTATGGTCTCCAGCTGACAAATGCTGTATATACGAAACGGCTGAAAATGTGGTTATATAATATAGCCAGGTATGCAGGGATAACTGTACCAGTGGCACAAAAAAAAATTTAACAAAAAATGGAACCGACTTCTACAACCAAAAGTGTGAAATAACTTGTTGAAGTCGGTACCATGATGGTACAAAAGTACCTATTATCACAATATTGTGCGCATGGTACCGACTTCGACAAGTTATTTCACACTTTTGGGTGTAGAAGTCGGTTCCATTTTTTGTTAAATTTTTTTTTTCTATCTTTTTAGTGTAACTCAAAAATGGCTTGACCGATTTTGATAAAATTTAAAATGGGACCAAACGACAAGCATCAGCTTTCAAACAAAAAAAGAATTTTCAAAATCGGTTCACCCAGTCAAGAGATCTGAGGTAACAAACATAAAAAAAAAAATAAAATACAGACGAATTGAGAACCTCCTCCTTTTTTGGAAGTCGGTTAAAAACTAGCGTCCTACTTGAAAGCTGTAGTAGTAATGATTGGCATATTGGCGAAAGTTAGATGTGAAAATTCGTTATTATTGAGGAGTTCAAAAAATATTCTTTATCAGCTTTTGATTTTTTTTATTTTAGTCAAGGAGCTATGATATATATTTTATACCTTCAGCACAGATTTGTTTCCAAAATATCAGCACATATTTTTCTGAATCCACACAATTATCGTCTTTGGAGGAGTTCACCATCAAAGCGATCTAAAATGAAGTACCAGTAGAAAATCTGTCGCCAAGCACCCAACGATGTGTTCCGGCAGCTATCCTTGAGAGCCAGTAATTGTAGACTAGTCTGAACAACACCTTCGACCACATCATCTCTTACCATTAGGTGAGATAGTGGACAAAAGCTCGCGTATCAGCAATAAAAAAAAACTTAATCGCCCCCTCAAAAGCCGACTAATTGGAAAAAGAATGCCGGTTTCTGCCACTATCCCGTCAATGTACTAATAGAGTGCTGCACATTAGGCGCTCAACAGGGCTCATTACCATCCAAAATTGTTGCATTTTTAGAAGAGAGAATGTCTTAATTACTTCGAACACTAGAGGAGTACCTAAATATATATTCTTCATAATATTCTTCAATGATTGAAAGTTCCACTCGCAAATCTACTATTGCCTATATCATTTTCCCATTCTTATCCCAAGTATGTGGGGTCGATATAATGGGCAAAGCGTATGATAAATAAAAAAAGGAAACAAATGAATAACTCAAAAAAAGGGTGTCAAGCTCGTTCTTCTGCGGTGGTTGAGAGAACAGTAAACTGAACTCCGATCTCAAAGCGGGGGAGAAAGCGCGGCGGCTCGCCTCTCCCCGCGCCCCTCATACTCGTGCCAATAATCACTTTCAAATAATCAATCATTAATTTTGACAACTGCCGACGGCAGCTATGTGGCTCAGGATCTAAACATTCACTTTGGTCTCAATCGCATCAAGATGCGACTTCCCGAGAAGAACTGGACACCCCGAACATATCATCTCAGAAGTTCTATACAAGCTTTTCATGAATAATCCATACCAGCGCGATTCAGAACCGAAAACTTTATATAGTCATGATTGTTTATTTGTTGCAATTTTACCAATTTTTGCTACGTAGAATTTACTCCTGTTAGATGATTTATAAATGTGCAATACCAATGGCATTGTTACAAACGACAATTGAGAGAAAATAAATAAAAATGATTTTCTAACTCTAAATTTTATTTTAATGCCATCTATGGATTATGAGACGACGTTCTAAACTAATCAATAAGTTTTGAGGGTAGTTTTGTACAGTTTTAGTGGAGCGCATGAACAGAAACATAGGTACTCTAATAAAATCTTACGTGATAGGAAACATGCGTAATCACATTGAGAGATTTCCTTAGAGTAAATTGCCATATCTATACAATTTTCATTTATTCATATGAATATAATATCTGATTTTGTCATTATTCATCGCGATTGTGACGCCACCTAGAGCAAATCGGATGACACCTTATTTAGAAGGCAGTTCAATATTTCAATGTCAATATGAATACTTATTAAAGAAATCTCTTCTACACGTTTAATAAATAAAACAGGCTTTAAAATAGTTTCTAAATAACCCTGTGATAAAGCTTCATAGGTATAATTTAAATAAGATAACTGAATTTAAAATTCCATTTTGTACGCGCCGCTTAATATTACTTATTACCTGTTCTAATGAATGACACATTATATGTTAAGTATACACTCACTCATTCACACATTCCTTTCGTTCCATCCCCGTCATTGTTCCTTGTGATGCTTCGTCGCTAAGAAGTACGTACCAATTTATAAGCCGAAACAATAAACGTTAATATAAACAAATCTAAAACTAGTAATTAATGCAATACAACGCAGTCGCGAGTGATATAATTTACGTATATAAAAGTGTGTTAAATAAAAAGGAGACCACCAGCTGATTGGAGAGGAAATCGCCTACGGAAACACTTCCAAAAAAATCGAAGGAATAATATGTCGAAGCTAACCCCTATATACTGTGAGTCCATCATCATCTAATCCTCTACCTCTCACATTTAATATATTTCATACTTACTTTGTTCTAAAGTTCACTACTTTATTTTGTATCCATCTTTAACATTGACACTCAGTATCCTACTACCGGGTTAATTAGGTACCATTTGTATTTTAATAAATATTGTTATAACTACGCACATATATATATTTTTATGTCCCTAACCTTTTGGGAAATAAATATATATTATATTTGACTTTAATACAGTTAATCTAACTACTAACTATAATTTAATTGTACTCAGTTAATTGATCTACCTCTTAAAAACTGCCGCGAAAAATATGTGTATTATATTATTTGGAAAGTAACATGTGAATCCGTAAGTAGGTACTTCTTACCTGCTTTAATGTGTTTAATTTTATTTATTTGTAGATCCTTGACCACTGTCTCACATCATCGATCGAGATCGATCGTCGATGGCTGGAACACCTACCTGGAACATCTGTTGACGGGCACCTAACTCCATTAGGTGCCCGTCACCAGATTTTATACTTGAGGGCGGTAGCTAGCCAGGCTGGTGTTCGCAAATTGCCCTACCACCATGCTATATCAACTGCCGTCGTAAGACAACCGGGATCCTACGGCCTATCGTGCCCTCCGAAGCACGGAAGGTAATGAAACTAACCCATCCAAGTCATGACCGCGGCGGACGTTGTATTACTTAGCTGATCGGTTAAGAACGGCTTAGCAAACTATACGCTACGAGTGCTTCTTCATCAATCGTCGTCGTAACTATATGCCTTTACATAAAATATAACTAGCTTTACAGCTGCGGCTCGGCCGGCGCGTTTGTCGGTTATCTTGCAAAACCATTAACTTCTTTTTGCGCAGTTGGATTAAAACTATCCTGTGTCCTTCCCCGGGTGTCAAACTATTGTGGTACCAAATTTTATCCAAATCGGTCCTGTAGTGTTTAAGTTTATTCGTTGCATACAAAAATACAAAAACACCAAAAATAAAAATCTTTACTCTTGATAGTATTAGTGTAGATATATGCTTATACTGTAGGAGTGTAAGGACAAACTGAAGCTTTTTAAATACATAACTATTAAACTATATAATAAAAGTAAACTATTTAATACGACTACTACAAAAATGGGACAATACGTATACCAGAATAACGGAAAAAGAATTTGAATTCTAAAATACTTTACTGCCACATTCCTGGCAACTTTTGATACAGCTCTTTATTCACATTAAGTACTTATTATTTTATGCTTGTTTGATACACATAACATACTTACTTGAAGAGCTTACTTGAAGTTTTGCCTTGAACTTAATTAAGTATTAATCTTCATGAATAGTTAATTTAGAAGGTGGGAGGTGTAGGTAATACGAGGAGATCCTTGGAAGTTCCGCAATTTACCAACGTTAATATAAACAAAAGGTAATAAGTACATATATTAGTATTTGATTAGTGAATATCTGATTCCATTGCCAAAGACTATTATTTTTAACTGACTTCCAAAAAGGAGGAGGTTCTCAATTCAACATCTATATAACTATATATTTTTAATTTGTGACCATATTTTTAAGTATGACGCATAACTTTTTACAGAGTAGTTTGACGATTTTAAAATTTCTTATTCTATTGTGTGTACCTTTGGGGTGGTCTATATATACATATATAGTATATAAATTTCATCAAAATCGGTCAAGTAGTTTTTGAGTTACACTAAATTAGCTGAAAAATGTTTGACATACCTATATAATGAGGTAGCTGCAAGTAGAGGTGACCACTATTTTAAGTAGGTAAGTATTTTAGGTGACCAGTATTTATGGTTACATTAGGTCCGTAAAAATCAATACGTTTTTGGTGTACAATATTTTTAACAAAAATGGAACCGACTTCTAGCACTGAAAAGTGTGAAATAACTTATTGAAGTCCGACCATGAAAATGTCATCTCAAGGTGTTTTGAATCAGCATGGGGCCGACCTAAACAAGCATCCGCATGGACGATATCGTTCATTTATGAATGAAATTCTAATGTTTTCGCTATCGCGGATGCCAAAGGACAAGAATTGTTTAGTTTTTTACCCAAGCTGACAGTTTTTTTTACCACAGAAATGAGAATTTTATATCTTTATGGATATTACCATCGCTGTCTCTCTTTCACTACTTTCCTAGACTAGAAGTGCATCATGATTTGTATTTTATTAATAACGGCTCCCATTCCTATCTAATGAATTACAACTTGGATAGTTTCATTTGCAATGCACGATTTCTTTGCAATTTTTTAAAACGACAGGGTCTTTTTATGAGCTTATGTGTGTCCTGTATACCGGGTCATTATTATGTGGTACCGGCATCTCACGTATTGGTCAGTGATGATAAGGTATTATAGCTGCGAGTAATAGATTTACATTAACAAAACGGCCTTTATATATAAGTAATAATTATTTATTAAATGGCTAGGAGCCTTTATTAGGTTTTGTATTGTAGGGCTCGTCATTTTGGAGCACTTATGAACTGAACGCCTTGAGTAATCCCCTTTGAGCAACGTATATAAAGGATTCTGGTACAGATAGACAAAATTTTGAGGGCACCTTCACGAAACTAATATGTTAAAATATATTTCTATATTACGTTTTGAAACTGTTCTTAACTGTCAATTACAGGAACGCCACAATAAAAATGAACAAATCAGAGTCTCAAAAGAAACCGATTAGTCTTCAAGGCATCAAGACTGATGATTCATGACATATTCCGCATCCAGCAAAAAGGGGCGTCAAAATTTCTTCGACAAGAGGATTGAGACCGCCAGACCCGCACTTGGTGCCAAACGCCTGGACGGACATCGAAAGAGGTAGATTCACTGGGAAAAGTCAAGGTCACAGCTTCCAAGAAGGAAATACTGCGTCAACCTGCAGGAATTAGGCCAGCTCCCACGACTGGTGCCATGCGAAGAAACGGACGCCCAAGTAACTAAAATTTGGTTCGAATACAAACAAAACGTTAGAAAAATTTCGTTTGCGTGATTCAGAACATTTCTACCTGCTCCTATTTCTCTACTTCGGGACAATACGCAAACAATACAAACGTTTTGGGATTGCTATTGTTGTTACGTTATCGAGGATCGTTTCGTCAGTTTTTACTGTGATTTTTACTGTTTGGGTAGTTTCAAGCCCGAAACGACCACACCGGGTTCAAGCCTCGGTAAATGTAATACTTTTTGCATGTTCCCAAAACATTTTGAATTTCAATCGGACACAGAGAGGAGCATTCTAATTGGATATTGGTTTTGAATGTTAGTATCCACATATTAGAAGTTTTGTTTTCAAATATGAGGATTGGGCCAGAATTGCGGCTGTATTTACTTATTCACCATATACTTACACGTAATGGAAAAATAGAGTATTCTTTTTTCACTCTAGTTTATTTTAATTTGCCATTATAAGCACTTTCTCTATACTCATCATCATTCTCGTAATTCATACATACCGTCTACCGCCTTCCTCTAACCTGTCATGATGTCTTTACATCCTCTTTCATATGCATCAACGTTTTTTATGTTCTTGTCGCTCTTCACCACATGCCAATACCAAACTAGTCTATTCTTAATGTTTTCAGTCGCTACTGCTACTTTGAAGCTTCCACTGATGCAATCCGTCCTTATCTTCTTCTAATAACTACCACACTTCCATCGTGTAACGCCACTGGGCTTACGGCGGCACTTTGAAGTACAAGAGAGTGTTTACACGGCATATTTTTAATACAATATTACGTCTATTAGTCTCAAGTAGAAAATCTGTCGCCAAGCACCTAACTATGTGTTCCGGCAGCTGTCCTTGAGAGCCTGTAATTCAAGGTTAGCCTGGACAACATTTTAGACCACATCATCACTTACCATCAGGTGAGATAGTGGTCAAAGGATTACCTTACGAGCATAAAAAAAATGACTGAAAATTTTCTCGAAATGGTTGACCTCATTTCGAATTAAAGATTTGACGATAGTACCACTGTGACTCTTACATATCTAACTACATAACCTATTGTTTGTCATCGTCCAAAATAAAAACTACAAAAAATCTTATTTTTCGAAGCAGAAAACAAAGACTAGCTTATTATGGATGACCTAATCCAAAGTTCGTTAATTTTTGCATGCTATGATCAGATCCCGGAACAACATTAGAAGACGTAGGTGTGAAATTGATTCATAATATGAATTATCATGCTTTAATCCCTTCCCACATGAATTTGAAATTGTAGGTATGCGTGCATTTTTAAAACTATTATAGATTCGTCGTTACGTAGCCACAAACTGAATATTTTATTTTATTTATTTGTCTAAAAATTCGTTTAAGTGAAGCCTATTATAGTGAGACTATTCAGCGCCTTAATATTCCAGCTCGTGGCGCTAAGCATGCTAATATTTTATTTTAATAGCAAATTCTACGAATATATTTATTATATATTATAAAGGAATTATAAAAACATAATTTTTAAATTTTAAATATAATACCTTTTCTTCTATTTTAAATTTTGTTCTATAGCTCAACTTTGAAAAACGCTAAAACACTCACGTGTTTCGTTAGTTGTGTGGATAGTATATATACAATTAATATTATTTCTCATTCATAAATTTATATATACGAATAATACATATTAATTCGTACATGTGAAGTCTGAAAATGCCGACGTACGTTTTTATTTGTAAGCACCGCGTTCGAATCCCAGCGAAGGAAATTATTTTTGCATTAAAAAATGTCTGCAATAGTCATAGAATTTATACCAAGTTAACAAAAAATATTATTTCCTATGCATGAATTCATATACCTATACGAATAAAACATATTAATTCGTACATGTGAAGTCTGAAAACGCCACGTTGTTTTTTATTTTTAACACCGCGTTCGAATCCCAGCGACGGAAATTATTTTTGCATCAAAATTATTTCTGCTAAAGTCTAAACAAAATACATCTAACAAGAGTATAATGGTTCTATGTCACATTCCAGAGATTAATAACTCACCTAATGATATCATGGAAAGAATAATTATTTTATCTAGATTAGTTAGCCGATGGTACCCAAGAAATTATATTTACTATGTATTTTAACACCTTCCAGCTTCATCTTGTTATGGTTTTCATATCTTATTGGATAATATTATCAGTGGGTATTAGAATAATTTGTTATCTTTTATCATAAGGGAATGCGAACAAAGATTTCTGATCTTTTTTTGTGAGCTTTCTTAAAAATATAGTTTTCTTAAAAATATATGAACTAAAAAAATATAGAATACGTTAAGGTGTTTCACCTTTGAAAGAGGTCGTGATAAGTATGTACGAATAAGTCATTCACGAACAATAATTATAATACAAGGTGGGCCAAATGAAATCACCCTATTGGCAGATGCTTTAATTTTTACAAATGGCCTCCAATGTCAAATCTAGTAGTGTAGTTTTTTATTTCTCATAGTAATAGCTTATAGGTACTAATATAGCCTTTGAATACAACTGTATCTCATGCTAAGTGATGATGTGGTGGAATATGAAAATGTTTTTTTTAACCTAGTACTACAGAAAGCTACCAACCACACTTTTAGTTCCTCGGCGATTGATTTTCTTAGTTAATTGAAGAGGTTTTCAAATAAGTCAAACCTGTTGATGCAATAGAATACTCGTATAAAATTATTTAATAGAAAATGTTCTATTGGTATTCAAACTTAGTCTAATATATATACAAAGTCTAATATATAGCTGATAGTTTAGCCTGACCACTATCTCACCTGTTGGTAAGTAAAGTGGGCAGCAGCGCCATCTGAAAAACTGTCATTTTAAATGCAGGCCTTTGTTCAACAGTAGACGTATCGGATGTTGTATTAGAAAATCTCTAAATACAAATTGTTCAAAAAGTTATAACAATTTTTTTTAAATCATTTCTTTTAGTAATGCCGTATAGGATAGTGAATACTGACTTTCAAGTACAGCTGCCGGAATACACCTTTAGAAGCCTGGTGACAACATTATTGCTTGGCAATGGCATAGTTGTCAAAGTGGTGGTCTGCCCATCCAGACGTTATACTCATTATCCATTCAAGAGAGACTTACTGTATCTATTTAATTTAAGTACTAATAATAAAGTATCTGAGTACTATAACAATAAAATCAAACTAATAGGAGAAAACTTAGAAGAAATATAATTTGTATATAAAGGAAACAATTGTTCCATAGTAAATAATTTAATAGCATCCGAAAAAGGCTGCAAAATCCCAACTGAACTACTACTAGGACATTTCGAATTTGCATATACCCTGCAATATATTTATTTTGATTAAAATGTAGGTGTAAGTAGTACCTAAAAATAGAGAATATATATTCGAATATATATAAACGTTACAGGTTAATAAACAAGAGAATATATATAATAATATTTATACTTATACAAAAGGTTACAAACAAACTGACGGTCCACATGATGAGAAGTGGTCACCACCGCCTATGAACACTGCAGCATTACTGCTGCGTTGCCTACCAATAAGATAAAGGACGCTATTCACACCTCTTTTGAAGCGGTTTACATTGTAGACCTGACTATAAAATTAAATTTTTAACATACTAGTTTATGTTCTTGTAAAATTCAAATACTGTACATTTTATAACTTTCGCTCTCAAGCGCATCAAAGTGTGTTTAAAACCAACTTGGGTGGTCCACGTACATAAACAGGGATTGTTACGAGCTTTTTATCAATTTCTTCACAAATTTCTAGTTATAAAATGCAACGTTTACCATCGATAAAGTATCGTAAATGGACTTTACTTGTTGTTTACTGTTCCTGTGGCTACTACATCGTATAACTATTAGCTAATCTGTGACTACACGACATTGCAAGGCGGGACCATAATGTAAGCAAGCAAAGTGCATACTACTCAAATTGGAGAGTGGAAATCTGTTGATTTGGCATGATCAATAAGACGAAGTGGTTTTTGTTGAAAATTGACAAACTGAGGGTGAAGGACGGAGAGACCTGAGACGGAGTGAGCACAAGAGTAAGTACTATAGTGTGAGCGAATTTTTTATAATATTTTTTAAGAAGTGAGTTTTTAATAACCGAGTCGTTTATATGTCAAGTGACCTTCAAACTGCTTCTCCTAGCGTACTCTTCTGAACTGTTATACAAGCTATCTATTGCACTAGCCACGTATGATTTATCTACACACTAGCCTTGTGATATGAAGCCTGACCCGTTCCGTTTGGCCTCACGCCGATGCATCGAGTTTTCATTTTTAATCAACGACATCAGTGGAGCGTGAATTCTCAGCTATGAAACGGTATCTATATGAATGCAGTGGTTAGAATATTTGATCGTTTTGTACGAAACCATGACCTATGTTAAGCTATTAGGTAAGTCCTGCTATAGCAGCTTTTGAGGCAATGATGGCCGAGCGGTTATAGCTATGGTCTGCCGTGCCGCAGGTCCCTGGTTCGAACCCACCGCCGGCTTGAGCTTCACCGCATGGTGGAAGGGCATTTTGCGATTGCCCGCCTGGCTAGTGTACCTAGCAGGGGTAGTAGGAGCATGAAGAGAAACGAGAAAAAGACAGATGTAGAAGTATAATCATAGAAGAAGGGGTCGTGGATCTCAGACAGGTATGACAATGGTAGGCTTCCTTTTTTAAGGACTTATCAGCGGTCCGCTAGTGGAGAGTAGATGTTCAGCAGCAAATGCTGCTGTGTGCTCAGGCTTGGATGTTCAGCACCCAGGAATCGTGCCGGTAGATCGTCCCAGCGTTAAGAGCCGTAGGAGGGTCTGCAGATGCGACATTAGAGTGGCAGCGGTCCGGCAATAGTGTGGAGAGTTTAGATACAAATGTAAAAACAACTACCTATTATTGAGCAAAAAAACACTATTAATAAGCGATAAGCAGTAAACTGCAATAAATATGTATATGTATGCGGTCATAAGCATAGCAGCTATCATTGCCACGACCGACATACCGCCGACTACCGGGCTACCCACGAACACATCGACACAACTCGAAGGTTGATCAACCTAGTAGCCCCGAGCTCAAATCCCAACGTGGGATATTGTTTTTGCATCAAAATTATTTTTTCATAAGTCACTGAACATCCAAACTATTTAATGCACATCCAATTAACATCTATGTCGCAGTCTTAAGTTCCCTTAATATTGGTAGTTTCATATAAAAATCATTATTATTTTATCTATGATATTTATTTTGACGTCATTGTCACCTACGGCTTTGTTATTAGCTAGCCTTGTCATGGTTCTAATATCTTATTGGATAATATTGTAAGTGGCGTTAGGATTAATCTGCGATCTTGTGCCTTATTGGAAAACAAAATATAACTGTGTTTTTATGGTGTGCTGTTTTCTTAAAAACGTATAAAAGTAATCCTAAGGGAATTTATGTAAAATATAATTCAAGGTAAGTATGTACATAACAGACAACATACAGAATGATTTTCGATAGTGGCGTCATGTAGTTTAAATATTACAGCTACAGTACTAGAGCCTCTTCATTGTATTGTGCTATAAAAATAAGGCCGTAGCGTAGCTAGATAAGGAAAGAAGTCGCTAGGCATCTTAAATTTGTAACCTACGAATAAATTTATTCGATGTAACGAAAAATAATCAATAAATGTCAAATAAATGTCAATCTCCCATGCCCGCTGCGCGTGACGGTTATGAGCTTAACTTTAGAGATATACAATATAATAATATTCTCTATATGATAACAAACTATGTATATCTGATCCGAAAACACGATCCCATTTATTCCTCTCGATATAAGAAACATGAATACAGCTCTAAAATGTTGTATCTTTATAGTAAAACGTATGAATTTACATTTTATTTCTAATAATTAAGCAGCAACCATGTCATAAAGTAAGCAAAGACTTTTTCGGTTATTAAAAACTCACTTCTTAAAAAATATTATAAAAATTCGCTCACACTACTGGTAAACGATAGTTCCTATCCACACTCCTAACCCCTAGTGCGACCTTGAAATGGGCAATGAGAACGCTTTTGTTTTAGTCCCCGCAACCTGCACCTACCTCTGAGTACGGTGAGCTCGGATCCGAATAAAAATCTTGTGATGTGGTTGTGGGGGTAATCTGTGGTTCCAACAGTATTATGTTTGCTCAGGGCGCGGTCCGATATAGGTTTAAACAACTTTATTTCTCATAAGTTCACTAATGTTCACTTATAATGAGATTAACTTAAAAATAATTTATAAATGGGTCAGCCTCTGGCTTGGTAGGCATTACCTACTTATTTAACGAGTTTACATAGTGCTTAAGTTTACCTCGATATGTGTTAATACTATCACATTCTTTCACCTCATATAGTATTAAATTGTTCCATTGGTTGCGTTGTTCCATGGATCCATTTTTCGGTTACATTTTTTTTAAGGTTTCAACAACTCAATAATTTGATACGTTATTCCTTGAACTTGGGGGTTAGTGTCATGAATATATTATAACCCGTTAGCCCCGAACTATTATGCTTGGTGCCCTTCGTATGAATCGGACAAGCTGTGAGCGTGATGTTGGAACAAATTTCGATATAAACTAACTTGTATCCTTTACAAAGAATACAAAATAAAATAATTAAAGTCCTATTCCATTATCACTATTTTACACCTACAATATTATTATAAAAACTAAACTTTATAATATCAAACAAATATACGCATATAACCCTTGCATTCTCATAAAAAAATATCATAACTCAATCAATTCACTCAAACATTCATTTCACACCACCTATCCACAATTTAAGGAATATAAATAAATTACGATTGATAACACCGCGTACTATGGGAGAACAGCTTTATTATTTCGGAGCAAAGCTACACAATCAGTTACCAAATAACGTGAAATAATGTGATAGTATTAACACATATCGAGCACTATGGAAACTCGTTAATTTATTTCACTATCTTTAGTGACCTTGCTACTAACGGGATCGATTGTCATTCACGTTCAACCACTATATCATCAAGATAAGAAAATATTTTTCAGTTATTGGAGAAAATTGTAACTCAAGAACGGCTTAACCAATTTTGATGAAATTGAAATGGGATCAAAAAACAAGCATCAGCTTTCAAATAAAAATATTTATCAAAATCGGTTCACCCAGCCAAAAGTTATGAGGTCACAAACATAAAAAAAACAGATGATTTTAGAACCTCTTCCTTTTTTTAGAAGTCGGTTAAAAAGGACAATTTTGGTGAGTAGGTAACAATTGTGTAACAAGATCCTAACAAAATTAACTCAAATACAAGGATCTTTCGTTGTCAATTTCAAACTTTATTATCGATGGGTTACCGCGTAATATCGAATCACCCAACTTCCATTAAACTTTCCGATGTAATGCGTAGACATTGAATAATGTGAAACATTATTTTTCTTTTATATCGACTTTTAAAAGAAACTTCTTTATCAATCTTCGAATATATTTTTCAGCCTTCTTGAAAAGACGTGACTTACTTTCTAACATATTTCAGATAAGCTTTTTCCGTTGTAAAGTTAAAAGCAGCTTAGTGGAATATGAGTTTTTGTTTTGTATGTCAATATTGCCTAAGTACTTTTTACGTATATCTTATAACCTACTTAGCAAAGTTGTCTACCCAAGTTCTACCTACTTAGGTTTAGCGATCGGTTTTAGTTTTTGAAAGTAGTACTATATCATTTTTTTGCATCAATATTCCTTGTATGGAACTCAATTCTACTAACACTACTACTATAATCAACGCACACTAATAAACTGTGTCGGTGTATAGGTTAAGCGTTTTGGGGGTTCGGGACAAAATCGGGATTAGCCGTAAAATGAGGCGAAGATAATAACCAAATGGTGATAACTAATAATAAGTGATCTGTGGAGAGACGATATTGATACGACCACAGATTAGATAATTGTTGCTCTATGGTGCCAAGTCGATATCGAATCTGCAAACTTTGCCAGTGTGTAGTTTCCAAACAATTTCAATTTGTACTGTGGGGTGTAGATTTACAATCTGTAGCGCAAACAATAATCACGTAACGTAGGGTAGAATATATTTGGTACAATTGTTTCCTTCCATACAAAGTGATAAAGTTTTAGTGACGAATTTGAAAATACATTTGCTTACAATGAGCGATCAAGTTTTCCGTGTGCATACTGTAGTACCGAATAGGTCGAAAGATGTCCTTCGTCTGACAGTTGTTCGATTTATCTGACAAAGAAATTGTAACTAGCTGTCTGGATTATAAAACCATGGATCACATAATACGATCCGATACTACTGTTCTAACGCACAGAGACCATAATAAAATTATATACAGGGTTATTAGTGAAATGCTAACAACCTCTTAGGGTTGACTTCTGCTAGTCATAACAAACATTTAGAGATGTTTTTATTTTTTTTAATTTTTAATTTTTTTTTGACGGAATAAGTACGAGGACCACCTGATGTTCAAAGTCTCTTGTGCCTGTAATGTATATTTCATATTTTTTTATACTTTGCTAGATGTAAATATTCAAAACTCTATTGAAAAGGAGCATGGCGCGGTCCATTGTTACCACGGCGCGGCGGACGCTCTTGGCTCGGAGTAGGCATTAAAACACAAAAAAAATTATATAAGTTTTTATTTTTATTTTATTCAATACAAAAAAAAAACACCGCAAAATGTTTCTATATCTTTCTGTAGGAACCGTAGGAGGCGAAGAGAAGAAAAATTCCAGATGGTGGGCAATAGTGCCTTCTGAAGAGCTGCCAATTTGTACTGTGATCCCCAAGTCGCTTGCCAAGCCTAGAAATTATGGTGAGCCCCTTTAAGGACACAATTTTGAAATTAAACCATTATTAAATAAACCATTCTCATTGACGTCCTCACCAATCTAGATATGCCTACAGATGACATGTTCGTATAACAAAAAAAGTTATTCATTAAGTAGTCTTGAACGTTATATTAAAAGAACTTTTATGTCACGAGTACATACATTGTTTATCACAAGACAAAAATAAATTCAAGAATAGATTTTGTCCAATAACGTCATATAAATAGCCATTAATATTTTATGAAGCCATAACTCTGTAAACTTCAAAGTTTTTTATGTAATTCAGCGACTAAAATTGTGAATTATGAAGACGTTATTTAAGCCGTAAAACTGGATGAACATTAAAAATTCAAGGCTGGAACTTTTTTATTGCATTAAGGATTTTGTTTCGCCTAAAAATTGTTTCACGAATTTCAGCGGTAACACTTCTTTCGTTCCGTTTAATTTGTTTGTAACTTCTTTTTCGTCGTTTTTGTTTTCTGGCAGAGGAGAAAAGTAATTATTATGGCCCATAATAAATCGTCATTACTTTTAAATATAATGACGTGAAAAAAGTTCTAATCATTGAACTAGCTCGTTAGGTTTTTCACGAGAAACTAAAACTTACAACGTTTTATTATATCTCACAAATGACAATGAATTGTAAAAATATATACAATGAAAAGATAGTCAGGCCACCAAACGCAAAATACCCGCAGTATAATTCGTTTCATAGATAGATTTAGGGCTTGATAGATCAAGATTTCTCAGCAATCCGCGCTCACTACCAGTGGGATATCATTGCTACGAAAATAGTATTTTTCAGTTCCTTGGGAATTTAAAACATGCTCTTCATTCTCTGTGGATATTTTTATTTCGATCAGGTCCAGTTTTTTATTTATCAGATATGTTGCTATTACTAGTTATAAATATTTACACAACCAATATAAAAAGACGAGTTTAAGAAAAGTTCATTTGTGCTAAACATTTTATATACATTTTGTCAGTCTGATATCTTTTAAATGATGATTGAAAACCAGGCCTCAGTAGCATAAGTTTGACACTATTTATTATTTATGATCATATTTAAATTATACCATGTGTATATATTTACTTATAAAAACCTATACCATACATATTTGCTCTATACCTTAAAAAAAATAATACAAAAGAACAAAAATAGTATTTTCACTTAGCTTATACAATATACCGGGTTCCTTTACATCATAACAAGATTACTCACAAAATAAATAAGGATATCCTTGGGCCTCAGGCGACCCAATAGTAATATCGAGATATGTATCATATCCAGACTAGAATCATATTAGAGTACGAATAATAATATTATGTATGTATAGAAATTGATCGGAGTCAAAAGAAAAACAAACATGCTATATTGTATGCTAATATAATCTAAAAGTAGGGATGTGACATTCAAAAAGGTCGTCGATGTTAAATGGCAAATCGACAAAATGACCCGTTTATTGCCCCAGCTTCTACCCACAGACTAAATTAAGATTAAAATATTATAAATAAATCTGCTAAACATACACGGAGTCAAATTAACATGAGTTTCGATTATACTGGATGCTAGAATGCTTCGCACTCGCTCTTATGATGTGCATCTGATATACTCCAAACCCTTTTTCGACGAATTCGGTCCCTATACTGTACTGTATCAGCCGGATCGTCCACTGCTGAACACAGCCTCCCCTATGTAGGGGGTGTTTGCCATAATCCCCACGCTTGGCAAGCGGCTTGGGGATCCCAGTGCAAGATAGCATAGTTCTTAAGAAGGCACTGCTGCCCACCTTCTAACAGTAATTTTCCCTCAGTCGACTTTTACGACACCCACACGGGATGAAATGGGGAGGTGCAATTCTAACCCGGCACCCCACGGGGGTCGGTCCCAGTTGATAAATAAAATGTATGAAACTCACTTAAAATATATATTTTCTCTGTGATTTATTTTACGTAACCATACAAAGTTTGGCCATATTGTGTGATTTCGAAGATGCAATAAGATGTACCTAGATACTTAAAGATACCTAGGGCTAGGATGGGAACTGACACTCAAAGTAACGTCGTGTAAAACACCGCTGAATAATAAAGCAATGATAGATTAGATTTGATTATTTTATGTGAAATTGATCCATCAATTGTAATAATAATAATAATGATGTTTTATTTCACATAAATAGTATACAATTTGTGAACAAACTAAATTGGGCACTTTTCATTATACCTATTAATTAATTCTTACAAAAGACAATGCTTGTATAAGATTATCTACGAGTACTTAGTGTTTCCGCGCAGAACCTACACCAAGAAAGCGATTTCTTGTATTGCAGGTTCTGCAATCCCTTCAAGTGTACCTTGAAATCTTACATGATATAACCGTGTGATATTTGTCTATGTCTAGGTATTGATTACATTATACAAATGAAAATTAAAATAGTTTTTTTACATTATTGCAAGATTAATTTTTACATTATTGAAATAAGTATTTGCTTTTGTGAATATTTATAAGGAACAGAGTGTTTGTGTGTGTGAGTGAGTGAGGTGTGTTATGTGTATTTGTGATGGGGATGTATGGTGTAAGTGTTGACTTGAAACTATATCGAGATAGACGAGCATTTATAGCAATGGGCTGCGGTGCCTTAGGTCCGTGGTCCTCATCTTATCCATTCGATCCCCAACGCCGGCTTGAGCTTCACCGCATGAAGGGAAGGCATTTCGCGAATGCTTGATTGGCTAGCTACCACCCTCAGGTAGAAAATCTGTCGCCAAGCACCTAACAATCTGCGCTGGCCGCAGTATTTGAGAGCCAGTAAAATTACAGGCACATGAGACTTAGCAACTGATTGTCTCAGGGTGACGGGCACAGAGCAGTTCATGTATTGTGACGAAATGCATCTGTTATAGGCAGAGGTTACCGCTTAACATCAGGTGCGCCTCGTGGATGTGCCAACAAGGAACAAAAAGTAAAAAAAGAAAGTTATTATTCGCAACAGATTTTCTGGTTGAAGGCTAAACAGCCAAGTTTGATTCTCTTCATTTTCCTAGGGTCTTGTAGCGTGTATTTCCTCTAAGACCGGTAGTTTCCCTCGCACATCTCTGGTGGATACGCAGCACAAAGCATATGTGATGAATTTCTAACTTAAAATCGCTCGATCGACAATCAACAAGTATTAGATTCTCGGCTCCATAGTAGAAAGTTACGAGCATGTTATCAACATGATCGGTTCACAGAACTATCGATATAACATTGGCACATCCTTATTGAAAAGGATTGGAAGCGCCCAAGTGGGTCGAAATTAGATTACAAAACTTGACCCGTACTTAACGCGTGAAAGTTTACTCAATTTACTCGCTAACAAGATTTACTCGGGGTTTTCGGTTTGTAAATGGCAACAGAAAAGTATTGGTTTTTGTACGAAATAAATTTGGGGAAAATTGTTTGTCCCGAGCTGATTCGATTAGATATACTTTGAAAAGCTACTGCTACTTACGTTAATACATAAATCTGTGATGTAAGGTATAGGCAGAACGTATGCGATGACGAATTATTTTGTATTTATCGTTTCGATTACCAGGTTGGATACGTCATAGAGATTTTCTACGAGGAATTCTCAGTGGAATTCTGGGGCATCTGTCGCCGTCCTGAAGAGTTCTTGAATTTTTATCTCACGGCTGACTGCTAGCGGGTATAGTATCACCGAGGTTTCTAAAAGAGGTTTGGCATCAGGACGGGGCTAGTTATTTAAACAACGCCAAAACTTTACGTTAAGTACATATGGACATGTGTATTCGTTGCATGCTCTTCAGTTTGCATATTGTTTTTGATCCAACCCCACATCAGTATGAAAATGGAAGGAGCATGATGAGGAAAAAGTGAATCAAGCAATATTTACAGAAGCTATGATATATGTACAGTTGTTTACAATGTCTATACGTATACAACATTATATGATGAAATAATTAGGTAATAAGTTTCTACCTGTCATACCTATGTCCCCAAAAATGTAGGTGTTAATTTTTTATCGAATTAATGAAATATGATTGATAGATTTTGTAAATAAATCGACTTTTTGTCCAGTTCTAGTGTTTTAATAACGATATTTAGAAAAAATACAGTTTTATGAACCGAACACAGTCGTTGAATTTAGTGAAGAGAATTATAAAAGGCCTACCCTTTATTATACACATATGAAACAAATAGTCACATGACACATTTAAAGTTGCTGTACGTAAACTAGTAGGCGCGCCAACAGTACCTAGGTTGTTGTCTAAAGTAAACACCGACATTTCGCCACGTATGTTTACATCCCATGTTATATAAGGATCATCAATCGGGCAAGGTACCAGATCAGAATCTGAAGCCGGTAGACGTTAAAAAAAATATAAAACAGTAGCAAACCAGTTTTTTTTTTTTTTTTAGGGAGGACATAGATGCTGGCTACCGCCTGTGCGGTCGTCCAGCTCCACCGGGTTTTGGGCGAGGGCCTGGCCCTACAATAGCCCGGGAGGGAGAAGTGCCGAAGGCACTTCTCCCGAGACGGGCGTAGAAGGCGAAAAGCGCTTTCTACCTCCGTCTCCTGCGGACGCCGAAAACGTACCGCTACTATAGGAGGGGTTGACAGCGAGCTCAAGGGCACCACTGTGGTTCGGACCTCGGCTTGTCTCGCTGTCGAGAGACATGGGGGGGATCGGAGCAAAATGCCTCTGTGCAACTGCAGTGTTGCACAATTGGGCCCTACTGAATAATACTCTTTGGCTATTTGGAGAGCAATTTATCGTGACCTTGTTTTTGCCTCGAGCTCGCCGGCGAGCTCGGTGTTTGATTGTGTGACCTCTGATTACCTCACACCTGGGGATTTTACCTCGACGACTTGCGGATAACGCTAAAGCTGCCAACGTAATGGCTGCGATGGGGTCATCCGGGTCGTCTAATACCTGCCGTGGTCGGCGACGGGGGGGTTTGAAAAATGGGATAGGAGAGGCAGTCGAGTAGTTCGATGCCTGGACAACCAATGGGTTCGGGTGGTGGGGCGCTCGATCAAAGTATCGGCGGGCGCAGTCCTTATTGAACTGCGCTAGAGAGGGAAGGTTTAAGTCGCAATGCAACTCGGTGTTCCGGATATACCACGGGGCGCCGGTTGCATTACGAAGAAAACGGTTTTGGATGACTTGAAGTTTATGAAGGTGGGCCTCACTAGCATGACTAAACACTACTGATGCGTAAGTCATGATGGGGCGGATGCAGGCAGTGTAAAGTGTCTTCTTATTACTAAGAGACATTTTACTCTCTTTGCGAAGTAGGGGACCAAGGCGACCCATTATGAAGGCCGCTCTGTTACGGACGGTTGTTATGTGATCGTTAAAGGTGAGATGACGATCAAGGGTGACTCCGAGGTATTTTGTTCTAGGAACCCAGGGAATGGGTTCGTCGAACAAAATAAGCGGTTTCGGGTAAGGGGAGCGTGTCTTCTCAGTAAAGCACATAGCTGTGCTTTTAGCTGGGTTGACCGCGATGCGCCATTTTCGGAACCAGTCACCGATCTCGGTGATGGCCCGTTGCATGACGAAATAGGACTGTCTGTTGATATGCCACCCAGTGGTGTAAATGGCGGTATCATCCGCATATTGGGCTAGGAATACTTTGGGCTGAGAGCGTGGGATGTCACTGGTATACAGTGCAAAGAGAATAGGTGATAGCACGGAGCCCTGAGGGACTCCGGCTCTGACTGGGTGGGGGGAGGAGAGGGTGCCTTCCACGCGATAGCGAAAGCTTCTGGCTTTAAGGAAGTCTTGTAGGATGAGCACAAGACGTTCTGGCACGCCAAATTGGTATAGCTTGTAGATCAAGCCGTTGTGCCAGACTTTGTCAAAAGCTTTCGCTACGTCGAGGAAGACTGCTAGCGTAGTCTGGGGTTTGGGGTACTTATTGAAGCCCTCAATGATGTGCTCCGTGAGGCGGTGCACCTGTTGGACGCATGAGTGTCCGGGTCTGAAGCCAAACTGCTCATCTGGGATAAGGTGGTGTTCCTTAGCATGGGACTGGAGACGGTTTGCAAGTAACCGCTCGTAAAGTTTGCCTAAGGCACTGAGGAGGCTGATGGGGCGGTAACTGGTGGGGTCAGATGAGCTTTTGCCTGGTTTGTGAATGCCAATGACATTTGCACATTTCCAGGTGTCTGGGAATAAGCAGTGGCTCATAGCAGCATTGAAGATGCTGACTAAGAGATGGATGAGAGGGGGAGAGAGGGTTTTAAGAACCCTGTTGGAGATGCCATCGGCACCGGGGGATTTGCGCGGTCGGAGGGCCTTGATCAGTCTCTCCACCTCAGCGTAAGTCGCTAAGGTGATTGGTGGGAGTTCAGAGGTGACCACAGAGCTTTTACGTTCGACTTCAGCATCCACCGAATCGAGGTGAGCTTGGTCAACGTGATCTACGTTAGGGGAACACTGAGCCTCTAGGCTATCAGCTAGGCACTCAGCTTTGTCTTCGTCAAAGAACGCTGGGACTAGTGGGACTGGTCTGTATAAGGGAGGCATGTCGTTATGGTTACTTCCTTTCAAGCCTCGCGCCAAGTCCCAGTAAGCATGGTGGCTTGGCACAAGGTTTGAAAGTTTATCGCCCCATTGTTGATCACGCAACTCAGACATGCGACTTTGAACCATGCGTTCAAAGTGGCGTTTCTTAGTTTTGTTCTCTTTACTGGGGTAAGAGTCGTAATGTCGGGTCACTGCTTTACTCTCCGTCACCAATCGTCTCACATCCGCTGGAATGACAAGGCGCCGGTCGTCCGGCACTATGACCTCCTTTGCGGATGCACCTACTACGGTGGAGAGGTGATTGGTGAACGAATCGATCGCAAGGGTTACGTCATCTTTTGTCAGGATGTCGTCAGGGATCTTGTCTAGGTCCGGTGAACTGATAGCCTTTAGGGCATCGCCTACTTGCTTCCAGTTCACTATCGTCTTAGTGGGGCGGGGGAGGTCAGTCGTTGGGTCGGGACCTAGTCGCAGTATAATGGGTCGGTGGTCAGAGTGAAGCTCGTGAACCACTTCTATGGAGCGTAACCGGAGTGTTACGCCTCTGAATAGTGCCATGTCAAGCAAGTCAGCTCGGTGGTTTTCCATATAAGGGTAGTGAGTGGGCTCAGTGGGCGCAATTATGTCAAAGTTAAGTTCTGCGATTAGGTTTTCAAGTGCAATACCTCTGGGATTGTTGACGTTACAATTCCATAGGATGTGCTTACTGTTGAAGTCGCCAATCAGAATGACGGCGCTTCCTAATGAGAATAGGGCTTCTAAGTCAGCTCGGACGATCGGCTTTGCGCAAGCTTGGTAACAGGATGCTATGACTATAGGTTGATGACCAGTCATAGCTAGGAGGCAACAAGATGCTTCCATATTAACAAGAGTCGGGGTAGGTAGGGGAATGCAGTGCAGGGACCTTTTGTAATAGATAAGAGTGCCTCCCCCACGGGAGTTCACTCTATCATCACGTACCGTTCTGTAATTGGCAAACCTAGGGTTCGCCTTCCCCGGTTTTAGAAAGGTTTCCTGCACGCATATGATATCGATAAGGTGGGTACAACAAAAGTCGTGGACGAGGTCACGTTGTCTGAAGAGGCCGTCAGCGTTAAATGACGCTAACGAAACTGAGTACGGTTTCGTGCGTTCGGTTGTACTACCCATAGTGGTTGTACTGGGGAGGGGCCTGGGGAACGAAGCGCTTAAGGGCGCTAAGTAAATTCGCGTGTTCCAATGTGTATTGGATCACGTCCGCTGGGGATTGAGCGTATTGCATCTTGTGGAATAGCTCTTGTACCTCATTGATGTCAACCGACATAGCCAGATCGCTGACTAGGTTGATTGCCTCTTGAAGAGGGGCAGCCATCAATGGCATAGGTGGAGCTTGTGGCCGGGAAGCGGCGCGGGGAGGCGCGCGAATGGTGTTGGCGACGGGTGCCGGGAGCGCGGGGCGAGCCGGGGCCGGTGCGCGGGCAGGGGCCGCGGCGCGGGCGGGTGCGGGTGCGGGCGCGGGTGCGGGCGCGCGGGCCGGGGCGCGGGCGGTAGCGACGGTCTTAACCATACTGGGTGGTTTAGACCATGCGTTACGGGCTGGGAGCGGCGCGGGTATTACCTGTGAGGCAGGTACTACCGTTAGTTTAGGGCTTACCCGTTGGTAACGGTCGTAAGAGGGACGGGTCGGCCTATGCCTTGCCACCCTGTGGTTCACTCGAGGTGCTTTAGGGCAGCCACGGTAATTCGCGGTATGCCCTTGAGCACCGCATAAAACACAGCTGGGTGGGTCCGGCGAATCCCGGGTGCGAGTGCACGCTGCTGTCGCGTGATCGCCTAGGCACTTAACGCACCTAGCGCGAGCGAAGCAGAAACGGGAGGCGTGCCCGTATAGTTGGCAGTTATGGCACTGCGAGGGACTCCCATTCTTGTATGGGGCTTGGACATCGAGTCCTGAGAGGCCACAGACCTTTTTTAAATTAAAAATGGCCTTGCCTTCAGGAGTACGATCTAGTACTACGAGTACTAGATCGTAGGGGCTGCGGTCCTTCCCGCTGTACATGCGGTGAACTGCATGTACGGGGAAGTCTTGTGCCTTCAGGTCGGCACATACCGAATCGGTATGTACCTCCTTGGGCACACCGCGGATGACCACTCGGAGGACTTTCTCCTCTTCGAGCGCATAAGTGTGAAAACTTATGCTCTCGTGGCGGAGGAGTTTAGTTAGCGCTCTGTGGTCGCTAATGGTGGAAACTTGGACTTTAATGCCCTGCTGCGTGGAGCGGGCATTAGTATAGTGGATCCCACGATCCGAAACTAAACGGGACAGCATGTCCCATTTGGTTTTGTCCTGAATGAACAGGGGCGGAGGCGGTTTTTCGCGGCGCGCGCTCGCGTCCTGAGGGGACGCGGCAGTGGTGGCCGGAGCGGAGGGAGGAGACGCGGGGCGCGGGGCGGGGGTCGGCTTCTTGCCGGAGGCGGGGGCCTTAGCGGGTGCCTTGGCGGGAGGGGCGGAAGTTGCGCAACTAGCGGCTTTAGGAGCACGCTTGCGTTTGCGGTCAACGACGGTATAGCCGTCGTTATCGGAGTCCGAGTCAGTGCGTAAGGCGCGACTCGGATCTACTTCCATCTCCGTTTCGGAGTCCGAAGTGGGCTCGACAACGGCGATGGAGGGACGGGTGCTCGCTGGCCTCCCGATCGGTGAGCGCGAGCGAGACCTCTCACGGGGAGGGGCTGCCACCGTGCGTCTATTATCCGGGCCCGGAGCGGGCGAAAGCGGGCTGTCCTCTGAGAAGGACCGGGTCAGAGGAGGGACGTTGGCCTCCGGGATTGAAGTCCCGGAGGGAGCAATAAGAGTGTCCGTGAGGCGGGCACTCGCTTCCTCTTCGAGGAGTTGCATATGAGCAACATACAGATCGGGGTGGCGGAGGGCGAAGGTCTGAAGGACCTGCACCTCACCGTTAGAGGGACGGGACTGCATCCTGAGGGGAATACTCAGGACGCCCTATCAAGGGTTTGAATTCCCTCACACACCTTGTGAGCTCACTGTGTGAGAGGGAGTGTGTACCTAAGGTGTGCCCTAGTTGTGTACCCTCTCCGAGCTTTTTTCTCGGCGGAGAGGGGTGCTCCTAAGCGCTACTCCGGGGTTGACTAGGGGTGACCCCAAGGCCAGTAATCCCGGAGCCCAGCTTGCTTCGGCTGACCCGTGAAGCGGGAAAGGCCACGGTGCAAGGTTAAACCAAAACAACAACAGTGGCCGTTGTCACCGTAGGGTGTCACACTGCGACCGCAGCAAATGGCGGATTTGATCGTTCAGACGGGTTTGGCTGACGCTACCCCACGCCTGAACGACGTCGCTTAACAGCACAAAGTGTGTTGTTACGCGACTGTTACTATGTTGTGTCGGGTAGTAAAGTGGTGAAATGCGCACCGAAAAGTGCGGTTAAAACAAGACCACCAGCCCGATATGATGTTGTTCGTCCGAAACAAGGGACTTGGGTAGGTGGTAATGCCTGACGTCTTAGAGCGCCTCTGCGCGACGGCACGGCGAGCTCGTAGCTCGCGTTGCTCGGCGTTCGGCGGCTGCTCAGCTTCTGCACACAAAACAAAAACTTCGTCAGGACTGCGTATTCCAAGGCACTGGTCTGCAACTAGCGTCGGAACGATGACCCGAGTGAGACGGCAATAGTGCGGGGACTATTGCGGTCTCACTGGGAGATACTGGCGGAGCTGTAGACAGGTGTGCACGGCGTGGCGGCACAGGTCGGAATGTGAGCAAACCAGTGATTACTAATGAACATTTATATGTTTATATAACTTTCCGACCCGGGGTCAAATTCATTTCAACCCAATCAACGAAGCAGTCAGTCAGAGCTTCATTTTGGGCCTGAAACTTATGCAGAGGCAGTACCAACAGTCTTCTTTGCGATCATAGTTCCCGCGAGCCTATAAGCCTATACGGACTATTATGGCCCAAGCGACTGTGGCGACGAAAACGTGAGCGGGGAGTTGTTCCACAAATATTTGACGCGTCCCTGGACCCTTATCAGTGAAAGTCACATTTTTAGAAAGCCAATGAACTAGGCTATTGTAATATCTATAAATAACATGTTTTCTTATATTTGTTTCATATTCTACGGGCGTTTGAAAAAAAATTCGTTTGTAAAATAGGCTGCCGGTGACAGGACCGCTCCAAAATAAATTTACGATTATGAGCACAAAACACAATAAATACATAATTCCTGTTATGTATATCGATGATATAAACACTCAATAATAAGAATTACATAACAACTTACCAATTTAACAATATTTCACTACTTTTTATCTCTATCAAACTTTGACAGCGATTTCTCGGCACTGACAATTTCGTAGTAAACATTCCCACTGTGAACACTACACATTTTGTTCCGGCACAGATCTGATTAAGCACCCCAATGCATTCTTTGTTTTATTATCTTCATTCCATAGAAAGTTTCGTTCAAAAATACGGCTTAGTTTTCGAGATATAAGGCTGAACGTTGCGAACGGTTCTACTAGACACCGGTGTCTAATTTGACTCTAACGCACGGAAAATTTTTAGACCCCGGGGTCTAATTTGATGTTAAAGGGTTAAATACCATTTAGGACTACGTTTGCGGAACATAAATTGTCTTGTATTTCATGAAATTCGTTGGTAATGCTGTTGAAACAAGTTGAATGAACTATATGTATTACTTTTGTATAAATTGTTAATTTGGGACGCTATACGTTCCCCAATTTAATAAGTTTTTAAAACAGGTCCCTAATTCTCCAGTTCATTTATTTAATGCAACACGTTCTACGAAATTGCGACATCAAAATTAATTACCGAAGGTTGAGAGGTGTTTCCACTCGGGTGCATCCCAAGGGAGTCCTATCGAGTGCTTTGATCCTCCACTTTTATATTGATCACAGGAATGTATACCTTATTTCTTCGCTAAATAAGATCGAAGATGAAAAAAGGTGTGATGACATTCTAAGGTTAGAAGGAGCATGGGACGTAATAGCATAGATTAAGTAATAGTTACTACGTGTAATAGTAGTTTGATAGTTTACAGCCCTATAAAATGCCTTGTTTATGTGTGGAACGTCGGTTTTTCAAGACAATGCGTTTTTTTTCTTGGCTTGCAACTGGTTTGAATTTCTAGTAATAAGGTATTGTATGCTGGAATAAATGATTACATTTCTATACAGGTTTTTTGACGTGGACGTGAATGTCGGAGATCTGCTTCTGATATGTTTGATAAAAAAACTCAATAATTGCTAAGGTAGTTCACAAGTCCTATTTGACTGAGCTAGACGAAGATCTCAGCGACATGATTGCGACATGATCGCGTGAGTTCAAATATCAGCTGAATCGGTATTTGCTTCGAGTAATATTGCTAATCAGCGATATATTATAGACCAAGTATTCATACCATAGTATAGGATTAGAATGTATATTTTCGATTCAAACCTAAGGGCAAACTAAAAAACTAAGCCTTGGCACGCACGTTCGTCTGGGACGTTAACTTTATATTAACCAGCCTCCGTACTTCACTTCGTCTTATATCGAGCAAATACAACGTTGTCAACTAATTACAACAATCTAAAAACAAATCCAATGCTAGCTAGCATCATTTACAGCATAGTTGCTGTTGTCTGCGAGAAGTTGCTGGTGCACTTGGAGATAGAGCGGTAATGTGTTATTTTCTGAATCTCGTTAGCAGGTTAAGTACGAACTAGGCCATAAGTTTTTATTGCCAGCGGTGTGCCTTTATGAACAATACTCTACGAACTTCAAATACAACACTACAGCTTCTACATGGTATCTCAAGCAAGTCGTCACGGTAATGTCATCTATACAGTATTTCAACTTCATAAAAACGGACGAAACGCGAGTTATACTTACGCGCCTCGATCTCGGCGTGCGCTCGGTACGCAGACAGTCTCGAGCGTCGCGACTGTAACGCCGACGAGCGAATGGTTTGTTGTTTTTTTACCAATAGCCGCGCGATTTTTCAACAAAAATAAGTTCAAGTACATATTAAATATGACGATTAATTTATATTGTGCTGTTTTTGGTTACATGAATTCCTCAAAAAACGCATCCAGAGATAACAGGTTTTAGATTACCTAGAAACTGAAAGGTTATACCATAAAATAATTTTACTTACTTATAGTAAGTAACATTATTTTATAGTCTACATATAGTTACGACACATAATGTGTCATTTTAATAGACAAGTATTTTCTTTAATTCCCTAAAAAAAATTCTCAATTAATAAAAAAAAGTGAATAGTGTAAAGAAAAGTGATTGACACGAGTGAAATAGGTAGTTATAAGCAAGTTATAATAATATTATAGGTAGTTATGAGAATGCGGATTTTTAATACTTTAAAATTTAATAAAGCACTTCATACGTCTCACAAATATTGTGCGGTCGCAAATTTTTGAGAACGATTTTTATTCAAACATAAACATGGTTTTTGATTAAATCTACCTATTACTAGTCAAAAAACAACCCGCATTTTTAGTGAACACTTCCTGTTCAATTCACAAAGTATTTTATTTGTTTATATTATAAAAGTATACTTACATTCACAAAACTAATTGGAAACACAAAGTAGGCAAATTTAATTAAAATGCTGGAGGCGGGCAGCCCTATCGTATGTTTACGTACAGCGCGGCTGTAGGTAGTTATTTCAAAGACAGAGCCGAGTTAAAATACTGTATAGATAACATTACCGTGAATTCGTTGTCTTAAAACTTGTTTTAACAGCGTAAATGTAAAACATTGGAATACTAAACTCATATCTGGGATGGTCCAGCATTTTTTTTTCCAAGTGCCTTCAGTACTTGGCCTTCTCCCGCCCAAAGTCTGGTGGAGTTGATCAGCCGACAGCGGGAAACAACATGATTGTCCTCCAAATAAAAAAATATAAAAATTCCAAGTCAGTTACGATTTCGCTAATTTATCTGAACCACAGTTCTGTATTCTAAGCTTTCATAATATATAAATATGGCCTTTGATATTTTAAAACAGTGTATCATTGTCGGCCACATTACATGTGTTATATTATAACAGTGAACTTTCTGAAACTAATTAATCGTTTAACTATCTGACGTTTATTCCTAATGGAATTTTCAAAATTGCTAATGAATACTCTTATTATGCATGCCTATACTGCCTTTATGCCGGGTTCCGGGCTAGAACGTCGACTAAGGGTAGAATATTGGAATGTGGGCAGCAGCGCCAAACGGATCTGCTCTGCAATCCTTAAACACAATTTGCCAAGCGTGGGGATTATGGCAAACTTCCTTTTACGGGGGAAGGTGAGTTCAGCGGACAATCCCCTTGATACAGTACAATGCCTATGACTAGCGACGGAACCATAATAAATAACCATTTCATAGCTGAATGAAACATGAGATGTTCACTGAAGCTCGACCGTTTAATTGACGATTTTTATTGAACCATTAAATGCGTTACTTTATTATCTCATTCTGGTTCAACGTCAGTGATTTTACACTTATTTTATTATAGGATGTCCCGATTGCGGAACGACCTATTATTCAATTGATGGCATCATTCAAGGTGAATGACAAAGGTTAAGGTTAAATTGTTTAATTTATTCGTCGGGGAACTTTGTACTAAATAAATTGTTATTTACGTTCCACATTGTTCTAATCTAACTTCTAACCAAAGATTTATAGATATTTTCAGTGCTGGAGCGTTCGGTATGTTCGCCCTATTTTAGGACCGGCCCTGGACATTATACATTTATTCTGTGTCATGATCTAGACTAGAGATTACCGATATAATCCTACTAGTCTATTTTACATACATTATTTTTAGGGTTGTGCACGTGAAAGCAGATTTCTATTATCTGCCTTTGCTGATCGGTTCAGAATGGCTAAGCAAACTTCGCTACGAGCGCTTCAAAGTAGATGTTTTATCGACTACTAGCTTTCCGGCCGCGGCCCTGCCCGCGCGTTTGCCGGTTATCTTGCTAAACCATTAACGTCTTCTTGCGCAGTTGAGTAAAAATTATTCCTTATTTATATGTCCTTTCCCGGGTCTCAAACTATTTTCATACCAAATTTCATCTAAATCAGTCTAGTAGTTTTTAAGTTTATTCGTTGCATACAAAAATACAAACCTTTCCTCTTTATAATATTAGTATAGATTTATGCTTGCATACCTACCTAGTTAATAAAACACACCTATATACTAATATAATATAGCAGGTGCTTGGTGCTTTGATATCAATGCGCAATGGTCCATACTAGTTACCACTTGGCCATCGCAACGTAGCTCCCAAAGGATCAAAATATGACAACATCCCACGCAGACAAAGTTGTGAGTTGGAGTGAAATTTACATATTTTTCACTATATAAAAATACATTCAAGTTGCCAAGGAATTGACTTCTTATGAAAAGCGCTAGTGCATTGAATTTATGAAGCGTAGTCGACTCGGGAATTTATTCATATGAATTCTTAGGATACTTTCCCTAACGGAAACTGTGCTGAATAAATAATACTGAAAAATATTTATGTACTCGTATTTGCTTATGTTTCAATGCAATTTTATTTTTATCGCAGAGGTTAGTGACTATTTTTTTACCCGTCCACTTCGAAGCCCCAAAGGAAGGTAAAGTGATTGACTTGTATGTATGCAGTGTCGTTCTTATGATTTTAATGAATGATACGTCGTTAAATTCGTATTGACGGCGCGACTGTCATTGCGGGTACATAAAATGTACATAAACTTATCAAAAAGTGGATTTTATACGATGTAATGTGCGAGCGAATTCGCAAAATTCCATATTAGTATACCAAGCGTTGGAATTTTCAGGCCACCCGAAGAGTTTCGGCAACCTTTAAAAAAAGACATTGCTTAACTTTAATGTTCATTTTTTATTCAATTTTAATATGTCGTAAAGTAGAATTTTATTTATCTTTTTATTTTGACATTGATTTGGATTTAAATTTTAATTGTGATTCTTAATTCTAATATTGTTTTTAATTTTGACTTTGATAAAAATATATGTATTATTATTATTTTATAAAACATAATGTGATTGATGTGTTTATGATATTTGAATGAATAACATATTGACATAGGCTTATAACTACTAACAAATGGATCATGTTATCTGAACAATAAATATTATTATTATTCACGTCATTTATTTTATAACATAATTTTAATTTTTTTACAATATTCATATATAAAAAAAGAAACAAATATTATAAAAAACTTAAAATTAGGATGCCGCCGGCAGCGGGGCAGGGCCCAAACTACCAGCGGTTAGGGCTGCAGAGAGAGGAACCTTCGGACAATGCGTGTCGTGTCGAGTATCACTGCCTTCTGCATCTGACCCTTGATCCAACCGTCTAGTGAGAGCCTCTTGAGGTGTTGGTCGAGGCTCTTCGCTATTAGGCCGTTCGCTGAAACGACTATCGGGACAATGATCATCGAGTCAACATCCCACATGGCGGTTACCTCGTGAGCCAAGTCAAGGTACTTGCTGACTTTGTCCTTCTCGGCCTTCACGAGGTTCTCGTCATGTGGGATGGTAATGTCGACGAGCACTGCCCGGCGCTGGGATCGGTTATTATTATTATTATTGTTATTAACGTCTGCTGTCACACGAGACTTAAAAACTTTGTCTCAGGGTGATCGACGTAGCGCAGGTCGTCACTGATGAAGTGCAAATGTTATGGGCAGAGGTTACCGCTTAACACCAAATGCTTGTTCCGTCACAACCATGACTAAATGCCAACAGTGATGGCTCATTGGCATTGACTATGGACTACCGCGCAGCAGGTCTATGGTTCGCATCCTGCCACGGACTTGAGCTTTACCGCATGGTGGAAGGGCATTTTGCAAATGCCCGCCTAGCAGATTTTCTACTAGAGGGTGGTACCCTCAAGTAGAAAATCTGTCGCCAAGCACCTAACGGTGTGTTCCGGCAGCTGTCCTTCAGAGCCAGTTATTTTAGGTAGGCCTGGTAACGCCTTCGACCACTCACTTACCATCAGGTGATTGTGGTCAAAGGCTTATTATTAATCAGCAATAAAAAAAAATATGTTTAACCATTACTAAATGATTGCCATCCTTAGACCACAACCGAGCGAAGGCTAAACATGCCCTCTGAAGAATGGAAGCGCTCAGAGTAGAAACAATTAAATACTATGATAAAAATCCCACTAGCGGTCCATCAAAATCACGACGGCGGCGAATGTTGCTTAAGCTAGATCGGTTACTAACCACTAGGCAAGATCCGAAGCGCGCTTCGATTGCTCCTTTGCAATGCAACAAAATATTTTCATTGCCGATTTTATATCACTCCTTTGATAGAATCTGGTTTCCGGAACTGAATCCCATTACCTATTTTATGGGAACGGGTCGCAGTAAACTTCGCTGGAGGTATCAATTGGAAACCCTTGCGACCTCAATTTCCCATTGTAAACTTGTTATTGTGGGTATTTCTATTTCATTTTGTACTTAAATTGCTGTTAGTCTGCGTTTTCAACGTCGACCTACTTTTTTAAACTTGAAGCTGTTCTAGTTTATATTAAAAAAATTAATAATAATGTTTTATTTCTCATAAAATGTAGGTATACAATTTGTTAAAAAACTAAATCGGTTTTTACAAAAAGTCAATGCTTGTAGAAGATTACTGAGTATGTTTCGTGCAGAACCTACACTAAGAAAGAGATTTCTTGTGTCACATGTTCTGCAATCACTTCAAGTGTAGGATACTTAACGTTATATTAATTAATTCTTACAAAAAGTCGATGCTTGTTTACCATTACTTAGTATCTTTTCGCGCAGAACCTACATTAAGAAAGCCTTTTTTTTATTTATTTTTTATGCCTGATAGGTTAGCCTTTGACCACCTGATGGTAAGAGATGATGTGGTCAAATATGTCGTTTAGGCTAACCTAGAATTACTGGCTCTCAAGGACAGCTACCGGAAGACATCGTGCTTGGCGACAGATTTTCTACTTGAGGGTGGTCGCTAGCCAGGCGGACATTCGCAAAATGCCCTTCCACCATGCGACGAAGCTCAAGCCCGCGGCGGGATTCGAACCATGAACCTGCTGCGCGGCAGTCCATAGCCAATGCCACTGAGCCATCACTGCTTAATTATTACCATTAATTACCTTATATATATTCACAAAACGTATACTCACATACATATAACAAAAATAATATTTTTAATTTTTATTCAGGCAACTTTAATAACTATGTCTCAAGGTGTCGGGCGCAGTGCAATTCGTGACTTGTGACGAAATGCATCTGTTATAGTATAGGCAGAGGATGGATTAAGCAACAAATTTTGTAATTGTATGCTAAAGAAGTCGGAGCAAGGGGTATACCAGCGAAATCTCTATATAATCGACTAAAAGACCTTGGCCAGTCAAGAACAACCGTAACTTACATCCTAGAACGTGTATCCAAGGCGGCACGAGTAGGATCTTACCAAATTTGGCTAGGCAGGGGAGGAGGCTCAAGCGGTGGCCTCTTTACGATGTCGTGAATTCTCCCCGCATTGATAACATCGTAAAGGAGCCCTTTAACCTTACTCCCTGGGTGGCAATTCCGCCAGCCACTTGGTTCGCTTCCTCGGAGATGCACCTCCGTGGTAAATCCATGGAATGCTAAGTGATTCGTCTCAGGGCCTGACCCATTTGTCTATATTGATTCTTCACTTGCACTTTTTATCGAACCAGGGCAACCATCATACAAAGTATGTCTGCGACCTACGTCACACCGTATTATTATTTTATTAATTAATATTCAATGATCGTTTCAAATACAATAACAACAATAGCCAAGCCTCCATAAACCCACGAAATTATGCGCACGTGGACGCATCATTCAATTAAATAGGTTACAAGCATACATGTGTTTTACACTGTCTTTGTTCGCCTATATTTTATGGAACGAAACAAAATCCATCTTCTTTTACAACAAACTTTTTCACAGAGCTAAATTTGAATATATAATATTGTTAAATTTGAAAAAATATGGGTTTTTTTATGCCTGATAGGTTAGCCTTTGACCACTATCTCACCTGATGGTAAGTGATGATGTGGTCGAGGATGTTGTTCAGACTAAGCTAGAGTTACTGGCTCTCAAGGACAGCTGCCGGAACACACCGCTTGGCGACAGATTTTCAACTTGAGGATGATAGCTAGCCAGGCGGGCATTTGCAAAGTGCCCTACCACCATGCTGTAACGACTGCTATCCTAAGACAATAACCGGGACGGGACCGACGGCTTAACGTGCCCTCCGAAGCATGGAAGCGCTCAGTAGTAATGCCCAACCAGCGGTCACCCATCCAAGTCATGACCGCGGCGGACGTTGCTTAACTTTGCTGATCGATTCAGAATGGCTAAGCAAACTTGGCTACGAGCGCTTCAAAAATCTTCGTCTTAAAAAAGTTTCGTGGTGGTGAAAAAAAAACACAGCACTAAAGAACAAAATTTTCCCAAATCCTCTAGAAAAACAATATATACCTCTTCGAAGTCAAAAGTTATACGTGTATCTGCCCTTCATCATCATATTTATCTGTTTGGAAGATTTAGTATTAAATAATTTCTACCACTAGCTTGTTGTCGAGTTGTGAGGACCCGTGTTCGAACCCTGGTGAATATGAGTGTTTCAGATTTATTCTCGGCTCCTGAGAATCCTCCGGAACTTGGAACTGTATCGGGTAGATGTCCTTCCCCATTCCCCTCGTTCCTACTTCTATTACTTGGAACCAAAACTTTCTTGGTGCGGGATTGTAAATGTTTAGAAACTTCTGGTTGTCTCTCTCCCATTTCCCCTTGGGGCGCTGGGCTGGAAGCGCTTTCCGAAGATGCCATCTTACAATGGGATCCCCAAGACGCCTGCTAAACTAAGGGATTATGAAAAACCACCTAATGGGGGGAGGCATTTACTCCACGGTGGACGTTATGGCTTTTGATGAGACAACTCTCGCTGCACCGTTACAGATAGGGTTGACGCTATTTTGATACCTTTCTTAAATATTTTCATTTAGATACATTATCAATCTTTCAAAGCTTGGATTTACTTGACAAACAAAAAACTGAGTATTCTTAATTTTAGTGCGTTATTTACTCCAACAAAAATAACAACAGTCGCTATATTTTTATATCAAAGGCTAAGTTGCCGCTCTATTGTTTCTACTGATTTAATATTCGGTTTGCGTTTGCATTGTCAAATACTCCGATAGAAAGTCCACAGGGAGACATAATTCAATGCACGTTGGAAGGGATAGTGACATTGAAAAAATTTGGTCAAAGTGTGAGAGTTTATTTATGTAGTTCTACCACGTTTTAACTGTTCGTGTTTAGCACAGGTAGTAATTTAACTTAAAGATTCAGGCGTTACCTTGTGGAAATCCATGTTTAATAATAACAAATATTTTTAAAATATTTCATGATAATTAATATTTATGAATATAATAAAATATTAACTTTTCGAGCCCTGAAGATTCTGAAGGTGCTTCGTGTAAAAGCAAAACGCGGCATCCACGAATGGTCGATGATTTCAAATCTAGTCTTATATAAGAGATTTGATTACAGTTTCATCATGCGTGTGTCTAAGGGGTGGAACATATTAACAGCAGCACCTGTTTCTCTATAAAATTATTAAAGAAGATCCCAGTATACAGTGTGATTTAGTAACTTTCAAGCTAGCGTGTACCAATGAAAAGGAGGTCGTTGCTGGTTTACTAAGTGAGACTGCTGTTAATTGATCCTACTCCAGATTAGAGGTTCTAATGCATTAGATAATTAAATTTTACAATTTCCTCTAACAATTTGCAATCCAAATAGTTCCCAATCATCCGCCCGGTTACACAACACTAACAGTACATTAACGTTTCGTTAAACAAACACCGGTGGTTAGTTTTTACACAATATTTTCTCATTGTTCGTCTAGCCGATAGCTCCCACGTTCCAGTATTACCCATTGTGGATGCCATTGAGTCAGGGTCTCATTGGGTGCATAGGCCTTTTTGCGAATGAGATATGAAACGGGTGATTGATATTATGATTAACAATTATTTTCTTTTCTTTTTAATTTAAAAATAAGTTGGTTCCCGCGGCTTTGTCCTCTCTCATTGGGTGCATAGGCCGTTTTGCGAATGAGATATGAAACGGGTGATTGATATTATGATAAATAATTATTTTCTTTTTTTTTTATATTTAAAAATATATGTTGGTTCCCGCGGCTTTGTCCTCTCTCATTGAATGCATAGGCCTTTTTGCGAATGAGATATGAAATAGGTGATTGATATTATGATTAACAATTATTTTCTTTTTTTTTATTCAAAAACATATGTTGGTTTCCGCGGCTTTGTCCTCTCTCATTGGGTGCATAGGCCTTATTACGAGATATGAAATGGGTGATTAATATTATGACTAACAATATTTTTCTTATTTTTAATTTAAAAATATATGTTGGTTCCCGCGGCTTTGTCCTCTCTCATTGGGTGCATAGGCCTTTTTGCGAATGAGATATGAAACGGGTGAAAAATATTATGATTAAAAATTATTTGCTTTTTTTTATTTAAATATTTATGTAGGTCCCTTGGCTTTGTCCTCTGTCATTGGGTGCATAGGCCTTTTTGCGAATGAGATATGAAACGGGTGATTGATATTATGATTAACAATTATTTTCTTTTTTTTTTAATTTTAAAATATATGTTGGTTCCCGCGGCTTTACCCTCTTAAGGCATGACATTGTATTTCCAAAGAAATTTTCACGTTATACGCAAAAACAAACTATAATACCCTGATTTAATGATTCCTGTTTCTTCCCACCTTCCTTATAACCACCTAACCCACTCTGATTATTTTAGACCAGCTTCCAGGAAACAAATGAATGTACTCAAGTGGACGCGTATATATTTTATTGTATCTATGAAGACGCTTAGCTTTTTATTGTGCTATCCGATCTTATTGATTATTTTTTGTCACGTAAATATACATTTAGGTTGGTCCCATCTTCATCAAATTCAGTCAAGTTATTAAACTAAAACAAGCATTTGCGAATTATGTATATACTATACTATATATATAGTTTTATATTTACTTTGATAATTACAACTACTATGCTGACCATTATTGTTGGAATGTCACTGGAATGTGGAATGACACAATAAATTTGATATACAGACACTTCAAAGAAAATATGGAATAAAGAGGAAGTTTAGGATGTTTGGATCAGCGTGGTACCAACCTTAAACAAGTTATGTAATGTTTCTCGGTTCCATTTTAGTTCCGTTAGGGTCCGTTTAAGCTGGCTTCGTTTTGATGATAATGCCGAGATCTGTTATTATATGACTATTTATTTTATAGTTGGACAGTGATCTGAGCTCCATTTTCTACCTTTGATTGCCTGGTAGGAAACTGGACTCACCACAATACTTATCTTTAAAATGTTAGTTAGCTATTCTATATAGATATAATTACTTTTGTATTGCTGTTCTTTTTATATACCTAGTTATATCATTAATAGACATGTCTTATATATTTTATTGTCTATACATGCTTAGTTGATGAACCTTATACATATATGTTAAAATAACTGATAGTTTTTTAGTATACCGTTATTTAAGATGCAGCTGAACAAGGAAGCTCTTGCGTGATTAATCAAAGTTATAATTAAAAGAATTATAGATTTCTACAGTATTTCATAACTGCTGCGTTTTAAGTATAAAGAATTCCGGGTACTAAGAGATTGCGTGAGTTAATCACAACAAAAAGTGAAATTGAAAAACTGTCGTACAAGGGTAATTAAGCCTCTCTATCAGTTACTTTGGCATTGTTTGTTCTAACCATGGGAACCAAACCCATGTGACATCGTTGAGGTTTTAACATCTATGGCATATGTCATACAAAAGCACTGGTTTTATCACCGCGCCATCTATGGGCTTAGATGATGAACTTGATCGTTTTAGTAACGTAATTGTTATCTTATGTAAACGCAAAATTCATATTTTACTTTGTTTTGACTAAGGTAAGTTCCCTGTAGGATGCCGGGGTAGAATTAGCTTCTCCCTGTTTCCGCACTCCCGTGGGAGTCGTAAAAGGGCGATGAAAGGAAAAATATCAAAAGAAAATAATATAACCCGTTTTTGCGTAGATAAGTTTTCTATCACCCATAATCCTCCTACAATAATCCTTCTTGTTTTGGGACGATACAATAATATATACGCTAACATTATAAAGAACAACACAAACACCATAAACCAAGTATGTAGCTAGGTACAACTAGAATAATTCTATCCATTTCGGTACATAATTTGGTAAATTATTGCACTCCTATAGGGGAGGCAGGGGGAATGGGACCCATTTTAGGAATAAGCCCAATTACTTTTGTCTTTATAAATAATATGTTATAATATTTGGTATTTTGAACACAATCATTAATTAGTCTTAAGTTCTCATCCTAGAAAATATAATCAAAACAAAATTTTGATGTTATCGTCATTTAAAAAAAAAAAGCTTTCACTCCCATTGCCCGAGTGTTGGGGTAATAGAAACCAGTGTATAGGGTAATGAGAACTATTGTGATATTGGTAGCCAGAGCTCAAAATATCTACTAAAACATAAAAAAAACATATACCTACTTTAAAAAATAAAAAATTTGGCTTATAAACCCAATGCCATTGTCCAAAGAATGTAATTAAAATATTTTTAGGAACATCCAAAATCACTTGTAAACTTAGCTTTCGAAAAATAATTAACAACTAGCACAAAAATCACAAAAAAAATTATGCAAAATCTGATCCGAAGCATTGAGCATGGACACATGCTCAATGCTTCGGATCAGAGTCACCAAGAGCCCTACATTTGTTCTAGAGCTCCTGAGATTTTCTATATTCGCAACAAAACATACATATATTCGAATCCTCTTTAACGCAGTCAAAACTATTACCATAAACTTTCAGTGGGATACTGGGAGCCAGTTGGTTCCCATTACCCCAAATGGTCATATTTTAATTACAACAATATTGTGAAAACACTGTTGAGTATTTACAAAGAATTATGACTTTATCACAATCCCATAACTCACTGGTCCCCATTCCCCTCTGTTCCCCTACTAGTTCAAGTTTTTACGTCGCCATAAAAGCTTTCATTTTCTCCCGTAAATTTTTAACAACGTCCTTAGCGGAAACTTCTACGAAATAAAAAAAAACATTGCAAACATACCTTGACTGAAAATTCCATGAAAAGTTGAAGCTATGAAAAATCGAAGGTATTTGGGGTACTGATATGCCTAACCTAACCATGACAATTATTCATAGCATAGACGAAAAGAGGTCCAGCAACCATATATAAACAGCATTTTTTACTAATTCAATAGCTTTTAAATATTCTGGTCCATTTTTATTACGAATGTGAACGAATACCGTAGGTACATATGTCAACAGACCGCGGCATGGCCACGTGAGGCTTTCGGTTGCAGCGGTTGTTCATGACATGTCCATTTTAGCCGAAATAGGTTACACAAATCCTATATTCCGATAAACGTGTCCTGCAATGTGAAATTACGACCTAAATTCACCCTTATGATATCTCTCCAATATTGGTTAATAAACGAATTTCAATTGCATCATTAAAATGTATCGTTATTGCTGGAAGATCCCAATTACAATCTGTTTTATAAATATTGAATTTGTAAATTAAACAAATAAAGGATGTACATTGTATAAATAAAGCCGCAGGGCAAAAATATATTGAATGTGGTAATGAATCCAAGTTCAATAAAAAGGAAAGAAGAATTATTTATAGATAAGTCCGCACAACCTCGGACAGAAGTCATCGTTGTAATTGTTTTTATTTCGTTTAGTCATTAATTAGCAGCTGTATAGATTGGTATAGCTTTCTCGTCACTAAAACTACCTGTGATATCAGATACTGTTCGTCATAAGTGTCGAACTGCACTGCGCTCCTGAGATATAAATAGGATAATTCTCACGTGCCTGTAATTTAACCGCCACCCGTACTCTTCAAAGCGGAATAGTAATGCGAGCGTTAATGCTTGGCAACATTTTCCATATCTTTGAAGCAAATATTGGTTTGATTGTAATGAGTATTTGTTAGAGCCAGTATTGAGGATAGCGTACTTTAAGGGGGCGACTCTCTGAGTTTAGCTCACATTGAAGGTGAATTCTTCTTTTGGGGATCATTATTTGAATTCAGAAAAATATACGATGTACAAACCTTTTGGAAACAAATCCTTGCTAAAGGTATTTTCATAACTGTTTGTTTATAAGTAAAAAAAACTGAAGTTCTGTTTTTAGAATTTAACGCTGAAATGTGACAAATTATAGGCTTTTAGGAGTCTGTGTTGAAACTTTAGAAATCTGACAATCCAAATTTTTTTTAATGCTTGATAGGTTATTCTTTTACCACTATCTCACCTGATGGTAAGTGACGATGCGGTCGAAGATGTTGTTCAATTTCTCTAATATACTCGCATTTTTGACAAATATACGCCACGTGCAGCCTTATTTATTAGTAATTGAACTTTATCTCATTCATATTTTGTTTTATTTTCCTATACAACTCTCAAGCGACGGTAGAAAATTAAAATATTCAGATTTTGTAGGTTAGCTTTTTAAACATAATCATGATACGCGAGTTTCCTAAAATATTATGTGCATTATCTAATAAAAAAAATATTTAATTATGCAATTTATATGAGATATTTTTACGGGTACTTAACGTAATTTTCAATATTTTTGCCGATATGAAAAATTGTGTTCATTATCAGCAACTTTTTAGATATAATGAGTAATATATTAAGGTATTGCTAATTCTTTGTTTTTGTTCTTTTAATTATTGTATTTTATTATTGACTATTATTTAACTGATTATTATTTAATAAATAAAAATATGACTAACTGTAGATAAGAATTATAATATTATGACATGTAATGTAATTCAAAATTTTAAAATTTAATTTTCAAATGCTAATTTAACGTGTATACTACAATATGGAATAATATCTGAAATAAATGCATTTTATTTATTATCATTAATTCTAAGATCATGTAGCACAGATGATAAAATAGTAAACTAGTAAAGTACCAAACCTAGCTTCAAAGGCGAAAAAACTGTTTCATTTATAATAATCCGCACCAAACCTTAATATTACAACGAAATTCACCTAATTTTTATTATTTTTGATACCGTACCTACTTTTGACAACATTTCCAAGTCCCAATTGATATTATCGCAAGGAATCAAATATCGTAATCTAAAAAAATTGTGCTTGGATTTGGGAACAACCTCGCTTGTAGTTAGTGTTTTCGTCTTTATTGCCTACAGCTTAAGGTGGAGTTTCCAGTGTTTATTTCTGGGATCCCTGAGGGTCTACATTTCTTTATGTATGAGAACATAACAATTTGCAGGTAGATAGGTAGCTCTTGTCTTACGAAAAGAATTTTGCTAAGTGAAATGAGCAATTTAGGCTTTTCTCGGTTTCTTTATTTTAGGATGGTGGTTGTGATGTGATAGGTATGTAGAGTGCGTGAATATAACAATGTGAGGTCTACATTGAATGATTTTGTAGTTTTCTGTGAGAATTTTTCAAATATAGCATTGGATTGAAAACTAGACTCTTGAGTGTTGGTTTGGGCTACAATCACGACCTCTGTAAAGGATCCACACATATCTAAAGCTTTAGGCAGTACAAAATTACAAATTTACGAGAGGAAAAATTTAAGTATGTGCAGGATTCAAACCCGCGTCCATCCACCCCTTTAGCCGAGGTGTGTCCTGACCGACTGAGCAAACATGACAATGAATCATATTTTTTTCCTGTCGTTCTTTAACCATCTTTCGTAATAAATAGGCAGTGCCTATTAAATTTACATTTTTGTGAAAGGATCGGATCTTGATCGTGTTTCCAGCTGAATATTTAAAAACGTGGCGCCGATGACGCTTGACAGACGTTAATGATGATAGTAAAATTAAATAAAACAAAACCATAACGAATAAACAAAACCAAGATACAACCAGTGTATCATTCTAATTTGGAAAAATTCTACAAACATTTTAAAACCTCGTGATTTCGAATAACAGAATTACCTACATTGCCCTCTACTCTATCCAGTGTAGTGCCTGCCATTCACTACACTTCACGTGAATCTCTTTGACGCGCCATGCATGAATTTTAAATATGCTGAAAGCAGGAATACAGCCTACCCTGAAAATTTTAATAGAACTCGAGTGTAAAGTTTTTGTGAAATATTTGGTGTATCACATTTCAAAATATACCTGTATAGGTTCTGGTCTGCCATTTTTCGCTTTATTATTTATTTTATCTCTTAATGTCAAAATAAGAATTTCCGCACAAAACGATTTTACAATATAATTTTGAAAATATACATTTTTACAGAAAACTGACTAACCAGAAGCATACATTTTAGACTAAAGGACATGTATACAAAATTCACCGCCATTAACACTTCGTATATAAAATTTGATAAATCAACGAAAGCGCTATGAAGACATTTACCTCAAATAGATAAGTAAGTATAAAATACATGTATATTTAATGTATGTACTGAAATTTCATACAGTTTAAAGTCCTTGTAACATCACTCGAATTAACGACAAACTCCCTAAAGCGTCGAAATCATCTTGGCTTTGGTTGGTTTAGCGTGTCTTTCGAACAGTGATACATACATTACGTAATTTCAAAACATACGAATAAATATTAAGTAACACAAAATGTAAAAACTGCGCAGCCGTGTACATTCTTTTGTCGCTTTATTATTCTAGCCCATGACCGTCGGCATCATGCATATCGAACTCGTAAGAAATTCGTTCTTTTGTTAACAAATTGGGATTGCTTGCACGTGTAGACTGTTGCAGTTGACCATCACTAATAAGTAGAAGTCATGGATTATCTATACGTTATCATATTCTTAGTTGCTCACAAATTTTTTTCTTCTCTCTATTTAACATCAACTCTCTGTAACGTCATAAAATGCCCAGGCTCTTCAGTGTCGTTATTAGAGTTTACACTGTATTTGAAGTTGGTACAAATCTTATCATTCAATAAATACACTTTATTGTAAAAGCCGTATACACAGGCGTTACCTGATGAAATGTTGTCTTAGGTTTTCGCAATAATTACACATAGTAATTAAATGGAAAGTGTTTAAAACGTCGGGGTAAAAATAATTATAAATATATGCGATATAAACCGCTTTAAGTTGTTTAATTACTATGTTACCTGATGTATCTAAATGTTATAGTTATTCCCGCGCATGTGCTTTTATATTCCATGTTTATTTTTTATTTTTACACCCTTTCAGCGTCTTGTACACTATTATTTTTTATTAATTTATATCAGAAATAGACTTCTTCCAACAACCTTATTGTTACATTTTATAGCTGTAATGCTATGTAACCTAGTTTAAACAGTCATGATATCATTGAATATAAACATTTATTATTTAAAAAAAACACTGTCACTTATGAAATGATAATGTGTGTGTGCCTACGATAATGTAATCCTAACTGCAATTCTTGTCTATGGTAAACAGTATTTAGACGAGTGAATGATCTTGTGAGCAATATGCGTCACTATAAAGAGTTTTGTTGTAAACTTCGCCTACTTTCAACATTAAAAAGTATGAAATAAGTTTTGGAAGTCGAAACATGATAATGTGCAGCCAGTGTTTTGAATCAGCATGGTACCCACTTCCACAAGTTATTTCAGACTTATTACTGTTAGAGGTCACAGCCGCTTTTTATAATAAATGAACTTCGATTGATTATATTCCGCATGCAATAGAGCAAATCCAGCTGTCGAGGCAAAGTGTTCATCTGCATGCTATGTATCAGGAAAATCTTCTCCACCGGCAAGCACCAGATTAGTAACTAGATAATAATAACAGATATTTTTAAAAGTATTTTAAGAAAACATTAAATTATTGAGACATGAATAAAACAGTAAAAAAGTGAAAAAAATATATATCTAGTGACAACTCCGCCTAATTTTCCTGATAAGCCTACGTGACGTCACAAACGCCACGCAGCCAAACTGGAAGAATTTTCGACTAGTTTCACTTCTAAACGAAGCTTCTACAGGAGGTCTTGCTTGACTCTACGAGCGCACGGGCGGAATTGTCACTAGATATATATATTTTATAATTTTTTAGTGTTTTATTAACGTATTAATATAATGTTTACTTAAATGTATTTCTAAAATTTTTTGTAATTATTAAATATGGATTTTCATTTTCATTACCTTCATTAATAAAGGTAATGAAAATGAAAATCCATATTCAACTACAGTTACCTAACTCCCAAACGATAATATGTTACTAGATACATATTATCGTTTGGGAGTAAGGTAGCTGTCGTTGAGTGAGAGATAACATTCGAAGTAAATTCGAAACCTCCGATATAGAAGATAACTTCAACAAAATCGCCACTTACTTTCTGTCATCAACAAGTGGAAGTTATGAGACTAGTAAAAAAACTAATTTATCTAAACGACCAAACTGGTACACATTTTTGAAAAATACGACGAGCGCTTGCATTTTACTCAAAACCGAGTGCAGATTATTTCATTTCGAGGACTAGGTCGGGGTCGAAACCCGGAAGCTGAGTAATATCTCTCCAAAAGGCGCATTTAGATTAGCGTAAGTAGTATTCTAGTGAAAGACTATATTACATTTATCTAGTATCATTTTAGTAAACAATAAGTCCGCTACTCACTTTCCGGAATAAGGCAATATTGAACTTATTATTGGCAAATGTTATACCTTCCATAGATCGTGGTCACGGGGTGACAGTTGGTAGTAGGTTCACTGTAAAGTGTTTGAAACGTCGTCGGGAAGAAATAATGATAAATATACGTCACTTAAACCGTTTAAAGTTGTTAATTTAATGTACTAATCGCGAAAACCTAAGACAACATTATAAGCTACTTGAATTTATAATAAGGTGAACGCTGAAGGAATGTGCGTGAAATTCGTAATTTTATTATTAATTTAGTTTTGTAACTAGATCGTCTATACATGACCACATCAAACACAAGATTCAGAGTTAAGATTCACAAAATCATAGACATGTTTTTATACTTATAGAATTATTTATATTTGTTATGTAATAATTAATATTTTTGAAAGTTTTAGGGGTAAATTATGGAATCATATACTTATATGTATTATGTATTGATGTCCAATAACTGTTACAGATAAAACGAGCAATATGCATATAAACATGAAAATACCTTAATATTGCATAATGGTTACGAAATACAGATACAACACTGAAAAAACTGATCAAATTTTGCATTTCCCGTCGTAGACTCCAGTTTTAACCTTAAAAAATAAACAATTTAAACGCTACAATCAATGTAAGACATCAATAATATATAATAAATAAAGCAATTTGCATCCACTATTGAAGCAATGATAGCTAGTTCATAGCTATAAACACTCGGCTATAGCTATATGGACGGCGGTGCCGCAGAACCATGGTTCGATCCCATGGCTTGAGCTTCACCGCATAGTGAGAGGGCGTTTTCACTCGGGCTCACCTGGTATCCCGAGACTAGTGCGCCTAGTCATTTCATATGCTACAGTTCTCTTCAAACCTACAGACAGTATAGTATTTGTGTTTTGGAAACCTACCAAGCGCATTGAGGTAGACTATTCATAGTAAGGGGCATTTACATTGGGTCTACACTAAGAACCTTGTTTTGCCATGTTGTCATAGCCATTTCGCAAATTCAAAGAACTATGTTGACGACCCTAATCACACATTTTTTCATCAATATAATTCTTAAACACCTTGTCTTGACACGACGTGTGGCTGATGGGTTATGTGAAAATAATAATAAAACAACCGAACGAAAGGAAATCAAAGGTTCAACTTCAACTATTTAATATAATTGCCTCTGCAGCTTTGCCATCATTTCACGGTTTACCAATGACACCAACGGTTATTAGGCCCACGAAAACGAATCAAGTAAAGCAAGAGCTACCGAGAGCAGATAGGTTCAGCAGACACATCACTTCACAGAAAAAGAAAATATAGCGACTGCACGCAGACGAGTATGTATGAGAATGTGGCTGGATGGATTTTGAAGAAATTAACTACTGATACTGATTAAAATTTTTAGGTTACGTACTTTTTATATTATAATTATAGTTATTAATTTTAGTATGTGCTATAATAGGATCAGTAATAACCCTTTAGATTTTTTCCCTTTAGTACCTAGTTTCGGAGCGCGATTAGTGTACATCGCGATCCGAAACTAAATTCTACGTGGACGAAATTGTGAACAGAAGTTAGTCAACTCATTCCGAGGTAGGTGCTTTAAAACGAGTGTATTACAAACCTGTTAAATTTCGCTACGTTTTCCCCTTACCTCTACTTTAATGATATGATTTTATCATTATTACAATGTAAAGTCACTCTTTAAACTCTATGACTAGCCGCTCTCTTATACGAGCTTGACGGTATAATTTTACTATTCATAAACCTACATTTTAGCGTCTTTCATCGTGATTAAAGTAATTCTTCATACACGATATTGGAATGCGTTATTACCACTAACAGTAAAACTGTTATTAATATTTTAAAAGAATTTAACGTCAAATATTATGATACCATCATCGGCGCGGTAATTTCCGATTAACTGATGAGTTGGCAGACCAATACAGATTCTTAGACAATGGAAATAGGGCTTGAAATTGCAAAGGCTAATTCCTATTGTGTTGTTTGAGATTGTGAAATTAAATCGTCCATTTATCATAAAACTGTAGTCCACTCTGGTAGCGAAGTGGCGGACACAAACCACAACTTTATTCGTCTAGTAATCAAGCATACGTACCTAATTATTTACCGATTGAAAATTACTACTAGTGCTTGCAACAATGCGAAATGTATAAACGATTTAGAAGGTGAAATAAGAATAAAGAAAATAAAAAGTTTGTCTATATGAAATAAAACAGTCGACTTGTTCAATCCAAACGCACTTCGATGAAAAATATAAGGCGCTTGGACTAATTGGTAGCAAAACTGAGTAAATGGTTGGAATATATGGAAATGGTTTTAGGCGCATACTTAGCAAAATATTTTTAAACATTTGAACGGCGTTAATATACAAGCCGTTGATTACACAATCGAAACGTACTTCTTTAAAAAAATAGAGACGTCTGGGGAAATTGCAATACCACAACAATCATGTGCGGAATATTAAAATGCTTTACTCAAGAAAATAAGTTGACTGATTTGAAATAAAAGAGTCGACTTGCCCCATCCAAACGCATCTCCATGAAAAATATGAGGCGCCCGGGCAAATTGCTAGCAACACCGTGTGTGGGGGACGTAGTAAATTACTTTCGAGTCAGCTCAGATTGAGTTCTTTGCATAACGTGTGCAGCGAGCACTTGGAAGTGACAGAATGATTATGATAATAAAGAGATGATTCACCGCCTGCATAATACCTAGCTGTTGTTTTAACAACGTTTAAGCAAATAAATCAATAGTATTACAATCTGCATGATAAAATACTGCAGTAAAACTGTCTTTCTTATGGGATTCAACATATATCATTGCTGACTTAATATTTTAGTAATTCAGAGAGCTGGTGTCTTCTGAGTGAATAATGAAGACGATTGCGACGTAATGATGTAAAATATTCATTTGGATATTTTGTACCTAAAGACTTGGTATGTACCTACCTATCTGCTTAATAATGAAATATATATTAGGGACTAGCTTTACGGGCGCGGCTCCGCCCGCGCGTATGTCGGTTATCGCGCGAAGACATGAACCTCTTTTTGCGCAGTCGGATAAAAACTATCCTATGTTTTTTCTCAAACTATCTCCATACCAAATTTCATTCAAATCGGTCCAGTAGTTTTGGCGTGAAAGCGTAACAGACAGACAGACAGACAGACAGAGTTACTTTCGCATTTATAATATTAGTACTGATTACTAATTATTAGGGATGCCTTTCTATTTTTCTTAGTTTGAATTGATATTGTTTTGGTTTTTACTAATAATTGAGTGGATATTTTTATATTATATATACAAGTTAGGTACCCTTCTTTGTTCTTTCTTTGCCAAATTAATTGTAAATCTACCAACCAACCACAGTTTATTCGAAACTTAATCTGCAACAAATAATACTGTGCTAGGAAGAGACTAGTCCACCCACAACACAGGGTATCCTAGTGTGGGGGCTAGAGTGACAGGTAGACAACTTTGTTAAAAAAAAAATTATAGCTACCTAGTAAGTAAGTACATAGTAAAATATTATTTGACTATCATTTTATGCAATGTTTTCATTGATACTTATATTTGTACAAACTACCTAACTTAAATAAGTAAATATGTACCTAATAAGACTATATATATTTTTAAGTTTTGTGTATGTATGTTTAATATTCACTTTTTGAACAATAAAAATATTTGTATTTATATTTGTAATATACTAAAAATAAATAAACGACTTACCATGGTCTGTTTTTCCCGATGAATAGGTACAACATGGGTGTCTTCAAATCGAGAGTAAATAGGTTTCTTCTAGATCTTTGACCGCATCAATGCTTAACATCAGGCAGCGTGTGGTCAAACGCGAACCTATTTTGAATAAATAAAAAGAAAAATATACGGTCCAAAATAAGGGGTAAGTTTACTTATAAGTAATTTTTCATTCATTTAATTGATTAGCTTTGACTGCAGCAGATGAGATGGAAGATTGTAGCAGGAAAACGAGACCAAAATGGAAACTACAACACATCATTAGGTGCTTTACGAGATATTTTCAAATAATATATATCTGCGTCAGTCCCGTAAGTGAACCACATTGAAAGTGACAGGTAAGTGTACGCTCCCTCATACAATTAAATTGTAGATTAACTTACTACGCCATTCCAAGTTGCCATTTTCCGCCTACAACGGAAATATAATTAAGTAACAGTTGGTGACACGAATACAGCTGCACACGCAATTTACTACACTTATTTAAATTATTTTAACTAATACTGTTACAGAAAATCATATATTTTGTTTGAAGTATGTCGTTTGACGGGTAAATAACAATTTTAAACGTTACTATTGTCCCGTCGGGTGCCGGGTTAGAATTGCACCTACTCATATCATCCCGGGGGTGTCGTAAGAGGTGACTAAGGGAATAATACTGGAATGTGGGCAGTGCCTTCTGAAGAACTGCCAACTTTACTGCTATTCCCAAGCCACCTGCCAAGCGTGATGATTATGGCAAATATCCCCTTAATAGGAGAGGTGTTCAGCAGTGGACGATCCGGCTGTTACAGTAATATGGATCCACGAGAATTGTCGTACAATATCAAATACATTAACCTCCCCATATCGTCGTATGTGTGGATTATGGCAAACAAATAATTATGTGTGAGTATGTGAAAGAGTTAACTATATGGAGTCACGAGGCTCTGGGTTTCTACATCACCAGCTCGGACAGTACCTACTTAGATTATTCCGACAAAAAAAATGGTATAGCTGTGTGGAGACTGTAACTGCGCCTGGAAGATGGCAAAAGGTCCTCCCATGGGACCATAATCTAAACGTGAGTGTTTCTCTGCTATAGGTGACATAATACCTCAGTCTATATAATACCTCTGCCACTTCGAGGAATAGAGACGTGACAATGTATATGGTACAAAATTACGATAGAACATATTATAGTCATGTGCGGAATTCGAACCCGTACCATCCACCCCTATAGCCGGGCCATGCTCTGACGTGAAGCTAACATGACTACTCAAAACTCTAATTTTTCCTCTCGTTCTTAACCATCGTATGGGGATGGAGCGACACCTATATTTCAACTTACGTTTTACTACAAACAAGACTAATTTCCAGAATTTAATATTTTTTACTTTGCAATAACGCGTGGCTCTGCGCATTACAACAATACGAGAGGAAAAATTAAAGTAATTTGCGGGATTCGAGCCCGTAACTATAAATTATTATCATGTTTATGAAATACCTATCCACGGATCGCAATTCAACTGAAAGTTTGATCTATTAACAGTTTCATTTACAGGAATCAGAAATGTTCGAAATGGACGTTGATTGGAGTCCGATGTTGACAATGTTCGATGTTGAAAATCCGAATGGTCCCGTCGGACTGCGAAGGCCCTCGAGAGTTGTGATTGCTAGTTAGTTTGCTGAGGGACTTGACCTTTACTGCTGCATCGAAAGATATACATGCTAGAATTATTGATAATTCTTCAAATAATCGCAGTACTTCGTTCTTTCGGAAGGAGTTTTTGTTTCTTAAATGTATGTTTAGTTTGAGTTTGTATTTATCTAATATAATATAAAATTATTAGTATATGATTTATTACATAGTTTTTTCATGTACTGTATCAGCCGGATCGTCCACTGCTGAACACAGCCTCCCCTATTAAGGGGGTATTTGCTATAATCCCCACGCTTGACGGGCAGCTTGGGGATCGCAGTGTAATTTGGCAGTTCTTTAGAAGGCGCTGCTGCCCACCTTCCAGTATTTTTTTTTTAGTCGCCTCTTACGACACACACGGGATGATATGGGGAGGTGCGATTTGAGCCCAGCACCCCACGGGCCATGTAATTTTTCATGTAAATTATATTTGTTGCTTACCACCGTCTTATCTCTTCTCTTATTTCTGTACATCCAAAAGTTGTCAGGAAGAAATCGCTACACAGCGATAAGACTGCTCATTTGATTACTACCTTACAAAAGTATGTTAGTTACTCTAAATAGTAAATTAGCTTGGTAAACAATGAAGAGTCTTGTATTGTATTTTTTTGGAATTCAATTTGAAAAACATAATTTTACTAAAAAGAGGAATAAATATAACTGTAGTGTTAATTTTAGACTTTAGACATATAACAAACAAATGGACTGGAAAATTAAGCATTTAGGATTTAGGTGGTTAGGTATTTTTAATTTTCATTGTACATATAATATAACTGTTAATTAACGCTAAGTTTTTTTTTTTTTTTTTTTTATGCCTGATAAGAGTGATAAGTTAGCCTTTGACCACTATCTCACCTGATGGTAAGTGATGATGTGGTCGAAGATGTTGTACAGGCTAACCTAGAATTACTGGCTCTCAAGGACAGCTGCCGGAACACACCGTTAGGTGCTTGGCGACAGATTTTCAACTTGAGGGTGGTAGCTAGCCAGGCGGGCATTCGCAAAGTGCCCTACCACCATGGTGTAACGACTGCCATCCTAAGACAACAACCGGGACCGACAGCTTAACGTGCCCTCCGAAGCACGGAAGCGCTCAGTAGTAATGTCACCAGCGGTCACCCATCCAACTCCTGACCGCGGCGGACGTTGCTTAACTTTGCTGATCGATTCAGAATGGCTAAGCAATCTTCGCTACGAGCGCTTCATTTTTACGAACATTATAACCATTACATGTTTTAAAATCTTAGTAGTTTTAAATTACCTCAAATAACTTATAAGTGTTTCATGTTTAAGGATTTTGATTTGACAATTCATAGGTATTGACGTTCTCAGTATTTTTAACCGACTATAAAAAGGAGGAGGTTCTCATTTCAAGTGATTTACAGGATGTACCGATTTTAAAGTTTTTTTTTATGTTCGAAAGCTGTTCTTTGCTTTGTAGTCACATTTAAATTTCAATAAGATCTGATGAGTACTCTGCCGGCAGATTAGAAGCCCTTTGTCTCTGTGACCGACCTATCCGTGGTGTTATTTTGCTTTGTAGTTTTTTTATGAGGTTAACGCTCCAGGCGCCGAAATTAGTTAGTTTTGTTTGTAGTCTTTGAGTTATCCCTAATAAATTTAATTGGCTACATTGATGATATTCTCATTTTCACTTGCCTAGGCACAAGGATATGCTAAATTTCACCCAGTGAATACTTGTTTTTATAAATTAAGTGGTTGGTATTTAAATATGACGAAAGTTTGTATGAAAAGTGTTACTTACACACTTCCCTTAAGGTTCAACTGGCTGCTCAACAATTCATACCACTTCTTTATTCGAGGTTGTAGGTCCAGAACTAAGCATGATATCGATTTATTAATTCTTTATCAAGACTAGCTAGTATTAAAAATATTAAATTAAAAATGATCAGCCTTAAAAAATTATATGAAATTGGTTCAAGGCAATCTTTCAAGTTAATTATCTTATTACAAATTTGTAACGACACAAGCCTAAATAATAAAAAGATCAACCGATATCATGTTAAGTTTAAACCTTAGAACCTCAAATAAAGGTATGATCACCCTTTTACGTTTGTATGGAGAAGTAATCCGCCAGCTCATCCTTGACGCAAGTTTGTATGGAAAGGGTACAGCGCCCCTGGTGGCGCGTTAGTGAATCAAGCATTTTGCCATACAAAATCGTTTACAGGCGTATAACGACAAAAATACACTAGACATAGTACTCATGGGTATGATTTTATCTGCGGTCAATTTATTTTGAAACATAATCCCTATGTAGTTTTTGTTACTACATCTCACGAGATCAATATATTCGCCAATTTTAATAAGTGACCATACTTACAGTTTGACCAGGTTGTATGTGACTCACGAAATAGTAGTATATTGTGGAAGCCAACCAATTACCTGAAAATTTAAAATTAACGTTAGCCAAAGTACATTCATCAAGACGTTATTTTAAATTATTGAGAGATTCATGACACTTATATTAACTTAGTCTTATATTAACCATGTGGTTGCTGATCTTCACAACTGACCTTTCCCAACGAGACTTGGCATCCGTGAAAGCGAATCCAGGAACTTTTAAACCCTACTGTCCGTACTACTTCACCAAACTCCATTTACTGTATCAGATGTCCACTGTTGAATACAGTCTCCATATGGCTGGCTTCTTAGGGATCGTAGTTTAAGATATCAGTTCCTCAGAAGGCGCTGCTACCCTTCCAATATTTTACTTTTAGTCGCCTCTTACGACACCCAAGGGTAGCAATGGGGGTAACAATCTAGCCCGGACCCCCACGGGGCAACTCTACACAAAACAAAATCTTGTGTGCAACTTGATATTTTAGTTCTGGAACGATTGTGATAAGCTCTAGAATAATATATGTATGTGTTAATTGGTCGTCAGTAAATCTTATTGTAACGCCCGCACAAAAATGGGACAAGAGTACGAATATGAAGCAGAAACACTAGTGAATATGATACAAAATATTTTTTAAATACGTGATGGTAAAGGCAATTTGGTTTCCGACATGTACATAAACACAGAAAATAATAATAATAATAATAATAATAAAAGCCTTTATTTCGGATAGTTAGTTTCTTATACTAAATTAAATCTATCTTCGACAACCGTATCCGTTTGCCCTAATTTGGCATAGGCCTCCTCCAACTTTTTCCAGTCTTCTCTTTCTCTGGCTACTCTAGACCACGTATTGCCCGCAACTGTTTTTATGTCATCTTCCCATCTTTTGTATTGTCTTCCTCTATTCCTCTTCCTGTGTACGGGATACCAGTTCATGATTGTTTTGCTCCATTTTTCTGACCCTCTTAGAGTGTGCCCTGTCCATCGCCATTTGTTTTTCCTTATTGTGTGTGTGACATTCTCTATTTTCGTTGTTTTTCTAATGTATGTGTTTTTTATTTTATCTGATTTCTTTATGTCCAACATACTTCTCTCCATGGATTTCTGGCATACTTCTAATTTTTGGTTGTGCGCTTTGGTTAGAGCCCATGTTTGGCAACCATAGGTTAATACGGGAAGAATACATGTGTTATAGAGTTTTCTTTTGATGGCTATACTCATATCCTTGTTTTTCATTATTTCTTTAAACATCCAATACCTTTTCCAAGAATTTCCTATTCTTGTTTGAATTTCTTTTGAAGTTAGGTCCGCTGGTGAGATAACTTGACCAAGGTAAGTATATTCTTGGACATACTCATCCGAATTACCGCTAATAATAATTGGTTCCATTCTGTCGTTAGTCATGGCCTTCGTTTTGAGTGTATTCATCGACAGTCCCACCTTGAGACTTTCAGACGCTAAGTCCTGGAGCATCTTGGTCAGTTCGGCTGGGTTATTAGAAAGGATTATCAAGTCATCGGCAAACCTTAGATGAGTAAGTTTTTCTCCGTTGATGTTCAAGCCATATTCTTCCCATTCTAATGTTCGGAATATTTCCTCTAAGACTGCTGAAAACAGCTTGGGTGATAGAGGGTCCCCTTGACGCACTCCTTTCTCTATTCTTATTTCCTTGCCATCTCTTTCCATTTTTACCTTTGTAGTACTGTTTCTGTAGATGTTTCTAACGATTCTTATATATTTATTTTCAATTCCTTGATTCTTAAGAGCTTGCCAAATTGTTTCGTGTTCTAGCGAGTCGAATGCCTTGCTGTAATCTACAAAACAGCAATATAGAGGTATATTGTATTCTTTGCATTTTTCGATTATCTGTTTCACAACATGGAAGTGGTCCAGAGTAGAGTAACCGCTTCTAAACCCTGCTTGCTCTCTCGGTTGGTTCTCGTCTAGTTTCTTTGTTATTCTGTTTAGGATTACCTTGGCAAATACTTTGTATATATTTGACATGAGGCTGATTGGCCTATAGTTCCCAATATCATTTTTATCACCTTTCTTGTGTTTAAGTGTAATGGTAGACGTCAGCCACTGTTTTGGAATATATTCAGTTTCTAGTACTTCGTTGAATAGTTTAGTAAGAGTTTTTGCAAGTGCATCTTTGCAATTTATTAGAAATTCATTTGTTATATTGTCCAGGCCAGGCGCTTTGTCTTTTTTCTGCGTTTCTATCGATTTTTCTATTTCTCTCAATAATATGTCGGGTACTCTGTCAATTTCAGATAGGTCTGTTTCTGAGCTATCATTCCTGCTTTTGAAGAGCTCTCGGTAGAAATCTGTAGCTAAACTTAGAATATCTGGTCGATTTGTTATACATTTTCCGATTTGGTTTTTTAGATTTGGTATCCATTCTTTTTTCTCAGTCAGTATTCGTAAAGCTTTTTTGACACCACCGGTCTTCGCTATGTGTCTTTCGAGTGTTTCTAGTCTATGTGTTTGCCTGTCTTTCCTCAAAGATGTTTTGATTAGCTTACTCAGATTGGATATCTCGGTTCTTATTGCTTTAGTCTTGAATCTGGTATTTATGAGTTCAGCTCTTCTCTCTAAGAGTTTTGTGGATGAGTCCGATTTAGTATTTTTGTTCTTGGTGTCACGGTTTACATTGCCTTTAGCCAACGTATTGAGAATATCACCTAATTTATCGTATTTTTCTTGCAGATGGAGTTTGTTAACGGATTTTTCATAATTTTGTAGCTGTAACTTGAGTTCTTCGATCTGAATGTTTAGTCCTGTGGAGCATAGTTTTATTTTAAATTTCCTTTGTTTTTTGTATTCGTTGACAGTTAATTTAGCTCGTATCATTCTATGGTTGCTATCGAAGTTAAATCTTTTGACGTTCCTGCAATCCTCAAACAATTGGCTTTTGTTAGTTAGAATGTAGTCTATTTCATTTTTGTATAGTCCACTTGGCGACCGCCACGTCCACCTACTGCGGTTTTTATAATCGGTGTTGAGAATTTTCAGATTATATTCGTAAGCCAGTTCAATTAGTTTTTCTCCATTTCGCGTTCGTTCTCCGTAACTGTAAGGTCCCAGTACAATTTCTTCTCCTGTCCTTCTTTTTCCTACTCGTGCATTGAAGTCGCCCATTAATATTATATTTTTATGTGTATATTTCTTTAGAGTAGAATTCAGTTGGGAGTAAAAAGATTCAATTTGTTTGTGTGTGGATTGTTCTGTAGGAGAGTATATTTGTACTATCGACCATTTTTCATTACTAATAGTTATGTTCAATACTGCGATTCGCTGTGATACGCCAATTATCTCCTCTATTTGTTCTTTCATTTCTTTTCTGATTATAAACCCCACTCCATGTGCTCCTGGTGTTTCGCCTTTATAATAAAATATAAAATTGTCATATTCTTCGATCTTCTCCCCATATCTTCTCACTTCACTGAGACCGATGATGGTCCATTTTATATTTTCTAATGCCAACATCAGTTCTTGTAGACTGCCGTCAGTTCTTAGTGTGAGTGTGTTATATGAAGCAATGTGGTACTGGATTTGTTTTGTCTGTTCTGGATTTGTATGGTAATGTTCGTAGTTTCTTAAAGTAGGAGGGTTGTAGTCATCTTCCCCCACGGTGACTAGCCGGATTGGGGTGCTTTTGTTCGTTTTTGTAGTTTGTTTGTTTATGAGTTTTGTTTTCCGGTTGTCGATGCTAATTAGTTTTTTGTCTCTGATAGTGATGCTGATCTGGTCCTGGTTACAAAATTATCCAGATTAAATTTGTTAATTTTTTTCGGTACAGATGTGGGTACTTGACTCGGTGAGTTGTGGGGAGATCCTATTTGGTCTCTCTTTCTTTTCACAATGTTGTCTTCTTTTGGTTCTTTCACTATCAGCTTGTCTTTCCTAATATAGGCTATTTTACCTTTTTGACGTTCTTGCAGCATTTGCGGTATCAGCTCTTTCCTCTTCTCTAAGGTTTCTTTCGAAAAATCTTCCTTGATGTTTATGCCTGAGGTAAGTTTATTCTTACTTTTGAAAATTAAATTTCTCCTCCATAATGTAGTAAAACTTACTAGTAGGGGACGCGTTTTTTGGCTTTTTGGACCTAATCTGTAGGCGTTGTTTACTTCATTTGGTTGTATTGTTATTTTGGTTTCTTTTTCGATAAATTTTATGATAAAGTCGATAATAGAGCCGCTTTTTTCTGCTTCGTCCACTCCGAAAAATATCAAATTAGCTTTTCTCTTCTCATCCTGTAAAAAATTGATTTTTTGTTTCATAGATACAACTTGATTTTTCAAAAGTTTATTTTCCTCCAGCACTGCTGCTAATTTCTCATCCATGCTCTTCGAAACACTTTCTGTAACTGCTTTAGTTATTTCGATAGTTTGCAATGCCATGTGCTCCTTAATTTCGTGAAGTAAATGAACCATCGAGATTTGATTTTCCATGATTTGCGGGAAATTTCCTGGTGTGGCAACACTTTTACCGTGGCAACTCAAGGTGTGAAGTATGTCAGCTGTCAATTGGCGTTTGATGGATGACGTTGGATGTCAGTTTATGACTTTTGTGTTGTAATGTTGTTCACTCGTTCGTTCGTTATACTAACTTCAGGCACCTTTTTCTAACCTCAAATCTACAGTGACCAATATTTACGGTGCATATATCTTCCAATAACTTCCTTTGCTTTGTTGTATTTATTGTTGAGTGACTGTGTTTAACACCACTTTTGATGATTTTAACACTTTTTTGAACTTTTAACTTCAATTGCAGTGATTTAGATTTATATTCGCAGGAGCAACGACAATGTATGTTTACTGGTATGACACCGGAACCGGCTGATAAAACACAGAAAATAATACTTTACAAATAGAATACTTAAAAATCAACAAAGTGAACAATACGGATTTGTATTCAAAATTCAAATTCAAATTCAAAATCATTTATTCAATTTAGGCGTCTACGACGCTCTTATGAAGGTCAATTACAAACTTTAATATTGAAATATTCTACATTGTACTGCCACGTTCAGCAAAAAAAATGTATAGAGCCACTGCGAGAAGAACGGGCAAGAAACTCGGGGCCATTCTTTTAAACGCCTGTTTACAATTTGTTATAAACAATATAATACAATAATTACAATATTCGTTTAAATTACGTAGGAGACAGGTGATGGCTTGGCAGAGGTGGAATTTTCCAAGCATTTTTGTCGTTTAAGTAATCACAAACTGTGTAGTAGGATTTCTTAATCAAAATGTTTTTCAAGTGTAATTTGAATTTTCCTTCTGTGAGCATTGTAATATGTTCGGGAATTTTATTATAAAACCGCACACAATTACCTAAAAAGGACCATTTATTTGTCTTTGCTAATCTAAAACACGGTACCGTTAATTTATATTTGTTCCTAGTGTTGTAATCGTGGTTGTCACTGTTTAATTTAATACATATAAGGTCAAATTAAACAATAACAATAGCCTAGGTTAGCCTGAAAAATATTTAAGACCTCATTATCACTTACCATCAGGTAAAATATTGGTCAAAGGCTAGCAATAAAATAAATTTGTGTCCTAAATGGGGCATTATTAGTGCCCAGTTTTCAAGTCAATTTTCATTTTTTGTCAAAATAAGGTTTATTTAGCGATTTTTTACGGAAAAATGGAACCGAATTCAACACTCACAAGTTAAATAACTTGTTGAAGGCGGTGCCATGATAGTTCAAAGTACCTATTGTCACAATATAGTGCACATGGTACCAACTTCAACAAGTTATTTCACACTTTTGAGTGTTGAATTCGGTTCCATTTTTCGGTAAAAAAAATGTTTCACTCTTTTTAGTGTCCCTTACTACTAACGGGATTGATTGTCATTCAATGACTATATCATCAAGTTAGGAAAATACTTTTTAGTTATTGGAGCGTAACTCAAAAAAAAGCTAGACAGATTTTCATAAATGGGATCACACAACAAGCATCAAATTATAAATAAAAAAGTAAAATCAAAATCGGTTCACCCAATAAAAAGATCTGAGGTAATAAACATAAAAAAACACACAAATTGAGAACCTTTTTTTCGAAGTCGTTTAAAAATGGAAATATATTCTGGTATGAATAAAAAAAGAAATTTTTTGTGACAAACATCCGGAAGTAAAGTATCATATCTGAACTTCATTCGTCAACAAAATTGTTAAAAAAACCATCTTCACTATTGTCCCCCCAATTGTTTTTATAACAGATATTATATAGATGTCTATCTAATAATGAAAGGCCAACACGATCATAAACAATATTTCCCCAGAATAAAACATCACGAAGCAATATCATACCGTCTAGAATGCCGATATTTCAATTGGAAAGCGTTTAATATAACATACCGAAGGAATACTTTCACGCGCCCTTTGATTTTTGCCCTTCGAAGAATGCATGCGGGGAAGACGGCCTTTGATGTTCGGAAAGATATTTCATGGCAATTTCATATTGTCTTGAAGTAACGCCAATGTCAATCTACTTTGTCACACAATCTACTGAAAGCATTTTGCTTCCACACACCTTTACAAACCGCAACGAAAATGAACGATTTCTATAAGATAGAAGGCGCATCAGTGATATAACGCGCCGAATGAGCAGTATGCGTCTTCAAATCGAGGGTAAATAGGTTTCTTCTAGGTAAACGTGCTCAATCTTGGACCGTATGCTAATTCTCAGAGGCGTAGCTCAGATAGTTTAAAAAAATATTAGGTGTTGCTGCACAATAGACGCACAACAAGGCTCCTAATCCTAACCTTCATTATGCCCTGATTATTCGAAACTCGAAAAGTAGGTACACTATCATCGAGTTTTCCGTCCTTGGGAATTGATTTCAGGTAGGCGGATGGCCTTCTTTAATCGGTCCACTCATTGTGTAGGATGCTTTGTGTTACAGAAAACCTATTTTACCAACCCAGGTGGGGTTCCTTATGATGGGAACGGGGCCCCTTATGATCTCCGTAGTCCCAAAGTACACTACGATGTCGTGGCGTATTCGACTGGAGTCCTGGTATGTCACAGGAAGACACAAGCTTCGTAATTCCCGTACCGCCCGTGAAACATACAATGTTTTTCATCACATTTGCGAGGAAATAATTATAAATTATAGCTTTAATACAAAAGTCAGCACAACTATTATTACGAAATACGTGTACTTTTTAAAGCGGATGGCGGGCTTTTTGCTCACACCACATATTATACAAATGTTTCGTTCAGAAACGTTATTTAGGGCAACTACTTACATACTCGTACATTGTATACATACGTATACAGCCATGACGGAGTGTAAAAAAAAATAGTTTTGATACAAAAACCTATTAAAATCTATTATTATGAACATTAGTTGAGTATTTAAGTAACATGTAGCGAGATTGCAATGAAATTCCTGTTTAGATAACATTTTAACAATTTTTCATTTGCATAAACTCCTTGCTTAAACTTGCATGACCTGTGTGCTGTGCTATATAAATAAAAAAAAGTCACCGACCTTGTGTTTCATGACAAAAAGAAAGCTCGAGGGTTTATATGGGGCATCACGGCCATTTAACTTGTATGTTTAGATACTGTTTACGTGCAAGTGTGATGAAAAGAGTTTTACTGTTACTAAATGAATGTGTCGAAGTGAAGGGCACAGTGCAGGGCCACGCAGAACGGCAACTCTGTTACTGTAATGGGCATATGTAACGTAAACGTATACTTTTCCGTCTAGTTACATAAGCTATCATTAAAAAAAGTATAAATAATATTCTTAGTCCTTTCAGTGTTGTTGTAATATGTATAGAAGACATCTATCCAATTTCGTTACCTAATACCAGCAAGTCCTTAGTTACCAAGATTAACTACAGCGTCTTGGGAGCACACTCAATGGATTTGTGTAATCCCCTTTCAATCAGGCGCGTTGGGTTTGCTTACATTACCGATGACGTGACTTGGGTATTGTATCAAGTGTTGTAATAAATGATGATTGAATTGTTTTGGTTTATTGATGTGAAGCGACGGAGTGTTTGAAAATATGAATTTGTTGAAAGTGATTGATTTGGGTCAGAGAGCTTGAGTTTTCGTAGCGGGTTTTGCGTTAGTACTACAAGATAAGTCGATTGTCTTATAAATATGAATTTCTTGAAAGTGATTGATGTAGGTCAGAGAGTTCAATTTGTTAAAAAATATTAAGTAGATCTAAATATAGGTATTGAACACACCGCCCAATAATGTAATTTGTCACTAAGAAAACAATCTGGTTTACATAATAGAAAGTTGTGATTTAGTGATTATTTACTCATATCTGTTACTAACTTAAGCTATTATTTACTGTAGTTAAAAAGTTACGTTAATTATCAACAGATTTTGTTACTAACAAATAAGGGGTTATTGTAAACTTGCCACAAAGTAAATTCGCCACACTTTTGTAAACTCCATACATTGAAAGTAAACTTGCCACACACATAAAAAAATATGTGTAAATTCGTCACAGGTAGGTAAGGCTTATTGTTAATTCGTCACAAGTCTTCATTTTCCAAAAAGTAGCGTCCGCATACAAGGTTAATTCCAAATAAAGTTCGGAAACTGAAGTTAAAGATGTAACGCTAAAATTACAATTCAAATAGTGCTTATATTTTCCATGTGTATTAGTTAAGTACGCTGTCTCCAGAATTTTGCTACATCAATTTTAAATATGGAAGCAGAGCGCTGATATCGCGCGCTCCCTTGCACTTCTAGGTTTTACGGTAACAAGTAGTGAAGTACAGCTTTTGTGTCGATAATGCCGTTTACTCCCTCCCACCTGTTCTGTTGAGTAGTTCTGTTGTCAGAACTACTGGGATTTTTTTCCCATTAGTTCTGTGACTTAAAAGACTATGCTGCTATCGACAATCACAAAGAAAATGTATGTAACACAATATTAATAAAGAAAGTCAGCCAATCGACGAACGACTTTAATGTAGACTTTAAAGAATCAAAAGGCAGAATCGAATTTTCATTTTCGATTTTGCATTTGAAACTGATCATGTAGGTATTGTCTATTTAGTAATTATTTTTTACTGTGATTTTGAGTTTCCAACAAATTATATAGTCTTTTTAAATTTTATATTTTTTTTACTGTGATTTTAATTCGACGATACTCGGGAATACCGAAAAGTATTATTTATTAATATATATATAGTATGTCTGTAATTAATACATATTTTTAGGAGTGACCCTGCTGTGATCAATAAAAATATTTTAAGTGTAACTTTGCTGTTGATTGATAAAAAAATATATGTCGATATTATTCTGCTTTTTATTTGACTTTTCTGCAGTCTGTACGGAACACCCAAATGTGGCAAGTTTACAATACTTCAAAATAATATGTGGCGAATTTACATAGCAAAAAGAGGACTGTGGCGAGTTTACACATGTTTTTTGTTTGTGGCGAATTTACTTTGTGGCGAGTTTACAATAACCCCAAATAAGATTTGTATACACGAATTTTGATTTCAATCAGATTTTGTTAGTCACACATTACTTAGCTTGCTGTTAGAAGTATTGATTTGATCGAAGTTGGCATTTACATCGGCATAGCATGGTACGGATGTAGGCCATTGGATAATTATCGACACAGCTTTACGTCTTGACGGTGGTACTCCAGACAAGATGGTCGACGGGTTGTACTCCTACCATGCGGTGAAGCTAAAACGAACCCTGGCGGAACACCTGACTAGCGGGCAACATTCCCTACCGCTTCAAAATGTTTATGCTGGTCCCTCACCAGCATAAAAATTTAGCTTAACAAATCGAGCTTTCAGTGAAACGTGCCGACTTCAGTCTCTAATATGCTTGCAAGATAGACGGTAAAATTATTAAATAAAGTCGGCAAGCGTCTGGCCTTATAACCAAATCCAAATCTTTTCCAAATTGCCCAAATTTTAGTCGTTAGAGATAATTTGTACCGAATCCACGGAATTGCGACCAAAGTGATGGCGAGACTTAATGTTCTAGTACGTTCCTATGTAAGTGAATTATGAAATAACTATACTTAGATTTGATAGACTTAGGTTTATTAGTTGCAATAACTTTTCATGAAAAATGTTGAGGCTTTACAGTTTATGTTGTTAAGTATGGTCAGTACCCCAGACTTTGAGACATCATCGGTTTGGAAAAACTATAGGATACATTTTCAGCCCACTGTAGGAAGTTTTTCCTAAGGTAGCGACATATACAATTTGCTGCCTTAGAAGATGTGCATTGGCGCCCGAGGCTCTAATAAAGATATTGTGCTCGTGGTCCAACCTCTAATAGCACTGACTTAGAAAAAAAAAATTGGTAATATAGATTGTTATAAATGTAATTGGACCAAGTTGTACTGTACTGTATCAGCTGGTTAGTCTACTGCTGAAAACAGCCTCTTCCATTAAGGGAGGGTTTGGCGTAATCCCTACGCTTGGCAGGTGACTTGGGATCGCAGTTTAAGATATCAGTTCCTCGGAAGGCGCTGCTGCCCACCTTCCGGTATTTTACCTTTAGTCGCCACCTACAGGTAGCAATGGTAAAATATTGGTCAAAGGCTAGCAATAAAATAAATTTGTGTCCTAAATGGGGCATTATTAGTGCCCAGTTTTCAAGTCAATTTTCATTTTTTGTCAAAATAAGGTTTATTTAGCGATTTTTTACGGAAAAATGGAACCGAATTCAACACTCACAAGTTAAATAACTTGTTGAAGGCGGTGCCATGATAGTTCAAAGTACCTATTGTCACAATATAGTGCACATGGTACCAACTTCAACAAGTTATTTCACACTTTTGAGTGTTGAATTCGGTTCCATTTTTCGGTAAAAAAAATGTTTCACTCTTTTTAGTGTCCCTTACTACTAACGGGATTGATTGTCATTCAATGACTATATCATCAAGTTAGGAAAATACTTTTTAGTTATTGGAGCGTAACTCAAAAAAAAGCTAGACAGATTTTCATAAATGGGATCACACAACAAGCATCAAATTATAAATAAAAAAGTAAAATCAAAATCGGTTCACCCAATAAAAAGATCTGAGGTAATAAACATAAAAAAACACACAAATTGAGAACCTTTTTTTCGAAGTCGTTTAAAAATGGAAATATATTCTGGTATGAATAAAAAAAGAAATTTTTTGTGACAAACATCCGGAAGTAAAGTATCATATCTGAACTTCATTCGTCAACAAAATTGTTAAAAAAACCATCTTCACTATTGTCCCCCCAATTGTTTTTATAACAGATATTATATAGATGTCTATCTAATAATGAAAGGCCAACACGATCATAAACAATATTTCCCCAGAATAAAACATCACGAAGCAATATCATACCGTCTAGAATGCCGATATTTCAATTGGAAAGCGTTTAATATAACATACCGAAGGAATACTTTCACGCGCCCTTTGATTTTTGCCCTTCGAAGAATGCATGCGGGGAAGACGGCCTTTGATGTTCGGAAAGATATTTCATGGCAATTTCATATTGTCTTGAAGTAACGCCAATGTCAATCTACTTTGTCACACAATCTACTGAAAGCATTTTGCTTCCACACACCTTTACAAACCGCAACGAAAATGAACGATTTCTATAAGATAGAAGGCGCATCAGTGATATAACGCGCCGAATGAGCAGTATGCGTCTTCAAATCGAGGGTAAATAGGTTTCTTCTAGGTAAACGTGCTCAATCTTGGACCGTATGCTAATTCTCAGAGGCGTAGTTCAGATAGTTTAAAAAAATATTAGGTATTGCTGCACAATAGACGCACAACAAGGCTCCTAATCCTAACCTTCATTATGCCCTGATTATTCGAAACTCGAAAAGTAGGTACACTATCATCGAGTTTTCCGTCCTTGGGAATTGATTTCAGGTAGGCGGATGGCCTTCTTTAATCGGTCCACTCATTGTGTAGGATGCTTTGTGTTACAGAAAACCTATTTTACCAACCCAGGTGGGGTTCCTTATGATGGGAACGGGGCCCCTTATGATCTCCGTAGTCCCAAAGTACACTACGATGTCGTGGCGTATTCGACTGGAGTCCTGGTATGTCACAGGAAGACACAAGCTTCGTAATTCCCGTACCGCCCGTGAAACATACAATGTTTTTCATCACATTTGCGAGGAAATAATTATAAATTATAGCTTTAATACAAAAGTCAGCACAACTATTATTACGAAATACGTGTACTTTTTAAAGCGGATGGCGGGCTTTTTGCTCACACCACATATTATACAAATGTTTCGTTCAGAAACGTTATTTAGGGCAACTACTTACATACTCGTACATTGTATACATACGTATACAGCCATGACGGAGTGTAAAAAAAAATAGTTTTGATACAAAAACCTATTAAAATCTATTATTATGAACATTAGTTGAGTATTTAAGTAACATGTAGCGAGATTGCAATGAAATTCCTGTTTAGATAACATTTTAACAATTTTTCATTTGCATAAACTCCTTGCTTAAACTTGCATGACCTGTGTGCTGTGCTATATAAATAAAAAAAAGTCACCGACCTTGTGTTTCATGACAAAAAGAAAGCTCGAGGGTTTATATGGGGCATCACGGCCATTTAACTTGTATGTTTAGATACTGTTTACGTGCAAGTGTGATGAAAAGAGTTTTACTGTTACTAAATGAATGTGTCGAAGTGAAGGGCACAGTGCAGGGCCACGCAGAACGGCAACTCTGTTACTGTAATGGGCATATGTAACGTAAACGTATACTTTTCCGTCTAGTTACATAAGCTATCATTAAAAAAAGTATAAATAATATTCTTAGTCCTTTCAGTGTTGTTGTAATATGTATAGAAGACATCTATCCAATTTCGTTACCTAATACCAGCAAGTCCTTAGTTACCAAGATTAACTACAGCGTCTTGGGAGCACACTCAATGGATTTGTGTAATCCCCTTTCAATCAGGCGCGTTGGGTTTGCTTACATTACCGATGACGTGACTTGGGTATTGTATCAAGTGTTGTAATAAATGATGATTGAATTGTTTTGGTTTATTGATGTGAAGCGACGGAGTGTTTGAAAATATGAATTTGTTGAAAGTGATTGATTTGGGTCAGAGAGCTTGAGTTTTCGTAGCGGGTTTTGCGTTAGTACTACAAGATAAGTCGATTGTCTTATAAATATGAATTTCTTGAAAGTGATTGATGTAGGTCAGAGAGTTCAATTTGTTAAAAAATATTAAGTAGATCTAAATATAGGTATTGAACACACCGCCCAATAATGTAATTTGTCACTAAGAAAACAATCTGGTTTACATAATAGAAAGTTGTGATTTAGTGATTATTTACTCATATCTGTTACTAACTTAAGCTATTATTTACTGTAGTTAAAAAGTTACGTTAATTATCAACAGATTTTGTTACTAACAAATAAGGGGTTATTGTAAACTTGCCACAAAGTAAATTCGCCACACTTTTGTAAACTCCATACATTGAAAGTAAACTTGCCACACACATAAAAAAATATGTGTAAATTCGTCACAGGTAGGTAAGGCTTATTGTTAATTCGTCACAAGTCTTCATTTTCCAAAAAGTAGCGTCCGCATACAAGGTTAATTCCAAATAAAGTTCGGAAACTGAAGTTAAAGATGTAACGCTAAAATTACAATTCAAATAGTGCTTATATTTTCCATGTGTATTAGTTAAGTACGCTGTCTCCAGAATTTTGCTACATCAATTTTAAATATGGAAGCAGAGCGCTGATATCGCGCGCTCCCTTGCACTTCTAGGTTTTACGGTAACAAGTAGTGAAGTACAGCTTTTGTGTCGATAATGCCGTTTACTCCCTCCCACCTGTTCTGTTGAGTAGTTCTGTTGTCAGAACTACTGGGATTTTTTTCCCATTAGTTCTGTGACTTAAAAGACTATGCTGCTATCGACAATCACAAAGAAAATGTATGTAACACAATATTAATAAAGAAAGTCAGCCAATCGACGAACGACTTTAATGTAGACTTTAAAGAATCAAAAGGCAGAATCGAATTTTCATTTTCGATTTTGCATTTGAAACTGATCATGTAGGTATTGTCTATTTAGTAATTATTTTTTACTGTGATTTTGAGTTTCCAACAAATTATATAGTCTTTTTAAATTTTATATTTTTTTTACTGTGATTTTAATTCGACGATACTCGGGAATACCGAAAAGTATTATTTATTAATATATATATAGTATGTCTGTAATTAATACATATTTTTAGGAGTGACCCTGCTGTGATCAATAAAAATATTTTAAGTGTAACTTTGCTGTTGATTGATAAAAAAATATATGTCGATATTATTCTGCTTTTTATTTGACTTTTCTGCAGTCTGTACGGAACACCCAAATGTGGCAAGTTTACAATACTTCAAAATAATATGTGGCGAATTTACATAGCAAAAAGAGGACTGTGGCGAGTTTACACATGTTTTTTGTTTGTGGCGAATTTACTTTGTGGCGAGTTTACAATAACCCCAAATAAGATTTGTATACACGAATTTTGATTTCAATCAGATTTTGTTAGTCACACATTACTTAGCTTGCTGTTAGAAGTATTGATTTGATCGAAGTTGGCATTTACATCGGCATAGCATGGTACGGATGTAGGCCATTGGATAATTATCGACACAGCTTTACGTCTTGACGGTGGTACTCCAGACAAGATGGTCGACGGGTTGTACTCCTACCATGCGGTGAAGCTAAAACGGACCCTGGCGGAACACCTGACTAGCGGGCAATATTCCCTACCGCTTCAAAATGTTTATGCTGGTCCCTCACCAGCATAAAAATTTAGCTTAACAAATCGAGCTTTCAGTGAAACGTGCCGACTTCAGTCTCTAATATGCTTGCAAGATAGACGGTAAAATTATTAAATAAAGTCGGCAAGCGTCTGGCCTTATAACCAAATCCAAATCTTTTCCAAATTGCCCAAATTTTAGTCGTTAGAGATAATTTGTACCGAATCCACGGAATTGCGACCAAAGTGATGGCGAGACTTAATGTTCTAGTACGTTCCTATGTAAGTGAATTATGAAATAACTATACTTAGATTTGATAGACTTAGGTTTATTAGTTGCAATAACTTTTCATGAAAAATGTTGAGGCTTTACAGTTTATGTTGTTAAGTATGGTCAGTACCCCAGACTTTGAGACATCATCGGTTTGGAAAAACTATAGGATACATTTTCAGCCCACTGTAGGAAGTTTTTCCTAAGGTAGCGACATATACAATTTGCTGCCTTAGAAGATGTGCATTGGCGCCCGAGGCTCTAATAAAGATATTGTGCTCGTGGTCCAACCTCTAATAGCACTGACTTAGAAAAAAAAAATTGGTAATATAGATTGTTATAAATGTAATTGGACCAAGTTGTACTGTACTGTATCAGCTGGTTAGTCTACTGCTGAAAACAGCCTCTTCCATTAAGGGAGGGTTTGGCGTAATCCCTACGCTTGGCAGGTGACTTGGGATCGCAGTTTAAGATATCAGTTCCTCGGAAGGCGCTGCTGCCCACCTTCCGGTATTTTACCTTTAGTCGCCACCTACAGGTAGCAATGGGGATGACATTCTAGCAACGGCATCCCACGGGACGGATCAAGCTATACTTGGTCACAATAGAATGCTCGTGGTCAATAGGTTAGGATAAAAGGTTTTTTTATACCTTTACATAATATACAGATATAAATGTCGGTACCATGGTACCGACTTCAACAATCTATTTTACAGTTTTGAGTGTTGAAGTTGGTTCCTTTTTTGGTAAAAAAATGTTTTCACACTTTTTAGTGACCCTTACTACTTACGGGATCGATTGTCATTCAATGTGAACAACTACATATATCATCAAGATAGGATTTTTTTTTCAGTTATTGGTGTAACTCAAAATCGGCTCGACCGATTTTGATGATATCTAAATGTGACTACACGACAAGCATCGCTTTCAAATAAAAAAGAATTATCAAGATCGGTTCACCCAATCAAAAGTTATGAGGTAATAAACATAAAAACTACAGATGATTCGAGAACCTCCTCCTTTTTGAAGTCGGCTAAAAAAATAAATCCAATTCTTCAGAATAAGCTGTCAAAACACGTATTCTCTGGGCTATAAATAAAAGTTTGCTAAAGAAAGCCCTTAGTAGGTCATTTTCCTTATTTTACGTAAATCAGCTACTGGATGCGTAAAACATGGTGTCAAATTATGCACAATTCTGAATGCAAATTCAAGAGCGCTTGGCATCAAAACCTCATATCTCACATTAGCATACCCAGTAATGCTACAATATTCAACAGAACGAGGTTACCGTGGTTCGGACAACGTAACTAACTTAATTTTGGAAATATATAGTACTTGGATGCTACTGTTATTAATAGGATATGCTGGAAATAGTGCCAGCTTTATACTAGGGTTGCAACAATTATCAATTTGCCGATTACGATTCCGATTATCTAAATCAAGAATCGGCAATTCCGATACCGATTATCACTGTGTGAAAAATGAAACTAAGCAATCATTTTCAATGGTCTTTTCTTTCTTTTTTTCTGAAGCATCCAAGTAACTAATATATTATGACTTGCTTCATATCATAGTAAACTGAAGAACTCTTTAGTTTACAATGAAAAATAGTGAAAAATTGTTTGGAATTCAATTAACATAAACTTTTAGTCATTTAAAGGGGCTCCAATAACCGAATAAAATGAGCCCGAATTACCCTGCTGCGTTTTCTAATCTTTATCTAAGCTATCTCTTAATTTACGGTATACAACGCAAATGTACGGGCAGGTACACATTATAGCAGTGAATTCCCTTTTTTCTCGATACAAAAAGCTACATTTACACGTTTTTTACCTGTTAAGCGCGTTATTAAAGTATTTTAGGATATTGTGCTAAATATATATATATCTATATATATGTTAATCGGTATTCGGAAAATAACCGTATTATTATATTACGTGGTATTAATTGGGTCTTCCTATTAATCAATATTCTCAATATATAATATAAATTTACCGATAATCGGACCGATTAACCGTATCATAATCGGTTGCATCCCTACTTTATACACATGCCATTTTGTATGTACTATTTACTATATTACGTATAGGTGACACATTGTCTCTCTTCTTTATTAATCTTCTATCGTGATTGAATAAACATGAGGCCCACTCGGTGTAAAGCGGTAACCTCAGTATACTTACTCTATGACACATGCAGTCCGTCAGAATTGACAAACTGAACTGCGCCATCACCCTGTGATGGCGCAGTTCAGTTTGTCAATGTCAATCAAATCAACCCTGTGTCTCTTGTGTCTGTAATTTCGCTGGCACCCACACCCTTCAAACCGGAACACAGTAATGTGAGCATTACTGCTTGGTAGTAGAAATACCTCATGGTGGCAGAACCTGGACGACTCGCACAAAGAGTTCTTCTGCTCTAAATGACCTCATGTTAAAGTGACGATGCGATCGAGGAAAGCTAGCCTAGAAGATTCGTATTCACTCTCCAAAAAGATTACCATGCTATAAATTTAAACCCCATCACAAGTTTGTAGCCCCCGACCTCAAAAACTCTCTTCAGCAGTCGATTCTAAGTGCCACTGGACTATCATTATTTTGAAAAAGTGATAGCTCAGTGGGTTTGACTATGGACTGCTGTACAACAGGGCCATGGTTCGAATCCCACCGCACTGGCTTGAGCTTCTCCGCATAGCGGAAGAGCATTTTGCGTATTTCCGCCTGCACACCTTTAAGTAGAAAATCTGTCGTCAGTAATTATAGGTTAAGCCTGTTCAGCACCTTCGACCACATCAACACTCACCATCAGGTGAGACTTTGGTCAAAGGCTTACCTATCAGCAATAAAAAAGAAAGAAAAACTATATGTACACAAAGTAAAGTTATTATTTATTTTATACATAGAAAAATCATCATGATATCAACAAAATTATACGATGCTTATTCGTGGAGTTGGTATATAAAACGATAAATTTACGAATAAAAAGTAACTTTTTCCATCTCTGTTAAAATACCATTTCTCGTTTCTGCAGATAGACAGCGAGCTGAGTCGCGGTAAATTATTTAGAAGTTATCTTCTGAGTGAAAACTCGATAAGATTATGTAAATCAACCGCGCTGCTGCAAAACTCATTTCTTTTGGAAGTCAAGGGCATCTTGATGTTTGTTGACACAATTTTCTTATTTAAAATACTTATTTTGTTATACTTAGATCTCAATCTCACCTAATATTAAGCGATGACGCGGACCAACACACGGTTTTAGTTAGAAGCGCCAACGCTGTATGGCGGATATTCCATTTATCCGACCGAAGCAATTGCTTCTTCGTTCATCATACGAACCGCCAGGTAATGGAACACCCTGCCAGAGTCTGTGTTTCCGGCTAAGTACAATATGGGGGTCTTTAAAACGCGAGTGAATATGTATCTTCTGGGTAAGCGCGCTCCATCATCAATCGCTTCATCAATTAACATCAGGTGAGATATTAGTCAAGTACTACCCAGTACGGTATAAAAAAGATGTTATCATCTTCGTATATCGTCATCATAGACAACCTAGAATGGGATCTGGTTCTCAAGGAGACTACCGGAGCACAACGTTAGTTGCTTGGTGAGAGCTCGCCAGGCGGGCATTCTAAAAATGCCGTTCTACTATGCAAAGTGACGAAGTTTTCAGACTGCCCGAATGGCACCACTATAGCTTATAGCAACAATGTTTAGCAGTAGGTACATGCCAGATCCCCCATCAAGTGTGTCAGCTAAGAAGTGACGGCAGTGAAAATTGCTCGCGGTAAAGAACGGCTAGGCTAGCTTATCGAGCGTTTCTATGTTTCCAATGTTATATTATTATCATACTAGCTCTCCGACCGCGGCACCGCCAGCGCGTATATCGGTTATCGCGCAAAGCCATTAATCTCATTTTGCAAAGTTGGATAAAAACTATCATATTTCCTTCCCCGGGTCTCAAACTATTTCCATACAAATTTCATCCAAAGCGGTCCAGTAGTTTTAAATTTAATTCGTTGCATATAAAAATACAAATTTCCCTTTTTATAATATTAGTGTAGATAAGCGAAATACTAAGTCAAATATCTTCTTGGTGTGCTCCTCACGTTCAAGAAGCGAATTTGATATCAATATTTCATTCGAGTATCGTAAATTATTTGGCTGAATTGTCAAGTAGTGGAATTTGTTGGCTGAGTCGGTGTTACTCGATATCGCATATAATAAGCCGGAGCTCAATCATAGGTATCTTGAGAACATTACATTGCGTCAGTTTAGAGCATTCTTTTAAGAGTATTATATATATACTTCTCCATACAAAAAGAAAAAGCTCTTCTACCAGCTAGTATGGCTGGTTAATATGCTTCTAACTTCAAAGTTATTTAGAAAACTGGAATAAATAAAACGTACAAGCCTAGTCAATGATATGTTCAATACATGAACACAAAAATCACCGAAATCGGGCAACATTAAGAGGTAGAAAAGAGCCATTTAAGAGAAATACCGCTATATAATCCTCTTTAGGAATTGCATTTAGTTCTCCACTAATCACTATGTTTATAGAATTTTACAGTATAGCAGTAACAAAGTTGGACAATTTTATTAATTATTACATACTAATTACAACGATAAGTATACTTTTAGCCGACTTCAAAAAAGAAAGGGGTTCTATATTCGCCTGTATTTTTTTTTGTGTGTGTTACCTCGGAAATTACTTTATGGGGTGTACCGATTCTGACGACTTTTTCCATTCGGTGCTGGATCTTGTCATGTGGTCCCATTTAAATTTAGGTTATATCTGATTAGTAGTATTTGAGGTATACCTAATAATGCATATTAATAATGTTTTTTTTTTTGTTAAAGTTTTAATTCAGATTTGACAGATTATTATTGGTTTTATTAATTGACCTACAAGAAAGAAGGAAGATTCTCAATTCAATGCGTTTAGATATTTTTTCAAACCATCTGAATTAGAGAACGTTTTATTTAAAGAGTTTCAAAACAATTCTATTAAGTAATTTAAGTGTGACTTCCTACTTACTATGCAATGCGTGAGCTTGGTTCTATTTAGTGCAGTGACTTGCTCATTACTAATTTAAGCTTGTCATTTCAATGGTGCTCAATGAATACGGATTCATGACCGAATGGGTACGCTATTGTATTTTAATGCGTTTAGTGTTTTATTAGCTTGAGGAATGCTTTTTAAAGACGATCGTGCACTTGTACACCATATCAAGATAAAACTTATCCGTACCACGTTAAACATATTGGTTTTTTATAGTTTATGGGCTAGCCTTCGACCATTATCTCACCTGATAGTAAGTGATGATGTGGTTAAGGTTAACCTAGAATTACTGGCTCTGAAGGACCGCTGCCGGAAGACACTGTTAGGTCCTTGGCGACAATTTTTGTACTTGTGGTAGCTAGCCAGGCGGGCATTCGCAAAATGCCTTACCACCATGCTATGACTGCCATCCTAAGACAACAACCGGGACCGATGCGTGCCCTCCGAAGCATGGAAGCGCAGAGTAGTAATGCCATTAGCGGTCACCCATCCAACTCATGACCGCAGCCGCCGTTGCTTAATTTAATTTTAAAGAACCGCAAAGCAAACTACGCTACGAGCGCATTAACATATCGACTGTGAATTGGTAAAAGGTCCAATTTTTATCACGCAACTTAGAAAACAATCTTGGACACTTCTTTTTTTATCAAAATAAAAGCTTTTGATGTAAATAAGTGTGACTAACACATGTACGTACATATTTGTTATCCACTAATAGGCCTGTACGTACATTTTAAAATTCAAATTACCATCAAGAGTGAGCATGTATGAGTATTAACATATAAATTCCGAACGAAATTCGGCAAGATAAAGCTTTATAAGATCTGGTTTCAGCCTGGCCTAGTATGCCGAACGACCCTAAAGCTGCTGAAGCTCAAATAGATCAGTATATTGGCCACCTAGTGCGCAGTTACCGTTTAGTTTCTGCGTCATCGTAAAGTGGTTTTACAGCGTCTGTATAATCCATAAAGTAGGCAATATCCCTTACAAAGCGTCCATTCAGCTACTATCTGGTCATTTATAGCGTGAGATGAAACAAGGCGCAGTAGTGATGGGATAGAGTTGAACTATCAATATCGATTGCAAATAACTTAACGATAGCACAATGTTTAAACGTAATATTATTCGAATACTTTATAAAGCTAGAATCTATGTATCGTATTCTAAATATGGTTATAAGTACTTTTACGTGCGAGGCAAAATCACATTTACTTATTTTTGACCACAAAATATTTCATATTGTGCGGGAGTCGAAATAGCTACTGGGCTATCGAGACTCAGTCGAGTGTCTTGCTCTAGTTTTATTAGTTTAACCGCCTTTGTGAATGGTGCCTCCGTCAACCGGACTACTAGACTTCTAAATTTAGAAGTGCTTTTTCGTGCTCTCGTAATGGCCTCGTTGCCATTCTTCAGTTATCGATATTATTTCAATCACTTTTAAATGTACATTATTTATAAGCAACTAGCTTTTCGGGCGCGGCTCCGCCCGCGCGTATGTCGGTTATCGCGTGAAAACATTAACCTCTTTTTGCGCAGTCGGATAAAAACTATCCTATGTTTTTTCCCGGGTCTCAAACTATCTCCATACCAAATTTCATTCAAATCGGTCCAGTAGTTTTGGCGTGAAAGCGTAACAGACAGACAGACAGACAGACAGACAGAGTTACTTTCGCATTTATAATATTAGTACTGATTATCACATATACATATATTTAATTTAATTAAAAAAAATCTAATAAAATATATTATAAATTGTAATTGTATGAACTATTTTCCGAGACTGCTAACAAACTTTCTAAACGCACATTTTACATTGTAATAGATATATGTTAGTCCATTCAATGGTCCTAGAATATTTTTTTTATATAACTTTAGAAGATAGTTCGAAAAGCAAAATCACGCAAGTTTCATATAATTTTTTACTAGACACCTACAACTTTTTTCTAGTTAGTGACGACCAGTTAATCATTATATCCTATTTTTCCTCTGTTGTTGTGGTTTGGATAGTTTAAGCTGTCGGCCTTATTGTCTAGCAGAATAGCTATGGAGATGAACTTAGTTTTCACATAATTTTGACACTATAAAAATCTTTGAAAACGTTGCCTATTATGGTGATTCTTCGTGACTATCGACGAAACCGAAGCACCAGCATCGCCATCACTATCGAGGGCCGTAATGTCAAATGAAAGTATGAAGTGCTTTAACCGTCTAAGAGCTGACAACTGGCTTGAGGAGTTGACTAACTTCTTCGAATTATCATCACAGTATTGCGCGAACTATTATCTTCATAATTCGGTTATATTCACTTCTCCTTCACACGATGCACTATCGATAAAAATGCAGCACTATTTTAACCCATCACTATCTGGTGCCGCAGTGTCGAAAGGGTGCAGCACTTCAGCCGTCGTCACTGCGCTGACATCTGACTCGAGAGGGGTCGATGAACTTCCTCAAACTTATCCGCACACACTTGCGTAAACTTTTTAATGGATATTTAATGTTTTGCTTTAAAGCGATTAAGTAGCCGGTTAATCAATGTTAATATAACAGCTGTTTTTCTAATGCTGATCAAAGATAAATTGCTACAGTTTTGTTGGCAGCAAATTAAACATATTCATGTTTCAAGCTAAGATTATCTAGTATCAATATTAATTAATTAATAATTTATCAAGCAATCAAAACTGGTATTGAATAAAATTTGGGTAAAAGTTTTTTTTATTAGTCTTTTACCAGGAAAATATTCTTAAGATTGTTACTCTAATAGTAAAATCTGAAAAAACGAACCTATATACATGTAACAGCTGTACCCGACGGAGCAAAAAAGGAAGATAGATGTATTTTAAGAATAGATGTAAAATAAATGAATATGTAAGTAGATATGAAGTTCTATTGATATATTTTTGTTGATAAATGTTATTAAACGTGTTTTAACCATGGAAGTAATAAGTACCACGTACAACAGTACTTATTACTTCCATGGTTTTAACTGACACGTCGATTGCAGAGTTAATGCAAGATTAAAAAATTAAGAGTATACAAATATTTATATCATCATTTTAAATAAATACCTTTCTTTATGCCTGATAGGTTTCATATGGGTGCCGGTGATCAAAATGGCCGAAAGCTGGCGTCACGGTACTTAAATTTATATTCACACCAAAACTGTTAGCAACTTATTACAAATAATCTAGTTTTTACATAACCCTAAAACCGACGAAAGAAAAAAAACACAAAAAACATTATACCGACTTCAAATATAAATGACCACATCAAACCTACACAATAATATAAAGATAAAGATTTGGCAACGCAACGAATAAACTTAAAACTACTAGACCACTTTGGATGAATTTGTTTATGCAAATAGTTTGAGACCCGGAGAAGGACATAGCATAGATTTAATCTAACTGTACAAAAAGAGGATAATGGTTTTGCGCGATAACCGAAATACGCGCGAGCGGAGCCGCGGCCGAAAAAGTAGTATTATATAAAAATAAATCAACCTTTCCTATTTTGTTGCATCCTTCTGCATCCGCGATTCTTTGTAGGAGGTCCACCTAGTGGAACCAGGACCATGCCACCTTTCATAATAATATTATTTTTTGAGTTGTACCATGCAACTACAAATAAAATCAAACCTTACTTATTTCTGTGAACGAGAATTTGAATACAACAAATTTTTTAGGCGCTCTTTTATTAAACCTAAAGGTAGGTAATACGAATAATTTATAGTTAACTAAAATCCATCACTTATCTTATACTTTGTATTGAAGCTCAAGGTAATAAATTGAAGTACTCAACAAACTTAGGTAACTTACCTTTGAAAGGTAAAATAAATAGTGAATTTTTGATGACTTTGATTGGCAACCAGACCGTTACTTCATGTTTTATTCATTCAAAGGATTGACTGCTTGAAATTCAGCATGATTTAATGCTGATTTATATATTTTTAACCTGAAGCTATGGGTCTACTGATGAGTAAGTAATCTAGATTTATCTAATTGATAAACTACGCACAGAATTGCACAACCCAATTCCCCGTTTTCTTTTCACAATTGCAAAACATACGCCGGAGATACGACATTCGTTCACGGTCGACATCGAGCATCACCAATACAGCGATCTGCGTCTTTATTTATAATGCAAACAGCAAACGAATGAAACAACTTAGCAGCGTCCTTGTTTCTTGATAGGTATATTCTACAACTTGGGATTCTTCAAGTCCAGATTGGACAGGTACCTTTTAGACAAGAATGTCGCTTTGAATTTAGAGAGATCGGGGTTCAATCAAATTCTTGACTATTTCGAAAAGCAAACTTTTGAAGCAATTATGACTTCGACTGCTGTGCCGCAGTTCTATGGTTCAATTCCTACCATCGGCTTGAGCTTCACGGCATGGTGGAAGGACGTTTTGCGAATGCTCGCCTATGTAGCCCTCTCAAGTAGAAAATCTGTCGCTAAGCACCTAACAATGTGTTACGGCAGCAGTTCTTGAGAGCTAGTAAAATAATAGACACATGAGACTAACAACTCTATTTCAAGAGTGACGGGCGCAGTGCAATTCATCCCGTTTTGGCATGTGACGCAACGAATCTCTTATAGGCAGATTAAAAAAAAAAAACAAATTCATTTATTACGAGCGACAAGGGCTCATCCTCAAGAAGTTACCGCTTACCATCAGGTGGGTATTGTCCAAGTGCTTATTCCAAAATAACACAATCCAATAAAAAAATGAATAATAGACACAATAATTGTATTAGCTTATTTCTTTTTAATGGTAGAAGCTTTTATACCATATAGTCGGTCAGTACAACATGTCTTTTCTAACAACATAAACTACAACGATAGAAGATAATATGAAACATATATGTTATTCTTAAAACTACACAGATAAAGGACAACACAAGGACATCTTTATGAAAAGTTTTGGCAGCGGTTCTATGGCCATCCGTCTGTCTGACGCCAACGTTCCTTGGGAATGCTTTGTTGATATTTTTCATCACACTTGCACCATATAAAACCCCATGTAATGCCTCATATAAAACTCTCGAGCTTTCTTTTAGTCATGAAACCCAAGGTCAGTAAGTTTATTTTAATTTGTAGCATAGCAAACAGGTAATGCAATTTCAAGCAAGGATTATACACGAAATATTTGAAAAATTGTCTTAAAATGTTATTTCATTGCAATCCCGCTACATGTTACTTAAATACTCAACTAATAAATAACAATTCTTAATAATCGATTTAAATAGTTTTTTGTAACAAAACGTCGAAATTATTAAAATAAATTACACTCCGTCATGGCTGTATACCTTCGTAAGTATTTGCCCTTACGTTTCTGAACGAAACATTCGTGTTATCTGTGGTGTGGGCAAAAAGCGCGCCATCCGCTTAAAAAAAAGGTCACGTGTTTCGTTATAATAGTGGTGCTGACTTGTGTATTAAAGCTATAATTTATAATTATTTACTCGCAAATGCGATCAAAAACATTGTATGTTTCACGGGCGGTACGGGAATAACGAACCTTAACTCAGAAAGCCCTCAGTCTTCGAGTTTATATAGTCATTAATGTGGGCGTTAATGTGGTGGACTTGTGCAGCATGCAATCACTAACATCATTGTTGACTTGCTGCCTTCTAGGCCCATTTTATTCCTTACTTAGTCTATTCAAAATACAACAGGAGGACATGTAACAGTTCTCATATTGTATCGTACTGTTATGGCACAAGGGCTCAAACAATCTAGATTCTAGAATAACCCGTCGCCAATAAACAAGTCTTAGAGTCTACCTAATCTTCACAACAAAATGTTATAATAAAGGGCTGCTTTTGTTCTGGGCAACCAGAGAGTTGAAATATTAGAGTAGTTATATCCGAACACCACTGCTCTAAAAGCTTACTAGAATTTACCTATCTACATACCTACGCACATGTATATGCATTTTGTAATGACAAGGAAAGAACGTTCAAATATTATGCGTCATATCTGTTGTAAGAAAGAGATAAATATAAGCAATAACCAACTATAAATATAAGCGTGTAACCAACGAACCGCCACGAGGCGTTCCGATCACCATTACACTGCGATCTCTTTCACTCTCTCACACCAAACGATACACATATCTCGCTCATCCATTTCATTGAGAATAGTTCCTTAGATAAAACAAAATGTCGATATTTTCTTATTTCTCAATAAAAGCAATAATTACGCGTGAAATGAAACAGTTTTCTTATCTCTTACAGTGCTTGTATAATTGGTGCAGAGTCTAAAGTCACAAGGAAGGCATATTGTCCACAGATTATTCCTAAAAACCACGATTAGCAGCGATGTATTCACCGGACGCTCGGAAGTGCAAGACTGGTAGTGACTCTGGTAATTACCCAGAATTCGTCTAGTAAATATGGAGGGCATACAACGCATCTACAGGTAAAAAAATCTTAGTCGGCAACTAGTAAACATCACAGTATAATTAGTAGTTTTGCAGAATTTCATAAAAAGTTGTTTACGTCAAAAGGGTGATTTAAATCCCCTATTGTTTTTCTATCTAGATTAGTATTGAACCTTCTCGAAGCTATGATTTTTGGATCGGGGCTGAGCCGTCAGTCTCACTTTGAGTTCTAAACGAGCTACAGTGCTATTATCTTTGGACTAAGTGCTCCAAGAGTGAATAGTTAAATACAATGAAATGTGTGCCTAGTTATCGGTAAAGTTTCCTTTCAGTGTTTTAGTATTGTTTTCGGTAAAGTGTGAAGTGACTGTAGAACTGGTGAAGAAAGGTGTCAGTTTCCTGAAAAGGTGATGCATTGATTTGTTCCAAACACTCAGCTCGTATGTTTACTGACACAAAAAATAATTAAAAATAATTACCGCTACTTATTATAATTTTTTTTATAAATTAAAAAAAAAAAAAAAAAAATGGAACTGACTTTAACACTCAAAAGTGTGAAATAACTTGTTGAAGTCGGTACCATGCGCGAAATATTGTGATAATAGGTACTTTTGAATTTTTTTTCATTGTTTTTAGTGACCCTTGCTACTTACGGGATCGATTGTCATTCATTGTCAACGACAATATCATTAAGATAGGGTAGTAAATATTTGTCTGTTATTGGAGTGTAACTGAAAAATGGATTGACCTCTTTTGATGAAATTTAAATGGGACCAAACGACAAGCATCAGATCTTTCTAATAAAAAAAAGAATTTTCAAAACAGGTTCTACCAAACAAAAGCTCTGAGCCAAAAATCATTTTAAAAAAATGTAGACGAATGGAGAACCTCCTGCTTTTTTGGAAGTTGGTAAAAATAGCGTGGTTTGAGCATATCAAAAGAACCTTTGGAACTTCTCAAAACCTTAATCAACCTTGACAGCACACCTTTTCTGCATCATTGAATCTGAAACCCGGAATACGAACAGAAGCCGATATTAAAACTTGGCACACATTTCTGTTCCGAGTGAGCCCCTGGGGAAATCAGCGGAAAGGGTTATTTTCATATGTAGTTTAGCGAAGTTGCTCCTCAGTGACTGAACGAGGTATGTCTTATTCAAGGTAAAGTTTGTGATGGTCTCTGACACGTGAAAAATTAAACCTTTGCTAAGGACTTCTACTCTGAGGGACTATAATTATGATTCCAGATTTAAACATAACAAATAGGTATCTAAAAGTAAATGTAACATGTGAAATTCCCACTAAATAATAAATAAATCAAGCGCGGATTTATATCCGTAAAAAAAACTGTTTGGCAACATGAGGCCTCCTGACAGTGAATAATAAAACCTAATAAAAAAAACCTGGACAATAAAACTTTGCTAAAGACTTCTACTCTGGCTGACCATATATATAGGTAATCCCAAATTTTATGATAGCAAATAGTGAAATTCTCGTGAGTTTTACACATATTTAAATATTATAAATTGAACCGGCAAAAACACTCACGTTGGGGATCCGCAGTGCCCGTAGGGAGCTCGCAGACGCAGCTGCGCACTCGCCCTGATGATGAGCATCTGATATGCTCGAAACCCGGGTCGATGTACTCGATCCCCAACGTGAGTGTTTTTGCCGGTTCAATTTATAATATTTAGATAGCAAATAGGTCTCTAAAACTAAATGTAACATATGAAAATACCACTAAATATATATAAATAAATCAAATAATATGTAAATTTAATATTTTCCTTGAATTTTTACTCTGTGTCTGTGTACATATCACGAAACTTATCTGTGGCCATCAATGTCAATGTTATTGTTTTATACCACTAAATATATATAAATAAATCAAGCGATAAATCCGGAAAAAAAAACTGTTAAGCGACATGAGGCCTCCTGACAGTGAATAATAAAACCTAATAAAAAAAAACCTGTTCAATAAACCTTAGCTAAAGACTTCTATTCTAGCTGACTATAATTATAATCCCAAATTTTATGATAATAGTTATCTAAAAATAAATGTAACATATGAAAATACCACTAAATATATTTAAAAAAATTAAGCGATAAATCCGGATATAAATCTTGTTTAGCGACATGAGCCCTGCTGACAGTGAACGCGTACTCACTAGACACGCTGCAGGAGCCGCACGCACCGAAGTCATAGGAATCATTCAGAAATATAAGCCTGCCCAATACGCCCCTATCCGCGTCGAACGAACTGAATTTATAAATTAATTCTATGACTTCGGCGCGTGCCGGTGTCTAATGCCCATTTTCACCGACATCCCCTAAGCTTAGTATGGGACAAGAACCCCTAAACCGGCCTCTAAATAAAAATGCGTTTCACCATAATTTTCATCACCTAGCTGTGGGACACATAAGTATGTGACGTTTTGTCTTCTATAATAGTGACTGTTCTATCTTCGACCGTATTTTGAAGCGCTCGTAGCGAAGTTTGCTTAGCCATTCTGAATCGATCAGCAAAGTTAAGCAACGTCCACCGCGGTCAGGAGTTGGATGGGTGACCGCTGGTGACATTACTACTGAGCGCTTCTTAGGATGGCAGTCGTTACAACATGGTGGTAGGGCACTTTGCGAATGCCCGCCTGGTTAGCTACCACCCTCAAGTTGAAAATCTGTCGCCAAGCACCTAACGGTGTGTTCCGGCAGCTGTCCTTGAGAGCCAGTAATTCTAGGTTAGCCTGTACAACATCTTCGACCACATCATCACTTACCATCAGGTGAGATAGTGGTCAAAGGCTAACCTATTAGGCATAAAAAAAAAAAAAATGGATACTTTAAAAAAAAAAAATTTCAACCATATCTGTAAATGAGTACAAGTTTCAATCATGTTTTTCTTAGCATGCCTTACATTACTACCACCTAAACAATATGTAAATTTAATATTTTCCTTGAATTTTTACTCTGTGTCTGTGTACATATTACGAAACTTATCTGTGGCTATCAATGTCAATGTTATTTGTCTTCGTCTTTGACAGTTTTAGGATTTAAAATTTCATTTTATTTAATCGTTTCGTGTTATGTGTTTTCTCGTATTTTTGTGTTTGAGGCGTTTATTGTGATTTCATTATTTTACTGGTTTATCTAATGTAACAGTGCATTATAATGGCGGAAAAAACGAAGCGTAGCCAAAATATCACCATGGATGAATAATACAAGTTATATCAAATATATAATATTAAATAAACGAACAGATGGTACAACAAATCAAGCCAAAAACGAAGCTTGGTTAAACCTTTGTAACAATTTTAATTCTTCAGGCAACATGTACAGGTTAGTAAACAAAATCACTTAACACCGTTGTAAATCAATTTAGTGCGTGTTCATCTTTAAAGAGCCTGACACTAAGATTTTTTTACCTGTAGATGTGTTGTATGCCCTCCTTAATTACTAGACGAATTCAGGGTAATTACCTGAGTCACTACCAGTCTTGCACTTCCGAGCGTCCGGTGAATACATCGCCGCTAATCGTGTTTTTAGGAATAATCTGTGGATAATATTAGTGCGATATTTGTTTTTATTTTATATGGATAAGTACTGTTAGAAATTTTAGTGACCCCTTCCTAACCTCCCTAGGTGGTGTCAAAGAATTGATAGTCAACATATGTAGCTTGCTTTGAAAAAATCTATTGTAAATTTGAAGCATTTCCCGGCTTATAGTAGGACCTTCCCTCGCCCAAAATCCGGTGGAGCTGAACGTCCCGAAAGTCGGTAGCCTACATTAAAAAAAAAATTGAATCAAAAACAGTTTTGTCCTGTCGGGTATAAACATTTAGTATGACACGGGTGTTATGTTATTGTAAGTTTAGGAGTGCTGCATCGGAGACGCAACTTTTGGTTGATTAAACGGAATGGTACGAAATATATTTTACGAAATTATTGACTTTGTTATTTTCGTAATGCATGGAGAGTGGTAGTGATTTTTTATTTACCAAACAAGCGTTATGGGGGTATGTAACCACAAGTGACAAACCTTATTAAAAACAAGCTTTTATCTATAAAGAAAACTTTTCATACACAAGCTTTTATTTAAAAATATACTCGTGACAATTCAAACGAGCCCAAACTCGAAGAGGTTGTGTTGTTTCATTGGAAAGTTCCTTCTAAACTACCTTCCAGCTCCATCATCAGATCAGCACCATGTCATCGTAATTTTGTCACACCATTTACACATGTATGCAGAATATTACCTCAATCGGTAACCGCGAAGTGGATCAAATTCAATTTGCAAGATTTGATGACTAATATTGGCACAGGCACATACTAAATCAAAGCTTGTAATGATGAGATAAAACAATTATGTCGAACATAAATAGATCTTCACTAATTAGTCTAGATGTTTGCCATTTCTCATTACAATTTCCCGCGAGCATCGGAACAACTCTCCTCACATTAATGGCGCCCCGTCAATTATGATTTTGTTCACGAAATATAAATTAATTACGCTAAAACAAAATTTGAGCGAAACGATGACGGGACGCAAATTAAATGTTTCGCTTTCTGGGCGGAAAGCTACGAATAATTTTGATTGTTTATTCTATGGTTGCATGGGGACTGACTTGCGAAGTTTTTACACACACCATGCAGCGGCATGGTGTGTGTAAAAACTTCGCTTTGAAATCACGAGTTAGGAACTCAGGTTCAATCTCCGGATCGGACATGAAATTGAATATATCTGAGAAAGATATTTTTGACAAAAATCCAGAGCCTGAAAGTGTATCCGAAAATGGCAATAAGCTCGTCCCCTATTAAATCGGACCAAAACTGGTCGGGCAAAATGTCACCGCACTTTAGTTAGATTTACGTAGAACAGGACAAAACGTGGGTTACGTTTTGCCAGACCAGTTTTGGTCCTGGAAAAGTGCTTGTTCGCTAGCGTGGAAAAGGTTTTTGAAATTCGAACCTCTGTAAAAGTTTCACTCATGTTTATTAAAATATTGGCGCAATATTAAACAATACCTTTTCATCCCACCATCTCGGAAAGAGTATTTTTAATCTTCAATATTTAAGTGGAAAAGCCGTTTTTATTCTCTAGAGGATAAAGTAAATTGAATTTAAAACATCGTGTGCACTAAGTTTGTGAATTAAAAAAAACATTAAACCTATTTACTGCTACCTCTATGGTGCCGAATATATCATACAACTTTTTTTTTAATTTGTTAAAAACTCAGACTCGGAACCTTCTTGGTTTCCTCGCTGAGGTGGAATGAAAAGTTTCGTGTTGCTTTCGAGTGCAAAGATTTTTCACCTCGTGCTCTTTTGATTCCCTCGCTAACGCTCAGGATTCTAATTTTGAATCACTCGCTGCGCTCGTAATTCAATTTTAGAATCCTTCGCTTGCTCGGTCATCAAAATTGAACACGCGGTTAAAAAGCAACTTTGCACTCTTGTATAACAAATAACTATTTCATCCCACCATCTCGGAAAGAGTATTTTTAATCTTCAATATCTGAGTGGAAAAGCCGTTTTTATTCTCTAGAGGATAAAGTAAATTGAATTTAGAACATCGTGTGCACTAAGTTTGTGAATTAAAAAAAACATTAAACCTATTTACTGCTACCTCTATGGTGCCGAATATATAATACAACTTTTTTTAATTTGTTAAAAACTCAAACTCGGAACCTTCTTGGTTTCCTCGCTGAGGTGGAATGAAAAGCTACGTGTTGCACTCGATTGCAAAGATTTTTCACCTCGTGCTCTTTTGATTCCCTCACTAACGCTCAGGATTCTAATTTTGAATCACTCGCTGCGGTCGTGATTCAATTTTAGGATCCTTCGCTTGCTCGGTCATCAAAATTGAACACGCGGTTAAAAACCAACTTTGCACTCTTGTATAACAAATAACTATTTCATCCCACCATCTCGGAAAGAGTATTTTTAACTTCAATATCTGAGTGGAAAAGCCGTTTTTATTCTCTAGAGGATAAAGTAAATTGAATTTAGAACATCGTGTGCACTAAGTTTGTGAATTAAAAAAAACATTAAACCTATTTACTGCTACCTCTATGGTGCCGAATATATAATACAACTTTTTTTTAATTTGTTAAAAACTCAGACTCGGAACCTTCTTTGTTTCCTCGCTGAGGTGGAATGAAAAGCTACGTGTTGCACTCGATTGCAAAGATTTTTCACCTCGTGCTCTTTTGATTCCCTCGCTAACGCTCAGGATTCTAATTTTGAATCACTCGCTGCGCTCGTGATTCAATTTTACAATCCTTCGCTTGCTCGGTCATCAAAATTGAAGACGCAGTTAAAAAGCAACTTTGCACTCTTGTATAACAAAAAACCGTGATACTAACGCACAACCCCCTACAACTCTGAAAAATGTGTTTTCTTTCCTCTCTTTTGAATATATCGTGTCGTTCGCAGGTAATAGTGATCAATGTCAGCAATTGTTCGACTGAAATTGATAAAATTTGAGTATGACACGTGGAAGGGTTCTAAACCCAATAAAAATATCACTATCAAATGTAGGTGTGCTTCGTTTCGAGAACCACCTTTGATATCTGAATAAAAAGACTTTTATTTAATAAGCTGGATTATGAACCTAAAAGCGGTGCAAGGACTTTTTCTTCAGACATTCTTGAAATGATGCAAAAATAATTACTTTACCTGAAAGTTTGTGAATAACGACATTATACCATATTCAATCAATAAACGCTATGTTTTCCACCAACTTAAAAAAAGGAGATGGTTCTCAATTCGTCTGTTTTTTTATGTTTGTTACCTCAGAACTTTTGACTGGATGGACCTGGCTGAATGGGTGGACCGATTTTGATTTTTTTTTATTTGTAATCTGATGTTTGTCTATTGGTCCCATTTAAATTTGATCAAAATCGGTGAAGCCGTTTTGGAGTTGCCAATAACTGAAAAATATTTTCCTATCTTGATGATATAGTCGTTGATAGTGAATGACTATCGATCCCATAAGTAGCAAGGGTCACTAAAAAGAGTGAAAACTTTTTTTTCCCAATAAAAGTAATCGACTTCTACACTCACAAGTGTGAAATCACTTGTCGAAGTCGGTACCATGCACACAACATTGTGATAATAGGTACTTTTGAACTATCATGGTACCGACTTCAACAACTTGTTTTTGTTTTACACTTTTGAGCGTTGAAGTCGATTCCATTTTTGTGTTAATTTTTGTTTAGTAAATTCTATTATTTCTGTATAACGTCATAAGTAATAGACACGTTTAATTCGTCTCAAGGTACCTCGTAATGAAATTTTACGGACGGATTATTACTGGTTATCCCTGTGGCCTCGTTTTGTCCCTTTTAATCCCATTGTAAATTTTAATAACTTAATGAGCTAAGCGTGTGAGGGTTGGGTATAGTTATGACATTTTACTTTAGAATATTGTGATATAAATGCGGAAAAAAGGAATTCGGGACTGGTTAACAATAACCTTTCTACAATAAAGATTGTCCTCTCGTTGACTTTCTTGCACGTGTCACACGAAGATTTTCAATGAGTTTAAAAAATATTAAAAGTGAAATATACAGGGTTATTGGTAATATGCTAACAACCTCTTAGGGTTGACATATCTGCTAGTCCTAACAAACATTTTGAGATATTTTTTTTTTGTTTTGATTTGTATTTTATTATTTTGATTTTTTTTGTGTTTTAATGCCTACTTTGAATGTACGTGTGTATTGGAGAGACAAATAAATGCTTTATCTATCTATCTACTCCTAGCCAAGAGCGTTCACCGCGGCAACACTGGACCGCGCCGTGCTCCCTTTGAATAGAGTTTTGAATATTTACGTCGAGCAAAGTAATAAAAAATATGAAATAATACATTACAGGCACAAAAGACTATTAACTAGATGGGCCTCGTACTTATTCCGTCAAAAACAAAAAAAAAACTAAAAAGAAATAAAACAATATTTAAAGAAAAACGTTTTTTTTTCAAAACAAAAGAAAAATATCTCAAAATGTTTATAAGGACTAGCAGATGTCAACCCTAAGAGGTTGTTAGCATATTACCAATAACCCTGTATATATTATAGGTGAAAGGCTGCTTTGACCACTACTTTAGGAAGCAAGAACAAAAGGATAAACTATTTCTTAGGTAAGTCTCATTCCTAGGCAAGTTAATCCGCTTATAAACCATATGTTTCTGTAGATCGGAAGCTGAGACATACGTAACAGCATATAACGCATTATTTTAGGAACCAAGAACAAATCTAAGGACATACTCCGTCTGACTCTTTTCGAGTTAGCAAGAATTTGCATGGTGGTAGGCCATTTTGCGAATGCCCGCCTGGCTAGCTACCACCCTCAAGTAGAAAATCTCACCTAATGGTGTGTTCCGGCAGTTGTCCTTGAGAGCCAATAATTCCACAACATCTTCGATCACATCATCACTTTCCATCAGGTGAGACAATGGTCAAAGGTTCATCGGGCAAAAAAAAATTGATTTGCAGCCTTATACCCTATCAATTAGTTCATACTGTACAATTTGAAGAAAAATAAGTTATGATGAGACTTAAAAGACTTAATAGCGTTATAATGAGATAGATTTCAAACGTTACATACCCAATCAGTAAAAAAAACATTACCTAAATTGATTTTGATACACTCATATCACACACATCATCCTCTGCTCAACACGGCCTTGCCATAATTAAGTTTTTTTTATTGCTGATTGGTAAGCCATCTTCCACAATCTCACCTGATCGTAAGTGATGATGTAGTTGAAGGTAGAATAACTGGCTCTAAAGGACAGCTGCCAGCACACAGATGTAATAATGCAATACCTATAAAATGTATAATAAGCCCATATGGTATTCGAGTACTTGCAAAACTCACACATATATACAACGCCTGGGGCGCGTCCCGAATTAAACAGTACACCGCGGCCAACCTCGCCTTCTTCGTTATATTCACTAATTGAATAATAAATAATAAAATACTGGTAGAATCTGAAATCATAATTCGAAATTCAATGATATTTATATATATCTATGTATGAGTGGGATACCTGGCGCAAGTCCCAAGTGATTAAACTGTTTATCTTCACAATAACAAACATTAGTTCTTCTTTCATAAATCTTCAACTTCAACTCTTGTTTTGTGGTTTCTGTGGACACCACCACAATTTCGCCAATGTCACGTAGTTAGATAGACCATCAAACGAAGGAGATTGTTTAGTTTTAATGAGTCATAAATCTTACGTCTTATGTGATTTTCAACTTCTTCTCTACGTGGCTTCTGCGGGCTTGCCACAATTTCGCCAATTACTCTCAGAACAATGACATTGACATGAACATTGACATACACAAACTATCCTACAGATCCTACATCAACAAGAGTGTGTTGCCACTACACGAAACTAAATTATCCCACATATAAACGTCTTCTCGCTCTGTATAGTATTAATTATTTCATAGGTATATACTTTCAAGTGTAGAAAGTCGGATCCTTTTAGAAAAAGTTGTTCAGTGTTTTGAAACAGTATGTTCAGAAAAAGAGTGGACTTGTGCGATTTTCAATTCAAATTTATATAAACTATTACAAAAGCTAATTTCCTGTTATCGTATCTATCACTACATAGTATAAAACAAAGTCAGTTCCCGCTGTCTGTCTGTCCCTATGTAGGTACGCTTAGATATTTAAAACTACGCAACAATTTTAATGCAGTTAATAGATATAGAGTATATAATTCAGTTAGTAGAATAATTCAAGAGGAAGGTGTATAATACATGCACAATATAATAGAGAAATAAAATTTTAGCGGTTTCTAACGTGATGTTGTAAATAAACCCATTTTTTGCGCCTACATTGTAAACGCTGGCTGAACCCTACGAGATAGATCTAAATAATATACTACAGTATAGTACGCCTTAAAAAAGGCTAGAAAAAATTCCGTCTATCTCTTACGAATAACCCACAGTAACATTTTTTATCCTTTACTTGTTACGAGAAATAATAGCTTATTTACGAATCGACTTTCAGCAATATAGCATATTACATTAATTAATAAATCTACAACATGTTATTTAACTAAATATTTTCGAAGATATTACGGATTATTTAGTATCAGCATTGATACCAGTGCAAGGCCGGGGCGAGTCGCTACTGAATAATATTTAAATAAGAGGATGTTTTTTTTTTATGCCTGATAGGTTAGCCTTTAACCACTATCTCACTTGATGGTAAGTGATGATGTGGTCGAAGATGTTGTACAGGCTAACCCAGAATTACTGGCTCTCAAGGACAGCCGCCGGAACACACCGTCAGGTGCTTGGCGACAGATTTTCAACTTGAGGGTGGTAGCTAGCCAGGCGGGCATTCGCAAAGTGCCCTACCACCATGCTGTAACGACTGCCATCCTAAGACAACAACCGGGACCGACGGCTTAATGTGCCCTCCGAAGCACGGAAGCGCTCAGTAGTAATGTCACCAGCGGTCACCCATCCAACTCCTGACCGCGGCGGACGTTGCTTAACTTTGCTGATCGATTCAGAATGGCCAAGCAAACTTCGCTACGAGCGCTTCATGTATGTTTGCTAAGGTTGTAACTTGTTTACAATGTCTGTGAAGTCAATGTCTGTGATTTCGTTATTTTTTTTTATTATAGGCGAGCCTTTATTTGACCGCAGTTTCATCTGGTGAAAGGTGACTCGATGCGATGTGCAAGTACCTTCTACGTTCCTAATTGTATTTATCGCTGAGAAAAACAAAGTTATATTTTTCGACGTTTCCATTATGAAGAAAGACAGGCAGAGTCGTGAATTATTCACTGTAAATAAATTCTAGACACAATAAATAATTCAGATTAATTAGCCGTACTCCAACAAATTATTTTATTGCTATTTAATGTAGGTAATAGCCTAATTGGGTTTCTGAAATATAAACAAATATGTACTAACTATTTTTAATTTATCTAATTATTATAAAGAGATTTTTAATTTATCTAATTATTATAAAGAGGAATGATTTATATTTTTGTATGTAATGAATAAACTTTAAAACTACGGGACCGATTTGTTTTTTTTTTATAATTATAATCCTACATTATCACTGGTGAACATAGGCTATATAATATATAAAAAGTAGGGATCCGTATGAAAACTTCGGTAATGTAACCCATCGTGTGAAAAATATACCAAAAAATCTTTATATCGCGAAAGCTGCGGAAATTGTTGTAATTGGAGCAAAGTGATGTACTACAATTTTATAGAGACCACCAATATCTACACAAAAATCCGCAATACCATATATCTTTATATTTTTTACAGTTATGTCACAATGCATAACTACTTTTTATGTGTAATACCCGTGCGAAGAGGGGGAGGGCTGCTAGTTATTTAAAAATACTTGAATAGATATATGTGCGGGAATTATGACTAGTCTTTACTTAATTTTATTTCCTTAAATTATTTAAAGTACATAATAATGAGGAGGAGATTGCATTAGCTGCACCGACACGAGTCTAACGGTGCAGCTGATGCAATCTTCTCCATTTTGATCTATTTAAGAGGATTATATAGCGCGTACTTCACCATACAAAAAGAAAAAGCTCTTTTCTACCTCTTAATATTGCCCGATTTCGGTGATTTTTATATTCATGTATTAAACTTCTCATTGACTAGGCTTGTACGTTTTATTTATTCCAGTTTTCTAAATTACTTTAAAGTTAGAAGAAACTTTAAAGTTCTAAAGAAAGCAGAATATGAATCAACTAAAATCAATGAATTCAATCAACGAAATCGGGCAATATTAAGAGGTAGAAAAGAGCTTTTTGTATGGAGAAGTACGCGCTATATAATATTCTTAAGGCGCATTTAATTACATACACCTTCATAAATTTAGTAGGCTAGTGGGCTAGTTGATGGAAAGGTACCCCGAATGCTGCCGCGCTGAAGAGTAATGCAAGTTTTTTGCAAATATGTGCGAGCGTTTTAATCACCCTTCGCTGCTTTATCCAAATGCTTAGCAATGGCTTAAAAAGCCAGGTTCTCACAAAATGTACCTATAGATTTTTATAAATTTCGTGAGCCCTTGGTCCCCACCAAGGACCAAAAGTTTCAACCCCAAACTGTATAAACATGTAAACGAGTTCGTTCTGCCACCATGGTTATTCCTACCGCCAAGCAGTAATGTTTACATTACTGCTTATATTATAAGGATTGTTATTATTTTTTAAACATACATAATTCTGCCTTAAAATTGGCCTATATTACTGATTCACTGTATTAGGTCGCCGCAAATAATAGTTGCCATTATGTTCAAGTTATAATCACATTTATTGATAGAGATTTCTTGCTGCTTCGTCGTCTGTATTGAAATACTTTTCGATTTGACGTGGTATAAAAGTTTATGCCTGTTTACCGAATCATCACTAACCATCAGTTGAGATTGTGGTCAAAGAGTAGACTATCACCAGTAAACAATAGGTAGGTACAGTTACATCATTTTGATGAGTGTTCTAAAAAGACACAGCGACAGATCACCCTCGCTTCTCCGTTATTGTTCGTTATGAAATGTTGGACTCTAATTAATTCAGACCGGACGTGATGTTGACCTTTATCTGCGACTCTGACTAACTTTGGACATGGCTGCTGGATACAGAAGCGAAGTTTACGAGCGATAAATTATTGTTTGAATTTGCAACTAGCAAATCTAACATAGCCCCGTGGGGTGCCGGGTCAGAATTTCACCTCCCCACATCATCCCGTGGGTGTCGTAAGAGGCGACTAAGAGAAAAATACTGGACGGTGGGTAGCAGCGCCTTCTAAAGAACTGCCAACTTACACTGCGATCCCCAAGACGCCTGCCAAGCGTGGGAATTATGGCAAATACACCCTTAATAGGGGAGGCTGTGTTCAGCAGTGGACGATCCGGCTGTTACAGTAAATCTAACATAATTATACTATTTTTACAAATTATTAGAGTACATATCTAATATTATATATGTGAAAATTTTAATTAGCTGTAAGTTTTTTTAGCTAAGTTTACTAGCAGTTAATTTTTTGAATACAATAAAATAAAACAAAATAAAAAAAAAATGTTTGATCACAAAACAAGAAAATAATTTGGACTGCCTATGAGTCTGCTATGACTTATAGGTTGTCTAAATGCTTTTATTGTAGTAGCTGTAGTGTTGTATATAGTTCATAGTATTTTGTTTAATAAAGGCATACCGCCGGAAAAAAAAAAAGAAAATAATTGTTCTTATTAATTTGTAAATGTTATTTTCGCTATCATGCGATAGTGCTTGTAGTCAAATTCAGAAATATAGTCGATCAGATAAAGTCTAGTTGTATGGTTGATGACCGGACACCATCCCCTATGACGTTTAAAGTTATGCAGTTGGAGCATAAACTTTCGGCTTGAACGAGTATGTTCCGGTGGCCGAGCGGTTTACACATGTGGCGCGACACCAGAGGAGGAGATATCGATTCCCGCCCGGGACATAAAACATTATGTGCTCTAATAATTTGTAAATGTGATTTTCGCTTAGCACGCGATAGTGCTTGTAATCATATTAAGAAATATACTATGTTTTTCAAGGGTCATATTGTTGTATCATTAACCTTCATTAGGTCATTTAGCCAACTATCCACATAGGCTGTCTGGAAATCATCAATATATCCTTTGGCGATAAGACTTGAGATACTTGAGATGAGACTTGAGAAGATAATTGTACTGTTATAGTTACATACTGAGTACTGTAATTAAGATTATTTTAAATTTAGATTTAGAAAAACAATGGATCATATTTTTAAAAACACTTAGCGTGAAGTTGATTGGGGAGAACGTAATTACTATTGAATCGCGAAGTAAAAATTAAAACACGAAACTAGAAGAGCCAATCTGACCAGCGACTACCTAATTCAGCAAATACATCAGTTTGGGTTTATGTGCTGGATTAGGTATGGCTTGAGTAGAAACTGAAATTCGAAAATGCCAAACACACCGAAATGTGGCGTCAGACATTATATCGACCCTAAGGGCCTGTTTCAGAATGTTCGAGTAAGTTCCGGTTATACTACCCAGAACATATTTATCAAACAAAACACTATCTTTACGTTTCACAGTCATCGATTTAGCCCATACATTGGTTAAAACTTGAATCACACTACATGTCAACTGTCATTTTTATTATTCAGTTATTTTATGTGTTGGAAAGCAACCCGAAGCTTTTTAGGACATTCTGAAGCGGACCCTAAATAGAATAAGAGTAAGAACATGAACAAGACTGAAATAATGTCTCATGTACATTTTGCAATACCATAAAACAACTGGTAACAATACTGACGAAGTTGTTGACGATTACATGAATCTTGGACATCCTGTTACTGGTTCGGTAAGACGAGCTAGTCCAAAGAATTTGGACCTTCGTGTTTAAAATAACATTTAAATAGGTATACATTTATAATGAGTCGCGGTCCCTCTTATCAAAAGTAGCTGTCAACCGTCGTAGCACAAAGGTTAGCTTGAACAACATCTTTGACCACACCATCACTTACCATCAGGTGAGGTAGTGGTCAAATGCCAACCTATAGCTATATATATACATGAAGTGTCCATAGCTCATATTATTATATCAGCTGTTTGTATTATTTTATTTATTATGTTAATCAACATAACTTTAGTAACTGCTTCCTGGTCTGTAATTAGTAGTACAGGGTACATACAGTGAGTGATAATTCCCACAACTGCGTTATTGTCTGTACTTAATCAAACTGCGCTGGAAAATTTCTGGACTGGACGTTATATTAACTTGTCACTTTAGATGAAGCAGCTGGGTGGCATAAAGTTTACATCATAATTGGGTCATGTTGGCGTAATTCTTTTTGTAAATTATTGTTTTTGGTTCCGTACTTTTCTTAACTTAAAGATAAGGGTCACTCAATTGCCTTCCATTAAAAATCGGCCAAGTGCGAGTCAGACTCGCGCACGAAGGGTTCCGTACCATTAGCTATACAACATTAGACTTCATATTTTAACCTTTTTTGTTTTAACGTGCGCGAGTCCGACTCGCACTTGGCCAACTTTTTGTATTTGTTACGCGGTAACAGAAATACATCATCTGTGAAACAACTGTCTAGCTATCACCGTTCTTGAGATACAGCCTGGTGACAGGCGGACGGACGGACGGACGGACAGCGAAGTCTCAGTAATAGGGTCCCGTTTTTACCCTTTGGGTACGGAACCCTAAAAATGATGTATTGCTAATACCTTAGCATTTAACCACAACCTCTGCTGATGATGATGTTATTGAGGTGAAATACAGGAATAACCTAACATGATAACTCGCTCTTAAGAACATTTGCCAGAATACACCGATAGTGTTTGACGATAGATTTTCTACTTGAGGATGGTAGTAGAATTCGCAAAATGCTATAATAATTGCCATCCTACCAACATCCCAGACAACCAGAACCGACAGTCTAACATAGCCTCCGAAGCACGAAAGCGCTCAGTAGTACGAGTAAGTGCCTCTACTCGTAGTGGTCACCCATCCACTGTGAACACTGAGAAAATAAAAAACTGATAAGGAAAAACTTAGCTTCGCTAAGAGTGCCTAAAAATCAAATCGAAAGAGCCAGTGTCCAGTCAGCACACAGATTAATCCAATACTGATGGTAAGTGATGATGTGGTCGAAGATGTTGTTCAGGCTAACCTAGAATTACTGGCTCTCAAGGACAGCTGCCGGAACACACCGTTAGGTGCTTGGCGACAGATTTTCAACTTGAGGGTGCACCATGCTGTAACGACTGCCATCCTAAGACAACAACCGGGACCGAAGGCTTAACGTGCCCTCCGAAGCACGGAAGCGCTCAGTAGTAATGTCACCAGCGGTCACCCATCCAACTCATGACCGCGGCGGACGTTGCTTAACTTTGCTGATCGATTCAGAATGGCTACGCAAACTTCGCTACGTGCGCTTCAAAATTAAAAATCATTCCCAAAAACAGTTTTAATAATATTTGAAATAAGATTTCAATAGTAGTGCTCCCTGAATAAATTGATACTTATCTTATAACTTTTAAATCCTTCTTTGATATCTCAGCTGACCTCACGATCATGATAAAACAATAACTAATTATGAAATTTAGTTCATCGCAGCTGCAAAATTTAGGACGTTGATATCCTTTGGTTTATCGTCAACATTCTTACCCTAACCCATAGCAAATATGCGGTCGGTACATCATTCGATTCTCTAACAGCAATTAACGGTGTATATTTTTTAATAGCCGCGGTGTATATTAGTGCTTAATGAAATATGTTATGGTTTAATCTACAAACCTACAAGTGTACAATATCAAAACTCTTTCATTACCTTCCTTCACGATTATTCAATTTCCAAAGTTAAATTGCTTCCCATTACTGGAAATTTCAGCCTCATCGCGAATCCCAATGTAAGGTATAGATATACTTGTGTTGAATTTCAATTAGACTAACTTAGACATTGTTCATTATTAATTTCAGCATGAAAGCGCTTTCAATCGTAAAAGTTGTTTCAGTCAACGCCTCCGCACTCAAGTGGTTTAGCGTGATATACTGCCAAAATGACTCATCAGATATGTCTCACCTACGACCTTTGAACTTAGGACTGAATTCGGTATACCGGATTTTTTTTTCAGAAAGATAATATATATCTAGTAAAAAATATATATCTAGACACTGCAACGAAATGCGCATCGTAAGAGTTACTAATTAAATGAAATCTAATAGTGTATTTGTAAAACATATGCGAATATATACTTACTTAGCTAAGCAAGTATGGTTAGTTCTTACTACATAATCGAAGCACTTAACGTGCTTCTATACAGCTATAAGACTGAATTCAAATTATAACTGAAACATACCGAAATACAAAATAACCGGTTGTTCAATCTCTGCTAACGCACTCTTCTATATTAGACGTGTAGCAAATTCATGGGAACTTGTAACCCTGATTTGTATCGCAACAAAACAGATGGCGGTCTCTTTTGGCCTTTTTACGGCGTCTCTATGTAGATATGAATTTTGATAGGACCTTTTTTTACCAAGGTTTCTTCTATTTGGTGTTTCTACCTACGAGTATTTTTGGTTCAAAGATAAAGAGAATAAAATGTTAATTAATTTGATTATAAACTATCATACAGACAGTGGGTAGGTAGGTATTATTGCTAATCTATTTGTGTTTAACTGTCATCAAAGTATAAAAATGTAGGTAGGTTAGTAAAGAAAAAAAATGCGTCTATAGCAATCTCTCCGTCCATAATATAAACCGAGCCACGGTATCATAACTTACCGTCGCTGTGTGTATTCTGTCGGCTACTACATACATTCTGAACAAATAGTATAGATTTGATGAAAGATAACCGCACGATTGCCTATTTCGGTCGGGCTTGCTTTTGAAAAGAATATTCGTGTAGATTTCTACAAAGCCACGAAAACAATAAACATGTTTGGCGATGCGTGTTGAGAAGCTAGATATTTTTCTCTTGCGTGAATAACACAAATCGGGTTTCCTTTTGATATTTAGTAGTTACGGGAGCGTAGTCAGCAGGTTTTGTAAAAAGTACTCGAGGGGGAGAAACTGAAATAGTATTTGATGGCGCAATGATATTTTTCGTCGTTACAGGAACTACTTAACCTATTTTATCCATGAGAAAAGCTTTGAGCAAAAAATTAGTTCACGTATTTTTTCTTGCCTTTTTTTATATTCATGACTAAAACACTTTCAAACTAAGTAAAGAATACTTTTAAGAAAATGTTTACAAGAAAAGGTAATCCTCATAATCTGAAGTTGCAGAAAAGATCCTGGGAGAGGTTTATGTTGCCCGGAAGTCCTTAGCTAACCCGGATTACGTGGGCGACCTTGACCGACATAAATCCACAGAATGGAACAAGACACACAATATGTAGTTTGGTTCAAGCATTTATATAAAAGCATTTTAGTAAGTAAATAATAAACTTGTGTAACACTATTGTTGTTTTTATATACAGGGTTATTGGTAATATGCTAACAACCTCTTAGGGTTGACATCTGCTAGTCCTAACAAACATTTTTTTTGTGTTTTAATGTCTACTCTAAGCTAAGAGCGTTCACCGCGGCAACACTGGACCGCGCCGTGCTCCCTTTGAATAGAATTTTGAATATCTACGTCGACTAAGGTAATAAAAAAATATGAAATAATACGTTACTAGCTAGAGGCTTTTAACATTAGATGGGCCTCGTACTTATTCATTCAAAAACACATAAAAAACACGAAAAAAAAATTTTATTTTAATTTTTTCAAAAGAAAATAAAATATATATCAAAATGTTTGTTAAGTCAAAGTCAAAGTCAAAATCATTTATTCAATTTAGGCGTCTACGACGCTCTTATGAAGGTCAATTACAAATTTTAATATTGAAATATACTACATTGTACTGCCACGTTCAGCAAACAAAAATTATAGAGCCACTGCGAGAAGAACGGGCAAGAAACTCGGGGCCATTCTTTTAAACGTTTTTTAACAATGTGTTAAGTACATACTATATAGTAAAATTATTACAATACTTAATTTACATTACGTAGCTGACAGGCGCTAACTTGGCAGAGGCGAACCAGTCCAAGCATTTTTGTCGTTTAAGTAATCACAAACTGTGTAGTAAGATTTCTTTATCAAAATATTCTTCACATGCAACTTGAATTTTCTTTCTGTGAGCATTGTAATATGTTTGGGCAATTTATTATAAAACCGCACAAAATTGCCTAAGAAGGACCCTTTATTTGTCTTTGCTAATCTAAAACCTGGCACCGCTATTTTATCTATATTCCTAGTGTTATAATCGTGATTGTCACTGTTTGATTTAAATTTCCTCAGATTTTTACGAACATACATAATATTTTCAAATATATACAGACTTGGTAAAGTTAAAATATCAATTTCTTTAAAAAGATCACTAGCACTAGCAGAGAAGACTAGCAGATGTCAACCCTAAGAGGTTGTTAGCATATTACCAATAACCCTGTATATTTCTTGGTTGATGTGCTGCCTATATTAATCAGACTTTCGAAAAAACTATATTGGTATTCTTTTAGAAAATTATCATCTATTATTAATAAAGTAAAGCCTGTCTTGTTAAAGAAAATGGTTGATTCTTTGTGGTAAGATTTTTCTGAACGTGTAGTTAACGTAAATTTTAATGGAAAGTCAATAGGAAAACAGATTGGCACGACAGGGCTAGCTGTTAGCTGTATCTATTATAGAAGAAGGCACTTCCTTTCCCGACGGGGCTTGTTTCTCTTGGCTCTATTTTTTATTACTAATCGTATTTTAGCCCTTTCTACACAAACGTAATTTCATGATGTTTTGAATACCAAGTGTCCAACTCGGCACACATGTCCTTAAACCTATTTACATATTTATGTTTTTGACATTGCCAGTTTTTCATAAATATTTTTTATAAAAGAGAAAGAAACAGGGTAGACCATTTCGTCTGCTCGTGATTTGGGTCAACCGCTCTTCTCTCCAACCACCCCGCGATCATGATGCATGTAACTGCGTCGAAATATCGGCAGCTCAAAAATAAAAATTGACAGTTTTTCGTTTTATTATTTATCTATAAATTTTTATGTAAGATTTTTTCCGAATAATGTTAAAAATACACAGTTTTACGGAAAAATGGCAAACCAAAACCATAAAATTTGATATTAAGTACCTATGCAAAATTTCAGCGAGTCTGATAACTTGAAATTGTGTCTTGACACTGTGAATACACTTTATAAAACTATAGGCTTATGAAAGTTGCCTGTAATGTCCAAATAGACTCAAAAGTTCACTAGGACACGTTAAGATTCAGCGTTATTTTCGTACCTGATTCTGTGCTAGATTAGTCTTTGGGAATTCTTACATCTTACCTGTTAGTTCTGTTTTCGAAGAAGACACATAAACGTTTTCTTTTTGATGTAACAAACATGACTTCCATAATATTTAGTGGAATTTCATACCGTTACAACGACTTTGGTCTGAAAAAAATTTGAATTAATAAGTAGTAAATAATTGAAAAATTCAGATTGGAAAGGTATTTGTATTACGTTTTTTTATCTTCATCTTTCAGTAGACCAATTTATATATATATATAAATCTATTAATTTTGCACTCACTTCCCATCGTTTATTTGCAATTATGGTGGCAATTATTTATCCTAATCATTTCTAAATTTTCGCTTAGCATGCGTCAATGATGTCTTAACACGAGTAGTATTAAGTAATAATACAATATTTTTTTTTTGCCAGACTTTCAGATGGGTTGTTATCGGTGACTGATAGTTGTACTCGTTAGATTATTATCACTCACATACCATGGAGTTTGAGACATTTTATACTGTGATAATTAATATTCCGATTACTCTACGAATAAAATTTATTGGTAGGATTTACTGGAAAGTTCTCGAAGAAGCGCATTGAAACTGAATTCCAAGCTTGAAGTAATAACTGTACCTGAGTACTATTACAATATATATTAAGCAAAAAAATGCTGGCTAAGCTGTTTTCATTATCAAAGTAGGTTCCAATCGTGGCGAAAAGTAAAAAAATCGGTTTACTTAGGTTTTCGCGGTTATTACACATAGTAATTAAACAACTTTAAACGGTTTAAAGTCGTTTAATTAATCGGTTTATTATTTAAATTTTTTTTACAGTTTCAAAGTTAGAGGTAAAGTTCATGGCTTGATCACGATCTCAATTGTTATAAATGTGATGATGTGGTCGAGGATGGTAAGCAGACAAGGCCTGGAATTGCTGGCTTTCAAGGACTGCTGCCGGAACACACTGTTAGGTGCGTGGCGATAGATTTTCTCCTTGGCTAGCTAGGCAAGTATTCGCAAAATGCTCTTCCACCATGCGCGGTCAAAATCGAATCAGGTCAGCGGTGGGAACCGAACCATGACCTGTGGCACAGCAGTTCATAGGTTCACAGTTATCACTGCTTCCAATACACTGGTTATATTTCGCTTCTTTTGGAACTACACAATAAATCGGGATAGTAAATATCCTATGTTCGCGCCATCTATTGGCACTTTCTTTCTTTCTACCTCTTACCTTTTCCTACCCTCATTTTCCTACCCTCACGAAAACGACGACTATCTACGGTTGACATTTCGTGGCGGATGAGTGAACTGCTTGTCATTGCAAGTAGTCTGCGGTCGACCCTTGTTGACGGCGGATGCGTCTGTTCCTGTGAGCTCCCTCGAAGCCAAGGAAACCGCCATTTTGTTACTAACCGCGCTCGCGCTGCTTTCGTGTGTGCCCATCGCACTGGGATATCCGCGATCGTCTCTTTGGAACTGTGTACTAACAGCTTCCCGCGCTCGCGCCGCGAGTCTACAACAGCGTGAAATAATTCGAAGAGCCACTACGCCTGGACACCAGCAGGACGCCTTAGAGTGCCGCAGCTGTGCTCGTCAGCCCGAGGATATCCAGGTTAGTCGCTCGTTTTTCGCTCCTTTTCCTATACAGTCCACTTTTCATCACCTTGTTCCGCATTCCTTCGATTTACCAGTGTCCTTTCAACCCGCGCCCGCAGTTCGGCGTGCTCTGCCATATAGCTTGGTGGCCGCGCTAACATTCTTTTGGTTCCTTCGAGCCGTATTATTCTAAAAAGGCCTAATATTTCACGATATTTGTACTAAAATATTGTGTTCCCGCGTAACTTCCCGTTTTTGTCCCTACATTAATTACATTCTATAACCTGTTAGTATCATTTGCATATCACATTGTGTATTCCGTTTTCCAAAACCGCATTTAATTTCGCTATTTCTAAAAATTATATTTTTTACAATTAAATTCATTCTGTGTAAGGGTAATATGCGAGTATTCGTTAACATTTTTTTGACCCATTGTTCGCTTCGCATCTAATCTGTTACCGTGCGCGGTGACGTTGTTCACTCAGTTTTAACACTTCACCGGCTTGTCTCACTTTGACGTTTCTCTTTAAAAATGGCGAGCACTAATACTAAAAGCGTTCGTTCTAAGGGCAAAGAAGTAGGCGAGTTCGAAGATGCGACGGCTCTTGATGCTTTGGCGGTCAAACGTTTAACTTTAATCGGCAAACGTGATGCCATATTTGCTCGTTTGCAGCAAATTTATAACCGCTCGTTGAACGCTTTCACTGATGGATGATACTGAGAAAGACTTATTTCTGTGTGGAATCATTTCATTGGATCGTTTACAATCTGAGTTTAATGAGATTGTAAACGATTTAAATGTCACCGAGTTGACAATCGATCCCACGTATTCCGTAAGTTATCAATCAATTAATGTTTTTGAAGACATGTACTGCCGCTGTAAGTTTGTTTACAATAAACTCCACCCTCCCGCTATGAACGTCAAAGGTACGGAATCGCATGTTACACCGCAACATAAATCTGTCAAACTACCTAAGTTGGAGTTGATGACCTTTGATGGTAATCCAATGACATGGAAAATATTCCATGAATCGTTCTGTCGCACAATTCATGAAAATGCTGATTTAACTGACCACGAACGTATTCAGTATTTAGTAAATAAATTGTCAGGTCGTGCATTATCCGTTATTTCAGGTATTGTTCCAAACGCAGATAATTACCATCTAATCTGGTCGACTTTAGTCAACAAGTACGACGACCAGCGTAGCTTAGGTTCCGCTTATCTCGATCAGCTGCTCGATTTCAAACCAACTAGCATTACCGTTTCCGCTAAAAACCTGGAGCTATTTTTAGATAAGTTTTGCACAGCAGTGTCAAGCTTACATTCGCTCAAGCTCGATAATTTATCGGATTTTATGTTGTTGCAATTAGCTTTGAAAAGGATAGATTCGAGTACCGCCCGCTCGTTTGAAATGCATATGCGAGGTAAAAGTATGCCTACGTACGACGATCTAATTAAGTTTGTTCGCGAGCAGAGTAAGATATTAGAACGTACGGCGCCCGCTAGCCGCACTTCTGATGTCAACAATAACAAACAGATTGTTCCTAAGTCTACGCATTCTTTCGCTGCATCGTGCGCATCACAGTGCCCGCTTTGTAATCAATCTGATCACGCTAATTTATATAGATGCCCTGCATTTAATAAGCTTTCCACAGAGGACAGGTTGTCTTGTATAAAACAACATAAAGGTTGTACTAATTGTCTAAGTGTTTCGCATAACTGTACCGCTTGCAACTCGCAATATAGTTGCCGTCATTGTGGATGTAAACATCATTCAATGTTATGTCGTAAAATGTTACCTTCCCGGGAAGGAACCCGCACTCTCAACAGAGCTGCCGTCGCGTCATCCACGCGCAATCCTGCGCCAGCGCAGTCTTCGCGCGCACGAGCTGACAACGCCGCCGGCGCCGCCGCCCGCGCGCCCCTGCCTTCCGCCTCGAGCGCTGTTACCGCTCACTGCCCGCTTGCAGATGTTCCGAAGCCTCCCGCTTATCAGTCGCAACAACAAAACATTTCGCTATGCAATAACATGCGCCCTGTTACGCAACCGACCGCAGATACTACGTGTTTACTGGGAACCGTGCAAGTTTACGCTACTGATTCAAACGGTCGTAAGCATGTAGTGCGCGCTTTAATAGATTCTGCCTCTCAGAGTAATTTTATATCAGCGAATTGTTGCGCAAAGCTTAATTTAAAATGCAACAAGGTTACAAATACCGTTGTTAAGGGCATAGGTTCCGCGTCAAACCCAATTAAGGGTGTAATTTCAACCACATTACATTCGCGACTTGATAATAATTTTATTTCGGTCGACGCTTTCGTTATTGACCGCATCACCGACAACCTGCCGTCTGTGAGAGTTGATACCTCTTGTCTTGCATATCTACACGGCTTGCCGCTTGCTGATAAGGATTTCTCGGAACCGTCCGAGATAGAAATACTTATTGGGGCTCCGCTGTTTGCGGATATCTTGCTATCGGGTCGTGCCGCTGGTCCGCCTGGTGCACCTACCGCTTTCGAATCGATATTCGGTTTTATCGTAATCGGGACCGCTCCCGTTGCGACCGCTCAAACATGTACCGCTTTTAATGATGATAGTCGAATATCTCTCTGCGCCTTCGCAGAACAACCGCGCTTGGATTCTTCAGAAATTCTGGCAACTTGAGGAAGTGCAATGCACACCGGCCTTAAGTCCTACCGCTCTCGAAAATGAACGTATTTTTACAAATAATTTTTCCCGCGATTTTACGGGCCGCTACTCTGTAGCGTTGCCTTTCTCCCGCGACCCCGCTGCCGCTTTGGGTAATTCTTTTCTTACCGCTAAGAAGCGCTTTATGCATTTAGAACGCAAGCTCTTCGCTTCACCTCCCCTTCGCGTGGAGTATGATGCAATTATCCAGGAATACTTGCAGAAAGGTTATGTCTCGCTGATAAATAACGACGATAGTTTAGCCGGTTACTACATTCCGCACCATGCGATTGCCAGGTTGGATAAAACCACTACTAAATGGCGCATGGTCATGGATGCAAGTGCGAAAACTGATTCGAGCTTATCATTGAATGACGTCTTGCATACTGGGGATAATTTGCAAAATGACCTTTTCGTTATACTCTTAGAATTTCGTTTTTATGCAATCGTTTTCACATCCGACATAAAACAGATGTATCTACAGGTACTTGTCAACGAAGAGAGCCGCAAATTTCAGAAGTTTTTATATCGGTTTGATCCCGCTTCGCCGCTAAGCACTTACGTGTTCAACCGTGTTTGCTTTGGCCTGCGCAGCAGTCCTTTTCTCGCGATGCGCGTGCTACGCCAGCTGTGCGCTGACGAGCGCGCTCGCTTCCCGCACGCCGCGTCTGTCATCGAAAACAATACTTACATGGATGATGTGTGCTATTCCATGCCGTCCATGCCTGGTAGCGTACAGCTTCGCGATGATCTCCGCGAGTTGCTCAAGGCCGGGGGCTTCGAGCTAGTGAAATGGGCTAGTAACGTACCCGAGCTCACTGAATCGCTTCCGGTCTCCGATCGGCACTCCGCAGTTATCAATTTCGATGAGCCAGACTCGAACTTGAAGGTTTTAGGGCTACAGTGGTTGCCAAGCTCGGACGCATTTATGTTCACCGTGAACGTCAAAAGTCGGCCTGCGACTAAACGCAATATGTTGTCCGTGATAGCGCGTCAGTATGACGTTCTCGGACTCATAGCTCCTGTCATCTTGTACGCTAAATTAATTTTACAAAAGCTTCATGTTTTGAAGCTTGACTGGGATGAGCAACCGCCGCAAGCAGTGGTAGATATTTGGCATAATTATCTTCGCGAACTTCCCGCCATTCAGCAACTGCGATTCCCTCGCCACCTAGGAGTGGAAGAAAATTCGAAAATCACCGTCGTTGCGTTTTCTGATGCTAGCGAGCATGGATATGGATCTGTAGTGTATATTCGAACTCAGTCTGACCATGACTCTACTCCGCTCACCCGTCTAGTATGCGCCAAGTCAAAAGTGTCTCCGCTGAAAACAATTTCAATTGCAAAGCTAGAGCTTTGCGGCTGCTTGCTCATGTCAAAACTGGTTCGCCGCGTTCTCGATACCTACGTAAAGCGTCATACCATAGACAAAGTATATTGCTTCACCGACTCTATGGTAGCGTTGCAGTGGATTACCGCTTCACCGCACAGATTCAAAACCTTTGTTGCTACTCGTATTACAAAAATTACTTCCGCTATTCCCGTTGACAGCTTCCGTCATATACCTGGAACGGAAAACCCTTGTGCTGATGCACTTTCGCGAGGGCTGTCACCCGCTCAGCTGGTTAACCACCCGCTGTGGTTGACCGGCCCCGCTTGGTTAAGCCAAGAGCCTGCTGCTTGGCCCGCTAAGACAGTAGCTCCCGCTAAGGTTGACTTAAACCTACCTGAGTCGAAGAAAATCGTTTCACTTCCTGTGACACAACCCGCCGCGGAGAATTCCAACCCGCTGTTGAAACTCTCCACCCGTGTTTCTTCATGGCTGATGCTCCTACGCATAGCCGTCCGCATCTATCGCTTCATCAAGAAGCTGCCGCGTTCTAAATACTTCACAGCCGATGAAATGAATTTCGCAGAAATTCAAGTCCTGAAAGCTGTACAAAGTCATTACTTTGCGGACATTATTCAGAACCTTAAAACCAACACCCGGTGTTCAAACGCTATACAGCGACTCGTGCCCTTTCTAGACGCCGACGGACTCATACGAGTCGGAGGACGTCTCCGAAATGCGGATCTATCGTACAATCAGCAGCATCCCATTTTGTTACCGCGTAAAGACCGCATAATCGAAATGATAATTGAGCACTACCATCGTCATAACTGTCATACAGGTCCGCACGCTTTGATGTCGATTCTCAGACAACGATATTGGATACTCGCATCCCGTAATATCGTCCGCTCGGTTATACATAAGTGTAACTATTGTTTTAAGGCAAAACCTAAACCTACATTCCCGCTTATGGGAGACCTACCCGCTTGCCGCGTGAACGAATTTAAAGCGTTCACTCACACCGCTGTGGATTACGCTGGCCCAATTTCTATTATTCCAATTAGAAAACGAGGTGTGCGCTCTATTAAGGCTTATTTATGTATTTTCGTCTGTATGTCAGTGCGTTCGGTAAACGTAGAGCTGACGACAGATTTAAGCAGCTGCAGTTTCCTTTCTGCTTTTAAACGCTTTCTCGCTCGTCGCGGTACCGTTTCTGTCTTGTATTCGGACAATGCCCGCACTTTTATTGGAGCAAGAAATGCCCTATATGACGTCTATAAACTTGTAAGCTCAGATGAGTATAATAAGTCGCTCTCAGACGAGTTATCCGCCAACCGCATAACTTGGAAATTTAACCCACCAAGAAGCCCACACTTTGGCGGAAACTACGAAATCTTCGTGAAAGCTTTCAAGGGTCACTTAGCTAAAACAATAGGTTCACAGTTACTAACCTATGAGGAAATGTTAACCGTGCTTACGCAAATAGAGAGCGTCATAAACTCGCGACCGCTAACGCTATTGAGTGAGGATCCCTCTGAGCCCACTGCACTAACGCCCGCGCATTTCTTGATGGCTGCACCGCTTAAACACTTACCCGCGTGCGCGATCTCCGACGAGCCCGCGCATCTTCTTAAACGCTACACTTTGCTGGATAGGATGATCCAATCGTTCTCTAAACGATGGAAGTTAGAGTACCTTCACCTGCTTCAATCTAGAGGAAAATGGAATACACTTTCTAATCCAATCAAAGTAGGTTCCGTCGTGCTTATTATCACAGACAATCTTCCCCCGCTATCTTGGCCGCTAGGTGTTGTCGAAGAGACAATTCTAGGCGCCGACGGAATATGTAGAGTCTGTCTAGTGCGAACGGCGACTTCCGTTTACAAACGGCCGGTCGTTCGTTTGTGCATTTTACCCACTCAATAACTTACCTACTTGCCCCCTGGTCAACCCGCTATTCATATACCCGCTCTATAATTAACTTATCCAATCTTTCTCTACCTTTAAAAACCAATGGTTTTTAGGCCGGGGGCAATGTTCGCGCCATCTATTGGCACTTTCTTTCTTTCTACATCTTACCTTTTCCTACCCTCATTTTCCTACCCTCACGAAAACGACGACTACCTACGGTTGACATTTCGTGGCGGATGAGTGAACTGCTTGTCATTGCAAGTAGTCTGCGGTCGACCCTTGTTGACGGCGGATGCGTCTGTTCCTGTGAGCTCCCTCGAAGCCAAGGAAACCGCCATTTTGTTACTAACCGCGCTCGCGCTGCTTTCGTGAGTGCCCATCGCACTGGGATATCCGCGATCGTCTCTTTGGAACTGTGTACTAACAGCTTCCCGCGCTCGCGCCGCGAGTCTACAACAGCGTGAAATAATTCGAAGAGCCACTACGCCTGGACACCAGCAGGACGCCTTAGAGTGCCGCAGCTGTGCTCGTCAGCCCGAGGATATCCAGGTTAGTCGCTCGTTTTTCGCTCCTTTTCCTATACAGTCCACTTTTCATCACCTTGTTCCGCATTCCTTCGATTTACCAGTGTCCTTTCAACCCGCGCCCGCAGTTCGGCGTGCTCTGCCATATAGCTTGGTGGCCGCGCTAACATCCTATAACATAATTATGTACGAATTTTCATAGATTTCCTTCGTTTGTGTGTATGTTTATTAGTGCACTTGCTCTACTTTCGCGGACATCACAATATAATGGTTTGAATAATTGTAAATGCGTATATTTCGTGCAATTGTTGATATTTCCTTATTGCCTGAACGTTTTTTCGCAACCCAATGTAACAAAAGAATGCAGAGAACATGCTTTTTATCGAATAATTACAGTTTTGTTCGTTAATTGGCATTGTTTTGTAGTGCAAAAAATGTAATAGAATATAAAGTTTATAATAGATGACGTACTGAGGAAAAGTGATTTCTTTTTTCAAGTTCTACTACGGAAAGAAGTCACTCTTAGCTAGGTGAGCAAGAATAAGTGAGCATATTCCCTCCTCAAAGACCGGCAAACGCCTTCTCGAGACATGTGGTATTGCGGAGGTTCTTGGGCAACTAACTGTGATCATAAACTATCAGGCATATGAGCAGCCTCTTAATTTGCCTGCAAAAAAAGCTTTAATTTCAATAGTTCAACCACAGCGAGAAAAAACTATAAAACATAAAGAATAATATTAAAACTTGATCGTTTTCCAAAACTAATTTTCAGACCCGAATGTTATGTTTGTATTGAATTATTCTTTGAACGAAAGCAAATGCGTGTTAAGTTTTCATTTTAATTTCAATGAAGTTAAATAATTTAGTAATATTATTTGTATTATGGATTCGTGTGATCTGAAATATATGACATTATTATTATTATTACAATAAAGTGTTAAATGTAAATCACGTAATATAACAGTGCGGATCCAAGTGGAACAGACCCTGTTTATCTTAAAGCTAGGGCTGCGACACGGCTGATCTTAGCCCGTAATAACAGGAGCAATATCGACGTAACAAGGGTAATATAGTGCTACCCCTGCCGCGACGACAGTTTCTATGTGAAGTTGATTTACTTGGTCATATCTCTAGTAGGTGCGATACCACTTGTACATACTTTTGTTGCATACAGACGTGTTGAATGCCTACCCTCTTTTTTAATATTTTTATTTTATCAATGACGCATGCTCAATGAGAGGATAAATCCCGCACATGACCATATTTTTGCCTATCGTTGTAAATGTGTACCCTCTTATTCATAAACGATTTTATAAGCTTCGTAAAGCATACATACATGACCATATTTTTGCCTATCGTTGTAAATTTGTACCCTCTTATTCATAAACGATTTTATAAGCTTCGTAAAGCATACATACATGACCATATTTTTGCCTATCGTTGTAAATTTGTACCCTCTCATTCATAAACGATTTTATAAGCTTCGTAAAGCATACATACATGACCATATTTTTGCCTATTGTTGTAAATTTTTACCCTCTTATTTATAAACGATTTTATAAGCTTCGTAAAGCATACATTCTGCCAAAATGTGTCTTGGATACTGCCAAAATTATTGTAATTTTATGTCAGGAACACGTGATACTTATTATTATTATTAACCATTTTTTTCTAAATATAATTACAAGCACTATCACGTGCTAAGCAAAAATCATATTTTACAAATTATTACAGTACAAGTTTTTTTGCCCAAGGCGGGAATCGAACCCGCGTCCGTCCCGTCGTCCACCGTCCCCTATGACGGTTAAAGTAATACAATTTGGGCACAAAATTTCAGCAGAAAGGCCAGGTCCCAGGTGGCCGAGATGGTATTAGGCGTCCGACGCGATAGTGGAGGACGCGGGTTCGATTCCCGCCTTGGGCATAAAATTTTGTACTCCAATAATTTGTTTGATATGATTTTCGCTTAGCACGCGATAGTGCTTGTAATCATATTTAGAAATATAACAAGTGGGTAATAGCCGTTCATTGAGGCGTTCTACGCTCTTATCTCTATTTCTTCAACTGTGGATGTCTTCCAGCTGGTGATAATGAAGATGATATATACTCCGCAAACGTCCGTCCCGACAGGTTGTAGACTGTATTTGGTTATATCCGCAGACCTTTGACCAGAATTTAGACCGCAAGACGAGGAACTCATTCAGTATGACAAGTCCTATTCTGTTTTGTACTAACAGTAGTACCAGGTTCAATAAATATCGCCCCTGGACTATGAATGCCTGGTAGAACCGTGGTTAAAACAGCTCCCCTGGGCTCATTACTTTACTGAGCTGTTTTAGTTGCTAATTTATTGTTCTCATATAAATGTTTTCATCATAATGAATGAGCCAAACGGCATACTCTGTTCCGCATTCTTGCATATGTGAATAAAAATGAGAGTGAATGCGATAATTTGCAGTAATTATGAAATATTGTAATAAATGTGTATGTAAAAATGACGCGATTGTTTTAATGAGAAGTTAAGTCGTGTTCAGTGTGGTTTTAAGTAGAATGGAAGGCATCAATTACTTCTGAAACGTTTCTTTTAAGTTACAATAACAAAGCACAATTATATATTTGCATGGTGTGTAAGGCATTTTGGCGAATGCCTGCCTGGCTAGCTACCAGCCTCAAGTAGAAAATCTGTCGCCAAGTAATTCTAGGTAAGCCTGAACAACATCTACGATCACATCATCAGGTGAGATAGTCAAGGGCTAGCCTATCAGCGATCCATAAAATATTAATAAATAAACTCATATATACGGGTAATTAATTAATAATGAAATGAAGATATGGTACCATCGCATTTACCTACAATTTTTTATATGAATCGGCAACTTTCTTTTTTGAAGGCGTGAATGCTGTTCTCCTCCTCTCTCGGTTGTTGCAGCTTTAATAATTAGTTTCAATTAGCGGCATGTTTTAGAAGCTTTCCTTGTGAGGCAGTTCCCATTCAAGGTCTAGTTTTCCATCAAAGACCACATCGTTAGTTACCAATAGGTGAAATATTCGTCGAATGCAACATCTGAATCTAAAAAAGTTCTTAAAAATATATTTGTTTCTCAAAAACAATCTTAAATTATTCTTTACCATGTTTGGCACATGTCAAATATTATGTGTAATGTTTAATTAATGTTTGCATTGAATTTTAATATCGACAAAATTGGTATTTGTATGCCTATAATCATTGGATGAGATACTCGTAGAACCTAACCAAAGAAATGAAAGTACCCAGTAGGGTTAGAATGCCACCACCCATTTATTCCCTTGGATGTCGTCAGAGGAGACTATGGGAAAAATACCAGAAAATGGGAAGCGCCTTCTGAAGAACTGACAACTTCTAATGGGATCGTAGAATTGTTCTTTTTTGAAATCTAATCTAGTATCACGGTAAGAGTAATTAATTACTTATTACTAAACAAAATAGGACGTTTATTTATGCTCCCACTGATTTCTACTGGGTACGGGGAATTGGCCGAGCAACAAGAAAAAACAAAATCGTATAAAAACCCAATCAATAGTCAATTTCGAAATCAGTACTAATGTCATCAGTACTAAATGCGAAAGTAACTCTGTCTGTCTGTCTGTTACGCTTTCACGCCATAACTACTGGACCGATTTGAATAAAATTTGGTATGGAAATAGTTGTGGACCCAGGAAAAAACATAGGATAGTTTTTATCCAACTGCGCAAAATGAGGCTAATGTTTTTGCGCGATAACCGACATACGCGCGGGCGGAGCCTCGCCCGGAAAGCTAGTAACGTCATAATTATGCTTGATGAAAAACAAATTACAGCTGCTAAACTGACAGTGTTCTACTAGCATGTGTCACAATGACATTATATATAAATATCACTAGTTTCTAAACTGAGTTATGAGAAATTATTAGAAGTTACAGCGTGCAATCTGTTGAATATTATTTTAATCATAAACTACAGTTGGCTTAACCACAACTCCTCTTCGAACGGCTTTAGTTTTGTTGACTACGTCAAGACGCGTGCAATATGACTATTCCCCCTGAATGGTGAAGACCTTGTTCAACGTTGGACATAACGGTTGATATGATGATGGTGATAAAAAAATAAACACAAAATCTGTGATAAGTCACATGTCCTTACAATTTTTGACAACCTCTAATAATTTTATTTATAACGTGCCCAATAGTTACTAGCATTTTTTTTCAAACCAATTAGAAGTTGAATTGATCGTTTTAATAACTAAATATCTCAGCTAGACGTTACTGTATTGAGTGTTTGATGTAGATTTCACTCCATTTTCTAGATTATTTTGCTCGTACGCAATATAATCATTACACGTTGAAGGCCGCAGAGATTACAGTTGCATACCTTTCGTATATAAGATCTTTACTTAGCTGTGTAGTGAAGAGGTATCATAATATGAGCTAAGCTATTATTATATTCGTCCCCTTATTCCATGAATAATACTACCCACTTGGGTACCAAGTTTCTCCCAAACTGTCGTTTTCCTAAAGTAAGTCAGTAGCAACAAACACATATATTATGTTGCATATTTTCAAGGGAGACATTGCGCATTGGCAAGCATTGTAGACTCCGGTGCAGAAGGTCCATGGCGTGAATCCTATCGCAGGCATTTACTGCAAGGCACTTTGCAATGTAGGGTAATTGTGTATGCCCGCTTGGCTACACCACAAGTAAAACAATTGGTCCCAATTACCTAACGTTCTGTTCCAGCAGTTGTCCTTGAGAGTCTGTAAAGCTCGGTTTAGTCTATGAACACCTTCAACCACATCATCACTTATCATCAAGCGAAATTGTGGTCAAAGGCTAATATAATTATGTAGTGAAATCTGATTATGTGATTGTGATATGTTTTCCCAAAAAGAGCAAACAACGGTACAAAAAGATGGTGTAGAAAGTTTTTGTATTACATTGTACCGACCCAAGATGTGTGGGACAAGGGTCCGAAGATGATGACTCGCAAAGTGTTCCGAAAGAACACTGACAAAACCACACTAATTTAAGAATGATTTTATTACAGGTTACGTCACAGAATAAAAAGGTAACGCTACGATTAAATATGAGCAGAGGATATAAGAGACAATAAAGAGAAATATTACTATTTAGGTTTTATGCCATCTTACGAGAATTTACGGAATTATTTTCACTTTTCTTTATCTAAAATTGACATTTGCTAGGGTTCGTGTCGAAAGCTCGGATTTAAAAATTCAAAGTACCTACTATAGTAAACTGTAGTACCTACTATGAATTTTTAAGTCCGAGCGGAAATAGTTTTATTTTTTAAAAGCGGCAGTTTTTCCTACCTTAAGAGATATTACCACACAACTCAATCGGAATAGGTACCTACACCTCGACACGTGTCTTCAACAGGAACTGTTGGTTTTACAAACACTTATGTGACGAAATGGGAACGATAAAACAGGTCAATCCCTGGATTAGTGCGGTTAATTGCATTTCAGGGAACGTGGAATAAGTAGGCATGCTATTTGAACTTGCCTATAGATCATTAATATATTTTATAATATGTATTAGTGAGAACTAATACATATTATAAATGCGCGTATATAAGTGAAGATTTCAGTGTGTATGTTTGTTAATATTTTATGCTGAAAAGACTCAAACGATTTGAATTCATCTCTGAATATGGATAGTTTGAATCCTGGATTGTAACATAGAATACTTTTCATCACTACCATCACCAATTTTAAATTTAATGTGAAATCGCACGGCGGAGCTATAGAGGTTATGATTTTCGGCCATTTTGGATTCGTTTCTTTATTCAACCGAGTTTTACCAGCTGGTATAATTTAGGTATATTTATTCAAAAATTTTCAGATATCTATTAACACATATCATTTCATCTTCCATTTTTACCTTATCAACGTTTTTCAATCACGTTTTCATTAAGAAACCGTAAAGTAAGTAGCAGATTTTCCTTAAGAATTGAACCATTATATACAGCAAAACTTTGGAGCAAGCCTTTTGCACGTGATTTGAAATTTCTTTTAGTACAAAACGCAACAATGAGAAAAATGTAAAGAAATCTTCAAAAATGTTTAATTGACGTTCAAACTTTTCCTTTTAACCCTTTATGAAGAAATTGTTTGGTTGGTAATGTGATTCGTATTTAATTATGCTACAGTTTTTATATCAAATGAGTTTTTTTAAATTGTTGATAGGTAAGCCTTTGATCACAATCTCACCTGATGGTAAGTGATAATGTGGTCGAAGGTGTTAACAGGCTTAACCTAGAATTACTGGCTCTCAATCTGTAATTCTAAGTGCTTTAATTAATGGTTTTTACATTTTTTACCCATGTCTTTTAAGTGAATCTTTTCAATGGAGCGCCAGTCCTAGTACTCATACAATTAATTTTAAGGTTTCCATCCAATGGCCAATGCGATGCCCTATTAACGAAAATCCTTCTTTTTATGTACGTTCTCTAGTATATCTGTCTGTCTGCTGTGCATACTGCTTAAAGAATTGATTATCACTCACTCATACTGATCAACACCGAATGTGCCATTTCTATGTCATCCAAGTATAGGCATAAGCAAATCGTTATTTCAGTTGAGTGTAACTTGAGAACTACTTGATTGATTTTAATGGAATAAATTTATCTAAATACGCGTCGACTCAAGCCTGTAGTGCACGTAGTGCTTTGCTACAAACGTAGTTTCGTATATTTTAAATAACGAGTTTTCAAACTCATGTGTACATTGTTACTTATTTTTATTGGTGATATCCTAACCTAACCACTATCTCAACTGATGGTAAGTGACTAGAATTACTGGCTCTCAAGAACAGCTGCCGGAACATATCGTTAGAAGCTTGACGGACAAGGCTGAGATTTTTAAAGCCAAAATTGCACCGTCACATAGAGAGGAGTCGGGGAAGGGCTTAAGGACACTACTATGAATGTGAGGTAGGGCCATATAATATATATATATATATATATATATATATATATATATATATATATATATATATACGAGTATATATGCTAAGGTAGGACCTATTTGGCTCAATGCTGCTCTTAACTGTCATTTTTCATTGTAACTTTTTCTTTATGTGCCAAATAAAATATATTTTTTTTCTTTCTTTCCTCTCGAGATAATTTTGGGAGATCCAATTTTAATCAAAATTTGGGAGTTCCAACTATTTTGACGCTGTTATTATTAATACGTACCGGTAACTGCATTTACTACAGTAGCCGTACTGTATATACTTAAAATATAATTGTCTCTTTTACACAAAACTGCCCCTATCTCAACCATCGATAAAATAACAACTTTGTCAATAGGAAACGGAAGCTAGCAAAACTCGGGAACACTCTTCCGCCTTTCTTTAATAGCTTTTAAACCAATTGGGAGGCAATTTTTGCCCTAATCAAGCCCTCAAAACTTGTGATAAGGCACGCTTCGCCAATTTAGGGAAACTTAATTGTGTAAGGACCCTTAAGGGACTCGTGATTGCGGATTACGTGGTTACTTGGAGATATTATGGCCATGGTGCGATGAAGAACATATTTAATCAAAATTAGTAGTTAGAAGTACAACTTTTCACATAACGTTACTCATTATTTTGGTAAGGATAAAAATGTTGAAAAGTTGAGTGAAAAAACTTCAAAGTAATAAACCCTAAGGGCAGATTTACACATCAGTAAGTGCAGTAGAAACTTAACTTGCAGTCCAAGTTGAGTTGCTATGCGCGTTTGGACGCTTCAAGCGAGTTGTGTAGTAAGTCGTTGAATAAATTTTGTAGAATCGACCACGATCCTAATTTTCTGCGAGTCCAATACGAAGAAGCTCTGTTCTGTGTCCGCACAATCCTACTAGCTTAACTGACGTGTAGACCTGCGACTTTAATTTAGTGAAATTGTGTGCATTACACAATATTACTTTCAATCTTTTGCATAAGAACAGTGTTTATTTCTCTCTTCTTCTAAAGTATATTGATAGTACCTTTTACACATTCAACTACTGTACGCCGCGAAGCTGCCATTATTAATTTAACTCACGCGCCGTTGTTTGGAGCCTTCTTACTACTTAACCATCAAATAAAGTAAATAAAGCAACTAAGTAACTGTCCAATTTCTAAACTCGCTTTTGTACATATGAATTGTAAATTGGGCTTTAGAGATAATCATAGCAAATTCTTTTCACAAATTTTAATTATATCTGTCGGGGTATTAAACTTTGATTCCATTTCAAACACACCCTAACCGACCCTAGTTAAGTAAAGTCGCACATACATTTCTAACGCAATCTATCTCCCAGGTCTGTGTAAGCCAACGCCCTTAATCAACGGATTAAACATGGATTTATGGAACCGCATCAAGTTACTAAGTTAAACCTGTGGTTACTGTAAGACCTTCGCTCTTGCTTGGTCTTGGGGCTTCTGGAATAAGTTTACCTAAAGTTAAACTCGTTAGTTCATTATTATATACCGGGAGAGCTGAGGAAATAGATTAAATGAATGAATGTTCATTTGTCCAAAATCAAAGGTAAAGTTATGAGTAAGTATCGTGATAAGTTAGTATGTATTTAAATTTCCAGTACCTACATTCACGGCGTCTCTTGGCGTATAAGTTTTATCTTAAGTGCATACCCGTAATTCTGAACATTTTCTTATGGCAAGAGTATGCATAATTCAATTAGAGAATTAAAAAGGAATTATGTGAAAATATGGTGTTGACTGTAGTGTGCCTATATTGGCTGGCAATTGTAGACTCATATGAAAATATAAACCGTGTATATATTTTTATGCTTAAAATTTTATTGAAAATAACAAAAACATGACTGAACAAAAACAAAAAAACAATACAAATATCTAAAAGAATTCACTGTTTTCGCATGAAATACTTATACAGAAGCATATTGTATAAAATTTGCAAAAGATTGAAAGTAATTCTGAACATTTTCTTATGGCAAGAGTATGCATAATTCAATTAGAGAATTAAAAAGGAATTATGTGAAAATATGGTGTTGACTGTAGTGTGCCTATATTGGCTGGCAATTGTAGACTCATATGAAAATATAAACCGTGTATATATTTTTATGCTTAAAATTTTATTGAAAATAACAAAAACATGACTGAACAAAAACAAAAAAACAATACAAATATCTAAAAGAATTCACTGTTTTCGCATGAAATACTTATACAGAAGCATATTGTATAAAATTTAATGTAAGTTTCTAGTCAATAGATCAAACCACAGGGGGAAGATTCGGTATATAAGCTATATAGAATAGGATTGCTTTGCCTTTGAAAACAATTTATTGCTAAGTCTACCCTCCTATAAATCCTCTATAAGTTAGTTTTTAGCTACTTATACATATATATATGCCCAATCAATATAATGTCAGAGCATAATTAGTAGGGTAAATTAGGTAGCTTTGTAACGAGCAAACAAAATGTTAAACATGTCGTTTTTGAGTTTGTTAAATTGTCTATACCACTTCTTAGTAAATGTAAAGTAAGAATAAGCATTGTATTCAACACGGCAAGGCTGCCAGCATGCTACCAACTGGTAGCGTGCTCAGCATGCTGGACTGTGACTGTGTACTGGCTGGAGCATTGGCTGCGTGTGAGTCTGCAAGGACTTATAGGTTGTCTACATGCTTTTATTGCAGTAGCTGTAGTGTTGTATATAGTTCATAGAATTTTGTTAATAAAGGCATACCGCCAGTAAAAAAAGTAAAATAAAAATAAATATTGGTTGGTCGACGATGTTAAATAAGTATCCTAGATTTGTAAAACTGTAAATTGGACTTACCTAATATAACGTTCAATGTTATAATGTACAATATATTCAATAAATTAAATATATTATAATAAGTATGTAATGGAAACGATTCTCAAACATCGAAAACAGGGTTAGTTGCTAGGTGACATAATCTTCTACCTGAGAGTGGTAGAAGCCAGGCGATCGTGCTCCAGGTAAACACGGAAATTAAAATTCAAGATCCAATAACTCTCCTTGATATGCTCATCATAAATATTTGCCTCGGTATTAGAACCGGCGCTTGTTTGGCATTCATTTCAAATCAGCTACAATGTGATATCAATTTTTGTATTGCAAGCTTACCAAATCTTCATAGTCTTTTTTAATTTAAAACCAGAACATTGATTTTTGGTGCGCTTAGGAAGCGGCGGCGCTGGAAATCTAATTGATGGGGCGTCCTGCAGGCTCATGAATTTTAGATGAGCCTTTGCCCCTCTACGCTTTTGTAGCGGTGAAGATTGACTGATCGAGGCATTCCCTGTCTTGTACTGGACAGGTGAGATTAAACGATGTGATAAAAACTTCGTGAATAATATGAATAGGTTTACTACGACTTCGAATCGACCTCGTGGGATTTGGTAATTCCACTATCAGATATTGTTAGTGTAGGTTTTTTATATTGTTAGTGTAGGTTTTTTTATGTGATTGTGACGGATCAAGTACGAGGCCCAACTGATGTTAAGCGGGTTAACTTCTGCCTATAACAGATGCATTTCGTCATGTGACGAATTTCACTGCGCCCGTCGCACTGAGACATACAGTTGTTAAGTCTCATGTGCCTGTGTTTTTTCTGGCTCTCAAGAACTGCTGCCGGAACACACTGTTAATAGCTTGGCGACAGATTTTATACTTGAGGGTGGTAGCTAGCCAGGCGGGTATTTGTAAAACGCCTTTGCACCATGAAGCTCAAGCCCGGGGTCAAACCAGGGACCTGCGGCACGGCATTCCATAGCAATAACTGCTCGGCCATCATTGCTTCGGTAAATGAGCTATTTAATTGTTGCGGGAATTCATCGACCAACCTTAGTAACTTGTGACTTGTTTTGCGATAAATCATTGCAGAGGCTAACTAAAGAGGACTGAAAGTTGGAGAGGGGGATATTTCTATTACGGAGGTGTGTTTACTACGAATAAGTATTCTGCAAAAGTCAATTCTAATATCCGGCACGGACGGAGCCAGACAATGAAATTAAAATCCTAAAAGTACTGATATCCTAAATTAACGATCCCAACTGTGTTATTATTATTAGTATTTCGTGAATTCGCACGTGGTAATTAATCATTGGACCGAACGTGGCATGGTTATGATATCAAATTCTAAGAATTCTGGTGTAATTCTCAGAAGTTGCATTTAAACATTTCCAGATGTTAAAAACGTGGTAGGTATACATATTTTATGCTGACCTGGTACTTACATGAAATTTTAAACTAAGTATTAATTTGTCGGAATTTTGTCTAGCTTAAGCAAAAAAAGGAAGACGCTTATATTCACAACAACATGCGATCCAACGTGGCCGAAAGAGCAATTTATCCGCTAGTTATGTTCAATACTAGAAGAAAACAATACCTACAAAGCAAATTGATCGTAAAAACTGGAAAGTAAACAACAAACAATCAACATTCCAACACTGAAAAGTATAAAAAAATTAATTAATTAATTAAAGTCCATGCTGATTCACAAGTAATTTGATACTTTCATTATTAGAAGTAGATACACTTTTATGAAATCAAAAGAACATATTTATTTATTTGCAGTGATATCCATATTACTGGCACATATGACATATAATAATAATAATAATAATAATAATAATCTTTATTTTTTTCCTTCCACAAAAGTTTCTATAACTAAATAATGATAATGATGGAATTACTCTTTACAAGAAATGTCTTGGGAAGGAACAGGAGCCCAAACTAGGTTGATCCTGTGCTATGGCACTCCTGGCCCCCCACCTCGAACCTTTTTACTTAATATTAGTTTATACAGAATCTATTACGTTGGTACTAAAAGATATTAAAACAATTACATACTAGAATACTTGTGAAAGCTTTTCAATATAATATTGAATACTAAAACTAAAAACTTGGTTAGTAGATTTCTTATAACTAAAAATGTAGTAGATACACTTCCCGCGTATCCGTAACCAGCATCTCAAAAACTTACATGGCGTATTATCCTCATAACATGATTTGTTTAATCTTTGTATAAATGATTTAAAAAATATTTTGGTATAATTAGACTATTAAATTCTTAACAAACATGAGAATGTTATAATACATTAAATTCTAAACGGATTATCTTTTGTTTTTATATACCTATAGTATATTATAGGTTAGATTTCGACCACTATTTTCTCACCTGTACAAGCATTACTGTAATTACTGGCTCTCTTAACCTTTGAATCTAATTGTTCTATGTGTAATTGATTTATCATATATTTTAAACTACTCAATCACTGCAAGTAGGTTTTCGGTTTCATCATACGTGTATGCTTGTAACCATTTACTAATAATATTTTTGGATTCTTTTTTTGTTCGTGAAAAGATAGTGTTTTTTATTTGCAATGTTATATAATCTAGTTCCTTGGTAACAGAAAAATCTATGTGGAAGTTTACTCTTAAAGGCTTTATTTCTGCAGACTTCATAGGACCTTCTTTTTTGGTTTGAGGTCGGAATGTATGGTGTTGTTACATGTTGTTTTAAGATCAAAGCCAGAATGTATAATTGTCTCGCAGTCAATAATCCTGTTTCATTATATAACTTGACGGTGGGGAATAACCTGGGCTTGAAAAAACTTATTTTTAGGATTAATCTTTGAGCAATTTCTACTGTTAACATGTGTGTTTTTGGCATCCCACCCCATGCTAAAATACAGTAAGAGATAATTGACTGACAAAGTGTCTGAAACAGAGTTTTCATAAGCGTTTCTTTCGCTACATGTCTTAACTTTTTAAATATGTGCGAAACTTTACGTATTCTTTGGGCAAGATATTTTGCATGATCTGCGAATGAAAGGTTTTGGTCAATAATTACGCCTAGATATTTTACACTTGTTGTTTGTTTGATTGTCGGACAAGTGCATTTTTCGGTCGTGTTTGTAAAGCAAGAATGTGCCTTAATAATATTTCTTACGATTTCACTAGATGGTGGATTTCGAGCAGCAAAAGTTATAAATTTAGTTTTATCAGCGTTCAATGTTAAAGAGTTTGCTGCTAGCCAGTGGCATACCTTATTGAAACCTTCTTGAGCTATATTAAAAACTTCGTCCCAAGTATCTCCATAGAATGTCAAGGTGGTATCATCTGCGTACGCTATAATTTTACAGTTATTAAGATTAAGATCACATAGTTCATTTATATAGCATAAAAACAGTGTGGGGCCTAGTATGCTGCCTTGTGGCACTCCACAATTGATTTGGAAGTGAGAACTCATTACTTCACTTATTTTAACAGCTTGTGTTCGACATGTTAAGTAGCTTTCTAGCAATGTAAGTTGTGTTCCTCTTACACCCAATTTATATATTTTATTTAAAAGCTTGGGAAAAGAGACTGTATCGAACGCTTTTGCAAGATCGATAAAAATTGATATACATTTATACTTTTGATCAAGTTTATTTACCACAAAATCAGTAAAATTGTGGACAGCGTCTTCTGTACCTCGACCTCTGCGGAAACCATACTGGGCATCTGATAAAAGGTTTTTGGACTCTAAATATTTTGTTAATCTATTATTTATAATTCTTTCTAAGACTTTTGATAATATCGGTAATAGTGAAATTGGTCTGTAATTATTTATACAGTCTCTTTTCCCTCCTTTGTGTATTGGTATTACTATTGATTTTTTAAGTGCATCAGGGAACACGCCTTGCTCTAAACATCTATTAAAAAGTGTTGTAAGTAATGGCACAACCGATTGTTGCATCGTTTTTAAGGCCATAGCGGAGATTCCATCCCATCCCAACGAGCATTTGTCTTTGAGGTTCCTTATCAATGTCTCAACTTCTTCACAAGTAACTTCAAACAAGGCAAATGAGCCCGGGACATTATAACTAGTTGTTAAAGGGGGTATATTGGGTGGTATTTTATTTGCCAGTTCTGCCCCAATACTAGAAAAGAACCTATTAACTTCGTTTATGGATGTTTCATGCGTATCTTTAATTTTGAGTAAAGCAGAAGAGGTATCTTTAGGTGCATTCATATGTGTAATAGTTTTGATTGTCGACCATAATTTTTTATTATTATTTTTGGCTTTCGACAGTTGCTTTCGCTCGTATTCTTGTTTACATCTCTTAAGGATATTATTGCAATAATTTCTGTAACGTTTATATGTTAGTCTTAGGGTGTCGTTGTTAGGTTCTATTTTTAATTTTATATGCATCCTATCCCTGTTACGAATACACCTTAATAACCCTACTGTTATCCACGGCTTTAGGGTAAATTTATTTCTGGGGATTATTGAGGTGATTGTATTTCTTAATATAAGTGATTGCATGTGCTCCAGCAAAATATTTGTTGATAAATTTATATCATTGTTTGATAAAAGGTGAGCAAAATTTACATTATTGCAGTCGTCCTTCAGTTTACTGTAATTGATTTTAGTATAGCTGCGAGATATGGATTGACTATTCTTGTACGACTTTAAACAAAACAGTACACTTTCATGGTCTGTAACTGATGTTTGTAGTAAACAGACTGTGGATTTGTATTTAGATTTTACCATTACGTGGTCCAAGCAGCTCTTTCCTCGTGTGGGGACATCGTAAGCAGCAATTAGCCCGTGAAAACTCAGCAAATCAAGATATTTAAGACAATCAGTATTATTTTCAGAAATATTTATATTAATGTCGCCAATTAACACAATATTCCTGAATGAAGTAAGGCCTGTTAGAATAGTTTCCAGTGATTTGAGGAAAGGATCAATGTTTTTAAAACAATAAGGGCGATAAACAGCTATAACTGCAACCTCACTGCTAAGTCTAATAACTAGGCAGTTTGTTTCCAATGAAACTGGTTCATCCACCGTAGTATTTGCATAGATATCATTTTTAATGTATACCACTACGCCGTCATTTTGATTGTAGTTGTTGGTCGTGTGAAACGAATTATAACCGCGTAAAATAGGGATATTATTTAAGCACGAAAGCCAGCACTCCGATAGTACTATTATATCACTGTTAAAATTTAGTTGTTGTAGCAGAACACAAAAATTATCAAAATTTTTATTTATACTACGTATATTTTGTTGTAAAATTTTTACGTATTGGTTTGGTTTATTTATTATTGACAGACATTCACTTGGCTCACAGGTATAGGATTCGATAACAGAAAAATTGTCTATTTCTGAAATTAATGTGTTATCAGCCATAATATAGTAATACAAAGTTTGACTTCAGCACGCACAATACGCGTCTGACAGTCACATAAAACTTAATTGCTATCGGATATCCTATACCTGTTAACTCACCGCGTGAATAACGGTTATCATCATATACTGGTCACCATCGGCAAGAGTTGGAAGATCCGGTCATATAGCCTTTTCAGGAGGAGACTTTTCAGGTTTACGTGTAACTTTATCTTGTTGTTGAAATGCTAATGATACCAATTTGGAGTTATTATTACCCTACCCAATAAAAAAGAATATGATCCGATAAAAGTTATGCGTGGACATACATAAAAAAATAACACGTCTAACTGTAAAACTTTTTTATTTATTTTTATTCTTACTTTTTTTATACAGGTATTTTTCTTAAAGAATATGCCACCCTTATTGCTAATCTGTGAAACTTGAGTTACCATTCTAGGTTTAGTTACCAACATGCATGAGTGACAAAACAACCTTTTCCGGGTGCATTCCATTTATTTTGCTAAAATGACATCCATCAGCAGCCTACGTCATATCCGTGCAATATAGATGCTAACTTAATTAGACCTTAATAGTTTTATAAATTAAAATTCAATTTTTGGAGATAATCTCATCTTCATTGTAATAACAGAATAATATTTTCATAATAAAAGTAATAACATCCATAGCGGCATTTGTGACTTTCGCACCGCCTGACAGTTTTAAGCTGAACGATTTCATGTAGGTACGTTAAGAAAATTCATTTGTGTGCTTCAGGCTACCTTTTCCAGCATAGATCCTCGGTAAGTAAGTTAAACTGTAATCAAAGTGCATATTAAAAATATTAATTCGGTTTCTTCTTCACGAACGTAATCGAAACATGATCTGCAAATATTTACTAAAAATTCATGATCTCATCAACACAATCTGAAGCCGCACACTCCACAAACCCAATGAACTAGCAACCTTCGTGAATTAATAAACCGCCCAACTTTCACCACACTGGCTAAAGCGTGTTGATTGACGAAATTGGCGGCAAAATGGTGACAGCTTCCAAATGGACGCTCAAAGATTGATGAGTTAACCCTGACAGGTTACCGTAGAGCAGTAAGACAACTCCATACATTTATGGTAGAAACAAATGATGACATACGTGGCAGGGTTATTTACACAGCGCAGCGGCCCAAAAAAAATTGGCTAAGGTGGCAACTCACCCTACAAAAATCTCACCAATAGCTGAGATTCCACTTTCATTAATCGTTAGTGATATATTTACCCACTGGGCTAGGTGAGTATACAACTTAGAGTGGTTAACGCACCCAAATGATATTTTGAATATTGTTTTGCTTTATGGTGCCTATATTTTCCCCTTGTTTCTACTTAATTTGAAAGACAAAATATTTGATAAAAATGTACACATACTGAAAGATAAATAAAATATATTGTTTTTTGTTCTAGAAGTGACGAGATGGACGGAGGGCTGTCTGAAGGTAAGCGTAACGCTTGTCCATTACAGTTGCAATGTTCTATATGCACTGCACTGCGCCCGTTACTCTGAGACAACTTTTAACGTCTCGTTCGCCCCGATTTCACTTGCCACAGTGCTCTTCAAACCTAAACATAGTAGTGCCTGCACACTACTGCTTGGTGGTAGAATATCTGACAATGCGGTGGTACCTAGATGAGTACTGAGTACTTTGTTGCAAAATGCAACATGGTGCGCAGACCCCACTTAGCGTGGGATAAGTACAGGAAGAAGATCCAAGTAATTAAAAAGATTAACGTAGTGATGGTCAAAAATGTACATAATAGGCAAAGCAGACATTAAAAAATATAATATTATAAACTATAAGAAAAGACTAAACAAAAAAAAACTGATTCAAACAAACCATTACCTTTAAAATTATTGATTTTTTAGCATGATGGTAGGGCATTTTGTGAATGCCCGCCTGGGTAGCTACCACCCTCAAGTAGAAAATCTGTCGCCAAGCACCTAACGGTGTGTTCCGGCAGCTGTGATTCAGAGCCAGTAATTCTAGGCCAGCCTGAATAACATCTTCGACCACATTATCACTTACCATCAGGTGAGATAGTGGTCATGGACTAACCAATCAGGAATATAAAAAGTTTATAATCGGTACCTCGCAAGGTCGATGTTTAGTAGATAATTACGGTCCAAGAGATAGATTGTAAAAAGTTCTACGGATAGGTTGAATGGATAACATGGGTTTACTATAAGGTTTCTCGAAAGTGCTGAACCTTAAAAAGGAATAACGGCGGAATAAATATATAAAGTCCTGTACTTTCCCGTAGGGTGCTGGGCTATCTCGTAGGGTACCCGGCTAGATTTGTTACCCCTATATCTCCTGTGGGATTCATAATAGGCAACGAAGTGAAAATACTAGAAGATTGGCAGCAGCGCCTTCAGAAGAACTGCTACCTTACATCGCGATCTCCAAGGATGCCAAGCGTGGGGTTTATCGATTCCCTCTTTTATTGAGGAAGAAGTTGTTCAACAGTGGAGGTTCCGCCTGTTGATGTGATGTAATTTCCTTACTGATCAAATGAATATTTCAAAGTTTCGTATGTATTTCCGCCGAAAATCAACATAATTAAGATTAATGGTAAAGGGCTTGTCACTTTGTGTATAGTTTGCAAAATTCAAGAAGCAAACGCTTAATTATTTATTTGAGTTCGACTTAGTTCTGGGGTGCGTTTGCTATCGAATACTGGAGCGAGGCCTACGAATAAATATTTATTCATAGAGGGAGGTATAAAACATATTACATGCTTCTTGCGGCTTTACATCAACATCCATAATGTCTACCGTTGGACAAAAACCAGAATCATCACGCTTGGCAGGCGTCTTTGGGATCGTAGTTTTACATGGCTGATCTTCAGAAGGTGCTGCTGCTCACCTGTTATTTTCCATTTTGTAGCCTCTTAGGACTCAGGGAATGCTCCGGCTTTTCCTGAGATAAAATCGCTTATATCACGCTCGCTCGGGCCTACTCCATAAATTAGTATAAAAAGTAAAGTATGAAGCGTGCCCTACATTCATACAGCGTAAGAAAAATTGTCTACAACACGATTGCTGACCGTGATAATTTATATAACACCACCGTCCTATCTACTAGCTACCCAGCTGGGTAGCTACTACTGATAAGTAGAAAACATCTATGAGCATCTGCAACTGTGTGTTTCGGCAGTAATCCTTAAGAATCTGTAAAAATTCTAGGTGAAGCCGCTCTTAGAAGAAAATAAAATACTATTCGTAGTTGTTTATGCTCACGCTGATTGCGAGTACTCAATGATGAATAGATCAATGACGTAACTGTAAAGGATATCGCATAGTGGGGACGAAACTGGGTCAATATATAATACTCATGATTCGTTACACGATGCTGTGTTATAGATGCTTATATTTACGTGTATCTTTACAATCGGTTAAGTTTGGAGTATAAAATTCTTAGGAAGGATTACGACAGAATACTATACAACATTTCATCATAATTTACTAAGTTTCCGAGATAGCGAGGTTTAACTATTTTAGACGCGGACGGAAGGTAGTCACTAATAAAAAAAATATAATTAAGGACCTACTAAACGTAATAAATAAACCTATACATAGATTTTGATGAAACAAGTCCTTAGGTCTTGGCGATTTAATACTTTCTTCTTGTAAGTTAAGCCCCATTTAATGTTTTTTATTAATGTTATCGTTACGGTACTAGCTCGACGCCCACCTGGTGTTAAGCGGACTAACCTCTGCTAATAAGAGATGCATTTCGTCACAATGTCAGCACGAATTGCACTGCGCCCGTCAACCTTGAGATATAGGTTTTAAGTCACATGAGCCTGTAATTTCACTGGCTCTCAAGGACTGCTGCCGGAACACACCGTTAGGTGCTTGGCGACAGCTTTTCTACTTGAAGGTGATCGCAACCAGGCGGATATTTGCAAAATCCGTTTCCACCATGCAGTGAAGCTCAAGCCCGGTGCAGTATTTGAACCATGGACCAGCTGCGTGGCAGTCCGTAGCCAATGCTACTGAGCCATCATAGCTTCAATGTGTCCATTAGACTAGTATCCATTAGAACGCGATAGATCGCAGCTGTCCCGTATTATATCCAAACTAGCAACTTGTTGCTGGCTGGTCGCAAAATAAAAAAAATAACATTGAAATATACCCATATCAGAACACACTGTAACATGAGAGGATTATCATTCCACCCGGAATTCAAGAAAATTAAAAAAAAAATGATTTTCACATGGACGCCGTACAGATTAAGTATATCTATTAATTGAAATGGTTTTGAAGACAATTGTCAATATTATTGAAACCAATTTTGTCCCGTAAGTAAACGAAACACCAATCTTTTATATAACGAAGCGGTACACTGTACTGAAATTCTTATTAAAGAGAATTTTCTTACACTGTATAATTAGATGGAATGGATGTACTCGTAATATTTACGAACGATTAAGATTTCTCTTGAGCAAGGGTGGATCTTTTTCATGAAATATCGCAACATTAAAAAAAAACTGCCATCCCTATATCCCTACGAATTTTCCTTTAACCGATTTCCAATAAAGGAGGAAATTTCTCAAGTCAATGCGTATTTCTTATGTACGACTATGCCTAACTTTTTACTGGATAATTCAATCTTGATGATTATTTTTTTCATAAGTCAATTTTATTTGAATTTCATTAACTTCGAAGTGGTTTTTAAGTTACCCTCAAATAACTGAAATAGTAATTTGTACCTCAAGGGAGCAAAGTAATAGTTTTACGGCAAGAGTGCTATTTTGAATTCAGAGAGCAGCGAGGGATTCTATATTAAAATTTTAAGCACAGCGAGCGATTCAATATACCTCGCCTGAGGAAAAAAATAATTTAGGGACCTTATGGCGGTACACTCTACTTTTCATCACACTATGAGAAAAAATAATAAGAGACTTTTAAATGGTAGGTACAACTCTTGAATATAATAAACATAAATGGTTTATTATAATATTATTATTCTCGGATAAACTTAAAGTTATTACAAAAAATATATGAACTCAGTTTTTTTAAATAATTTGCTTTAGTGCTAATTCCCTGAACTTTTATTTCGCTGCCAGGATCAGACCGATTTATTTGTTTTTTTATCATTTATAACCAGCCAGTAAAAACTTTTCTAATAAGTCTATGAGTCGTAATAAGACACGGGTCGTGACCAAAATTCATGTTCCTAATTTAACTCTTTTCTCTATAAAACTACACATAAAATACCTACTTTGCTCGCACATATGAACCAATCATTGCTTTTCGAATAAATGGGAAAAAAAAGTATTTCTCAATATGCAAATAACCAGATGACTTATTTATCGCATATATTGTCAACTAGCTTTGCGGGCGCGGCTCCGCCCGCGCGTATGTCGATTATCGCGCAAAAACATTATTCTCATTTTGCGCAGTTGGATAAAAACTATCCTATGTTTTTCCCGGATCTCAAACTATTTCCATTCAAATCGGTCCAGTAGTTTTTGCGTGAAAGCGTAACAGACAGACAGACTGAGTTACTTTCGCATTTATAATATTATAGTACTGAGTACTGATGACGATCGATCTTTTATGCAGTATGGTGAGTATAACACAGACGGGTGAAAACGTATTTTATTCACTCTTTTTTCTTTATACTGGCCCAATAAAGCAGCAACGGATCATTTTGTGTCAAATTTATACAATGCAAACATCGCTATTATAAATTACCTATATCGTTTACCCCTAAAACTACTCCTTTACGCGAACCTTTTTACCAAAAGAAATAAACAAAAATAACTACACACCATCCGTTTCCCTTTCCAATTCATTGCCGTACTAATGTGCTCTTGCCCTTTTGGTCCTAAGTAAATTCATCCTAAACATATGCCTCGTATAATAATTCAGGCGAAGCTCTAATAAGATGCAACTTTGTCACAATACATTGAACATGTATATCGAGAATTTATTTTATTTCGGTGGTTTGCTCTCTTTGACTGCATTTTTGGTCGTGTGGCGTATAGTTGCTTTGCTATCTCGAGTCACTCACTGCGTTCAATTTATGGTTCGGAGAGATTTTTTAGCGTATAGTTGCTTTGCTATCTTGAGTCACTCACTGGGTTCAATTTTTGGTTCGGAGAGATTTTTTAGCGTATAGTTGCTTTGCTATCTCGAGTCACTCACTGGGTTCAATTTTTGGTTCGGAGAGATTTTTTAGCGAATAGTTGCTTTGCTATCTCGAGTCACTCACTGGGGTAAATTTTTGGTTCGGAGAGATTTTTTAGCGTATAGTTGCTTCGCTATCTCGAGTCACTCACTGGGTTCAATTTTTGGTTCGAAAAGATTTTTAATTTCTAAGTCGGATAGCCTTTGATCAAAATACCACTTGATGGTAAGTGGTGATGTGGTAGTTGTTTTTAACAACTACCACATCACCTATAATTACTGGGTCTTAAGAACAGCAGGCGGAACACACCGATATGTGCTTGCTGACAGATTTTCTACTTGAAGCTGGTTGCTAACCAGGTGGACATTTACAAAATACCCTTGCACCATAAGGTTAAATTAAAGCCCGTGATGAGATTCTAACCATGGACCTGCTTCCAGCTGTCTATAGCTTTTGCCACTTAGTCATTATTGCTTATATGTGTCGGGTTTTACTGACATAGAAATTTTTAGTAGAATTTCGCATTCTGGAATATGGCAACCTGCTCGTCCTCGATAACTCTCTCATGTGGGTATTGACTCGGGCAGGCAACCTATAGGAGGATGCATGTGATGATATGTTGTTTGAATGTGTTTATTCTATTACAATACACCAAAATCATTGAGTTATTTATGGCCACTGGAGACCCTAGACTGCCCAAAATGCTCCAGCTCACTACCAGGTGTTTGTTTGTTTGTTTAGGGAGGACATAGATGCTGGCTACCGCCTGTGCGGTCGTCCAGCTCCACCGGGTTTTGGGCGAGGGCCTGGCCCTACAATAGCCCGGGACCCGAGACGGGCGTAGAAGGCGAAAAGCGCTTTCTACCTCCGTCTCCTGCGGACGCCGAAAACGTGCCGCTACTATAGGAGGGGTTGACAGCGAGCTCAAGGGCACCACTGTGGTTCGGACCTCGGCTTGTCTCGCTGTCGAGAGACATGGGGGGGATCGGAGCAAAATGCCTCTGTGCAACTGCAGTGTTGCACAATTGGGCCCTACTGAATAATACTCTTTGACTATTTGGAGAGCAATTTATCGTGACCTTGTTTTTGCCTCGAGCTCGCCGGCGGGCTCGGTGTTTGATTGTGTGACCTCTAATTACCTCACACCTGGGGATTTTACCTCGACGACTTGCGGATAACGCTAAAGCTGCCAATGTAATGGCTGCGATGGGGTCATCCGGGTCGTCTAATACCTGCCGTGGTCGGCGACGGGGGGGTTTGAAAAATGGGATAGAAGAGGCAGTCGAGTAGTTCGATGCCTGGACAACCAATGGGTTCGGGTGGTGGGGCGCTCGATCAAAGTATCGGCGGGCGCAGTCCTTATTGAACTGCGCTAAAGAGGGAAGGTTTAAGTCGCAATGCAACTCGGTGTTCCGGATATACCACGGGGCGCCGGTTGCATTACGAAGAAAACGGTTTTGGATGACTTGAAGTTTATGAAGGTGGGCCTCACTAGCATGACTAAACACTACTGATGCGTAAGTCATGATGGGGCGGATGCAGGCAGTGTAAAGTGTCTTCTTATTACTAAGAGACATTTTACTCTCTTTGCGAAGTAGGGGACCAAGGCGACCCATTACGAAGTCCGCTCTGTTACGGACGGTTGTTATGTGATCGTTAAAGGTGAGATGACGATCAAGGGTGATTCCGAGGTATTTTGTTCTAGGAACCCAGGGAATGGGTTCGTCGAACAAAATAAGCGGTTTCGGGTAAGGGGAGCGTGTCTTCTCAGTAAAGCACATAGCTGTGCTTTTAGCTGGGTTGACCGCGATGCGCCATTTTCGGAACCAGTCACCGATCTCGGTGACGGCCCGTTGAATGACAAAATAGGACTGTCTGTTGATATGCCACCCAGTGGTGTAAATGGCGGTATCGTCCGCATATTGGGCTAGGAATACTTTGGGCTGAGAGCGTGGGATGTCACTGGTATACAGTGCAAAGAGAATAGGTGATAGCACAGAGCCCTGAGGGACTCCGGCTCTGACTGGGTGGGGGGAGGAGAGGGTGCCTTCCACGCGATAGCGAAAGCTTCTGGCTTTAAGGAAGTCTTGTAGGATGAGCACAAGACGTTCTGGCACGCCAAATTGGTATAGCTTGTAGATCAAGCCATTGTGCCAGACTTTGTCAAAAGCTTTCGCTACGTCGAGGAAGACTGCTAGCGTAGTCTGGGGTTTGGGGTACTTATTGAAGCCCTCAATGATGTGCTCCGTGAGGCGGTGCACCTGTTGGACGCATGAGTGTCCGGGTCTGAAGCCAAACTGCTCATCTGGGATAAGGTGGTGTTCCTTAGCATGGGACTGGAGACGGTTTGCAAGTAACCGCTCGTAAAGTTTGCCTAAGGCACTGAGGAGGCTGATGGGGCGGTAACTGGTGGGGTCAGATGAGCTTTTGCCTGGTTTGTGAATGCCAATGACATTTGCACATTTCCAGGTGTCTGGGAATAAGCAGTGGCTCATAGCAGCATTGAAGATGCTGACTAAGAGATGGATGAGAGGAGGAGAGAGGGTTTTAAGAACCCTGTTGGAGATGCCATCGGCACCGGGGGATTTGCGCGGTCGGAGGGCCTTGATCAGTCTCTCCACCTCAGCGTAAGTCGCTAAGGTGATTGGTGGGAGTTCAGAGGTGACCACAGAGCTTTTACGTTCGACTTCAGCATCCACCGAATCGAGGTGAGCTTGGTCAACGTGATCTACGTTAGGGGAACACTGAGCCTCTAGGCTATCAGCTAGGCACTCAGCTTTGTCTTCGTCAAAGAACGCTGGGACTAGTGGGACTGGTCTGTATAAGGGAGGCATGTCGTTATGGTTACTTCCTTTCAAGCCTCGCGCCAAGTCCCAGTAAGCATGGTGGCTTGGCACGAGGTTTGAAAGTTTATCGCCCCATTGTTGATCACGCAACTCAGACATGCGACTTTGAACCATGCGTTCAAAGTGGCGTTTCTTAGTTTTGTTCTCTTTACTGGGGTAAGAGTCGTAATGTCGGGTCACTGCTTTACTCTCCGTCACCAATCGTCTCACATCCGCTGGAATGACAAGGCGCCGGTCGTCCGGCACTATGACCTCCTTTGCGGATGCACCTACTACGGTGGAGAGGTGATTGGTGAACGAATCGATCGCAAGGGTTACGTCATCTTTTGTCAGGATGTCGTCAGGGATCTTGTCAAGGTCCGGTGAACTGATAGTCTTTAGGGCATCGCCTACTTGCTTCCAGTTCACTATCGTCTTAGTGGGGCGGGGGAGGTCAGTCGTTGGGTCAGGACCTAGTCGCAGTATAATGGGTCGGTGGTCAGAGTGAAGCTCGTGAACCACTTCTATGGAGCGTAACCGGAGTGTTACGCCTCTGAGTAGTGCCATGTCAAGCAAGTCAGATCGATGGTCTTCCATATAAGGGTAGTGAGTGGGCTCAGTGGGCGCAATTATGTCAAAGTTAAGTTCTGCGATTAGGTTTTCAAGTGCAATACCTTTGGGATTGTTGACGTTACAATTCCATAGGATGTGCTTACTGTTGAAGTCGCCAATCAGAAGGACGGCGCTTCCTAATGAGAACAAGGCTTCTAAGTCAGCTCGGACGATCGGCTTGGAGCAAGCTTGGTAACAGGACGCTACGACTATAGGTTGATGACCAGTCATAGCTAGGAGGCAACAAGATGCTTCCATATTAACAAGAGTCGGGGTAGGTAGGAGAATGCAGTGCAGGGACCTTTTGTAATAGATAAGAGTGCCTCCCCCACGGGAGTTCACTCTATCATTACGTACCGTTCTGTAATTGGCAAACCTAGGGTTCGCCTTCCCCGGTTTTAGAAAGGTTTCCTGCACGCATAAGATATCGATAAGGTGGGTACAACAAAAGTCGTGGACGAGGTCACGTTGTTTGAAGAGGCCGTCAGCGTTAAATGACGCTAACGAAACTGAGTACGGTTTCGTGCGTTCGGTTGTACTACCCATAGTGGTTGTACTGGGGAGGGGCCTGGGGGACGAAGCGCTTAAGGGCGCTTAGTAAGTTTGCGTGTTCCAATGTGTATTGGATCACGTCCGCTGGGGATTGAGCGTATTGCATCTTGTGGAATAGCTCTTGTACCTCATTGATGTCAACCGACATAGCCAGATCGCTGACTAGGTTGATTGCCTCTTGAAGAGGGGCAGCCATCAATGGCATAGGGGGAGCTTGTGGCCGGGAAGCGGCGCGGGGAGGGGCGCGAACGGTGTTGGCAGCGGGTGCCGGGAGCGCGGGGCGAGCCGGGGCCGGTGCGCGGGCAGGGGCCGCGGCGCGGGCGGGTGCGGGAGCGGGCGCGAGCGCACGGGCCGGGGCGCGGGCGGTAGCGACGGTCTTAACCATACTGGGTGGTTTGGACCATGCGTTACGGGCTGGGAGCGGCGCGGGTATTACCTGTGAGGCAGGTACTACCGTTAGTTTGGGACTTACCCGTTGGTAACGGTCATAAGAGGGGCGGGTCGGCCTATGCCTTGCCACCCTGTGGTTCACTCGTGGTGCTTTAGGGCAACCACGGTAATTCGCGGTATGCCCTTGAGCACCGCATAGAACACAACTGGGTGGGTCCGGCGAATCCCGGGTGCGAGTGCACGCTGCTGTCGCGTGATCGCCTAGGCACTTAACGCACCTAGCGCGAGCGAAGCAGAAACGGGAGGCGTGCCCGTATAGTTGGCAGTTATGGCACTGCGAGGGACTCCCATTCTTGTATGGGGCTTGGACATCGAGTCCTGAGAGGCCACAGACCTTTTTGAAATTAAAAATGGCCTTGCCTTCAGGTGTACGATCTAGTACTACGAGTACTAGATCGTAGGGACTGCGGTCCTTCCCGCTGTACATGCGGTGAACTGCATGTACGGAGAAGTCTTGTGCCTTCAGGTCGGCACATACCGAATCGGTATGTACCTCCTTGGGCACACCGCGGATGACAACGCGGAGGACTTTCTCCTCTTCGAGCGCATAAGTGTGAAAACTTATGCTCTCTTTACGGAGGAGCTTTGTTAGCGCTCTGTGGTCGCTAATGGTGGACACTTGGACTTTAATGCCCTGCTGCGTGGAGCGGGCATTAGTATAATGGATCCCACGATCCGAAACTAAACGGGACAGCATGTCCCATTTGGTTTTGTCCTGAATGAACAGGGGCGGAGGCGGTTTTTCGCGGCGCGCGCTCGCGTCCTGAGGGGACGCGGCAGTGGTGGCCGGAGCGGAGGGAGGAGACGCGGGGCGCGGGGCGGGGGTAGGCTTCTTGCCGGAGGCGGGGGCCTTAGCGGGTGCCTTGGCGGGAGGGGCGGAAGTTGCGCAACTAGCGGCTTTAGGAGCACGCTTGCGTTTTCTGTCTACGACGGTATAGCCGTCGTTATCGGAGTCAGAGTCAGTGCGTAAGGCACGACTCGGATCTACATCCATCTCCGTTTCGGAGTCCGAAGTGGGCTCGACAACGGCGATGGAGGGACGGGTGCTCGCTGGCCTCCCGATCGGTGAGCGCGAGCGAGACCTCTCACGGGGAGGGGCTGCCACCGTGCGTCTGTTGTCAGGGCCCGGAGCGGGCGAAGTCGGGCTGTCCTCTGAGAAAGACCGGGTCAGAGGAGGGACGATGGCCTCCGGAATTGGAGTTCCGGAGGGAGCGATGAGAGTGTCCGTGAGGCGGGCACTCTCTGCATCGTTAAGCGATTGCTGATGATCAGCGTAGAGTTCGGGGTAGCGGAGGGCGAAGGTCTGAAGGACCTCCACCTCACCGTTAGAGGGACGTTGCATCCTGAGGGGAATACTCAGGATGGCCTAACGGGTTCTGTCTCCCTCTCGCAACTCGTGAGCTCACTTGTGTGAGAGGGAGTGAGTACCTATGGTGTGCCCTAGTTGTGTACCCTCTCCGAGCTTTTTTCTCGGCGGAGAGGGGTGCTCCTAATGCTGCTCCGGGGTTGACTAGGGGCGACCCCAAGGCCAGTTGTCCCGGAGCCCAGCTTGCTTCGGCTGACCCGTGAAGCGGGAAAGGCCACGGTGCAAGGTTAAACCAAAAACAACAACAGTGGCCGTTGTCACCGTAGGGTGTCACACTGCGACCGCAGCAAATGGCGGATTTGATCGTTCAGACGGGTTTGGCTGACGCTACCCCACGCCTGAACGACGTCGCTTAACAGCACAAAGTGTGTTGTTACGCGCACTGTTACAATGTTGTGTCGAGTAGTAAAGTTGTGAAATGCGCACCGAAAAGTGCGGTCAAAACAAGACCACCAGCCCGATATGATGTTGTTCCGAAACAAGGGACTTGGGTAGGTGGTAATGCCTGACGTCTTAGAGCGCCTCTGCGCGACGGCACGGCGAGCTCGTAGCTCACGTTGCACGGCGTTCGGCGGCTGCTCAGCTTCTGCACACAAAACAAAACTTCGTCAAGACTGCGTATTCCAAGGCACTGGTCTGCAACTAGCGTCGGAACGATGACCCGAGTGAGACGGCAATAGTGCGGGGACTATTGCGGTCTCACTGGGAGATACTGGTGGAGCTGTAGACAGGTGTGCACGGCGTGGCGGCACAGGTCGGAATGTGAGTGTGTGAAAAGAGTGACTACCAGGTTGGCAGCTCTCCTATCTTATACACGTATTCTGTTGGCATGGTCCTTCATTATTTTGTGTATAGTTTTGCCATTGAAAGCGGTGAATCTCAAGCAACGGCAGTCACTATAGTCTTTGACACTGGGCCATCCCTGCCTTAAACTTCTACCTTGATATTGGCTTAACTTCACCACTCCCACCAAATCGCTCGTGTAGAAAAACCATACCTTGTGCTCCCTTGGCATTCTTCTAGATCTTCTATTCTTTAAGGTCAGCTCCCTATAGTATATTTTCATATACCTAATGAGCAGTTGTTACAATTTGTTGAGGATCTCCTACACTGAAAAGCTTTTTCACTTCCAACTTGCTACTATCTACAAACACATTACTTCCAATAGGTGAGCCAGTGATCCACAACCTGGCCTGTACAGCTAATAATTAAATAGTATATAGATTTCACATACATAAACATGAGTTACGTCACGCTTGTGTTCCCCAAAAGGGTAGGCAAAGGGGTATAAGCAAAACGAAACTACGTTGTGCCAGAAATGTTTTGCTTTTATGTAGTAGGTGGTGAGACTACTGTTATCTACTTAGTACAGAGTTCGGACTGATAATTAGTTAGAATGTCAGTAAACACAACAACTATCTACCCGGCGATCAAACCCAGTAGCTGTAGATTATAAAGCGACGCTTTCATCACTTCATATAACGAGACAATCACAATAAAATATTTCCAATATCAGCACGAAGTTGTGGTCACCGCTAGAAAGTTCATTACGACAAGGTCCCATTGCAATAAGGTAGCGTGATGTTTTCAACTAGATATTTGAGCGTAGGATAGTTTCCATTTCGTGAATAGCCCGTGTATCGTAAAAGGTACGATATTTGTTGTTTAGGGATATTCCAGCAAAGTTTTGGGGCTAACAGTTTATCATGAATAAATTTTCTACGGAAATACACGAACTTATATGAGTTTATGATATCTATTTAAATTATTTACTCGTATAACACTAACTCAAACCATAGAAACGTTTAAGAATTCCTTTATTTTATAATTCATTTCTTTTTACGTTTTTTAATAACTAATAATTTTACAATATCATGATTCTACTTTTGTCTCAAATATGTGGAGTCGATACGGGTTATAAGTAATATTTTTTCTAACGACACAAGTATATTGACCTTATTTTTAATGAGGACAGTGTGTTAGTTGCCGTTGTCGTCAATTTTAGCTTCACCTTGGGCGTATTGCATGGCCCTCAGTAGCCCTTAGAGGTAAGTGCTGAAGTGCTCTACTCGCGAGATGAGCGCAGCAGGTGAGAAAAGGGTTCTTCCGCCATGATCTGCGGGCACTGACAACCACGGTGGGTTGTACGGATAGAGAAGTTGGTAATGGGCTCCAGGGACGAATCAGAGCTCGTCGCCTAGATTATTTGGGGAGATCGGAACTAATTGCCCCGGTACAATTGAAATTTACCGTTGGGATCGGGCTCTAATGATATTTTCACGGATTATTTGATAAAACACAAATCAGGATTTTATTTTTGCCTTTCGAACGCCAGAGAGTTCGGGTTTTGACAGTATTACCTCTAACTACCCCTGACCTTAAACCGGAGATACCTATCTCGGGACGTCTGTCGGATATCGCTAAAGCTGCTAACGTAATGCCAGCGATGGGGTCATCCAGGTCGTTAAATAAATTCCTAAGGCGAACGCCGGCCGGTGACGTGGAGTTTTGAAGTTGGGGCTGGGAGAGGCAGTCAAATAGTTAGCTAAAACCAGAGGGTGGTGGGTGCCGCATCAAAGTATCGACTAAATAATAGTGGAGTTTGAAGTCGCAATGCAGTTTGGAGTATCGTAGGTACTATGGCGCAATGAATTGCATAGCATGTAATTTTAAGGTGCATGTACGCATGTAATTAAAGGTCATGATACGACCGATGCATATTGTTTAATGTAGCGCTTTATTTCTAAGCTACATTTTACTTTCCTTGCGGATTATGGGACCAAGGCGACCCATGATATAGACTGCCTGGTTGCGGACAGATTGGATTTGACTCGCAAAGTTGAGATTTAAATGAAGCATCACTCTAATTAATTTATTCGTTCTCCCAAAGATCGGGTTTATCGAGGTGATGATAGGTTTAAACTGCACTTTTATTTTGAATGACTGTGATTTTCTATTTATGGAAGCAGTCAGTTCACCACCTCGGTGATGATTATGCGAGGCATAACCTTGGACTAGCTAGTGGTATAGCTAGGTAGTATAAGACAGCAGTGTCATCCGCATACTGGGCGTCGTACCTTACGGTCAGAGCATTTCGATGGTGCGCAAAGAGTATGAGTATTAAGATCTGGGGGATACTGGCTTGTACTGGGCAAATACAGCGGGGATGGGCGAAGGGACTATCATTTCTTGAGAAAGTCTTGTCTATTTGACGTTAACTCTTTTAGTGAACTCCTGTTGATAATGTAAGTATATCCTACTTATTAAGACCGCAAAGATGATGATGAGCCTGTTGTATGCCTTATGTGCAACAATACCTTTCTAATCCCTTGGACGTGGGTAGTACAGGCTGCTAATCATTATACGAAAATCTTCTATTAGATTACCAAAAAAAATATTATACAATTTCATAGACATTATTTTTCCTTAATAATTCTAAATGTAGATTTATGACAATTAAAATCAGGGGTGATCCATGAGGGTTACCCTTACGTTTTTATACTTTCGTGATGGAACAAGCACGAGGCCCACATGGTATTAAGCGTTAACACTGCCAATAACAGATGCAGTTCGTCACAATGCAAGTGGACACCTACACTGCGCCCATCACCATGTTACATAAGTTATGTTGGGAAGTCCCATGTGCTTGTAATTTCACCGGCACCCATAAAATCCTATTCAAACTGGAACACAGTAATGTAAACATTACTGCTTGAATATTGTAGCGGTAGTAATAAGAATGGTGGCAGTACTACCCCGAACGAACTCGCACAAAGATATCTTGAATATGGATAGTATAAATAACTAAAATAAATACATAAGTGTATAATACATTTTAAATGTTAGATGACCAATCTTTGGCGTGTGGTAAATTTTTTTCAAAAAATTTAATATGGATAATATAAATAACTAAAATAAACACATAAGTGTATAATACATTTTAAATGTTAGATTGGTCAAATAACGGTTGTTACATATCATTATATGTTTATTAAAAACTGTTCACCTTTTCCGGAAACTTGTTTAATGTTTTGTCACACCTAATATGAAATTTAATCTCACTGACTCATCAGTGCGGTGTATTAATATGGTTATAATAGGCACCTAAGATTGATTGGCGAAGACAATATTTTGATAAAAACGTATCCCTTTCAAATGCATAAAAATAATTATATAAATTTACTCATTCGTGTACGCTTTCTACGAACGTAGGTTTTCTCTTTGTTATTTTATGAAATACCGGCTTCTGCATGCGGCATCACATGCCCTTACGCCACATTATCTCGGGAACGCCAGTTACCTTCACTTAGCCCTACTTTATCAAACAAGCTTTATCATAGTAAAAGTGCTAATATTTGTTGGATTTCTGTAGTGGGTAAAGAAAACTCGATTGTTTTGAAATGTATGCAAAGTTACAGCAGCTGTAGACATAGAAATACTCTTTATTATCAGCTGTAGCAAAGTAACCATAGCCATTTTCAAATAACGGAACGATACGGCCAAATTCGGCGGTAAAAATCCTAATCATGTATTAGGCAGCTTCTTATACCTATAGTAAATCTGCATGATATAGGTACATTTCATAAAACTCTATTCCAATCGTAAATTCAAAACAGCAACATAAATTTATCGATCCCAGGCCGTCGAAATATCCAAATCATTGGCTTCTTAACCAACGACAAACAGCCTTAGTTTGTGAGATCAGAGATGTGTCAGGAAATGAAGGAAATATTCCACCAATGGGGATGCTGCCCCGAAGGAAGGTAGGACAATCAAGCCTAAGATTTTTTGCTCATCTCTGGTAACAACGATCTATAATTTGTTGGATACAAAGATTGAAGTTATCTACATATGGTATACGTATAGTTATTGCAGGCGCCTGTACCATTACGCTACTGTGGTATATATTATTTTGTGCCACAACAATATAATAAAATTATTTTGATGCGCTTCATACGAATTTTTTACACCCGACCGAAAAAAATCGGCTAAGTGCGAGTCGGACTCGCGCACGAAGGCCAAAAATTTATTGAAATATTTATTTGTATTTACAAATTCTTTAATAGGTACTACAAAATATATTGCATTAATGCCACCATACATTAAATGATAGTTACTGTACTCAGCTTAATCAGTTTATAATATATGAAAACATGATATGAAAACATTGTGCGTTCTGAAATCTTTTAGCTTATAGATTTTTGTAAATTCAAATATATATATGTATATAAATATAAATGGATAATTCATTAATAATGAATTGTTTAAGTTTTACCGTATTCCATATAGATTTAGCGTCCAAAGTAAATAAAACCAAGACATGCGGCTCTATAATTAATCGAATAGTATAATATCAAAAAATAACTGTAGGAAGCATAATGCCGGTGAAACCGATATATAATTACCGTCGAAAAGCCGATAAGTAACTATTTTACACGATAACTGAAAACACGATACATCATTCACAGCTCACCTGTAAATTTGCAGTCTATCGCCTCCCGGTTCTACCAAAATCCAACATACAACACTGTTTATTTTCACTGATCACATAAAATTTCGAAAATGGTAGTCAATAATCCAAATTGTTCACTTTGTTTACATTTGCATTCGGTATCGGAGTGTAGAGTTATGTTCCGAGCGTTGAAACGTGCTCCCCCGACGGACGTGCGTTCTAAACTAAGTAAGGCCTATGTTAGTATGGAGAGCTGATGCCACAGTTAACACAGTAGTACGTTTAGGCTAGCGAAGAAAATCGCCTGTCTGCGCTAGACTTTGGAAAATGCTTTCGTCACAGCGCACCGTAATGATACGTTTTGAACAAACAAGATGGAAGATTATGTGTTTAGTAACCCGTGTAATAAACGCGGTGTAATTTCGCATTTATTCTTTTGTTACATCATAAATCTGATGCGTGAATTTTTGAATTACTGCCGGGCCGTCATAGGTTAAATAATAGCTGCTGTATACTGTTACTTAATTGTCAAACTTGAAAATGGAATGCGTTTTGATTTTATTATGAATATCGCTAATATTTCGCTCTGACAGTGTCAGGAGAATTAAAAGTAGTTTGAAAATAGGTGCTGACTTCTGACACCTATGCCAATTAAATACAACTTATTAATATTTAATGTAAGTATATCTTGTAAAAAAGTTTTAATGCAGAAGATTAAAGAATTTAGCATGATATGGACTTATGGACAATTGTGTTTTCTAAATTTTATTTGATTGTCTTACATCTCCAAAGAGTGTATAAAGGATATGTGTACACAACATTTTAAAAAGAAATGAAATATGATCAATTGCATCCTTAAACTTGACTCATAGTCAATAAACACATAACACCGTTATTTTTAACAACTCACATTAATTTATGGTATTGGAAATACCTTCAAGTTTCGGTTCGGCTTGGCTGAAATATCAGTTAAATTAAAATATGAAGTAATGGAATATTAATTACTTTTGATTTCAATTTTAAAGAGGGCATTCAATAAAGCCTAGGTTTAACTTAAACATTTCGTTAAATATATGATTAGGTATTTTTAATATTATAGAACGCCTGTATGCCCTTCAACGGAAGACTAGCGCTGCCGCTGGTTGAACGGTCAGCACAATGCTGAGTTTTGGCTATTTTTGCGACAAATAGTTTTTAAAATGTATGGTATCATTTCTCTCTTTCCTCTTCTTTGTAGGTATCTAACATTAAGTTTTCCGTACTTTGTTAAAGTAGCCATTTATATAATATTTCAAAATATCGGTGTTTTTAAATTACCTCAAACAACTATTAAGTGTTTTAAGTTTGGTGGACTAAAAGAGTTGTCAGGATCAGGAATCCTCTATCTAAAATATCTAAAAGGAGGCTACTAAAAAGACAACTCTTTTTAGTAGCCTCCTTTTAGTCATACAGTATATGGAAAACCCACCAATACAGATAAATATCTCAATAGTAACTCCCATCACCATCCATGTCAGTTGGCTACCGTATAGCCATCTCAAGGAGGAGCTTTATTATGTAAAACAAGTACTGCGAACCAATAATCACAAACTACTACGAATACGTCCCAGAAGCCAGCCCAAGCCACAGTTGAGCGACAACCTACCATTTTACCTTCCATCTAGGATCTTACGGACAAAATTGGTAATATCTTAAAACGAGCTTTAATAAAAACTTACTTAAAGCTGCACAAGAAAATCAACCAATTGTTAAGACCTGTCAATATTCCCCTACAAGATGCAGGTGTTTACAAGCTTTATTGTTAATGTGGGCCGTCATACGTTGGGCAAATAAATAGCAGTGTTGGTATCCGGGTAAAATAACACGTTGCTGACATGAAGAACAGACGCTCGACCAAGTCTGCTGTTTGTGAACATGCTCAGGAGCTACCTAACCACTACATTCAGTTCGACAATCCATAAATTCTCGTCAGAGACACCAGGTCTATGCCCAGAATGTTACGCGAGGCTATTTAAATCAAAAAGTACCCAAATTTCAATAGAGATGATGGTTGGCATTTGGCATGGCAAGTACCACCTGCTTGGGATCTTGTTATCAAATTAATTAAATCCTATGGCCGACACAAATCTGCCAGATCTCTGGACACTATGAATACTATATTGGATACTATCTATCTGGATACTATATTGCGTGAATAGGGAACGTTATGATTTAAAAAAAATCTGATGGTAGTACAAAACAATTTCTTAATAACTTAAGTCACATATAAACTGCAAAGTGTTCGAAACGCCGGGACAAAAATAATGATAAATATCGCGGTTAAAACCGTTTAATGTTGTTTAATTACTATGTGTAATAATTGCGAATACCTAAGACAGCTTTTAGTTTTAATAGCTTCTTAATTTTAATAATACGCATAAACGATTGTTACTTCATACGTCAGGCTCATCTCATAGGAAAGCTCATCCAATTTCCCACGCAGAAGTGGATTTACGAGAGAAAATAAAGTTAATTGAATTCCTTTTGCCGTAAGGGGCCGTTGGCGTAGGGCTTCTGTGGAAACTTAACCGCATGTCATTCTTTCAGTGCGTGACGTGGGGTCTACCATGAGATATGTGCTTCAGTATTTTCTCCCGTACTGATGGTTCTTAGCACATTTAGAATTGCATAATATCTCTGCAAGTTTATAGTGGGAACTTTGTGAAACTTTTTCGGCAAATTGCAACGTTGAATAGGTTTCCCATTAGTCCTGAAACTTTAGTGTCACAAGGACTCAATCCTTTAAAGAAATGTCGATTTAATGTATACTGAACTACTTTTGATAGAATGTAGTTAAATAGAAATTCATACATACATACATACTTGCTGCCTACGTCTAAATCACAAGCTAAGGATGTAATGGTTTCCGGCCACTTATCGTGTAGGCTCAATTGCAATATTATCTGCCGATAAACTGACACTGAATATCATTTCAGTTTCTTAGGCTTTTAATTAATAAATGCATACAAACATTAGAAAATTACAAATTTTACGAGAGAAAAAATTATAGTCATGTGCGGGATGCATAAATGCATACAAAGTTGGGATCGATCTTAAGGTGCAGTATTATGTTCCATATACGTCAAAACTGGATCATATTATCGATCTCAAATTTGAGATGAATACGATCCTTAGAGTGTAAAAGAGAGCAGACTTAGGATTTGACTTTGAGACGGTGCTACATAGTTAATAATGATAATATCAAGGTTTGCATACGTTATATATTTTTATATTAATATATGACAACGATAACGGGAAATTAGCTTTGGTTATAGTTTATTTCTATTTTAAGTGGAAATCCTAAGTCCAGTCTTTTTCTGAATTAATTCTACCAATTTTGCAATCATTAATCTGTTTCCTAAAAATCATTAGAGCAGGTCTGACTTTATGTAACTGGTACTTGATGTACATAAAATCACGCCTGTTTCCCGTAGGGGTAGGCAGATACCACAGATTTCCCCTTTCTACGATCATTACATATCTCTTTCGCTTCATCTCATCACTCATCAATCCTTTCATACATAAGCGTCCGTGTAGGGTACTCCTGGCCTAGCCTACTTTCAGAACATTAACAATTTGATTTCGGAACGTTTTCCTAGGTCTTCCAACACTTCCGTTCATGCACTTGTCCCACGTATGCCTGTTTAGTCAAAAGAAAAATTAGAAATCAGTGTTTAGAAATTCATTCACACGCAAGATTACTTTTTATCCCCTACTCTGATGTAACAAGTGTGTATTCAAGATAAAGGGTTTCTCCGTATGGGGAGAAAGAATCTGGGTCAGTTATTCATATATGGGGAACTTACCCAGGTTCTTCTTGTTCTTATACAAATTTTCTTATATTTAAAAAATCAAAAACACTGCAGCAATAATACACACGGCTGACTCTATTCTTTGATTCGGAGTTTGGAATCCTTTGAGCCGGAATTTCTCTCCCTTTCTGTTAACTTTTCACAATCTTTCTGCCGTTGTCTTATTTGTGGACAACGGCACAAAAAGTTTTCTCACCAAACATAAAGGGTATGAAACAATTATGAAGCTGCCTAGACAACCAGACGATTTGGGTAATGCAGGACTGCGACGAAGTATCGACGGCTGTAGTCCTTTATAAACTGTATGATAGAAGGGACTGGGAATGTAAGCGTTCCGTGCAAACCACGGTTGGTGTGCCGATTAATTTGTGGAGGTAAAAATATTTTGTAATCTCAAGTATGATGAAATATTATATTAATGTGTCGTACCGCTTTTTGGAAATTAAATATAAGTCGAGTTTGCCTCATTTCTATGGGAGGGATCTATAGGAGGGGATTGTCTTTCGATCATGGCCGCGATTAATCGCAGTTTTTGTAAAGAAATTTAAAATTATTGACACTGACATTTTGTATAAGTAGGTATCTATTTGAAAATTAAAAGGGAATTTGCCACGAATGTCCTTATTTGGAGGAATTCCTAGCCTAAATTAATTATTGGGAACAATTGATGAGCCATTGTTTTCCGCCAAAAGGCAAGGTTGATTGCCTTAATAATGTAATATTGATTTAATAATTGTTAGAAAATACTGGTAAACTGTTTAGTAAAATGATTGGATTAATTTGAGTGACAGTGGTAGAAATTAAAATGCTACTGTAAGCTAATGTCAAGTGCGATACTAATTAATTTATAGTAGACCCCCAGCTTTCTATGCGGCTTCAAATCGAACTCGAAGGAAAATTACTGACGTACGTACTACCTTCTTTTTATCACTGCATATAAGTTCCAATAGACTTGACCATCCAAATAGCACGTGACAAATGCGTGCCTTTTCTGTTTCCTTGGAAATATGCGAAATTCTGGATTGATGTTTTGATTACATAGATAGAGAAAGTATATGCATGTGATAGCATAGGTAAATATTGTGTCGTTAGATTTACGTTTTAGGTAATGTCCTTTGTTTTACTTTTAAGATGTTGAATCAAATAGGACTTGCAAAGAACTATTAATAGGTATTTGTATCATGTTGAACCATTGTACATTTATTTAAGGTTTAAAATAAGAGTACTTGATTTGACGCTAGTCATATTAAATATATTATATTTGTTCAATACATATAATTGTATAAAATCAATAATAATATTAATGTAATAATACCTATGATTAAAATAGTTATTTATAAGCACATTCTAATCAAATAATTTAATAGTAAACCAAAATCGTAATTATATAAAAGTATTGATATTGACTGCCGAAGTTGTTATTTGAAAGGGGCTCTGCCCAGCAAGTCAGTCGTCTTTAAACAAGCTCAGAGTGAACAACTCAGATATTACAGTGGTGTCTAAATATATTTTCAAAGTTAGTAGTCTTCAACGACGAAGTGCTGCCCGATCGAGATTGTGTGAAGTTAAGTAATTTATTATTCTCCTTTATGATATTACATAAGGACCTTGTTTCTATTTAATGGTTCTTAAAATGGTTTGTTAAAAAGGATTTGACAGTTATTATAAATTGTATTAAATTATAATTGTAATAATATTAATTAATAGTTGATGAACCAGTAAAAGTGTAAATAAAGTATTTATAATAAGTATGTACTGAACACATTGTTATTGATATGTTTAAAAGAACGGTACCGAGTTTCTTGCCCGTTCTTCTCGGAGTGGCTCCATACAACTTTGTTTGCTGAACGAGGCAGTACAATTAGAATATTTCAATATTAAAATTTCATTAGAGAGTCGTAGACGCCTAAATTGAATAAATGGTTTTGACTTTGACCTTTTATTTATTAAACTAACACATGCAAATCGTCTCAAGAAAAGAAATTAGTTATTATGTGAGAAATACCGACATACATATAATCAAAGTGAGGCGATGCCCACGACTTTATGCGCGTTTTTGATACCCATGTTCCCAGTTTGGTATGGTTTCTATTGAGGAGTCCACGGGTAATTTTATTAATATAAAATTACCTACTATGGTTGTGGTCAGCCACCCCACGAGGACCGATATCCATAAGTATTATCCCGCTTGAGGGCAGTTCCGCGGTATTTGCGAATCTAACGACTACGCACTACCGTAAGGGCCCGTTTCAGAATGTCCTAATAAAGTTTCGGTTTGCTATGCAACACATAAAATAACTGATTGATAAAAATGACAGTTAATATGCAACGCGTTTCAAGCTTTAACCGATGGATAGGCTAAATCGATGACTGAAACGCAAATATAGTGTTTTATTTATTAAATATGTTCTGGGTAGTAAAACCGGAACTTACTCGAACATTCTGAAACAGGCCCTTAGTGTAATGACTTAAGGTGCAGTATTATGTTCCATATACGTCAAAACTGGATCATATTATCGATCTCAAATTTGAGATGAATACGATCCTTAGAGTGTAAAAGAGAGCAGACTTAGGATTTGACTTTGAGACGGTGCTACATAGTTAATAATGATAATATCAAGGTTTGCATAAGTTATATATTTTTATATTAATATATGACAACGATAACGGGAAATTAGCTTTGGTTATAGTTTATTTCTATTTTAAGTGGAAATCCTAAGTCCAGTCTTTTTCTGAATTAATTCTACCAATTTTGCAATCATTAATCTGTTTCCTAAAAATCATTAGAGCAGGTCTGACTTTATGTAACTGGTACTTGATGTACATAAAATCACGCCTGTTTCCCGTAGGGGTAGGCAGATACCACAGATTTCCCCTTTCTACGATCATTACATATCTCTTTCGCTTCATCTCATCACTCATCAATCCTTTCATACATAAGCGTCCGTGTAGGGTACTCCTGGCCTAGCCTACTTTCAGAACATTAACAATTTGATTTCGGAACGTTTTCCTAGGTCTTCCAACACTTCCGTTCATGCACTTGTCCCACGTATGCCTGTTTAGTCAAAAGAAAAATTAGAAATCAGTGTTTAGAAATTCATTCACACGCAAGATTACTTTTTATCCCCTACTCTGATGTAACAAGTGTGTATTCAAGATAAAGGGTTTCTCCGTATGGGGAGAAAGAATCTGGGTCAGTTATTCATATATGGGGAACTTACCCAGGTTCTTCTTGTTCTTATACAAATTTTCTTATATTTAAAAAATCAAAAACACTGCAGCAATAATACACACGGCTGACTCTATTCTTTGATTCGGAGTTTGGAATCCTTTGAGCCGGAATTTCTCTCCCTTTCTGTTAACTTTTCACAATCTTTCTGCCGTTGTCTTATTTGTGGACAACGGCACAAAAAGTTTTCTCACCAAACATAAAGGGTATGAAACAATTATGAAGCTGCCTAGACAACCAGACGATTTGGGTAATGCAGGACTGCGACGAAGTATCGACGGCTGTAGTCCTTTATAAACTGTATGATAGAAGGGACTGGGAATGTAAGCGTTCCGTGCAAACCACGGTTGGTGTGCCGATTAATTTGTGGAGGTAAAAATATTTTGTAATCTCAAGTATGATGAAATATTATATTAATGTGTCGTACCGCTTTTTGGAAATTAAATATAAGTCGAGTTTGCCTCATTTCTATGGGAGGGATCTATAGGAGGGGATTGTCTTTCGATCATGGCCGCGATTAATCGCAGTTTTTGTAAAGAAATTTAAAATTATTGACACTGACATTTTGTATAAGTAGGTATCTATTTGAAAATTAAAAGGGAATTTGCCACGAATGTCCTTATTTGGAGGAATTCCTAGCCTAAATTAATTATTGGGAACAATTGATGAGCCATTGTTTTCCGCCAAAAGGCAAGGTTGATTGCCTTAATAATGTAATATTGATTTAATAATTGTTAGAAAATACTGGTAAACTGTTTAGTAAAATGATTGGATTAATTTGAGTGACAGTGGTAGAAATTAAAATGCTACTGTAAGCTAATGTCAAGTGCGATACTAATTAATTTATAGTAGACCCCCAGCTTTCTATGCGGCTTCAAATCGAACTCGAAGGAAAATTACTGACGTACGTACTACCTTCTTTTTATCACTGCATATAAGTTCCAATAGACTTGACCATCCAAATAGCACGTGACAAATGCGTGCCTTTTCTGTTTCCTTGGAAATATGCGAAATTCTGGATTGATGTTTTGATTACATAGATAGAGAAAGTATATGCATGTGATAGCATAGGTAAATATTGTGTCGTTAGATTTACGTTTTAGGTAATGTCCTTTGTTTTACTTTTAAGATGTTGAATCAAATAGGACTTGCAAAGAACTATTAATAGGTATTTGTATCATGTTGAACTATTGTACATTTATTTAAGGTTTAAAATAAGAGTACTTGATTTGACGCTAGTCATATTAAATATATTATATTTGTTCAATACATATAATTGTATAAAATCAATAATAATATTAATGTAATAATACCTATGATTAAAATAGTTATTTATAAGCACATTCTAATCAAATAATTTAATAGTAAACCAAAATCGTAATTATATAAAAGTATTGATATTGACTGCCGAAGTTGTTATTTGAAAGGGGCTCTGCCCAGCAAGTCAGTCGTCTTTAAACAAGCTCAGAGTGAACAACTCAGATATTACAGTGGTGTCTAAATATATTTTCAAAGTTAGTAGTCTTCAACGACGAAGTGCTGCCCGATCGAGATTGTGTGAAGTTAAGTAATTTATTATTCTCCTTTATGATATTACATAAGGACCTTGTTTCTATTTAATGGTTCTTAAAATGGTTTGTTAAAAAGGATTTGACAGTTATTATAAATTGTATTAAATTATAATTGTAATAATATTAATTAATAGTTGATGAACCAGTAAAAGTGTAAATAAAGTATTTATAATAAGTATGTACTGAACACATTGTTATTGATATGTTTAAAAGAACGGTACCGAGTTTCTTGCCCGTTCTTCTCGGAGTGGCTCCATACAACTTTGTTTGCTGAACGAGGCAGTACAATTAGAATATTTCAATATTAAAATTTCATTAGAGAGTCGTAGACGCCTAAATTGAATAAATGGTTTTGACTTTGACCTTTTATTTATTAAACTAACACATGCAAATCGTCTCAAGAAAAGAAACTAGTTATTATGTGAGAAATACCGACATACATATAATCAAAGTGAGGCGATGCCCACGACTTTATGCGCGTTTTTGATACCCATGTTCCCAGTTTGGTATGGTTTCTATTGAGGAGTCCACGGGTAATTTTATTAATATAAAATTACCTACTATGGTTGTGGTCAGCCACCCCACGAGGACCGATATCCATAAGTATTATCCCGCTTGAGGGCAGTTCCGCGGTATTTGCGAATCTAACGACTACGCACTACCGTAAGGGCCCGTTTCAGAATGTCCTAATAAAGTTTCGGTTTGCTATGCAACACATAAAATAACTGATTGATAAAAATGACAGTTAATATGCAACGCGTTTCAAGCTTTAACCGATGGATAGGCTAAATCGATGACTGAAACGCAAATATAGTGTTTTATTTATTAAATATGTTCTGGGTAGTAAAACCGGAACTTACTCGAACATTCTGAAACAGGCCCTTAGTGTAATGACTTAATAATTAATAATAGCCTCCCTTCCGATCAGATTTGGTGGTTTGGGTATCCTCAAAATTTCCAGTGTTTCACTCCCAGCGTTTCTATCCTCAGTTCGCATAGTACTTATGCCCTTTTTTAAAATTATTGAATATTCTTTAGGAAATGTACAAATTGATTGTATGCAAGATGCTATAAACGCTTGGACTTTAGCCTGTCCACGTGAAAGCCTTCCCAACAATCTCCCTTCGCAGAGACATTGGGATGAGCCTATAAATAAAAAGATCCCAACTGACCTGTTAAATAACACAGTTTCTCCAGTAGATCGGGCTCGTCTTCTTGCCTCTGCGGACCGAGAATCAGGTTTCTGGTTCCAGGCTTTACCATCTGCCAACATTGGGACTCTTCTGGACAATAAGTTATTTGCCCTTTCAATCAGCCTGCGAACTGGGTCAAATAAGTCGAACCACATAACTGCTTCTGCGGAGTTCCAGTAGATCGCCAAGGACACCATGGCCTCCCCTGCCGTCGAAGTGCTGGTCGCCTTTCTCGCCACGCCTCTTTAGATTATGTCATCCGCAGGGCTCTTGCTACCGTAAACGTGCCGGCTATTCTTGAGCCGAACGGTATGTCACTTGACGATGGCAAGAGACCTGACGGAATGACCTTAACTCCCTGAAGTCGTGGAAGGCCGCTAGTATGGGATGCCACTTGCGTCGACACGCGTGCGGCGTCTCCTTTACCATCCACCTCCAAGACAGCGGGAGCAGCGGCAGTGGCAGCAGAAGGCTCCAAAGGGCGAAAATACAATAGTCTCGGCGATTGTTATATATTTCTGCCTTTTGGAGTAGAGACATTAGGTCCGTGGGGTCATAGCCCATGGATTTTATATAAAGATTTGTCAAAGCGGCTTATAGAAAAGACAAACGACCCAAGGGCTGGCGCTTACCTCGGCCAGAGAATTAATATTGTGATACAACGGGGTAATGCTGCCAGCCTTTTAGGTACTCTACCCGTGGACAGTGACCTGAGCTCTGTTTTCTACTTATATGATTGCTTCCTGTTAGAAAACAGAACTCAGAATTGTATATTTTATTTATTTAATTTTTTTTTATATGTTTATTTTATATTTGTACTCGTATTACACTTTTTACTAAAAACGCTAATTTAACCTCTCACTTGTAAAATGGTAAAGTAGAGCATTTCCTAGGAGAGTATCCGCCAACGTCACACCTCCGACCTTGAAGAGTATATTCACGGTTGGAATAAGCAACTCAAGTTTATAGACTAAGAGCTTCCGCTGACATAAGAGAAAAGTTAAGTAAGGTTTAAGAATAATGATATTTTTACAATTTATGGGAGCACAAAATTGTATGCCTAGGAGGAGAATCGCACCCGCGTCCTCTGATTTCGCGTCGGATGTCTAAACCACTCGGCCATCTGGGCTATTTCTAGCCGAAATTCCGTGCTCTCCGATCTTCAATCAAATATATTTCATCGCAGGCTGCGATTGTATTACTTTAAACGTCATAGAGGACGGTGCGCGTAAGATTTTCGCTTAGCATGCGATAGTGCTTGTAATCATATTAAGAAATAATGATATTATTAAAATATTGCCCTAATACGCCAAAGTTTTATTTTTCTCTAGGTATTGATCTTGCGTAACGACTATCAAAATCGTTTTGATAGTCGATACGTAGCCGCTTCTCTACTATGTAGCGGGAAAAGTTATTTGTTACAAAGATACACAGCACATTCCCATATTTATAACGTTAGTACAATGATTTCATTTAATAAAGTATTTTATTTAACAAGTAAATATAATAAATGATAACAGGTTATGTAAAAAAACATGGAGTAAACAAGTACATAGAGTTGATATTGCAAACAAAATAGTTAGCTCTTTGCCTGTAGTACCTTTACTCGTTGAGCTGTCGTGTCTACGAAAACTCTCTCAGGATCCCTTTTAGCATTTTTCTTTTGCCAAAATACCTAGTTTCTTTGATTTATGTGGAACCTACGTATTGTTACTGTAATATATAGCGTTTCTCGACCCATGTTTTTCTGAATTCTAATGGATCAAGACAGGTTTTTCTACCATTTTTTGCCAAAATAACACAAATGCTATATAAATGTGTCTTAGATTATGTAAATATCTACTCATGCAGCAAAGGTATAAATGATATTACTATAGCATATGTGAAAGACATTTAAATGGCTTTTATATGTACCTAACATAAAAAATCGGCCATATGCGAGTCGGACTCGAACACTCGACTAGAAGCACGAAGTGTTCCGTACCATTAGCTATACAACATTAGACTTCATATTTTAACCCTTTTTTTGTTTTAAGGTGCGCGAGTCCGACTCGCACTAGGCAAACTTTTTTGTATTTTTTGTTATAGCGGAAACAGAAATACATCATCTGTGAAAATTTTAACTGTCTAGCTATCACCGTTCTTGAGATACAGCCTTGTAACAGACGGTCGGACGGACGGAAGGACGGACGGACGGACGAACAGCGAAGTCTCAGCAATAGGGTTCCGTTTTTACCCTTTGGGTACGGAACCCTAAAAAGGCGGAGATATTATTTACTAGCCCGACATTATACTTTCAATCATAGGATATTAACTAAGTAATTAGACTAGTTTACAACATTTAGAAATGTAAATGTATTTTAGAACTGTTTTAGACCTTACGAGTTGTTATTGTGTCTTAGGTAACTGCAATGCAAGCACGTAATTATGTTTAAAAAGATTTTTTATTTGTTGGCAAAAAACATTTTAAAAATATCTTTTATTTGAATACACTCGCCCGTTACGAAGCTGTGGAAGGTCAGAAATAGCTGAAAGTTTGAGTCACAAATTGCAAATTTATACAATTAGCTAACGGTTTTAGGGGTATCAAATACAGTGTTTCAGCATGTTTCAGCATATTACTAGTACTTTAGAAGAAATTCTTAATACCTACTTATGTAGTTTTAAAATAGCAATAAAGTTATTTTTTCCATAATCCGAAGCTGCTAAATGGTAAAGCTTTGTTTTTGCCACCGCTATAGAACATAAGGTATTAGACCGGTAATTCATTGTAAAAATTTGCAATTCATGGGTTATGGTTAGTGTGCTCTTAGCGTTTTCCATGCAAACGTAGTTTCGTAATATTTTTACACCAAGTGTTCAAATTTTGCATGCATATACCTAAGCCTAAAATCTATGCTTCTAGTTTACCAATTTTTCCATTTATCATTGAATTTATCCCTAAATGGGAACACAATAATTCCCATACAAAAAGATTCTCCGATTTTTTCTGTAATTTTTTTTTTTTTATTTTATTCCTGATCTGTAAGCCTTTGACTACAATCGCACGTGATGGTAAGTGATGATGTGGTCGAAGGTGTTAACAGGCTTAACCTAGAATGACTGGCTTTCAAGGACAGCTGCCGGAACACACCGTTGGGTGCTTGGCGACAGATTTTCAACTTGAGGGTGGTCGCTAGCCAGGCGGGCATTCGCAAAAATGCCATTCCACCATGCGGTGAAGCTCAAGCCCGCGGCGGGATTCGAACCATGGACCTGCTGCGCGGCAGTCCATAGCCAAAGCCACTGAGCTATCACTGCAAATCATAAGGACGGATGTTCGCAAGTATGAATGAAGCTTGTTATGAAAACTTTTACTTTTGTTAATGCAAAATTTACAATATTAGCGTTTTAAAATAAGTTTGATAAACGACAACGGTATTTTTACTGTGATTGGTACGAGTACATTAATTAGCGCACAACAGGGCAGGAGGAGTACATTAATTAGTGCATCTCAGAGTGTAATTATTTGATTACTAGCTTTCCGGGCGCGGCTCCGCCCGCGCGTATGTCGGTTATCGCGCGAAAACATTAACATCTTTTTGCGCAGTCGGATAAAAACTATCCTATGATTTTTCCCGGGTCTCAAACTATCTCCATACCAAATTTCATTCAAATCGGTCCAGTAGTTTTGGAGTGAAAGCTTAACAGACAGACAGACAGACAGAGTTACTTTCGCATTTATAATATTAGTGATGAAGGACATGGTTGTATAATAACCTCAAATAACGACTTCCAAGTTGAAACCTTATTTTTCATAGTGTTTTTTGTGTTTACTTTTTTCGGTGGGAAAACTGTAAAATGTATCTACTCGGGATACAATAATTAAAATAAAACTTACTCGTCACCTGCAAAATTAAAACAAAACTTATATAAAATGATAAATCTAATTAAATTTATTTACGTATCGAATTGTGAAACTCTCACTTTTTGGACGTTATTGGTTAAAATTTCCAACATTGATGTCAATAGTGTTGGATAGAGTATTCCTAAAAAAAGTACATATAGGCTTTGGGTATCAATTTCAACAGAATTGATTTTATATACTCGTACCTACGAACAGTTGGATCGAAAATAAATTATAAATGTATTTTAGAAACTCTAAACGCTTAGGTTTCGTTAAACAAAAGTGATCAGAGTAAATACTCAGGTTAAACTGTTCCAGAGTTGTGCTTTAATATTTTAATTCTCTACCACTCAAATGAATGAAAAAAAATACGAAAGAGCAAATTAATGATGCAATAACGGTTCATAGAAAAAGAATACTGTGCTGACCCCTAAATTGGGACCAAGGCAATAGGGATGTAACGAAGTGAACAAAGTTTATATACTGTAAAGAGATGTTCTGCAGTTCTACTTAAGCATTACCTCCAGCGCTTTTTTCTAGAAGCTATAGTAGAAGTCAAGATCTTGGCTTGAAATTTCTTAGCCATATAATTCCTCCAGGTCCAGTTAAGACAAACCAGTGGTCAAAGCTTCAGTTCGTCTAAGAAAAAGAAAACCTTGCTGTCGTTACTACCCAACGGCTCTCCAAAATGACACCACTAGGTATCAAAAGCAGCTATGGGTTAAATTATTTATACTACTTACCTAGAAATTATAGTATAGAACTAACCTTTACACGGGTACAGTTGGTGCCGTTCATCGCCGAAATTACGTACACAGCGTAACAACTGTAAAATTAATCCAAACCTAATTACATTGGCACGTGGAAGTGACAGCCCTTCACGCACACACGCACGTTGTGTAAAATATTAATAAGGATCTTTCATATGCACAGACACGTAGCATGTACGATACGGAGTCGGATAGCATGATGAACGACGACGAAGCAAGACCGATTATATTATTTATCAATTTCGTCGGATCATTAAGTTGTCCAGTGGGTCCAGCTGATTTAATGTATTGCATTAAAACTTAAAAGGCTTGTTATTTACACTTAGGTTTATAAAATTTTATGGAACATTAATAAAATAAAAATTTATCTAACAACATAATATTGCCTGTTAGATTTCTGGAGAACTTATTTATAGCTGGTAGGCTAGCCTTGGACCGCTATCTTATTTGATTGTAAGTGATGACATGGTCAAATTTGTTATTCAGGCTAAACTAGAATTACTTACTGGCTCTTAAAGACAGCTGTCTACTTGAGGGTGGTAGCTAGCCAGGCGGGCATTCACAAAATGCCCTACCACCATGCTTGAACAACTGTCATACTAAGACAACAATCGGGACCGACGCGTCGGTTAAGCGACCCGTTAAGCCGTCGCGACGGCTTAACGGGCCCTTCGTAGCACGGAAGCGCTTAGAAGTAATGTCACTAACTGTCACCCATTCAACTCATAAGCGTCAACATCCGCGGAGGACGTTGCTTATCTTAGTTGATTAGTTAAGAACAGCTAAGCAAACTTCGCTACGAGCGCTTCAAAATTTAGCAATTTTATATTAAAGTCCTAAAAATATCCTCACTAAAGGAATATTCAAATTGCAGGTGAAATATGTTTTGAGAAAGGTTATAATTTGTGATTATTGAGTGAGCGGATTTAAGAATCCTCCGCAAATCTACCAAGGAACCTACGAAATATAAACAAATATTGTAACTTATTATTTTAATTGTCCTCTTTACAGGGGTCAATTGAAATAATAAAATGAATAAAAATAGAGCACAAGATTCGGCTAAGTCGAAGACCTAGGGACAGGGCAAATACGTATATAGGACGCTGGTTCAATCCCGCTTCGGACAAGAATTTTATGCCCTCATAATTGTATAGTGCGTAAATATTGTAATAATTTTATAATATACTATGTAACAATAATATTTAAAAACAGTGAGGACAAGTTCCTTGCCCGTTCTTCTCGCAGTGTTCTACTTATCCTTTATCTCTGATCTTAACCGCAGAATGTTGAATATTTCACTTTTAAAATGTAATTTACCTTTATAAGAGAATCGTAGGCCCTAAATTCAATAAACGATATTTTCTTTGACTTATGATTAACACACACAAACTTACTCATTCATTATCTCTCATATATAATAGACAAGCAAATAAATATATTTGCACTTAGATATAATTTCAGACTAGACGTACCGTGTCGGACCCACAACGTGTCTGCGTGTATAATTATTACAGTTTTATTATTAATAAGCCAACCATAAGCTTCTGTGAATCGTAAATAGCGTGTCACCTGAACGCATATGTAGAATACAAAATTTAGGTTTAAATTATGCAAGTGTTTGTTGAAGTACATTTAGGATTCATACAGGATTTGTGAGTGCATTGCAGATGACGGCACAATATATAAAATGTTCGATGATAATTGATGATAATGGAACATTTTATGTGAACTGTAATATTTGAAGCAGTGATGGCTCAGTGGCATTGGCTATGGACTGCCGCACAGCAGGTCCATGGTTAGAATCCCGCCGCGGGCTTGAGCTTCACCGCATGGTGGAAGGGCATTTTGCGATTGCCAGCCTGGCTAGCGGCCACCCTCAAGTAGAAAATCTGGCGCCAAGCACCTAACGGTGTTTTCCAGCAGTCTTTGAGAGCCAGTGAAATTACAGCCACATGAGACTTAATAATTATGACTTAAGGTGACGGGCGCAGTGCAATTAGTGACTTGTAACGAAAAGCATCTGTTATAGGCAAAGGTTAGTTCGCTTAACATCAGGTGGGCATCAAGCTTGTTCCGTCACAATAACATACAAAAACTAACTTTTAAGTAATGGTAAGTTAATTTCATCATCCATCGTAACTGAGCTTAGTTGTAATATGTCTTTTATTTTATTTTAGTCTGCTATGACTAAAATAAAATATAGGTTGTCTAAATGATTTACTGTAGTAGCTGTAGTGTTGTATATAGTTTGTAGTATTTTTTTAAATAAAAGCATCCCGCCATTAAACGCAAAAAAACGTCCAAGTGCGAGTCGGACTCGCGCACGATGTTTTCCGTATAATTAGCTATACAACATTAGCCTTCATATTTTAACCCTTTTTTGTTTTAACGTGCGCGAGTCCGACTCGCACTTGGCCAACTTTTTGTATTTGTTGTTATAGCGGCAATAGAAATACACCATCTGTGAAAATTTTAACTGTCTAGCTATCACCGTTCTTGAGATACAGCCTGGGGACAGACGGACGGACTGACGGACAGCGAAGTCTCAGTAATAGGATCCCGTTTTTCACGGAACCCTAAATAAAGGTTTAATTTGTTCAACAAAAGTAAAGTCAAGCTTCGTTTAACAAAATATAAGATATCTAGTGATCAAAGGCTAGGAGTACTTGCTATATTATATTTTCATGTCAGACTAGCTATATATCATTCGTAAGTTCGAGAATAGGTATAGATAGATCTAGATTATGATGACGAATGGCAACTGCGTTATCAGCAAGTACCTTCTCGCATATAAGTTATACTTATACATACGAGTATACTTATACATATACTTATACTTCTCGTCTATATTAAATTAAATCATTACTATAATAATATAAATGCGAAAGTAACTCTGTCTGTCTGTCTGTCTCTTACACTTTCATGCCAAAACTACTTTTCCGCTTTGAATGAAATTTGGTAAGTATGGAAATAGTTTGAGACCCGGGAAATAAGGATAGTTTTTATCCAACTGCGCAAAAAGAGGTTTTTGCGCGATAACCGACATACGCGCGGGCGGAGCCACAACCGGAATGCTAGTATAAATATATGTTTGTATTGCAAAAATAGGTAGTACGAGTACCTATTTGCGTATTTACGAGTATACAATAAGCGCTAATAAAAAGATATCTTCCATTAGCCCTTCCCATTAAAACCATTCCCTTTTATTAACGAAAGAAAACTGAACAAAACCCTCAAACTGGGACCCTTTTTGCACCTTTAAGGGACGTCATTCGGATTTGATTATTCCGTACCTAAAGGTATCCCTTTGAGCAAGTAAATTCTGTCACAAGAGCAAAATAACCGACGTACCGGCATAACGAAGTCCTTAATTAGGATCTACAGCTGACGAAATTATTCACCTACCTACGTTCAGAATTAATGAATTCTTTGTATGCTGTTTGTGTATTTTAGGCAAGACTTACTCATTAGGCTGTTTTTGTAAAACTATGTACACCAAGATAAGGAAATATATTTATTATAAACTTGTACAAAAACTATTTCAAAGATTACAGTCAAACTGCTGGAACTCCGCCGCGCCAGTACCATCATCTTCTTTAGATATTTAGAAGCAATGATGGCTGAGCAGTTACAGCTATTGACTGCCATGCCGCAGGTCCCTGGTTCCATTCTCACCGCCAGCTTAAGCTTTACTGCATGGAGAAGGGCATTTTGCGAATGCCCACTTATCTAGCTACCACCACCCTCAAGTTAAAAGTCTGTCGCCAAGCACCTAACAGTGTGTTCGGGCAGCAGTCCTTGAGAGCCAGAAAAATTACAGGCACATGAGACTTAACAATTGTATGTCTCAATGTAACGGGCGCAACGCAATTCGTCACATGACTTAATGCATCTTTTGCAGAGGCAGAGGTTGATCCGCTTAAAATCAGGTGGGCCTCGTGATTGTTCCGTCACATTCACTTTAAAAAAAAAACATTTACAACACATAAAGTGCTGCACACGCGATAGCTACCCAGGAGGCCTCTTTTGATCACATTTTTAAAAGTATTCAATGTATGCATGACGAAGTAATGAAAAAAGAATAAGCATTGTAATTCAACGGGGCAATGCTGCCAGCATGCTGGGCACGGTGCCAACTGGTAGTGGGCTGGAGAATTAAGACTGCCAGTGAGTCTGCAATATACACAAATAGGTTGTCTAAGTCTAAATGTTTTTATTCTGTAGTGTTGTATATAGTTCGTAATATTATTTTGTTAATAAAGGCATACCGCCGGTTTATAAAAAAATCAGTAGATGCATCTTCTATGTCATTTGGTCAGTAATCTGCACGTTACAGAAAGAATGATTGACTGAATGCCAATACGGCGCCAGGCGATTCTTGGCACTTATACGGAAGGCGCGCGGGCGTCGTCGGCGCTCGGCGCACACGCACCGTATGGAGTCATCTTCGTATTTTATATATCTATGTTCGTAAGTCTCCCATATATAAGCGCTAATCGCTAGAATAGACATTAGCGACGTATAAGGCAATGTTTATAAGCCAAGACTGATATAATTTTTGATTTTGAAATTCCTTTATCTCTAGATATTCACCGTGTCTTTTGTAATCTGCCGCTTTGAAGTGATAGCACAAAATTGTGTTCCAGACGAAAAGATATTGAAGCAATTGAAATTACTGACAAGGCCTTGTACATACATTTTGTTAATCTATTACAAGAAGTTCAGGTGGTTGCGAAATACTGATTATTATTACTAACTATTTAAAAAGTCGAATGATACGCTAGTAGTTAATATATGAAATATCAGTTTTAGATATATTAAAAAATTAAAAACCTATCCTTAATGATAACTTAATTGATGCTTTACAAGACTTGCTAGTTCACAGGCTTACCTATGATTTCTTACTGCAGGTTTTCTATTGATAAAACGGTATGTCTTCGGCAGGCGGGGTTTGAGGGAATAAACATGCATGCGGACATCAGTACTTAATATTATAAATGCGAAAGTAACTCTGTCTGTCTGTCTGTCTGTTACGCTTTCACGCCAAAACTACTAGACCGATTTGAATGAAATTTGGTATGGAAATAGTTTGAGACCCGGGAAAAAACATAGGATAGTTTTTATCCAACTGCGCAAAAAGTGGTTAATGTTTTTCCGCGCGATAACCGACATACGCGCGGGCGGAGCCGCGCCCGGAAAGCTAGTACTAAATATATGTTAGTGGTACCACACATAGGAGAGCACATATAGGTATTTGTAAAACTCCTTCATGTAACTCACCTTGTAAAGTGCTTCCGTTGGATACCCGCCATATTTGTAAAACAGATGTTCAGGAACATCCGATTCACATCGAAACATGACGTGAGTATTGGCTTTCCATCCATTAAGCGCATTTTCACCTAAGTCTAAATAATATTTATTCTATGCCTCAGTACCCATTTCGTACTTGACAAAGTTTTAGAATGATATTGTAAAATGTTCAATAAATAAAAGTAACGGTAATTAATAACTTGACGGAATAAGCTAACGAAACAAAATTCCGCGAACCAACTCAATTAGTTAACTTCCTGAATTAAAACTTCTATCGGTTTCAGAAATTCGTCGAGGCTTTTTTTGCTTTTGGTAAATATTTGTGATGAATATTTTTCTTGGAATTTAAGGGTAGGTACAAAATATACTACTCTGTCAGATAAGTGACGGTATATCATAATGAAATTGCTTTGTGTAAGTATTTTTTTTCTGATGCACATGTTGAAGCAGTGATGGCTCATAGGCATTGGTTATGGACTACCGCGCGGCAGATCCATGGTTCGAATCCCGCCGCGGGCTTGAGTTTTACCGCATGGTGGAAGGGCATTATGCAAAAGTCCGCCTGGCTAGTGACCATCCTCAAGAAAATGTGTCGGCCAGCTAGTTACTGTGTGTTCCGGCAACTGTTCTTTAGAGCCAGTAATTCTAGGTTAGCGTAAACAACATTTTCGACCACATCATCACTTACTATCAGGTAATATTGGTGCATGATTACCCATCAGTAATTAAAAAAAACAACATACGAAATAGGTCCTTTATATGTAATGGAACCTATTTCGTATGTGTAAAAAAATATGCTAGGTTCCTTGGTTTTCAGAAAATATCTGGTATCGCTTATCGTGTATAAGACCGGACCAAGTTAGTAACTAGGTAGGTACATTAAACAGCTCTTGAATGCTGTACAAAACGTAAGGAAGAAAAGTTTCAAAAGTCCTTTTTCTCATCATCTAGGACCGCATAAGGTTCCAAGATGATAGCATTGAATTATTACTTTTAAGAACAGCTGCCGGAACACACTATTCGGTGCTTGGCGACAGATACTATACTGAATCGAGTACTGAACTAAGGATAGGCCGTGAATATATGAAACCCATAAAATGACCAAATCGGGATCCCGGTCGGCGAGTTGCTGCTACTATTACGAAATTGTCCTAAAATCTGCTTAAGTCCGATTTTCTTAATTCAAACGGTTTTTGAAAGGATTCATCCTTGGCTATACGAGAAAAAATCCATATTTTTTGAGATAACGAAAAGTATGTTTAATATTTTTATAAAATCTGAAACCAGCTCAAATTAAATTTTGGCGCCAAAATATTACGTCATTTAATAATAATCTCGTAACAACTTCTACAGTTATGAACCTAGAAAGCTGTAACTTTGCATATGTATAGGGAACAAGTCAATAACGATGTTTAAAGAAATTAAAAGGATAAAGATTGAAAGGTTTTTTTTTCCTGTGTGTCGCGTCCGGGATTTCAGTAGTCTGAAAAAAGGTTTAGTGTGAAGCTTGTATATCCAATCGCAATTATTCAAACGTTGTTAGTAAGCTAGCCTTAGCTATACAACACAAGAAACTGCATCACTCTACAGTAACGGAAAGTTATTCAAATCGTGAAATTAAAATAAAAAAGTTTCACTCGATACATTTTGCCGCGCAAACACTAACCTATGGAAATTTCCGAAATAAATAATCTCGTAACTACTTTTTAACTACTAAACCTAAACATCTGAAATAATTCAGGTGTATAGATTTCATGTGATTTATCATATCAAAAGAAGAACCAAAGACGTATGTGGTTTAGTGTTTGAAAAAAAAAAGCGCTTTCATACAGTTTTCGCGCCAAAATTCTTAGAAAAAAATCGCGTTGTTTTAATCTTATTACTACTTTTAAAATATTTGTCCTAACAATCTGTAATAATTCATGGGTAAAGAACCATAGTAAATACTCATAATAAAAGAAAAATCAAAGTTATAGGTGGAATAGGTTCGGAAAAAAATATAAACAAATTAAAAATAATTGCTTTTCTCCGCCATTTTCGTCGCGTGTTCAAACCCCTTTTCCTGTAAAATTTTCTATGAAGAGGTCTATTTTCATTTCCTTTCCCGTAAAACCTATATGATGAGGATTGCACTGGTACCAAGAAGTTATTATATATGTTAGAAATTGCATCAAATAAAACCGATTGAAAAACATAAAACCTCAAAATCTGTAAAAATGTATTTTTATTTCGCTATTTTTGTCTACTCAACATAAATGGATGAAAATGTTATTTTTGTATGATACAAGTGATATATTGGGGTATATGGGTTTCAAGTTGAGGTATTGGAAAATGTCTTAGTACTTAACGAAAACGTGAAGGCGCGTCGAGGGAAAAAGAGCTTGAAAAATGCTGTATAGATACGTGGACTGCTGTCGCCTACCCTGTATGCACGACGGACGTTTGAGGAGACAAGATAACAATGAATCATCTATTGTTTTGAATGAGATACGGATTTGTAAGTGTTAAGGTGTAACAGCTAAACAGGTGGGTATTGGTCGGTTGAGAACGACTAGGCAAGCACTGCTCCGGGCGCTTGAATAGCAATGGATTAACCGCACTTTATTATCAACTAACCTAGCTACCATAGAGACCACATAGATTTTGTTTCTTAAACATGGTTAAAAGGCATCTAGGTACGTCCATAGATTGTGAAGCACTTCATTTATGCTAATGCCTACACCCTTCTCATTAGACGTTGTCTACCCATGGTCATGATTAATGATTGCTACTATGGTCTACAATTGGATTATAAATCGGTAACTTGATGTCTCATATTTCACCTGTTGGTATCTGATGACATAAAAAGACTAATCCTGGCTGTCAATCGGCCAATTTCGCCGGGGGTATACCTTTAATCGCAATAAACTAGCACATTGATCTCGCCCACATGGCCCTACAGTCATAAACATCCAGTTTTCTATAAACCCAATCAGTTTTATTGAACTGCCAATACGAGGGGTCGGACCCCTGGCGGAACCAAATTATCTCATTTGCTCCAGGAATGGAGTGATCGCGCGAAACGGTCCCGCTTCCTCGCCACACGGTTGCCGACGAATATTGATTGATTGGAGCGGCTTGGTTATTATTATATTTTATATAAATAATTTAAAAAAAAATATACTTAAATTCCGTTAGTGGTCTGCCAAACTAAAACTAGCTGAAACTGAGAGTAGTAGGTACTTCAGACGAGAAAAGAACATACTATTTAATTGCTTAAAATCATCATTGTGTTCCTATTGTATCAATCTGCTGGTGGGCTGAATCAATCTATAAGGATTAGAAATTATTAAAAACGCCGTTATCAGATGATCGCCAAAATAATACCAACTTAATTAGTGCTTAGAGAGCCAATATCATATTGTACCGCGACACAATAATAAGGCAGAATCATGACACGAGTCCGGAAAATTAATTATTTTTATCATAGAACAACACTGTAGACCCAAGCCGTAGGCGTGGGCTATAAACAAAAAACAAACTGAGATTGAAAGAACTAATGTAGTACGAATGTCATACGTCTACATCGAGCAAGTAGCTTCTAAGCTCGATGTACGTCTATTTTCACTAGGTAGGTGCACTTGTGAGACATTTTAAAATAATTCACATGTACCTACCTACTTTTTGCACTGCACACACGCGCGCAGGATTTACAAATATAGGTGGAAAATGAGATATTATTAAAATCTTAAGATTCTGAATCTGGATCCATTGCCAAAATTTTCATACCAACATAGTTATATATTTTTCTGAATCCAAACAATTATGCTCCGAAGAGAAGATCACCTTCGAAGTGTCCAAAGTCAGGGAATCGCCCCTCTAAAGATGAGAAACTCCTTGGCTTGTTTTTCGAATTAAAATGTATTAAACATCTTCTTTCTGTCAATCTGCTAGAAGCTAATTATAACCAAACTGGAAAGTAAAAAGACTGAGTGTGAAAATAAGCATATTTTATTTTAGGTTTGTCTTTTTCTATTTAGATCTATTTGTAATAGGTGTTTATATTTGTTTGAAACGGTTTTTACAACCATCAAATCTAATATCGCCGACATTCAATTGGTCAACATCTTGCATTTACTTACCTTACTATATGATACCTAGATAATTACTTATCAATCATTATTTATTTATGCTTATTAGTTAAGACTTTGACCACTATATCACCTAATGGTAAGCGATGATGTGGTCGAAGATGCTGTAAAGGCTAACCTAGAATTATTGGCTCTCAAGGACAGCTGCCGGAACACACCGTTAGGTGCTTGACGACAGATTTCCTACTTGAGGGTGGTAGCTAGCCAGGCGGGCATTCGCAAAATGCCCTACCACCATGCTTTAACGACTGCCATCCTAAGACAACACTTAAATAAAATAATAACTTATTACTTATCAATATTTATACAGCATTTGGACTGCCTATGAGTCTGCTATGACTTATAGGTGTCTAAATGCTTTTATTGTAGTAGCTGTAGTGTTGTATGTAGTTCATAGTATTTTGTTTAATAAAGGCATACCGCCGGTAAAAAAAAAATTAATTTGCTTGGTTTATTAGATAAAAAAATCTTATATTAACTACTTACATTTTAAGCGTATAATAAATAATTGAAACTTATAACATTATAAATAAAATATACACAAGTACCTACTGTACTATAATTTATTAGCCGATCATCCACTGCTGAACACAGCCTCCCCAATTAGGGGGGCTTTCTATAGAAGAAATGAGGGGAAGTGGGGGGCAATTCTAGCCTGGCACGGCAATAACAACCAAAATATTACACAAAAAATAATATGATGCACCAGCAAAAATATACCAACACATTTTATCGATTTAAACAAGGGAGTAACATCCACTAGATGCACTTTTCCTTTTTAATATGTAGCTATTTATAGAGATTCCGCTTTAGAAGTAAGTCACGGCAACTATTCCAGCTCCGAGCGGACAGGATGGGAAGGACAACTCCGATAGTGGGTCGAAGCGGAATTCCGGATTGGGATGCAGTCGCCTTGCAGTTCATGTCACAGGAAATTCGCGTGTGAGTCACTATAGTGTGCGCATGTTAAAAGATTGGGAAAGAGATTGTTTAAAAACGTACTGGCTTTTTTTATAATGTAGATCTACCTTTGGCAGATTTACATTTGGTCTAGAAGAAATCTACTCACTCTGGCCTTATTTTGTAATTCTCGGGACAACTTAAGGCGGCAGATAGTTCCATACATGGAAACGTCTAAATATATTTATAACTTCTATGAAATAGGGGTGGACTGCGTCACTCTTTAGCTTATCCTGCATTCAAAGATGGCGGGGAAAATTATAATAAGTTATATAACAACTAGCTGTTAACAGTAGCTTCGCTTGCGTGGGTAAACATAGTCCCATAAAAACATGTAATATTGATATATAAGTTCGTCAAGGGATATTATTCTAGAAAGGTACCAGCTGTGTAAATATTAGAAAATGAAGGTGGATGCCTGGACTGTCCTGCGTATTATTAAACTTTTGTAACATACGGGGTCTCCGTTTCCGTTCTGACCTGAAAGCCATCCATTATCATCTGGAGACGAGTAAGCCGGCCTTGCCCATTCTTATCGAAACTCAGATACGATCTTATAAAGGACAAGACCTATTTCACTACTACCAAGGTGCATATCAGTACCCTAGTACTGATGCACCTTGGTATTAGTGGAATTTATACGCTTGTTGCCTACGACAGGCGTATAAATTCCAAGGGGGGGCAGCTGTCCTCCACGGCCCCCGACCTGGGTATTCCCATGCATAGTACCTACATGCGACACCTAATAACAACCATATTTAAAGTTATGCACAATTATACCACTGAATGTAAGAAGAATAAGGAAGACCATAACTCATGTTGGCCTTCTGTTCTTCAAGTTTAATATAAAGTGACGTAATAGGTAATATTACTAAGTACCTACTAAGTACTGTATGACTTGGACCAAGCATTAGTTACAATTCAGGTTGCTAACTCTGAAACGTGGAAAGCAAGATAACTCAAAGTGTAATATGGTAAGAGCTACTCAAATGTAGTTATTGAAAGTCCATGTTTGGTAACTTAAAAGGACCTCCTATTCTTATACGATTAATCTTTCAGCATCACAGATGAAAACAGTAGACATTCATACTACCCGATCGGTCACCCGAGTCTCAAAGGTACAGGTATACTGAAGAACTCCAATGTATATGTTATCCATACATGAATAACTTCCTAAGGGTTCACATCACCAGCAGTTCCGGATCGTGCACGGAGTAAATCGCCGAACAACTCCATAATATTTTTCTTATCGCACCACTCTGTGAATTGACAACGGTATATCTACACTGGACGATTCGAACAGGGGTGTGTCTCACTCACCTCCATAACCAATGTGGTGATTCGAACCACATTGGATATAAACCAAGGTGGACACAACCTCCTCCTCTCCATTGTATTATTTGAAGCATTATTGCCGAGCGGTAATAGTTATTTACAGCCTTGCCGCAGGTCCATGGACTCCATGGTTTGATCCCACCGCCGCCGGCTTGTGCTTCATCCAATGATGGTAAGGCTATTTGCGAATGCTCGCCTGGCTAGCTACCATTAAGTAGAAAATCTGTCGCCAAGCACCTAACAGTGCGTTCCGGCAGCAGTCCTTGAGTGATTACAGGCATTTGAGACAACACTCAGTGTGACGGGCGCAGTGCAAATCGGAGCTCGTGATGAAATGCATCTGTTCTAGGCTGAGGTCAGTCCACTAAACATCAGGTGGGACTCGCGCTTTTTCCGTCACAATGACATAGAAAACGATGTCAAGGTAAACTCAGAAAAGTAGTGTCACCTTCCTGAACGGTGAACAAATATTACTTAATTTACTACTAGCGCCATCTAACAATTTATCTACCATTAGGAGCAGAATAGAATATCTATCCGTTCTCAAAGAGATCTCAATACAATTGTGAACGCCTTGCTCGCTGAAGTAGTACATCAATGATCCGAGAGAGGTCGCCTATTCTTAAACCAAAAATCTGGTGATGTGTTGCAATAAGTAAAATAATATTTTCATATTAAGTATATCTTGCTAAATAAATAATAATAATATCTTAAAATAAATAACGAATTTTAATAGGTCTAAATTACAATAAAATAACTATAGGTCCATATATAGTAACTGACAGAACTGGCTTGTTACAGCTGTCAGGTGTCAACATGGCCACCGTCATAGTTTTTACTTCCGATTTTCTAATGCAGAAGCACGTTGTAATTTTAAATTAGTAAAATAAAAGTGAAGCCATTGGTGGATTCAATTCTAAACGGTCTAGTCACCACTAGCATTACCATATTTGGTAATGGATTACGGAGCAAACTTCCGGGGGTTGAGTGGCTAGGCGCCAAAACGGCAAACTAGCTTCACTTTACATGAGACCTCCAGAAGATAAACTTAACTGAGATCCTTACAATTTGTTGAGCTCAGACTTTATTATACCAGTACTAAATAATTTAAACCTCAATCCAAGCTATAAGAAACCCCATTTAACGGGTAAGTGAATATGTGCTTAACCAATAATTACCACAAAACTAACCTCTAACTTGTGTATTTAATTCTTGCTATGTTATCCCATTGTATTTACTGTGTTTCCCTATGTTCTAACCTTGCTAATAGCTATTCGAGCTATAAGCATATATCATCTTGTGTAACCTATCTCTATTTATCTATGTTTTTCTGTATTTTCTTGGTTGCTTCACAACACACAATTTTACTTAAGCCCTTCAGGCATCTGTTGTTTGCGGGCGGGTCACATCCTTGAGACCTCTGCGTTCCTAGCCATGCTCAGTAGCAGAGGAACAATGGACCCACCAGCTCAACACCTTCACTGATAGGATTCTGACCTGAGCACATCCTTTCAGGGTTCTTCCAGTACCGGGTTTCCAACTCCAGGCTTCCTGTACCAGGCCCAGTACCTAACGAGGCTGATCCCCTGACTCCGGCCGTCCCCTGAACTCCTGCGCAGACCGCTGCCAAACTCCACGTCTCTACAGCGCCTAGCTGGGACAGCCTACCGGCGCGGCAGTGTTGGAGCTGAGCCACTGCACGGCAGACCTGCTGCTGAGCATTAACTCAGTTGCTAGCGGACCGGAGATAAGTTCTCAAACAAGGAAGCTCGCTATTGCCACACCTGTCTGTAATCCACGACCCTTTTCTCTACCCAATATAATTCTAAATCTTTCCTTCTTGTTTTCTTTTATGCACCCTTCTACCAACCGTAGGTAGGTAGGTGACATTGGCGCCCAACGTGGGGCAAACTTTCTTGGGTGTGGCTCTGCCACATATTTTCTGTACTCTCTAAACTGTATTTTATTGTGCTCTTCTTGTGTGTGTGTTAATTATAAGTTGGCAAGCCCTGTGTAGGCTCGGGGTACTATTTAGAATAGGCCTGCTGCAGAGCTGCATGTCGTAAGAGGCGACTAATAGCCAACGGGTAACACCCTCTGGCGGCATAGAACCAGCCATATAGCCCTGTGTAGGCTCGGGGTACTATTTAGAATAGGCCTGCTGCAGAGCTGCATGTCGTAAGAGGCGACTAATAGCCAACGGGTAACACCCTCTGGCGGCATAGAACCAGCCATATAGCCCTGTGTAGGCTCGGGGTACTATTTAGAATAGGCCTGCTGCAGAGCTGCATGTCGTAAGAGGCGACTAATAGCCAACGGGTAACACCCTCTGGCGGCATAGAACCAGCCATATAGCCCTGTGTAGGCTCGGGGTACTATTTAGAATAGGCCTGCTGCAGAGCTGCATGTCGTAAGAGGCGACTAATAGCCAACGGGTAACACCCTCTGGCGGCATAGAACCAGCCATATCGTCTTCAACGAGAAATTTTAAATATTTTTTTTCTAAAATTAAATTTTAGTTTTTTTTAATATATTTTATCTTACACATATCTCCTTCTAATTTAATAACTTGCACTTAATATAATTGAATCTGTAAAACAGCTTATAAATAGCACACATACCATATTTCTATGTACCCACATTTTTTTTCTGAAATATTTTGTACTTACTAACTAACCTTCATTGACCTTGTATGACACTGTTGTCATTGGGTATAGGTCAAGTACATATTCACTCCAATAATCATGGGTCTGCACATTTACTTTCTATCTATGCAAAAAGCTGAATTTGCATATGAAGTGGCACTATCTTATAACTTGAAATTTTCTAAAAACTTGCAACGGAGAATACTATACTCAAATGTTCAACTGAACTGTAAATTTTGTAAATGTCGTTATAAATCTAAACTCTTACTTGCTGTCTCTGAACTTATTGATATACATAGATTATACTTATGACATATCAAAGTTTCTTAGTTAATACTTATCTCAGTATTTAACTTCTTTTATTTTAACGACTGACTAAATACAAAATTTTACTAAGTAATGTCTCAAATGCAATCTAAATTGACAAAAATATATTGAATAAAACTACAGTCATACTATGACTTTCTATCACAGTTATATAGATAATAGCTATTCTAATAAATTTAACTAAATACAATGTGTTGCAAATAAAACTAAATTTTCTCTTTTTGTTTCTGAATTGACTGATATGCAAGACAATAAACTTAGGTTCTTGGCATATCAGGGATGATAATAAATACATATTCTAGTAATTACTTCACCTTACTTAACAATTATTATATGCAAATCTTTCTACTGAATAGATTGTTGATAACCTAAAATTTAAATAAATCTCAAATAAAACCAAATTCATACTTTGAATTAATTTAATAAAACTTTACTTATACAACCTTACAACTAAAATACATATTCTGAATATCATAAATAACTAAATTATGGTAGGTAAATAAAACCAAACTCATAGAATATTTTTATAGAATAAGAAAAAACGTGCAGGCGTCTGACCTGATAGTAAGTCATCACTTTAGCCCACTTATAGAATAAACTGTTTTAATAAATTCTAATATAACCTTATCTTGATAGGAAAAATAAATCCTTATATAAAACTGATCAGGCGGCTCACCTGATAGTAAGTCATCACCTTAGCCCACTTATAGAATAAATTGTTTTAATAAATTCTAATATAACCTTAACTATATAGGATAAATAAATCCTTATATACTACTGATCTACTATGTAACAGTATCTTATATACTTCTGAAATTCAAATAACTTGTGATCTTTTCTTATATTGATCCTTGTTTATAGATATATCTTATATACAACTGTAATGGCATAAGATATATTATAACTTAACTCAAGTGCCTATAATGTACTACAAACTAAACATCTTAACTTATGTACTGAATTAATTGTAACTTCCTTAATTTTCTTTGTCACTATCAAGTTTTAATGGAATAGTGTTGTAACATTGCTAAATTCATTCTTTCACATACCATATGGTAATTCTTCCATTGAGAGCGGTTGTTCAAACTCTTTAAATTAAGCCTTATTGTTCAGAGCGGTTGTTCAAACTCTTTAACTTAGCCTTATTGTCCTGAGCGGTACATAACTCAAAAAATAAGCCATTATGTATTTCCTTTTGATTAACTTCTATCTGTCATAATATTTTATTTAACTTAGGCAATCATGGAACCTATAATAAAATTAATTCCATGAATGCTTACTTTATGTACTTAAATTAACTATTGTTCTAGTGTGTTCTTTATACCTATAATGTAGCTAGGCTGTTTTTCAGCCCTACAATCTTCCATTTCTCCCAATATTGCTGTCAATAATCGTTTCTTGGGATGTCTGAATCCAAACGATGGGGAGGAATTCTAGGGAGTTCTTATATATGTATATGCACATCGCTATGGCGGCTAGACAATGTTAATACTTAAGACCATATGCTGGAGCTTCTATAGTGTATATATGTAACTCAAGTAATGTCTTAAGTGAGGTATTTTTCTTAGATCTGCTTGAGGCTAGTGAATTTTTTGTTTCTAGTAAAACAAAAAATTCTTCTCGCCGAAAGGGGATATGTCACCTTCCTGAACGGTGAACAAATATTACTTAATTTACTACTAGCGCCATCTAACAATTTATCTACCATTAGGAGCAGAATAGAATATCTATCCGTTCTCAAAGAGATCTCAATACAATTGTGAACGCCTTGCTCGCTGAAGTAGTACATCAATGATCCGAGAGAGGTCGCCTATTCTTAAACCAAAAATCTGGTGATGTGTTGCAATAAGTAAAATAATATTTTCATATTAAGTATATCTTGCTAAATAAATAATAATAATATCTTAAAATAAATAACGAATTTTAATAGGTCTAAATTACAATAAAATAACTATAGGTCCATATATAGTAACTGACAGAACTGGCTTGTTACAGCTGTCAAGTGTCAACATGGCCACCGTCATAGTTTTTACTTCCGATTTTCTAATGCAGAAGCACGTTGTAATTTTAAATTAGTAAAATAAAAGTGAAGCCATTGGTGGATTCAATTCTAAACGGTCTAGTCACCACTAGCATTACCATATTTGGTAATGGATTACGGAGCAAACTTCCGGGGGTTGAGTGGCTAGGCGCCAAAACGGCAAACTAGCTTCACTTTACATGAGACCTCCAGAAGATAAACTTAACTGAGATCCTTACAATTTGTTGAGCTCAGACTTTATTATACCAGTACTAAATAATTTAAACCTCAATCCAAGCTATAAGAAACCCCATTTAACGGGTAAGTGAATATGTGCTTAACCAATAATTACCACAAAACTAACCTCTAACTTGTGTATTTAATTCTTGCTATGTTATCCCATTGTATTTACTGTGTTTCCCTATGTTCTAACCTTGCTAATAGCTATTCGAGCTATAAGCATATATCATCTTGTGTAACCTATCTCTATTTATCTATGTTTTTCTGTATTTTCTTGGTTGCTTCACAACACACAATTTTACTTAAGCCCTTCAGGCATCTGTTGTTTGCGGGCGGGTCACATCCTTGAGACCTCTGCGTTCCTAGCCATGCTCAGTAGCAGAGGAACAATGGACCCACCAGCTCAACACCTTCACTGATAGGATTCTGACCTGAGCACATCCTTTCAGGGTTCTTCCAGTACCGGGTTTCCAACTCCAGGCTTCCTGTACCAGGCCCAGTACCTAACGAGGCTGATCCCCTGACTCCGGCCGTCCCCTGAACTCCTGCGCAGACCGCTGCCAAACTCCACGTCTCTACAGCGCCTAGCTGGGACAGCCTACCGGCGCGGCAGTGTTGGAGCTGAGCCACTGCACGGCAGACCTGCTGCTGAGCATTAACTCAGTTGCTAGCGGACCGGAGATAAGTTCTCAAACAAGGAAGCTCGCTATTGCCACACCTGTCTGTAATCCACGACCCTTTTCTCTACCCAATATAATTCTAAATCTTTCCTTCTTGTTTTCTTTTATGCACCCTTCTACCAACCGTAGGTAGGTAGGTGACAGTAGCTCCAATGGAGGATCGTAGGATATTTATATAACTACTCCATAGTCTGGATACTCCATGTATTAACTAAATTTCATAGGTATTTCTGTAATATGTATAAGAATACTACTTCAAGTGAATTCATACTAGACACGACTTTGAAGATTTATTTCATAGACATACATATTCTCTTAAAAATTAATCTGCGTACTCTGGTCACGCTAGATATTTGCCTTAGTGTGCATGCTGTGGCACGTGCGTATGGGGCGCACACGTGCAAGCCGCGTTTGGTACCTCTATGAAATCAAATTACTTGCTTGGTTTTACTGTGGCAATACAGTGTTCAACACGGACTTACCACCCTGTGGACTGCGCACGGACAATTATCTGAGTGAAAACAATTCCGAAACTTTTTGCGACGCGCGGGGGGCAGCGATGCTTCATGATTGGTCCGCACAAAGCAATAAATCATAACATGTGAACTACTAGGGATGGGACGCTGACCGTTATAATAATCGATAATTACCTGTATATCGGCCCCCGGCCCGCGCGCCCGCGCCCGCTCCCGTACCCGCCCGCGCCGCGGCCCCTGCCCGCGCACCGGCCCCGGCTCGCCCCGCGCTCCCGGCACCCGCTGCCAACACCGTTCGCGCCCCTCCCCGCGCCGCTTCCCGGCCACAAGCTCCCCCTATGCCATTGATGGCTGCCCCTCTTCAAGAGGCAATCAACCTAGTCAGCGATCTGGCTATGTCGGTTGACATCAATGAGGTACAAGAGCTATTCCACAAGATGCAATACGCTCAATCCCCAGCGGACGTGATCCAATACACATTGGAACACGCAAACTTACTAAGCGCCCTTAAGCGCTTCGTCCCCCAGGCCCCTCCCCAGTACAACCACTATGGGTAGTACAACCGAACGCACGAAACCGTACTCAGTTTCGTTAGCGTCATTTAACGCTAACGGCCTCTTCAGACAACGTGACCTCGTCCACGACTTTTGTTGTACCCACCTTATCGATATCATATGCGTGCAGGAAACCCTTCTAAAACCGGGGAAGGCGAACCCTAGGTTTGCCAATTACAGAACGGTACGTGATGATAGAGTGAACTCCCGTGGGGGAGGCACTCTTATCTATTACAAAAGGTCCCTGCACTGCATTCCCCTACCTACCCCGACTCTTGTTAATATGGAAGCATCTTGTTGCCTCCTAGCTATGACTGGTCATCAACCTATAGTCATAGCGTCCTGTTACCAAGCTTGCTCCAAGCCGATCGTCCGAGCTGACTTAGAAGCCTTGTTCTCATTAGGAAGCGCCGTCCTTCTGATTGGCGACTTCAACAGTAAGCACATCCTATGGAATTGTAACGTCAACAATCCCAAAGGTATTGCACTTGAAAACCTAATCGCAGAACTTAACTTTGACATAATTGCGCCCACTGAGCCCACTCACTACCCTTATATGGAAGACCATCGATCTGACTTGCTTGACATGGCACTACTCAGAGGCGTAACACTCCGGTTACGCTCCATAGAAGTGGTTCACGAGCTTCACTCTGACCACCGACCCATTATACTGCGACTAGGTCCCGACCCAACGACTGACCTCCCCCGCCCCACTAAGACGATAGTGAACTGGAAGCAAGTAGGCGATGCCCTAAAGGCTATCAGTTCACCGGACCTTGACAAGATCCCTGACGACATCCTGACAAAAGATGACGTAACCCTTGCGATCGATTCGTTCACCAATCACCTCTCCACCGTAGTAGGTGCATCCGCAAAGGAGGTCATAGTGCCGGACGACCGGCGCCTTGTCATTCCAGCGGATGTGAGACGATTGGTGACGGAGAGTAAAGCAGTGACCCGACATTACGACTCTTACCCCAGTAAAGAGAACAAAACTAAGAAACGCCACTTTGAACGCATGGTTCAAAGTCGCATGTCTGAGTTGCGTGATCAACAATGGGGCGATAAACTTTCAAACCTCGTGCCAAGCCACCATGCTTACTGGGACTTGGCGCGAGGTTTGAAAGGAAGTAACCATAACGACATGCCTCCCTTATACAGACCAGTCCCACTAGTCCCAGCGTTCTTTGACGAAGACAAAGCTGAGTGCCTAGCTGATAGCCTAGAGGCTCAGTGTTCCCCTAACGTAGATCACGTTGACCAAGCTCACCTCGATTCGGTGGATGCTGAAGTCGAACGTAAAAGCTCTGTGGTCACCTCTGAACTCCCACCAATCACTTTAGCGACTTACGCTGAGGTGGCGAGACTGATCAAGGCCCTCCGACCGCGCAAATCCCCCGGTGCCGATGGCATCTCCAACAGGGTTCTTAAAACCCTCTCTCCTCCGCTCATCCATCTCTTAGTCAGCATCTTCAATGCTGCTATGAGCCACTGCTTATTCCCAGACACCTGGAAATGTGCAAATGTCATTGGCATTCACAAACCAGGCAAAAGCTCATCTGACCCCACCAGCTACCGCCCCATCAGCCTCCTCAGTGCCTTAGGCAAACTTTACGAGCGGTTACTTGCAAACCGTCTCCAGTCCCATGCTAAGGAACACCACCTTATCCCAGATGAGCAGTTTGGCTTCAGACCCGGACACTCATGCGTCCAACAGGTGCACCGCCTCACGGAGCACATCATTGAGGGCTTCAATAAGTACTCCAAACCCCAGACTACGCTAGCAGTCTTCTTTGACGTAGCGAAAGCTTTTGACAAAGTCTGGCACAATGGCTTGATCTACAAGCTATACCAATTTGGCGTGCCAGAACGTCTTGTGCTCATCCTACAAGACTTCCTTAAAGCCAGAAGCTTTCGCTATCGCGTGGAAGGCACCCTTTCCTCCCCCCACCCAGTCAGAGCCGGAGTCCCTCAGGGCTCCGTGCTATCACCTATTCTCTTTGCACTGTATACCAGTGACATCCCACGCTCTCAGCCCAAAGTATTCCTAGCCCAATATGCGGACGATACCGCCATTTACACCACTGGGTGGCATATCAACAGACAGTCCTATTTCGTCATTCAACGGGCCGTCACCGAGATCGGTGACTGGTTCCGAAAATGGCGCATCGCGGTCAACCCAGCTAAAAGCACAGCTATGTGCTTTACTGAGAAGACACGCTCCCCTTAACCGAAACCGCTTATTTTGTTCGACGAACCCATTCCCTGGGTTCCTAGAACAAAATACCTCGGAATCACCCTTGATCGTCATCTCACCTTTAACGATCACATAACAACCGTCCGTAACAGAGCGGCCTTCGTAATGGGTCGCCTTGGTCCCCTACTTCGCAAAGAGAGTAAAATGTCTCTTAGTAATAAGAAGACACTTTACACTGCCTGCATCCGCCCCATCATGACTTACGCATCAGTAGTGTTTAGTCATGCTAGTGAGGCCCACCTTCATAAACTTCAAGTCATCCAAAACCGTTTTCTTCGTAATGCAACCGGCGCCCCGTGGTATATCCGGAACACCGAGTTGCATTGCGACTTAAACCTTCCCTCTCTAGCGCAGTTCAATAAGGACTGCGCCCGCCGATACTTTGATCGAGCGCCCCACCACCCGAACCCATTGGTTGTCCAGGCATCGAACTACTCGACTGCCTCTTCTATCCCATTTTTCAAACCCCCCCGTCGCCGACCACGGCAGGTATTAGACGACCCGGATGACCCCATCGCAGCCATTACATTGGCAGCTTTAGCGTTATCCGCAAGTCGTCGAGGTAAAATCCCCAGGTGTGAGGTAATTAGAGGTCACACAATCAAACACCGAGCCCGCCGGCGAGCTCGAGGCAAAAACAAGGTCACGATAAATTGCTCTCCAAATAGTCAAAGAGTATTATTCAGTAGGGCCCAATTGTGCAACACTGCAGTTGCACAGAGGCATTTTGCTCCGATCCCCCCCATGTCTCTCGACAGCGAGACAAGCCGAGGTCCGAACCACAGTGGTGCCCTTGAGCTCGCTGTCAACCCCTCCTATAGTAGCGGCACGTTTTCGGCGTCCGCAGGAGACGGAGGTAGAAAGCGCTTTTCGCCTTCTACGCCCGTCTCGGGAGAAGTGCCTTCGGCACTTCTCCCTCCCGGGCTATTGTAGGGCCAGGCCCTCGCCCAAAACCCGGTGGAGCTGGACGACCGCACAGGCGGTAGCCAGCATCTCTGTCCTCCCTAAACAAACAAACTGTATATCGGGTGCAATACGATTACAATATAAAACTATATTACATGCAATTTCTTGCATTCAATTATAATAAGCGTTCCTTTTGACCAATGTAAGTACTGTGTGTAATGAAAATGTGCCATATATGGGTAAGTAATCAATAACTAGAAAATCAGATAATTCCGCTCTTTCTCAGTGATGTATAAGCTCGATCAGCAAGCTGTGTGCATAAAAAGCGAATTTGCTTTCGAGTTTGCCGATAATTTAAACAAATGCTTGTTTGTCCTAATGGTATGACGGTCATATAGGTATGACCTATATGACCTTTTACCTCATATGATAGAAATACAATAAGCTTATACCTTACTCTAATTAGGTTCTTAGTTTAAGGTGGTAGGTGCTAGCTAGGTTAATAGCTACTAACTAGCTAGGTCAGATTTTGCTAAATACCCCACCACCGATACAGGTACAGACAGATTCACCCATACAGATTTTGGAGGCAAGTTCTAACAACCACTAAAACGTCCCAACATTCACGAAATTTTACGTAATAAATACTAAATAGTCATAAATCTACAAAAATTATAAATAAATCTCGTAAAATACCAACTCACTCCCATAGAATTATTGGTTTTGTATATTTAACCATTCCATTATTGTAAGCTTGCCGGAAACTATATTAAGTTGATTATAATGTACAGTAAAATAATCCTAAAAATTAACCCCACAACGATATTACAATATAAACGATAGCATATTATAATCGCCACTAACGCTACCGATTTACACCTCATCACTAAGATTTACAAGAGTGAGACAAAACTATATCAAAAACTCGAGCTAGAACGAAATAGACAATTGGCGCGTCGCAAACTAGGACCAACTTGCCTTCGGCACAAATTCTGCACAAAATTATATATAAATTGATATATCTTCTCATAATTTACTTACTAGTGTAAAGTAATATTGTCTTTTTATAACTCAACGTCGAGGAATTCTTCCCACACCATTAAATTGCGTAGGAGGGAATTTTTTGTTTTTATTTTATTACACGTTGACGTGGCAATTGCACGGTCGCAACTGAGAACGCTTTCATAGGCGTGCCGTCTAAGTATCCTTCAAATAGCATACGTGTTGCGGAATACATAGCTCTGAAGTTAGCAGTCCACAGGGTGGTTAGTCCGTGGTGTTCAAAGACGATAGTAAAATTTATCGCGGTTGTAGTTATAAGTTCTGCTTGTATAATCATTAGAATTGTAGAATACTAGTGCAAATGATTTCATAAGATTATCCTACCGTGGACGCGGATTAAAGGCCACATATAAGACGATAACTTTATGTTCTTATTCTTTGTAAATGAAAAAAAAGTTACTGTTTTACCGGATGGTAAGTCTGATGTCGAAAGTAGGAAACTGGCTTAAGCAGTTGGGACGGTGTACATCTAAACTAAGTGTTCAGGTCCTCAGATTCATGAGACGTACAATATATAATTGGTAAAAACTGGATAGTTTTGTCTAAAAATTTGTAATATGCGAATTGGTAAAGTTACGGTCAAATAATATGATCCCTCAGTTCAGATGCCTGAAAAAAAAACTCGAATCTTTTTGTATTCTTGTGCATACTTTTTTCACTATTTAGTAAATTTGTAAAAGGTTTTTACAAATTTCCAGGCTACTAGAACATGGCGTTACAAACTAACGACCTTTTAACAGTGTTTCGTTATCATAAGGATCTAGCATACCGCATCTCATTTTATTCATTTTATATTTTCTATCGGTGTTGTGGGTATGCGATTTTGTCATTGACAAAGCAGTGGCCATTCGACTGCGGAACAGTGCGCTCTAATTAAAATCGTGGAGCTTTGCATCTAGGTAAAATTAGTAGCTGATCGCGTCAATTTACATCAAAACATCGGCTGGTGCTTGTGAAAGCTCCGGAGCATAATACAGGCGTTGTGAATTGTCAAAACATAACAGAGGAACATCGGCGAGGAAAGAACTTCGGAATACATTAGCGAAGAATTTGGATGGAACCTAAGTGAGATGCACAGGCATACCCAGGTACGTGCTGTTTGATATTGTCTCCGGCATCTCGTAGTCCCACATATATCTTACTGAGTATTTATTTGCAATTATCCCAGTGTAGTATTAAGCCACCACTGCCACCAGCTATTTCGGCTCGGTGCGAATGCTACATATTTATGGTGCCGAAACCCGGGAATTTCCACCTAAATTCGTCTACGTATTAATAAACTAGCGGTATTTCTGGTCAAAATCATTGTTTATACTTAAATACGCAAATTATTGGTCAACTTCACATCTTTGTTACCTACCTACTGCATCTAAGTCAATGCATCAGCTTTTCACATTCATAAATTATGCCTCAATTGCCCATATTGTAAAACTATAACAAGTTCTCGAGTCGACTGCCATCGAACAAATCAAATTCTTTAATATTTTGCACAGAATCGGCAATTAATTGCAAGATCTCATTATGCAAACAATCTCATTCACTGGTGCGTAATTCTATCGGCTTGCAATAATTGCATCACACAACATTTTACTTTACGAGTATCTAAATATATAACCAGCAAAGTGCAAGTTAGTAATAAGAAATAATAAAATCATTACTTCTACATAATTATATCTAAAAGGAGGTAGGAAATTGACCTTGCATTTTATTGTGTTACGTGCGGCATATGTTAGTACCTACTAACTATTTATCAATCTGTTACAAACTGCATTACGGTCTTATCGCGACTTACCTAGATATACCCATAGTAACTATCAGCAACGTACGCATATAGCTACAAACTGTTGTTTATTTTGTTCGCCTAATCAGTGCTAGGTACAACTGTTAGGTTTATTTAGAATATGAAAAGTGAACTACATTATTTTATGCATAAATAAGATCGTTAGTTACAGTATAGAACTTATTTTGTCAACTGAATTAGTCACTCGTTCTTGCGTTTTGTGCTTTAATCATTTATAATTTAGAACATTAGGTTACTATGTCACTTTTTACCAAACGGCCGGTTCGTAGACATTCTAAGAAACTTGTAGATGTTGAACATTATACCGTGCAGGACTTGCCGTCATTGCGCAGGAAACGGACTATTGCTTATAATCGTTTAAATAAGGCTTTTGAGATTGGCACTTCCGCATTAAGTGATACTTCTCAACGCGATTTATTTTTGTCTTATCATCAGGACTTAAAAGGGATTTCCAAGAACTTTGAAGATACCCATTTAGCGATATTAGACCTTCTGGATGATCCGGAGAATGAAGATAATGAAAGTCAGGAACGTTTTGATGACATGTACTATCAAGTTTTATCAATTCATCGTAGTTTAACAAAGAGCGAGTCTGCTCAGCCGCAATGTGGTTCCGTATCAAATATTCGCCTCCCAAAAATACTACTACCGAATTTTAGCGGTGATATTAAACAATGGCCGGAATATTATGATACTTTTAACGCGTTGATACATAGCTCTAGTTCTCTTACCGAAACAGAGAAGTTTCATTATTTGGTCTCTTCTTTGGGAGGTGATGCGTTGTCTGTAGTGAGGGCGTTTCCTATGACTCATGAACATTATACCGATGCATATCAAGCGCTCGTTGCGCGTTATCAGTGTAAACGTACCCTAGCTTTCACATGCTGGAGGGATGTGCTGAATATCAATTTTAACTGCAGCGAAGCGCGTGAGTTTCAAAAATCGCTTGATCTTTTCGAGGAAAACTTAAGCATTTTAAAAACAATTAACTTACCAATCGCGCACTGGGACTTTGTTCTCGTTTATCACATTTTATCGAAACTTGACACAGACATGCGCCGTAGTTTTGAGGAGAAGTACTCTTATGTCGAGTTACCTACTTATGAACAACTTAAGAATTTTCTACGATCTAAATGTGAGGCTTTATTGCGTGATACTCATTTTACCGACATCAGCAAATCGAATAAGTCAACGAGTAAGTATGGTACTGGATCGCTTCAGCCTCAACGGGGTAATAAGTCGCATGTACTAGTTGCCGCTACCGGTACGCAGCAAAGTACAGGCGACCGTAAAATAGGTACGTTCTCCAGTAAATGTTCTTATTGTAATGAACCTCATTCAATTTTATCGTGTCCAAATTATCTCGAAAAATCGGTCGACGAACGTATGACTATTGCTCAAGACAAAAACTGGTGCTATAATTGTTTGAAGTCGTCTCATCAACTAAAAAATTGTAACTCAATCTTTTCATGCCGCACATGTAAACGTAAACATCATACTTTACTCCATCGCGATAAATCTAACATAGAATCAAAACACATCGGATCGTCTTTAGTGTCAAGGTCACAAACGAATACCACAGTGTTGTTGGCAACTGCAATCGTACAAGTTCAGGATGCTTCAGGCCATATGCAATCTTTTAGGGCAATTTATGACAGCGGAAGTCAGAGCAATTTCATAACTGAATCTGCAGCGAAACGATTAAACTTAAAACCAGTCAAAACAAACGCGAGCGTTAGTGGACTGGGGGACGCTGCGGCGCCCATTACTGGTGACGTTACCTGCTCCATTGGCATTAACAATCGCGTTCTTTTTAACTTGGATATGCATGTTATTTCTAAGATATGTGGCGATCAACCTATTGCACATCTAAATACATCGGAATGGTCACATATCCAATCGTTGACCTTAGCTGATCCTGGTTTCGATATTCCGGGACCTATCGATCTGCTTTTTGCTGCAGACGTATTTGCTGACTCTGTACTACCTCAACATATCAAGGGTAGAGTAAACCAAGATACCGCACTCAACTCCATTTTTGGTTGGCTCCTATTAGGCAAGATTATCCTAACGTCCACTGCTCTGCTATGATGATGATGATGTCCGCTGCGAGCGCATAACCGAGCAGTCATGTTACACTTCGTTCCGTCTTTTAAATTCTCTAAAGTGCTCAAAAAGTGAATATTATATCATTATATATATATCAGTGCGCCACTTAAACAGTCATTATTAATTTACCATTTAAAAATCTGTAGAAAAAGTGCGGTTTTAACAGATAATCTCGAAATTATCTAAAATAGTCGTTAAAACTCAAATTCAGTGATGTGTCGTTAACCAGCGTGAGTGTTGTGGAATCGAGGTCAATCGCCGATGACTCACCGTGCCAGTGATCTACTTCAAACTGTACTGGAGCCTTATCATAATTTCGCGGCTTGAGTTACTGTTAGAATAGTCGAGTGTACATCACACTGGACTTCTGAGACGACGGTACTAGGTTCAAATCTCAGTACAAGCATTTTCGTTTTGCATAAATTTATTTATTTGTACTGAATACGAATTAATCACAATGGTCCAGAACTGCAGCAAATGTAAAAGAAACATATCTAATAGACAATTTTTAATTTGCTCTAATTGTAACAATACGTACCACCTAGTTTGTGCGAATAAGTCCGAAAAGCTCTTTTATTTGATGGACTCTGATAAGAAAAAGAAGTGGAATTGTATAGGATGTTTAGAAAATAAAGGGCAGAAACAGCGGGACCATATCTCACAATCAAAAACGAACAAATCTTATAATACCGTGACAGTTCAGAGAACAAGTAAACCAGCTACTAACCCTTCCAGTACGCGGGACAATGACAATCAACAAATTGCTGTTAATTGTAACGAAAACAGAATTTCATCTTCTCCTAAGAACAATGTCACAGTCCGGAAGACGTATAAAGCGAATATATCAACTGACAATTCATTTGGAACTTTATCATTAGATGAAGAGGTTGAGGATTTATCTTTAATTGTGAAATGTAACTCAAAATTAAATAGAAGTTGCCCTAATCTGAAGACTGATGATACGGAGAAAATAGAAAACTTAGAAAAACAACTTTTAGTATTGACAGAAAAATTGTTAATTGCTGAAAATGAAATTTGTAATTTATTATCGGAGAATCATACCCTCAAAAAACAAATTTCATCGTATGACACTCAAGTCAACCAACTCAAAAGTATTTGTAAAACAACACCAAAAAAATCCCAGGGAAAAATTAAAACTAACTCCAATAGTACAAAACTAGATTTTTCCATAGAACAAAATACCCCTCAATTACCAATAAAGAAGCATGTGAGTGTTACGGTGACACCAAATTCGCCTAAAAACGAGTTAGAAACATCAGAATGTCCAAATGTATATACACCAAGAAAAAAGAAGATGAAAAATATTCATATTATTGGAGATGAACATGTAAGAGGTCTAGCGGCATGTCTAATTACTGATCAATCAAGGAAATGTAATGATAACCACAATATCCAAGGTACAATAAAACCCCATGCTTCATCTAGTGAAATTCTACGGGGTATTGACGGCTTAGCAAAGACCGTGTCAGAAAATGATATAATTATTCTTTGCATTGGTACTCATGACAAGAATCCATGTATATTTCTATCAAATATTTATAATGCCTTGTGTAAATTGAAATGTAATATTTTATTGCTAAGTGTTATAGAAAATCGTAACATAAATATTAATCAATTAAATTATGAGTTGAAATTGTTAGTTCAGAAATTTAATAATTGTACATTTATAGACGCAAGAAAAATTCGTATGACACACAATAAAAGGACATCTCAATTAGATTTGATAAACTATAAAATTAATATAGAACTTGATATTATGAAACACGAACCTGATAAACTGACCAACGAATTTAAGGAAAAGACAAGTGGACATATTGAAAATACTGATTATAATGGTAGGAACACTAACAATTTTTTTCGTCCCTCAAATGTCGCCAGTCAAAAAATATAAAAATAGTAAAATGGACAATAGTCAAGGAAACTTTACAATAATGCACCAGAATATTGCTGGTCTTTTAAATAAACTGGACATGATAGAATTGACAATATCAGAACTAGAAATTAATAATAATGAAGTAGACGTCCTTTGTTTGAGTGAAACTTTTGTAAAGAAGAATACGGAAGATAATATAGTTCTTAGAAATTTTAAATTGGCTGCAACTTTTTGTCGCAATAAATGTAGGGGTGGGACATGCATATTAATTAAAAAGCACCTAAATTTCAAACCATTGCGCATTCCAGCAAACATAGCAACAACATTTTATTTTGAATGTTGCGGTATAGCCATTGTTGGTCTCGACCTAATAGTTCTTAATATATATAGAATACCTGAACAAAAGGTGGCTCAGTTAGGGTTATTTTTTTATAAGCTCGACAAATTATTGAACTATTTAACTGATGAATTTAGGCGGAAAAAAATTGTTATATGTGGTGACTGGAATATCGACACGATGAAACAAAACTCAGTTACCGATAAATTACATAATCTCTTAGAGTCCTACAATTTTCAAGTGCACATAAAAGTACCCACTCGATTGGCATCCTGTCTAGATCAGATTGCCACTAACATAAAAAATGTTAAGTCCAAAACACATAGTCTTGCAATGTCTGATCATGAAACAGCACAATCAGTTACAATAAGGGTAAAAAGGCAAAGAGCATTATGTCATTGGTTTGAATACAAACGCGTTATTGTTTCGATAATAGAAGGAAATTTTGTGAGTGTATATCTTCTCTATCTTTTGCTGAGGTGTATGAATCGCAATCGTTTTTAGTCTTTTGAATTATTCTATAGTATTTTTTGTTTGTTTTACTACTTGTGTTTTCCTATTGTTAAAGTCAAAATAAGTAATAAAACTTCAAAACTGAAATGGTTAACGAAAGGCATTAAAAAGTCCTGTAAGACCAAACGGCTTTTGTACGTAAAATATAGAGGTGTAAAGACAAATAAACCTCATAATCAGATATACTTTAAAAAGTACAGTAATATATTTAAAAAATGCGTTTTAAGAGCACAAAAAAATATAAATTCCAGACAAATACAATACGGCAAAAATAAATGTAAAAGTACTTGGGATGTGATTTCATCTACCGTGACTAATAATTTATTTAAGAATGACATTGATTTGATAAATTTTAATAACATGACATATAATAACCCAATTGACATATGTTATATTTTCAATAATTATTTTTCTAATTCATTAGCTGACCATCAATTAAAATGTAATAACATTAGATGTACCAATAATCATAGTAATCCTAACACTATTTTTATAAGCCCTGCTGATTGATACACACGAAATCTATAGAATCATAATGACCCTAAATAATAGCAAATCTTGTGGATATGATGAAATCACTACCGCAGTACTGAAGTGCTGTGCAAATTGGATATGTCATCCAATTTGCACAGTGAATACCTTGGTTCAACGCTTCTGGGAACTGGAATCCTTACCAGAAGCGTCGAAATTGACTCCCGATGAATTGCTTTGCGAACAAAAGTTTGTTAGTGATCATTCTCGCGATTTTTCAGGCCGATATATGGTTCAGATAGGTACCTTTTAAAGACGAATCAGAACCGATATTCGTGGGTTCTCGCGATGTGGCCTTGAGAAGGTTCCATGCAATCGAACGCAGACTATCTCGTGACCCAAATCTAAAATCGCAGTACGTAGACTTTATGTCTGATTATATCGAAAGCGGTCACATGTCCTTAGTTCCCGCAAATGAAGTTGGCAAGGGAAAATACTACATACCCCACCATTGCGTTTTACGTCCTGACGCAGCATCAACACGCTGTCGTGTGGTTTTTGATGCATCGGCGAGAGATTTACATGGTCGATCGTTAAACGATAGTCAACTCATAGGTCCAAAACTACAACCAAATATTCTACAGCTTCTTTTGCGCTTTAGGGAACATACTATTGTCCTTATGGCAGATGCTCGTCAAATGTACCGACAAATTCTTATTTCACCGGAACACCGCGATTATCAGCGTATCTTTTGGAGACCTTCGCCAAGCGAGTCTTCAAGAGTATTGCTTGAAAACGGTCACATATGGGATGGCATCTAGCCCTTATCTCGCTTGCCGTACTTTGAGACAGCTTGGGGAAGATGAAGGAGATGTATACCCACTCGCGAAACAAATAATTTTATCGGATTTATACATTGACGACGTTACAACCAGATTTTCGTCCTTAGAAGTAGCACAGGAAGCTAAGCTGCAATGTATCGCTCTTTTCAGTCTCGGTTGCTTTGAACTTAGAAAGTGGGCTAGTAATAATGTAGAACTTTTGTCTGACCTGCCCCGTGATCATTGTTTGACTGGCTCCATATCGTTTGACAATGACGAGCAACAAACTTTGAAAGTTCTTGGTCTCAAATGGGATCCTTCATCTGATGCGTTCTTTTTTGAAATCAAACCCTCCGATCGGCCATGTACAAAACGTTCGATTCTTAGCGAAATAGCTCGAATCTTTGACCCTTTAGGGTTTCTATCCCCTGTTACAATTCAGGCTAAATGCTTAATACAAAAGCTTTGGATTCTTGGTGTTGCTTGGGATGAGACTCCCCTTGATGAGATCATCCATACCTGGAACACGTATCGTGAACAATTGCCACTATTAGCTCAGTTTAAAATACCTCGTCGATTGACTTGCTCAATAGCAAAATCCTATGAGATCCATGGATTCAGTGATAGTTCTGAATCAGCCTTAGGCGCGGTAATTTATTTGCGTGTTACTGATACCACGGGTAAAGTTCAAGTGTTCTTTGTTTGTTCAAAGGCTCGTGTTGTACCCCTTAAGCGAACTTCTCTGCCACGACTCGAACTCTGTGCTGCAGTATTACTTGCAGATCTATACAAATTTGTGTGTGATACGTACCTTTCTCGGATTAAAATCGATGCGGTTTACCTATGGTCAGACTCCACGATTGTACTCTCGTGGTTAAGCTCCCATTCGTCGCGCTGGGTCTCTTTCGTGGCCAATCGTGTAAGTCATATACAAGAATTAACTCCTACCGAATGTTGGCATCACGTTATTTCTGGTGACAATCCCTCAGACCTGTGCACTCGCGCGCGATTTCCCATAGAAATTATTAACAACTCGCTATGGTGGGCGGGTCCGCGTTGGCTTTCGGAAAACCGATCATCTTGGCCATTAAACAGAGATAACATATCATATGAGGATGAAGTGACTGCAAAAGCTGAAGAGCGAAATACATTAGCATTATGCTCACCGAAAAACCAGTATATACACTTTTTGAGCATCTTCTGAATCATTTCTCTTCTTTGCAGAAACTTGTAAATGTATTGGCATACGTCAATCGGTTCATTAACAATTGCCGTAAGCCGCATGAGGTAAATAAAAGTAATGTTCTCAATAACGTTGAACGACACAACGCACTAATGCAAATTGTAAAATATGTGCAACGAAATGTCTTTTCTGATGTAATAAATAAATTAAACTTACACAAACCTTTGCCAAAGCCATTTCGTAAGCTTAATCCATTTCTCGATTCGTCCGGTATCCTTAGGGTTGGAGGCCGTATTTCTCGGGCAGGCTTAGAATATGAACATAAGCACCCTGCCTTCCTCCCTACAGAGCATCCTCTCACAAATTTAATCATAAACTTCATTCATCGCAACTACTTGCATACGGGTATCAACACTACTCATTTTTTGCTGCTACAGCAGTTTTGGAACGTATCAGCAAAACGCGCGATTCGTCGTCAGCTATCAAAATGCATCCAATGTTATAAAACCAATCCTCAACCACTGCAACCGTTTATGAGCGATCTCCCTTCATATCGCGTCAACCAAGTGAAAGCTTTTTCTGTCGTAGGCTGTGATTTTGGTGGCCCCTTTCGTATAAAACTTGGTCCACATAGAGGTGCCAAAATAGACAAAGCATATTTATGTTTGCTTGTCTGTTTATCAACAAAGTGTGTCCATCTCGAGGTGGTTTCGACATTATCAACAGACGGGTTCATCGCAGCACTACGTCGCGGCCGATGTAACGTCATACACGCTGATTGTGGCACTAATTTTGTTGGGGCGAGAAATCAATTATCCTCTTTTATGCAAAAGGCTTCTAACAGAGAAAAAATAGATTTCAAATTTAACGCACCCTCAGCGCCCCATCATGGAGGTGTATGGGAAATACAAATTAAGGCTGCTAAAACTATTTTAACACGTCAGATTGGTGAACAAGTGCTCACCTTTGAAGAGCTCACGACTTTATTTGTCCAAATAGAAGCCGTACTGAACTCGCGACCTCTTTGTCCTATCAGTTCTGATCCCAATGATCTGTCAGTGCTGACGCCCGGTCATTTCCTTACATTAGAGCCGTTAACTGCTGTCCCCGATGAAGATCTTACTAATATCAATGTTAATCGGCTTACCCGGTGGCAGTTGTTGCAAGCGTTACACCAAAATTTTTGGTCCAGGTGGAAACACGAATATCTAAATACTCTCACACAACGCGCCAAATGGACTGAAAATTCCAAACCGTTACAAATTGGCTCGATGGTAGTACTTAAGGACGACAATCGCGCTCCATTGCAATGGCCTCTTGCTAGAGTTGTAAATCTACTACCTGGTGCTGATGGCATTGCTCGGATTGCAATAGTCAAAACGGCTAATAATCAACTTCTAAAAAGACCGTTGGTTAAGTTATGCCCTCTCCCAATAGAGGACTAACTTAAATAATTTCATATCGTAACCACGCATTCCACATTGCGTGGAAATATCTCCACCTGGTGTGGAAATTATTTCATATTTAAGTAGTTAATTTTATAACGCATCTCAATTTATTAAAGTAAAATAGCAAAGTATTTTGTGCCTCGAAAATACTTCGATTTGGTACAATCACTAAATTATATCTGGTAAGTGTTATTAAGAATCGGTCTCTGTCCACAAATGTTTTGTACCAGAAAATACCATAGTTATTTTGGTGGGCGGGATGTTTCGTTATCATAAGGATCTAGCATACCGCATCTCATTTTATTCATTTTATATTTTCTATCGGTATTGTGGGTATGCGATTTTGTCATTGACAAAGCAGTGGCCATTCGACTGCGGAACAGTGCGCTCTAATTAAAATCGTGGAGCTTTGCATCTAGGTAAAATTAGTAGCTAATCACGTCAATTTACATCAAAACATCGGCTGGTGCTTGTGAAAGCTCCGGAGCATAATACAGGCGTTGTGAATTGTCAAAACATAACAGAGGAACATCGGCGAGGAAAGAACTTCAGAAAACATTAGCGAAGAATTTGGATGGAACCTAAGTGAGATGCACAGGCATACCCAGGTACGTGCTGTTTGATATTGTCTCCGGCATCTCGTAGTCCCACATATATCTTACTGAGTATTTATTTGCAATTATCCCAGTGTAGTATTAAGCCACCACTGCCACCAGCTATTTCGGCTCGGTGCGAATGCTACAAACAGGATACCTCAGTCTAGACTGAGGGATCTACGTATAAAACATGTCCTTAGACGAAATAAATTCGTGACGGGAAATTCGTAACCTTTTATTCAATTAATGGGTAAATTTGTAAAAATGACATCCTGACTCTAAAGTTATCGATTAAGACGAATAAAGATTAAATTTTGTGAAAATGTATGAACTGAGTGTGAAAATTATTTTCAAATTTATTTATGTAGTAGGCTACATAAATAAATTTGAAAATAATCATAGACAAAACATATGTATATAAAGATTTAGTAAACATTTTCACAACATGTTTTTATGTATATCAATGTCGTTAATGTTTTACTTTACCGAGTTGGAGAAATTCTAAAAATTCATATGGCGGTGTTTTGCTTCCATTTCCATCATGTATACTGCTATACAGTGTACCTGCTGATAACAATATACAACTCGGTAAATGCATGGTATTAATGTAGCTATACATAGTATAATAGCTTATCATTGTCGTATATATAAGTCAATATATTTCCCATCTGCTTCTAACTAATTATTCAACATTTTAGGAAGAAATAATAAAACAGCAAGATGTAATTCAAATAAAATATATTTTTTCATTTAAATTCATTATTCCTAAGGATTACAAAAATAACTGTTCTTAAAACGCATTAAAAACATTTTAAATTCATACACAAGTCAGCATTGCCCATCTTTACTTCAATTTATTATTAGGCATTATAACTAAATTACACTAAATGAATATATTTACAAAATAATGCATTTTAATTATATAAACTTCAATGGAAGACTTAACAATAATTTGACTAAAAATGAATATACGTAAATGACGAAGTCATGTCATGCGATAAAAATATTAATAGAATAATCTATAATAATCATAACTAGTGAAAATTACATTTTAGTGGCTCTTAGATATTTTTACATAATAATTTTATAACTATAAAGCACAACAAGTAATATATATAATACATATATAATAATTTTACAAAATACATAAAATAAAATCACGTACAATGTACAACTGTTGTGGATTTGAATATTATTTAATATTATTACGTTTAAAATAGTTTCTTTGACATTCTTAGTCTGTTAATTTTAGCACCGTGGTAATTGGATATATATTTACACGTTAACTACACAATTTAAATTTTTATATAGATTCTGTATAAAGTGTTGTTACAATTGCAATTTGAAGTAGGTATTTAGTTAAAGCAGTAACTTAATTTGTTCTCCAGTTATCCTAAAGACATATCTAAAATACATTTAAATTCAGATAAATAGCAGAAAAATATATTGATAAACAAAAAATAACAGTACTAGAGCAAATATATGAAATAAAAATCGTGGTAACAATATTTTGCTGCACCTTAATGCAGACTGATATAGACTAAAATATGACACAGAAGGGATATGAAAAACTAAAGTACCTAAAATCTCAATTATAATAGATTTGGACATGATATAAATAAAATTGCACATTCAAAATTAAATACTTAACACGAATTTTTAGGGATTTAGGGATTATAGAGGCATTCAAATATATAATTTATTTACAAACGCTAGAAAGAGTTACAACACACCTTATTTGATAAGGTAACCCAACAATTGCCTTTTAGTCAAAATGGATTAGCCGAATCAATACATAGTATAGAATTGTAAATTTTGAAGCTTAACTGCCAAAGCAGATCTATAATTTTGATGATTGTCAGGATGTTCCATAAGGCGTTCTCCCATTTGACAGAATGAAAACTTGTGGTGAAATCAAAATACTCACACTAACGAAAACTGATTGCGTGACCTCCAATGACGCAGACCAAAAGAGGGCACGATAGATAAAAAAAAGGTTGGTTTCGATTAAAAAAAAACGCAAGGCAAGGTCTCGTGAAGGAGTACTAAGGTGTTTCAAATCGGACCATACCATAGACTACATGTATCCTCTACATGTATACGTTATCCAAAGTTTGAAAAATAATGAATATTTTGATAACAGTTGTAAAACAACTGGCAAGAGATAATAACTAATATAAAATGGCAAAAACCTTCGACTGTATGCACCTCAAAGGGGAACTAGATATAACATATAAAGTTATAATTGCAGATAAGGTTACATTACAATGTTAAAATTGGTAAGTCATACAAGCATAGAACAAGATCATATACTAATTTCAATAGAACAATAATCTTATTTGAGGTCCAAACAAGTGCATTTGATTGAGAAATAGTTCATTCGTCCTACCTATTATACAGACGAAATTAAAAATTAAGTAAAGCCAAAGATATTTGAGATTCTACCATTTCGTTTTATATACCTAGTTTATGATTATACTTTAAAGTGTGACAAACGGTGTTACCAATGAAATTTGAATCGTGTAAATATGCGGAGATGCATACTTTATTTATTTATTATATAATATATGTTCGATAAAGTGGCAAATAACAAACACTTTGGCTTGAAAAACAATTAAAAGTAAGAAAAATCACCTAATCGCTTCGTTGACGTGGCGCGTCTGCCTCCTTCTTAATCATAATCTTTGCCCAAACGCGCTAATGACAAAAGTATAGCTGTCTCGTTTCCTATCCTAAGGATCAGAGTGGGTTAGAAGGTAGAATCCCATCCTGATAGGTCGTCTGGCGGTGGCTCGTCGCCATCTGGTGGATATTGGTCGAAGTTGTGCGTATCGATGGCAGATTTGACTGTTGGAGTGATTGGAGGTTCGAGAGAGCGTGTGGCTAAGCCTTCCCAGTTGAATCCATCGAACCATCTGTAAGGAAAAACAAGGTTTAGTATCTTATTGTTAATTAGCCACGGAATATATAGTTATTTAGAATTAATACATCGCAATGTATTAATTCTAAATAACTATTGGATATAATTTGGAAACCATTATTCTTAGAATACGTTTTTAGGATCTGTCTGACATTTAAAAGGCCTTTGGGATCGTACGAACAGTTTTAAATTCTCACAGAATAAATGTACAATACCAAATTGCTTACAACAATAATAACAAAAAGTTAAAAATAAATGGGGTCCCCTTACAGGAACAAGTCCTTTTTAGCTTGTCCATTTCTGCTTTATAATCAAAACGGTAATAGATAGAAGCGTCGAACTTGATGATTATATTCCAATACCTAATATAGAGGAAAGATTTGTATTTTTGTATGTCATGAATAAACTTAAAAACTATTGGACCGATGTGAAAAAATCTTTCAACATTAGAGTCCTACATTATTCCTGACGAACACAGGAGAATATTTTCAAACATTTGTTTGTTATTATTTTTTTGTTAAATACTCGTTTAAAGTCGCTATAATAGTATCTAATACTTATATATTAAAAAAATAGTTAAAACCGGGCAAATGCTGTTCGGATTATTGCTAAAGATTTAGAACTGTATGACAACATATAGGTTCGATTTTTTATATATACATTCTGCTTTGATACGGAACCATCGGCGTGCGAGTCCAACACGCACTTGGCGGATCTTGTCATGAAAAGGCTAGGTTGAGACTATTATCGCATCTGATAATAAGTGATGAAGTGGCCAAAAATAGTAAACAGGCAGACTAGAAACGGAAGAAGGACAGCGGCCAACACACGGCTAGGTGCTTGGCAACAAATGGTCTACATAGGGTAGTAGCTAACAAGGCATTCACAAAATGCCTTACCACCATGCAGAGCCATTTGTTGAAGTTTCTGGGAAGGTCCGAATGGCTCCAAAATATTCTAGAGACTGCCATCAAAATCAAAAGACAACAACCGGAACGGGTTGCCTCTGAAGCACGGAAAGAATTGGGCATAGAACTTACTTATGCTTTTGAATCTCTGTAATGCCACCTCGTTGGTACCCCAGCCTCTCTGCAGGGTTGTCTCTACAGAGTTTCTTGATCAGATTTGCAGCATTCCTTGTGATGGAGCGAGGGAACTCGACAGCATCGATGCCTTTAAGTATTTTGTTGTACGTCTTCATGGGGTCTGTGCCAGTGAACGGAGGTGAACCGGTCAGCAGCTCGAACATTAGCACACCTGGAAAAAATTACATAGTTTTGAAAACTGAAAGTGAAAATATTGAGTAGAACTCGGAAATACACACTATGAGCAACTCATGTCGTTGTTCTAAAATGTTATGATAATGTAATGAGAACATGTGCTTCCATTAATAAAGTCAAAAATTTGAAATATAATATTGCTGTTTTGTTCGTAGTATATTATAATATGCATCACAAGTGTGGAACCCGAACACGAATTGATAGGATTCAAATAAAATATCTATGCTATCGTTTAAAAATACCATAAAAATTAGATAATTATCTGTATTTGTGTAAAAAAAAAAACCAGCTTTTTCTTATTGCGGACCTAGCATACCTTCTTAAAATTACCTCTAACAAAGTAGCTAGTTCAGAGATATTAAGTAAAATCAATATACAGGGGCACTCTAAGGTGTTGAGATTTAATCCACATATTTACTTAGCCTAATGTTTCCCAAAGTTTTTTTTTCTAAAATAATGCTTTTGGTCTTCCTAAAATAAATAAATGAAGAAATAAAAATAAGTAATTGGAGTGTAATTGCTCCACATAAGGCCACAACAAAGCTCTTTGCCATCTCTATGCCCGAAATAACGAGTATCTACAAATTAGAGCATTCCCCAGAAAGGGTTGTCTGTTGTGTTCTTAGAGATGACATAAATTGTACCATCGCCATATGTGGGATAAGGATAGTACTGTAACAGCCGGATCGTCCACTGCTGAACACAGCCTCCCCTATTAAGGGGGTATTTGCCATAATCCCCACGCTGGGCAGGCGTCTTGGAGATCGCAGTGTAAGTTGGCAGTTCTTTAGAAGGCGCTGCTGCCCACCTTTCAATATTTTTCCCTTAGTCGCCTCTTACGACATCCACGGGATGATATGGGGAGGTGCAATTCTAACCCGGCACCCTACGGGGCTGGAAGGATAGTAGCAAGATAATAAACTCGGACCATTTTTGTTACTTAGGTACACGATCAATGCATGGCGTAATAAATACACTGTTTCCTCCGTTTTACCTACTAGGTAGTAATTCTTGTTGCAAATTTACACGTTAAAGTGAATAGGATGTAGTAGTCACTTTAAGTGTAGAAGTAGTTGCTTGTTTCTAACGGATAAAGACTTGCATTGAAAAAAAATAATTTAAAAAACATAATAATATATATTCATAAGTTTCACTAAACTCACTGCAGCTAGACGGCGCTGTACCAACGGTTTCTTATATATCGAATTAATAAAATGTCGTATGAAACTTACCTAACGACCAATAATCAGCGCTGATGTCGTGACCTCGGTTCATGATGACCTCCGGAGCGACATACTCCGGCGTCCCGCAGAAGGTCCAAGTCTTACGGCTAGCCTGCAGTTTCTTTGAGAAACCGAAGTCAACTAGTTTCACGTAGCCTTTCGAGTCTAGTAGTAGGTTCTCGGGTTTGAGATCCCTGGAAAATGGGAAAGTCAAGGTGGTGAGATAAAAAATCTTTGCTTAGAATTTGTTTTTATGAAGAGAATTATTCTACCGTCAGCTGCAGCTCCACAAAAATATGTTAAATTCTTACTCTGCAATCAAGCTGCAAGTGGAGGGAAACGTATTCTCAAAACATTCTAACAGCTACATAAATGATTTTGAGAGCTTTGTCTCTCTTAAGTATCGCCTTAGGTACTCTTAAGTGATATGAAACACTATAAATAAACAAATTTACTACTTTTACTATATATATCTTATACAATACTTTTTATAATTTTACTTTTAATTTAATTTATATAAAGGGACATTTATGTAAAATAGTTTAATCTTACAGAAACATTAGAATTGTTTAAAAAATAAACATCACCAAGAGTTAATGTCAGAGTTTTATTTTCTTTCAAATCATATAAGGAACTGCATTACCTCATAGATCATTAATTGAATAGAAGGTGGTAACTTGGTAAGATTCGAATCGCAAGTTCTCGTCAGATTCAGTTCCCAAGTCAAATAAGCATTATTAGGTTTTTCAGAACTTAATAGAACATTACATGACCTAAAAAGCTAATGACGGAACTTATCAAATGCGGTTGGTAAATATGGGCCTGGACGACCTTTGGGGAATATAGAATTCATACACACCTGTAAATAATATTTCTAGAGTGAAGATAATGGAAGGCTTCTACAACGCAAGCTGTGTAGAATCTCGTAGTAGCATCATCGAATTGTCCTGAAAAATACCAACAAAAACTTACTGAATATCTTTCTTCACAAAAAATATTAAAATCGTTTATAGGCAAATAAATGCAACTTCATCAAAACGCCGAATTTTTTTTTCTTTAAATCTAATCACGTACTATCGGGAAGACAACCAACAAACACTTGAAAATGTTTTTTAAACTTTGTTATAATTTTGTACCAATTTAGATTTTTATTACAAGCATAGCCTGTTTTAATACATCTCTAAATCAGTCTTTACATAAACTAGCGACACAATGACTTATGACACAAAACATATCGTGCAAAACATTTTTGATTGCATAGAGTGAGTACAAGGTAAGAAGTAACTCACCTCTATCTCTCAAAATAGTCCACAACTCTCCTCCTAGGCAAGTTTCCATCAGCATATACAGGTATTTTCTATCTTTGAACGTCTTGTACAACTTCACAATGAATTCGCAGTTCATTTCGGACATGATTTCCTTTTCAGACATAATGTGCTGTTGCTGCCTTGTTTCAACTATTTGAGCTTTCTTCATTTGTTTCAAAGCGAAAGACCTGGTTGGATCGCCTGAGATTTGGACTAGTTCAACGCGCCCGAAGCCTCCGATACCCAGCGTAGCTATTATACGGAGGTCTGATAGACGAAGATTGGCGAATTCTTCATTTAATCTGTGAATATTAGATATGGTATTAAAAATTAGCGAAAACAATCGTAACATCTTTACGATAAATTTACACGACATCTTGCTTGATTTCAAAGAGGATACTGTCGATGATACGGTGTCTCGATGGTTTCTTGCTTTGATTTTACGCAATGTAATGATTTACCTAGAGACAGCAGCCTGCTATTGTGTTGATGATAAAATTAATTGTAAGGAAAATATACCATTATAATGTTATATTGATTGCCACTTATAAGTTCAGTATTACTTAAGTACACCAAACTACAATTTTAATTTTAATGTCAATAAATGCACAATATCTTCAGTGACCAAACTAAGGTCAAAGACTGTTCCTTCGAAGTATTATTTTACGACTGCTGTTATTGCTATATCTGATAATTAGAACAAAATTTATTTTTATTTGTAACACAGGTTTATGAGAGTAGGTACACTACTCAGATTTTATTGTAAGTTAGTTAAGAAGTGAATTAGTTTGGGTGAGTTAATTACCTATTGAATTGTGGCTGTTTATTTAGTTATGAGGTAGACGGTATGAATCTATCGTTGTTATGTTTTTTTTAGAGATATTATGATATTTGTGTTACGAAGAGATTCGTGAGAGAAATTGAGGTTTGCATGATAAGTAACTAGAAAGTTCAATCATATCTTCAGTCTCATCATAGGCAAGTTTAAGAAGCTAACTCCATGACTTCTTTTACAGGCCTATTCTGTACTAAGGCTAGGTTTTTGATGTCACACGGTTTATTTACTTTTTGAATTTGGGTATGCAGGATTGCGTTTTACTAAGACAGGCTTTTGCGATTTACTAAAAGCCTGGAACCTCTTTTAGAAATATCTATGCTTCTATAAGCCTTTCTAAGAGAGTATCCATCAATGCACAAAATCAATATCTGTTTTCGCGGGTAAGTCCTTTGTTGAAGCATAACTTTCTGCTAACTCTTTCAATACCGATATCAGAATAGAACCTATAACGTTAGTAGCGGCTATATTTTCCAGAATTAAAATTTTTTGGGTGTATCCTATTATAAGTATTAGGAAAGATATGCCTAGACATAACAGCCAAAAAAAGTAAACAAAACAACAAAGATATTTAAAATAATAATCAATATGTTTAAAAAAATGTTGTGAATAAAAATAAAACTACAGATACACACGATGCGAACTGACACACGCAGAAACTTTCTCAACTCCATTCCATTCGCCGATGATTGCAGCCAAAGTTACCACGTATTTTGAAATAGAAATCTTGTAATTTATTGAAAGCTTAGAATCGATAAGAAAAATCCAAACATGACATAAACAATCATTGTTTTTAATTAAAATAAATAAATCGTAAATAATATAATTACGATCATTGACCCCTTTGATTTATGTCTGAAATCAATCAGGAACCAAAATGAAGCAGTAATAATAGAAATAGTTGAAAAAATCTTTAATTAAAATCATAAGCTATATAAAACAATGTAAAGGAAGATAATGTTACGGTAAGTGGCCATAATGGAGAAGAGAAGGTGAGCAGACATGTGAAATGAATATAAAAATCTGAATAAAGGTTTTTGGATAATATCATAATTAGCTCAGCGGTAATACATATCAATCAGTAATTTAAATTTTAAGTACTGGGTTTGAAACATAAACATCAGATACTTTCGTCGTCGTCATATATATATAATAATTGTTGTAAATTCTTTATTATTTGTATTGCAAGTTATCATTTTACGTATTGTTTTATAATTACTTTTTACATATGTCATATTAAATGTACTTCAACTGAAACAATTGAGAGTGATCGTGTCGGATCAAATTAATACACGGCATTCGGCATAGTACACACGGTCTATTATGTCTATTCAAAGACAATCATCCATATTGGTCAATATGCCGTGAGATATATGAGCTCTTTTATAAATAAATACTAAAAGTGCTATATAGTTAGTATTTCTATCAAAGCCTTTTCTACTATAATCTAACACATTTATTTAACTTTTTGCACAACGCGGATCCAATGACTAACCAGGTGCACCTATTGTTTCAAATCGAACTTCACAATAACTTCACAATCAGTGACAAAACCGCGGGAAAACATAATTGTTATGGTTTCAATCTTATCGTATGAGACAATTCTATTGGTTCAGATGAAAGTTAGCAATTTACTTGCACTGATTTTTGACATGGTTTTTAGAAAGTCTTTACTCTTTGTAATTGGATCTTAGACTTTATCTCATACATTTTCTATTAAACTTAAGATTAGATAACTATTTGTTGTAATAATAATAACTCAAATATTTTTAGCGAAATCATAGATTCAAGCCAAGTGTATCAATGAGCGGTCTTATCGCTCGGAGCAATCTTATCAGACACCTCTCTATATGGGATGTCTAAATAATTATGTGAAGTAAATTATGATAAATCTAATAAAAGATTTTGCACATTAGATCTTTCTGCTATTGTTTTTTTTGTGTTATAAGTTATAATGTTATCATAAGTTTTGAAAACTGAATTTCACATAATAAATATCATTGTACTCACCATCATAAAATGACATCCGTAATGTTTGCATCGAAACAGAAATCAAAAGCATTAAACAGTGAAATCAAGATATGTACGTCATTATTCATTATCAGTCATACGAAACAGGCATTGTTTTAATAACCAAAAAGCAAGTGGTCAGACAATGGGTGTCGTATCCAATGCAATGTTCAATGCACGCTCAGCTGTCCACAATCTCTAGTTCTTTGTCAAAGTAATTGTTCAGCTCACTTCAATAGCATTTTAAAATAATAAAAATGTTATGTATTGTGACAATACTCATTAGCGTTAACATACTTTTGGAGTTGACTGAACCTATTGTTTTAGCGAGTCTGCAATTAGTTGCGGAATATGTATGGCTAAAGTGAACTTGACGTACCTACAGACAAACTCAAATTCTCAAAATAAAGTGAATGTTATTCCTAAAATATTTGTAACAATGTGTGAAATAACAATATTTTATTGTTTCTCTTAAATTATCTCATGCGAAACTTTTGGATCAGTATTGTTATTAAAAAAAACACTTTTGTTACAAAGTTCACTAAGTATATGGAATGCTGTTTATGTAAAAAGTTGATATTGAAAATTCAAAATAGAAACAGCATTGTGACTTGAAAATGTTAAGATAATAAATAAAAATTAAGTTGATTTGAATATCAATCGTTCGCAAGGTCATTTAAATGTGAATGAAGAACATACTTGAAAGACAATGCATATGCACATATTATTATGGAAATACATGACATTTTGAAGAATGAAATAACCCAAGTGCATATTTATGAAATAAATTTTAAATTTGTATAGAGCATTGAATATTTTAGCTAGGTACATATTATATTTCAAGACGCAGTAAAGAATTGTGATGAACTTCACAGTGAAAATACTAACCACGTTTAAGATTTAAATTGTGAAGATACTGTACTGTATCTTACCAACTGACTTAAAACGTTGCTATTGAAAATTACTTTCTTGATGCAACAGCTGCTATAAAAAACGAAACCATTCAAGCCCGTGTATGAAGTAATAAGGATGTAAATGTCTCACCTTGCTCTGCTTTCGCCTTCGTCCTTGTACTTGGTTCGGATCTCATCGAGAGATGAAATCAGTTGATTGAAGGTCTCTCTGTCGATGACGAGGCACGTGACGCCCTCTGGTGTATCACAAACAATGTTTGCTGTTCGAAGATCATCTCTGTAAAAAGAATATACAAACATAAATATCTAAGATTGAAACTTTAATTAAATGAAACATCGAGTACGTCAATTTTAGTTTATTCGACGAGATTATTTATATAAACTTTAAGAACAAATTGATATCGTATTTATAAATTTTACTTTGTGGATAGATATCGGTAAATTCTATTTTGTTTAACTGATTCATGATTTAAATTTATTTCTGCGACCGCTCTAGAGCAGCAATAATTTGTTTAAAATTGTAGGGTATCATGTATTGTCACGCCGTTAATTATTTTAAACAAATAATGGCTTCTCTAGAGCGGTCACAGAAATAAATTTAACTCATTTATCAGTAAAACAAAATGGAATTTACCGATCCGCAAAATAAAATTTATAAATACCATTTCAATTTGCTAGCGATGTTTAATAATAAAGTTTTGTTTTTATACCAATGGTGGTTTATTTATTATTTTTTTAATTATTGACATATATATCAAAATGCGTATTGAAATTATGAATATAAAGGCTACAAAGGGGCAATTCAATTCCAGTGGAAAAAAAATTGTTTGCAGATGCAATAAAAAAGCTATTCTCACCCCTGTAATGCTTTTTCGCCGAAGAAATCTCCTTTTGTAAGCGTTCTGATGAATTTCTCATCGTTGCTGTTGGGTTGCTTCTGCGTAACTTTAACCTGGAATTAAAAAGGTAATAGTTATAAATCTTGGATTTTCTCGGCTTTGTTATGTTTATGGCACCAAGGCGCGTTTACAGAATAAACAAAATTAAAATCACTGACTAATATGCTAATCGAATAATACCTGTAAAACCGTAAATGTCATAGAACATGGAATACTAATAGCTTGAAATATTTGCATTTGTTGAAGAATAGTAAAGACATAATTATGCTTTTCGGCTTCTATTGTATTAGCTTCTACCCACAACTTTGCCTGTGTAATAAGGCCATATTTAGTTCCTTTAGAAACTAAATTTTTTTTATGGTATTGTGACGAAACAAGCACGAGGCTCGACTTATGTTGAGCGATCACCGCTGCATATAAGAGATGCATTTCGTCACAAGTACGAACTGCACTGCGCCCGTCCGAGCCAGAGATATCCAATTGTTAACTTTCATGCGCCTGTAATTTTACCCTCTAGGACTGCTGCAGAAATACATTGCTAGGTGGTCAGTGACAGATTTTATACTTAACCCTTAAACCCTACCCGGGGGTCCAGCAAACCCCAGAGGTTGAATATTTGTAGATATTGTAGCAATAAAGAAACGCACTACTGTGCCACTTGAGCTAATCTTTAATAACGTCGGTAGCCATCTTTTCACTAGTCTAGTGTCAAATTTAACATGGTGTAGTCGGAATTATAGCTATTTATGGGTCTGTCAGACCCCAGGGTAGTAATAACGTATTATTTTGTCATTTCTTTTTGTTGATATATTGGTAAATGCTGTAACTTTAGATGTAATATTTTAAAGGGTAAGTTTAATATTTTGATGTATTTAATACAATAATAGTGTTGTGTCTTTTATTAGGTACGTATATGGACAAATCTAGCAATTTTGTGGTTTGTTTTAACAGTTTATTCAATATTGGGTTTAATATTTTTTAGTTTTAACAATCAAAATTGCATAAGATGGACCTAAAAATTACTCAGTAGCTGTTTGAAGATCAATTAGATCATGAAGAGTCGTGTGAAATCGCTGTTCCTTATCTTGAAAAATCTTGCCATAGATCTGATCACCCTTCAAATTGAAGAACGATTGATATGGCCCTCTTTGCCCATGAATCTTCAAGTTCTCCTAGGTGGAATCTTGCAAAAGAAGCGGCCATTGCAAGAACCAAGTTGTGCTGCCACTGCTAAGACAAGATATGCTACGTGCCCAAGGGGTGAGGATTAAAAAACCAAGGTCACCTGTGGCATGTGTCAAAAATCTCTTTGCGGTGAACATATTGAGGCTGTGTCAAGAATGTGTTACCAAAAACCATTGAAATTTTTTTCGTATTGTCTAATAAGCAGACCATTACAATAAATAATAATTGTAATTAAATTGTTTATTATTATTTAAGTATGAATTTTTATATATTGGGGTCCATAAAGCCCCTGCGTAGCAATAGTGTTTCTCCTAGAATGGGTAGGGTTTAAGGGTTAATAGTGGTAGCTCTAGCCAGGCGAGTATTTGAAAAATGCCCTTCCACTATGCGTTGAAGTTCAAGGCGGGCTGCCGTTATTTAGGGTTGTGTTAATTACTAATACATTAATACCAGTTTAAACGGAACGATGGTCTCTTTACAATATTTTTCAATTTGTTACTAAATGAATATTGTTCATTGTATAGTGTCATTACCAGTAATTGTACTTACTATAATCACCACTAAACTTAAATAAGTTCGTGTTATTGACTGTTGCTATTCCTCCGTTTAAGATTAATAATTATTATTTATTAAATATTCTGACACCAACCGTTCTTTCAAAAATTACCTTATTTATAATTATATTTTTGTTTTGAAATATTTTATTTACTACTTAATTTCTTACCAATAAAATCAATAATTCTATATTGAATCGTCAATAAAAAATAATTTAACTACATAAGCAATGTGATGTTTTAGATAAAATCGGACTTTATTTTAATTTTGCTATCTCGTATAGGGAGCAAGTACTTACTACAAAACTGTCTGACCCTTCTCAACTGGATGTTACAAAAAAAGTACATAATTGAATCTAATTTACCATTTACTGGTAGAAATGACAACAAAATAACCACCAGTTATTCTCACTAGACTTATGAGCGGATGGAACCAGTTAAGACCGGTATGGCGAGTCGTTACTGTTGCCATAAAAATGTGAAACGTTTAGAGAAGATCGAAAGTTGTCATTATAAAGAAGATCGCTTGAGTACATAACAGTTACCTGTTCATCTTCAATCATATTTTATATGTTAATCGAGTTAAAGGAGGTGGAATATAAAGTACTGATGCTAAGATAATATGAAAGACAAAACCTAAAATGAAACTAATTCGATAATACAATTAGTAGGCAATACGATTACGATAGACGATAAAATTATTAGTAGTCACCTAGCAAAGGTCTTACTAAAAATACAGTATATTTTTTATTGTACCCCTTAGCATATCATCTTCATAACGTTCATTGAGTACGATAAATCTGTAACATAAATTGTTGAAAATGGTTAATTTGTCCCTAAAGTACCTTTCGGTATCTATCTATCCGTAAGCAAATACGATTGTTCAAACAGCTTGTTTTTTTTTTAAACTTGATCAAACATTTGCTTACATCTGCAGTAGTGTCTAACTTCAAACGCGTCGATATGTGTACATATATACATATATATATATATTGATGTTTGTAGACTTATATAACAGTGACTTATACTTCTTCTTATTCGTATCCTCATGACTGAAGGACGTGATTATGGCGTGCAGCCTGCGCCACCACTGCTCTCCAAGCTGATCTGTCCTGTGCCATCTGAATGGCGGCCTGAAGGGTTGACTGTGTTGCATCCTGAGTAGCATCTGTCCATCGTGTTGGCGAGCGTCCTCTACTTCTCTTGCCCTCAACACAGCCAGTAATCATAAGCCTTTCCAGACTGTCTGGGTCTCGCCTGACTGTGTGTCCGAAGAACTTCAAAACTCTCGTCCTCGTCATTTCTAAAGTGACTTATACTACGAGGGGGTAACTGTTAATGTGACGAGTAATTAAATCCACTCAATTACAGTCTCTGTTAATCCAGTTGACCAATTACACGGAGGATAAGCAGAAGCTTTTATTTATCACGTTTCTTAGCGATATGAACACAAGAGATATAATTTTCTCTGATCCTTATCCTACAATACTTGGGGTCAGCATGTATATGTTCTTTTCCTTTATGCTGGTCATCTAATCTCACCTTCCCTTACATAGTATTCTTCACGTTGCCCATAACATCAGAAATTTCACCTTTGACACTCGGTTATGCCCCGTGGGTTAGAAAGTAACTACCTAGCCCCCCTACCCCTCAACTTCTTCCCGTGGGTATCGTTGGAGGCAACTAAGGGCGACAAGTACCAGAAGATGAGTAGCAGCACCTTCTGAAGAACTGACCAATTCTTCTGCGATTCCCAAGACGCCTGCCAAGCGTGGGGATTGTGGTAAACTACAATCCCCACGCTAGGGATTTATCCCTCCAATGGGGGAGACCTAGTTCAACGGTGGACGTACCGGTCGATATGGTGATGATGACAACAATACAATACAATTTAGCATAATGCAAGATAGTCAATTCATAGGTACCTAGATACATTTTGACTCTTTATAAAGAATGATTAAAGAGTATACGCTGAATTTAATTAAGTAGTGCCTTTTTAGGGATCCGTACTAGAAAACGAGACCCCATTACCTCGGGGGTCTGCGCGTCTGTCCGTTCGTGTTTCGTGTTTTATATACGGATCAGTAATCGGTAGCCGGTTGAAATTTTCACAGAATGTGCGTTATTTGTAGTTATAGGTCTAAAATTGTATAAAATGTAATACTTATTACAAAGGTATTTTTTTTAAGATACGTGAAGTGTAGGTATAAATCATTTTCCTATGTATGGTGTAATAGTTGCAAAGTGCAAACACATATCAAAGAAACTACTGAAATACCTAATTACATCACACTTAACTGAATGTAGACTAGACGTATACTAATATATAACAGGAAAAAACACAAATAATGAATGAACACAAAGGGAAGCATGGTAATCAATCTCGTACAAAAAAGTTTGACCGACTGACAATAAAGTTCAGTCATGCATCAAGCAAAATAAGTGGAAAATAAAACACTGTTTTTGTTCACACTTCGCAACAAATTTAAATAGTAAACATCGTCATTCTTTTGTTTTAATCGTGGAACAATAGGATCATATAAAGTTTTTGAGGAAGTAAGAATTGTTTGGTTTACGAATTACTTTTTAACGCCACGATTGTAAGACACAATAACAACCCAAATAAACAAATAAAAGACCCAAGTATGGACAGACATTTACCTAATATTACCTTTTTAAGTCCCGACTCCCGAGCAGCCGATATGATACACAGATTAGATAATAGTTACTTAGAGAGGATACTATTTTTCTATAGTATTTTCAACAAAGAAAAGATAATTTTATATATTAAATCTACAGTTGGTAAAATATCTACATTATTTAATTTAAAAATGTATTTCTGTTTTTTCTATTGAAAGCAAATTATTGTTTAGAATTCTTACACCTACTTTACATAGGTATGCTCATTCACTTTATTTTACTCGTAAATATGTACCTACCTATAATAGGAGTTTGTAATGCATAGTTATATATATTTACTACCAATAGTATATTTCATAGTTTCCTACTATATGAATGAATGTCATTGTTCTAACATCGTAAACTGCTAAGCGTTAATGCAAAAATTAACTTAAATTATATGATGAGCTTCCAAAATGAAAGGATTTTTTTTGACTATGAGTGGGTTTTAAGCGAAAGAAAAATAAAATCCAACCATCCAGTTTTAAAAAAGTGGTTACTTCTGGTGATATTTTGTGTGTAATCTTGGTTTTTTGATGAAATTCACACAGAAACCAGGTCAAAGATCCGAGACCTTAAACAGCTTGTGAGCAATCTAAACACGCCAGTGAGATAACAGCGGAAATGGATGAGATAATACACCTTGAAGCAACATTCGTCTACGGTCAAATTATCCGTACAATTTCACAACAGCCGACGGTTACTTTGGACACGGTTTGATGGTTTGGAAGTGATTTTTAAATAGCCAGTTCTTGGACCGGTAAGATGAGAGAGATCAAGAAAATGTGTCCATTTCGGATTAACACCGAGTCTTTTGCAGAAGGTATTACAATTTTAAATAATATTCCGATTAGGAACGGCTACACAAAGTACTTAATGTACAGGTATGCTTAAGCACACATAGCTCGAGCTGGTTTGAATATGACGATTAAAGTTTTCGATATAATTATATTGTATAGGTAGAACCAAACAAACTATGTAGTTCAAGGTACACTCTAGAAAGACAAAGCAACATTCGTCAGGGCCTGGGTATTTATATGGATTAAACATTATAGTGAGGTCCTGACACAATTTATCAGTAAGATCTGCTTCTTCTGCATATACTGTTAATAATATAACATAGTTAACGGATATTCCTCAGTTTATTTAGAATTTTCACTGCAATAATTGCTTTGCTCCATCTCATAGGGACAATTCAAGTTGTATGTAGAAAACATTCTGATGGAAACTCACAGTTTATGATTAGTTAGCCACTGTTCTATAAATTGTGCAAGCGGTTTACTGTGTTTATGTAATGTAAATAAATAAAAATAGGTACTGTAATAATTAACTATTATGTAAAATAGTGCATAAGACTTTAGAGAATGGCCCCGAGTTTCTTGCCCCTCTCGCAGTGGTTCTATATACTAACACCTTTTCGATGTTGTTTAATATTTATGTGGTAACACTTTACAATTGATCTTTGTAAGAGTGCTGTTAATAACGTAACGTAATAATAAGCAAAGTTAAATAAATTGTTTCGATTTTGACAAAATAACTGCACAGATTCAAGTTGTGGTTGTCAATGTGAGTTAAAAATATTTTCAAAATGAATTGGTAATGAGAGGTCCGTTGTTAGCAGTGGGATTTTATTGCCAATCAAGTGATCGTAGATTGCTGGAGATTTAAACTTTACTGCAAGGTAGTTCACATTTTGCAAATGCTCGTCAAGCCAGCTGAGAACATTCAAATGGAAATTCTTTGACATAGCACTAAATGACACGTCCTGGAGCTACCAGACCAGAACAGTCCTTATATCCTGTTCCCAATCTAGGGGTCTAGCCTAATTCTTCTTTGGGCGCATGATTGCTTACATAAGTTGAGATAGAGGTCATAATATAAAAAAGCGGTAAAAATTAAGCTACCAGAATTCCCATTTATTAATTTCTATATATAATCTTTTACGTATCAATATGAACATCAAAGAAACTCACGCGAGAGAAAACGTTTGCGTCACTACATCTGAATATTCAACATGTTACAAAATCCAAAACGACCCTGCAAATTGCTAAGATCGTCCGCTAAGCTGAGATTGAGTCATATCAAGAATAGACAACATTTCTTAACTATATTGTATATCATGTTTGTTGAAATATGTATTGTTCAAAAATATGATGAAAAAGATGAAGGATTGTTGACGCAACGATAAAATAAGTCACTGCTCTGAGAAGGTCACTTTCAAGATCCAGTGCAGCTGTTTTGGCGATCCAAAATATATATATGTTTATGGTCATATTTTGATAAGACTTGAAAGCTTTATAGCTTTTATGAATAAGGGAGTTCATATTTATTACTTACTAGCTTTCCGGGCGCGGCTCCGCCCGCGCGCATGTCGGTTATCACGCAAAAACATTAACCTCTTTTTGCGCAGTTGGATAAAAACTATCCTATGTTTTTTCCCGGGTTTCAAACTATTTCCATACCAAATTTCATTCAAATCGGTCCAGTAGTTTTGGCATGAAAGCGTAACAGACAGACGGACAGACAGACAGACAGACAGAGTTACTTTCGCATTTATAATATTAGTACTGATAATTCTTATGTTTATCCATATAATTTTTGCACAGAACAATAAAATCTTACAAAGTAGCATTTAAAATAAGAATCTATTTATGGCATGCGCATGACAAATCAAGCGAAAGAACAGGATAATTTGTTTTAATATTTTCCACGAAACCAAAGCCACTTCTTTACAAGATAATTCTTAAGCAAACTTTTGATAATACTGCTGAACATAAACAAGTATGTATATATAAGATATACCCTGATGTCACCACACCATATGAAGATCTACCTATCTACAGATACTCTTATGCAAATGAGAAATTTAGAAAACTTGTTTATATAATGACAACATTAATGCGCTTCCTTGTTTGTATTCAATGCTAAATTCTCATTGAAGTAAGGTCAAAGGTATCGACGCAAAATTTTATTCTTATCCCTGATTTAAATCAACACCGACTCTTTCATTTTTTTCGGAATCTCGGAGTCCAATTCTATCACCAAATGGCCTTCAACCCGGAACAGTGCGAAAATGTTTGCGTGGCGGTAGAAATATGGTGTATGGTGATACCTCGCACAAATAGTTCTACTGATACTGAACTACTAGCTTGTGGAGTGTCTTCGTCTAGAACGTACTGAGTTGAACTAGTCACTTTTTATATTTTAACGTACAAATATAGAAAATATAGAAATATACAAAGTACGGTCAGTTTTAGACCAGTTTTGTTTCTGGCTGTATGTTTTTAAAACTAAATTAGTTCTGATTTATATTAGAATTAGATATAGAGAATTCCGATTTATAATGTAGTTTTACAAGGTGTTGAAAACAAACATTATTTTGCTCTCACGTGTTGGTTCGATGCGTAATCGTGACCGAGTTATCAGACAATACACTTGGCGGGTTCTTTCTTTTTAATATTCATCCAAAGAAGGATTATGAACAACCAAAAAAGGTACGGCTATTCAATATTGATCACGATATCTAACAAAAATCCTAGATAAAACTATGAGATATTTCAAATCTAATTTCTCAATCTTGCGCTCGAAGAGTCAAGACATCCTGAGAATGATCGGTGAAGAAGCGATGCTAAGAAAATGTTTCCGGTTTGGCTGAACATGTAGGCTTAGCAGGAAAATAAGGCGGAATGGTCTCTAGATATATATTTATATACTTGAGTGTTTTCCTAAAATATTAATTTAAAGTTTTCTTAAAATATTTCTAAATAGGTATGTATCTGTTATTATTAAATCATATTCTGCTTCGTTTATTTCGAAAATAGTGTGGCTAAGATACATTTATCACCTCATTCGAAATGGTCTGAGTAACAATCACAGTCTCGAAGTTAAATGCCAAGGTGAACATGCACAGTCACCGCTTTGCCACTAACGAAATACAATACAAATTTATATTAGTATGTATCAAGAATGTTACAAGAATTAACGTAGCTGTATTATACTTAAGTTTTTTATATTATTTATTATACTTATCTAAATGTAAGTATGTAAGTATACTTACACCTATCCATATCAAGAGTGTACCTAAGTACCAAGAGAAAAAACGCTGGCTGGATAATCCCAATGACAAACTTATCTTCTGTATTCGTTTGAAATCTATGATTTAGAAAATAAGCCAAAATGCGTTTTTTTCGTTTTTTTTTACTAATATAATAAACAAGAGCAGCTGTAAATTTCCTTCAAAGCACAAATTTATAGCAAAATTTTGAAGAATTATTTAAGTTGATGGAAGTTTAACATGTGTCATGTAAGAAAATATTAGGCTGAACTTTCTTCATTCGTTTTGTTTTATTTTACATTCCTTTATAATGTCCAAATTTTTCCCAGTCCACGCAGGTAAAGATAATCATTTCATTTCCGAACCTCGAACGATAAACAACACCTTTCCAAGCTTGTGAGGTGAAAAATACATTAATTAGATCCTAATATAGGTCAAAACAGAAGCTAACTAAATATATTACAAAGCGATACCACAGTCGATATAGAGTATAACTACCGATACATATCAAGTAAAAAGTCATACATATTAACATTTTATAAACATGATTTTGTCTAAACTGACAAAATCATGTTTATCTGAGTGTTGTTTACAAAACACAGAGGCGTGTTTCGGTAGAGATATGCCTCGGAGCGGTTCTCGAAAGTTAAACGAAAGTGAAACTTTTGTGTTTGGTGATCATCTTCACGTGTTCAAACCTGGTCAAAAGTCAAACAAGACTGTGTTTTAACAAGTTGTATTAAGAGTTTAAGCAAATAAAAAGATTTGAGACTGCTAAGTTGAAATAGAAAATGGTAAGAAATATCGCTCGAAATAAACAAGATGAGAAAATATGATAGTAAATATCCAAAAGATCTGCTGCTAATGGGATCATTAAGCGTATTGATGATAAAAATCTGTCATCGAATTAGAAAGTCGTTAAGAATCCAGTTGTCGAACCTATAGAACAAAAACCGGCGTAGTGTGAGTATTCTCGCACGCCAAGGGTTCTGTATACGTCTACAATATACTTTTAACCGAAAACAAAAAACATCATTCCACTTAGTTGGGGAGGGACATCCTTAGCGTCTATCTAAACTACTATTGGCCAGTTTTTTATTTTCTGTTTTGTTTTAGGGTCTGTACCACATCACATTTATAATTGTACGATTTTTCAAAAAAACGTTGAAATATGTTTCTTTTACAACGGAAGTGTATTGACTTAAGTTCTTACTTTTGTTTTTTATTATTATCAGTCGGATGCTGCGCTATTGTAACAAAAATGTGTGGAAATTTTTAATAGCTACATATTACACTTCAGAAGATGCAGGCCTGAGGTAGGACGGATGTATACCTAGTAGGTGACACTGTATGCTTAGTTATAGAGTCCTATTTATATTGTATGAAACTCTCAAAAAGCATATCGAGCCTTGCTTAATGAGGAGTTCCGTAGCTAGTTCACAGGAAAATGAGCCTTTATCGAACAAATTCATATGCATTGATCAGATGCATTGACTATGGTGGGCTGTATACCAAAAAAATATGTTTAGTTTAAAATAAATGGCCACAAGGTAAAATCTTCATCAACACAATATAAATGGAAATGGGCATCTATAATAATGTACGACTTTAATATTTGAGAAACTGTGGATTGAATATAAAAAAACCGATATGAATTCTTGATTGTAGTTCCGAAAACATATCTTTCATATTCGCAAATAAAGGTACTTGTCTACTATTTGTTGATTATAATAATATATAGTCACTGAATATACTGAACGTGACAAACAACAAACAGAGGTCTGTTTTGCTACGAAACCCTAAAACAAGCTGAATAAATAAACTGCTGTCAAGAAATAAAAGATTGTTTTGCAATTGCAAAATTTATTTCAATGAACAAATTAAAATAATATTAATGAATTTATTTAAAACCTTTAATAGATTTACAATCATGTAAGTCGCTAACAATTTTACCACTTTCCCCTTCCTATTAAAAAGGCCTAATTCAAGGGCTTTAATAGGTGAACTTTGTATCAGGCCTGCCCCACTCCACACTTTATGTACAAAGCTACGACATATCCGTACGGAAGGGATTATACAAAGGTACGTGCCGCATCAGAAGAGATCAGAGCTATGCAATAGAAAGAGGTAGGTGTATATAAATATTAGGTACTCCGTGCCTTGCGGCTAAACGTTATTTTCAATAGTGTACACTGTTATTTTTGTTATGAAGTGGAGAGACCACGGATTTAGACTCCCTTCCTAAATCCGTGGGAGAGACGGATAAATCGCCCGTCGGATGGTAAGCAGTGGTGGGTATATAATACAATCAGTGTCACCATCCTTGATCTGCAGTTTTAAGGGGTGAGTAGCATAATCGTGTTCATATTTTCAATATGAGGAAGATTCATATACTGCAACGAATAAGCATGTGCAATATGGCAATCAAAATATAGCTTCAAAAGGATATCTTTTTATTTTCCTGCTATAAGCGCGCATTTCCGCCTGCAGCAAAATAAGATGATATTGCAAATATAAACGTCATCTCTAAACATGACTCTTGTTTAAAAATGTATTACGCGAAGGGGTAGGCAGATGTGTATATATAAACACCTAAGTTTTGCCGAATGTTTTTTGTTACTTTGAAATTAATTTGTTATACAAATCCAAACACTTGTTCGACCAAATCTCAAAATTTAATAGTGGCTCTATAAAATATATATTAACGAGGTCCGCGCAATTATTAGCACCAGTATTTTGGAAAGGATTCTATTCACAGTTCTACAAGGTCAGAACTGACTCAAATTATTACAAGTAGTTATCTAAACAAACTTTATGAACACAAGTTCCGGTTATATAACACTTAAGGTTAAGACACCTTATCTAATAGTTGTATTGCCTAACTTTGTGAATGTTATTGGAAACAACGATTTGAAAAGATTTTAAACCATGTTCCAAAAACACAACTTACAGTTGCATGTAACTAAATATTATAAAAAAAGCTACGATAAGTATACGCAGTTTTTTTTGTGAGATTGTGAAAGGATCACCCCGCGAGGATCACCTGATGTTAAGCGATAACCTCTCTGAGACATACAGTTATTAAAAGTTACATGATCCTGTGATTTAACTGGCTCTCAATGACTGCTGCCGGATCACACTGTTGGCGACAGATTTTCTACTTGAGGGTGGTAGCCAAGCGGGCATTCCCAAAACACCTTACCACCAAGCTGTTATGACTGCAGTCTTAAGACAACAACCGGGACCGACGGCTTAATGTCGTGTTCTTCTCAATGAGCTCTAAACAACGACACCCCACACCCGAGGGTGCAATTTTTTTTCGGCTACCCTCTCTTGTCTTGGTCAAATATAAAATAATTTATGTAGTAAATTTTTATAGCCCAATGTTCATATTTATCAACCCTTCACAAAAAATATCAAAATTACAGGTATATAACTCATTCCTAATTGACGGACAGACAGAAAGCTGATGCTCATTAATATTTTGCCCTCTGGGTCCTGAAAAGTGCCTCTGAGTTTCTTGCCCGTTCTTCTCGAAGTGACCGATCTTTATAGAAGTGTCTTAATTGACAAAATGTTATATTAACTTCAACGTTAACGTCGGTTTCTGAAGAAAATCTAAAATTTACCTGTCCCTTGCTGATGATGAAGAAGGTGTCACCTCTTGCACCTTGCCTGATGATGTAGTCGCCATTCTGGTAATGAGTTTCTTCTAGAACATCGGAGATCTTGATCAGCGTGTCTTCTGATAGATTTTTGAATATCGGCACACTAAAAACAAAGTAAAGTTGTTGAATTATTTTGATTATTTTCTTACGAGTATAACAAAATGTCAACACGCGTATACACCGGTTAAAAAAGATGTCTAAACATACAAGTTTGGTCTCATAAATCTGGTTATATGTAATAAGGGGCAAGCGTATTTCCATATACTAAAAAACAATCCCAAATTCTGGACTGCAACAAAAGGCTTTTAGTCAGTAAAACCTAATAATTATCCTACCCAGGATTGTACCCAAGTCCATGATATTCTGAAGAGCTACTTGAATTTGTAGCAGAAATCACTCCAAAGCATTATTTTTATTACTCTACTAATGTTAACAGAACTAAGTATTGAGCTGAACTGCACTGATTTTTTTTAACACATATAATAAAAAATATGACTTATTATTTATACATAAACTGGTTGAACACTAAATTGCTTAGGTCATGAAAAGAAAGTACAATCATTTACGGTAATTATATGCTTAGTGATTTTATTAATGATAATTATGTAAATATTCTGATTTACATATCAGAATAAAATATTTACATAAACATTACAAAAAAAGTTTAAGTTTCCGTATTAGGTAATAATGATAGTATAAATTTCATTTTAATTTTAGACTATGATATAACCGTTTAATGAATTCAAAGTATAATATATACATTTGTTATAATGCTGTTATATTATAAATATGCGGTCTTATATGATATAATGATATAAACACACTAAAACTTAAACTGGCTTTTCCTAGCCCTGGTGCACAAAGTGATACACTGTTACACATTGACCGCAATGACCAACACCTTTTTTAAGGCTGATATTATTAAGAAAAGTACGGAAAAGTCGTAGAACTTTTGACTTAGAAAGTTCAAAAGAGACACAGTGCTTAAAGCTTGAAACGATACTTGAAAGTAATGATAGGATGGATATATCAGCCATAAAATTGAGTATTGATTAAATATGGATGCAAATGGTATGAGAAAGAAGACTGTTGAGAATACGGCTGGATTACGTAATCGATGATTTATTGTGAAACAAGGTTGATAATACTGAGATGATTTCCGTTAAACCCACATTCTTATTGAAGAATAAAATAACTGACACACTGTCGCGTGTCAGCATAAGGACGAAGAATTCCGTATCCAAAAGGAAAAACTGAGTTCTCTTAATGTCACGTCTAATCCAATCAGGATATTTGCTGCCCGCAACTGGGTTTTGGATTTCATGCCCTGGCAACCAAATCTCGACCGACATGCAGCAGTACCTCAGAAGTTAGACATTTTATTGATTCTGAATTGTATTAACTCATTATAACATTCCGATTACAATTAGTATCGTTCAATATAATGTTTTCATGTTAGCTAAATTGAAATTATAAGTAACTTAAAAAGTTTTGAAATGTTGATAAATAATCTAATATACGTGCTTATTTATTATTTCATTGTAATACCTAGAACTAACTATATCAATTTCAGTGTTCATACTATGGTATAATTTAACGGATGATAGTCTTAAGTGTATAATAAGATGATAAACACGGTTATTAAAGTTGTTGATAAAACACGAAATATGTGTTATTAGTAATGAAAATAATGCTTAGCTTGGTACAAACATTGAATAAATGCCTACCCATATTATTACTGTTTTGTCTAATAAGAAAATAAACAATCCTGCATGAATTGTCTCGTAGTTAATTTAGTCTTTGCATTTAAATTAATTAGGAATCGAATTACATAGAAGTCTAGCTTTGAAATAAACTAATTTAAAGACAAGTATAAATCGAAAGTCACTCATATTAAATGCCTCTGAATTGGAAGGGTTTGCCACAGTTAAACTTGAACGTAACCAGGAAACGACCAAGGTTAAAAACCAAAATAAAACAATTTGCATTAAAATAAACATACAAAAATAAACATGAGCATGCAAAAGCACAATGACAACTACTGGCATAAAGGTCATGAACCTACGTAGTTTTGCGCCCAAATTTTACCTCATTTGGATTGAACTAAACAAAAAACACCTTTACTATAATATTCCAAAACATAACAAAATTTATCCTTTAATATTTAACTACTTATATTTTAACATAATGTCAAATAATTCCAAAAATAATCCGTTGATTTCACTGACATTTTACTGTACTGTATCAGCCGGATCGTCCACTGATGAACACAGCCTGAACATATTTAGGGGTTATTTGCCAGAATCCCCACGCTTGGCAGGCGGCTTGGGGATCACAGTGTAAGTTGGCAGTTCTTTAGAAGGCGCTGCTGCCCACCTTCCAGTATTTTTCCCTTACGACACCCACGGAAGATATGGGGAGGTGCAATTCTAACCCGGCACCTCACGGGCTCTATTCATTGACATTACTACTCGTATACATTTTATTTTATCACATCTTTTTGTGACGGTTTTCGATGCAACTATTGAAAATAACATTTGAAGGCATGCAACGTATCAGTCAATTAAACATTGCCATAACAAAACGCAGTCATCAAAACAGTACTACGAGTATAATAATATTTTTATAACTGTTCGTTACAGTGTGTGCCAGAGAAAATTACTACAATCATCACCAACTTTTTTGCCAGGCACTCAGTTTTAAAAATATTTGAATAGAACTTAGTGTTCAAGTGAAACAAGGTTATTTCAATGAATTGATTAAAAACATTCTAAATATAAATAAGACTGTATTCACAAATGTGTTATGTGGTGACGAATCACGCAGTGAATTATTAGTCATAGACGACATGGAGGCTTGCACTATTTTTAGCTTCAATTCGTGAAGTCGAATCGGTGACTTGATGACCTATACAAAGATTGAATAGGAAAACTTCAAGAACAGCTCTATTAGTGATTCATAAAAAGAACTCAATATTTAGAATACGCATTACAAAAATTACTTACAAATTTGTTTGTTTTTCTATGTAATTTAGGAAATGAACATTAAGTTATTAGTTCACAACATTAAGCACTAACCCAAGGTTATTCCAGTTCTCGCTGCAATAAAAACAATAATTAGGTAATTCTTATTATAACTATGTAATAACTGGTTACAACATCGTGTAAAACGATACTAATGAATAAGTAAGTTAGTGATTATTTTAAGTGTGTCGAGGTAGTAATGTCAGCTGCAGTTGATCTATAGCATTAAGAGAATAGCGTTAAAGAAGGTAGTTGGGAATGTATAAGGTAAAGAGTTTATTACAAATTTGAAACTACCTTGAAGTAATGAAATCTCTGTCATAACAATGTATCTCAGTCACAGTCATGTCAGTTTATTTTTCCGTCAGATTTTTACGTGCGTTATTTATTATATTATAATTTAACAATACAACGTTTGAGCAAAACTAAATTGATTTCATTCTTTGAAGATTGAATACGAATAATAACTGATTTGCTATATAGTATAAAAAACAAATCAGGATATTACAAAGACTAACTGGTAAAAAATTAAGAAGGTAAATAATTAGATATTTTTTTAAACATGTCTAGAAGATATTTTTTTTATTATAAAACGGTATCATGAGGCTGTTTTTGAAATCATATTAAGTAATGATTTTACGAATTCAGGTTAGACAAAATAATGGGGAGAAATTTTTTTCTTGCAATTACTTACATTAATACGGTATACCGGTAAAAAAAGAACAGGCTTAAATATTGGCTTCGTGTGTACTATAATCATAAATTTAGTGACCAATAATTATATTACCTAACCATAGTGATAAGTGTACACATTGGGCAGTGAAAGGATCACAATCGCAAAATGTCATGAGTCTTACAATCGTGACGGTTACCTTACTGGGTATTTCGCAAATTGTGCGCACGAGTGCTTAAGCAACACCGACTGTGACAGTGTACATACTGTAAGGCTATTTCGTTTCTGCTTTGTCTTAGAAATAGAAGAAATTGGAGCGATAGACAAATCAGTCGCACTTGAACTAAATACAAAAAATCTGGAGTATTCGATTCCAGATTTGAATCTCAGTTCGTCGTATCATAAATGTTAATTTCAACGACGATTACAAATCTATCAAAATTCAACGAATGATGCTTCTGTCCAAATTTTTATTACTTATGTTTTACATTCATTGTACGATTGAACTGGACGATGACAATTCTATTTCGAGTAATCGACCAAAGAAGCCAAGCGTGGTGAGATTATGGTACACCTCCTTAATGGGGTGAGGCATTTGTTCAACGATTGTTGTTAAGGCTGTTGATGCGATTTTGATATGAGCCATAGAAATATATTAATGCTTAAAGTCAAATTATTTTATCAAACAAAAAACGCTATCGACCTAATCCAGATACGAATATAAATAAGTAGTATAGAAACAGAAAGTAGGTAACCTTATATTTTATTTAGCTCCTAAAGCCGGCGTCACACATGTTTTAAAAACAACAAACATTATTCAAAATAAGCCTGTATTCACTGCTATAAAGACATCAATCTTGATAGTATAAAGAAGATGGATCACTGCGTTCGCTTCGAAGAATGTAAGACAGATGCTAGTCATTTTAAGCGATTCTCTTGATATGAGATGACTTGTCTTGGATTACACTTGTTACTTGAGCAAGCAATAAAGGCAATGTGTCTTTATTATGTATAGTGTTACGTTCGGAACAATGTGCAACTTTAACTTTTTTATTGTTAAAGGTCGTATAAAAACTTAATGGCAAATATTTAGAATCCCACAGAGCACATTAGCGTATCAATAAAATATGATATTACTATGTTTTCAGATTGCAGTATAGTGGTAGGGCATTTTGCGACTGCCAGCCTGGCTAGCTACCACCCTCAAGAAGGAAATCTATCGCCAGGTACCTACCGGTGTGTTCCGGCAGTTGTCCTTGAGAGACAGTAATTCCAGTTTACCCTGAACAACATCTTTGACCACAACATCACTTACCTTCAGGTGAGATTGTGGTCAAAAGCTAGCCTGTCGGCTATAAATATAAAAAAAACTTAAAGATCAATATTTCTGTATACGTGAATTATTTATAAATCAAACTCATTTTGGTTTTTAGATTGAAACCCAGTGAATACGGTCCTGAGCCATAGTAAAATATTTAAGCATTATAAAGTATACCTACATCGAAGCTAAGTATAAAATGCTATATATTACTGTAATTTAACAGTAAAATATGATGAGAGTATAAAGATCACTCTTACTCTTTGACTACTTATTGAAGTGCTTGCCATGGTTATACATGGCAGTCTTGTCATTAAACTCCATAATTTATACTGTAATATAAAGGTCTACAGCATGTCTGAGACCGATGAAAGCAAAAGAATGGGCTATTGCATGCTTCATGCATTTGCATAAGTCTTCGAGGTCACTGTCCTTTCATGACTTCGGTGAACATTGTGATCTTCAAGACGAATAAACAAGCAACCTTTCTGTTGGTTAAACATGTTAAGGAACTAAATTTCTAAAGATACCTCGGTGAAAGATCTCCTTAAGAAAAGCCAGTTTCAATTTCGATTGCTGTAAAATATTCTGAGTATTTCAAAATAAGTATTTAAAATATGCAAGGTTTCTTTGTCAGAGCCCCTTCGTGCGTACTAAAATCTTCCGCGTTGCTAGGTTTATACACCTGCATAAGGAATAATCATTGTTGTTGACGTAGAAGTTCTTTGTTTACATTTGAGTCAAGACATAAATATTGGATACGTTACAACCTCAATTAAAATGTAAATAGAATAACTACAGACGTCACATCTGAAAATATCACAACGGTAGCAGATTTTTCACCGTTCAAAACATTTGCCTACACTTTAGTGTCATTGATACTGCAAATACTTTCACAAAGCCATGTATTATGTAACAGATGTTGAAGTTATTTTGCAAATAAATACACAACCTCCTAAAAATTACGATAAAATAAGTTAAATTTAAAATTAATTTTATATAAAGCATTGAAATTTGATTTACAATTAATATTTTTTTTATTATTGAACAGTATTTAAAGACTGTTTGGTTCATAATATTACGCATAGTAAGAAAATAAAATCATACTATCTGAAGTTGCACCTGGTGTTATTGCGAAAGAACAAAGTAAATATAGAAAGAAAATACACTAAATGCAAATTTAAAAAGTAAGGTCTATATTATGTGTCTGTCTTGGGAATCTATTAGCCCTATTTCTTTGTATTGGGAACATACTATAGTCTAACAGACTATATTCTAATCATAACTAATCGTAATTCCACTCGTAAAACTCTGTTTTTTTCATCATATAAACGAGTTTATACACACCCTTTTTCGGAATAAACTGAATCTTAAGTCATTGCACTGAGGTTACTGCCCTCATTGTCGTAAACATCGTGTCCTATTAGTTTGTTTAAAAATAGCCAGATTCTAAAAGCTTCTAAAGAGTTGAAATCTTGCCAAAGATGAGTGGGGTCACCTCAATATAGTGGAATAGAAAAATGATTTATTTCTTGATTTACAACTATTGATGTCACTGCAAGACACGAATCATCGCAATTTCATAGCAATTTATGGAACTCAACAGTAACTAGGTTTTACAAATTAAGATGACTTGGAAAGTCTAGCGCTTTTGTCTCAGTCTACATACTGGAAATTGCAGCACGCAATTTTTTTGTAACGGAATTAACTGAAACGATCATGTTATTTGACATGATGTTTTATTTAATATACCTATCAAAATGTTCATTTACTGATAATCCAACTCTTTGTTTTTGCATTGCATACAAAAAGTTTATAAAGAATCAGCAAAGTGGTATTTTATCAACAGTTTATTTTAAGGTCTTGGTCGTCCTGATTATAAATTTTAAGGTTAATAAAATGAAAGAGTGCATCCATTCCGGTCTTGAATATTTCCGGTGATAAAGTTAATTGTGAATGAACAACTGTTACCGAAACCAGTTTACTACTGAAATTGTGTACATCCAAGAGCGCAAAACTTATTCTTAGAGGCACAGATATATTCATGCCAACTTATACAATATATAGTTACTGAGAAGACTTTCATTATTACTAACGATTTCGACCTTGATCAACTATAGTGCCTCGTATTAGTTCTAATTCCACATATCTTACTGATTGCTTATTTTAGAGTGTTTATATATTCAACGAAAAATTACCTCTTCAAGAAGTCTGTGTATTCCGCCTGCCGAATCAGCCCTGTCCTCATCATGATGGTCTGGAAGCATTGTCGCTCTATCGCCCACAATCTGCAGTCCGTCGCTGCCTTGATGGTAGCCGTCCTCTTGCAGTTGTACAGGATTGCCAGCTCACCGAAAACTTTTCCAGGTGCCATCGTGCTAAGGTATTTGTTTTCTCGGGACACCTCCACTCGACCCTCTATTGGAAGAAAAGATTGAGTTAACGCAGTGTAACCTACATAACTTTGTAGGGATTGATTACATTTTTAACGTTTTTACTGATGGGAGTCAAGCTTGAGTCATTTTTTTTTATGGTAAGTGATGATGTGGTCGAAGATGTTGTTCAGGCTAACCTAGAATTACTGGCTCTCAGGGACAGCTGCCGGAACACACCGTTAGGCGCTTGGCGACAGATTTTCTACTTGAGGGTGGTAGCTAGCCAGGCGGGCATTCGCAAAATGCCCTACCATCATGCTATAACGACTGCTATCCTAAGACAACAACCGGGACCGACGACGGCTTAACGTGGTCTCCGAATCATGGAAGCGCTCAGTAGTAATGTCAATAGCGGTCACACATCCAAGTCATGAGTCAATATAAAAGTTTATAAGCACATCAGAATAACCTTGAATTTTAGGATAACATTGACTATTGTTAACCTTTGTAGTGGTAAAGCTTGTAATTAAATATAATTGATTTTGGTTTTATCCACGTGCATAGTCCACGTGAGATAGTATTTTAAATTATAAAAACATGACGCATAGGTCACTCAAAACCTGTTATTAGACAACGTGGTGAGCTGAGCTGAGCTTGAAGATAAAAACCTAGTTGTATTCGCTGAAATGGTTTTAAACTAACAATTACTGATTAGCTTTAATACCTACAAATACCTACATTAAACTATTTACAAACTTTAAATCTATTAAGAAATCAACGATTATGTAACGCAACTTCTTAAATTTCAATGATAATTACAAGCTTGGGTAGCTCCCAACAAATTTCAAAAATCCACCCCTATAATAAGTCTTATCGTAGAGAAAATGATCATTTAAAAATAATACTGAATTTCCTTTTAACTATGACTTATTTAATTACAAACAGATACCGAACAAGTAAAATTATTATTGTTACTCCTACTTACTGTTTCTTATGAGAGCCGACTAAAAGGAAATATCTAGAAGAAGCGTTAAATCCATACTTCAACTAAATACTTAATTAAAGTTATACCAAGAAAATTGCCTCTTGAAAATTTGGGTTTGAATACATTAGATAATAGTTTTTGAGTCTGGAATGGTGCTTGGCAGAAAATAATAGATTATTACATATCGCAGGACCTAAATACTTTTACCAACCCCTTTGGAAAAATTGAGGCGTTATGTTAACCCGATGCTATTTCACACAAGATAGATTACTGTCATCAAAATGTTTTACAAGTTTTGCTAATGAGTGTAAAATAATAGGTATACTTAAAGTAAGATAGATCTCACAACTGCGCTTCAAATATTGCAACAGATTGTAGTCGATTAAAATCATTTTTGTAGTGTTTTCAAATGTTCTTAATATTTTTATTCTCATAATATTAAACGCAATTTGTAAAATTTTGATGTGTTCTGAACTTCCACTGATCATATTTGCTGTTTTGTATCATCATATTTTTGTAACAATTTACTTGCAAGTACGCGTATTACCGAGATTCACCCAAGTTCAGCCATCGCGTCGTTGGGGTCGTGAAAAAACAGGCGTTTACTTTATTATTACTATACAGCTATCTTTATTAATTACTATATAGCTATCTTTTTCTAATATGTCACGATATAAACCAATATAAATATAGAAATCTATAAAATACAATACTATTTTTGCACGAATTCAATATCCAGTAGTTTTCTGAATCGAAGATTTTATACCTATATATACTCACCTCTTTCATTGAAATTTGCTGTTTTAATCTAAGGCATGTTGATTTTATTTCGTTTCATTATTGTATTAGGTGAAATTAAGACTTCTTTAATATGGCGTTGATTACTGTGTAGTAAAAAAATAAATAAATAAATATCATTAACTTGATCCCAACTTTGCAAAGTCTAACAAACACTTAGACAGTTACTTATTTGACATATTTATATTAATATACTGTGATGAGATGCAGACTTTGCCTTCATGGTAGATTTAGTTTGAAATGAATAAATCGAAATAGCCTAACAGAAACAAATGATAAATCACAGTTATGTTCCCTATGAATACGTTATTTTTGAATGGTTTTCTAAAGGCCCGGATACAAGTATATTTGAGTCATTGTCCTTTAACACCTATTGTGTAAAAAAATGTTCCGTTATTAACATACTGTACGTACATTGTTAAACGTTATATCACGTACGTACATTAACTTTTATTAACCAAGGTCTTGAGCCCACCAATGAGGTTGTTTAAGAATGCTGACTTTGATGATTGTCGAATGAAACAAGTTTGTTAATTTTGGCTGCAAGTGATGTTTAAAATGGGATAAAAAATATTGCAAATTATAATGTATTGCACATTAAAGATATAATGTAGCTGCCTAGAAATAAATACCAGAGTGTAAAACAACAAAAATGCACAGAAAAACTTCACATTAAATATGTTGGACTTGGGTGGCGCTCGCGCATCTCTGTCAATGAAATGAACATTAAAGTGGCTTTAACAACTTTATTGCCTTGCATGTGTACACTATCAAGCTTACCATCAAGACGGGTACCAGCAGTTGTGTTTCTATTATTTAAAGCTTTCATTATTTAAATCGCTCACCGGAAATCATGCCTCATGCTTATTCTATACATATTTGTAATGCTTATGTTTGAACATATTTCTTGCCACTTTATGTATTTTAATTGAGCAATATAACCAATAACTTCGTTTCTACGAGAACTTGAAAATAAAAACTATTCAAATGTCGTAACGATCGTATATCATTAACTGAATCTAACACGCAACTCGTAGGATCAGTAGGTACTTCTAGAGTAGTTAACTGTGTGAAAAAGAATTTTATGAGTCTGGCTAATGCATAATAAGCAAAGCAATAGCACCTACTGAATAAACTTCTGTTTCTCTGATCCTACAAGTCCTAGAAGTCCACTTATCTCCCAAACGCCATTAAATATAAACGTCCTTACCAATCTTAAAATTCTAAGATACTCCTATATCGATCAAGCTGTCTTAAAATGACTCATGCAAAGGATCACCTCATTTAACCTAGTTAAGCTGTTCTCACGGATATTAACCAATGATTTTCCTCTACTTGTTGAAATTATTTAACCAAATCAAGTCTTATGTTCTTGCATATGGAAAAGGAGAGTTAAACCAGTGTCATTAGAACATGACTGAGTTGAATCCATTTGAAGTTGAAACGGACGCAAATTACAACGAAAGTGTTTCAAGGAGACTCGGGCATTGAGTAGTGTGGGTCTTTGCGTTTGCAGGGTCGAAAGTCAGATACATGGTCTGTTTAGAAGCAATTTGTTAATGTTTACAAAACCATATCCACGCACTATGATTTTGCATCGCGGAATGCATGGACAGACATTTAAAACCCGGACACAGAATTTATATACTATACATACTAATATAAGTACATGTTGAAGTCAGCATTTGAACCTCAAACTTCAAATATTGCCGGCAGCGGCTTATTAACTAAATAACGGTTTCATAATATTCTTTTGCAATTAAGTATCTTTTCAAAATTAATCTATTATGGAACCTACCTATTGAGTTGTCATGCTTTTTATAAAGCATATTCTTGCGTCGATGGGAAGGCAAGGCATATAGAAACTACTCTGAAGCCGTATAGTTAACGGAGTATAATCACTGACTGCAGTATGATTTTAAAGGTACAAGTTTAAAAAAACACATATATTAGATACTAATACATCGTGCCTTCCTATAACACGAAGCAATAGAGCTCAATCATTTAGTTTCAAACATTCATGCTCGATTTAATCATAAACTAGGTCAAAATGAGCCTTTTAATTGATATGCCGTACTCGTGCGTTTAGCAACCTCTAAGTGGTTCGCAGCGCAGCGTATGCCAAGGCATTCGATTCTTCTGTCCTAAATGTACTGTGGCGCAACTGTTATGCACCATTAAACATAGACTTAAAAATAACCTTAGTATTAAACTAGATGGTTTGATTTAATTCACTAAGAAGCTAACCTTAAAACTCGACACTGTGGTGGATAATTACTACTAAGAAGTTTTTAAATCAAGCAAATACTATATAAAAAAGAAAATATATGTTAAAATATTATTACTATTTTATAGTAGGAAAAAGAATTAACATATCTTTTGCATATATGTTAACTAATTATTAATTCTGTACATGTAAAAACATTTTTTTATCTTATCAGCGGGTGTACTCATAACCTTCCTACTCTTAACCCACGTATGGGGTCGGTACCATGTTTCTTCTTTCGCAGCTCTAAAGAACGATACAAGAACATAAAAAGAAGTTTTGCGTTCAGAATTACTCCTGACGCCAACCCTCTTTGGGAATATTATTGTTAATTATATACCAGCTCATGTTATATACTGGTTCATGTTATATACTAGTTCATTCGGCTAATAAGGGCGTAAATATATTAAAGAACCCTACTTTGCGCCTAATGCGTAGCCATATATACACCCTACTCACATCGACGATTACGAAAACTTTATTTTAGATTTTTTCTCGACATCGATCAGGAGAATGTGGAATATTTCCCACATATTCTCAAGCCCGAAGCAGTACTGTTACCCAGAAAGACGTAAGGACTGAGCCACAACATCAATGCCGATAGTTTTACGGAATACAATTACGTCACTCTGACTACTATCCACGACAAGACCTCGAAACTGCCTACTGTTTATTATCATATAACCTACATCAATCAACATCAGCACACATGGAATCAAAATAGCATGGTGATAACCAGATAATATTATTTCAAATAAGAATATTTTCATAAACCGCAGAGTCACATGAAATACATTAGTTATAAAATAAATAAACACTATAATAATTACCTGAATTGCCATTTTTGTGTTTATCAAGCTTGCTGCTGGGATCTTCTAATCGAGTTACATCCAGCACTATTCCCGCATCAAGAGACGCTTCAGTAGCAGTTGAATCACGGTGACAGAGATTCCCTGTCCTCCTCTTTCTCATACCATAAGTATGAACAGGCACTATTAATTTAGGTCTTGGTATTGAAAAATCAGAGTCCGAGCTACTCGAAGAACTTTTAGCACTTCTCGAATAAACACCGTTACCATTCGTCACACGCTCCGCACTTATACGTTCTTTACCGAAAGAAGTAATATCATTGTACCTATCATACCTATCATCACTCTTTACTCTCACTGTATTGTATAGCTTTCCATACTTATCACGTTTGATTTGTTTCGTAATACCATTTGTAGTCCGATGGTCACTTTCTTTGCTCAGATCATTGGACTGTAACCCATTGGTGATCGGCGGCGTGGATTTATTTTGACTTCCATTGAACATTTCGTATTGCATTAGAGTCAGCTGCTCACTCGGCGATAGATTCCTTTTTGGTTGAGTAACGGTGACACCATTATGTGGAGCACTTTGGGGTTGCGCGTCTAGATATGCTCGAAGAGGTGCCCGTCCTTCGCTTTTAACTCTCAAGGACTTAGAACGAAAACTAGGTTTAGTATCTTCAATGCGTCCGTTTCGCTCATTTGTTGGTTGCGTAGTGTGCTTCGGAAGTTGTTCGCATGTAGATAACGACTGGCTAATAGACTGCATGTATGGGCCTGAATCTTCCGCTTCGCAATCCCGATCAGGGTTCTTTTTTCCGTTTCTAGATTTAATTGGTGTCAGATCTAAAGTGGCCATGGAATTTATTATTTGGTACATGGTACTTCCGTTTGATTTTGAGTGACCATTGTGAGTATTTGTCTCTTTTTTTGTATCTTTCTGAATTTGTTTTATTTTGTCACTGTCAGTATCATTGTTTTGTTGGCTCACTCTCGAGTAGTATTCGTAATATGACTCCGATGATGGGTCAGGAGGAACCGGACCCGGGTCAGGCAGTAAGTATAAATTTTTCTTAGTGTCAGCTTTTCTCTGTCGGTGTGCATATTTTAATGAATCCTTTCGTTGTGGCGGCGTGGGTGGCTGTTTGCTATTTGATCCGAATGCTTCAATATCCCATTCGGTAAAATTTCTACGCTTTACTCTGCTCAGAGTTGAAGGTCTATACCCGTTGGGCATGTCTTTAAAACTAAAGCTATGTTTTAATTTGTTCTGTATAATGAGATTGTTGTTGGCTCGAGCCTTTTCTTCTATGTCTTGTTGGTATTTAGCTAATTGAGATAGGTTTTTATTAGGAACATCGTATGGATAAGCGTATTCATTGTCTTCGTGCGAATACGTTTTACTTTCGTAGTCTTTATCATTCGTGCGGCCAACGTCTCTGCATGATTTGCTTCTTGAAATGGAATTAAATTTAACCTTGTCCGATTGGTTGTCATCGTATGAACCTAGATTATTTGCACCAACCCAGTTTGCTGCATAGACTAAGTCCATAGTCCGGTCGCTGATGGATAGCCACGGGTCCTCCATGACCGCTTTTCCTGGATAATGTTTTATTTTCATTTTGTCTTCATATCTTGTTTCTCACAATTTACCAAATTATTCACAAATTTTAGTTTAGTCATACTTAATAATGGTAGGCACATTTTTGACTTGATAAATATTGAAATGGTTACGTTTTATTGATTTAACGAGATTTTCGAGCAAAAAGAAAGAATTTATATTTCAGCCGGAATTCTTCTAAAAAATACACAATTAGTCAATACTCGTCCACACTTCTTCTATTTACCATATTCATATTTTACTTTAATAGTTTGTAATTTCCACGTGTACAATTGCAAGTCGTTAACGAGAATGGTTAGTTCAAATTGCTTAACATATAAACAATAGATGGATTTTGCAATTATGTATTATATTATGTCGTATTGAAACTATAATAATATATCCGTGCAGGAGCACACGAGCTTTCTTTGTCTGCCCTTTTCGATAAAACAACAATAAAATAAACATTATAAATAAAAAAAAATGAAAATCTGTTCTAAATAAAATCCACATCACACAAAAAATATAGTTATTAAATAGCTTTAATTATTAATCGGATTAAAACACGTTTAAAAAGATTTTATCAATCATATCATTAGTAGTAGTTAAATCTACGGAGTAATTACAAGGCACGCAATACATATGTCCTTAATTTGTTTTCGGTGGGTTGCTATTACATAATTGTGTAGTGTGTCAAAACGTTCAACCTAATCGTAATATACCCGTCACGTCATCTTCAATAATTATTGATGTCTTCTAAGGATATTTATGTAAGTATACATATAAACACTATACGACGTATCAGTCATAAAGTTATATATACGTACTTTTATTTTGACGTTTGCAAAGAATTGAATGGATTACAAATTTAACTATTATTTAAAAATACTTGTATCTAAAATTACAGACTACTTAACAACTGTATGTCTCAGTCACTTGTGTCGAAATGCATCTGTTATAGGCAGAGATTACCACTTAACATCAGGTGGGACTTGTGCTTGTTCCGTCACAATCTAATAAAAACAACTTATAATCTTTTATTCCTATGGATGTTTAAGTTTCATGAAATCCGGTCAAGATGTAAGAATCCTCTCGTTTTAGTGTTTAACCGTTTTATTTTCTTTTACCATGCATTTCGGCAAGCTATCAAACAATTGTCTCAAATTAAGTCTTAAATTTTAATTTTATGTTTCTGCTGGCCCCATATAAATAGTCACTGTACTATGCGAAGCCAAAGTAACGCCTTCTTGCAACAGCGGATGCGTCACGGGAGGTGACCACATTGCACAAACCTTGGCACAAGCAACCGTTGACGAGGAAGTCTCATGTCCATCAAATGCAAACTATAGTTACGTAATAAATTAGATAATGCAGAATACACTAACCATATTAAATAATAACTGCACTTTCACTGGCATTTAAATTATAAAGGCAGAATAGTTTAAAAGCGGTTGTTATTATGTCATGCCAATTTTAGAGCACCATTTTGGGCATATGCCATTCAAATCGTGAGCAGACGAATAATATCAATTCTGGTAACAATGATAAACATTAATTTTAATATGAGACACCAAAAGGCGGTATGGCTAAGTAATTTATAATTTTGTCATAGCTAACTCGGATAAAACTAATATTTTACTATAGTTTTTTTTATGCTATGGCTCAGTGGCATTAGCTATGGACAGCCGCGCAGCAGGTCCATGGTTCAAATCCCGCCGTGGGCTTGAGCTTCACCGCATGGTGGAAGGGCATTTTGCGAATGCCCGCCTGGCTAGCGACCACCCTCAAGTAGAAAATCTGCCGCCAAGCACCTAACGGTGTGTTCCGGCAGCAGTCCTTGAGAGCCAGTGAAATTACAGACACATGAGACTTAACTGACTGTCTCAAGGTGACGGGCGCAGTGCAATTCGTGACTTGTGATGAAATGCATCTGTTACAGGCAGAGGTTAGTCCACTTAACATCAGGTGGACCTCGAGCTTGTTCCGTCACAATAACATAAAAAACAATTGCATTATTGAAGGTTTTATTAAAATAACTAAAACTGGACCAAATAACTAGAAATAAAATAATATGATTAAATGAGACTATTTGGTTATAAATGCATTTATCATTGGATTAACTAAGAAGACAAAATAAAAAAAAACATATCTAAGAACTGATAAAATCAAAACAATTATAAGAAATAGTGGAGATTAATTAGCTATAGTCATTAAATGCATGATCGAGTTAGCAGGAAATGTTTTCTAAGACATCAACCGATGAACGGGTGAAACCAGTCCATTGGTCTACATATCCAGTCTGTTGGTCAACAGTGATAGGTACGTGAGAAACTTATTCAGGAACTTAGAAAACTGCATATAGTTAATCATAAACAGCTTTTGATGGGCTTTCTCTTGCAATGCATTAGATCAATATACTAAGTAAGATGGGTCAGTAGTCCATCATTTCCTAAAAAGTCATACAAAATAATCGTTCGCTCAGATCAATAACATTAATGGAATTTAAAATCTTAATTACCTGTATTTTTATACCTTTAAATATGTTATAAATTATATTAACAAAATAGCATGTTAGAATATTGTGTTGTAGGTAAACATGCGTAAACAAAGAGAAAATAATTAGAACGCATTGAATTGTAAAGTGAAGTTAAATTTAGGCTAGGTAGTAACATTACAGAACTATATTTAAATATAGAACGATCCGTAACCTAAATCGATATAATGTGGCAGTCAACAAGCCACGACCTCTTTTATAAGCGAAACGAGTGCGTATTATATCAGTAAGACATTATGGGTAACATCAGCCTCGCAGATCCAGTAGCCACTTTCTCAAGCAAGTATGCAATGCCGGCGGGGCCACGTTCTAACGTGATTTCGCAGCTACTGGTGACAGCTTCACTTCCAACTATAGTAATTCATCATTAAAAACAAATTTAGGTGTAAACAGTGAATTCCGCGGAGATCTGTGCGGTGTGTAGCATGTTGAATATGTAAAGAAGATATTGAGGTGCTAGTTAATAATATGATCTTAATTTGAAAAATAACTATTGAGCTTCAACTTTAAGTTCACATAAAGATCATATAAGTAAGAATAGAGTTTACAATAGATTTCACTTGAGTCAATATTGTGCGTTGTGATTGCGTGCTAGTGGAATAATTAATATGATTATACGCCTTTAAATTCTTGCTATAGTAGTTCATTCTTGCATGCTTCTAGTATTAAATTTTACTGCAATACCAATTACTTAACAACCGACGTTTGTAAATTTGTCAGCCTCATAAGATTCTTCTGATGAATTTGAAAAGTTTCATAAGATTGTCTCACCTTATATGTGTCTACTTATTAGTGAATATAGTACTAGTTATTTTTCTACCATTCACAAGTAAATACATGTTACGCAAAATGTGTTAACTGTGACAAGATAATTCAAACAACCTAGCTATCTAAATATATGATATTTATAATAATTATCTGTTATTTGAACGTGCTAGTGACAGGCACATTGAAATGCCAACTTTTCATGGTCTGACGACCCTTATAATAGCTGGAATACTTATTTCTGATAACATCGTAATAATTTATGTCGTGCAATTTGATGTATTTTTATATACGTCCGATAGGGTTACCGTTTGTCAATTTCTACTGGATCAATATGAGATAGCCTAAAATACACAAGCTATTGAGTAAATGAGTCTGAACCTACTAATTATATCAATGAAAGTATATTTCGGTATATGTAATAAGATTACTGTGTGAAATTTCATAAACGTGAATGATTTATCAACAATATCATATTATGTTTTAATATAATAATAGTAACACAAGACGTGATGAGTTCTTTTACAATTTACAGAGAACACAAGATATCAATGTATGCAAGAAGAAAAAGAATCAATGTCTTACAAGACCTTGAAGCTAAGAACAATGGTTTGACGCAGGCTTTGTGTTGGCAAAGTTAAATTTAAAGATAAAGATATCATGAAATGCCTATGTATGAAAATGTAAGTCACTCATGTTCAAGGTAAATCATATCGTAGAATAAAACAATTCAATGATAAATAAATCCGAGCTGAAGTAATTAAGATTCTAATGCTAACTGGCATAATCTACCTTTTAAAATATATTTTAATTGTATCATGGATACCCTATTATAATACCATGTTGCGCATTGTATTGTGGTACCTACATGTAGCTACGTCAAGTTTAATAACTGGTATATGTGATATTATCAAAACCACTTTCTCATCTGTATATCAAATAAAAAAACGTGACATGTACAATATACATATAGCCATACATTGATCGACCATGAATGATAAACATTAAAGTAAGTACTTATGCAACTTTTTATTATTTGTTAATTATGTGACGGTATTGCACTTCGATTGCTTTGAAATGGCTTTCTAGACGATGATGAAACAATAATTAGTATATGTTTTTTGGAATATTGTCAGTTATTTTATTGGCAACATAGGAAATGCATGTTCTAGTTGTCTGAAGTTTTTATTTTTATCGATTTAGTTCGCCAGTTATCATATGTGTCTTAGTTTAGTAACGGCGTTATGCAGTACTATTGTATCATGTGTTTATATTGAAGTAACTACTAGATAAAACTATTTCCCATCACAATGATACCTACATAGGGTCTGAGATATCACCGTGTGAGTAGGTAGGTATAACATACAAAGACACTACAAAAATTAGGAGTTGTAAAAATATTCTGGGTTCATAGTACAAATTTATTTATACAAATTTTTCTTATACACAACTGTCCGTAGCTGCATGTTGGTATTGGTAGTAGGTCGTTATCATTAACCATGTTGATAGGTAATATATGCAATCAGTGCAGTGATTTCAATAAATTCAACGAGCCATGCATTGAATTGCAACAAACTGTTTATTATGAAACTAGTGCTAATTGATTTGGTCCAATGCATTAATTAATTAATCAATCAATAAACTGGTTTATGAAATTTTATTAACATTTAATTTAATCACACAGAATTTTTGAGTCCATGAAAGTGCAAGTTCCGCATGGCTTTAATAGCTAGACGGGTCTTAAAGGTATGCTTCTACACATTTTATTAATTGCTTTCTAAATATTCTTTGAATCTTATAAAACCACAATCATATTCCTCATAGATTATGTCCTATCATAGGAACAAAGTTTCAATCAATTTAGAACAGTTTACTAACACTTCAGTACCTACGATTAAGCGTCAAAATTATATTATAAAATGAATAACTAACATCGAGTTTATCAATTTTACCATTAATTTCATAACGACGTCTTTAATTGCTTTCATAACGACGTCTCTATATTTAAAAACTTTTTGTATTAAATTTCAATGTCTTCGAGAAATGAAAATGCAAACAAAAGAACGCTTGCTTATTAAAATTATATTTCGGTGATCTATTGTATTGTTTCAATAATATAGCATCATACCATTTAAATTCTTGCAATAGGTAGTTCAAATTGTCACGAAACTGATACAATGAGAAGCTGAGAGAATCATAACAAGAGAATGATGTCATACGCTGACCATATTGTCCGAAACCTACCAAAGGCAGACATAGAAAGCTCGCTCGGACATTAATATGCTAAAATATCTTCGTGAAGACAGCCAAAATACTTTCACAGTACGGGTATTGCACGCGAAACGACTTGCAAGCCTAGCAACTCTTGCAACCTTGTGCAAGCCTTCGGTTTTAGTACTTTCAATTTGTATAGATATAAAGGACACTGGTTGTGTCAAGACTGGATTATTACTATTAGTCATCGAAATGGTCCAGGTAAAAAAAAATATCTAATCATTCCGGAACTATTCAGTCATCTATTGTCTAAAGATTACAAAAACTAAAACAGAATATGGTAGATTAGAAGTAAACATTTTTGTAGCATTTGCAAATCCAAAATCCCGGTGCATCGATCTCTCCGAATTTAGATGCAGTGACACCTGTCACATCCGTGGTAAACACATTCATTTCACAGCACGTTCACATTACCATTATTCATAAAGAATTAAGAGAAAAGCATTTAAAAACAAAAGATCTAAAACATAATGCACACTACTTCGCTCGTGACAGTCGCGACTATTTAAAATTCACGCGACGCGTTCAGAGCGACCAATCACGACCGCGCCGCTCCGCTCACTGTCTAGTCTCGAATCCACTCCTGCGCACCGCAGCTGGTGACGACAGAGCGAGATAAACATATACAAATGAAGACGACAAAACATACCTACCTGAATAATAAAAGCTCCCAAGTTCATATTACAAAAGGTGGACCAGGCGCTGAACCCTCCGATTTGATCCTAGAGGGTTCGAACGGTAAAGTTTCATAGAAAAGACAGACGACTGTTTAATACGTCAAAGAAAATACGTTAACAGCATAGCGCAATAATTGTAATTGTGACGATACTTGTACTTAGAATCTACAGGCAGTATTTGAACAGCTGTAATACATAAAATAACTGATAATCACGACCATTTGATAAAAAATATATGCCTTCACAATCAATGTGTTGTAACTAGCTGGAGTATTTTTTTTTCAGAAATTTTAGGCAACCCTTTGACCAGTGTTATTTTGTTCAGCTGTTGGCTTTGTTTGAAGGTGTTAAGTCACATAAGGAGTGACATAACACAAGTGTATAACTTGTGATAGGAATATATAACATCAACAGCCGTAATGTCCTGCCGTGGTACAAAGCCTCCCCCATTAGGGGTGTAGGCCGTAATCCCCAGACTTGGCAGGAGTATTGAGGATCGCAGTGTCAGATAGCATTTCTTCAAAGAATGCTGCCGCCTACCTTCTTATATTCATCCGTTCATCGCCTCTTACAACTCTTACAGAAGCATTTGTATCTAAGCTATTTTATCATAACCTAGATATTTCATAACGTGAATATTCTTTGATTTAGAAGCATTAAGAGTCGCTTTAGAACCTCGACGATTCGAACCCCGAATCGAATACTTTTATTGGATTTTACTGAAAACGAAATGTACTTACTATGTAACAGTTTTGCTGCAGCATTCCAGTCTTGTATTGTATCGGTAGATGGCAATAGGATCGCGGCCTACTATTAAGGGACCTAACATACGTGGCAAAGCGTGGATCTTTTGACTACCTGTGCTTACTATTTTGAGGATATAAGTACAAACGAAAAAACATATAGAAATTGTTTTATAAATTAGTGTCCAAAATAAGGCATATGTAAATCAAAACCAAACCGGAAGTTTATATGTAATGTTAAATGAGTGGTGATTAGATAAGTGAAGGTAAAGCAACTAACTTTGCAAGGTAATGCCCGTGCGCACTTGAGTAGAGGCAAACTATCAAATTTTAAGCTTAAAGGTCAACTTAATATGTATGTACTTGATTAGTTTTTGTCGATCTATACCGCGAATTACCAAAGCAATTAAGTCGAAGAACATTATCATCAAGATTCTGATCTACGAAATACTCATGAAGTGCATAACAATAATAAGTTAATTGGATAGTAAAATTGATATAAAAACGTAACTGGCTCAGAAATATTTGGTCTGAAGCGTTCAATAGTAAGTTATTGTACATACAGTTATTTGTAGACCAACAGGTATTATCTTAAGTTCTATGCCTACAGGAAGATTTTATTCTAGTTTTTTAGGTCTAAGGTAGTCCGATATTGGCCGAAATGATTTTGATCTAAGATGCGTACCTACTGTAGTGTTTATTTTAAGTATGTGATGGATCTCATTCAGTTAAATGTCCTTGACCAGCTTTAAAAAAAACGATCAATGCATACGGTTCGAGAAAAAATCTTGACATCGGCCAAGCCCTCGCCATAATATAATGCATTACATTAGACATATGATAAATAGATCCTACATTTATTGGGCTGGCAATATCCCTGGATACACTGAACTTTACTCCTGAACACAGCACACGTGAAAATGTTACTCAGCGTTTATTTTTTATTGCCCACAACCTAGCCTTTTACCACAACCATATCGGATGGTAAATGATGATGTGATCGATAATCGTAAACAGTATTAACTTAGAATAAGAAAAGGCTGTCAAAGACAGCTGCCGGAAAACACCGTTAGGTGTTGAGCGACGGATTTTCTACTTTAGGATGGTTGCAAGCTATAGGATGGTTGCAAGCTAGGCGGGCATTACAAAAATGCCACGTATGGTAATGCAGTGTTGGAGTTTTCAGACAATCAGAAGTGCTCCGTCATAGCATTACGACTGCCATCCTAAGGATACATCCAGCACCGACAGCTCAACGTGTCAAGCTTAAGTACTCATTTTCTAATGGTCACTAATCTAAGAGTAAGTAGTGACCGACGAGTAAGAGAACGTTAATCAAGTCAACGGTTAAGAAACACTAGGTAAGTTCCGTTACAAACATATTTTTTAAATATATTGCTGCTGTAAGCTATCCAGACATATCCCACAGTACTAATGCCTAGTGGCCTAATGCACCACGATTTATAATGGTCTACCATTGTCTGTAGATATTATAACTTCGAAACGAAAAGTTTTGTGCTGATTAAATATTATTATCCACGAACGCACTGGTAGCGCTGGTGGCAAGAAACGTAATAGAACAGCAATTACTTAGTTTATGGCACACACCGTAATAACACAAACACTATAATTAATTTCACTTCGCCATGCTAACAGTAATGGGTGCAGAAAACACCGCTTGGCTGGACATTGCACTGCAATCATAATTCGTTGATAAAATGTACAAAACTGCTGAAGTGGTTTTTTAAATCTGTGAAATTAACCAACCTTAAATACTATTATAACATAACACATTCTTAGAAAGGAGTTTGTTTTTTGGAGCGACAAAATCAATGTTGAAATCTACACAAAGGAGCATTATAAAATTAGCCAATATTATGTCTGGAAAATATATTGGATAAGTACTAGAATCTATTGTCATCTCCAGGGTTACAATTCTAGACTCAGGACTGCTATTGTGTGAAAAACAAAATAACTGTATAACCGATTTAGAGATTCCAAACAAGATTTTAAGTCAACCAACGCAAAAATGCAACCAGAAAATCTGTGATAAAACGCATATTTATTTCAAAGCAACTAAAGTTTGAGTCTTTACTATTCACCATAACATTCAAAGAATGTTTAAACTGTACAGCAGTAGATGTCACTTAATTAAGAGGGGCTAGCGTCACCCATTGAAAGCACAGTCAGTAGTTATTAACAGAGGGGAAGAATGCCCGTGCCCGCATACAAACTATCTATTGTTCATTTAGAAATAATAGAACAGATTCACTGTCATTCAACTGTCCGAAGACTTGTCTTGTAAATATTGAAGAACATTGGATTCATGTTCGTGGAATATTATTAAACTGTACCTAATCTGTTTTTAAACTTGTCGTATAATACCCAAACCTATTGTGTCATTACAAAATGTATGCTTTCAATATCCACGTGAAACAATTTAAGACCTTCATGCTTTATAAAAATACAAAGAGTGGTCATTTATGCACTTAATGATTACAATCAGTAATGTAATCTAAGTACTCCAAATTGCAAAAACCTTCGTGGCGCTATACAAATTTGTAAAACCCGGAAGCATATTATTTTATTTAGGACCAGCGGAAATTCGTAGTTCTATCGGACGTTAGGGAAGGGCTCGGCAGGACCTCAATAGCTCAAGCAAGCGAGTTCTGAAGGCACTCTACTTGGGCGAGTGCAGAAGGTGCACTACCGTAGTGGAAGAAGATCGCGACTGTGTCAATTTGCCAAGAGCTCGCTGGTGTCACTGGTGAGCACGGTGTTCATCTATGTGTAACTTTAAACTTTACCAGGAGAACAGGGACGTTTGCCAAATGATGCTAGACGTGCTAACGAAATGGCTGTGATGGGGTCATCCCGGAAGCGTCGGTTTCTAAATCTTATATTATATGCAGTTAATCCCCTTTGCTTCTGGAATTTCAAAGCATACTAAGTTAAGAGTAATGGTACAATACCTAATATCTGATGACTTGTATGATATGACTCTGCAGTACTTCTCAATTACCTTTGCAATCAAGCGTATTCTCTTCAACACAGGCTAACAAAACTGTCAAAGATAAGTATGACACGTAGGTCAATTATGTTACAAAAATGGGATTCCCACCAAGTAGTGTTGCACACACAATTATGTGTTTTCCAATTCTGTAATGATATACAATATATAATTGTATATCAAGGGTCATTAAGATAGTTAAATAAAAATTACCAAGAAATTGTTAAAACCGCCTGAGCTATACTTACTATGCGAGTAAGAAAAGAGGTTTTTTTATATAATGAGCATCTTCTACAAATCCACGTGTACCATTATCAACTGCATTATCAGGTTAAATAAAAGTCAAGTGCAAGCTAGTAAAATTACTATTTAGTGCAACAAATCGACCAAGTGTAAACTACCAACGAAAGCAATTCTTGGAAAGGTGTCGCTGGGCAGCAATAAAACCGAAGCCAAAAGACTTTTAGTCTATGCCTTTATATTATTATATGTTCTATGGCTCTGAATTGTCCTGTGTGGTGTTAGTAACATGAAAAAAACATAAATTTATATGTATTTCTTGCTTTAATACTTGTCGAGGCAACAGTTGTAACGGAATTTTCTCAAAGCGTAACTAAATTTGTCTAATGTTTGTTATGAGTAGGTAAGTACATTCTAAAACGTTTTGGACTTTTCACGCATTTACAATAGAAAATTACTGCGAGTACACAATTTTCTATTTCAATACTTCTAAAAGCGAACACCGGAACGTTTTCTTTTAGGATATGCTTATCATCTGCAATTGTTTTCAGTCACATGTTTTTGCAGGCTTAACTTATAATCAAAACTAATATAACAAAACCTAACTAACTCCGAAATACACCTTTTATATTCAAATTTGCATTATTCGTTGCTTACACTTTACTTACTTCAAATGACAATTTATAAGAAACAAGAACATAAATACAAAAACAACGAATGTTATGAGAAGTTTTGCATCATAAGTTTTTTGTATTCTTGTTTTAAAAGTACATAATTATAGGTATTATAAAGAAAGAATTTACTGGATTAAAGTAAGCGTTATGATTGGGAGTATAATATACTAATATTATTAAGCGGCAATTTGTATGAATTTGAATATTTGTATGCAACGAATAAACTTAAAAACTACTGGACCGATTTGGATGAAATTCGGCATGGAAATAGTTTGAGACCCGGGAAAGTCCTTACATAGGATAGTTTTTATCTAACTGTGCAAAAAGAGGTTAATGTTTTGCGCGATAACCGAAATACGCGCGGGCGGAGTCGCGGTTGGAAAGCTAATACTTGATATAGTAGCAACGATGTATTTTATGATATAAACGTTACAGATATTAGAGGCCTTCGAGCAGTGCCCAGTGGCAATGGATACGGGTTTTTATGTTCGAATCCTGCCGCAGGTTTGCGCTGCACCGAACAGTGGGAAGGAATCGCAGCTGAAAATGCTGGCATACTCTGTTTGGTGTTTACTTTTCTCGACCAGAGCTTCTCTTACTAACGGGTGAGAGTCTGACCTATAGAAAGAAAATAAAGCTAAGCACTAAAAATAGTGTTCTTGTGATATCTTAATGTCATTACCGCTAATTGAATTCCAAACTCATTCCCAAACCACAAACTCGAGTCGTTACGTCACAAACGAAATTCGTCTGAAGATTGCTTCTCTCATTTTTACTTTTACCAAAACTTTCGTTTCGTTCTCACTGATTATAATTACAAGGTGCTTTACTAACCTTTCGAATCGGTAGATTATGTTTGGCTTTGGGAAATGGCGGTATTGCCAGCTACATTAACTTTTTTTCTATTTTAACAATAACAACAGTGTATGCAAAAAGATCTGTTTAAATTTCAATGCAATATAACAATATTGTCTTGCATATATATTATAAAACTAGTTGTATAATAATGGTGAACTTTTTTTTAACTCTTTATACTAGCGTATAAATATTATAAATGTATTTACATAGGCATAAAAAGAAGGATAAGTACATAATTTTATTGAACCATACATAATATACTATTTTATTTGAAAAATATGGATAAATCCTGAAATTTAAACATACCTACACTTAATTCAAGGCGTGTATATTTATAATTTTCTTAATTTTTTTTTTTTAATTTAAGCATTCTAAATACTACAACGAGAGCATTTAGGTAACCTAAGGGTATAACAATATTAGGTTTAAGTATTAGGTATAGGGTGGTAAAAGTACAGTGTTTAAATTGTATCTAGTGGATTATTAATAAAGAAATGGTTTGTTTTTAATTCTACCTCGATTCTGGATCTATGTAGAAGGCAACAGGCTTGTCCCTATTACATGGGACCAAACGATGTCAAGTGAAACTTGGAGCACCTGAACTTCGGAGAATACGGGCATGACGATATCCTTATCTATTTTCCTTTTAAACTACTAAACAAGCCGTCCTTCAGCTTTAAACTATGATAATAAAATGTTTGCAATGCCTTCCAATGTATTGAAAAAATACGTTGGATTTTACTACTGGAAACTGGCAACAAAAAATGCCCACAATCTGATATAACTGAGTAATGGCTCAATTAGAAATCCGGAGAGTAATCTCAAAGTTCAACGGTCACTCTGATAACTAGCAATTTTTATTGTAGTCATTGTTTAAAATCAGATCGTAATTTTGCTAACAGTCATTTATTTCAGTAGTAGATCATTATTATTTTTATTTTAATAGGCCAATTAGTGAGGGTAAAAAAATACATTTGAGCTGATATTGAGCAAAGATTTTTGTTTCAAGAATAAATAAATTCGGCATTTTTTTTTCACTATCAATTATATTTCTGTTAACGTAAAGGTTAAAACAGAGCCCTATAACAATTAAACTATTATTGAAATGAGCAAGCAAAGAGTTTTGCTCATTTCAGTCAGTTACGTATACGTATCAGGCAGACCGATGTCATCCATTTATGAATGAAATTCAATTTTTATTATATTATTATTTTATTAATTAATTTATATTATTATTTTATTAATTATTATATTATTATTTTATTTATCGTTTTAATAATTATTCCTCATTATCTATCATGCGCATTGACTTGTAAATTCAATTTATTATGGTCCCTTACCGAAACAGCACAACGGAGCCCTAATAAAATGACACTTTACTGTCTTCCTGTCTCTCTGTCTGTACGTCCGTGTGTCACTGGTCTCGAACTCGTAAATGGAAGCGCTACAAATATAAAATGTAGGTATTGTGTCTAGAATAGGGATGGCTCAATGGCATTGGCTACAGACTGCCGCGCAGCACGTTCATGGTTCGAATCCCATCGCGGGATTGAGTTTCTCCGCATGGTGGGAAGACCATTTTGCCAATACTCGCCTGATTAGCGACCATCCTCAAGTAGAAAATCTGTCGCCAAGCACCTAACGGCCGGCAGTAGTCCTTGAGAGCCAGTGAAATTACAGGCACATGAGACTTAGAAATTTTATGTCTCAAGATGACGGAAGCAGTGCAATTCGTGACTTATAACAAAATGCATACGAGTATGTTAAAGGCAGAGATTAGTCCGCTTAACATAAGGTGGACCTCGGGCTTGTAACGTCACAATAAACAAAAATAAAAGAATAAGTATTGTATTATAAATTACTTATATAATTATATACTTTTCTATCTACGGGGGTAACCATACATTAAAAGGAAATCGTTTATAATGTTTTAATTGTACCTACCCTAGCGTGTGGGTGAACTTTGTCTAAATGTAAAATTTCGGTACATATATTATTATATAATCCTTTTAACCAACAAATATGTACTGATAACGTTGATTTATAATACAGGTTTTAAGCTGACAAAAGTTTGCTATCGATGAACATTTATTTATCAGGGTTTTTTTTAAATTTTTTTTATGCATGATAGGTTAGCCTTTGACCACTATCTCACCTGATGGTAAGTGATGATGTGGTCGAAGATGTTGTTCAGGCTAACCTACTCAAGGACAGCTGCCGGAACATACCGTTAGGTGCTTGGCGACAGATTTTCAACTTGAGGGTGGTATAGCTAGCCAGGCGGGCATTCGCAAAGTGCCATACCACCATGCTGTAACGACTGCCATTGACAACAACCGGGACCGGCGGCTTAACGTGCCCTCCGAAGCACGGAAGCGCTCAGTACTAATGTCACCAGCGGTCACCCATCCAACTCATGACCGCGGCGGACGTTGCTTAACTTTGCTGATCGATTCAGAATGGTTAAGCAAACTTCGCTACGAGCGCTTCAAAATTAAGGGTTGTTGCGTTTCAGAACCTAATATAGCAAGGCCTGACTGTGGTACATGGTCGATGTTTAATTTTGCTGGTGGGTAATATGGACACAAGTTGGAATCACATGATAGTAAGTGATGAACCATTCTAAATAATAAAGCCTAGTAAGAACTGGCTCTCGAGGACAGCTGCCGGAACACACTGTTACTTGCTTTACGACAGATTTTCTACTTGAGGGTGGTATTCGCAAAATGTCCTACCACGATGCGGTGAAGCTATAGCCCGCAAAAAGTACTTTAGTTGAAGGATTACTTTTCTCCAAACTAAGAAAAAAAAAATATTTTAAGTACTTACTTGTGTATCAAAATTATTGGCCATATTATATAAGTTTGTCAATTATTTTTTTTCAAAACAACCTTCGCTCTTAGTTACTACGTTAATAGAGTATGTTATGAATATGAAGAATTGCAATTGGACCTAATGATAGACAATTTAGCAAACAAGGTTGCTTCTATTCGCTTTGAAATAAAGAAGTGTATACTGAGTAGGTATTCGTATTATTCATTATTCTTCAAAAAAGTATTATATAAATTTTAAACAGTACTCGTGACCACGGTCAATGCAACTTGATCGAAACGTCGAGGTTAGTCAAAATATTATTTTGATGTTAATTCATGCGTAAATAGACCAGAATTTTTTTTTTAAATTGGCCTCCTTAAGAACCAGTACCGTTCCATATCCTTTCAATAGATGACACAAAGGCCAATTAAGGCATGGTTTTACACTGACCAGATACAATTCACATGAATAAATGTATACACATTTTTTCTTTGAACGAATGTTGGTTTTTGAATAGTTTTAAATTTGGTCGGTTATCATTTTATCAGTCTGAAAGTTATGGTTGGTTAGAAATGGATATTAAACTTAATTCAATAGTTTACTAAAGTGGTATTCGTCCCGAATAAATCGATATTTTATATCCCATGATTGAAAAATAAGGTCTTACAGTAATAATACTATATACATATACATATATATAGCTTCAAATTATATATATATATATATATATATATAATACAGTAGTAATAATTTGAAGCGCTCGTAGCGAAGTTTGCTTGGCCATTCTGAATCGATCAGCAAAGTTAAGCATCGTCCGCCGCGGTCAGGAGTTGGATGGGTGCCGCTGGTGACATTACTACTGAGCGCTTCCGTGCTTCGGAGGGCACGTTAAGCCGTCGGTCCCGGTTGTTGTCTTAGGATGGCAGTCGTTACGGCATGGTGGTAGGGCACTTTGCGAATGCCCGCCTGGCTAGCTACCACCCTCAAGTTGAAAATCTGTCGCCAAGCACCTAACGGTGTGTTCCGGCAGCTGTCCTTGAGAGCCAGTAATTCTAGGTTAGCCTTTGCAACATCTTCGACCACATCATCACTTACCATCAGGTGAGATAGTGGTCAAAGGCTAACCTATCAGGCATAAAAAAAGTAAAAAATACTCTAAATTAAACTGCAGCATATTCCTTAAGACCCTTTTCTCATAATAAATTTTGTCTAATCTTTAAATAACCTTTCCTAAAATCTTAACTTTTCATCATTACCTCGATTATGCGGGATCAGCATAATCGTTTAGAACCATTTCACCAAAAAACTTCGCGACCAAATCAAGTGTAGTGAAACAAATCTCAATCCACCACAAATGGTAATATAGAACGAAATACTTCCCAATTCACGAGGGGAAATTAAAACTGAATAAGCCACCAGTGGTTTTTTATGTCTTCTTTGTCAAAGGAGTACACAATAACCAATAAAAAAATATGTTTTCCCTAATAAAACATAGGATTTAAAGAAAGGACATAAATTATAAATTTGTCTTTGCATGGGTTGAAGTTAATATGTTGATATGTTGAAGAAATTAGTGGAATACCTCCTGATGTATTCACATCAGGAGGGAGAGTATTCCACTAATCCTCCTGAACATTAAGACTAGACTGCTCGTTTTGATACAAACCTAGTTGCGTCATATTTTAAATACTAAGTGGTCAAACTTTGCATGTATATCCTTGAGCCTAATATCTATGCTTCTGCTTTGCCAGATTTCCGTAGAATTAAGATTTTCAAAAATAATTCGAAAAATCGTATTGTATGGGAATTGTTATTTTGACATTTAGGGGTAAAATAAATAATAAATCGAAAAACTGGCTAACCAGAAGCATTGATATTGGACCCAGCAATATGCATACAATATTTCACCGAATTTCAACACTTGGTATTTAAAATATGATATAACTGCTTTTGTATGAAAAACGCTCCAAGCACTCTACTCTTAAAGTAAGATGTGGCAGCAGTGGAGTGGACATTCCGGCTTACAGAACATTCATACTTTCCTCATTGGTAATATTTTTATTGTTTTAGATATCCCGAAGCGTTTTCTCTCGGTGTTTACAACCACATTGAAATAAGTGACGGTGTTTAAAGCTTGACACATGGCTAACCACCAACACCGGCTCAGTAGAACCGTGTAATCAGATGCCAAGAGTTTCCACGATTTCTAGTTTTGGAAAACATCAGCAGCCCTAACCAGTGTACACGCTCGGAACAGATGGGTGAAATCGTCATGGATGGTCACTCCGTCAGAATGCATGCGTCGAGACAAACAACGCGACCGATTTGGTATGCACCAGTTAATTGAACTAGCTTTTACCTGTGACTTCTCTTGTATTAGGTACCTTATTTAATCCTATATGATATTTTCTAAATAGTTTTTTGTACTGGTAGTTAAGCTTTTGGCCACCATCTCATCTTTGGTATGATTTTATAAAGCCGTAAACAGAAAAAACTACAAAATAACATAAAATTACAAGCACCTCAAAGTGCTGCAATTTTGAAATATAAAAGGGTACCGATATCATCCTGAGAGTTAAGTATTTGACAAAGCCCTTCTTTATTTATATGAAGTTTAGTAGTCTGCTTGATGACCACGCACTACCCCCTATGTGTTTAAAAGTATTACAATTAGTGCACGAAATCGATCCCAGCATTTATTTAGCATTATGAATTCTATATTGCCATGAAGGACTTTGCAACCAGGCCTAGGGCACAATTATTATTTGCACATTCAGTATTAATATACTCGATATAAATATTATTCTTGCTCTATATCATAATTGTGTGCGCAACAACTTCTTATTTGTAATTGATTGTTTTTTTTTATATTTACAGATAATAAGTAGTTGGTATTCATTATAATAAAATTAAAATTCCCCTACAATTTATTGTTTTTTTTTTGCAAGTATTACTTAGCAAAATCAAATTCATTTGTATTTAAAGATATACTGACTACCTTTTCTTCAAATGTATAGAAATTCTTTGAAAGTCAAAGACTATTCCTATTTGCCATTAGGTCAAGCAATGGCACGTGAATAAAGAACATCACAATCTTTATTGTGAGCATATATTAAGCATGTATGATGCATGTTTGAATGAATGCTAACATTATATGCAAATGAGCTGTGAGCTGGAGAAAATATGAAGATTTGTCTTATCTTTGGCCTACTCTTTATCGTTTGTTTAGTGTAACAACTGCAGCGTCCAAAAGTCCCGAGTTAACTTCTGGGTCAGATGTGTCTGTCGGTTTTTATACTTCATCAACGATCCGGACTTTGGAACTCGCAATAGGGTTACCTCCTGTAATTGGGAAGTAGAAGATTTTCTTACAAAAAATCTGTAGCTACCCCTTTGGGAATATACAGCCGTGATAATGACAATGCTAGCCGGGCTAGAGTTGCACCCATCCATATCTGCCTGTTGAAGATGTAAGAGGCGACGATGGGAAAAATCCAGAAGATGGGATTTGGATACGCGTTCTACGATAGAATCTATAAAGCTTATTTTAGAAATTATTGGAGCACAAAAATCGAAAAGCACTTCTTTCGATCGGTGAAGTCTAGAAGTCTGGTTGATGGCCGCGCACCGTCCCCTAAGACGGTTAAAGAAATACTATTGGAGCCGTGTCCAAGTGGCCAAGCGGTTTAGGCATCCAGCGCGAAATCGGAGGACGCGGGTTCAATTCCCGCCCGGCATAACATTTTCATCTAATAATTTGTAAAATATGATTTTCGCTTAGCACGCGGTAGTGCTTGTAATCATATTTAGAAAACGATAAAGCTCTTAAGCCGTCAAGGTTTTTTAGTACGTTATAAAATCAGTACTAATATTATAAATGCGAAAGTAACTCTGTCTGTCTGTCTGTCTGTTACGCTTTCACGCCAAAACTACTGGACCGATTTGAATGAAATTTGGTATGGAAATAGTTTGAAACCCGGGAAAAACATAGTATAGTTTTTATCCAACTGCGCAAAAAGAGGTTAATGTTTTTGCGCGATAACCGACATACGCGCGGGCGGAGCCGCGCCCGGAAAGCTAGTATTAATTATATTATGTAGGGACTATTTTACTTGTAATTTTATAAACTACTTCTTAGCTTAAAGGTTTGAGGTGAAGGCCAGCATTTCCATACCACAGGATCTACCTAGTTTTGAATCCTGTTCCTTCTAATAGTTAATAAAGACAAGATTGAACTGGACATAGTTTAGCAAGTACGTAAGATAAATAATTCGCAAAATACCACTAATACCACCTTTTGGGCAATCTATCTAAAAATAAGGCCTCTGAAATGCGAACTGATAGGGAGAATGTAATGTAAAACTATAATTTTACCCTCAATGATCGATACGAACAATGGCACACGTACGTGCGCATCTGTTCCGACCTCAAGTATTGCTCACCATCGAGCGGCACGTATCGTTTCTAACCCTGATTACTCGGTATTTTTCTATTAATTAAATATGCAACCTATCTTATTCTATTTGGGGGCGATATGTCCTGCACTGACGTATGAATTAAATATGCAACCTATCTTATTCTATTTGGGGGCGATATGTCCTGCACTGACGTCCAGCTTGGGGTGTTTTGTGCATTTCCCCCGCCAGCTTCTACCCAAGCCATCCTAACTCCCTGATGTAGCGGAGAAGGACCTTGGGTCGCTGGCATAGCTGCTCCAGTAAGGTGTGTGATGGTATTGAGAATGTCGTTGATGAGAACGACTGTTGTAATATGCAACCTATATAATATTAAGAAATTAGGCGAAACACATGGCACATATAACGTGCTTTTGATTTCTTAATACAAGCTAAGTGAAGTGGATGGAACACATTTAAAAGTTATTGGAGCTCTGGGCCGTGTGGTTTAGGCATCCGGCGCGAAATGGAGGATGCGGGTTAAATTACCGCCCGGGACAAAAAAAACGTTGTAAGGACAAAAGTAATAAAGTAAATTTTAATAAATTTATTGACATTATTTACTTTTGGATGTGTATTTATATGATTTATTTTATTAAAATTTTATTTTCTTATTATTAATTTCAATTCTGTCAAAATATGTACTTGATTGTGTATATGATATGAGTCCTAAGTAGCTCGTAAAAAATGATTTAGAATTTGAAATAAGTAAACAATTTGTTTGTTTAACGCACAAAAATGTTAATAAATAGGCACTATTTAGTTTTCTGTGGTTTTACGTACCTACTACATAAAAAGGTATATGTTAAGCGCCACCGACTAGTTATTTGTTATGCAGGACTGCAAAGTTGTTATTTGGGCCAAATAGTTTTATTGAAACCCGAGGAAGCGAAGGATTCTAGGATAGAACCACGAGCCATCAAGTGAACGTTTAAAAATAGAACCCAAAGTGTAGCGAATGTACGAGACGCCTAATAACTTTGCTGTCTAGCGAAACAGTTTTACAGCGAGGAAAATGCTAGGTGCAATAATAACAGCTGGTAAATAAGTGTAGTGTTTTAAAAAACCAGCCAAGTGCAAGTCGGAATCTCGCACCGAGCGTACCGTACAAAGCTGTAGGTATATAAGTAAAAGTTATGGTATTTTTATTGCTACATAAAATTACTTTTAAAAATATTTTTATTTAAATGATGTAACAAATAATTTATGCTTCTCGCAATTTTTCCTATATCTTTCTTCTCGCAATTTTTCTTATATGTTATAAGACGTTGCTTCGTAACAAATTTCAAGATTCTGAGTTCATGGGAAGTCTGTAGGTTTAAATTCCTTTGCGAATGTCAAAAATTTGCGGCATAAGCGGCTGTATCCTTTGATTGCGTTGGCTTAGTTTGATTTTCTAAGCCATCGCAAAACAGAAACGCACAGCTCCATCGAGTAGACCTGAATATTTGATATGAATTTGAGCTTGATTCTGAAAAAGAGGGTCTTGACAGACAGATGGACAACAAGGTGATCCTATAAGGGTTCCGTTTTCTTCCTTTTCAGGCACGGAACCGTAAATATTAAAAGTTTAATTACTTCAATTAATAAAATTGAAAGTAAATATTTTTTTTATATAGGCACTGAAGATTTAACGATTACAACAAGTTTCGAGTGATAAACAACGATCTCTCCGAGCTTATGAGGTGAAAACGTTGTGACGGGTCAAGCTCGAGGTCCACCTGTTGTTAAGCGGACTAACCTCTGCCTATAACAGATGGATTTCGTCACCAGCAACGAATTGCACTGCGCCCGTCACCTTGAGCTCATGTGCCTGTAATTTCACTGGCTCTCAAGGTCTGCTGCCGGAACATACCTAAGGTGCTTCCGTGATATTTATTGCTGATAGATCTTTGACCATTATCTCATCTGATGATGGTGGTGATGCGGTCGAAGATTGTGTTCAGGTTAATCTAGTATTTTAATTGGACAGCTGTCGAAATACACCGTTAGGTGCATGGTGAAAGAGTTTCTACATAAGAATGGCACTCAGGCGGGCATTCGCAAAACGTCCTACCACCGTAAGTTTAGTTTTAAAATCATTTTCATTATTATATACATGTAGAAAAAAATCACTTATAAAAATATATTCCTATATATATAAATATATATATGTATGCATTTAAAATTAACTAATTATATTAATACTAATTAATAGAATTAACTATTAGGGCATAACATTTTTATTGGCAAGTACATGGTAAAGCTCTAAGTATAGTTCACACTATTGTCATTGTTTTACCTAATTTGTTTATATTCGTGAGGACCTATAATTGACCCATTGCTTTATATAAATACTTCTATTTGACGTAATGGCTGTTGGTCTTCCAAGTAAATAAATAAATAAATAATATTACCTAAATTGTTCTAAACAAAAAACAAAAAAAAGTCTATTCCTTCATTACTGTTACTATTACAGCGCATACTGTCCACCGTTGATTAAAAGACTCGGAATAGGGATTTTGATATTTGCGGGTTTGATTTGAGGTTTGCAAAAATCCCCACGCTTTCCAGGCATCTTGCGAATCACAGTTCTTCAGAACTCACTGCTCCATACCATCTGGTATTTTTTTCTTCAATTCTAATCTAGCACCACATGGGTCCCTTCTCATTACAATCAGAATAATGATTTACAAAAAGCTATTTATAAAACCCTTATTTTTAATACCATAGCTTCGGTCGCTTCGTCCGCAAGAATTATGTAACATCGCTCTCACGCTGTAATTAATTGGTAAATCGAGATAGAAAGTATTCTATATAGAAATGTGATATTCAGAACCTGGAAATATATCCATGCGTCCGTAACGAAGTTGATTAATGTAGAACAAAACCCAACTTTATATTTCTTTATTATTAAATATATATTTAAGCGTTGTCAAAATAGAAACTTGTTTGTTGGTAATGTCAATTACTTCCTCCGAAAATATTACTAAACAGCTAAATAGCTTTGGAATGAAAATGAAGCTCTTTTTTATGTCCAATTTAATACAGCGCAAGATAGGACAGAATAAAAAGGGCTAGAAGATTTGCTCCGCAAAGCCATTCCAATAAATAAGCGATTTTACTACGAAGTAATAAAGTGCACTTCAGCCCGCAAAGCACGGAGTACCTAATATTTACATTCACCTACAAGGCGTGTATCTCTTTCTATCGCATAGCCACGTATAGATCTGATCTCTTCTGACGCGGCACGCACTGTTAAATAATCCCGTCAGGTCCAGGTACCTGAATGTAGCTTTGTATCTAAAGTGTGGAGTGAGCCAGGCCTGACGATAGCGACAATAGTGGCAATGGAATACTACATGTATTTTATTTTGTTTATACATATTTTTTATTTTTTTATAATGACATAAGATTTTGACTAAATTATAAGCATGCTGAATAATAAATTATAAATATGTAATATATGTAAGATCGTGCCTGTGGGCGTACGAAACAACGAAGCGGTGATATCAGGAGGTAGGCCGCAGCTCCTTTTCAAGAACTTGCGATCCCAAGACGCTAGCCTTCATTTATTTATTTATATATTGGCATATATATATATATATATATATATATATATATATATGTATCATCATATATTATAATGCTTTTCATATCGATTTACCAAGTAATTTCAGAGTGAGAGCGATATTACATAATTCTTGCGCACGAAGCGACCGAAGCTATGGTACTAAAAATAAGGTTTTTTTTAATTTTAAGAATTTTCTAAATTGATCAAATTTTTATAAATCATTATTTTGATTGTAATGAGAACGGAACCCCGTAGTGCTATATAAGAATTTATATATATAAGAAGAACGCTTACAATGTCTGTACACTTATTTAGAAGTACATTATATCGTAAACATATTTCAACTTAATATCAAATAAGTAAGATATAAATTGCCTGCAAAACTACACCTACGAAGAGAGCCCTTACTTCAACGATGGAGATTATGATAGGCAAGTACCTATGTAAGATTGAAAAACCGTGTGACATTGACAATGCCCTAAATAAGCTGAATGAGGATCTCTCATCAGTGGCCGCATGGTCATCGAGTAACTGCCTGTTGTTGAATCCAACCAAAACTAAATACATGGTTTTCGGTAGCAAATACCAACTTGCGAGTCTCCCTCCGTCGATAAGAGTCACAATACTAGGCGAACCCATCGAACGAGTATATGAGGCGCGTAACCTGGGCTTACACATGGATTGTGAACTGCGGTACCAAAAACATATAGCTGACTGTATGAGGACTTCCTTTTATAAATTAAAAGTTTTATATAAATTAAGACCCTACATAAAAGAAAGTTTGCGTATACAGTTGATTGAGTCATTGGTTTTATCCAAGTTAAACTATATGGATGCAGTTTACGGTCCGAGGCTACTTGCCAAAACTAAAAAATTGGTACAACGGGTGCAGAACGCATGTGCCAGATTCTGTTTTAACATCCCGATCAGGTCACATGTTACCCCTTTTCTTAACAACGCTATGATGTAAAAAATGATGCATCGTCGAAAGGTACACTTGGCGTGTCTCCTGTTTGGCGTTATAAATTATAAAATGCCGTCTTATCTGAGCAATAAGTTGAAGTGGTTGGTAGGTCGTGGGCCCCAAGGCTCCCGACAAGCTTCGAGGCAGTTGGCGACTGAATGGCACTGCTCAGCCGCCTTTAGAGGAAGTTTCCGATACGCTGCATCGAAATGTTGGAACAACATCCCACCTCCAATAAGAAATCTGCATTGTTTGCATACATTTAGGAGTAATCTCAAAAAAATTGTATATGCCCATCAAAAAAGAGAGGAACTTCATCTTCATGACACCACTGCAATTTAGCTAGTTGTATGTGATCTTCACTTATATTAAAATTTATATTTAGTGAAATCATATTTAGTTATTATTAAGTTTGTTAGAAAAACAAGATTAGAATTATTAATTAATTAAGTTAGTATATCAATAATTGTTTTTATTAATGTCTGTTCATATGGACAAACGGGCTTTTGTTTCTAAATATGTATGTATTATTTGAGCGTGCACTGTTTATTTACACGTGCGTGAGGTCACCTCCCTATACTAACGGAAGACCAGCGCTGGTTGCAAGCAAACAGCTTTTTTGCTGAGTTAGTATAGGGTTGTGACAAACACTTTGTTTATTTTTCAATGTGTCCATAATTATATATTTTACCATTATGTAAAGTGTTTGTTGCAATTAAAGTTATTCATTCATTCAAAAAAAACCTACTTACGGGATTCAGACCCGAAATTAGCAATGATTTTGTATGTAACTTATCAATTGTGATATTTTTTGTTTACAAAAACCACATAAGTGAATATATTGAATAGTAACTTTCCGCTCTTAAGCTCTAAACGCATTAAAAAGGGATCATCGTCTAATTAGAATAATAACAGAGATAAACTTAATTTTGATTTTTTCCCTCAGAAATGAAGCCCATTATGATGATCAAATGTCACTTCTCGAAAAAATTCAAATGTTTTCTATTTTTCAAATGTTCAATGTTCATTTTCAACATACACGGTGGATAAGAACAAACGGGACTATCCAAGAACCACTGTGGGTATCCGCTAGTTATCCAACACTAGTAAGTACGCGAGGTAATGGATCACGTAGGCTCAATTCAATACCGTACAGAGAAATATTGCTTTCAAATATTCAGCCTCAAGATACGCGAGAATCCTCCTTTTGCAATCTACGATGTGCGAAGTACGGTTATCAATTTGTAACAATGTAGTATATTATCGAGCGGTTATAGCTGTGAACTCCGGTGCCGCAGGTTCCTGGTTCCATCCCCGCCGCAGGCTTGAGCTTCACCGCATGGTGGAAGGATTTTGCGATGATCTTCCTCTCTTGGCTAACTACTTCTCTCATGTAGAAACTCTGTCACCAAACACCTAACAGTGTGTTCCGGCTGTAGCCCTTGAGAGCCAGTAAAATTACAGGCGCATGAGACTGAACAACTTTATGTCTCAGGGCTGCAGTGCAGTTCGCCGCTTGTGACGAACTGCACCTGTTATAGGCAAAGGTTATGTTCCATATTTAATTCAATTCATTTAATTCAGACATAGCCTTTTGAAAAATACTGTTCTCTTTTAAAAAAAGGTTTTTTTTTTATATACAGGGTTATTGGGAAATTGCTAACACCCTCTTAGGGTTGACTTCTGCTAGTCCTATAAGAAACATTTTGAGTTTTTTTTGTCTGTTTTTTTTTTTAAATTTTTTTGGGTGTTTTTTTATTTGGTTTTATGGAAAAAGTACTAGAACCACCTGATGTTAAAAGTCTCCTATTCCTGTTATGTATTATTTCATATTTTTTTATTACTTTGCTCGATGTAAATTTTCAAAACACTATTTAAAGGGAGCACGGAGCGGTCCAGTGTTCATGGCTCGGAGTAAGCATTAAAACACAAAAAAAACGAAACAAAAAATAACATCTCAAAATGTTTGTAAGGACAAGCAGAAGTCAACCCTAAGAGGTTGTTAGCATTTTTCCAATAACCCTGTATATCGACCATGACTTCAACCACAAGAATCACAGGGACGCCTGTGATTCTTGTCGGACGATAAAAAAAACAGGAAGAATCAAGATTTTAAAAATCGAATGCATTAATGTTACCATGAATTTTAAGTTTATTGGTTGATATAATTGTTAAAAACAACTTAATGATTTGTAGCGCGCTATCTTAGAAATAATATTTAACGATAGAAAGTCAGATATGCTAGTTCTATAACAATTACAACACGGTATGCACACGATACGTAGAAAATATTAACAAGAAGTGAGAAACATTAAACTAACTTTCTATAACATATAAACTTGATATGTTATTTTATGGGCGATCAAATAAATTGTAATTATTGCATGCGTAAAAGATTTCTGTGGTTTTGGCTACTGGTATCAATTATGATCAAGTGCAACGAAATCATTTGTACTTATCCATTAGAAGTTGAAATAACCGTCCGTCCACCCCTCTGTCACCAGGCTGTATCTCAAGAACGGTGATAGCTAGACAGTTGAAATCTTCACAGATGATGTATTTCTGTTGCCGCTATAACAACAAATACAAAAAGTTGGCCAAGTGCGAGTCAGACTCGCGCAGGTTAAAACAAAAGAAGGTTACAATATGAAGTCTAATCTAATGGAACTTGGATTTCAACTGTCTAGCTGTCGCCGTTCTTGAGATACAGCCTGGTGACAAACGGACGGACGGACAGAGAAGTCTCAGTAATAGGGTTCCGTTTTTACCCAAAAACGAGCAAGAAATGGATGATACCTCTGCCTTTCCCTTCGGTACGTAGTATTATTATATGTTCTATGCCTTCGGTGATACGAGGTGACGGCATGACTGGACACGTGCTAATATAAAAGTTTTTGGAGTTGCCGAAATAATAATCTTATTCATCAGATATCTTGTCCAGTTGGTTATAAAACCGTTGAAAGATGCGGAACGGGCAATTGCCTTACTTCAGACATTTTGCTTCCCTTAATGGAAATGTATCTATTCTGTTACTCGTCATTATACAGCACACATATTCTTCTTGACATAGTCCATACATTCCTTTTTCCTCTACTCCGTCCACATTTATCCCCTTTTCGTAATGATTTTATAAATGATTTTCGTCCTTCTTTATATATAACACTATGCCACTCTATAGTTGCTTTTCTACTGTCCTATTATGCAGCAGATAGACAAGCCTCTGACCACCATCTTTCATGTTGCTAAGATTTGATACGGTCCAGGATAGTATACAGGCTTAGGCTCAAGGATAGAAAAAAATATTAAAATACACAAAAAAAACAGCCTTCACACCTTTAGATGCTTTGCGACTGATTTTTTACTTGCGTGTGGAAGCTAGCCCGGCGAGCAATCGCATAATTCCTTACCACAATGCGGTGAAAGCTTAAGCCTGCGGCGGAATTCGAACCCAAAATACCCCACGTGGCAGCCTATACCTATATATGCCGCTGGGCCATCACTGCTCCAAAAGCTACTTAGGTGCTTTTGTCTGCGCGGAATACAATTTGAAATACCACTTAAGAAATTTTACAGGTTTTGTAACAAAACATCAGTTTTGAACTTAATATGCAATGATGACGAATGATTGCTGTAATATTTTATATTGGCCAATATAATATTGTTCTAAGTGGGCTCGGACTGCGCAGAAACCAATCGAAAATTGCCTATTGCTACGTTAGGCGATTTACAACAAGCGGCTTTTCAAATGGATAACTATGATGTCTTGTTACAAAATATTACTTACTACCTAAAAAAATATCAACGTAAGTAATTTTATCTCATTATGTAATACCTACGATTAATTCATATGTAAAGAAGTGTAACTCTATAAAATAACTGTTTTATACACAGTAAAAATTGAAACAAAGAACAAAATTAAATTTAGAAATAACTTGTTGAAGTCGATACCATGACAGTTCAAAATTACCTATTATCACAATATTTTGCGCGTGGTACCGACTTCCACAAGTTACTTTACAATTTAGGGTGTTGAAGTCGGTTCCATTTTGTGATAAAAAAAATCACACTTTTTAGTGGCCCTTGCTACTTACGGGATCGATTATCATTTATTGTTGACTATATCATCCAGATAGGAAAATATTTTTCAGTTATTTCAGTGTAACTCAAAAACGGTTTGACCGATTTTGATGAAACTTTAATGGGACCAAACGACAAGCATCACCTTTCAAACAAAAAAGAATTTTCAAAATCGGTTCACTCAGTCAAGAGTACTGAGGTAACAAACAAAAAAAAAATACAGACGAACTGAGAACCTCCTCTTTTTTTGGAAGTCGGTTAAAAATAGTTTAAAAATGTCTGTCAGAATATTACGCATTAAAAAGAAGGAATCTGGTTAGGTTAATGGTCTATTAAATATTGATAAAATAAGTTTGTTTGACACATAAATACCAATCGACCTTTTGATAACCTTAAGAAAACAGATAGATAAGGAGATGGTTTCTTTCCTTGTTTTTGTTGACCTAAAACATTATATAAAATAGGTTAGATGTATTTTCCAACGTTCATTCATCATCAACCGGAAAGTGTTGAACATATGTGGGTTCCCCCATTTTGGGGTTACCACAACCCCCACACTTTTCTTGGGATCGCATCGGTAGATTACACATCATTTGGTGTTTTTCCCTTCGTAGCCTTATATTATGACTCCCAAAGGATGATGGTGTATACGTACGTGCTGGATGACACCTCAAAGGCAGATCGTAACATTTGAAGCGCAGTTATGTTGAGATAGCTATCTTACTTACTCTTGTACGTTTCGTATCTTCTTTCACATTAATGTATTATGAATTTAATTTAAAGAATTGATCAAAAAATTCGAATGTTTTCGATTCTTGGGAAGTAATGGGTTAATCGGCGAAACTTAATAGCATACATAGGTAATGCTCTGCACAGGGTCCGAATTTAGAACCTATTTAGAGAATTAGTAGAATTATATATATTGCTCCATTATATGTGTTTGTACTCGTAAGTAGGTAGCCATGTTCTTAGAAAAAGAAAAGCTTCAGTTGTAAGAATACAATAGATACAATAACAATCGTATTTCAATTAAATAACTTTTACTTTTCGATTTGATTCAGGTCTATCTCTTTACTAACTGCCTGGACGCCTTTGACAAGTTGTTAAGCTATCCTATCAGGTGGTAAGATTCTTTATGAGCGAAACGTCTGGTTTTGTTCATTTATTCGCTCAACAATAACTCACATTAACCTCTTCTTGCGCAGTCGGATAAAAACTATCCTATGTTTTTTCCCGGGTCTCAAACTATCTCCATACCAAATTTCATTCAAATCGGTCCAGTGGTTTTGGCGTGAAAGCGTAACAGACAGACAGACAGACAGACAGACAGACAGAGTTACTTTCGCATTTATAATATTAGTACTGATAATAGTGGCCTACGAACTATATTATAAACATTCCCCCCCCCCCCCCCCCGCCCCTTATCCAATACACGAGGAGTCAGTACATTATGTTTGTAAAACAAACAAAACCATAATATTGACAAATTCTTGTGACAACAGTCTACTTACTAACACTACATTTTGTTTTCGTTTTTAATTCTGCTACTTTTCTATGAATAGAAACAATAGTCCAATATGCTTTCTGAGTTAATCTGATGTTAGTTACAAATGTGTTCATGGCGTCATCTCTCAGTCTCTTTCTGTGAAACTCTCAGCTAGTCCCTCTGAACGCTGTGTCGAGTAAGTCAAGAGAATTTGTTGCTCCCATCTCCTTGTAGTTTAGCTGCTAGTTCATTTTTGTGTGATATAGCTTTTGCTAAATATATTAAAATTATGTTCTCGGCAACAGCAAGCAGGATAACTGTACTGTACTGTGTCAGTCGGATTGTCCACAGCTGAACAAATCCATTACGATTTGACATAATCCGTATGCTTGGCAGGCGTCTTGGGGATTGCAGTGCAAGATAGCAGTTCCCCAGAAGGCGCTGCTGCCCACCTCCCAGTATTTTACACTTATTCATATCTTATGACTTCCATGGGTAGAGATGGGGTGGTGACATTCTATATAGCCTTGCAATCACGAGCACCCACCCACGGGTAAGCTATGAGGTGCTAGTTCATTTCTGTGTCTGTTTAATTTTGATTGATAGCTTGTACTGAACATATTAAAATCTTTTCGCTAACAGCCAGCAGGATAATACAAGAAGATAATGGCTACAACGTTTTGCTTCAATTTTATGGTCATAATAACAGGTGACATTTTAGCGTGAGCTAGAAAAATTAAATTCTTTATAGTTGGGGGGAGTTCCAGAAAATAAATTGTAAACAGCTGCATTTCCATTTTTTTACCTAATCATGAAAAAACCTTCAGCACGGATTGGTTTCCTAATATTCGTACATAGTATATATTTTTCATAACTCCAAACAATGATCCGCTGGGAGGACTTCAAAGTCACGACACCAATCAGTAAATCGCCCCCATAAGTAAATAGTATGTTCGATTTAAAAACATAAGAGAGTCGTATATAATTTATCTGGATATATGAATGATTTTTATATATTAAGTATATTTATCAAAAAATTACTTTTAAAAATACTGATACTTTACAAATACTGTTCTTATAATAAATAACAAATTTAGTTTTGCTTTCGGCCAAACATGGCAGTGTTTGATTATTAATTTAATTTCTTATTTACTGCGCCCCGAGGTTAACCCGCGTAGACAATGATGAAAAGTGATGAAGGTATAGTTTGTGTTTATCCAGAACCTAAAGTGAGTATATTCCAAGTTTTATTAAGTGATTAGTGTTGAATGCGAACGGCAAAATGCGCGACTTCTTCACTTCATATAGGTCACGTATAGGTTTTTGCATACCTGAAAGGTAGTGTAGATGTAAAAACCCACGTTTTACCTCACAGTTAGATGGGTAAGAGTAATAGGAGGTGACGCTATTGCCATTTAATAGGAACAATTCCAGACTCCGGATTGCTACTGCTAACTTTACCATGGTCCACATTTTTACCTCTAACTAGGTATGTTTATACATTGTTACAGAATCAAAACGAAATATATATATAAATATGACTTTTTTTTAATAGCTTATAGGCTAGCCTTTGACCACTATCTCACCTGATGGTGAGTGATAATGAGGTCGAAGATGTTGTTGAGGCTTTTTTTTTCTTTATTTTTTATGTTATTGTGACGGGACAAGCTCGAGACCCACCTGATGTCAAGCAGACTAACTCTTGCCTATAACAGATGCATTTCGTCACAAGTCACGAATTGCACTGCGTCCGTCACCTTGAGACATAGTTATTAAATCTCATGTGAAAAGGCTAGCCTAGAATTACTGGCCCTCAGGACAGCTGTCGGAACACATCTTTGCCCAGTGCCCTCCAAAGCACGGATGCGCTCAGTAGTAATTCACCAGCGGTCATCCATTAAACTCCTGACCGCGGTGGACGTTGCTTAACTTAGCTGACGGCTAAGCAAACTTCGCTACGAGCGCTTCAATATTAGACTATTCAACCCGGGGATCGAATCATTTGGAAACAACGCTTTCCACTACTGGACCAATGATGTAAACTAAATCAATATCCATCAAGTCATTCAATCTAATCGAATCGCTAACGACATTTTGAGTTCGACATTCCACCAACAGAAGCCTAATAACATTTTGCATTTAATGTTCAATATAAATCGCATAATCACTTAGGCAATTTTAAAGAACATGATGCCAGTTTCTCATTATTATTCGCGCCTCACAATAAAACCTGATGAAAACTATTACATGCATCGTTAAACTACGGTTAAACTCTCGTAATATTCATTTAAATGTCATTTAACCGCAAAACGCTGCATTTACTCTGACTTTCACTCCGGATACCTGAAAATAAGGCACAACTACAATAGAAATAAGAGACTGAATACAGAAATTAAGCGGTATTTTTGGATATAAACTAAGGCATATTATTTTTGAAAGACTTAATATATCCTAGGTACTAGAATTAGGCCCAAGCAGCTAACAGCCGTTCTTTGTGGCGTTCTGTGGGGCCTCCCCCATAGAATTTGTTCAACAGTGGACGTCTTCCGGCTGATGATGACGATGAAATATATACTGCATTTTTATGACATGTAGGTACTAGAAAGTATAGATACAATCTTAATTATGTTATGGAATAAAAATATTATGTGTGTTAACTCAATAAAGGCAATTAGATACCAATTACCGTTTGCGCAATCATTTTACCATTTTATAACACTCAAAGTTTTCAGATTGATCTTTCTCATGAGCGTAGATGTATTTTGTTTACAAAATAGGTGTACAAAATGTTTTAATTACTATTTGCTTAGCAGGTTTTAAAGCAAAAACTACAATGTTAGAATGTACTTTTTTGTTGTTTAAGACACCTTGTTTTATTAAAGCTACATTATCAAATTAATGTAAAACATGGAACAGAAACGTTATTAATTTCGTAAGTTTTAGGTTATACACTCCTAGCAATCGAGACCGCATGACGTCAGTTTTTTTTAAATTCCCAGCAAAAAGTAAAGTTGACAAGGTCTCAAATCCGCGTTTCAAGGTCGATAAATTGATCACGTATTGCACGAAAAAAACTGTTTTATAAGTTTCATAATCGGGCAATAATAGTAGATCTATGAGTTACCACTTTTTGTGCCTACGGAAAACTCGGAATTTAATATGATTGGAATATGATCGGATTAAATTAGAATTGGAAACTTTGGAATCAGAAACTTATTCATTGATCAGAACGTTTCAACGAATAAAGTAAGATAATACCAAGGTTTTGTGGCTTCTTCGATATGTTAATTATTATTTTGATTACCTACTTATAGGCTGATCTTGAAAACGCGAGTGCTTAGTCACCTTCAGTACCTTTCGGTCTATAAAGGCGTGATTATAATTGTTTTCATTTGTATTTTTTTTATTAGGCTTGTCTTCGATTCGATAGGATCATCAGTATGTGTTGTTTAAATAGCGATAGATTTTGTTTCAGAGCCCCCCATTTATTTATTTCTTTAGATAAAAGTATAAAAAATATATTTGTAATTAACTCAACGCATTCTAAGCGATAACACCTCACATGCTAGGGCGTAAAGCAGATTCTTATTTTCGACAACCCTCAGATGTGTAGGCCTTTAAGATAGGTAATTTAATTTTTGTTCAATAGTCGTACTTTAATCAACGTTTTACACATGATATCTAAATTTAAGGTTTGTAACTCATTCCAATTTTGAAGACCTGTGACTTACGGACTGACAGACAGACAGTCAGGGGAGCCTCGCTAAAAGGGCTTCGTTTGGCCCTTAGGGTACGGAACCCTAAAAACGTTGAAAAAACCTCAGAAAGTAGTTTCTTATAAGGTACCTACTATTATTTTGTTATCTACTACTACATATAATATAGTATAGCCTTAGTAATATTACCATTTTCATGTGCGAAACCGTTCAAAACCCTTCAGCATGTTATGAAACAAAACTTTCACATGTACGTGTATAGATAGATAGTCTAGTCTAGGCACTAAATCATAAATCTAGATGTAGATAAACACTTCAGCTCTATATATCACATTCCTGCAGCTAATCTCGTATACTTAGAGTGTTTAGTTAGATATAGAAGGATTGTGCTGACATAAGCGGTATAGCATTATCGTGACAAGGCTAGGTCAGGCGGTGGGTGGTTCCTTGTGACCTCAAGTGATGACACTGCACTGTCGTCAAGTCTAGGAAACTGCAATGCCTACGTAAGTATTTCCTCCGACGCCCACACCACTTATTCATTACTAAAAGTCATCATTGTATTCTAAGTACGATAAGGAACGGAGCATGTTAGAACCAAGGTATGTTTATAGTACTTTAAACCACGTATCATTGTCATATAGTGACATATCACTTTAAGCTGGGTTTTTTTTTATGTTATTTTTTTTTTATTGCTGATAGGTAAGCCTTTGACTACAATCTCACGTGATGGTAAGTGATGATGTGGTCGAAGGTGTTAACAGGCTTAACCTAGAATTACTCTGGCTCTCAAGGACAGCTGCCGGAACACACCGTTAGGTGCTTGGCGTCAGAATTTCTACTTGAGGGTGGTAGCTAGCCAGGCGGGCATTCGCAAAATGCCCCACCACCATGCTGTAACGACTGCCATCCAAAGACACCCTTTTTTATTCTTGAATTTGTAAAAAAATCATATTTTTAAAATATACGACGTTTAATAAAATGTTAAGGTAATTAAAATAATAACCTTTTAAGCTCACCTCACTTTTATCTAAAATACTTTACTTGAATGTTTTGATTATCCGATTGTTCTGTTTGTACCATCTCCAAATACCTTAAAAGAGATTATGTCTGCTTCATCTAAATTGATAATATTTACATAAATCGCTTTTCCGTGTGTTCTGAGTTAAAGTAATGAATCATTAGGTGGGATTCGATGCAAGGGAGACTACATCATCGGGTTTTGGGATTGGATGGTTTTTTAAAAAATTTTTTTAACAAAACATGGAACCGACTTCAACACCCAAAAGTGTGAAATAACTTGTTGAAGTCGGTACCATGATGGTTCAAAAGTACCCATTATCACAATATTGCGCGCATGGTACCGACTTCGACAAGTTATTTCACACTTTTGGGTGTTGAAGTCGGTTCCATTTTTGTTAAAAAATTTTTTTCAATCTTTTTAGTGTAACTCAAAAACGGCTTGACTGATTTTGATGAAATTTAAAATGGGACCAAACGACAAGCATCAGCTTTCAAACAAAAAAAGAATTTTCAAAATCGGTTCACCCAGTCAAGAGAGCTGAGGTAACAAACATAAAAAAAAAAAAAACATACAGACGAATTGAGAACCTCCTCCTTTTTTGGAAGTCGGTTAAAAATAGGTTGTGATTTATAGGATTCATTGGGAGCTATCCGCCTTATGAATAGGCTAGTTAATTGTCAACAACTATTTTAACTCTGGTATATTTTATAAGCTGTCAAATAGTATCTAACCTACTTATCTATCACGTAGTATTTTGTCATGGAAAATTCTTTCACAACTAATTTTTCGCGTAACTCGCTCATAAACCGTAATATGCACTGCCGCAATATATTACTATGTAGTTATGTAATAATTATGTTAACATCAATTTGTTTATGTTCCGTTGAAACCTGTTTTTAACAGTTTTAATGGGGAAATGAAGCAGTAGGCCGTAAGCTGACCGACTTTGAATAAAACACAAGCTCTTTGCTTTTAAAAAGTAAAATAAGCATAATAATATACAGCGAATTTATAGGAAACAAACCCTTTATGGCATTTGTAATATAATTACTAGAGTAATCTTTTATTAAACGACTGCCCAGAAAAGGAGTGTTGTGTTTTCAGGGTTCATGTATGTGTGTAAGTGTGTTTGTGAGTTTCTTTATCTCGCCATAACTTCTAAACGGCTTAGCCGATTTTAATGTATGATATATCGTTAGATTCATCGTGGTACTGCAAGTGATACTAGGTACATTAAAAAGACTGTCGGATTTTAGTCGCCATGTTGTGAGATAAAAAGAATTTTTTCTTCTAAACCCATCCAGTGGAGTATTAATATGAAGGGCTTTCGACGAGGGGACGAGTATATTTAACTTGAAGTTTTATGGTTAAATATTTAATGGTGGTAAAATGTTTAATGAAAATAAACAATTTGTAGTCGGTTTTATTTTTTTCAATTAATTTATGCATGTTGATGTTTTGTTTTCAATACAATATTATTATGCTCATATCTTAGTCCTATTGTCAAGTCCTTAATGGCATTGCTACGAGTTGACACTGCGAATATCTGAATAAAAATAATAGATGTCGTTGTATGTACCTGTATGACCAAATCGCAAAATAGCCACTGTGACTACTTTTAGGCAAATTTGAATAGAATATACCATATAACTTGAAGAATAACAAAAGCACAGAGTACAAAAGAGTAACGTACAAAAGAATTTAATATAATTGTAAAACTAGAATGTATAGCTCGCCACGAACATAGACCTCCGTAGTGAATTTTATAAATTTTGGCCTATAACTATAACTCCAGGGTTTCAAATGACAAAATTTAATTCAATTATCATATGTACCAACAGGCTTGTCATTCCCCGATAAAGGAAACACAAGTGTCTAAAACTATACACCAACTTTTCGTCGGACAGGTGTTGGTGCTGTTATAGGGGGTGCGAAGCAGATATTGCTAACTATTGCTATCGTGAACAATTCCAGACTCCGGTCTGCTACTGAAAATATCTTTGAATTGAGACCTTGAGAAGAAATAGCTCTCCGTCTCCGACCTAGCGATCAAACAGAGAACCTCGAGAATCCAAAGCAACACTATCACCAAACCACCCACGGAAGCAGACGGTAATAGTTTTTAAATGATTATTCGAGTACAATTAATTGAGTATTTTAATGTGATTCCCCATTTGACCTAATTTTGTCACTCGATCGTACATACAATATCTGAAAACTTTCTATTATCTAATTCCCTACCAATATTTTGAACGTCAACTTCCAACAGGTGTTCAAAAGTCATCATCGAACAAAAATAATGTAGAAATAAAAAAAGCTCGGTCTTCCAATTGACCTCGCTTGGTTCGTTCAAAGAAACTTGGTTCGGTAAAAAGAGATTTTCTTTTGAAAAGATAGTGTGATAGACAAAGTTGGTACTTAAAATATGATGAAAGTACGTTTCCATGAAAAGCGTTTCCTACATAAGAATCTCCTTGGTAGTTAGCACATGTACTTTCCACCACGATCTCCCTACAACCCTCAAGTAGAAAATATGTCGATAAGCACCTAGAGGGTATAATCACTTACCATAAATTGAGATTGTGATCAAAGTCTAGCCTATTAGTAGTGAATTAAAAAGTCTGGAATATGAAACTGGCCCTGTAGCTGACGATGGTAATAGGTGATTAAAATGTGAGTGATAATGATTATACACCCATTTGGGCTTGATGCTGCTGCTTTTTGCAAACAGGTACTCGTAAATAGGGGTAGATTATACCCTAGGTGGACCTATGAAAAATTGCTGCCCCCCTACTCTGCTAAGCACGAAAATACCCCAGATAAGTACAAATCTGCAGTCAGTAGTTGAGCAAAATGATACCTACGTCAAACTTTAATTAAATTAAACTATAGTTAGATCCTGTTTGATAAGATCTCTATACGTGTAATTTTTTTGAGTATGCCAGGAGGACGGGGCTACTTAAAAATACCCGCAGTTTTATGGTCCCCTAAATATTGTTGCCCAAGGCCTTCTCTGCCTATAGGGAAATCCGCCCCCCTATGTGTATGTAAAGTAGGTAAGTAAAAAATAAAAAAGTAAGGTTTCATACGTGTAAATGAATCTGACAGGTTCTCAGGTATTTAGGTAGGTTACATAGCAATGCAAACATTATCATTAAAGTATAGAGAGATAGTACATGCAGCCACTTTCCCTACGCGATTAGAAAATAACACTTACACCTAGGTTAATACTAGCTAGCATTTAATCTCTGACATACGCATACAGTAACTAGTATATATTCTGTGGACGTTGGGAAAGCGTATAAGAGTATGTATTGCTGTGACTTAATCCAGTTTTCTTTGACAAATTAATAGCTTGGATTGTTTATTTGAATTTTATTTTATCAATTTGGGTATGTGCTTCGGTTTTATTTTAAATAATGAAATAAACTCTAAGTACTGGGTACCTACCTACGTAAGTACGTACATATTACTCGTATTTGAGCGCATGACAATGATTGGTATCAACATAAAATGAATGTGCAGTCAACATGCCGATTTTATAACAGTATGTAAATCGCAATTACTACTATATATAACGTGATATTATTATAAAATCACTGTTACTACTTCTCAATACATGACGAATTATCCTATTTATTCTTTGCCATTGCCTAAACTACACACCTATAAAACAAATATTGTGTTTCTATGCTGAAAACCAAAAACATGAAATCAAGAAATTAAGTTTTGTTGTACCCACATATGACGCGCCATCTATCGGCGAGTAGTATTATATACGTAGTAGCGCCATCTACCAAATAAGTTTGATACTAAATAGTCAACATGCCGTCAACTTGATGCTTCTGCTAAATAGTATTACTACTCTTCAATAGATGTCAGAATAGACAATCTAAAGATATGAATATATTATACTTAAATCTTTTTGAACATAGTAGGTAACCTTTGCGAATCCAGTCTACTAAAAAAATATGCACTAACCTTCCATAACATAAACGATGCTCCCAACATCGCCTTCCTTGATGATAAGACTGCCAGCTGCATATTCGACGGGGTACATGCAATCCACTATCTCGCGGATCTGTGTCATTTCCAAGTTCTTCATAAAGTCATTGTCCAAGATCGCGCCCTTTATCAGCTCCCGTGATCTGAAGAGAAGAAAGATAAACTAAGTTATAATCTTCATAGGTACTGTTTTTGTTAATTTTCAAAGTATGTACATTCCTACTTTAATTTTTAATGCTATTTGAAATAGAAATACTCATAATCTTGGGGTAGAGCTATGCAGAGGTGTATATACACCCACCCTTTGCCGACACCCCCGAATTGATCCCATAACTTTGAGATTTCAATGCTGTCAAGGCATAACTAATAATATAACCATGATGGAGCGTTTTAGCTCCTAATGGCACGAAGAAATAATATATTATGTATGTATGGACCTAGTTTCTTTGTCGGCTTAAGTTGTAATTAAAATATTTTATTCATTTTTGAATGGTTTTTAACTAACTTCATAAAAAGCAGGAAAGGATCTGATGAGTAATATGTGACTAATCCCTAATGTGAATATTATGTTTGAAGAAATTAGGTTGATTTTTGTTGCAAAGAATCTTATACTTTTGTTTAAAATTTTAGTGTTTACAGCAATGGCAATCAAGAAATTCTGATTGTATTACCAATATCTAATATTTCTTATGAGTTTTTCTTATATTTGTAAAACCGAATCTTTTGATAAGAGTTTCATGAAACACAGTTTCGCAGAACCAATAACGTAGGTAGCTTATAAGGAAATTGTTAGACATTTATATTGAAGGCTACTCCTGCAGCCATTGTCAAGTATTCAACGACATAATGACGGTAACCTTTACATTATTACGGAAAATTAGAGTCATAAACATTTACAATTTAGAGCCGAGCCTGATAGATATGTTATAAATTAAACTAGGGCTGGATAAATCGCGAGGTTTAATGATAGATAAGTACTTTAGTGCAGGCACTTTGTCTCCATGTCCGAGGTATTTATACATCATTTTATATTGGATCTTTTTTATTTTTTAAGGTTATTTATCTATCAATTATTTAATGACAATCAACACTCATTTTGATAGTTCTTCGTGACCATTATATCGCTAGTAATCGATTATTTCCTTTATTTTTTTATTAAATTTCTCTTTACTTATATTATTAAAATGCAATACAGTGTATTTACCTACTAAATAAAAAATATAGAAATAAATAGTGCTTTATTCGTAATAATTTATTTAAATTTACTTAATTGAGGTCCTCATAAAACATTACTGAAAATACCCAATAAAACGTGTTTTATTGCGATGATAATAAGTGATGAATTTTAAATAATATAAAATATATGTGTTCCAAATAAACTACCCATACGTTAAATTAATTAATGTTTAGTAAGTACATATAGATATTATGCGGGTAAGAGACCCACATCCGCGCTTTTATTTGCATTCATTATTATTTGATGGAATAATGTAAAAATAATACATAGACCTTTGTGAATAATAAGAGATGTTTTTACAATATTATTCAAAATAAAATATATAAACTAATCAAATAAGCCGTTTCCAATTGGCAACGTTCCATAAATGTTGTCCGCATTGCCATGTTGAATGGCAATGCTTGTACTTAATATTAAATAAGTTGTTGTACAGTACTGTACTGTGACAACCTGTTTGTCCACTGTTGAACACAGCCCCATTAAAGGGGGATTTGCCATATTCCCCACGCTAAGCAGGCGTCTTGGGGATCGCAGTTACAGATATCAGTTCCTCAGAAGGCGTTGGTGGTGAACATCATCACACTTTTGGGAAATAATTTATGTTATAATGTTGAAATATCTACAAAAAATAATTATTAGTCCATGAATATTCAATCGTTAGTAAATTCCCATAAGACCTCATTACAAAAAAAATCACGGGCTTTACCCCGTAAGGTAAATAATTAACAATGTAAATGACCGTGAAAGTTTAAAAGAGTGTTCAATATTGAATTAGCTAGCTTTATTTTTATACCTGATAGGTTAGCTGACTTTGACCACTATCTCACCTGATGGTAAGTGATGATGAGGTCGAAGATGATGTTTAGGCTAACCTATAGAATTACTGGCTCTCAAGCTCAGACCGAATAAAAAGTCAAGACAGAATGTTGTGTAAAGAGCAGTGAGGCTGGTAAAACTACGCCTCGCCGTGTACAAACACGATTACACACACATATGTACAACGAAACTACGCCTTGACTCGTCAGTCGAACTATTGCGGCGTGGTGGCATTGGTGTTGCCTTTATTAAGCCTATAAGGTTTACCTTATTATTGGGTGATAATACGCAACGTATTGCTATTAGTTTTTTTTAATAGTTGATCAATATGTTTTAACCGACTTAAAAAAAGAGAAGGTCCTCAATTGGACTGTTTTTTTTAATACAGTTTTTTTAATAAAATCGGTTCAGTGGTTTAATTGCAAATTTAAAAGATGGATTTCATTCATTCAGTCCATTTTCAACCAACTTCAAAAAGGACCAGGTTTTCAATTCAGTTGTATATTTTTTAATTTAATTTATTTGATTAAATCTTTGTTACTTCATAACTCCGTCATTTTATTTTTTGTTGGAAAACTGATACCTTTAATTATAATTGCTGATACCTCATACATATTTATTTCATTGGTATTGGATTTTCGGTTTCGAAGATATTGAAGTAGATGATGTTTTTTTCGTTATAAAAAAACATATTTCCATTGTTTTTTTTTGTTTTTTAACGTTGTTGTGTATAGAGTTGAATTATAACCATATTATTATTGATATTACAAAAGCAAATTTAAGTTCCTTCTTAACTGTTCACGCTTACCAGTGTCACTGTTTAATTATTTTTTCATTTTCCGAATTGAGTCCAAAAATTAAACAAAATTGGATCGAAATCATTCGGAAAAGTAAGAAGAAAGTATCATGAGAATATTTTAAAATCGGCGACTTATATTTATTTATACCTATTTCTATCGCCAAGCAGTAATGTTCACATTCCTATGTTCCGGTAAAATTACAGGCACATGAGACTTAACATCTTTATGTCTCAAGGTGATGGGCGCAGTGCAGTTTGCCACTTGTGACGAACTGTATCGGCAGAGGTTACAACTTAACATCAGGTGGGCTTTGTGCTTTTTTCCCCGATTGCATAAAAAACCCGTCACTAATTAGTTACAAAAAATAAATGCATGTAAATTAAAAACCCAGTAATATTATTTCTGAAACACTTTTTCCATTCCCTTTCCCTAATTAACTGACACTACTTTTGCAGACACGTTACATCGGAACCCTATTGTTGTATTAATACTAATTACGTTTTTAAATTGGTAACGTTATTTTCATAAGGTAATTTGATTATCATGGCAACACCGACACACGCACACATGTTTGGAAAACCGGCCTCACTTTTCTGTTCACAACATTCTGTCTTGACTTTTTATTTGGTCTGAGCTCTCAAGGACAGTTGCCGGAACACACAGTTAAGTGCTTGGCGTTTTTTAACTTGAGGGTGGTCGCTAGCCAGGCGGGCATTTCCAAAATGCCCCACCACCATGCTAAAAGCTTATTCTAATCCATAGTCACCATCGAGAAAAGGGGGTTTAAATCTCGTTGATAGTCACAGACGACTTGAACACATCTTACCACTACAATAATACTAAAATTTGTACTTACTACTACAATGTACTTAAATTGCTTATTATTGTTACGCGATGAGTACGACAAGTTTTTTTCAACGAATCTTGTTGTAACTAAAACTTTAATGAACTCAATGAAAATAAAACATCGTAAGTTATAAATAGCAACAAGGTGCGAGCTGTGAGGTAATAATCATAGCAATATTTTTTGCGGTAGTCAAAAAACCGAACCGGTGCGCGATGCGATGACATCACTGCTCCAAGCTTGTTTGATGTCGGTTTACATCCTCACTAGAGATTTGATAGATGTTTGTATACACATAAGTTTTAATGCAGGAAACATTTCTTTCATAAATATTCCAAAATACGACCTTAAAGACGGTCTTTGACGACCATTCACCAATCTCTTCAACATTCAAGATATAAAGTTAAACTGGCCGGTCTATTCGAAATCCTCCATACGAACGTTGTAGGGTGATGGCTTCCCTTATTTGGGATTTTAGTTCCAGAGTTAAGCATAATACCGATTGATCTCGTCGTTTTCTAGGCTTGTATGATGCCGAAATGTTAAAAAGATAATTAAGTTGAAAATTATGAGAGAAATGTTTCGAAGCTCATAACTCTTAAGTTAATTATCTTATTAAAAAACGTTATAATACAAGCCTAGATAATAAAGAAATCAATCGATACCATTCGTTGTTTTGGACCTAAATCCTCAAATAAGGGAGTGATCACCCTACGACACAGGATGCTATTGCCGTATTCTGTGACCTTTCTAAGGCATTTGACTGTGTAGAGCACCGCACTCTGATTCGAAAACTTTCACATTATGGTATTCGTGGAAAAGCTCTGGATCTTATAAAGTCATATCTGTCAGACAGGCTACAGAAGGTTAGAATAAATGGCAATACTTCTTCCGGGTCTTTGGTAAGAATAGGCGTACCGCAAGGATCAATTTTAGGACCTTTTCTGTTTCTAGCATATATATGATATGCACGATATAGTTTTATTCGCAGATGATACCTCCCTAATTTTTAAAGTAGATAGGAGGGATAGTGAACTTATTCATGTAAATAATGTGTTATCTATGATCTCTAAGTGGTTCGCGGCTAATAATCTTCTCTTAAATTCAAAAAAGACCAAATGTTTAAAGTTTTCTTTACCAAATGTTACTTATGTTGAACCAAACATTAAGCTTGGCCTAGAAAAACTCTCTTTTGACAATGCGACAGTCTTCCTGGGAATTAAAATGGATTAAACTTTACAGTGGAATCCACATATACATGATCTATCTGGAAGACTTAGTTCTGCTGCATATGCAGTTCGTAAGATAAGACAGCTAACAGACGTAGCTACTGCTAGGCTCGTTTATTTCGCGTATTTCCACAGTATTATGTCTTATGGTATATTGCTGTGGGGAGCTGCTGCTGAGATAGAGACAATCTTTATCTTACAAAAGCGTGCAATTCGAGCCATATATGAAATGGATCCTAGGGAATCCCTGAGAGATATTTTTAAAGAAATTGATATTTTAACTTTACCAAGCCTGTATATTTTTGAAAATATTATGTATGTTCGTAAAAATTTGAGCAAATTTAAGTCAAACAGTGACACTCACGATTATAACACTAGGAATAAAGATAAAATAGCGGTGCCAGGTTTTAGATTAGCAAAGACAAATAAAAGGTCCTTCTTAGGAAATTGTGTGCGGTTTTATAATAAATTGCCCAAACATATTACAACGCTCACAGAAAGAAAATTCAAGTTGCATGTGAAGAATATTTTGATAAAGAAATCTTACTACACAGTTTGTGATTACTTAAACGACAAAAATGCTTGGACTGGTTCGCCTCTGCCAAGCTAGCGCCTAACACCTACGTAATGTAAATTAAGTATTGTAATAATTTTATTATATAGTATGTACCAAACACATTTTTAAAAAACGTTTAAAAGAATGGACCCGAGTTTCTTGCCCGTTCTTCTCGCAGTGGCTCTATAATTTTTGTTTGCTGAACGTGGCAGTACAATGTAGTATATTTCAATATTAAAATTTGTAATTGACCTTCATAAGAGCGTCGTAGACGCCTAAATTGAATAAATGATTTTGACTTTGACTTTGACGACTTTTATTAGGAGAACTGACCGGCCAGTACACCCATAAGGATTAGCTAAACTTGTATAGGTATACTTGCCTACTTTTGACAGTTTTTGAATGATTTTAGGGCGGGCACCGTCAAGTATCAAAATTTCTTACGGTAGTACAAAAATAATTTTTTAATAACTTAAATGACATATAAATCCTATTATTCACCCCGACACCACGATCACTGCAAAGTGCTTGCAACGTCAAGGCAAAAATGATTATATATATATGATAAATATACGCGATTTAAACCGATTAAAGTTGTATTCTATATCAAAATGCAGAAGTACCAAATGATGTATTCCGGCACCTGTCCTTGTGTGTAGCCTGTATCCCGATTACCCACATCATAGTGTGAGATTCTGGTCAAAGGTGCTCTGATACTTTAGCTTATCTGTTATAAAAACAACATAAAAGCAGTTTTTAAAAACATGATTACCGTAATTTATAATTATATTTATGTAAATTTTATAATATAAAAGTTACATACAAGTATTATAAAATTACAACGAGATGAAAAATTATAGTCTTGTGCCCCTAGAACCGCTAAGCAAACATCACATATGACACATGACTCTAATTTGTCCATCGTATGAGGATGTATACAATTTTTCCTCTTGTTTTTGCAATGTAATCCGCGGAGCATCATAAAAATATTACAATAATATTTATATAAATTGTATAATATAAAAGTTATACAAAACTAGCGGCCCGCCCCGGCTTCGCACGGGTATTGCGCTGATAAATTGAGATGTAAGCTATCCTATCTTTTTCAATTTGATCCAAATTGAAATTTGGATCTAATTGCACACGGTGTGCAAATCAAATGTAAAATCGGTTTTATCGTGATTAAATCGGTCGGAGTTTAGGAGTTCATCGCGGACAAACAACGTGACGAGTAATTTTTATATATAAAGATTATAACGAGAGGAAAAAATATAGTCAAGTGCCTCTAGAACCGCTAAGCAAACATGACATATGACACATGACTCTGATTTGTCCATCCATGTATACAATTTATCGTCTTGTAATTTTGCAATGTAATCCGCGAAGCATGCAAAAATATAAAAAATATAAATAAAAATATGTAAATATACAAAATTATATAATACTGTTGTGTGTTGCTTAAATGCTGCTGTAAATCAAGGATTATAACAACTAATTTGTAGATTTCAGTCAAAAGTTGTAGGTATATGTCATATTCACTCCGATCTAGATTTTTCTTTCAGCGGACAGTTGGTCTCAAAATGAGACAAAACCTTTATAGCATAATATATAATAAAAACTTCAACGTGTTAACTTAGTCAGTGTTCATTTAAGATTTTGTTAGGCTATCTTTCTATGTGTTTATTCCTATTATTAACCCTTAATTAATCGCGTGGGGTCAGATTGCCCCCAGAGCGTATTTAGAAGTGCTGATATTTATATACCTTTCTAATCTACACTCTTTGTTTTCCAGGAAGCTTCCTAAATTGTGGGTAGTATTATTATATATGTTCTATGGTTGTGGTTAAATCCAAAACTACTAACAGACACCTCTCTGACTAGAATAGTTGTAGCAGGAGAGTGTATGGTCAATCTGACCCCACGCGAATGATTACTTATTAGAAGCATAAGTACGTAACAAAAATACACTCCTGTATTTAGGCAGAGGTCTCAAAACACCCACGCCAGATATGTTTGGCCCCATGAATTAGGGGACAATAAACTAATGCCATTTACACACAATTCCACACATAATTCTGAACCTATTTTAGTTCATTCATATATTTCGGCAATAACAAAATAAGCGGAAGTTCGTTTGAAGTTGGCTAGAACGTCATAAGCTCACTTATACAAATTAATATTGATAAACCGAGCTTACGGTAATACCTACTTAAATATTATTAATATTTTTATCACGAAACTGGAGCTTAAAAGGGAACAGAATATTTCAGTCATCGTAATTTATCTGAATCTAAAAAAATCTAAAATCCCAACTGAGAGATGTAATTTTCTTTTTACTACTGGTTTGCTTTTATACGAAAGAGAATACGAACTATATACAATGCTTCAACTACTACAATAAAAGCATTTAGGCAACCTATAAGTCTTTGCAGACTCACAGGCAAGCCAAATGCTCCAGCCCATTACCAGTTGGCAGCGCACTCAGCATCCTGGCAGCATGCCCCGTTGAAATGCAATGCTTATTCGTTGAGCCAAATAGGTACCATTTTGATCACGCGTCACATCGACCAAGCGCTCTGATAAGTTTTGGAAAATAGGATGAGCTTCCGGTCCCCACGGACCCAACGTCTCTACACCAAACAGCTCAAATAGTATGTGACCACTACATGCCACTACCGAGGTTAGCGTACTTAGCGTACATAGAGATGTAATGGATTATTACGTTTAGTTTATAATATGTACACAACATATTATGCCATTAAGAAATAATGAGAAGTTTGTCTGTATTTCTGTTGAAAAATATTTGGCATAAATTTTACATATTTAGCTTTAAAAGTTTCTGCGGGTTGACGATCACCCTCACTATCTGATGCTTAAATGTTGTCTATCTGCTTAAAGAATGGATGGTCTGTAACCAAAGACCAGATTCCCACACAGAAACAGCGAGAAAATGAACACTATCTTCGACGATAGGTCACGTTACTAAAAGATCTTTCCACGCTAATTCACAGAGTGGCCAATCCCACTGTCTCTGAGAGGAGAAAACCTTTAGGAATTAAATATTTGGACAAGACAATCCTCGTATATTTTCAGTTTCCGATAGATATCAAATCTAAAAGAGCCTAAAGATGTGCAAAACTTGTGTACACGAATTTGTGTTGAATACGGAAGACAATATGGCTGGTAATGCCATACATTTCGTTAATTTATCCTTCCATCCTCCCAGTCAGGGAGGCTTTAAACCAAGTCCTATCGTCCATCTGTAATATATTATCATCATATATCATCCCATGCAGAACTAATACACTACCGTTCAAAATTTCTTCAGTTGCCATGTGCTCGTACTTATTTTTAACAATAGAGTCGACGAATTAAGAAGTGACATCATTTGTGATATCATGCGTTTCAATGCGAATTGACAATTTGAGAATGTTAATCAGTTAAAATGGTGAACTCTGGCTACGGTTGTACCACAACATCAAATATGACATTTTGATAGCCAGTTTTCATATTACCTAAGTTAAATTTAAGTTATGGTAAGCTAAGCCATCGTCTTCTGCATCATCACCTGAACAAGGAAGAGTTAAGTAAATTACATAAAAATAAACGTGTTTTTTTATAGCTGATAGGCTAGACCAATATCTTACCTGGAGGTAAGTGATGATGTGGTCGAAGATGTTCCGGCTAATCTAGGATTACTGTCTGTCAAAGACAGCTGCCCAAACACACCGTTAGGTGCTTGGCAATAGATTTAACACTTGAGAGTAGTAGTTAGCCAGGCGGGCATTCGCAAAATGCCCTATCATGGTGGCTGTAACGGCTGTCATCCTAAAACAACAACCAAGACGGAAGCGCTCAGTAGTAATTTCACTAGCGGCGACCCATCAAGTCATCGCCGCGGACGTTGCTTAAAACTCAGCTGATCAGTTAAGAACGGCTAAGCAAACTTCGCTTCGAGCGCTTCAAATTGCGTTTGATTTCATCCGGTCAGTCTTTATGAAAAATTGTTTGAAAAGTTTATGGAAAATTTAATGCTCATCCTTACTGCTTTGTGAAGAACAAGATCCCACGATAATGTTCAAGTTCTAATACCAGAATAAAGAACCAGGTGTTACTCGTAGACACATCGTGACAGCGCCTATGGCGAGGACATGCGTGACATAAAGTTCGATCGTAATTATATACCAAATGTGTGCATTTGAAGGCATACTGGCTAACACGACGACCTCGCACGGGCATGCAGCGTCGAGAAGAAATTCAATCGGTATTGATTGATCGGTGACGTGTGCGCATTAGTCTTCATGTGTCGAGTATCAATGGAACTTTTCTGAGATTTTTTTTATAGCTTATAGGCTAACCTTTGACCACTATCTCACCTGATGGTAAGTGATTATGTGGTCGAAGATGTTGTTCAGGCTAGCCTAGAATTACTGGCTCTGAAGGACAGCTACTGGAATACACCTTTAGGTGCTTGGCGACAGATTTTCTACTTGAGGGTGGTAGCTAGCCAGGCGGGCATTCCCTACCGCCATGCAAATTGATATCAAAGTGGTGAATTTATATTTCGATTACCAAACAACATCTGAGTCAATAAATTAGGAGTTATCGGAAACGAAACGAAGCTGAAACAATGAAAGTTGTCCAAAACCTCTAAAAGAAAATAAAATTGTACATATGTTTACAAGCATTATCGCGTGCTAAGCTAAAATTACATTTAAAAAAATATTGGAGCATTAAATTTTATATACCAGGCGGTAATCAAACCTGCGTCCTTGCAGTTTACTCTACCACTTACGATCTACTCAGCTACATGGACACATTCTTTTTAGCCGCTAAAATTTTGTGCTCCAATAATTTGTAAAAATTAGATATACTTTAAAAGCGTTCGTCATTAAGTTACCATAGTTGTTCTTAACCGATAAACTAATTTAAGCAAGGTCTGCTGCGGTCATGACTATCATGTGACTATAATATTAATAATAAATTTTTGCCCAATAAAAACAAGTTCAGTAAACCAGATAGCAAAAACGTAAAAATATACACATTTAAATCTTAATTTGATCCTCAAGCCTTTATAGTAACTATTATGTAAGTACCTATATCTAATTTGATCATAAGAACAATATTACAAATTGACATATGGACTTTGGCAGCTGTGCTAGGTCGGACCTGTGTTACAGCTGTAACTATCCAACTCATGACCGCTAGCGGCATTACTACTGAACCCTGCTGTGCTTCGGAAGGCACGGTCGGTACTGGCTGTTGTCTTAGGATGGCACGGTTGGTCCTGGCTGCTGTCTTAGGATGGCAGTCGTTACCGTGATAAATATTTTGCAAATATCCACCTGACTACCTACCACCCTCATGTAGAAAATCTGTCGCCAAGCAGCTAACGTTATGTTCCTGCTGCTTCTAATTCTAGGTTACACGAACAACATCTCTGGACCACATTATCACCACCAGGAGAGGTAGTGGTCAAAGACTAGTTTTGCTATAAATAATATTGAAGTGCTCGTAGCGAAGTTTGTTTAGCCATATCTGAATCGATCAGCAAAGTTAAGCAACGTCCGCCGCGGTTAGGAGTTGGATGGGTGACCGCTGGTGACATTACTACTGAGCGCTTCCGCGCTTCGGAGGGCACGTTAAGCCGTCGGTCCCGTTTGTTGTCTTAGGATTTCAGTCGTTACAGGATGGTGGTAGGGCACTTCGCGAATCCCCCCCTGGCTAGCTACCACCCTCAAGTTGAAAATCTGTCGCCAAGCACCTAACGGTGTGTTCCGGCAGCTGTCCTTGAGAGCCAGTAATTCTAGGTTAGCCTGTACAACATCTTGGACCACATCATCACTTACCATCAGGTGAGATAGTGGTCAAAGGCTAACCTATCAGGCATAAAAAAAATATATTAACTAATTCTTGAATTTCACTTAAAAAAGCAGTCCTTGTGCTTTATGCAAGAACAATTTGCTCAAAATACATATTATAAACTAAGTGCGGCGCTACGCAAGTGTATGTTATACTAGCTTTCCAGCCGCGACTCCGCTCGCGCGGTTCTCGGTTAACTTGCTAAACCATTAATCGTTTGTCGGTTACCACTTTTTGCGTAGTTGGATAAAAACTTTGTCCTATGTCCTTTACCGGGGCTCTCAACTATTTCCAAACCAAATTTAATCCAAATCGGTCCAGTAGTTCATTCGTTGTATACAAAAATACAAATCTTTCCCTTTATAATATTAGTATAGATTTCCTATTATTATTATGTATTATTCTATATAATATTAGTTTAGATATACAAGTACGACTTTAAAATCATTTTTTAAAAAACCTTGAAACCAGAAATGGCAAATTTATAGAATATTAAAAAGTAAATTTTATGGTAACATTCAACTTGAGATTCCCATTAAAATAACAAGTGTGTGTGTGTGTATTTGTGTTCGTCCAGTTACAAAAGAATAGACATAGTTAGAAATGAAATAAAGTTTCCAAAAAATATGACAAGGACAATTATGTGTGGTGATAAAAAGTCATAATTTGCAATTATCTAATTTGTATGTACAAGAATCGTCGAGTTTGTTTTTCGCATTTCAATACAGAAGGAAAACAACAACCTGGAAAATACTATACTAAGAACTTTAACAGCAGTTTCAAGTAAGCAATAATTGAGGGTAGAATTATTAGTACCGTCTTACCTACTAAATTTGTTACGTAGAATTAATACTGTGTCTACAAGATTAGTCATTTGAAGACAAGGAAAACCATAAATTACATTTTGTAATTTCAAGGGATCCCGGTGCGTACAATCGGGGGACGGGGGTTCGATTTCCACTTAAGGTGAGAAATTTAGAAGTGTTGTACTCAAAACATTTGTAAAAGTGATTTTAGTTTAGCACGCGATAGTGCTTGTAATAATTTTAAGAAAAATAATAAATGTCCAAATATATGATTTATAATATTTGGTAATTAATATAGTTTATATGTACAAAGTCATTATACAGGATTGTTGGTAAAATGCTAACAACTTCTGATAGTCCTCAAGTAGGTTTTACGAAATAGTTTATTCACATCAATTGATAAAACCGCGCCCACGTGTGAGTTGAAATCGCATACCCAGGATGAAAAACATCGTTATTTTTCATTAAAATCGAGATCCTTAGATGGGAATCCGACCTGCACTTGGCTGGTTTTTAGTTTTTATTAGATATTGGACTAAAATTAAATTAAGTTTTAATTTTGTATGCATTATCGTTTTGACGATAAAGAAAAACAAAAACCGTTGAATATATGCATTACTAGCTTGGGGATCCCCATTTATTTAAAATTTTGGTTATTAATATTATTTGTTTATTATTAATATTGCAATCTGCAATATTAATCAGTACTAATATAATAAATGCGAAAGTAACTCTGTCTGTCTGTCTGTCTGTTACGCTTTCACGCCAAAACTACTGGACCGATTTGAATGAAATTTGGTATGGAGATAGTTTGAGACCCGGGAAAAAACATAGGATAGTTTTTATCCGACTGCGCAAAAAGAGGTTAATGTTTTCGCGCGATAACTGACATACGCGCGGGCGGAGCCGCGCACGGAAAGCTAGTTATACTATATTCTGCGAGACCATATCTCGAAAAATAAAACATATAATATACTATGTAAAAAAAATCTGATATTGTATTTATGACTCAGAAAATAATTAAACGATATATTACCGTCCATAGATACATAAGTTTTGAATGAAAACAACACATTTAATACTACTTAAATCAACATTCACACTCTCGGATAAACAAGTACTTACGTTGAAGTTCCATTTATGAAGTTGGTTTTTTTTGTGAGAATCATTCATTTTTAATCTAAATAAATATTCAAATAACTCACTTGTGCGTTTTCGGTATCTTCACTAATTTCTTTTCATGTTCCGTTGTGAGAGCAGAAAGTGGTTCAGCGGATATGGCTGTCCTCTTTAGTCTAGGCAAGCCAAGTTGATAAACTCTGGTATTTTCTACTCCAGGAGTCTTTATAACAAAACATTCTTCGTCATCAAATCCATTTTTATGGCTATCTATTATTTGTCTAGTCAGTGGTTTCACCACCTGTCTATACTTGTCTATTTCATTCTTCAAATATCTTATTTGGGCGTCTTTGTCATCCATCTCATTTTCTAGCAGAGCAATTATTTTGTCTCTTCGTTTCAATTCTTCTTGCTTCTCCAACACCAAACGCTTCATCTCCAAATATTTCTTCTCCATCTTATATGTATGGTCCATTTGACACTGCTTTGTATGAGTTTGTGACATTTTTGAATCACTTATTGTCACTTCATCACATGTCACACCTTATTTCACACCTAAAGTTATGAGTTATCGAAATGCGTTTACCGAAACTATAAACTGACATCTACTTATAATGTTATCTATAGACCTATCGCCACAAAAAGATAAAATCGACGTACGTACTCTTGAAAACTATAGATTCAGTTATTTATGAAACACTTGTGAGGATAATTTAGCTCACTCAAGAGTACAACTAACACTACGAATGGAGAGATAGAAGATTCAACCAGGCCAGTGACCACAATGACAATATTAAAAACAAGTGGCGTCATTGATTGCTTATTGTTTTCTAATAAAAATATTGTGACGACCGATTTTAATGTGAATGAGTGAGCCAAGCCAACTCGACTGACAGTGAGTGAGCCAACTACCGCATGACTTACATTGAACATGCTTTAGATAGTACGAGCATGCGCCGACGGCCAGTCTGGTTTAGCTTTTATTGGTTTTCATTAAACATGATTAATGAAGCAGCTTAATAAACAAACCTAGAGTTTTAATTTAAAAAGGTACTGTGCGGTCTGCTGCAGCGCCTCGAGCGAGGACGCCATTTGGTAATTTCAACACTATCATAAATTTTAATAAAAGTAAGGTTATTTTATAAAATGCCACTGAATTTTATTACTTTGCAAATTTAAGCATCTATTTCCGCCTGATTGAGTATGAATTTAATGACCTTGTTTCTTCTATAACTTCAATGATGACCGACATAAATATCATATAGAAACCCATGTTCCCATGATGGGATAGACTATGCTTCGTCGTATCGAAATGTGATTTATATAAAAATACTTTATTTTTTCCACTGCATCATATCAATTGTCATTTATTATTCATTTTTGTGTCTGCAATCTAATTAACACTTCAATAGGCACTACAACATAATGTTCAATAGTCTTATTAGAGCAAGTCTAACCAGTTGTGTAGGTGAAATTGTTTGGTAAAGGTTGAACTAAGTTGATACCTTTCTAAGCATTGTAAGGCCGAATTAAGATTAATGCGGTATGCAGGAAATTTGGTTCACGGGCATGTGAGCCATGCATTTGGAGAGTTGGTTGGCTTCAATGTCAGTTGAACATGTTACTATGCAATGAGGCTCATTTGTTATTAAGTATTGTGAAACTGATATATGGGCTCAACTCTGTTGAGAGTCCTTCCTCGTTAATTGTCGATATATCTTTTAAATTATTTTTAACATTTTCACAAACGTTTTAATTAACGGCGATATGGCTTTAGTAACAAAATACTACGCACTATATACAATACTACTACAATAAAAGCATTTAGACAACCTATAAGTCATTGCAGACTCACAGGCAGTCCAAATGACCCAGCCACAACCGGTTTCACAAACTTGTCTTGAATTCACAATAAGTAGATTACAATTTATAAGTCAGGGCCTTGACTCTGTAAGGTCAGGGATGCTTAAAAGTTTCAATTAGGTTGGTATTTTTTACAGAATTTATGACGTAACAATAACCTTTCAGTTCAAAATCACCATACAAATTTAATATATTCTTTTCCGCACATTTATATTGCATATGTTTAGCAGTGGGCGGCTTCAGCCTGATGATGATATCCAGCAGTAGCTTACTGTTTAACTTATGCCTCCTCAACTGAACACTAAGTCTTCGATCATATGAAAGTTTAACCCAAAGGGAGAAGAAACATTACTAAGGCACGATATTGTTGTGTTATTAATTAGGGCTACAGATAAACCCACACGCCGGTGCCATAAACTGACATTACAATATAATATTGAAGCAGTGATAGCTCAGTGGCTTTGGCTATGGATTGCCACGCAGCAGGTCCATAGTTCGAATCCCGCCGCTGGCTTGAGCTTCACCGCATGGTGGAAGGGCATTTTTACGAATGCCCGCCTGGCTAGCGAACACCCTCAAGTGGAAAATCTGTCGCCAAGCACCTAACGGTGCGTTCCGGCAGCTGTCCTTGAGAGCCAGTAATTCTAGGCTAAGCCTGTTAACACCTGCGACCACATCGTCACTTACCATCAGGTGAGATTGTAGTCAAAGGCTTACCTATCAGCAATAAAAAAATATAATAATAATGATGAATGACTTTTTTCTGTTCTATTTTCAGTCACAAGCCTGTATTTCACGGTATTTTTTGTTTATTTATTCAGACTATACAATTAGTGAAAAATTAAAAGTATACATAATTAAAACAGCTATTTGCAGGAAAAATTCGGACAAATCATCATCACCCGGGGTCATTTTGGTATACCACAAGTTGAGATATCATTGAATGGGTTATTTAAATACACTACGACGGCTAAATTTATTTTCTGAAATCATATAATTTTCAATATATAAATATTCATGCCCAATTCAGCAAATCGTTTTCGATTTGTGATAGTTCTAGTCTTTGAACTTTATTTCACCTATAAGCGATGATATGAAAACTGATGTTGTTCTCTAAGAGAAGAATGGAAACTTGAATAATAATAAATACAAATAAACAAAAGCAAGTATGACTACTTTTCCTATTCTCGCACAACCTGCAGATGAAGTTTCATTAATGTTAATGTACTTCCACCACATTTCTAAAAATGACTTCAAGACGAATGTGAGTTATTCCATTAGACTTCACTATTTTTTTTAATATTGTTAAGTTTGCAATAACGCCTGCTAGGCGAATTACATTACACAATTACAAATTTACGAGGGAAAAAAATACAATTTAAATTAATACAACGCAAGTTGAACTATAGGCGTCGCTCCATCCCGATACGATGGTTGAATAACGAGAGCTAGACTTCACTATGTCTGAGACTTGACTATGACGACTACCATGCAAAGACACAAGTATAAAGCGTACTAAACTGATACACTTATAATATAAAACCGGTGAACATTTATTAAAAGATTAGATATCACTATAATCTATGACATTACCACTCATCAATAATATCACGAGCTATCAAAATAGCGGCGTCTTTCACACCATACAACATAATAATAACCTGACATGCCGTGAAAATGCCGACCTAGACCTATTTCCATTGAATTTGGATGAAAGCCCAATGCACGTTCCACAGCATTAAACCTGATCTATTATATTAATGTCTGTTCCCAAAACACTTAATTGTAATTTGTATACTAATTGCAATTTGTCAGAGTGAAGAACTTTGTATGTGGTCTTCATTGAACATTACAATTATAATAACAAATAACCTCTGCAGCTTTTAATATTCAAATTGCTTTTTATTGCGGTTGACTGAGAACACATTTGGAACTTGTGAGACTTCTGAACAGCAGAAAGTATGTTTAGCTTTTGTTAAATCAATTGTATAGGTAGATATTGAACTCACGTGAAGTTAGAATTGAAGTAAATAATAAAAACGTTTTCAATAGTAGATGTTATTGCAAATTATTCAACATCCCGCAATGTTTCTTTTATAGCTGATTGGCTAGGCTTTAATCATTATCTCACCAGATGGTAAAATAAGCCTAGAATGGGAGCTAACATTCAAGAACTACTGTCATAACACACTTAATGTGTTTGGCGATTTTTCTCTTGCGGCAAGATATACATTTGCAAAATGTCCTGCCACCATGCTGTAAAGCTATTTCTTTTCGGTTCATATACAAATTCCAAACACATAGCTATTGCTACTGGTTCAACATTACTTCGATCATATATAGCTCTATTAAGAGTACTCATGACCTGTCTATTTTGCAGAAAATATACAATCTATTCACATAACTATCAAATAATATCTTCGCTTCTCACATTGTGTACTAGTAATATCAATGTCCTGTCATTCATCAATTTTAAACCTCTATCGGCATACTTTACTTTACCTAGTAAACTGCCAACCTGGCAAATTTTTGTAAATCCTTTTTATTCGGTTGTCTGGAAGAAATAGCTTTAAGCAATAAAACCGCCCTTTGTATACATAATATGTGTATTAATTTTCTGTATTTTTTTATGGTATGCAAATAAAGTGTTTCAATCTATCTTTTTAGACTAATGTCACTGTATCTTGATTTGCTTCTCATTGATTTCTTATCACTCAATTCCTATCTGTGTGTAAAGACACACTATCTATCAATAAATTGCTGCATGTTATCTATGTTACTTCAAAAGACAGTCTATAAATTCCTTTAGCTATTTGTAGGTACTACTGTTATACTAGTACTAGCATTGCTATATTAGTTTAATGTTATAATAATTATAGAGCATGTTGTAGTGCATGATTTAATTACTTGTCTAAAAGACGCTTTGAAGTAATTAAATCATGCGCTTGAGATATATTTAATGTTTAACACAAATGACATACCGAGAAGCTGTAGGTTTGCCATACATGGAATGATTTTACTTGTATAATTAAGTTGTGTTTACAGTTTAGACGTAATATTAATCACATTTCAAATATAGTACCCTATAATAAAATTAAAGCCTATGCAAATACGTTTTAAAATTTTTGAATGTAGAATAAAATTAATGATAATTTAATGTATCAAAATTAAGTAGAGCATAATCAAAATCTTCGACCACATAAACACTTAACAGTAGGTGAGATAGGGTCAAAGCTAATAAAAAAATCCATCATATATTACAATGCTGTAACCAGTGACTTCGAGGGGGTAATAGTCGCATTAATTCATGTAAGATTCTCATATATTTTCGAACACAAAAGCAACTTTTACTTCCAGGCACATGCCACCAAAGAATAATTTCAAGAGATATTATTCCAGGAGTATAATATACCAGCTGCGTAAGCGCAGTAGAATCCCTCCCCGGGTGTCCACCCCAGGACCTGTACTTGAAGGTGATGTCTCCGTTCTGATATGTACGCCATCCATTACAACCTAGAGAATGCTAAGCCAGCATTATTCTTTCTGACCGATACAGAGATATTTCTCTAAGAGACACTTCCTTCCTCACCTATCTGGAATACAAACTTGAGCATTCCATTTTGCCACGGATGGGTGTGTGTATTTGATCAGAGGGGATATCTGTGCAAGTCACCTTTTCAGCATTAAAAAATGATTTTGTGCAGACCAAATGTATGTATAATTTGCACAATCCCTAGTAATATATTCATAATCCACGTAAATACCAGTTTACTATGGTTCCAACTAAAGTTCAGACGAAGTAAACCAAAACTTCTGCTCTTTACATTAAACTTTTATCTTATTGTTTTATCTTATACAATAGATATATACAAAAATACAATTGTAAACTGGGTAACTACTGTTCTCAAGCTCACATTTTTTGTCTCAGAACATTGAACTAAACCGTAAATTCTGTCTTGATTTTTATCTAAATGCTGGATAATCTCAATCACGCTGTTCTGACGTCATGCCTGTTAGATTTAAGCCAGTTTCAGCTGAGTTGACAGAATACAGACAAACGCTATTTACTGATATAACATACTGGTTGACGTTATCTCTTGAGGTGAAACTACCGAAACCATTAGTGAGGACGATGGCGTAATGATAACACTATGTATAGGTACGCTGATATAATGCTAATTTAAAGATAAAATTGGCGTGTATGATATTGCTAATGTTTAATGTTTTGGAAAAAAATTGCATGCTGCGAATCCATAGCACACAGGGAAGTGTAGGTTACCATATGGAAATTTGTCCTTTCATTTAAATCACGTTATTAAGGGAATTGTAGGTATTCATAGCCCTTTCCATACAAACGTGGTTTTGTCATTTATACTTAGGAACGTGGTTTGGTCATTTTTCATGCATATCCTTGAGCCTAATATTTCCAGATTACCGTAAAATAGTGTATTTAAATATTTGGGAATTCTTATTTTTACTATATTATATGATGAGTTTTTTTTTATGTTATTGTGACGGAACAAGCTCGAGGCCCACCTGATGTTAAGCGGACTAAGCTCTGCTTATAACAGATGCATTTCGTCACAAGTCACGAATTGCACTGCGCCCGTATAATTGTTTATTTATAAATATAATTCCTCCTACAAGGATAAAATACAATGTAGGTAATGTAACTTTTTGTGCTTCGTCCTTGCCAAATTATAATTGTAAGAAAATTATTCACAGACAAATCACCAAAGTTACATTCGCACCAAAGTTACATTTCGGTGGGACTATGAAGAATCAAACAATATTTTGACGATGCCACACACAAACCAATTCTTACACCAATACCAAAAGATAAAATCTATTGCCACTTAGGCATAGCTAACGGTTATCGAAATCTGGGATTGTCCGCAATAAGCCAGCGACACTCACCATCCTCAAGTCAATAGTTACCGTAAAAAATCAAATAAAACTGCGTCATATCAGAATCTACACGAACATTTCCAAACTCCTTTCATCTTTACCATTAATCAAATGAAGTTCTGCCAAAACTTCCAAAGTAAACAAGGCACTTCTGATGTTTCCTATATCCGTCCAGTCTAACCAAATATTTGCGAGTGCGAATCTAGAAGTCGTTGGAAGGTCAACTATCATATAAATGAGTCATACAAGTTCTTTAATAGATATCGAAATATAAATGAGTAAGTACACGTACACACTAGCGGTAGCCTATCTACTCCGAGAAGATGACACCGTCTTAGCCTTTCCGACAGTAAAGCCTTCTTCAAATGCCGTTCGAATCAATAAAGACTGGCAGACAGCTCCTGGAAGTTTGTCCAGAGCTAGTACAGTTGATATATAGTCCAAAAGCCTAACTACTCTACAATGGATATGTTCACAGCACTTTCCATATTATGATAATATGGCAAGTGCTGCGAATATACTTTCCCTAATGACATATTTTAAAAACAGCAGGACTAATAAAATGTAATCTAAAGTAAGAACATTTCTCATCTCTGCTAGAGATGCAATGCATAAATACCTAACATAAAATCGTCAGGAGATTTGGAGATACAGATATGATAGGAACAAATAATTCCCAATAAATAATATCGACTCCAAAGGAAAGGCATGGTTAAGAAATAAAAATATAGAATTGAGTGCTTAAATCTGAAGGTCGCCTATCACATAAATGAGTAATAAAAATTTAACAGTCCGGATTTAAAACTTAAAGTCGTAACGTTTAGCTCTCTAATTAGCCTCGGAAAATAGCAATTGAAGGACCTTGACATACATATGAATTCGAGAAAAATGCACATCTGTTAAAAAAAATATCACGAGTCTACCTACAGGTTGATGTCACCACGGGGAAAATAGCACGGCCATTATTTGACTGGATATTTTTGTAACCTTTCGGTCTCGGTTGAGGGGTTGACAGCTGTCAAAGTTGCGTTGAAAAATAGCAGTTTTGTGGTAATATTAGAAATAGCACGTTTCATGGTGTATTTTGTGTTCTAGGAAAGGTGGATGACCTTGACGCTTCTTCGTTTTTAAGTTTTGGTAATTATTTAAAAACCTTTTGAATAATCTAGTAGAACGCTAGGAATACTGCAAATACCAGGCATAATTTTCTTTGAAATTAAATATTAACAGAACAAGAAGTGAAATATTTTCAAAATTTTCAATGTTATACATGCATTCATTTCAAAAATTTACAAATTTTTACTGAAACTAAGTTGGGTGGTATAGGGTCACCACGGTATTACGATCATTTAGATACTTGGATTTATTTTATTATTCATTTAACATTTATATTCAATATCATCTTAGTAATAACAATAAAAGTGATGTTGCTTTGCTTCAGTCCAAATGCAATTGACAAATCACAGAAGAAATAAAGTTTTCGTTTACGTAGCTCGTGATTATATACATCATATTTTTACCTACCATAGTTTAATAATTATATAAATTTCATAAAAGTTTATACGTATCTTATTTGGATAAGATGAAGATTGGACCGACTGATTTAGTCTTTAGAATTACTAATGTTCTAATTTATAGATCACGTCACGCCTGTTAAAAAATAAATTAAGAACAAATTACAAAATAAAACGAAATAAGTTAATGATACCTATTTCAAAAAGGAAAACCTGTCTGAGAATATTTTTGAAAAAGTTGATAAAAGCACTTTTATTGAGTTCTAAGACACAGAAACTTGCGTGTATTAAGACAGTTAATACATTCACACCTAACAATTAAAACTTTAAAATGCTAAGTAGAAATAAATGTATTGAATGCAAATTTTACCGGATGTCTTTCTTGTGTATCTATTTTATTTCTTACTAAACTGATTGACTAAACATATTACCAATACAATTATAATATGTACTATTTTGTTAATACTGACGGAGATTTAAAGAGGCCACCATGTGTGTATGTTTGCCTTAATTTTTACCTGAATTAAACTCTCATATTGTATAATTATTATAATAAATAAGCACATATGGCTTAGATATAACTAAGACTGGTGACTTAGTTTTGTTTTATCCCTTCATCCAAACGGAGACTGAAAAAACGTTTAGTCACTACATTTGTCTGATATATATAGACTTGATTCTTGCACTAGCTAACCATTTGTTTTCTACAAAGAATGACCACAAAGGCGATACAAAAAAGTTTCCGGAAGGCGTAGCAGTATCGAAGGTTGCTCTCAATACACCAGGCAGGAAGCCATTGATGCGTAACTACTCTATGTACTGGTATACATCACGTAAATCTTATAAGTTTTATTAGTACTTGCCAATACATTGTCTTACAAGGGATAATTAGATGCTTTAATGTCATGATCATGCAATTTACGATGGATTCCATTAATCATTACTTAGTCTCTGTATATAAATCAGACCCTATCTTAAATTATATGACAATACAGAAATGTAATGTGTTCCAAAAAAACACAGCAGCTAAATTAAAACAACCATTCAAATGAAACTTTATTTACCAGCTGCATTTAATCTGCTATCAAGGCTGTCATTCCAGATTTAAACGTGCATCTAGGCAGATAAAGCTTTGCAAGCTTAAATTTATTTTTATCTGATCATTTCATTATCATTGTAACAAAATCAGTTAAGACTAAATAGGTAGAACGTGATATTAATCATTAAAACCCTCCAAAGCTTTGATAAGTAGCCTCCACGTATCGAAATATGTGGAGAGTAAATTCTAGAAATTAGATAAGATATTCGATATTTTAAAAATATAATTACTCCTTACATTAAGTGTTTCTTCTACTTGTACCTATATTCTTATTCTACGAGTATGTAATAAAAATTATAGGCAAAATATCGATGAAGGAATTTTCTACATTTCAGTTAAGCACGTCCTAAATGCTGCCAGGTGTTTTAAGTAATCCCAGAGCGAATCAACATATGTGCTGAACTTTAGGGTCTTTTTGTTTGATAGTAAATGTTATATTAATTAATATGCTTCATTAGACCATCAAGACATTCAGTTTGTCTTTTAATTATATCGGCGGTCATAATAGATGATGAAATATTCTTATGAAATGGTTTTAACTATGTATTTCAAAACAGCCATTTTCGGAATAAATAAAAATAGGAAAATTTTAGACCTCCAAGTTAATAATTGATTAAAACTGAAGCGAATCTGAAGGTCGCTTAACCGGTCGAGACGCCTTCTCGACGTTAACAAACCGTAAGTTAAATCGGCTAAAATAATCTCTAAGTTAATGTTATAAAATAAATATGTTACATGCAAAACTTATAAAATTCGGTACTGCGCGAAAACTCCCATCGAATACAACATAAATAGGCGTTATTTAATAATTATTTGAGAGAAGGTATAATTATAAATACAAATCAGAATTACTTTGTTATGTAATAAAATAGTAATATGACAAACGAGCTCATTTGAATACTACTTATAGAAGAATACACAATCGAACAATAAATTCAATGGTTCGGTTGAAGTCACCATCACAAATGTGGGCATGGAGAAGGCGCGGTGCTTAATGGGTTAAATCGATATTAATTGACTCCATACGAGGCCCTATTAAAAGAAATATGCGATGGCCTAAATTTAGATAATTTAAATTAATTTGCGCGATGAAGCTTTTAAATTGTCATACATTACGTAGTCATAGCGATAATTATTCTGTTTATAGTTATTTATAGTATTATTACAATACAATTATTATTATCAAATACTTTTTCTGTGTTCCTTAGAGGCATGATTATAAATATAACTAAACAGTTTAAATTTAGAAGTGCGGTACCTATTTTTGTTAGTAAAGAGCGTATTGAAATGCCATTTGTATATCTGAACACGATTAGTTGCCATTCAATTTGATATAAGTTCAGACGTAAAGAAAACAAAGTAAGAACCAAAATTTAAAGGTTTAAAAATCTTTTTCTGAACCTAGATCATAAAAATGTAGATAACAAAATATACACTGATAAGAACACTAAAAAACTAAAGGGTAAAATAGAATCACTGTGAGATAAACAATGTAAGTATACTTGTGTTTATTGACCCCTATTTTTTCACCTTAAAATTCGGAGCATTCACAGAATCTAAGAAGTTGGCACGTGTCTTATTAATGCTTTAGCGTTTTATCATTGCATTATTTTTTACCTTAAATAATAATTTAAACATAACACTATATACCGCTTCATCATAACAGTATTATATAGAATATATAGATAATAAGTACCAACTTGCTGAACAATGTAAAAAAAATATCTTAAAATAAAATCACTGGCCGGTTAAGGATGAAAATCACGATAAAAGCAAAAACGTTTCGGCAAACGACATTTGAATACCACATACGAGTTTTTAAATTCGCGTCACGTTTTATGTATATATTTTTCGTCCGAATGTCCAGCAACGTTTTACCGGCTTGGACGCCGCGAGAGGACTAGAGTTGAGCTCTAGAGACCATCATTGAATGACTGAACAAAAAGTTTGCGCGAATCAATCTTCTTTGAGTGTTACCGTAGAGGTCGGTACTGACTATTTAAGACGTTCTTTATGGTAAAATTATGTTCTTTCCTTGCACATATCTTTCACACACTTATTTTTAGTTCAATGTGAATTAAAATTAACTATTGATATGTGATAGGTGTTGATATTGCTTACTATATAAAGATGCCAACTTTCAACACACATTTAATTCTACTTCTATTATATTCACACAATTAAAATTAATAGAGTTACAAGTATATAAAAACCTATGTCCGTTAATGAAAAAATGGTATCTTAGCTATTGATTATTATTTAATAAGCAAAAGTTAAAAATAAACATATTTTATTTACTTGAGCATATATTACATGATAAACTACTACAATATTACGCGATTTGAATGATTCATTCAACCCAATCCTTGAACAAATAAATTGTGGCTGGCAATAAGTTTTAAGCGCATACAAATGAAATACAAATGTTGATCATTTAGTATTAGTTTTATATAATTTAGTTATGATTTCTTTTCGTTTAGTTTAAATTTATAACTTATTGACAAAACCAATTGTATTCATAGAATAGTGATTTTAACATTACTAATTTGCAACTATCAAATTCTCTGTCATTGCAGTCCATGTTAAGTCCCTGAATGGTAAAATTATAACTTTTTTTTATGGGATAGGAGGGCTAACAAGCAGGCGGCTCACCTGGTGGTAAGTGATCACCGTCGCCCACAAACATCCGCAACACCAGAGGTCTTGAGGATGCGTTGCCGGCCTTATGCTCTCTTCTTGAAAATTATATTATTATGTATACTGCCATAATATACGTACCGATATAATATCAGATATAATTTAGGACTGAAATTAAATAAGCCTACAATTTGACTTAAATCGGTTAAAGCTTAAAACGCGCTTCATGTCAACTGTCATTTTTATCATTCAGTTATTTTATGTGTTGCATAGCAACCCGAAACTTTATTATGACATTCTGAAACGGGCCCTTAATGTATTAACTCTTATAACATAGAAGAAATGACATGTATACCATATCATCATAACAGATCATAATTACTACTAATACGGTAAATACGAGTAAATCCAGAGATATAGAAATTGCCCAGCTGTTAAGAACAATTGACGACGGCGCGCGGCGTTGGGTTATTAATTTTTTATGGCTTTGTTTATGTTCTATTTCTGAGTAGAACGTGTAAATATAGATTTAGCTATGAACATCCACTTTTATACGATAATAATTTTAATTTATTACACGTCTTATTTGTTTGGGTTGGATGAACTAGCTGAGTAGTTTTGTGGGACTTCAAATATGATTAGATAATCAGCATAAAAGTGTTTTTTTCGGCTTACTTGGTATATCTTACCTGAGTGAACCTTCACATCTTAATATAAAAATATTAAGTAATCTTGACTAGTCATCAAATAATGTAATTTAACCCCTAAATCAGACAAAATTAAAAGTAATTAGTCATCAAATAATGTAATTTAACCCCTTAAATCGGGTCTATTTTCTCTCAAAATTTCGGGCCCTCCATATTTACCCCTAAATTTTCGAATCTATAAAAAGCCAAATTAGAATGGACATTTTTTTCTCTTTTGACTTGGCTAGGATACATCTATTGCAGTACTGAAATGAACGGTTAAGGACAAATAAATATTGCTATTCAGATAATTTTAAAATATTGATGCAATTCAATTGTCCATTTAATTTTCTTGGTGTAATTGAATAAGACAAACCAATTGCCTCATTTCTGTACATAAGTCAAAATAGGTAATTATGTACTTACTTTGTTTATTTTAATTATAAATACGAAATTTTGTAGCTGAGGGTTGTTTGTCACATCCAATAGGGAACAGGGCTGAACGTAATTTGATGGATTTTGTATGGCGATTCTTTAGATCCTGGATTAGTACATATGATGCTTTAAGATTACTTTCAAAGGGAATGCGATATCGCCATGTGAAAAAAATATTCTACTACTACTTTTTGCTTGGTTGACTGCTGCTGGTTCTAATAAAAAAGAAATCAGCGAAACTTCCAGAATTAGATACAACGAAAAGAACAATTGGATAAAGTAACGGATAAAATTTGTTTATTTTTTTTGTAGAACAACGAAGTTATCTTTTCAAATAACGATTTTCGTTAACTTAAACGAAGAAAGAAGCTAAGACCACCTAAAAATAATTACTTGTCCTCTTGAAGTCCACCCGAAAGGACACAAATAGGTAACTAATAACACCTACTGTTTATTTGGATACAAAAAAAAATATTTTGTCTCGGTGATCTCAACCATCGGTATATCAGGATAAACCGATTTATAACCGACATCAAAACGGAAGAGGTTCTTAATAAACTGTTTTCTATGTGTGTTACCACATAACTCTCTACAGGTGTACCGATTTTGACGATTTTGAAAGCTGGTGCTTGTCATGTCCCATTTAAAATTGAGTGAGAATTGATGAGTAGTATTTGAATTACCTAGGGATAATTATAATGCGTATTTTATGAATTATCCCTAATAATGCGTATTTTATGTTTGAAATCGGTTTTTATTTGTTAAAACTTCAATTTTATGAATTATTTCTTTCAATAGTTGTATCAATCTTATAATAGTATACACATTTTTTCAACTTAGATTATCTACCTTTAATTTGCAAAATTTATAATGTATAAAAATAAAATAGGAGTTGTAAGTTTAAACATAATCTATTAATAAAGATATTAAAATAAAAATATTGCAAAACATCTCGTATATATAGATACCATTTATATGTAAATAATGACATAAATTTGTCATTAAACTTTACTGTTATTGCGCTCCTAGATACTTCAGTGTTTTTAAGTTTTTGGCCAACACAACTTTGCTTTACGTGTCCGAGGTTATTTTTGGCCATTTGAAACAACATCGGCCTTCAAAATGTTTGCCATTGCGAACAAGTGGGTAGGTACCTGCCTACTAAATTTGCACTATTTGGATATTTATATGTACAACACGTTTGCTTTACGGCAAAGACCGGGCATTTTGCATGCCTATTAAATATTTTAGTATTGTTTATGTTGCCGAATTTGCATTTCACATTAAGTAGTTTCATTTCGAACTTTTTATCAGCAATGTGTTTTCTTTAACGGTACCTACGTACATAGTATTGTTTTCCAACTATCTATCTAGTTACCTAGTATGGGTAGGGTAATTCGTGGTTGACAGAATTAGGGCTTTTCCTATTTCACAACTAAGTAGATTTGAGTCAGGTCGAATAAAAATAAACTTTTTTTTTTTATTGCTGATAGGCTAGCCTTTGACCACTATCTCACCTGATGGTAATGATGTGGACGAAGATGTTGTTCAGGCTAGCCGAGAATGACTGGCTCTCAAGGATAGCTGCTGGAACACACCGTTAGGTGCTTGGCGACAGATTTTCAACTTGAGGGTGGTAGCTAGCCAGGCGGGCATTCGTCCAAGTCATGACCGAGGCTGCCCATAAAATGATTTATCAAACTATAATGATTCAAGTGTTTTTTTTATTATAGTGGTTCATCATAGTTACTTTACCTCGCCTGATTAGAAAGAAATAAGAAGCGTGGGGTTCCGGGTTAAAATGTCATCCCCCTTCTCTACTCGCGGGGGTCGTGAGAGGCGGCTAAGGGTAACACAGTAGAAGGTGGGCAGCAGCACTTTTTGAGGGAATGATATATCACACAGCGATCTCCAAGACGCCTACAAAACGTGGGGATTGTGGCAGCAGTGTACACTCCGGCTGATATAGTAAGCAACCCTGATCGGCCTTCCTATGTTCAAAGAGATGGTCTTTCAACCACGCTTGAAACACTCAAAACACGAAGTCAAAGTTAAAGTCACAAAAGTCAAAGTCAAAGTCAAAATCATTTATTCAATTTAGGCGTCTACGACGCTCTTATGAAGGTCAATTACAAATTTTAATATTGCATTATACAACATTGTACTGCCACGTTCAGCAAACAAAAATTATAGAGCCACTGCGAGAAGAACGGGCAAGAAACTCGGGGCCATTCTTTTAAACGTTTTTTAACAATGTGTTAAGTACAGACTATATAGTAAAATTATTACAATACTTAATTTACATTACGTAGGTGACAGGCGCTAACTTGGCAGAGACGAACCAGTCCAAGCATTTTTGTCGTTTAAGTAATCACAAACTGTGTAGTAAGATTTCTTTATCAAAATATTCTTCACATGCAACTTGAATTTTCTTTCTGTGAGCATTGTAATATGTTTGGGCAATTTATTATAAAACCGCACACAATTGCCTAAGAAGGACCTTTTATTTGTCTTTGCTAATATAAAACCTGGCACCGCTATTTTATCTTTATTCCTAGTGTTATAATCGTGATTGTCACTGTTTGATTTAAATTTGCTCAGATTTTTACGAACATACATAACATTTTCAAATATATACAGACATGGTAAAGTTAAAATATCAATTTCTTTAAAAAGATCTCTCAGGGAATCCCTAGGATCCATTTCATATATGGCTCGAATTGCACGCTTTTGTAAGATAAAGATTGTCTCTATCTCAGCAGCAGCTCCCCACAGCAATACACCATAAGACATAATACTGTGGAAGTACGCGAAATAAACGAGCCTAGCAGTAGCTACGTCTGTTAGCTGTCTTATCTTACGAACTGCATATGCAGCAGAACTAAGTCTTCCGGATAGATCATGTATATGTTATATACATGATCTATCCTATATTATATATAGGATTCCACTGTAAAGTTGAATCCATTTTAATTCCCAGGAAGACTGTCGCATTGTCAAAAGAGAGTTTTTCTAGGCCAAGCTTAATGTTTGGTTCAACATAAGTAACATTTGGTAAAGAAAACTTTAAACATTTGGTCTTTTTTGAATTTAAGAGAAGATTATTAGCCGCGAACCACTTAGAGATCATAGATAACACATTATTTACTTGAATAAGTTCATTATTCCTCCTATCTACTTTAAAAATCAGGGAGGTATCATCTGCGAATAAAACTATATCGCAGAAATTTTTAACCATGCAAGGCAGATCATTTATATATGCTAGAAACAGAAAAGGTCCTAAAATTGATCCTTGCGGTACTCCTATTCTTATCAAAGACCCGGAAGAAGTATTGCCATTTATTCTAACCTTCTGTAGCCTGTCTGACAGATATGAATTTATAAGATCCACAGCTTTTCCACGAATACCATAATGTGAAAGTTTTCGAATCAGAGTGCGGTGCTCTACACAGTCAAATTCTTCAACCATGCTATGACTTCAATCACAGCATGGTTGAAGTCACTTTCATATGAATCAACTGAAGAGCTACTTAAAATAATTTCATAATGAGAGTGACCTGAAAGGCAGCACTCGAATTGGTTATATAGCTAGTTAATTAAAAGGAACTAAAATGAACGTATATTTGCCTAACCAAGCATTTTGGCAACACAATGACAACTCTTGCGCCCACACACACATTCACATTATACACAAAAAGGGGAACACTCCTCAAACATAGAATTAATAAAAAAAACGTCTAAATTATAAATTTATAATTAAATTACACTAACTCTTTTAATTGTATAACAATACCATTCGGTAATATTATAAAAAACTAACTCTCATTTCTGCTAAAGCTAAGCATTGGAGTTGTTTTTTTGGTAATTATTACACCACTAATTTGATGTGAAATATAGATATTAAGTTTATGCTAGATTTACACTACCATAGGGGAGGGCGCTGTATGCTGAAATACAGGCCATAAGCCTAGTTCGGCAGCAGAAACAAAATGTTAAATTTGTCTGGCGTAACATTATTTAAGTTTGTAAAATTGTGCCTTTTTCTTGAATTAATGCTTATTATTATTATTTATAAAGCTCAGCTAAAACTCAGGGCTGTAAGAAAAAAAGTATACACCGGCAGAGCCATCACAATTTAATTACACGACAGATAACGTTTTGGTTCATAGTAAGGGATTCTGAACAGTATATGGATGACACTCCAGGCTGGAACAAGTACTTAGTTCGAGATCGGAATGGTACATTATAATAATGGTAAATTAGGTACTAAACTAATCAAATTCCGTGAAAAAACTAAAATAATAGTAAATTACCTATTGCAAAGGCCGTGGAATAGGCAATTGCAGGTCAAGTATGAGTTTGAAGGAGTTTGAGCCATAGGCATGCAGGGACTTCACTAATACGAGACAGGTTATACAGACATATATAGTGCTTTTCTCAAAAGAATGCAGGGAAATAAGGCATACTTTTTATATTATACATTTAATTTAATAATTATTAAAAGTTATATTAATCATGTTGGGATAATAACTAAAAATTATATTTACATTTGTCGCTGAATATATATTATATGGGGCTTTAATTAAAAACTGTTTTATGAACAAAAAATTACAAATCTTTCGCCAGAAAGATTTGAATTTTTTTTTTTTGAATCCGGTCGATTGTCGTTTAAGAAAAGTAGTTAAATTTCCAAAAAATTGAAGTAAATACCGTTTTAGACATGAACATGTATATTTCAGCATGGAATAAATTGCCCATAATGTAGATGGCTTTTTAGTTTTAGCAATCTCATAAAAATACGTCAAAAATACTGTTTCAGAGAAAATGTTAAAATTTTTCTCGTTATTCCATATCATAAAACGTTCATATTCTTTCATGTAAGTACTAATTTTTGTTTTGACTTCGCTGGAAGCAGGTTTTCCATTGCCAATTTGGCTTCTGATCTTAAATCTGGTGGAGTACAATCAATTGCCATTTCACTCTCTGAACCGTTGGAACTAATTTTAATTATTAAATGTATATACATAAGTATAAACATTTTATTTATAATTTAATAAGTTAAGTAAATAACAAATCAAGACGTATTTTCAGCTTGCCGCCAATTTTCTATTTATCATCTGTGCCGAAAGGCAAATGTATTTATGGCTATACAATCACGTGAACGCAATTTGTACTAAGCAAAGAGACTTGGTATGCCAAAAATGATAAATATTTTTTTTTTAAAACTGTCACGTTCATTAAAACTATAATTATTATTACCATCGGGATATTTACCGTGTTTTTGGTTAGTTTTGAGCTCCCGATATTTCGGCACTGTTGCAAGCGCCATGATCACGAGTAAATATCCCGTTGGTAATAATAATTATAATTATAAAAGAGAAACAATCAAAGGATATTTAATAACCCCAGCAGCACGCCGTTTAACATTGCTGGAGCGATGTAATGTTCTAATTTAAAAAAACGCTCCTGCAAGGGTTTTGATGCAGTAGATTTCTTTCCGTAAATTCTATACTCCGCGTATTCTTTTTTCGAAAATAATGACAATAATTCTATGCATGTTTGAGAAATGAATACAATCACAATTAAAAAAAGCAAAAAGCACAGCCCACAGAAATCTAAATAAATGTGCCTTATTATTTAGATTTCTGTGGTACAGCCAGTAAATATACCCGCATGGTTACGTAGGACCTACCTAGCTATTTGATTGTGTCGCATTACAAAAATAAAGTTACATTGGTAGGTACTGTATACATATTGTATGTCAAAATCAAAGTCAAAATAATTTATTTAATTTAGGCCTCCGACGTTCTTAAGGTCTTAAGGTCAATAAGAATTTTTGATATTGAAACATTACCACATGCTACATTTAATCTACGATGTGAGTGAAATAGTAATTAAAAAGCTTTTAATTTAAGATTAAGAAGACTGAAAATGCTTCACCAACTGGACAACTTTCACATACCTAAGAATTACAGCTGAGATATTATAGCTACATAGCTGTAATAAGTACCTACCTAGGAAGCTCTCTATATAATATGGACACTTATGGACACTTACCTAGGCTAGTAGATGTGAATGGTGCAGTGTAGTTGCCTCGTCTGAATTTTAATAGCATTTTAAAGGTCAAACTGACCTTTGTGCTTAGGACGTACCTACCTAAGTAGGTCCCCAATTATTTTTGCATATAAATGTAGGTTTTGCTAGAGTGCAGAAAATAAATGGATTACTGCCACAAGGCCAATAGCGAGACGTTTAGGAACATTTATGTGGAAATCAATAAAAAAATATACTTACCCTCATTTACTATTTTGAAAACCTCGTACATGTCTCTCGAGTAGGCAGGTAGATAGGTAAACCTATAACCTATAGTAGTAAATGACATGTAGGGGATGAATTTCTGAGACGAGTCCAAGAAACGATGAACCCATTAAATCTAAATTGATATAAAAAATATGGTATCAAAATGTCAAAAATTAAGGTACTGTTATTTTTACCTTTAGTTTCGTTGATACTATCGTGACATATTGCCATCTGCCAAAACATTTTTCAAACAAGTAGTACTGCTGCTCAACACAAGATGTCGCAACGTACTGTAGTAACGTAGTACTAAGCCTTTGTACAGATGGCGCTAAAAATAGCATGTCTAATATTACCAGGTGGCAGATTTTTCACGAACATAAATTAAGTTAGGTGATCAATAAATTGAAACAAACACTGCAAATAGTAAAATACACAATAAGAGACAGCATCATAAGATTTATTAGTTACATGTAATATACATGTATCGCAGTTCGGTCACGATTTTCCAATACCTAGGTACATGGTATGCACTAAAGTGGGTAATACAATATTATGGTATTTTACATTCTTGTTTAGATTTGAGATAAACTTTAGTATTTTATGAGAGTAGGTGCCTAGATAGTAAAGGTTACCTTAATATACATTTACTGTGTAATTATAAACGGTACAGAACGACATATCAAGAAAAAATAGAATGTTGAAAATCACGACTAGGTATGTATTTGCAATATAAATTCTTTTATCGGATCTGTCCACAGAACTTAGATTGGGGTGAGTGAATAGGAGGCATTTATTTATTAGTTAATAATATCACAATTACAAATTGTATGAGTAATTTTTTTATTTCCGTACGGGAATCGATATCGCGTCCTCCTATTTCGCGCCTGATGCCTAGTCCATCCAGCATCTGGCCCGAAATCGAAGGAAGCGCGTTAGATTACATTTCGGAACCAAAAAAATTTTACTCTAATCATTTTTCATTGTGATTTTCACTCAGCATGCGATAGTGATTGGAATCATATTCAGAAATATAGTTAATAATATGCTTGTAAATCTAAATCAACTACGAAATACTTGATTTACATTTACTCTAAATTACGTAGATTTACACGCAGAATGCATTAGCATCCTGCTCCTTCAGAGACATAAGGGCGTGATGCTTTGTTTCTTTGATTAGAATACTTTTCGTGTATAGGTTTGTCTTAAAGCTACACACATCATTTTCTTTTGTTTCTGCCAGTGTAGGTAACATCTTAAATGTGTTGCAAACTTGTAGGTTGGTATATATGAACGGCTGTTTTTTGTTCCCATATTTATACCTACATCTTGGTCAGTATGCCTTGGAATAATAATATTTTTTCTACGCCCGAATAGATTGTATCAGCACGACTTATAGTACTTATCTATCATTATTGGATTATTCGTGCTACATCTACAATACCTGTCATATAACATTGCGTGGGAGGACTTGTCACCGTGGCCGTACGTGCGTGAATGAATTTTATGTGTAATTTAGCACAATATTCTGTTTCTCTTAATTCAAAAGATGTTAAGCAACGCCCTGCCACAAGTATTTTCATAGGAAGCGTTTTCTTATTTCATTGAGATTTTTAGGCGCGAAAATAGTAGTATTTATAACAGTAGAATTGTTCATAAGTACGAGTATAATAAAAGGTTGCTCACCAACCAATGCATTCTAAATATATATTTATATAACTACATATATGTTTATTGTCTGATATTTTTATTTTGATGACAGAATAAAGAAGCCTCAGTCTGATACAGACTACCGACCTCAATAAGTTTATTTTTCTTAATCTTTTCTTCCCTAATATGTATAGTGGTCGCCACCGTAATGTTGCAACTTATGTTGCAATATGCATTCAAAGTAGTTTTTCAGTTATACTCGTAGCTGAAAAAGTGTTTGCCAATATGAAGTACTTTTTCTGTCTATTGTAACTGAGAAATACTTCACGAAAATTGGTGAAAAGAGATCAATTATATACTCTACCCAACCAGAGAAGAAACATCATGGTCGAATGAACCACTAAAACTATCCACTAACGAAAACATACAAAAGAAATGTACTAGTGGCTCTGTCTAGTGTGAAAAACATGCGTCTGATATATGTTTTTATTTTTACGTTTTCAACCTCATATTTCCGCCGTTTTGGAAATTTACCAAAAACTTAATCGACCTAAGAATTTCATTAATATAATCAAAATTACTCACAAAATTTTACGAAAATCTGTCGAGATATGCGACCTATAAAGGAAACAAGCCAGACCTGCTCCGGACAAACATAATACAAAAGCCGTTTTGCTCAAGTTGAAACGAAGACGCTTCGCTCGCGCATCCATCCTCCTTGTGATTTGGAAGTAATTTGAAAATATTATGCGGTATATAAGTCTGTGTTTTTGATTTAATGAGTTCTTTAAGTATGATATTACCAAAATTATATCTAGATGAACATAGTACCTAGATATATATATATATAGTCCAACAATGAAGTATAATGGATCAAATTGATTGCGTGGTCGTCGAACAGAATGTGCCTTGTTGACTAAAAATAGAACGTCCACTCAGATGACCATTTATCGTGGCTGTCTGATGATGGTGAATAAAGGACGGCCACTTCGTCTTGAGTTGTTTGGATGAATCTAGATGGAGCTCGTTAATGTGGAAACAGTTCACGATTTTAATACAGTCTCTGCATAGGACTTATCTTTACTAATAGACATATCTTTTGTGTAAGGCTTAAAAGTGAGGTAGGTAGATTTACTCTTATATATAACAGTGACGGTACTATGATGGCCCGGGACTAAAATTGCATTTTCATTTCTTCCTTTGGGAGACGTAAGAGGAGACGAAGGGTATAATATCAGTAGGTGGGCAGCAGCACCTTCTGAAGAACTGCCATCTTGCGCTGCAGTGGACGTCTTCCAGCTGTTTTTGATGATGATAATTATAGTTTAGTAGCAATAGATATGGCTTTTGCTTAGCAGGTGGTGAGGCGTGTAAATAGCCTACACCTGATTTGTACTTGCGTACAGTATAATAAGTTGGGGTCAATGGTGCCTAAAATTTATGGCTGACGTTTAGAGCAAATTGATGAACCTCCCTGAAAACACCAATACATACACAATGCAGTAGTAAATAGCCCACGTACCTTAAGCAATCCTCGTTTATACCTACAAACCCTTCAAGTTGGGATTTACAGCAGACGTCGTTCTTGGCGTTCTTATAATGGCGACCGGCCGGCAACACACAAATCCCAAATAATCGGGAGAAAGTCTTGCCCAATATATATTTCACTCACTTCACTGTGATGTCCATACAATAATAAGTATACATTAGAGGTTATTTTATGCGTCTTCAAGTGTTCAATCAGATAAATAAAATTAAAACAGAGCGGCGATGTGCGTTCTTTAGCGAAAGAAACACGAACGTAATGTCTACACTTTACCTCCTATACAAAAATATTCGTTGCGAGCGCCTTATATGGCTTTTTGTAGGTAGATTATAACATCAAATATCTACCGAAACGACACTGTTAACGCCATCTCTGGGATCCGTTAAGCTAAAACTCAGAAAGCAGATGATACGATGGGCTCTGCAGCATATTGGCGCTATCCTGAAGGTTCATCAATTAAGAACTAAGATATAGGAATATTATATATGAGAAAGAAAGTTTGGATCGATTTGCGCCGCATGCTCGAGTTACAACGATGATAGTTGGACATATCCCAATGCGCGCTTATACAAATATGATGATTGAAATTTAAGGAAGTGATAGATATTAAGATTAACAAAAATATAATCCTGAGAGAAGCGTGGGTTTCACGTTGAAATCGAGACTTGTTACCGCGCGTATTTTTGCTTAGAAAAATAATAAAATGCACATATTAAAATCGTACACGAAAAAATATGTATGCTAGGATAACAGAAGTCAACTCTAAGAGGTTGTTCATATTTTTCAATCTTTGCGAAAACCCATTTAAATTAAAGTAAATATAAGACATGAAAACATATACTCGTATAGTTATGCCGGTATTCTCAGAAGACTACTTTGAGGAAGACGGTGTACACTGTAAAAACCATGTTTAGTCACATATGTTTTGGTTCCAGGTAGTCGTAGGTGAGCATTTAACCATCAGTTACAATTAATCACCAGTGGGTTATATAATTAACCCAGTAATTTTTATGATCTGAAGGGGTCAAACCCAGGACCGAGGAGATTCCAAAACGGTCCTTTTATACAGCAACACATAACATACTCGTAGTAACGAGGCACTTATAGAAAACAACCTGCTCCAGCGGTTTTACCCGCGTACACCTAATATATTCCTGACCTAGGCCCGAATCCCCTACAAACCTATTAACGCGTTCTCAGCAGTATATTTCCCTATCTAAACGGTGGCTTCCAATAAGAGCTCGGTATTATTGTGATAGCTCCAGGAGTCACCAGACTCGGTACTAGTATACTCTTCAGGTAGAACCTCTGCCCAAATTAGTAGCAAAAATGAGTTGCGGGAAGTTGATAGTCAACGTGTAAATATAACAACTTTATTTTTCATATAAAGTAAATGTGTGTGTCCATAAGTTGTTTTTTTTAAGACAACTGAATAGGTCCACACAACAGTACGAAATGGTTAAGAGCTTATAACGATGAAAAGTATCCTATGTTAATCCAGAACCGAAACTATCTACATTTAAGTTTCATCCCAATCGGTTCATCCGTTTCAGCGTCAAGGAGTACCTAACAAATACACTCGAGAGCAATGAATCCGGGTCACTTAAAGAATCCTAAAAATCTCGGAAACTAAAAATGCTAGGTTAATGCAATAAATTGTATTTAATAGAAAATGTAATACTCCTTAAATGAAGGTATTAAAACTTCTTAGTTATTGTAAAGTTATATCATAAAAAAATCAAATTTGAAAAAGGGCCACTTTCGAAGATGGAACTACGAAATTACAGCATTTGGTTTTGCTTTTGTTTGTAATCTGTCATTTATGTGGGTACATAAACCATGTTGATAGTGCTCTATATTCATTATTCAAGCTGAAATTATGTCGCTTACGCCTGAAGAATGCACCAGAATACTTACAATGCTGGAAACCGGCCGGAGTCAGCGCGATACAGCCAGGACTGTCGGTGTGTCGCTGTCAACAGTACAAAGAGTTCTCCGACGTTACGAAGAAACTGGTTCTAACCTACGCAGACCAGGAACGGGCAGAACCAGGTGTACCACAGCACGAGAAGACCGATACTTGGTGAACACCATGCTTCGAAATCGCTTTCTCACAGGAACTGAACTCACCAATCAGTTTCGACGCCTCGGAGGAAGTAACCCAAGTGCATGGACAGTAAGACGTCGGCTTGCTGAATCTAACTTAAAACCCCTTAGACCTGCAAACGGCCCTAAACTGGAGCGTGGGCATCGTATTTCGAGACTAAGATATGCCCAGAGCCACGTAAATTGGAGTATTGAATTAATTAATTAATTGGTCAAAAGTTATGTTCTCCGACGAATCAAAATTTATGCTCTACAAGCACGATGGAAGACACAGAGTGTATCGAAGACCAGGGGAAAGATTCAAGCAAGCATGCATCGAAGAAAAAGTAGCCTACGGTGGTGGGTCTGTACTTGTGTGGGCCGGAATTTCTTCTGAAAGTCGCACAGAGCTGGTGATCATAGAAAACGGCTCTTTAACTAGCGTAAGATATGTGGAAGAAATCCTCAATGATCACGTTGGTCCATTTATGGTCAATTTAGGTGAGGATGCTATATTTATGCATGACAATGCCCGACCTCATACAGGTAGGATTGTGAATGACTACCTTCAAGAGATGAACATTACTCGTATGGAGTGGCCAGCGCGCAGCCCGGATATCAACCCGATCGAGCATGCTTGGGACGAGCTAGGCAGATGCGTAAAACAACGAAACCCTCCCCCAATCACGCTTCGTGAGCTCAAAATTGCTCTCACAGAGGAATGGGAGAATATTCCCCAAAATCGTATAAGGAACTTGGTGTACAGCATGCCAAACCGCGTAAACGCAGTAATGGAAGCACGAGGAGGCAATACGAAGTATTAAAATTCAAGAAAATCGTAATAAAGTTCAAAAATTTCATGTTTCCTATTTTTGTTTTAAGGAGAGATCAGCAGTTTTTTTCTTTATGTAATTTTGTGTTAATAAAATGTATGGTGACTCATATTTTTTTTACTTTCATTTAAGGAGTATTACATTGTCTATTAAATAAAATTTATTGCATTAACCTATCATTTTTAGTTTCCGAGATTTTTAACATTCTTTAAGTGACCCGGATTCATTGCTCTCGAGTGTATATTATACACCTGACTCACTACCGTTTGCATTTATAATAGTAGAGTGATAGTAGATATATTTGGTGATATTTATTTTATTTTATTTATGCCCGAAAGGTTAGCCTTTGACCACTATCTCAATTGAAGGTGAGCGATAATGTGGTCAAAGATGTTGTTCGGCTAACCTAGAATTACTGGCTTTTAACATACCGTTAGGTGCTTGGCGACAGATTCTCTACTCGAGGGTGGTAGCTAGCCAGACGGGCATCCACAAAATACCCTACCACCATGCTGTACCGACTGCTATCGTAAGACAACAACCGGGACGAACTACGAACATGGAACGAATAAATTTTTGGTAGTAAATGAATAATAGCCTATTGCTACTGCTGGTGGGCAATAGCTCATGACTGTGCACCCGCCTTCATCATCGACCTTCTCACGTCCATCTTTGTTTACTTTACTTTCACTCAGCTGCCGAAGAAGCAATGTCATCTGTCACTTAAGGGCATCGGATATTTACTTACAATGAAACCAAGGGCCGCTTTCTGTCAATCAGCGACCAAACAGGTTTTACATTTTAAACTTGATTGACAGGGAGTTATATATTAGGAAATATACGTTTATCTAAAAACCAACAATTATATAAATTCAATTAAACAAGTTTCAGAAAAATCTGCTGTAATATGCGGTGTACTTTTATTATGTCAGAACACATTTTCTTTATGGGTACACTAGCTTTCCGGGCGCGGCTCCGCCCGCGCGTATGTCGGTTATCACGCAAAAACATTAACCTCTTTTTGCGCAGTTGGATAATAACTATCCTATGTTTTTTCCCGGGTCTCAAACTATTTCCATACCAAATTTCATTCAAATCTGTCCAGTAGTTTTGGCGTGAAAGCTTAACAGACACTCAGACAGACAGACAGAGTTACTTTCGCATTTATAATATTAGTACTGATAGTACTGATAATATGTGCCCATAAATCTTTCAGCAATAAGCTGGAAGCTTGTAATGTAGTTCATTTTATTAAAAAACGCTGTACTGTAAAGTTTATAAAATCCTGATTCGCCTTTTCGTTATTCGAACGACGATGTATTAGATTATGGGTAAACTATATATGCGTCAAAAGTAAAGTATAGATCGTCTTAAAAAAAGGAGGTTCTTAATTCGACTGTATTTTGGGGGTGTGTTACTTCATAACTCTTATCTGGGTGCACCGATTTTAAACGACTTCAAAAAAAAGAGGAGGTTCTTATTTCGACTGTAAAATATTGTTTTTGTTTTGTGTTACCTCAACTCACACTCATCTCATCATATAAAATATAAAAAAAAATATTTGAAAGCTGGTGCTTGTCATGTCCCATTTAAATTTGAGTGAGAACTGACGAGTTATCCCTAATAATGTGTATTTTAAGTTTGAAGTAATTTTTATGTTAAAATTATCTTGTGCTCTTGCGATGAAGTGTAAACATGTTATTCTTTACTAGCTTTCCGGGCGCGGCTCCGCCCGCGCGTATGTCGGTTATCGCGCGAAAACATTAACCTCTTTTTGCGCAGTCGGATAAAAACTACCCAATGTTTTTTCCCGGGTCTCAAACTATCTCCATACCAAATTTCATTCAAATCGGTCCAGTAGTTTTGGCGTGAAAGCTTAACAGACAGACAGACAGACAGACAGAGTTACTTTCGCATTTATAATATTAAGTACTGATAACAAACAAAGAAGATAATCTACATAGTTTATTATTTTTGTTGATGAACCCATTCTTTCCTGTAGGTACCATTCATTTTTTAACTGTGTTCTTTTTTGCCTTTCTAAGAAAACACAGCTATTTTTTGGGGGCGTAAAAGATTGATGGTATAATTACTTACAGAAGTTACTAAAAAAATTGTGAATAAAGATTTGGTATTGTACGAATTTTAAATCGTGCCAAAATGGAATCGAACAATTAGGTAAATCTGTATTTTTTTTTAAGTCTTATGTCTATTATATGCTACAGTGATGGAACAGGCACGAGGGTGACTTGGTCTTAAGTGGTGGCCTCTGCCTATAACAGAAGCATTTCTTCAGAAGTGACGAACAACACTGTTAACAACTTTGCTGTAAACAAGATCCCTGAGATGACATAAAGTTGTTAACTCTCATGTGCGTGTAATTTCTCCGGCACCCATACCTTTAAAATGGAAACACATCTTGGTAGTAGACATAGGTATGGGGGCAGTATTCCCCGAAAGAACTCGTTAACCAATAATTCATCTGCTACAAAATATAATGGTACGCATATGAACCATACAAAATTAACTTTCAACACACTTGTTCGTGGCGGGCTTTTAAATGCACCGATTAGTGTCATAATGTACGCACGCGTGCTTTTTTCTACTTTACCGCACTTGTGTTTTATATATAAAAATATAATAACTTTTCCACACATTTCACCAAGGAGATTGTACTTTGTTTCATTCGTTTTTCATATAAGAACAAACCAAAGAGTTTTTTACCTACTGAAGTAAAACTTTAGAAGGTTAAGTGAGCTTATAAACCTTCTTATTCACATTATTATTGCAATAAAAAGATATGTAAAGTATATTCCGATCCGTTTTGTATTGTATCTAGTACTAGGTACATATCAACAAATTGACTATGGAGAAATTAAGGTGGTTCGGTAATTTCGTCAGGGCCATCTTTATTAACGAAAACAGCGCGCTATTGATAAATATTTTTCTATCAAAATTTTCGTATTTGTTCCTCGCAAGTGTATTGAAAAACGTCGTATGACACGCGTCTGTAATGATCAACATACCACACTTGTATCATAATGTACTAAAATGTGTATTCATTAGGGTTCACCTATCTTTTTGAATCATATCTTTTTGAAAAGAGGACAGGGCCAATGAGAACAGTAGACGAAATACCTATCATATGTATCATATATACTTTTACACGTTATCAAAATTATTTTGACATTTCAGCTAAAGTGCCGTGATTTATTATAACATTTAAAGTGTAGTAGTTAAATTTAAAAATTCATACGACAAATTAAAACCTGTGTTCAATGAGGTGGACATAAGAAAGGTATCAGCAAATTAAAGTGGACTCTATCTTGGGAACGACAAGGCTCACATTGAATGCACATCAAATTATTGACGGATTAACCGCACAGTCGATAAACCAGGGTACACAAATAAATCACTTTCTGACAAACACGGACAACTTTATAAAAGTGATAATATCTCTTCATCGACAAATTGAACTTTACATGTATTTATGTAAGTATAACGCAATTTGCACCTTTATTTTCTGATATTTAAATGCTGTATCGAAAAAAGTACAGTGTAGAATAAATTGTCGGCGAAAATTCGTTAAATAACAGACCACCGAATAAGTTCACCATGAGACGATAACTCTCCAAGCATAAATAAAATTATACGTAATTACTTCAAAAAAACCGCAGGTAAAAACTTCGCTGCACTTCGATAAAAAAGCTGCGAACATGAGCTGGTATATTGAAATCCTTAATTATGTGATACGATAAAAACTGGAACGTTTATACAAACAAAGGTGAGTCTTAAGGCCTCAAAAATTACCTAATATTTTAAAATTAAAATACTGAAAAATTACATATTTTATCTACATGAAATTGATATCACTTAAATGAAAAAACCGTTGGATGCCGGGTTAGAATGTAACCCCCATTTCTTCCCCTAGGTGTCTAAAGAGGCGCCTAAAGGAAAAATACCGTGAGGTGGGAAGCAGCACCTTCTAAAGAACTGATAGCTTCAACTGCAATCCACGAGACTGACTGACTGCCAAGTGGAGATTATGGCAAATTCCCTCGAGGGAGACCGTTGAATACCATCAACCGAATGACCGGTATTATTGTTAGTGACATGTTCACGTTATTTATCGCGTACCATTAACTATCTACAAAATACTTAATATCAGTTATAATTAAAAAAAAATCTCGTCTACTTTTATTTTTATTTTATTAAACTTATCTACTTTTATTAACTGGCGGTATGCCTTTATTAACAAAATACTACGAACTACATACAATACTACGTTTATACAATAAAAAGCATTTAGACAACCCATAAGTCATTGCAGACACACAGGCAGCCCAAATGCTCCAGGCCATTACCAGTTGGCAGCGTGCCCAGCATGCTGGCAGCATTGCCCCGTTGGATTGCAATGTTTATTCGTGGCGCCAAATAGGTGCCAGTATTTTGATCACGCATCGCATTGACTAAGCTCTTTGATAAGTTTTGGTAAATACGATGAGCTCCCGGTCCCCACGGACCCAACGTCTCTACACCAAACGGCTCAAATATGTATGTAACGCATACCAAGGTTAGCATATTTGCGCCGCTTGAGCTGCTCCGCCGAAGTAACCGCGGCGCCAGCCCTGACGTTGGTATAGATACTCTTGCTTATCGAGTGATGCCTATATGTTTTTCGTTGGATCGCTCCGGCTGATCAATATGTTCAACATATGTTGTCGAAAAAAAATTTACGCCTAGAAGCTGTTGAGCCAGTTGAAAAAAGCGAGAGTAGACACGGAGCCGGTTTTAATTATGCAGATCGATCACTACACTGCCTAAATTATGACTCAATGAGCTGCAACCAAAACATAATATGCTATCGATTCTGTGACGCTTTACTAAACTTTTGACTCGTAATAAGATTCATCTTAGCACGTGATACATCACCTGCTTAAATTCTGCTCCGCTGATTTGGATCTGTCCGGAACTACTTCTCAGCTTATCATTCTTTGGCAGTTTCAAAAGTAGGTATATGTTAAAAAATTACAAATTTACAATAGGTATATGTTACTGGACACATTGTTAAGAAAACACGTATTTGTTTTTATTTACTGAATAGGCAAACAGTATAGAAACACTGTCGAAATTATTCTGGAATTCTTCCTCAAAAACATGTAGATTTTGAAATTATCTTTCAGTAAATTGCGACCATCAACTTATAATAGATCCGGATAAAAGATTTATACGTCAAATTTTCGCGTAGTTTTTGCATTTCAGACGATGTGACTCGTATAGCCAATAATTATAAAATAAATATATTTGTATAGGGCATTATTTCTCTTATAGCCCTTTTTAGGATAAACAGATGCACAGGCGAGGCGGAAGCATATAATAAGTAATATGGAACCTATACAAATAATCTACTACAGAGCTATATAAATTCAATGTAGACAGGATCTAGAAATAAGGTATAGTGTAGATGCAGTAGTAGTTTGTATGGAGGTGTTCAATATTCAATGATTCTATAAAAACCGGTACAAAACGATATCCAATGCCAATTTGACTATTGATCTGATTTCTTTGAGAATTAATGTCTCTATATCTAATGCCTACCTCGTAAAGATAAGCTATAAAATATGAAATTTACTACTTCTATTCTAGGATATACTTTGTAATGATACTTCAATATTTCAACAGGTTATAAACTGTGATAACAAAGTGCTCTGTCAATCTGGTCATGTGACAAGTTATACGTGAGCAGTATAAAAAAAATTGGGGATTTTTACAAACCTAAAAAAGGCACACCAAACTATAATTAAGTACAAGTATAAATTAATTTAAGAAGTAAAACTAAAAACCCGACTGCTCATTATTTATTTTTGTTAAAAGATTTATCGATTCCATTACAATGAATACTGCAAGTTATTATATATTTATTGAATCGTTTTTAAAGCACTTCATTTTGATACCCCACTCGATGGGTTCTGAAGAAAAAAATATGTTATTATGTATGTCAGTATGGCGTCTAAAATGGGCCAGTATGTTATTTATTTATTTTTATCTACCTAGTGTCACTTGCGCTATAAAGGCGAATCTAACGATATGTCATACATCAAAATCGGTTAAGCCATTTAGTAGAAGTGATGGTGGAATAAGAAACTCTCAAACATACATACATGAAGTCTAAAAACATAACTCTCCTTTTTTCGTGTATAAATACGACAGTTTTTAATCTGTTTACGCAAAAATCCTTTTTTTATGTGATTGAGACGGAACAAGCACGAGGCCCACCTGATGTTTAGCGGTAACCTCTGCCTACTACAGATGCATTTCGCCACAATTGACGAACTGCACTGCTTCTTTCACCCTAAGACATACAGTTGTTGAGTCTCATGTGCCTGAAATTATACTGTCATTGTAAAATGAAAACAATTCTATGCAATTGCGGGTAACATCAAGGTTAACACAGATTAGTCAAAGCAAATGAATGCCTTGACTCCGCAGAATTGTGCCTCAATGCATGGTGGTAGGGTATTTTGCGAATACTCGACTGACTAGCTATACTCAAATCAGTACTAGTAATATTATAAATGCGAAAGTAACTCTGTCTGTCTGTCAGGACCGATTTGAATGAAATTTGGTATGGAAATAGTTTGAGATCCGGAAAAAAACATAGGGTAGTTTTTATCCAACTGCGCAAAAAGAGGTTAATGTATTTGCGCGATAACCCAAATACGCGCGGGCGGAGCCGCGCCCGGAAAGCTAGTAGAGAATATGTCGCTAAGAAGTTATTAGCGTGTTCCAGCAGCTGTCTTTCAGAACCCGTAGTTCTTAGTTTGGATAGTGTTCAAAGTAATAAAAAATACCGTGATTGACTACTTCAATAAAGTTTTAATAAGATATTCCTAGATTTCAGATAAAGATAATCCACTTTAGAATCGACATAAATATCTACTTAATACAGTAGTTCTGACTATTTCTTAACTTGGACATATATCATTAGTAAGGGTTCGCAGTATTTCATTCGACAATCAGCCAGCAGAACCGGATTTTAAATATGTTTTTTATTTGATTGCACCTTTTAGATCGTTAGATTTCTGATAAGCTAAACATAGATTCTACAATAGTTACCTACCCTAAACTAGTATTTTCTGGTCTGCAGGCTTAACTTCGCACCAGTTATGTAATCATTATTAACCAACCCGTTTTATAATTGCTTCAGATCAAACCTTTTAATATTTATTCTGTTGTCCCTATTTATTTTTTAATCTGCAGACTCGATGTTAGTTTTTAAATTTATAATTATCAGCTGGTGGAAGTTATTGATGCCGTAGCTGACGATGATAGGAATTTGTACGGATTTTAACCTTATTACTTCGGAGAATATGTCCAAGAACTATATTATGTATTAATAAACCCATTAATATGATATTTTATTGTGAATTTAAGATGAAATTTCTTAAAAAAAAGCTGGATAAGACTAGAAAAAAGAAATTAGGATCTTATTAGGCTTAAATGATTTTAATACTTAACTAATTTTATATGAAAGTTTGATCAAAAATGGATGACACTTCAAATGATGGCAAAAGATCAAACATTCAAAATGTTCTGCGTAGGTACGTATTGAACTTTGTTTTTTATCAGAACATTTATCGTATGCCAAGCAAAGGGATCGTTACTTATATTATATATACATAGACATCCATTTTCAGGTCTCAATAGAGGTCGAAAAAATATAACAAATATTTTTGAAAAAGGTGTGATTGGGGGTACAAAACTTCCAAACTCAGATCTCCTCTAAGAATGTCTTCGTCTATAAAACCCAATAACTTTTCAACATGAGAATCGAACTCAGAAGCTACGGTTGACGCCACTTGACCAATGTACTTCGAATATTTGTTTATATGCCTTTTTTTACAATAATTCGTAGTATTTTGTTATCAAAGGCATACCGCGCCTTTATTAACAAAATACTACGAACTATGTCCAATACTACAGCGATTACAATAAAAGCATTTAGACAACCCATAAGTCATTGCAGACTCACAAGCAGTCCAAATGCTCCAGGCCACTACCATTTGGCAGCGTGCCCAGCATGCTTGCCTCGTTCGTTGAGCCAAATAGGTGCCAGCATTTTGATCACGCATCGCATCGACCAAGCGCTCTGATAAGTTTAAATAACATAATTTAATTAATAATTGAAAATATTAGATAGGTGCCAACTTACATTATTTTAGTTATTAGCTAATTAAAAACAAGTTTTATATCTGTTTGTATTAATTAGATTTAGTAATTTGAGTAGGTACATATTATAATTATCAGGTGGTGCTTATACTATCATAATCAAACTAGGCCCATACTAGGCTCCCTGTACTAGTGTGTATATTACTATATAAATTTAGTTTATACGACTAAATGTATATTGTATTATTTTCAATTATCAGTTTTAGCACGGTAATGTTATATATACAGTATCTTAACTCGGCTCTGTCGTTGAAATAACTACCTACAGGCGCGCTGTACGTAAACATGCGGTAGGAAAGCTCCAGGTGCTACCAGCCTCCAGTATTTTAATTACATTTGCCTACTTTGTGTTTCCATTTCGTTTTGTGATTGTGAATATACTTTTATTACATAAACAAATAAAATTCTTTGTGAAATTAACAGCAAGTGTTCACTAAAAATGCGTGTTGTTTTTTGACTAGTAGGTAGATTTATTTTAAAAAAAAACATGTTTATATTTGAATAAAATATCAGTCTTAAAAATTTGCGGCCGAAAAATATTTGTGAGACGTACGAAATGCTTTATTATTAAATTTTAAAGTATAAAAAATCCGCATTCTAATATAGCCTTATAACTACCTGTTTCACTCGTGTCAATCACTTTCCTTTACTCTATTCACTTTTTTTATTAAGAGATGCATTTTTTTCTGAGGATTAAAGGAAATACTTGTCCATTAAAAAGACACACATTATGTACCGTCAACTATAGAATATAAAATAATTTTACTTACTAGTAAGTAAAATTATTTTATATCCTTTCGGTTTCCAGGATATCTAAAAAAAGTTATTGACGAATTAATGCAACCAAAAACAGCACAATATATCCTACTCGTCATATTAAATATGTAATATGTACATAAACTTATTTTTAGTGAAAATATCGCGCGTTTATTGTTAAAAAAATAACACACCGTTCTTTCGTCACTGCGGACAGACGAAACTGTCTGCGTACCGAGCGCGGGCCGAGATCGAGGCGCGTAGGTACAACTCGCGTTTCGTCCGTTTCTATGAAGTTGAAATACTGTATAGATAACATAACCGCGGTTTTAGTGTTTCGTGTAGGTATTAACAATTAACATAAATTAATGTTAGAATCTACAATAAATAATCATAAAAGTCAGTCCGTTAAAATCAGACATAATATCAAGTAATGGGAACAATAGATTACGTGCCATTAATGCAAAGTGAATTGCAAAATAGCTTATGATCGGCTCAGATGCTCATAAAATATTACAAAGTTATAAAACGGTCATAATTTAATTTAAATATCATTATTGTCTTATATTATTACAATACTTTTATATGCGATTAACTTTTATAAATATCTCCCCAGTTTTTGGAAGGATAAAAAGTAGTCTTAGTTAACTTTCTTGGTACCAAAAATCACGCTGATCTGCTGCTCCGTGCGTGTTAGCTTGAAAGAAGGAAGGAAGGACAACCCAATAAACTAACAAACCGATAAACAGACAGTTTCGTATCAGTACTATATTATACTATAATATTATAAATGCGAAAGTAACTCTGTCTGTCTGTCTGTTACGCTTTCACGCCAAAACTACTGGACTGATTTGAATGAAATTTGGTATGGAAATAGTTTGAGACCCGGGAGAAAACATAGGATAGTTTTTATCCAACTGCGCAAAAAGAGGTTATTGTTTTTGCGCGATAACCGACATACGCGCGGGCGGAGCCGCGCCCGGAAAGCTAGTATAAAATAAAGTGAGAATTTACATTCCTAACTTTTAAGAGCCCTTATTCCAGCAAAGCCATTTTACAGCCGTCTTCTCAAGGCTGCTGCAGCTAAAGTATAAAAGTTTTTGTTTTTTAAATGATGCAGGAAGAAAGTTTATTGCTTTTTTAATGGAGTGCATTAACCAAAACAATAAAAAAAAAACAACTGAAAACCGACAAAATTTTTTTTACCAACTCATGTTTTCATAAATTTCTTCATCAGTGTGAACAGTCTTTTTATCGAAGAAAAATTATTCGTTTCACAGATTGAAAAATATCAGTAAACCAATTATATTACCACCAATGGACTGCATTAATAACATTTTGATAAATATATGTTACAACTGAGTAAATAAGGGATTGAAAGGGCACTTTTGGCACAAAAATACCATTCAAATTTCTTGTTATTTCTACAAAATCTAGTATTTTATCAAATAAATAAATATGCAATTCATTAGTTGAAGTTTTTATTTAATAGATAATAATATTTTGTCGTTAATTTAGTGAAAAATTTATTTTATACAATTTTTTCAATGACCTATAAATTACGGAACACAACGCCTTGCATCTCTAGGAGACGGAGGTATAAGGCGCTTTTCGCCTTCTACGCCTGTCTCGGGAGAAGTGCCTTGGGCACTTCTCCCTCCCGGGCTATTATAGGGCCAGGCCCTCGCCCAAAACCCGGTGGAGCTGGACGACCGCACAGGCGGTAGCCAGCATCTCTGTCCTCCCTAAACAACAAACAACAACCTTGCATCTCAATTTGCGCCTAGCGCTCGCGGAGGGAGCACGTATCGCTGCTCGTCCCGCGCCCTACACGTGCCGCAACTACGGTGCGCAATGAAAATATAGCGTGACCGAGTTGTTTTGATCTATGCGTATGCTTTTATGTATATGTAAAGGTATTTTTGTTGAGACCATGCCTTTTTCATTATTAACTAGGATTTATTATTACCTGATCGGAATTGAATTTTTAACCGACTTCCAAAAAAGGAGGAGGTTCTCAATTCGTCTGTATTTTTTATGTTTTTACCTCAGAACTTTTAAAAGGGTGAACCGATTTTGAGTATTATTTCTTTTGTTTGAAAGCTGATGCTTGTCGTTTGGTCCTATTTAAATTGCATCAAAATCAGTCAAGTCGTTTTTGCGTTACACTCCAATAACTGAAAAGTATTTACCTATCTTGATGATATATTCATTGACAATCGATATCGTAAGTAGCAAGGGTAACTAAAAAATGGATTTTTTTTTAACCAAAAAATGGAACCGACTTTTTGGTTTTTGCCATAGTAAAAAAATTTTTACCATAAAATAGAACCGACTTCAACACCCAAAAGTGTGAAATAACTTGTCAAAGTCGGTACCATGCGCACAATATTGTGATTATAGGTACTTTTGAACTAGCATGGTACTGACTTCAACATGTTATTTCACACTTTGGGTGTTGAAGTCGGTTCCATTTTATGGCTAATTTTTTTTTACTATGGCAAAAACCAAAAAGTTGCGTGGTTGCTATATATAAGAAAAAAGTTTTTAAAAAAACTTGAAACTAGCTAGAGGCTAAAATGTATTTTTTTTCTTATTTGTTCTTTATTTTCTTTTATATTAGGTATTAACTTGGCCAAACAGATGGTAAAAATTTATTACTTCGCTTTCACGAAGTAATAAATTTTTACAAGTCTTTTACACGAAATAATTTGCCATCAAAAAGCACGATCTATGCCTCTAAGAAATAATTTTATTTAAGGCAAGACTATCTAACGGTCTGTACCGTGTACTGATTTGGTTAAAAATAAAAGATGTTTATAATAATATAGACGTTATATATTTTATTAAACAATTAGTACCGACCCTGAGTTAGGATTTAAGACTTCTATATTAAACGCACTTTATTTTCTTTCCGTAGCGACCACTAAAGCCGCTCCGCCAACGGGGCAGTTATACAAATATAATGAACCAAGATATGCATGCACAAAGCAGGTATACAAACTACAAAACTAAGTTATTTGCCTATATACAATGATGGTTAGAAGTACATAATCGAATATAGATACCTACACAGTAGTCCATTGAAATGTTACAATTTAAGACCGAATATTGCATTTCTTAGAGGGCGCAATTTTACTTTTGAGAGATATGTGGGTGGTCCATAGAAGCTTAACCTCAAGTTTGTAGGGTCGCCACCCTTGTCCTCCGGCCGCCATCTTGGAAGAAGGGGTGAAAACACTTATTTCGCGATATCTTGGAAACTATGCGTCTTACAAAAAATTCTACAGCATATAATTTGCAAATTATTTTGCCTACAAATATGATAATATAACTTTTTGCCCTAAATTCAAAATTTAAGAAGTTATAGCCAAAAAGTGTGCGAAAATGTTCATATATTTTTTTTGCTCTATAACTTTCTTTTTCTCATTTTACAAAAAAGATACCTCAGACCAATCTTGTTTATATGTATCATTTGAGGATTTTTTTTATGATTTTTTAATTTATTTCATTTAAAACACTTACAGCGCTACAAAGTTGACCAGGTTCATCAATGCTCATGGGAATCCGGTCAAAATGTAATGTTTAAATTATATTTTTCATATCTTTAAAAAAAAATCGTACAACTTCACTTATTCATACCTAACTGTTTTCCTTACCATATAACTTACCGAAGGATAAGCAGGTAGAAAAGGTCTGAGTTACCATTTGGGGATAAAGGAACATCTGCCTGCTACGACTATTATTATTATACGCAGGCTTAGCTGTTTCTTCTACCTCAGTTTATTCTCTTAGTTGTGCTACATTTTTTGTTACGTGTAAACGTGTTGAAAATTGTGGATATTATTTTCAGTTAAATCAATTAAACTGCGGGTTTCGGAAAAAACATCCTCAAAACATCATCTACAATATTGTTCTGGGGTAATTTTTTTGTAAAATGTATAAAGAAAATTATAGAGTAAAAAAATATATTTTTGCTTATAACATCTTTAATATTTAATTAAGGGCACAAAGTTATATACGTACCATATTTATAGGCAAAACAATTTGCTACAAATTATTTCCTAACGAATATTTTGTCAAACGCATCGTTTCTGAGATATCGCAAAATACGTGTTTTCACCCCTTTTTCCAAAATGGCGGCCGGGGGACACGGGTGGCGACCCCACAAAATTGAGGTTAAGCTTCTTCTATAGACCCCCATACATGTCTCAAAAATAAAATTGCGTGCTCTAAAAAAGTCAAAGCTCATGTAACTTTTCAATGGACTATAGTTATAGGTGTGATAATGTTAGTCAATGAGAGGTTTATAATTGGGTTCATTTAAGTCTACTTTCTATGTAAACTGTAAAGATGGGAAATGAATTTACAAAGTTACATAACATTCCACATTATTTATCAAAAATAAATAACACTTCAAAAAGGATCAAAATGTTTTATTCCATGCGATATCGTCTTTGACCGCTCGATCCTTGCTAACGGTGTGCTCGTGTGCGCCGCGCTACGATAAATGCCTAAATTTGAACGATAGCGCAAGGCGTAAAGACTCTTAAATCTAGATAGGAAAAAGTTAAATTTAGGTTAAATAATAATAAAAACAGTGAATTACATATTTACTCTCTACTTTTAACCAAATTCCAAATAGGAGGAGATCCTCAATTTGACTATTTTTTTTTTTGAAAGGTTTGTGACGCGATTACTCCAACAATTATGAACTGGTTTTAATGATTATTTTTTGTTGGATACAGTAAACCTCCAAATCGACCTCATATAAATTTCATCAAAATCGATTGAGTACGTAGTTCTAAAGTTATAGTCAAGTAAATACATTTTTCTATTTACGTACCTGGATGATTTGATGGCAATTGTAACATTTGTTAGTAAACAGTACCGTACCATCATCGGTACCGACTTCAACAAATTATTTCATAATATATAGTGTTTTCAGTTGGTGACGTTTTATTATTTTTTTAACCTACTTAAAACTAAAGGAGGAGGTTCTCATTCGTCTGTTTTTTTATGTTTGTTACCTCAGAACTTTTGACTGGGAGAACCGATTTTAATCATTCTTTTTTTTAACGTTGATGCTTGCCTTGGTCCCATTTAAATTTCATCAAAATCGGTCGAGCCTTTTTGAGTTACCTACACTCCAATAACTGAAAATTAATTTCCTATCTTGATGATATATAGGTCACTAAAAAGGGTGAAAAATACAAAAAAAGGAACCGACTTCAACACTCAACAGTATGAAATAATTTGACGAAGTCGGTACCAAGCGCACAATATTGTGATAATAGGTACTTTTAAACTATCATGGCATCGACTTCAACAAGTTACCTATTTCACACTTTTGATTGTTGAAATCGGTCCCATTTGTAGATTTTTTTTTGTTTTGATCGTGTACCATATTCACGCACATAGACCATAAATTATCAGGATCTAAAGAATCTAGTTGATACTAATTTGATACGAAGCATCTTATTTAAGGTATAAGACAGATTCTTTGAACTAATTAACTGCAAGCATTTCGCCAGAAAAGGCAGGTAAGCAATAAAATTTGTTAGTTGGATTTTAAAAAACCAAAATGGCATAAATTGTTCAATAAGAATCTGGATTGAAATTAAAACGGTTAGTTAGGATTTTAGGAAAACTACCAATGAAATAATATGACATTATTGGTGCTGTCCTTAGAAAATAGGAGTTATTTCAGTCCTTACGTAGCGAAAATGGTTGGTAACAAAAACTTTTCGCTCTCAACGAAGCTTTTTTTTTTATTTTATTATGCCCGGTAGGTTAGACTTTGACCACTATCTCACCTGATGGTAAGTGATGATGTTAACCTAGAATTACTGGCTCTCAAGGACAGCTGCCGGAACACACCGTTAGGTGCTTGGCGACAGATTTTCAACTTGAGGGTGGTAGCTAGCCAGGCGGGCATTCGCAAATGCCATCCTAAGACAACAACCGGGACAGACAGCTTAACGTGCTCTCCGAAGCACGGAAGCGCTCAGTAGTAATGTCACCAGCTGTCACCCATCCAACTCCTGACCGCGGCGGACGTTGCTTAACTTTGCTGATCGATTCAAGATGGCCACACCTTAGGGCCCGCCTAGATAGATAGGTACTATTTAAGGTAGAAGATCTGTCGCCAAGCATTTAAAGTTGTATGGTAGCAGCTGCCTTTTTTTTAAATCTTCGAACACATTACCGTTAAGGCTAAATCAAAATCAAACGTATCAGCAATAAATAACCAAAGTTCAATAAAAAAAACCGACATCAAATAGAAATTATTCTTAAAGAAAAATGCACTGAAAAGTTAATAAATTATTGCAGCAACCACGATAAATGTTCTGTCATTTAATGAAGAGTTTCATTGCATGTCCACATAGAACTTAATGAGAACAAATTCTAGCTTAGCGTGAACACTTCCTCGACTACATCATCACTTACCATCAGGTAAGATAGTCGTCAAAGGCTAACCTATCAGAAATAAATAAAATAGGTCGCATGAAGGGTTCCGTACAATTAGCTATACAACATTAGACTTCATATTTTTATCTTTTTTTGTTTTAACGTGCGCCAGTCCGACTCGCACTTGGCCAAGTTTTTGTATCTGTTGTTATAGCGGCAACAAAAATACATCATCTGTGAAAATTTCAACCGTCTAGCTATCACCGTTCTTGAGATACAGCCTGGTGACAGACGAACGGACGGACAGCGAAGTCTCAAAAATATCACCAAAACTAGAAAGGGACTTCCTTGAAATATTTCGAAGCTCTTCCAAGCCATAGTATACAGATTTTTTGGTCATTATACATCGACACAAAAAATATTAGAACATCATCAATGTAGTCGAAGCCAATTAAATACGCTTTATTAGTAATAACTCAAATCTTTCCTGTCAGATCTCACTCAAATTTAAATGGGATCACATGACAAGCACCAGCTTCGAATAAAAAATCATCAAAATCAGTATAGCCTATAAAAATATATAAGGTAACACACACAAAAAAAAATCACTCTAATTGAGAACCTCCACCTTTTTTGGAACCAAGTTAAAAAGAATACGTATACCTATACGAGAAGCCTTTGTAAGGTGCAACTAAATGACTATAGTCTAATAATATGCTAGAATAAACTCCTTGAAAAATACCACCAGATGTAGTTGAAATAGTTGGAACGATCCGATTCCTATACGCGAGTAACACCTATTATACTCATAAAGATGAAATCAGTCGAACAAACCAGTCATTTTTTTGTGCCACAACGAAACATTAATTTATTACTCTTAAGTACAATCTGATAGCTTCCAAGAATAAGTTAAAGAACTTAATTTAAAAGGGGTGGGGTTCACCAAATAAAGTTGAGCGTCGTATCGTTTTAAATTCGTAGTAAAGACACCTGTTACTCTTGACACAAGGCAAAGTTATGACATAAACTGTGAACTAGGGTCAATAATCATTATCAACTAGTACCCTTAGTCCACGTATGTAGAGTCGGTATAATAAGAGATGTCTAATAATACATAGGTAAACACACGTATTGTAGAAAGTTTGTTGTATTCCACTCTGATGCCACAATCGGATCCCATGCCGTTTATTTATAGAATAAAATTCCGGACTGACCTCGAATCTATTTTCCGTTCCGGTCTTATCCCACTCATTATTTTATTGCCATGACTTAATAAGATCTCGGGTGTGGCTGCATCACTTACATGGTTAACTATGGTATGCTGTTCATTCTATTTATTATTTTAGTTTCCTTTTAGGAAATTCCACATGAGGATAGTCATGAACTCATGGAAGGTAGTCAGAAGTTAAGTCAGCACAACATGTGCCACTAAATCTATTGGCTATCATCTCTCACACCTATCGTAGACATATCATTATTTGCAAAGGCCAATCATCACATCACATCAACAGCAGGAACCACCGTCAAATGTTTGTCAAAATCACCTCGTTGGCAGACGTTTGGGGATTGCAACGTCAGATGACAGTTCTTCAGAAAGCGCTACTGCCCACATCCTGATATTTTTCCTATCGTCGCCCCTAACGACTTACAAAAGTAAGATATCGGAGTGTGCAACTCTAGCCCCACAAGGGCGAAAAGACCAATATTATTTGCTATTGCCGTACCTACTATAAACTTTTAGAGTTATTAATCATTACACTCAATGAAAAAATGGTTTATTTCAACGTTAATTAAAATTATAAATAACAGTGTACAGTCGGCACTTCTCAGAACTTAAATAAGGAACATTTATCAACTTTCATGTTATATTTATTTATATAACGTAAATTGACACTGACAATTGATGGACCAATTAAATGCACGAAATTGTTTCGTTTTTATTAGCCAAGGGGCAGATAAGAAGGCAATTATTCACAATAAAACGGAGCATAAAAATATAAATGTTGCAAAATATTATGTGAATTACACCACAGGCGAGTTTATCCTTGAAAATAATTGACACTAACAAAAAACATTTTGTAGCAATTAGGCATTTTCAGAAAATCTTCGTGTTTCGTGCAGACAATTTATAAAAACAACTAAACAACGTGGCACGTATATTCGTTTGTATAGTTATAAACCTATCTAAGTAACCTATTATAATGTCATCAACTGACATTAGCTTGGTCAAGCCAGTTCTGATAAATTATGATAAGGATGTGGAATGATATTAAGTTTTTTTAGTAAAATATCTTTAATGGGGGTTTATTGAAAAGTAGATGGGATGAGGTACGCGGTGTTTATTACGCACCGTAAATAGTTATTTGTGATGCTAGTTTACAATAGTTATTTGTGATGCAAGGGGCAAAGTTATTATTTTTATTGAAACCTGAGGAATCGAAGGATTCTAGAATTCAAAATATAGAACCATGGAAGTACCCAATGTTTCAAAGGCACGAGACCTAAAATAAATTTGGGAAATACACATTGGATAATGTGTATTTCCCTACAGTGGGAGGAAATGTTGTGTATTTCCCGCAAAGCAAAATTCTAAGTGCAAGAAAAACAGCTTAAATATGTTGTACTCGTAAGTTTGCGTTAATTGGTGATAAAAATTAGAATTATTAAAGTGAAATGATTTTCCTGGAATTTTTATAGAGGTTTGAAATTCAAAAATCTTTTCCAAGCTAGCTAAAAGCACTTTCCACGCAAATTTCCAGTAAACACCACTTTTCCGAACTGTGAAATGGAAAAATATTAAAAACTGACTAAGACTCAGGTGGACTCACGCTGGGAATCTCGAGTTCAATAAAACAATATATATTAATTTACACAAAACTTAAAAATCAATTCAATCTTTAGCCCAGGCATGCTTGGCAACGTGACCACGATGACCTTATCCCTCTCGCGGACTAAATAGCGAGCAGTGCAGGTCAACTAGTTTTAAATAAAACAATCTCAAATCAAACAAGGTATTGTTCTTATAAGATAAAAACTCAGTGATCAACATTAGTGCTGAAGGTCAATAAATATTACAAAAAATACAAGATGCACAGTGTCCACATGCTGTGAGTGTGTCCAACTGCACTCACTGGAAAAACCTGTCCAAAACTGGTAACGATTGTTTGTCACAGAATTCAGAACTAGAACAAGTCTTACTCTAAACGTGCATTAGGAATTCTATTGTGTAAGTTTTGGCTTATTTCGATATTAAAGCCCACATAAAGATTTTATATCCCCGAAAGGAGAGCAGAGTTATCTAAGCACTTACCTTTTGACAAATACTAATTGGTGAGCCATCAAATAGGATAATTTTACTAGACGCCGTGCTACCATTGAAAATGTCTTTGTCAGAAAAACTTAATAACTCTCAAATTAAACTTTCCAAACGCGAGCTTGGATCTCGCTGAAGGCTATTAAGGGGGGATTTGCCCCCCCATTTGTGTGGATCTCCACACTGGGCATGCATAATGAACGTCGTGACTCGGTCTTGGCTGGTATTTATTATTTGTTTTTCAACGTTATGTACCAAATTTAACGCTTGTTCTTTTGGCTTTTTTATTCTACGAAAACAGACATAATTATCGTACCTGCTCACAAAATTTCACGAAATTCGCTTGAGAAATGCGACTTGTAGAAAGAATCACTGGAAATCTGGACAGACGTACGAAAGTATTTTTGCTATTGTTGAAACGTAGACGCGTCGCTCGCTTTTCAGGTCCACTTGGTCGATGGTCGTGTTTACGATGAAGCAAAAACAACAAATGAGACATTTAAGGTGTCTACACTGTGTAGTGTACGGAATAATGTGTACTACTATTACTGAATCCTTAATGACATATGTAAATGTCCTCAGGTATTTATCCCATTTGGATATTCGATAACAATATTTGGTAACCTACACGGTTGTGCACGAAAAGAGCCTCCCCGTGTGACGTTTTTCACTATCAACGTCCGGCGTACCCTGGGCAGCCAGACTCGCGCCATCTTTCTGGCTGGCCAATCTTTTCTCCACGGCACATGAGCGACTATCAAAAACTGCCCTCATCAGGGCTCCCAAAACGGTCCTTCTCAGGACCACCTAAAAGGTTCTTTTCAGAACCAGCCCTGACTGTCATTACGATCAACATCGAAGGATTCTCGGATGACAAATCAGCACTTCTATCAAAGCTGTGTCAGAGGCATTCGTGCGACGTTATGTGTGTTCAAGAAACGCACCGTGGTTCTGAACAACCTAGACCACTAATAGTCGGTATGGTCCTTATTGCTGAAATTGAGCATAATAAATATGGGAGCGCAGTGTTCGCAAAACCAACCATCAAGGTTCTTTCAGCAGATTGCAGCTGCGAAGGATCGATTGAATTTATCACTGTCGACCTTGGCAATTGTACCGTGACCTCCGTCTATAAACCTCCTAACATTGACTTCAAATTCAAAAAAACGATCAACTTTGATAATCACCCAACCAAAATAGTCATAGGTGACTTCAACAGCCATAGTACTAGCTGGGGCTACGCCACTAGCGATGCTAACGGAGAAGCTGTGGAACAATGGGCAGACTTGCATGATCTAGAACTAGTACACAGCGCCAAATTACCTGCATCATTTTACAGTCGCCGTTGGCATAGAGGATACAACCCGGACCTTGCCTTCTGCACCGCTAACATTAGACCGCAATGTACCAAGCGTCTGTGTTCTCCAATACCCAAAACACAGCACAGGCCTGTGATGATTCAGGTGGTAGCGGCTGTGGTTCCTACGGAGGTCCCATTCAAGAGAAGGTTTAATTTTGCTAAAGCGAACTGGACTGACTTCTCTGAGAAAGTTGATCAAGAGCTGCTCCGTATCCCACCGGAACCCGTGAATTACGACAGGTTTGTAGAAGTAGTGTGGTCGGTGTCCCGCTTGTGTATACCTAGAGGTTGCCGCACTTCATACGTTCCAGGACTAACATCAGAGGCCTCTTGTCTTTACAGGGAATATGAGACTCATTTCTCGGAAGACCCTTTTTCCGAACAGACCATCCTAATTGGAGAAGAGTTGTTGAAGGTGTTGTGCGAAAGCCGCAAGGAAAAATGGATAAACACTATCACGAACATCGATTTGACGCACAACAGTAAAAAAGCTTGGTCTACAATTCAAAAGCTCACTAATGACCCACCTGCTCCAACACAACCAAGCCAAGTTACAGCTAACCAGGTAGCTCATCAGCTCATTCTGAACGGGCGACCTCCACGGAGACTTGAAAAAACACGAAAGGCACCTGAGATTCAGTCACAAGCATGCAATAATATCAGCAGACCCTTTACTCTCACTGATATCATCGATGGCATAAAAGCACTCAAAAATGGTAAAGCTGCTGGCCTTGATGACTTAACAGTCGATCAGCTAAAGCATTTGGGCCCTGTGGCTGTCTCTTGGCTGCTTTCTCTTTTTAATTTATGTTTGTCTGACGCAAAAATTCCCCGGTTATGGAGGAAATCGAAGGTTGTGGCTTTGCTCAAGCCTGGCAAGCCTTCCAGTGACCCAAACAGCTATAGACCAATTTCTCTCCTCTGTCATACATTTAAACTCTTTGAACGATTGCTACTTAATCGCCTTACAGACGCCATCGATCCCAAACTCATTCCTGAACAAGCTGGTTTCCGTCCAGGAAAGTCATGTACCAGCCAAGTGCTTAATCTCACCCAGCACATTGAGGATGGATTTGAGCGAGGTTTGGTCACTGGTGCGGTTTTTGTCGATTTGTCAGCAGCTTATGACACAGTTAACATAAGAAAACTGTTGTTCAAGGTTAGAAGGATGACTAACGATCCTACTTTTGTGTCGTTGCTGAGCGAGTTACTCCATAACCGACGATTCCAGGTCCATCTTCACGCCCAAAAGAGCAGGTGGCGACCTCAAAAAAATGGATTGCCCCAAGGTAGTGTACTTGCGCCACTTCTTTTTAACATCTACACTAATGACCAGCCCCATTCCCCTCACACGCAGCGATACATCTATGCCGACGATCTTGCGGTTACCTGCCAACATAAGAGCTTTGATGTCGTGGAAAGAACACTGAATCTAGCCCTAATGGACTTGAAAGTTTACTACGAGCAAAATGCCCTCAGGCCTAATCCTAGCAAAACACAGTCAAGTGTTTTCCACTTACGAAACCATCAGGCCAATAAGGTACTTAAAATTAACTGGGATAAGGCTCCTATTCAGCACTGCAGGTTCCCAAAATATCTCGGGGTGACACTGGACCGCTCACTAACGTATAAAACCCACTGCAGAAACACAAAGCAAAAAGTTAGTTCCCGCAACAACCTAGTTCGTCGCCTCACCTCAACCAAGTGGGGAGCAAACCCTACAGTGCTACGTACTACAGGTTTAGCTTTGTGTTATTCAGCAGGTGAGTACGCGTGTCCGGTGTGGGCAAGGTCTGCCCACGCTAAGGAGGTGGATGTGGGGCTCAATGAAACCTGCCGCATTGTATCGGGTTGTCTCAAACCTACTCCAGTCGGTATGCTGTATCCCCTGGCAGGAATCCCCCCACCGAGTGTACGCAGAGAGGTTGCCTGCTCCATAGAAAAGCAAAAACAGGAGCACGACTCGAGACACCCTCTTTACGGGCATTCTCCTGCCAGACGCAGGTTAAAGAGCCGAAACAGTTTCATGAGGAAGGTGCAGCCTACCGACCGCAGGCCCTCCGATATTAGGTGCGAACTATGGTCTGCAAAATACCCGCAAAACTTGTACGTCCCTCCTAGTGAAAACCTACCTCCGGGTTATAAAGAGCCGTGGCCGACCTGGAAAAGCCTTAATAGGCTCAGGTCTCAGGTTGGTCGAAGCAGAGATAACTTAAGCAGGTGGGGTTTTATACATAACTCAGACACCAGCTGTGAATGTGGGGAACCTCTGCAGACCATGTCACACCTTATGACATGTACCGCGTGCTCGACTATCTGCTCACGCGATGATTTGCTCGAAGCCAACCACAACGCAATCGAAGTGGCTGTTTTCTGGTCAAGTAAAATATAATATAAAGGTCGCGCCGACTCGAAAGAAGAAGGTAACCTACAAATTAGTACAGAACTGTAACCACACTATAGTACTCTGCCTTGATGTGATAATAAATGCAAGATAAGTATATTCTGTTGTCTTAGGTTTTCGCGATCACCCCGTGACCCCGATCACTGCAAAGTGTTTGAAACGTCGGGACAAAAACAATGACAAGTGTACGCGATTTAAACCGTTTAAAGTGGTTAATTACTAGAATTCTATGCAGAAATCATAACGATAATTTGATGGCTGCTTGGGAAATCTGGTCACTTTTGTACGGGCCAAAAATCGATACTTGGTAAGAAAATAATAGTTTCTTCATATTACCTCATGGAAGTCATTGGGTTTTGTGCACACAAAGAGAGGCCGAAAATCACTTGTGTTTCTTTGGTTGCGTAGTGCGTGTTCTAATCATCGAACAGAACAAACCATCAGTTCCTGAGAAGACGCTGCTGCCCACCTCCACTTATTTTACCTTTAGTCGCCTCTTACGGCACCCACATGGAGAAACGGGGAGATGACATGCTATCCCGGCACTCCACGGGCTATGGATCAATAATAGACCAAAATCATTCTTCCTAAGGATATTATCATCCTAAGTTAAGAGATATATAACAAGGCTTACCCCCTTTTACAATTAAAACCAGGTCATTCCATTTTTCAGTCTCGTTCTTTCGTAATGTGTTCTTTCTGTTACCGCCATACTTCCATTCAACGCATTTTGTTTGCATTAGGTTCGTCAATTAGCTGTCACTTTCTTTCATATGACATATTGGCCAATTGAGCGATCTCCTGTCTCTTTTCCCCCTCCAATCCAGTGTCCACCACGATGCACCTAACGCTGCGGAGGCAGTTGCCCTTGAAAGACAGTCTCAATGACGATCTATCGTTGACCGCATCTCAGTATTATATTTAATTTAACCTACCGCAAGTACCTACGTGAACGTATAATAGATTTATTGAAAATCTTATTGTGAAAGTTGAAGTGTGAAATTATCAGTGTTTCTGTGCTGCGCAGCCAGGACTTCCAGTGCGTGAGGTGAAGGAGCCTGCTGAACTATCTAGAAGGTGCGTGGTTTTCCATTCTTCCTCTTACCTTACGATCGCTCATGGCCAGGATATGTCTATACATTTGTGGAATTGTTCTTGTAATCAGTGACCTAGCGAATTAACAAAAAAAAGATACAGTCCACTTAAATTATTAACGCCATAAAGCCTTCGGGCACATAACGCTTCCCGCTAGCGGTCATATAAATTTTTGGCCGCTACACTTTCAATTAGTTACTTTATTGATTATAATCATTAACTGGTATGGACAGGAAAACGAGTTAGGTTATCTCGACCGTGATATTTTGAATGTATTACGAAGATGAAGTCTAATTGAAGTTTAATGTCTCTTAACTCTCATTTCGCGATATCGAATTCTGGACCCGGATTTTATGGCTTATGATAAGCAGAGTGCAGTTTGAATTTAAACAAATTAAATGCTGATTTAAAATAGCAGTGAATTGATGTATAGAATTTTTAGGTATAAAAATTGTCACCTGTGTGGGATTATGTGGGGCTCCCACATAATATCCCAAATAGATACAAAAAAACGTGCCCAAAATAAAAAAATAAATACATAGGATTTTCTCTTAGCGCGCGATAAGTAAACGATATCAATGCAATTAAATACGCAAAGGAAAAATAACTGGCCATGTGCGAGTTGAGCCTCGCTCTTTTAGGGTTGCCCGTATAATAAAAAATAATATCCCGTAAAATTTTATATAGAATTAAAATCGGCGTTTTCAGTAATTGATGGTACCAAAATTGCACATTCCTAACTAGTTTAATTTTTGAGATAGACCTCGTAACATGTATCAGTACTATAATATTATAAATGCGAAAGTAGCTCTGTCTGTCTGTCTGTCTGTTTGTCTGTCTGTCTGTCTGTCTGTTACGCTTTCACGCCAAAACTACTGGACCGATTTGAATGAAATTTGGTATGGAGATAGTTTGAGACCCGGGAAAAAACAAAGGATAGTTTTTATCCGACTGCGCAAAAAGAGGTTAATGTTTTCGCACCATAACCGACATACGCGCGGGCGGAGCCGCGCCCGGAAAGCTAGTGGTCTATAATTTAAAACTTTGTAGGCCGCGCTTCAATTTTATATTTAGCTAAAAAAAATATGGTTACTGTCTCAAGTAGCTATTCTAAAATAATTTTAAAAATTTTATAGCCAATAACTCATCATTGGATCAACGTTTTTTTCAAAATATTAAAATTGTAGGTTTTTAACTCTTTCGTTATTTGTCACTGATCGAGTAGGTGTAGAATATATTTACATTAATAAAGTTATATGTAGTAACGATTCTATGTTAGTACTTAAGTACATTAATACGACGTTATCTATTCATATATCTATATATATATTTTAAAGCTTGTACTAACCAAGAGGATATGGACTTTTGTGTTACGAAAATTAGTAACGAGTTTGTCTCTCAATAACTACATTTTGAATATATATAACCCCAAAATGTGTTAAGAGTTTGGCAAACAATCGTCAATTCTCGCAAAAATGAGAATCTATTTAGCGTCTTAACTGTTTGTAAACATATATTTTTATACATTACTACTAAGTAATGCTGAAGCCGGATCCTTGTGCTTACTACATTAGTTACCTAATATAATATAAACTTGAAAGTAAGTTGAAATATTTTTACAATTGGTTTTAAAGAAGTTGAATTTGGTAAATATATGATAGCTAAGCCAATAAATAAGTTTTATTTACAGTAACTGTCCTTCAAACAGAATGACACACTAAAATTCTACACTAAAACCTGAAGAGAGCTCCATTATATGCCAATATTGAATGAAATGAGCATACTAATAAACTCCATTTCGTTTATCGCCGACCTAAATAAGCCACAATTAGCAACAATAAAACATCTGCAATCAACTTGTAATGATGTAGATATCCTTACAGTTTTGTTTAAAGTAACAGACGTGACACTCATGTACAACGACATCGACATGAATAAAAATTCGAAGACAGTAACTTAATTTACCAACTTAAAATAGTTTTGTATACAAATAAGCAACATTTTACGATAGTGGTAACTTAACTGTCCCTCAGTCTCCTAACATCCATATTGATTACGGATTTGTGCAAATCATTTCCTTTGTCTACGAGACTGACTTGTCATTATGTATGTTTATCCAATTAACTCTGAAACTGATACCTCTCTACGTACCAGTCAATGCTTTGGATTTCAATAGCAAGAGACCTAACGCTCGACTCGAAGACGCTTTAATCAATCACATACACTAAAAGATATATCAGCCGTTAGATGTATCTCAACACAAATATATCTTTGTAAAGATACGCTTGAATCTACGTGCTACTTTTGATCATGTATAGAGAAGATAAAGCAGTATGTTCCTTTGTCCGCTATTAAAGCAAGCTATTTCCATGAAGTTAATTAACTTGCTGTACTTACTCTTGGGCGACACCCACTTGAACAATAAAACCAAGTCCAATTGCTCTTGAATCACTTGACATACATTTTTGTAAAGAGAAACTCCAAACGGAGTATTTGAAGATATAAAAGCAAAAGGACGAAGGATTGACGTAATCTTTATGTTTACCCGAAAGTATAAATAAATAAAGCAAATAAAGCGTTTATTTGTTCAGGGCAAGGTAACTTCATTGGAGTTTAAATAAAGGTTTTGTACGGCTATGAATCGATGAAGTTTTAAATTACCTCATTTTATTTGCAAGCATACATTGGAATCTTATACATTTATTAAAAATTTTGATATCCTATCTTGCCTACTAGTAAACGTAACATAATTGGTCGATCAGATTTGAAAGAATTTACGTAAATTTAATTTAAACAGCGAGCATCGCAATTACAACACTAGGAATAAAAATAGCCATGTTTACAAACAAATTGTTTTTCATAGGTAATTGTGAGAGATTATTTAGTAAGATTCCTAAAGATATTATAGTTCTCACCTCACAGGAGGTAAATTGAAGCTGCGTGTAAAAATGATTATATTTAAAAAAAGGTAATGTAAAATTGCTAATTATTTAGAAGACAAAAATGCTTGGGATATTCCACCTCTGCCAGCGCCAGTCACCTATGTGATAAATATTGTAATATTTTTATGATAGGCATACAAATTGTACACAAAAAGAATGGCTCCGAGTGTCTTACCTGTTCTTCTTGAAGTGGCTCTATGCTGTGTTTGTTGAAGAGAAGTATGAATTTGTTGAAGAGTCGCAGTATTAGAATATTTTAATAATAAAATTTTGTAATTAACGTTCATAACAGCGTCTTAGACGCCAAAATTGAAAAAAATCATTTCAAAATTATTTATTCCAAACCAAATTTCATTAAGTCAAAGTCAACTTTGACTTAATGAAATTTGGTCGGTACATAGGTTCCTTAAATTAATATATAGTTTTTATCGATTTATCTTCTTGAGGAAACAAGCTATAACCTAAACACACCGGGGGCGAAAGCACACGTTGTATTTTATAAGAAGGAATATTTTTTTACTACATATTTATCAATTACTTAATAAATATTTTTTTTAGAAGATGAGAAGCTATTTCATTTGTACCAATTAAAATAAACTGAAGCTACTATATTAACTCTAAAATATCTACCTATCTATACTCTAAAATATATACCTATATATCTATCTACCCTACAAATTGTATAACTCTGTTTGTTAAAATCTCATACATCATTATCAACATTCTTCATATTTTAATAAGACAGATTAATTTTGATAAGACGTTAATTTTCCTGATAAGCCGACGTAACGTTATATACGCCACGAACCACAGCTAAAGCTACCTAAAGCATTTTCGACGCTTTTTGCTTCTACACTCATCAAGAGGTCTTGACTAAACGCACCAGATCGTACTCTCGAAGAGTTAATATTGGTCAAAAACATGTCTTTCGGTCCATCTCATATTACGTGAAAAATCTAATTACGATGAAATTTTGTAAAAAGAATACAGCCCCTAACAAATCACAACATACATATTATTTCGATCCGATGCGTAACTTTTAAGCTCTCCGTGCTTAACGCAGTCCTATTTAAGTGGGGGTACAATTGAATTGAATTCAATTGACTGGCCATCATGCAAACTTCTATAAAAAACAGATTAACTAGTAGTACGAACTAATTCACATCCCCAAATATAATATTCATGTTCAAAACTGCCAAGGCAGCAACTCACTATACGTATTTAGCATGCGCGTTTGAAAGTACCTAGTATAAAATAAACAAGTTCATATATTGAAAACAAGCTTTTGGTACAACATTATCCAAATAAGGAATTAAAATGACTAGTTAAAATGACTTTAATTGGACGAACAATGAGGTGATAAAATATCTCCAGTGCAATAAATACGGATAAGTTATTGGTTAAACGCGAGAAAAGTTCTACAATTCTGTTTAACAAACTATAATGCAGGCAACTAACTAATTGATTAAGTAATTAAACCCGTAGACATGATTGCCAGTTTCAGTACTTAAACATAATCAGATAATTAGATACCTACGTATCGTTAAGTTTAAGGAAAAGTCGTAAATCATGCATCCAAAAAGATACTGCGTATGTTTGAAGAGCTAATTCGTGCAAAAACATAAGAAATTAATCAGGAGAACAAAGAAAGAGATACAGAGATTCGGTCATTTGTAGCAAAAACTTGAAAAGATTTCACACTTGCTCAAGTAAGTTATCTTAACACCGATTATAGGACATACTCTGTAAACGAGATTTCTCTCATTGCCATGTTGGGAATTCAACAAGTGCAAGAAGCTTCCAACTCACTGGGTTCACCGAAAGATGACTCGATTCATTTGTCATTCATTCAAAATCTTTAATTTGTCTGCGAAGTTCGTATCGTAAAAATTACAGTATTTAAAGATTGAGAAATGATTCTGCTTCTGTAAAAGGCACTAAATTGGGATGGTTTAAATTAATCATTCTTCGAGAAATATTATATCATGCGAACTATCTGCTGTTTTAATAATATGACACGAATCCAATTTGATTATATCAATTACGTCTTTTATCTGTTAAAAGGGTAACAAATTACCATGTTCGCCTATCATTTATGTCAAATCCAAACAATTTATTAACAACACTGGTATCTACATATGGAACTGCTACCAATCGAATGAGTTTATATCAAAGGGTCTGATACTGTGACATAATTCAACGTCCAGTAAACCGATAAGAATGCAAATGACATTTACAAGATAAAATAATACATTGGTACCATTCTTCGAAACAGACATCCATTGAGAAGATGAAATGTTGAACGGAAGTTCTGAGAATCGAGTTCTGAATAATTAATTGATCGTAAACCCATAATATTACCTACGTAGCTACCTCAGGAACTAAAACAAGTTTGATTTAAGTACATATTCATCATATTGAGATCATAATTAATTCAAGTAGGTATCGTTAAATCTTGTAACGTTTTTTTATATATTATCATCATTATAATAACCTTGTAATGAGTCTAACATTCCCAAGCTTTTGGTACCACATTAATATTAAGTATAGCAGTATCAAAAAATATATAAGTACATGAACTTTAATTAGCACAGAAAAGGACAAGAATGGTGATGACAGAGAATTAAATGTATCAATGACAGTCATTATATGTGAACCACGACTGTTACATTAAACTGACAGTGATTTAAACGTTAAGGACAAATAGACCGTAATAAGCGTTAAATGTGTAAACATTGTGTTTCTTAGAAACGAAATTGAGGATGATTATGCACACCATAACGCGACAAAATACCCTAATTTCAATGGTGACATTGTTGAAGAACGTTTGGAGCACAAACACGTGATGGTGAATGATAATAAGGACAATCATGAAGGTTATCTTATCACCTTGAACCATTACTTTTGACTTTATTTTTGAACTGGCAATAAATGGTAATGAGGAACCCGTAGTATTTTATCTAGATCGTCTGGTACTCCAGTAGTGTTAGGAAAGCAGGGTGTTCGATGAATGCGATTAGTTCCCGGATGTATACAATACAATACACATTGAAAATAATGTCAGTAACAATAAATGTCAATTTAAAAGGGAAATCAAATCCTGATCATTGTAAAAAATAATCAGAAAATTATTTACATAAAATTTCTTTAGAATTGTTATTAAAAACAATTCGTTCATTCGAACATGATATTATTTCGTATACGACTACACTGATATGACGAGCTTTGAAGGATTATCCCTTTAACCAATAAACTAAATGTTGAATCTTAATGCGGTGTTTAAAATTCACGCCGCAAATATATTTAAAGTCATTGTCAATTCTTTTTGAGGCATTGACAGGTTAAATAGTATGAGGCAGCATACTAATGTTTGGAAAGATGTTCAGAAGCAAAGGTGACTTGATAGAAATTTGGTGAACAGTAGTACTAGCTCCCGCTCACTATTCTCATTCGTATTTATACGTACCTGTAATAAATATATCCATAATCTCTTCAATTTTATCATATTTGTCAATAGCAGCATTCTCGTAAGTACAACGCACAATAGTTTTAGCGACAGTACTCAACCATTTGATAAAGTTATTGAATGAAATATTCACATTGTTTTTCTTAAAACGTTATCGTACGTACATCAGATAACAAATACATTTTTACAACTTTTTAATGATGAAACAATGTTTAATGCAAATCTTAATAGTTTTATGGTCAACAATTATAAAATATATTGAAGATAAGATTCCAAAATAGTGCAGTTTGTTCTTTAGGTCTGGCTATCACATCTGATTATGAATCGGATTTTATAATTTTATAAGTCTACGTATCATAAACATCATTCACCTAAACTACACAGATAATGTTTTTGTACACAGTCTACGAATAAATATGTTAAGAAGTGTAATTGTCCTACAGTTACCGCTTTAACTTGGGACTCATCAAAATCACAATTAACAAATCTTCCAAATTAACTTGGATTGGTTAATTGATTTGGCGCTTTAGAAATGATCGCATCCGATTGGTCACGTCAAGGTGATGTTGTTGCGTTACACTTTTTAAACAACGTCCGCCGCGGTAAGGTTTACGTTATGCTGTTTTTAAGCCGGACTTGCATTTCTTTACATATTTATTTCTAATACACAGCACTTACTTAAAAATTGTGAAAACAAAACTCGTAAGTATATTAATATAAATAACAAAATGTAGATATCAATTCTATAATCATTAGAATGGGTATGGTTTTATAGCTTTAATATCATTTTTAAAACATCTACGATATAACTCGATTTGACGTTGATTGATATTTTTAGTGCCAGAATGATTTATTGTCAAACTCGTAGCAATAACGACGGTTATTAAAAGTTTTAATAAAACACACCATAAAAACAGTATCATTTTGCTAAAAATTGTTAAATTTTTTCCGGGGTTTTGATGTAATATTTATGCAGTAGAAAAGTACTTATATTTGCGAAACCTTGTTATTTTTATCAAGCAAGATAGTCAGATTAAAATATGCGAATGAGGTATTCAGATGTGTCAACATAACTATTTTTAAATAAATCCGCAATTATTGTACAAGATAAGACAATAACGTTATACCACGTGCTTAACGTTATTTATTTATCATTCGTTTTTTAATGTTGCGATATGAAACTGTATTAAGCTATATAAATTCAAATTCAAAATATTTATTACGCAAAATACGGGGACAAAATAATGATATGTAGACAGTAGTCAATAGGAAGGATCATCATGCTTTAACCAAATTGGCAGCAAAACTTAGGTATTAATTGTGTTCAAACTAAGATTACAAGCACAAGAAAAATATATCAAAATTACATTCGTCATTATTAAAATCAATATTACTATTTAAATGTCTTTATCGTTAACCAAAATCGTTAATAGAATAATATGTCTTATCAATAAGAATTTTTTTCAGTCTAAATTTAAAAATGTCTTCATGTCTCTTAAACAATGTGGAAGCTATCATATATCATATATTAATTCACTCATTTTAAATGTGCTGTTACTGCTCAGTGCAGTCCTGCGAAAAACTCCTTGTACTTTGTCGTTATGTCTCTTGCTCCTAAACTTTACAAATAAGAAATGTATAGCAAATTTTCTCAGTGAGAAGTGTAGAATATTACTATGTGTCTATCTAAATAATCAATAGCGATATTAACTTCAAATTTTCTGACTACAAATTAGTCTTTTTAAGTATTTGAAGACTTATGAAGATTTTTGAGAATGGCAATGGTAATTTTTGCTCAATATCAATATATTAGCCAAGAAACGTCGATTGTCCACCCATTAATGTATCACCTAGTTTTAGTTTTGGAATTGTTTTCTTATAAGGTACCAAAACATGCAGCATCACAATAAAAAGTTAACTTTATGTATCTCTAAACAATACTTCTTCTATGTTAATCAGTTAGTTATTCAAAACAAAAAAAAAAGTAAATATTGACAATTTGCAATTTTGTAATATTGAAGCAGTGATGGCTCAGTGGCTTTGGCTATGGACTGCCTCGCAGCAGGTCCATGGTTCGAATCCCGCCGCGGGCTTGAGCTTCACCGCATGGTGGAAGACCATTTTGCGAATGCCCGTCTGGCTAGCGACCACCCTCAAATAGAAAATCTGTCGCCAAGCACCTAGCGGTGTGTTCCGACAGCAGTCCTTGAGAGCCAGTGAAATTACAGGCACATGAGACTTAAAAACGATGTCTCAAAGTGACGGGCGCAGAGCAATTCGTGACGTGTGACGAAATGCATCTGTTATAGGCAGAGGTTAGTCCGCTTAACATCAGGTAGGCCTCGAGCTTGTTCCCTCACAATTCCATAAAAAAAACCTGTTCGACCATAGTACGTATATTCAATTCATATGTTACCATTCTGAGACTTTCCTATTGCTATCGAAAATGTATTGTAATAAATCAAAAACCTAAGTAAAAAAAGGACACAATACATGTAGTATACGGTTCAGAATACCATATTATAATTTTTTTTTGCTAGTAAGTTATAATTATGTAATTTTGTGTGGTCTGTATGCTGGTATCATTTTGACTTGTACTAATACGCGTGCATAAAAAAGAGCTTAATATCAACCTTGGCAACAACCGTTTTAGTAAACCAGTTTTAGGTGTTTCTGTTCCTGTGAGGATTAATAATGACTTTATAGCTACTTGTTTGGATTAAACATAATTTATCACTTCCTTTCATAATACTACAATATTATAATAGTTCGACAATAATACTTCGGCTATTGGTGTGACTCGGCTCGCTTGTTTAAACGAATCGGGATAATGAAGGGATTCTTCATTATCCCGATTCATTATCATTAAGATATTTTATTTAAAGATATTTTAAGATATTATATAAGTACGTGGTGTAAGGATAATAATAATAAAAATAATATTTGTTTTGCATTTTCATTTGTTTTTATGTACCTAGTATCGCTTGTGCTATGAGTACAAATCTAACGATATCTCTTACGTTAATCATCAGTATATTTTAAAATATAAAAATAAAAAAAATATCTGTAAAATATCTTTTTACAAGACTGCCCAAATAAAGGAGAGTTATGTTTTCAGGGTTCATGTATGTATGTTTGTTAGTTTCTTTATTCCACCATGACTATTAAACTGTGTAACTGATGATTAACGTAAGAGCTATCGTTAGATTTGTACTGATAGCGCAAACGACACTAGGTACATAAAAACAAATAAAAAAATAAACTGGCACATTTCAGACGCCATATTGTGAGATATTTTTTTTTATGTCTGACAGGTTACCCTTTGACCACTATCTCACCTGATGGTAAGTGATGATGTGGTCGAAGATGTTGTTCAGGCTAACCTAGAATAACTGTCTCTCAAGGAGAGCTGCCGGAACACACCGTTAGGTGCTTGGCGACAGATTTTCAACTTGAGGGTGGTAGCTAGCCAGGCGGGTATTCGCAAAATACCCTACCACCCTGCTATAACGATTGCCATCCTAAGACAACAACCGGGACCGACGGCTTTACGTGCCCTCCGAAGCACGGAAGCGCTCAGTAGTAATGTCACCAGCGGTCACCCATCCAAGTTATGACCGAGGCGGACGTTGCTTAACTTTGCCGATCGGTTCAGAACGGCCAACTTCGCTACGAGCGCTTAAAAAGTTCTTTCATACTTATCGAGTGTATCAAAATGAAGGGCCTTAAAACACAATTCCAAAAATTAATATAACTTTCAGTTCTATGTTCAATTGAACGATACAATTACGAAAATGAATAATATGCAGTCGGGTTTCTTACTTTTTGATTAATTTACACTATAAGTTATGAATATTTATAATTTAGTCTCGATCGTGCGCTCGGTGAGTCAAGACCTCCTGAAGATGCTTCGTTTAGAAGCGAAACTAGTCGGGTATTCTTCCGGTTAGGGTGCGTGATGTTTGTGACGTCACGTAGATAACAGGAAAATTAGGCGGAATTTTCACTAGATATATAATTTTATGCTTTTTTAAGTTTTTATTTATATATTATGAAATGTTTTTTTTAAGATACTTACTTTTAAAAGTATTTGTTATTATTAATTTACACTTGTCATAAACACATCTTATCTAACAGCACAAACAAGGCCATGAGAAAATATCGCAAAGTGATTTGCGTCAAGCCTCGTATTATATATTTTGGAATGCTGTTATTGGTAAAACATCCACTACATTTTAGTATGTGATAGCATTAAGATTATTATAATAAGCTTTTGTGTGCCTTATGTGCAGCAAAATTTACTAACATGGACGTGATTAGTGGCATACTAATCATTTGCAGGACTCGAAACTGTAGAATTTTTATTTTTTGCCATATTGCCATGTTCCAGTACCATGTATCGATTTCTAATAATCCATGTAATATTTTTTCCAATGAAAAATAACGTTACGCCTGTTTCCAGAGGGGTAGACAAATAACGATTTCCACTTGCTACTAACTATCTTGACATATCTATTTTGCTTCCGTCACTCTTATCACATTGCAGTTAAGTGTTCAGATGATCTGGCCTTTTTCAATAATTTTCTATAATCTGACCAGAATACGTTCGCCGAAGGAGGGATGGACACCCTTCCAACTGTGTCATTTACGTTTGACCTAAAACATCTGGCAAATTTTGCTTTCATGATCTATAACGTAAAAATGGTGATATACTTAACATTGAACCTTGAATAAATTGAAACTCAACATAAAATTAATCTAGCAACGGAAATCTGCGAAATCATTTCGGATGGGAAAAGACAATTTCACGCGGGTTTAGCAGTATCCAGATAGTATTGGATTGCGTACAGATCAGAACGGTAACTCCGTATGTTACGAAAGTCACATACAAGCGTATCAGGGGTGAATTAAACTTCATGCCTAGTTTGCCCCGAGGAGCTAATAGATAATTGATAACGGTTTTCCCCCCTCTCAAAAAAGCAGGACAGGCACACTTTCAGGACTTCGGCGTGGACGCCCGAAGAGGGTATCTTTAGTATTCATGCAGCTGGTTCGCCTGGATCTATTAAAACTGTGTGGTGGTAGAATCTGTGTTTCGACGTTCAAGAACACGAAATTACTTCTGTTTCCCTGAAGTAGTTGTGTTCTTGAGCGTATATAACATTCTTATATGAATTTATGCAACTATTACACACAGGAACATTGCGTGTAAGCTAGTTTTTATATTAATGCTGGAAAACTATATATTGGTGGGGTATTTACTACTTATATTGAAATTTATATTACTTCTTTTTTTTCACTAACAAGACACAAAAACATATCATAATTTTTTGTCTTGACGTTTTCAATGACTTTCCATGATACTTTAACGAAGGCTACATTTCTACAATAATGTTAAGTCAAGGCCTCATTCATATATAAAGCGATCACTGATTGAATATTTATAAAACTCATCCACATACTGGTACTAACCAAAAACGTTAGTTAAAGTATTTGCTTTTTGTAAACGCTGGTCACGAGTTTGGTATTACCAAAGTTCTTCAATGTCAATGATCTCCCATAATCAGGAGTGAGAAAATCTTTCATGCCATTGACATGAACTTCAAATTCTCATTTGTCTCAAAGCATTGCTTTGCAAAGGTGCTTTAGGCAGGTAGGCGAGGTGAGGGTTCATCTGCAGTTTATTCGCGTATATATCCCAAAAGAAAAAAATATACGAATATATATTGTTTCTTCGACAAAACACATTTGTGTATATGCCACCTATTTTTTAAAGATGTTAGAACGATCGTTGCACTTTTTTTTATTTCATTGTGATCAAGCAGCAAGAAACACCTTATATTAAGCGTAACCTCTGCCTATAACAGGCATAGCATTTCGTAACAACACAAGTTTTGCATGGTGGTATGGCATTTTGCGAATGCCCGCCTGGCTAGCTACCACCCTCAGGTTGAAAATCTGTCGCCAAGCGCTAACGGTTTGTTGCAGCAGCTGTCCTTGAGAGCTAGTAATTCTAGGTTAGCCTGAACAACATCTTCGACCACATCATCACTTACCATCAGGTGAGATAGTGGTCAAACGCTAACCTATCAGGCATAAAAAAAAAAAGTAACGCCCATCACCCTGTGACATCAAGTACTTAAGTTTAATGTGCTTATAATTTCTTGACTTTGACTTTGATTTCACCAGCACCCATACCCTTCAAACCGGAACAAAGTAACGCGAACATTACTTCTAGATAAGATGACAAGCACTATCGCGTGATAAGCGAAAATCATTAGGAACATTACTGCTTGGCGTATAGGAAATAGATTTCGTGCCAGTAATTCCCCAGATCAATTCGTTCACAAACAGTTCAACTGCTACCAATATCAAAAAGGTTTTTAAAATTTTAGACTACTAAAAAAATCTTCTAACAAATAATAAAAATGCTTTACATATGTATATGTTTTTTCACCAGTCAAGTTTTAGCTGGCAGCCTCGGCTGTTTTATATTTTTATTAGATAATTACCGTAATGTGAAGATGGGTTTGATGGGCAAATATACTGGTTTCTACTTAAACTTGATTTCATTCATGAATAATGTGTCATATATTTGAAACTTCTCCACTGGTTATGAATTAATCTATTTTTATGAACATTATTTGATTATCTCTCTGATATATTTCTTAATCTAACTAACATCAAATTTGAGAATAATATTGATAAACAACTCGTTTATTCACGCATTCTATATGTACATATGTCTACAATTATGTAATATATTGATAACGAAAATAATTAATTTTGCTGTAATCTAGAAATAACACCCGTCTAAATGATGATCAGAATCAATAGACCACTTAATTCCAATCGTCTAGGTGTTTTAGAGTGACTATATATTTTAAAAAGAAATTCCGCAGCTCTTTATTATGTTGCGGTATCTTTCCGTATGACGTACCTGCGTATTATTTTAAGTACAGCTTCGGCCAAACAGGTGTACTTTTCACTCGTTAATTTGCCGACTGTCGGTCTGCGATCATTACTACACTGGCATCCCAGAGTTTCCTAATAACAACAGCCAAATGTTTATATACGCCAAGGGCTCACGTTGAAAACAGCATCTAATGGCGATGTGTACTGGGGAATTAGTATCTAAATACATTTAAAAGGAACTTACGTGTCGCTTTTGTCGTAAGTGGGGAAGGTCTGATGAGCCAGATCTTGTAAAGACGAGCTCGTTTGAGGCTCAGCTGAGATACCCTGGGCCCTCTGCTTCCTCGGTCCTCGCGAGCCTCTTGCGTACTGCTGGTAAGGGAACACGCTCTGCAGCTTGTCCAGCTGTGAGCGAAGTTCCAGCATCTCCTGGTCACGTTGCTTCAACAACGCCTCTAGCTCTTTAATCCTTTCGACCAATGGCTGCATATCATTAGCCATGGTCGCGTTTGCAACACAATTTTCCGAATCCGCGTTCATCGCACTAGGAGTCCCCATTATACCGTTCAATTCTGTCTCTCTATAAGTTTCGTCTAACGCACGTCTATCGCCGTTAATTGTAGGCGCCACGGTTAGCGCACCTCCACCTGTGTTCACTAGGTTCCTCGGCTCATCGTCACCAGCTGTACGCTGTGACGATCCAAAGCAGAGGGTGTCGAAACACACGCGCATTCACTCAGTTGAGTAACACTGGATGGAATCACTAGGATTTCACTAGGATTTTTAGGGATTCACTTGTTTAGGTCCACTAGCACTGGTGTTTATCGCGTGGGGAGGCGAGTAAGGATATGTGTGGGAGCGAGCGTGCGGCGCGGGCGCAGACGAGCGGTGTAGTGTAGACGCGCGCGCCGCTGATCGAGCCGCCGAGTCAGCCCCGCGTATCTCGACGCCGCCCTGCAATTAACAATTTTCTATTTTACTTACAAAATAGAACCCACACCAAAACTTATTGTATTCTAAATATAAAATAATTTAGCCTTGTTAGTATTAATTCTGCCGTAAACGTTTTTTTTTTCGTTGTACATAGAGGCGAAGACAGTCTGTTATTATCAAATTGTAGATTTAAAAGTCAAATGAATGTAGATCAGATATTTCCCGCTTAAAACACGTTTTAAACGAACACGTAAACGATGACTAATGAAGAAATAAATAAAGTTTAGAATTATGAAGATGAATGAGCAATGGAATTATATTCATATAAAATTACAATATTAAATGTGGCGTTCGGAATATTCGTAGGTAAGTACTTATTGTGAAGTGATTTACAATGGGTTGCTTATCTTCTATACGAAGGTGAGGAGAGTGTAACTTCATGATAAATATATAAAAAAGTACTTGTACTACTACTATCTTATTACAACAGAAAAAGATCGCCGATCACCTGATTCGTAAGCGATAACTGCCACATGACTGCTGTATCTTATCGTATTATCCTCTTATTTGACGTTCATCAGACAAACGATATCAATAACAATCCTTCGATTCATTCTTAAACTCTACCTAAATCTGCACTACTGTATTTTGTTATTTTGAGATAGATTGTCTAGATTATATTTTACATGTTGACTTACAAAAAACAAATGCATTATAGTAACTATGATAAGAGACTAAAAGTTCAGACAGTTACAATGCCATTTATCAGAGATCATTACTGTTAATATAATTGGTTAGAAGCTAATGAATTATATGATTTGTAATACGAGTATGCTGTTTAATAAAAAATAATTCAACACTTTGACTGCTGTAACCACATTTGTTAGAAAGTTTTAATCAAATGAATCGGGCTTTGGCAAAGGCAACCGATTTTTGTACACAACTGTTTTTAGTCCATAAACTGAACTGAAATTTGAGTTAAAAGAAATTACGGAAAAATAAGGTCGAAATTGAATTACAGAAAATATATACGCCACGATAGTGAACAGGTTTTTAAAACTGAAACCACTGACTTTTGCTAATTATTTAATTGATGGCATTGTTGGCCTCAAAAACACAAGTGTTTACGATATAATCCACGTGACAGGAAAATTTCCATTTGTCAAAGACAATAAAGTATCTTACTCTATGTTATTTGTGACTTTACAAGGACTGTACTGTTTATTCGCTGTCATTTCATAATATATGGCAACATGTGTTCCCGACACAAATTTAAATATAGCTATTTCTAAAATATAAATAGTCTGAAATAACATTCTCTACTCTATAACAACTTCCCGCCGAGGCACATATAACAAAATGTCAAATGATGCGAAGACCAAATTAGAAAGAAGCATTTTTAGAATCAAAGCTCTTCAACTGAATAAACAATCAAGAGAAGTAAATAAAGCCAAATACAATAATTTAGCGGCAGTAAGCCAAAATCAACTGGTTTGGTTTAAGCAAAATTAAAACGGTAATGTAAACTTTCGAGAAGAATTTTATTTGAGTGTAGTCGATAGATCTTATGAAGAAAAAACATCACAATAAATATGTGTATAAATGAATGTAACGTTTAAAAAATATTACGTTGTGATGTCTTACATTTTCGCGATTATTTCACATTGTAATTAAATAACTTGAAACCGTTTAAAGTTGTTTAATGACTAAATAATACGTTATTATCAATAAAAGGCAGAAATAAATATGTTAGAGTATCGCAAGACACTGGAAAAAATAGGCCTATTTTTAAAATAACCTATAATATCTGTGCATTATGTTACGCAGAAAAAATATTATGTTATAAAAACTAGCTTTTCACTATCAGGGGATTGAAAAGTATGTATATAATACTACTTTATAGTTGAAACAAGCTTTTTGGAACATTTTTGATGCATTTTTACCAATTTGGTTCAACACCTTAACTCTGATAGTTAAACGGAACGTTCCTCATCTTTAGACGAATGTATTTTCAAAAAGACACAAGAGAAAGCTCTTGAAGGTAAAGCATTATCACGCTTTCTCTAGGACAATGTCACATTGTTAATGGAATGCTAATGTACAACCTTACTCCAGATAGTGGGTGTTCTAGTTCCGTAATTACCACTTCCGGTGGGTGTACATATAACTGACACCTGCCTACTTGTTATTGTATCACGAATGGGTTTCATTAACATTTTACACACTCATTTTTACAACTGTTTCCAAGCTCTTTCAAGCTTTAAGGGGGCGATTCCCTGATTTCGGTCACTTTTAAGGTGAACTCTTCTTGAGGCGTTATTTGAATTTAGAAAAAAATATATAGATATAACGTACGATTTTGAAAGTAATCGTTTTTTCCTTAACTGCCAATAGGTCAAAAAACCTGTGGTCACTAAAACTCTACCTCAATGTGTATGGTTTTTTACGAATTTAACTTTCGCTAAGATGTAACCAATTATATCCTTTACAAAACCGCGTTGAAAATTTTCAATCCGACAATTCTCTAATTTTTGTGCATTTTGCAGAAACAAAAGGTCGTAGCCACCACGCGCATTGATATTAAACTTTATTCACTTCATGTTTTGTTTCATTTCCTAACAAGCTCCTTTTTCTGAAATCACTTAAAATATTAGAAGCAACATATTTCGCTTAGGTCACTATTATTAAAACAATATTTTACCAACGAAATCAAGTTATATATTTTTATTGACAAATTTACGAAGATCGTACAAAATATTAAAGCCTTTTGTCTTAGAGCATCAAAATTGTAAGCAACTTTAGTACGTGAGTACCCTTTAGGTAAGTACTTGAAAATTACATATTTCAAAAAAACATGCATTGAAATGTATGTCGTGAAATTACGATATCAAGGGTAGGGTAGGATCATTTATTATTTACTTATTCGTAATTCGCCGGCTACCGATCTATCTACCGATCTTGGCCAACATCGACTGAGTGGAGGAAAGAAGAAAAACAAGAGGAAGAGAGGCTGTGGCTCCAGCTACTGCGAAATTTATCAACGCTTCACCAAATTTCTAGAAAAACATGCGATTCAACATGTCTTATGTAATATTGACCCAACTGTGCGCCAGCCGTTCTGAGAAAGCATTTCTCAGAACTGACTTTTCAGTAAACAACTATTTGAAAATAAAAAGATATTTATTATTTAAGGACATATTTTAAAGTAATTCACATTTATGATTTTCATTACTCGTTAAATTCATAGATTTCAATAAAACCTTTGTCCAGCTGTTTTTAAATAATCTATTAGTATTCTTCTTAAATAACACATTTTTTGCATCTGTTATTAAAATGTGACCAATGATAATCTCAAGTTTGTAGTGGAGATTCTGAAATGGAACATCCACTATTTTTTCTTATTTTGTACATTTTATTCATTTGCGTGCAAGCGCTCATTGTCGCCGTCGCATAAGTCGCATTGCAGTAGTTACAGTTTACGCTCATATTAACCGATGAGAGTGGGCCATACGGAAATGAACTCTATGACTATTTGGAGAGACACTAATTGGAACTTTATTTTTGCCTCGAGCTCGCTGGCGAGCTCGGTGTTTGATCGTGTAACCTTTGACTACCGTGCACCTGGGGATGTTACCGGGGCGACTCGCGGATGACGCTAAAGCTGCCAACGTAATGGCTAGGATGGGGTCATCCAGGTCGTCCAATACCTGCCTTGGTCGGCGACGGGGAGGTTTGAAGTATGGGTCAGAGAAGGCAGTCGAATAGTTCGCTTGGACAACCAGAGGGTTCGGGTGGCGGGGGCTCGATCAAAGGGTGAAGGTGATCAAGGGAAAACGGGTGCAATAGACTGCAATGCCAAACCGTTACGTGGTTTTATATATTGATGAGAAGGATGAAATGGCTGATACTATTTTTCCTAATACATATAACATGGGTCTCTTTAAGGCAAGAGTGACTATAAACTACTCTCTAACACACACTCGCCCAGAAGATGCCTTGTCGTCCTTACGTGTAATATTGTCACTGAACATCAGCTGAGATTGAAGTCAGATGCAAGGCTATTATGAATAAAAAATAATTTAAATTAATAGCATTAGAAAGAAAGTAAAATAAACTTCAATTCCACACATTAGGTAACCATACTGACAAGCAAACATCGATTCCAATGTTGAAAACGTAATATAGATACATATACTATGCGAATTATGGGACACTGTTCCTTGTCCTCTACAATGAAAATTTCCAATGAGTTCATTTGATAAGTAATTCCAAAGTAGGTCACTTTGCAATCCCGTCAAACTAAGAAAATACAATGTAAAGTATGGAAATTCAAACGAATTATACACATATTTATTGCCACAAGGTATTTTGTTGTGATCCATCGCATTAAAAAATAAAACACACACTATTGTGGACAAAATGTCACATCAGTAATGGGCACAAAGGACAGCTTGTCAGGATTATCTGCCAGTATCATCTTATTCACAGAAATAGGACGGAAGATAGTAGTTCTCTTGCGACGACATTAATCAACCCATGAAGGGCGTCTGATTATGGATATTAGATAATTTTTTTTGGGTTCCATACAAGGAAATAGGACTCTATTACAAAATCACGCCATCCGGCCTTCTGTTATACTTAAAAAAGGGGTGTATTTATTGTTAAAATGCTTGTTATTTTGGTGTATAATAAAGAATTATCTAGCCTTTTTTAACCGCATTATAGGGAGCCGGCTAAACTTATCACAAATTAGGTATTATGATGGCAGATATCTTACCAATATATTTATAAAGTTAAGGGAACACGCAATATTCGAAACTGGTACAATATATTTTATGTTATGGTCTTTGTAGCGCTTTGCATACGAACGTAATTTCGCACTAATAATATTTTAAATAGGTATACCAAGTGTGCAAACTCGGTGAAATTTTGCATGCAGGTCCTTGAGCTGAATATCTATATATGCTTCTAATTTGTAACATGAAGTGGCATTGGCTATGAACTGCCACGCAGCAGGTCCATGGTTCGAATCCCGCCGCGGGCTTGAGCTTCACCGCATGGTGGTAGGGCTTTTGTGAATGCCCGCCTGGCTAGCGACCACCCTCAAGTAGAAAAATCTGTCGCCAAGCACCTAACAGTGTGTTCCGGCAGCAGTCCTTGAGAGCGAGAAAAATTACAGGCACATAAGACTTAACAACTATGTCTCAAGGTGACGGGCGCAGTGCAATTCGTGACTTGTGATGAAATGCATCTGTTATAGGCAGAGGTAACCGCTTAACATCAGGTGGGCCTCGAGCTTGTTCCGTCACAAAAATTCAGTGAAATGATGTATTTTCAAAATTATTCGGAAAATTCGTGATGTATGGGAATTATTATTCTCACATGCAAAATTTCACCGAATGAAATTACTATTTTTTATTTTTTTTATTTCACTTATTACTTATTTTTAACACTTTTTCTTGAGCACTTGGTATTTAAAATATCACGAAACCACTTTTGCGCTATGAAGACGGACTCAAAACCTCAAGGGCTTAAAAGCACCTAAATTAGCAGCTCGCTATCAGTGAACAAGAAAATAAAACAAAATAATGTTGAAATAAGGATCGTTTCGGCGCGCATCCCAATGTGGCAGTTCGTCCGAAATGCGGGAGGATTACATTACTAAAAACAGGGGATTCAAAAAAGTTATCAAGAAAGTATTTATATTTTTTAATTTCCTATCTGTTGGTGTAAGAATCGATTATGAAGTATTTCTCTAAACGAGGATATACGCCGTTCCAGCACTCCAATCGAGCTTAATTTGATCCAGACAAGATTTGGTCGCACGTCTACTGAGCGCTTCCGTGCTTCGGAGGGCACGTTAAGCCGTCGGTCCCGGTTGTTGTCTTAGGATGGCAGTCGTTATAGCATGGTGGTAGGGCATTTTGCGAATGCCCGCCTGGCTAGCTACCACCCTCAAATAGAAAATCCGTCGCCTAGCACCCAACGGTGTGTTCCGGCAGCACTCCTTGAGAGCCAGTAATTCTAAGTTAGCCTGAACAACATCTTCGATCACATCGTCACTTACCATCAGGTGAGATAGTGGTCAAAGGCTAACCAATCGGGCTAGATAAAAAAAATCTAGCTCGACCAATATTTGGCCCGGCCTTGCAGGAACGCGCCGCGGGATATTTAGACAAAACAGTCGTTAGAACATTGACCTCTACGTATTATCTCGATGCGTTAGAAGAATATATTTTGAATCGCGTAGAAAATGTAATTGAATTCAGTTCAATTGCAATCAATAATTATTCTGATACACATGATTTATAGTTTCTTTGATAATACTGATTTAGCAACTCTTAGGCCTTTAATATGACTCAAAAATATTAAGTATATTATGTTGAGTCATAAATTTCAACGCGTGGTCTCGTTCCCCTCTTCTTCCAGCCCTCTTCAAGATTTTGTAAACGAATATACATAGTTATTATATATATACTTCATGTAAGCTCTTTAGTTAGTTAACGGCAACAGTACTTACCGAAATCAGATTAAATTTTCAGAAAGGGATTTAGGGACTTTTATGAACAAAAACCTCTTTAAGGCATAGACAGGGATTTCAAATCAAAAGGTGTTTCGGCACTAAGTAATGCAAAAATTCCATTGATTTCGAGAACCAAGTTCATGAAGTTCGATAGGAAGCTAAAAGTACAATAGGAATGCGCTCTTCTATATTTGGTGGATTCATGAGCCAAACTATAAATTAAAATAATATGTCAAACATACGTTTAGGCTTGGAAGTTTATAGTTTTTAGTATTGTAAAAACTTACAAAAAGGTAAACCGGTCGTTAAATGTTACGTTATCTGTTACAATCAAAGTATTTTTGAAAATGACAAAAAAACCTTATCGATGTTTGCGATGTAAATGATTTGTAGTGTAGTTTTTTTACACCGACTTCAAAAAAAAGAAAGAGTCGTTATCATGCGCACAATATTGTGATAATAGATAGTTTTGAACTATCATGGTACCAACTTTAACAAGTTATTTAACACTTTAGAGCGTTGAAGTCGGTTCCATTTTTTGGTTATATTTTTTTTCTTGATCTTTGAACGCTACTCGATAGTGAGTTAAAGAGTTAAAAATTATAGTATATACATCTTATTCCGAAGCTATCACACCTTGGGTTGGATTCGTATTAAAAACTTGATCAGAAAACTCATGAAACAAAACTTGTTTTGTATACACGCACGCCGTTTAAATCTTTTTTAATGAGCTTGGTGAGGTAAACTCACTGTTTATAGTATTCGTTACTACATTTAAATTCAATTATTTATTTCGCTATATTTTTGCACTCTTCTCCTGCCTTTATCCCTCGCTGTGTGAGGACCTACAATATGGCGCTGTGTGTTTGTTACCTATCACTAGGTATGATTAACTGTGGGGTGCCGGATTAAAATTTTGTTTATTAAAGTCAAAGGAGCGATGAAAGAAATAAATTCCAGAAGGTGCCTGAAGAACTATGATCCCCAAGCCACCTGCCAAGCGAAGAGATTATGGCAAACGCGATCATGGAAATCGCCTTATGCCGTTAGGACTTTGTTCAACAGTAGCTTGTGATGATGATGATGATGATGACTATCACTACTCTTATAATTATCATATCACACACACACACACACCCTCACACACACACGCCCTGACACACGCCTAATCCTCTCACCTACTCACACACTCACACACACACAAAACACTCACATACTCACACACTTACACACACAAAAAATATTCACTTGCCAAAATGGTTATGTTAAGTTAGACCCTAATGCAGTGAGTGCACTACCTACCTCTCACAACACACAGGTAATCCTACCGTGAGAGGTAGATATTAATGTAATCTTTCTGAAAGCAGCTGATGTTGTCTAGTTATAGCATTTGCAAATGTTGTCTAGTTTTAGAATTATTTAAAGGGCATACATTTTTTATATACCTAAGTATTTTTTTATAAAAACAGTTGCAATTTTCAGTTCATCTAGTGGCTAAAGTAATATTTACATAGTTTTTACATACTTTGTTTACTAAAACAGTATGCTGAACTGCTTCCTTTAAAAAATATATGTATATGATTTTGTATCCAAGCTAAGAAGATTCTAAATTTATACTTGTCATCAATCTTTCTGCACACGTTTTTACATGACAGTAGATTAAATTGAATACAGCCTACTTCGATCTGGTACTGATTTAGCTGATACAGTCATGTCTATTGATAGTACATAAAATCGGCTCAGTGCAAGTTGGACTCGTGCACCGAGTGTTCCGTATCAACATACTATATATAAAAAATAAATTCGTTTATGCAGTTTGAGATCCTTAGCGGGAGTTCGACCCAATATATCCGGATTTTATCATAATATATTATATCTATGTTAGAAAACTTTTTATTTTTAATGCCATTTGCCGTACAAACACAACTCAACGTCGTTAATGCCAAATCATTAAAAGTTAGTTATGTGCGACTGTGGAACGATCTCCCAACAAAGATCAAGAAAGCTCCTTCCAAAGACATTTTCAAAAAACTTGTACGCAACTTTTATTTTGATAAAGTTTCTTCAAGGAATTGATGTAAGTAATAGAGTTGCTTATTATTCCTTATTTCAAATCTATATAGTTTGGTATATATACCTAGTCTTATACATCTGTATCTATATAATATGTATATTTAGTATCTATATTGAAGTAGTATTTACTGTATTTTTTTAATATTTTGTTGTTTAACTTTATTATTTATTTAAGTTTGTATAAATCATACTTTTTAAAGAAAGTATTGTGTGATATTTTGAGTTGGTATATATTTATTATTACACTCCACTTTTCACTTGATGCACTTCCAACCACGTGTTTCCGTCTTCCTCACTGGATGACTGGGAGAAAATGCTTTAGCATTAAATCCTCCAATTATAATTTTTTTGTGCTAAAAAGCATTAAATAAATACTTAATATGAACGGTAAAAATTTAACCAGTTACCTGTTACCGTTACGAAGATAAAGCCTATTAAATTTTGGACGCAATAACGGATGGACAGACGCAAAGAGGAGTCTTAGAAACAGGGTCCTGTTTTCTAGTGCGGAACCCAAAAATGTTGTCGGCACCTTCCATTGTATTTTAATCTTATCCTATTTTTGAATATAGAATTGATAGTATTTGCTAAGTTAGCAGGTGCCGTGTCATGGTGTCATGTGCTGATTTTTATCTGATTAAAAAATCAGTATACATAGTTACTTTGCGAATCTTGATCGATCAAAACTGCTCTTGATCAGTTTTTTGAGATAAATGAACATCGCATCTTGTTGAGAATTTTCACAGTATACTAAAGAGTTACTTAAATTTTCGCAAGCGAAAAAAGGCTAAAGTGGAGGTCTCTGGAAGGCCTCTTCAGGAATAGAATATGTGAATAAACGATATGCTTTGTCCACTCACGGAGCCGGTTCAAACCGGTTCTGCACCCGAGCGCGCGCCGCTGCAACCGTTGCAACTCCCTTGTCAGTGACTAGTCACGCACACATATAGCTGTGCGGGTAGTAGTGAAGCTTTCATTCTGTAACATTCTATGAGGAAAGTCAGTCTTTGAACACAAAATTTGTGCTAGGGTGGTATTTATTCAAAAAATTAAATGTAATGACTATGCCTTCACTGGACATATACGAAGCATGCATATTTGTAAAGGAACACCTTAATTTATTTACTCAGAAAAAAACTATGCCGACCCGTAAAACTCGTAATAAAATAGAAATAAATCCGCACTGTCTTTCAAAAACTGTATTTTTCACTATTTATGTAATGGCCACCAGGGTATTTAATAATTTGCCTGATAATATGAAGGAATTGGAATTAACTAATTTTAAAATGATTCTGAAGAAAATGCTTATTGACAAATGTTACTATACCATTGATGAGTACTTGAATGATAAAATACAATTATAGTGATTAGCAATTTTGACATTATTTTATTTATAATATACAACAATCTGATGACTTGACAATATTTATAATCAGTACTTCAGTACTAATATTATAAATGCGAAAGTAACTCTGTCTGTCTGTTACGCTTTCACGCCAAAACTACTGGACCGATTTGAACGAAATTTGGTATGGAGATAGTTTGAGACCCGGGAAAAAACATAGGATAGTTTTTATCTGACTGCGCAAAAAGAAGTTAATGTTTTCGCGCGATAACCGACATACGCGCCCAGAAAGCTAGTAATTAATATGTGTTTTATGTATCTTCATTTGTTAATGCATGTGCTATTTGTCAATCGATGATTATGATTAGTATAATTTAGAAATTTAAAATGTATACCTAGTAATATTGCTCATCATCTCGGTATGTTACAGAGTCCTTTTTAATAATATATTATGTAAGAACTGTATACCTTAACCTGTGACAATGCAATAAAGTTATTTGATTTGTATTACGTCCCAGTATCAGATATCTTAATAGCAGAAGTATACATATAGGTTACACGGAAAAAAATGGGTCCTGACAAAGTGTCAATCCAAGAATAATATTATTCTCGGGAGTATTGTTTAATCTCAAGTAAATATTTACTTAAAATAAAAATAATATCTTGAGTGAAGTTACGTCGTTTTCTCCAAGATAAATAATATTATTCTCACTTTATATTTTTACATCAAGATTATAACTATTCGTCAGAGATGTTTTTGCTCTTGACTATAGAAAATATTATATTTTGAATGAAATATTTTATGAATTCTCATCCTGAATATGTACGGAGTTAGCATAAGAATTCTGAAATTTTATCCAAGAATAATAAAAGTTTTATTGGATTAAGAAAATATTTCCATTCCTTCAACAACAATGGTCTTAATACAAGAAATTTCTTTTATTCATTTAAAATAATTATGAGAAGTAAATAACAAGGATAAACATATTTCCGAGCAAGAAAATAATTATCCTCTTAAAAATCTTTGTTTTCTATATCTGAGCCATATATTCTTTATTGAACTGTGAATTGGTATTGTCATGCTGAGATACATTGGATTTACAACAAAACAATATACTTGGTATAACCAAGACAAATATCTCAACTTCAGAAGTGACCTATATTAGATAGAGAATGTTAAAGTTGTCAAAGCAAAAGTAATTGATTGTTGATTGTGGAATGTATTTATCTTAAGTGAAGAAATCAAATTCTTGATCTTTGTTTCATTGTTCTTGATACTTATTTGATATTGTATTCTTCGGTTAAGAATCTTAGATTAACATGAAAACAATATAATTTATTGAACCAAGAAAACACATGTCCATTATAGACATAAACTTATTAAATCTGAAGAATTTTAAAGTTTTCAAGCCAATAGTGATAGATTGGTAATTATTATAGTAATTCATCTTCAGTAAAGAAAAACAAATCTTGATCTTAAATTTGAATTCTTGATTGATATTTGATACGGTATTATTAGGTAAAGAGACATTATTTTTCAAACAAAACAATCTTATTTTATAACTAAAAAACTAAATTTTGATTGCAGATGGTGGCTTCTATTAAATGAAGAATTTTTAAGTTTTCGAGGCAATAATGATATATTGTTAATTGTTGAAGTTATTCATCTTCACTTCAGAAAAGAATACTTAACTTAAATGTACCTATGTTCTTGATTGATTTTTGATACGATATTATTAGGTTAAGAGATATTGGATTAACAGCCAAACTATATACCACTTTGCACCGATAAAGTACATCTCTACTGCAGAGAGTGACTTATCTTATGTGAAGAATATTAAAGTTTTCAAAGCAAAGTGTTAGATTGTAAAATTAGTTATAACGTATCTTTAATAAAGAAAACCAATCTTGGCCGAAATTTTTTGTTTTTGATCTAAGAATATTTACTTGATGCAATATTCTTTGGTTAAGAAACAGTAAATCTGCTGCAGTTCTTGAAGACAACCAGCTGAGCCCGACAATTTAACCTGGGTAATTTACAAGTCACTAGCTAATATACATAGATCCAACTAGTGGGCAGCAGCTTTCTGAAGAATTGCCATCTTACACTGCGGTCTCCAAGAGGTCTGTCAAGCATGTGTTACAGCTCTTATAAGGGGAGGCATTCCTTTAACATTCCAAGCATTCCTTTTTTGGAAAGAGTTCAGCGTAAGTTTGCCAGGTCCGTCTATAAGAAGATATACGGTTACTACCCCTTCTTTTTCCCATCCTTGTTTGTATCTGGTATGGTAGGGCTTGTTACTCTAGAGCGCAGGCGCAAGCTTCTACTGATTATGCATTACTGTATGCTGTTGCGCAATTCAGTAGATAATCCCTCAGCACTATCTCGAGTAAGCTATTATGTTCCACAAAACTACACTAGCGTATGTGAGCGTCGTCGGCATCGTCTGTTGGCATTTTCTAGCAAGTTACGCACCCGATATGCCAATAATGCACCCACGGCAAGGGCAGTAAATCTTATAAACTGTTTCCTCCTAACTGTCCAAAATGTCGACATCCATGTCGATCCCTTTAGAACTATTTATAAGAATATTATGTTTTGTCTAAAATTGTAAACGTTTTGGCTCCTTAGTTGTAAGTTTACTTTTTGTAATATATAAATAAATAAATAACGAGTGGATGTTATGGCTGTTGATGATAATGATGACTTCTATAAAGTAGTTAGATTTTTTAAATTTATTCATCCTTTCTGCTACCAATTGTATTGTAAAGTCCACATTCCATTTTGATACGATGAACCTATATATACTGTGAACTCACTATCGTAGTTTCAGAACAAAACTGACTCGACATTTAATATTGAAAAATATGAAATACCCAACTCGTTAAAGTCGGGAACATGCTAATTGAAACACTCTGACGCTCACACTTTAATTGACTTCCACAAGTAGATATAGGGTACGTATTTAATATTTTTCAGTCTTAGAAGTCAAACAAATAATTATATTATATCTACAAACTTGTAGATGATATCCATCATGTTGTATCAGCCGAATTGTGCACTGCTGAACAGAGTCATTAAAGGGATGTTTGCAATAATCGCCACGCTTGGCAGGCGGCTTGGGGATCGAAATCATACCTACGTTAGATACGTATGTACATATTTAAACATAATTATGGTTATAACAACAAAATCGAATTCTAGGTTAGCCTGAACAATAGCTTCGATTACATCATCACTCGCCATCAGGTGATATATAGTTCATAGTAGTCAAAGCTAGCCTATCAGGCATAAAAAAAAAAAGTTTTCATCACTAGCTTTTGAATCAAAACCATGAATTTTAAAGTAAAAAGACAAATTTCCAATCAAGAATAACGGTTTCTTCATTCAAAATGTGTGTTTTCAGATCAAGTAGTCAGTTTTTAGTTTGAGAAGGGGTTTCTCTATTTCCGATTTTATTCAGTGTTGCAATTTTTTAGTTTTGTCTAGTTCTCCCTTGTTGTGGGAAAACTACGGAACGTAAAAATACTATTAATTATAATCAATTATGCATGCCGAATAAACATCATGAAATTCATATTATGAATAGGATATTTAAATTATCATTTTCAAAAGTATAAGCTTACTCGGCTAATTCGGACTGGTAGACTAATATCCTCGTAGTATAACGGCAAAATGGTAGGGTTTGAACCCCGCTAGTGCCCAAATATATTGGTGCTAGTGTTTTAAAACTGTCCGATTATCACCTTTAAGCACATGAATACGGTTATTTATTCATGTGCTTTTAGGTGCTCGGCTTCACATTTCCTAATTCAAAGTGGTTGAAAGCTAGCTAGGTGAGCATTAGATCAAAGTCAGGTCAAAGTCAAAATCATTCATTCAATTTAGACATCTACGACGCTCTTGTGAAAGTCAATTAGAAATTTTAATATTCATATATTGTACTCTGTAGGTACTGCCACGTTCAGCAAAAAAAAAATACAGAGCCACTGCGAGAAGAATGGACAAGAAACTCGGGACCATTGATTTAAATATCTTTTTACGTAGGTACCTACTATATAATAAAATTATTATAATATTTCTTTAAAATACGTAGGTGACAAAATTGGCCAAGTATTTTGGTTGTTTAAGTAATCATAAACTGTGTAGTAGGATTTCTTAATCAAAATGTTGTTTCACGTGCAACTTGAATGTTCCTTCTGTGAGCGTTGTAATATGTTCGGAAATTTTATTATTTAACTGCACACAATTGTGTGTTAATCGTGATTGATATTGTTTAATTTAAGTTTTCTCAATTTTTTACAATTTACTCAATATTTTCAAATATATACAGACTCGGTAATAATACAACAATAGGTAATCATCTATACTGGCAGTATTTAACACTGATCGTCAACCTACATGAAAAGTTATTCGAATGTAAAATAATATTTATATGTACTTATGTTAAATAATAATGATAATATGATTAAGTTTCGGGACTTTATATGGATGATGTTGGCTACACACAACACACTCCGCAGTGCGCTGCGAGCGAAAGGCGCACGCGTCGTTTAATAGCATTTTCGTAAATTTTGTTTAATATAGTGTTATAAAGTGAATATTTTTCAAGTTATGCTTGAGATAGCAACCTAATTTGTGCTCAGTTAGGTAAGTTTGTTCCTTACTTTATAAATAACTGTACCTAGATAGAAAAAAAATATCCATCATAGGGGCTGCTAGATTTTCTTTGCCTGGAACGTGCTGTTTGGATACATTAACTACAGCCAAGTTAACGGACGGTAAGCAGGTAATACATAATTGTATTTCATACCTACTGATATAATGACAACTCTTTATGATTAAGTTCAACATCAGCCTTGTTGGTAAATAATACTTAAATATTATATTATAAATGCGAATGTATGTTTGTATTTGTATGTGTGTCTATTCCTCGTTAATTATTCAGAATGGATTTCGATGTATATATATCTACCTATTCTCTCTATAATGTTTTACATAGGTATACATAGATTTTCTTGTTAAATAAACCGGCATTCAAGAATATACAATGTGTTTTTTTTACATTTCAGATCAAAAATTTACCAATGAAACATAAGTGTTATGCTGCTCAACTCAATACCCCCAAGAGGAAGGCTACCACGTTTTGGAGCAAATTCAGAACTTTGTTACTGATTTTCAGGTAATTAAATCAATTGTAACTATGTATGAAAACACATATCTATTACACATATAATATATTTTTATTATTATGTTAGGAAGTCTCAATCAAATATTCATTCTATTCTATACTAAAATATAATATATATGTCAGTATTTTCTACACAAAACTTTTAAAAGTGTGTCGAATCATATTTCATGATTATGTACAGTATATAATAAAATGCACTGTCTGATTAACCGCTAACTTGCAGTTTAGATGATATAAGTGATAATAATCTAACGGAACAGGGTCTTCTGGAAGCTGATTTTGAAGACAGTTCTAATTTTAGGTTTAACCTGTTTGCCATCTTTGACCACTCAACATTATGTGAGATTATGGTCAAAAGATACCTATCGTCTATAAAAGCTTTATGTATTTTGCAATATTTTCATTTATTCTCTTTTTTTTAGAATCCTGGAGATGTCCAAAATAAAAGGGAGGAGGTGAAGAAAAATGCTCGACTCAACAAGCAGTGTTCATCCATACCTCATAAGTCATAACATATAATGTGGTGCTGATAATAATAAGAAAAAATATTATCTGGTGGTAGATTAGGTCAGATTGAATTTTAAGTCACCTACATTTCACGCATTTCTACCAGAGTACCAGAGCTACATAATAGGCATTTTGTATCATTTGTATTAAAGGTTTTCTATGTAATGAGGACGCTGGTGAGTGAATTCCGAAATTATATCTATATATAATCTGTTACATTTATGACATGTGGATTATGGTAAATGGTTCTGTGATAGTAAGATATTCTTGAAATCTAGCTTAGAGTTTATAATTAGTTTCATTGATGTTATGTTTGAGTGTTTATCTGTAAGTGTAATTCCTAAAAAAAACGAATAACGCCAAACCATGTAGTTAAAATAGTGTAAGCAATTACAAAATGTGAATAATTTTGAAGTATAATTTTTTAGTACATATCTTGAAATTATTAATAACCACTCCGAGTCGTTAAAATACTTATATATTAAATAAAATTATGTATAGTCATTATGATAATTATTATATAATACAATTGTATGCTTCTTAATTTATTTTATAAATAAATAATTATCAACAGAAAATATTTATTGTATTTTATTTATTTTTACGATAATAGATGTTTTTAGTCTATCACTTTTAGAACTACTTTTAACTATTATCCTACTTTACTTGCAGATTTGAAAGGCGGAGATCAGATTGGTAGATCTGTACAGTGTACCAGGCTCTGTATTCTGTAAGTGAGTTTTTGTTCTTGTTTACTAACTGGACGTTTTATATGAATATCTTATTGTATTAATGGAAAATATCAATTATCAAAATATCATTATATTATGTTAAACCAAGAACTGAAACTTCTTATAGTAAAATGCATGGTGCTTTTTTACTATAGGAAGTCTCAGTTCTTTGATTTCGAACCAATATAATTGATATTTTTTAAAAAATACTATCTGATCTTCATATGAAACACTTTTATGAGTTGAACCAAGAACTAAGACTCCTTCCAGTAAAAAGCACTATTATTGAACCAAGACAATAGATATTTTTCTTAATATATTATCTGATCTCCGTATGAAACATTTAGAGATTTGAACCAAGAACTAAGACTCCTTCTACAAAAATAACCTATTATTGAACCAAGATAATGGATATTCTTTACAACATATTATGTGATTTCCGTGTGAAACATGGAATGACTTGAACCAAGTAATTAAACTTCTTACAATAAAACGCGCCATTATTTTACTAAGATAATTAAGATCTATATGTAAAATATGTAATTATTTTGAACAAGAACTGAGGTTTCTTACAGTGAAATTCCATTGTCGAGTCAAGAAATCTGATATTCTATCCTGTAGAAAATTCTGTCTTCGTGCAACATACATATTCTTTTGAACGAATCAATACAACTTCTTCGGGTAAAACATCCATTAGAATACTAAGATCTAAAATTACTTACATTAAATATACTTAATATTGAAATGAGAACTGAAAATTGTTCATTGAACTTTGGTTTCTTAACATAAATAAGTCACAGTATTCATATAAGAAGATTTTTAGTTCTACCTAAAATAAATTTTCTTGTACGTAGAAAACTCTGTTGTTGGTCTAATAATAATATTTATTCAGAAGTATATATTTTACTTGAAGTAAGAATAATATCTTAACTGAACTATTTATGTACTTGACAGTAGAATATTTTTTTTTCTTGTTAGAATCTAATGAATGAGTGAACGAATGAGTTCATTTATTCAAGTAAGGATTGTTTAAAATTTGAGAATTTCTGATTCTCTAAATTAGAACAATGATGTACTTAGAGAGAGACATGGCTACTTTCTCTTAATAAGAACATAATAATCTTAGTAAGAGTAAATAAATACTTACATGAAAAATGATTATCAAGACAAATATTTACTAATCTCAAGAATATATTGTTTTCCCCATATATGAAACACGGAATGTCTTGACCAATAGATATATTCTTGATTTGAAACAATTTTTTTTTTCCGTGTACATTACTGCACTGCAGCAACTGAAAATACTAAGCCAACGATACATAAGAATTAATGTCAGAGTAACGAGTGCAGTGCCACCCAGAACTATCTGATAGGTAAGTAATTCTCGATGGATTAGATCTTACCTACCGTATTGTCACAACCACTAAAAGATAATTGTTTATTCATATGTTAGTGTAAGTATGTAGTATATATCACATATATTATAGTATTTATTCTTATAGTACATATATTATAGTAATATATATAGTCGGTATGTAAAGCTCTATACGGACAAAGACCAATGAGAAAATAAGCAAACCAGAAAAGTGTATTCGGGTTTTATCGGCTTCTTTAGCCATTTGTGTAGCCACACAGCTAACAAGGGGCGTGACATCGTTTTTCAGCATGTATTAAGATATAGCTGCAATTTCCTCTATAGCCAGAAATCAATATAACCTCTGTACCTGTGACAAATGATATATTGATGTTCATTTGTGCAAAAGACTCTTAATTAATTAATATGAACTACATCTTCGTTAGCGTATAGAAAATCCCTATATATATTTTTATGATACTATAGTAGGTAATTCTAATTTTATTTTATATTATGTAAGGTCTAACTTAAAATATTTATTTCTTAAATAAAATTCGAGAGTTTAAAACATCTCTCCTTACTAAGAACTTGCCTAAAACATGCTTTTAAAAGTAAAAACCACGCCGTGGCGGAGTGACATAAAGCGTCGCTTTGTAATTCCAATCCCCTGGTCGGAAGACTATCGGGTTTATCGAGCAATAGTGTATTGGATGCCATATAACCTGACCAGGATGCAAAGTTTTGGTGCGGGTACTTGTATTAAAATTTAAGCGTAACGAGGGTTCAATAGCGCAAAAGAACTGCTGTCGAGGAAACAGAAATAATGTTTTTAAGTTACAGTGAGGAAAATGGTGTAGATGCGATCATAAAAAGTTGTATATATATATTAATTATTAAAAGTTAAAATTACTGTAATTTGTAGATATAAAAAAAAAATTAAACTTCTATATAAGCTCGAATTTAAAGACTTTTTGCACGCTAGCGAATAAAGACCGGTTTTGCACGCATATTTCGAATGATAAACAAAATCTTTCCGAGCTTGTGAGATATAAAAACCAATCAGTCCACAGTCTGAAACTGTACAAGGTAGATGGCAATACGTTCGTCATCTATGTCATAGAAACAAAAAATCCGAGAGCTAAATTGCTCCGATGAGCAAGATAGCTCTGCATACTCCTCAAGGAATGCACAGATGGCGTGACATTTTCATCTATTTTTCTCTATCTCTCGGAAGGTTAGATTATTCAACTACTTGAAACCAGTTGAACCGATTTCAAAAAACCTGTTTATCCCATAATTCAGTAAAACATTTCCAGGTACCGAAATAGGAGGTGTTTTATTACCCATTTAAGCTCCTGTATTTAACGAGCAATATAAAACCAGTTACGAGTTGTCAAGTAAACCACGTCTTAAATCTAAGTGTAAGCGTAAATCATTTTCATATTGCGTTTAATTATGGCAGCGAACCGCTCTGAGTCATTTTTCATTACTTACAGTTAGGGTTGCTACATCTGTCTTCTTTTATAAGCTATATGATACAAAATTTTAATAAATGTTCATTTGTGCAATCTCAATAAAATCCCGAAACTTAAGTTTCATCGGAGTCTTCCTTTTAAAAAAATAGTCACATTTTTATTTTTGTTTGATCACACACAATTTGCTTTTCTTCACATAGATTGTCACATTTATAAAATAAAACATTACTACAGCGTTAATAAAGTGTTGGCTTAAGCGAAATACGTCTAGGCTGCAATACCAATCGCGGTAGTACTAAACCGTTAAACATACTAAAAGCGAACGGCAATTTGAACTTTATAAGCTATTTACGTAGAACGCGACAAGCACAAAAAACATCAACAGGAAAAACTAAATATTATATTTCATATATAATATTTTTAGCTATAATATATCATTTTTAGACATAAATGTCATTTGGTTATTTCGCGTACTATAAAACTAAGCAGACTGCTAAAACATCATAGATTTTTATTAATTTTTAGTTGTTACGGTTGTAAAGTGCCTAAACTAATTATGAATATGTGTTATATAACCATAATTATTGTAATTAATAATTATCAGTGACCGAGAAATGTAACGAAAGGTTTTAATAGACTATGGTTTGTAACGGGTCAGTACGCAAACAGTTATAGGATTTATATGATTTTTAAATCGCGCATGGTGATTTGTGAACTGGCAGAATTGGCTTCGGCTAACACTTTGTCAGAAATGCGCAAAGAAGAAATAATGATTTCACAATTTTTTAAAGATTTTCAAATATGGATTGGGCTTTAGTGACAGATGCATAAAAACTTTTTTTTCGGATAGAAATACCAAACAATAATATAAAACACATTTACGCCAAAATGTAAGTACCTATACATTTTATTAATTACATCTTAATTCGGACTGAATTGGACTTTTTGATAACATGACCACAAATTACTAATTTGTCCCTGTCAATATCATCCACTGGAAAGGGGGCGCCTCAAAACGGTCATACGATACATAAAAACCGTGGCAACCCTGTATAAAAGTCGAAAGTGGTTGTTACTTTGCAGTTAAGTTATAGGTAAAGTAAGTTCTAAAGCTATACTAATAACTTACATTATATGACATGAAACTTTCTTATTGCCGTTAATCGCCTGTGAAAATCCCTCTATCGTTTGAAAGTCACATTATATTATAATATATCGGGATATTACCCATTTATATTGTGAGTTCTTTTGAAAAGTATTTCTATACAGTAAGACATAATTGCTATAGATTTTTAGTTAAGTATATACATTGACCGCTTTAGCTGAGTCAAGCGAGCCTTGATTTTATCCAGCACGCAAGCAAGAAGAGCAAGAAGAAGCTCGCGGAAGATAGGATTCAAACGAAGGAAGGTCAGAAGACATGTTTCGACAAACTTTCGTGCAAAGTGTAAACGGTAAGCACTCGATAGTGATACAAATCAATCAGAAACGACTCTAAACGATTCCTTAAGGTGCGGACTTCGTTACCACTAATGTTGGCTTTTTAGCTAACAAAATCTTCTGTCATTAGTATTTCATGTACTCTTTAAATTGTCTGTAGAAAGGATAAAAATATGGATAGTTTAAAAATTTTACGCGCCTATTTGTTTGGTACAGTCTTGAATGTTTAAGTGAGCATTTACCTGTTTCCGCATGTCTAAAATTAGAGCAAGGATTTCATATAAACTCTTTCATATAACTCGTCAATGACATTAGTGACGTTTCATTTTGACGTTTATGCAATATGTATAATTAGGTGATTATACATTACATCGGCTAGATAACTACGCTGATCTTGAATTTTATTACTCTTAAAATGTACTCGTATCATTTATAGTGATCATATTAAACGCATAATTTTAGTGAAACTTTTATCTTGTTAGATTTATTATCTTTCAAATTAGGTATAATGATTACTTATGTTATACTTCTCATATTTGTGTTCAGATTGTTGATACACATTTGTTTTATTTATTAACATAATAAATATATAATTATCTACAGCCAAAACCTAATATGAATAAGAAGTAAACGGTTGTAATTTTTTATTAAGTGAACGATTAATGAAGCTTCTTATTATAAAATTTTAAAAAGATTATAAGAATTCTGTTAAATAAAAATTATTGGCTGGTACCACTGAAACCCTACCCTGTTTCTTAAACCGATATCTTACCGGGTTCGAATTCCAATATTTTTTTAATATCCAATTGTCATGTGCACTTATATTACGAACTACAGCCAAACAAAGTCACCTTTTTCGTACGTCATAATTTTTTTTTATTCTTAGGCATATTTTATTATTCCAATGCATAATTAAACTGAAAATTAATAATAGTATGACAATACATAATATAGTAGGTATATCTAAACATGTAGTACTAATTCAGCGAACATTTAATGGTGGAGGGGGAGAAAGTTATTCAAAAACTTGGGTGCCCTGCTACCATGCTATAACGACTGCCATCATAAGACAACAACCAGGACCGACGGCATACCGTGCTCGAAAGCGTTCAATAGTGATGAAACTAACGGTCACCCATCCAAATCTTGACCGTGAAGGACGTTGCTTAACTTGGCTGATCAGTTAAGAACGGTTAAGCATTAACTTTGCTACGAGTGGTTCAAAGAAAGTCAAAAGTGCAAAAAATTTAACTTGAGTTTTTTATAGGGTGCTAATTGTATTCTAGCATCACCGGATTTCGGGAGAGGGGTTGCAGTAGCCCTAAGTGAATAAAGCATGAGAATGAACTGCGTCTAATTACCAGCACTACTAACGTTAAGGTGCATGAGGAAGGTGTTACTAAACAATAGGTGCACATAAGTTTCTATCCCATCTTAATAACTTCAATTAAGAAATAAAAGAAGGTATATATACTTGATAGAATCGATCATTTCCAAGACAAATCAGAATAAATATCCATATAAAATATGATCCTGAGATAAAATATATTGTACCAAATCCAAATAAGTAGGATTAGGGTAACAGAATGTCAAGACCAATTTGTTACGTGATTTCCTTTCAATATCAGTTTTTTTAAATCATTATTTTCTGTAGCTACAAGTATTAAGTATCGTCGCGTACAGAAGACAAAAATCTTGGTTTGAATGAGGTCAATCGTTAAGAATTTGAGTCAAAACGCTTCGTTGTTATTACTGCTTATTCCCGGACTATATTTAGACCCCAGTCAATTAAATCCAATTGTGTTCTGTAGGGATGTCACAAGCGCAATTACGTGATTTACGATGAGTAACCAACTGCTTACTACATGAAAGTATACCGAGTCTTAGAGATATATAGAATACTAGCGGCCTGCCCCGGTTTCGTACGGGTAATTACTAATTACGACTATAAATTGAGATATAATCTAACCCTATCTTTCAATTTGGATCAAATTGCACACGGTGCGCAAATCGAATTTGAATTAGTTCAGTAGTTTAGGAGTCCATCGCAAACAAACAACGTGACACGTAATTGTTTATATATAAAGATTATATGAGTCAGGAAGGCGGCTGGCAATAAAACAAAAGACAAGCCATTTATAATGTGCATTATTTGGCTGTAAGTAAATAGGTGTACATATTGAAGCAGTAATGGCCATGGCTATCCATGCAAACGGGATAATTCTATAGTGCGTCCTGCATCAGCTACGCGCGGCTTTGCGATATAGAAAGAGAGATGCCTTGTAGGTGAATATAAATATTAGGTACTCCGTGCTTTGCACGCTGAAGTGCACTTTATTGCTTCGTAGATAGAGTCGCTTATTGTAAGAGCTTTGCGGAGTGACCCTTCTGGTACTTATTCTGAGACATAACGTTGCCGCGCTGATGCGTGCGATTAGTATCAGATACACGTAATACGTGTATATCTATCACGCTTCACTTTGCTGTCTGTATGACGTATACTAAAATTGCATTCATAAAATATAATTAACAGTAATTGTTCTCAACTGTCGAGTGGTCGTTAAACATATTGGTTTAATAACTATGTAGGGGTTTTGATCTGATCAATTTATTGAACGATTTTGTTGAGTGTCAGCATTCCTTGCAATAATTCAATAATAATAACAAAATATCATGACCTACAGGGTCATGATATTCTTCGAATCTTCGAAGAGGTATACAGAGGCGTCTACCTAGGCTCTTGTTTCACTATCATATATTATGTAAACTTTATTAACTTATAATTGGTGTAGACACAGCTAGGTATAGATAATGTATATATTACTTCAGATAAATAAAGAAGTAAAGATGGCGCACGATACAACACAAAATCAATGTTCTTATCATGTTGTCTAATTCAAGAGTATTGCAAACCCGTGGAAGGGGAAAGGGAAGAGGAGCATAATTTTACTGGCTTCGCTTGTATTGTACGTTTTTGCACTATCTGAATTCGTATAATTGTATAATTTTTTATATATTTTTTCATTAATAATGACGACAACGTAAATGATAAACGGTCAACGAGAAATTATATTAAATCACCACGTATACAGTAATAAATTCAAATTCAAAACGAAAATAGAAAATAGGTCACATTTATCATATTCTTGGATTATTGTGAAATTGTATTTTCGCTGAATTTAAATTAATGAAGCCCATTAATTCATAAAAATCTTCACACTCACCTATTTGTGTGACAACAGCTGCCATTAACCTAAAAACCACATTTTACAAATGAACCACTAGGAAATACAATCACATGTTTCTATAAGCTTTATGTTCAGAAATAAAGTAATTCCGAGATTCAAGTTAAATACTCAAGAGAAACTAAATCAGCATTTAATGTTATCTCATGACCTACTAAATTATATCTTTCTATAATAAGCATCGTATTGTTCAAAACCAACCAGATTACTGTACATATTCATACTTTTATAATCCAGTTAAATAAAGAAGCTAATCTTAAATGGCGCCGATAATCATCACCTCTCACTTGCACATTATAGACAGCACCTTTAGTGTGTAAGTGAATACTTTATTTAGGGATCAAACTTAGTCTGGGATGAAATTAAAGAAACCATCGGAGCTCTAGAAACACCTCTAACTTACCAAAACGCACGTCTTATTAAAATCTCAAGACGATATAGTCGCATCTCTCCCAAAAGACAAAACTGCATCCGCCCTTGATTCGAGGCTCCCATTCCACAAACACTTTATGATAGGTGTACAGTCCAGAAATTTCGTCCATGTAATGTCCATGCAATGAGCTTGGAAATGCAAAGCGAATGGCTAACTATAGGGGAATTTTGTATCCCTCTGATATTAAAGTGGCTCACCGTGATAAGCGATTAGTCACCTGCCTTATTAAAACTTTATCTAAACGCCTGTAGTAATCAGATCCCAGACCAAAGTAACTTAGTAAGATGGGGGAAAGCCACCGAAAACTTGCGGTATTTGTCGGGGGGCTATAGGTACAGCAAGGCACTTAATGGTAGGATACAAGGTGCTCCTTGATAGGGGTCACTATTCACGTCGCTGTGATAGAGACCTCAAAATCATACGAGACGCGGTGCGGTGAGTGTCTCGGTAGACACGAAGAAGAAGTGACGACGGAGTGTCTCGGTAGCTAGAGCAAAAAAGAATTGACCACGAACAAACGACACGTCGATTTTGTAAAAACGTCGATTGTTTGTGTTAAAAACGCATAGTACAGAACTTACTGTGCCGTGGGAAACAAACATAACTAAAGACCACACAATAAAAACATACAAATATGACCTAACAAATGAATCAACCAAAAACGGTGATGTGGTTAATTTATATGCTGTAGAAGTTGGAGCAAGGGATATACCAGCAAAATCTCTATATAACCTATTTAGTGACCTTGGCCTGTCTAGAACGACCGTAACTTCTACCTATCCTAGAACGTGTATCTAAGGCGGCATTAGTAGGATCTTACCAAATTTGGTTAGTTAGGGGAGGAGGCTCGAGCGGTGAAGGGGAGCATTGATGTCATTGTAAAAGGGCCCTTAACCCTACTCCGTGGGTTGCAAGTCCCAGGATCCTATGGCCTTCTTGCTATATAGCGAAATTTTAAAGATAAATCCATAGGCATTCAGGCGTTACTTTGCCGAAATCCATGATAAATAAGTGAAGTGAAGTCTCGATCGTACGCTCTTAAGAGTCAAGACCTCCTGAGGATGCTTTGTGTAGAAGCGAAATGAATCGAGAATTCTTCCGGTTTGGCTACGTGGCGTTTATGACGTCACGGCATCTTGCCAGAAAAAAAAGACGGAAGTATATTTTTTTTGTCACTGGATTACCTATATATTTCTGTTCAATAATCATGTAATGTTTTCTCAAATACATTCAAATAATTTTTATTAGGTATTATAAATCTATTAAAACATAAATATATTTTAAAGTTTCATAACATTAAAAATATTATTCAATAAACTTACGAATAAAATGACTGATTTTAGAGAAATACTTTTTAATGTTATGAAACTTTAAAATATATTATTGTTAATATATGATATTTCTATAATTTGTCATTTAGGGATAAAATTGAATGAACAATCGTAGTTGCTCCGTGTTTACTCCAAACTATAGATAGATTCAGGAAAATAGTTCAAACTTCAAACAATGACAGAAATATGACATGTTATTTCAAAACAACGTCCAACTGCAAGCTAGACGTTATCGTCGAATAGCTCACTTCCGCTGTGGCCCATCATTAGATAATTTGAGCCAGGTTAGGCACGCTACTCCGGAATCCAGGTCGAATGCTCTGTTCGGATTATACTCCCTGATAAATTCTGTTCTATTTGACAAGTTGGCAGGCCTGTAGATTTGTCGTTCAGAAATCTCTATTAATAATTATTTATAGACTTATATCTAACTTCGCTTCGCAGAAAAATCCGATTGGTGTAATTTGTTTTACTAATACCTATAAATTTTTATAATGTATATTCGCCTGTCACTTATTCCTTTTTGTTCTACTTGACCGTATATTATTTTTTCCTGTCAATTTTATTTTTCCTTGTTGTAAAATAATAGACGGGCCGCTTTGGAGTAGTTCTGTCTTAAGAAGCAGAAAAGTTTATATAGTTATTTTGTACAGAACACCTGTATCAAAATTATTAAATAGAGCTTGAAGCTATGCTAGCCGAGCGGTAATAGTTATAGACTACAGTGCCGCAAGTCCATGGTTCGAACGCCACCGTTGTCTTAACGTCTTCATCGCATGGTGGAAAGGCATTTTTGGGAAACTCACCTAGCTAGCGACCACCGCCAACTAGACGATCTGTTGCCAAGCACCTAACAGTGTGTTTCAACTGCAGTCTTTGAAAGCCAGTATAATTACAGGCACATGAAATTTAACAGATGTATGTCTCAGAGTGACGGGCGCAGTACAATTCGTCACCTGTGACGTACTTTTGCAATGAGCGAATTTTTACGCAATGAAAATAAGAACAAAGTAAATAATACAATACAAATGATTATTATATAAAGTCATAACTTGTGTTATTGTAAGGTTTCAATTTATTTTAGTTAGTATCGAGTAAATTTTCAATAAATGTCAAAATATACTCAATCTCCTTTTGAGGTTACGCACAAAAAATGGGAATACATCCAAAAGTTTTTTCTTAGTAAGTTAAAAGTAGTAGTAGTTAAAAGTATGAAAAAAAATGTTGTTTTTGTACATATATGTATTCTGTTCACAAAATAACATTAAAAATACAATTTCACAATTATTCCTGTATTAATAAATGATTTGCACCATCAAATCATTTAATTTAACACTCGATGTCTCATAATTGATGTTAAGGAAGGAGAGAACGCATTTTCATCGTTCTAAGAACACAGCTTGCAGTCAATTGAAGTGATCTAATGCAACATGACAATGTACATTTATTACCAACAACTTTGTGTACTGTGCTGTATCAGCCGGATTGTCCACTGCTGAACACAGCCTTTCCCGTTAGGGGTATGCCGTAATTCTAAGTTAGCCTAAATAACATCTTCAAACACATCATTGCTTACCATCACGTGAGATAGTGGTCAAAGGCTAGACCATCAAATATAGCTTAGGTGGAAAGCATTTCACTTGTAACATTTTTTGAATCCATTATGGAATGTCAATTAAAAATTAAGAATAGTTTTCAGTAACGTTCGAATTAGACCTTCATTTTGAAGCAAGCCTTAGGCTCCTCAAAACCATATATCATTGTTATTTAGGACACCTGTCAGTATTATAATAGGTATATATGTCGGTACATGTTCGTTCGTACAATAATACCCACTTACCTGTCAGAGAGCATGAAACGTGCGTGACCACTCTACCTCGACAATATTTACGTATGCCTACAGAATACTAGAATAACATATTTTTGTTACACACAATACTATATATTAGAATGATAACATCTTAGCATTGTGTACGCAACATAACAAGCTTGTTTGTTAAAATTTATGGCCGGTACAAGCCTAGTAGTTTTACTAAGTACAATAGAACGGTCCCCATATAAGCCTACAAAACGCCTGTATCACATTGGGACAGCTTCATAACCTGTATGGAGATTTATGACATATTACAGCGTTAATTGGGTCCAGATTTTAAAGCCTTGAAAAACGACAATGAAATACCTAATAAGCTAGCAAAAGTCGCTAAGTTGCCGGTATTTTTCATTTCGGAGAATGAACTCTCCATCTACACAATCTTATTCCCCCATCTCCTATCATTCATAAAAAGATGCACTGGACAGTGGCATGTGTATACATATATATGGTCGAAATAAAAAAAGCACTTTTATTCATGGGATGGCTAAGGTAAAACACACCACATCATCGTTTCTGTTTCTCCCGATAGATCTAATCCTCGTATAGGCAAGCATGTCGTCGTTTTCCATCAAGTGAAACTGGAATCAAATGCTTGCTTCTTTTTTTACAATATAAACCAGCCAAGTGGGAGTCCCGTGGAGTGCCAGAGGTCCGTGGGTGCCGGGTTAGAATTGAATCTCCCTATATCATCCCGTGGGTGTCGTAAGAGGCGACTAAGGGAAAAACACTGGAAGGTGGGCAACAGCGCCTTCTAAAGAACTGCCAACTTACACTGCGATCCTGCCTAGACGCCTGCCAAGCGTGAGGATTATGGCAAATACCCCCTTAATAGGGTAGGCTGTGTTCAGCAGTGGACGATCCGGCTGTTACAGTAAGTGGGAGTCCGGTCCAATATCAGGGTTCCGGACCGCAGGAAGCCCTAAAACATTTTTTTTTATTTGATCACGCTGGATATGATAGGGTAGAGAAAGAGCATTCGAAAAACCGTCACGAAATCGACGTTTCCTATCCTGTTTTCTCCTCCAAAAGCGGGGTATTTTAGTAATTTTCACGGTCATTTTTATAGTCATAATTAGTTTCTGAAAAATAAAATGAAAGGGGGCTTGTATATAGCAGACTAAGATTTTATATAAAATGATTGGTCTAGAACAAGTATTGGCAAATATGCCTACTTCATTAGAAGCAGAAAAAAAATATTAGAAGGCGCCATCAAATAAAGTGCTTGGAATCTTTCACATGTTGCTACAGTAAATAATAATAAAAAGCTCAAAATTGTACAAAATTTCAAAAATCATTTAACTTTGATGAACTAGCGCTACAACAAGAATTTTCATACGAGACTTTCACGAAGACTATGTTATGTGGCATTGACAAAATATCTGAGATGGCTAAAAAAGTCCTGAAATCCGATTTTAAACTTTTGTGCTTTACTGAATTCGTTTAATTGAATAAATTGAACACATTCAGTAAAGCACGGTAACATGGGCCATTCCGAGAGCCAAACACTCCTACATTAGAAGTAACAGTGGCAGATCAGAGTAAGTATCTAGGAAGAAATAGGGGAATTGATTTGCTGGCCGACTTACCTATTAAAAACTATTCGCGTATTCAGTATTTGTTGTTAAAATAGAAGCTATTGTATGGTAAAATAATCTCCGTAGATAGGGACTCTTTTCCTCCCATTTACATATTTCGCCAAGACTCATGACTATTGTAAACAAATTCTAAAGATTACCATTACAAAGAATAGTTGACAAATAGCCTCAAATACGTTATTCAAACAAATTAGTAACGTTTACAGAGACAAAATTAGTTATAGGAGTTGGCAAACAAAGTAAACGGTGATTGTCATGTGATAGTGAGGCTCGTCTGTCGATTCCAGCAGTCAGAGGGTCAAATCCAGAACAGGGTTTAGCTTCAGACACTATACGGCATTTCACGTAATGCTCGCCTAGCTGAACAACTGCTAGTATGTTTTGGTCTTGTGAGCTATTACAAATTAGATATTTATATTACAAAATATACATCATTACTTGCTAACAGGTGAGATATGTACTTTACACGTCAGATGCTAAACCATCAGCAATAAAAAAGAAATTACAAAAGGTTCTTACATTGTTTTGTTGCTATGTTGCTGGGATATAAATAATTGTAGATACTACACGACACGATGTCTTGAAGTCGTAAACTTTATCAACTTTCAGATGACCATTCTGAGGAGATTGGCGGGACCATTGGCTACTCAAATAACAATTACAGATCAAGATAAAAAAAACACAGAATAATGCTCAGGTTAGTTGGCGCCAGAATAAGATTTCTAAACATTATAATATGCCACAAAAAAAAAAAGATTTTGGGACTTTCTGTCGAATAAATTTTGAGCGGTGGTATTATAGTCCGGAGGTGGAGATTGTGCCCAGGCCAAATCAAATTGATCGGGGCTTGATTTTGAACAGATAATTTAATAATAACAAATATAAAAAAAAAATGAAATCATTCAATAATTATCGAAATCTAGTAACAATTCCGCCTAATTTTTATTTTAAGACCAAGTGACGTCATAAACGCTACATAGCTTATATGGGAGAATTTTCTACTCGTTACATCAGCAGGAGGTTTTGACTCTTCGAGCGCACGATTCTCTTCGTTATGCATTTCCGCAAAGTAATGCCTGAATCTTTTTTGATTTAGGAAGAATTCAACGAGTAATCTGTAAATTGATATTTCTGTCCCAACTTCCCTCAACTCACTTGACAAATATATTTCGAGATGAATTAATAAAATTAAATCGAGATCATTTGTTGTGATCTATCCGGAATATACCGTACCCTTCTGGGACATAAAAAACGTAAACGCTTCGGATTAATACAGGCGTGGTATAGGTAAAACAGATACACATTTCGGTGAAAAAGCCATGTAGTCAAAATCTGGTTTGTATCGAGAAGGTCGTACAAAGGCTCTGATTGACAGCTCTATACATTGAGGTGTCAGCGCCCGACTTCGTAATTACCGGGTGGCGATTTAAAAATATTATTTATACCTGAATATTAATTAATTACTATAAACCTTTTTGGTGTCGTGTCAGTTTTGACTTGATGTTGATAACATTTAGTAAGTAACTATATGAATGGTTTTTGTAGTAGTTTAAGAGTCGATTATAATTGTATAGGTTTTTAGGTTTTTGTATTGGTTTATTAGGACACGCTGCAAACTGACCATGGGCTGGAACATGTTGCCTGTGGACCTGCAACAGCTTGCTCAACGCTTTGGTTGTAGCAGCCCTAGTGTTGTGTTAATAAAAACATACCACCGCCGGTAAAAAAAAGTGAAAATCAGCTTTCTTCAGCTGCTATAAGACAATCAAGCATAACATAAACGACATAAAAAAAACTGGCCAAGTGACAGTGGGACTCGCGCATTGAGAGGCCCGCACAAACCTGTAGACGTAAATAAGTAAGAGATATGGAATTTTTATTGCTAAACGCAATCCATAACATTTTAAAATTATAAAAATTTTCAGTTCACGGGAAGTACCCTGTAGGTTTTGATTTCCTTGCGAGTGTCAAAAACTTGCGGCATAAACAGCTGTATCTTTTGATTGCATTGGCTTAGAAGTTTGATTTTTTCAGCAGCTAAGGGACAGTAGACCTTCGTATTTGATAAGAATTTTAGCTTGATACCTCCACGCGTTGCTGAGAAAAAGGGTCTTGACAGACAGACGGACAAGAAAGTAATCATATAAGAGTTCCATATTTCCCTTTTGAGGTACGGAACCCTTACAACGACAATAATTATCAGTTCCTCCAGATCTTCTGTTTCACAATGAAACGGTTCACTAAAGTCGTCTGGGTGACGCATGATTCATGTTTAGCGACCGGACTGTAATCGAAACCTCGTGATATTGATACATGGCTATATGCACAAACATTACTGTGTATGTACATTGAATGTGTACCAATTTGTTGTGGAAAATGCTTTGTTGACGGCGTACTTCTCGACTTGATAATTTTCAACTATTAACAGATTGAGTCAAAAATTGTAATTTAGGAATAGGATTCTACATTCAGAAATTTTGAACCGATGATCTTACAAAAATTCGATAGAAATCAGTACTTCAGTATTAATATTATAAATGCGAAAGTAACTCTGTCTGTCTGTCTGTCTGTTACGCTTTCACGACAAAACTACTGGACCGATTTGAATGAAATTTGGTATGGAAATAGTTTGTGACCCTTGAAAAAACATAGAATAGTTATTATCCAACTGCGCAAAAAGAGGTTAATGTTTTTTCGCGATAACCGACATACACACAGGCGGAGCCGCGCCCGGAAAGTTAGTGGTACATACTTCCGATAGGTGGCATTGTTAAATTATTTTTATGACTTAACCAGTGCATTCTCTAAATGCTCTATCACAATGCTAAAACGACTGCAATCCTAAGACAATAACCGAAACCAACCTCCGAAATACGGAAACGCTCTGCAGTAAGAACATGCGGGAAGTAGCTCATTCTGAGTTAATATTTAACGTATATAATGCCCTGTGTAGGTCAATTTTGACATATTGCAATACAGTTTGGGGTGGATCATGTAAAACAAATATGCTCAAAATTGAACGAGCCCAACGTGCTATTTTGAAAGTCGCGACTTATAAACCCTATCTTTACCCTACAGACAAACTTTACAAAGAATGTAAAGTATTGTCTGTACGGCAGCTATACATAGTGAGTATTGTATTGAATATGCACAAAAAAGCAATGATACAAAATTTAAATACTAGCAAAAGGCGAAAAGACCTCATTTTTTCCCGACATAGAACGAACACCAATGTAGCAAAAAAGCATGAATTATTTCTTGGTCCTTATGTTTATAATAAAATAAATGGATTAATCAACGATTTTGTTGCATTAAGAACCTCTGAGGCGAAGAAAACATTAGTAAATTACTTATATACATTAACTTACGGTGAGACAGAAGAAATTCTAATGGTAGTTTCATAAATTTCTCCATGCTATACATACTCACTCACACACACACACACACACACACACACACACACACACACACGAACACACATACTTACACACACACACACGCATTCGCATGTACACAACATTATATCAGTACTTTAAGGAAATATATAAAGAATAAATAAAGCAAGTTGTATATACCTGCTATTATAACATGTATTGTTCATCAAGAAGGGATGTAACAGTAACCTACAGCACAAGTGTTCAACTTAGTGTAGGTTCTGTTTACATCATTTTAAGTGTTAATGTTATCTGTTGTAAATGAATTGTTTCTTTTGAATAAATTGAAAATTGAAATTGAAATTGAGTAATGCCACAGCAGTCCCCATCCAAGTCATGACCGCAGCGGACGTTGCTTGATCGGTTAGGAACGACTTAGCAAGCTACACTACAAGCGATTCGAAGTAATGATGTGGTCGAAGACTAAAACCGGCGTAACTGTAACTAACTCTCAAGGAAGGCTGCGCCGGAACGCACATTGTTAGGTGCGATGGTCTAGCTAGGCACTCGGCCTTCGCATAATACTTTGCTACCATGTTTCACTAACCATCTTTATCACACCTACGGATGACCAACGCTGATTGTTAACGATCAGTACCTACTAGGTTAAATTGGAGCCGATTTGTGGCAGAGGGCTGCAAGAATAATTTTGTTTTGTCTTATAATTATTGTTTATATTTTTGTGTCTTGCTTGGTGTAAAAATGTTTTTTGTATGTTTTATGCCATAATAAGCCTATTTTATACTTGATTATAACGAAAATACTCTATCCAACCTTTTCGGGTAGAAGCCTGGGGAACAGGACTTAACATTCAATCGTCGATTGATATAAACATTGTACAGTATACATCAAAAGAGTCTACTTTATTTCCTGTAAAAGTCGCGAGATAATAATTTAAATAACTAACTATATAGAATTGCTCTTAAAAATCTGTCGAACTATTTTATTTTAAGTTTCGACTCTCTTTGACAATTAGTTTAAATAATGTAGTATGTCAATGATATACCTAATTTATGCAAGTATATTAATGTGTGCTTATTATTTATAAATTCAGTTTTTGCTCAGCATTTCTTACCAATACTTCATCTGTACCGTGTAAACGACACCTGGACAAAGTCCACAGGGCGCCCTTCCTCAAATCAATATTTTAATTAGTTTTTTGTTTTGATATAGATTTTCGCAAGGTGTTATACGTTTTATATTCGTTTAACAAAACAGAATACAAAAAAATGATTTGAAATCAGTCTCACGTAACTACTGTATAATAAACATTTACGCGAAATTAAGTATTATTTATTCTGGCATTAATTGTAAATTCTGCTCAGTGATATGTCTTAAGAAATCCTTTGATACAGTAATCAATGCATTCCATATTCTGGGACATTTTCTTTTATCTAATCACATTGATAACGGTCATTGACATTCACTTTTGAAATTATTGGGCCATTAAATCGTCCACGCTGATTGCTGTAATTACCTACGTTGTTATATCTTTTTAATTGGTACAGTATTAAAACCTGTGTTCAGTATCTGTGTGACGATTGTTTAATGCGATTAAGAACTTGAGATATTTGACCGTAATCTCACAATTGTAATAAATTTTCGGATATGCGTGCTATCACGAATTTGCATGGTAGTATGAAGGTATCATGAAGGCCTAGCAGTTTCGTTTATTATGGAATGGAATTGATGTTGCCTGATTTTTTATGTTATTGTGATGGAACAAGCTCGACGCCCACCTGATGTTAAGCGGACTAACTCCAGCCTATAACAGATGCATTTCGTCATAAGGCACGAATTGCACTGCGCCTGTCACATTGAGACTTATTTGGTAAGTCTCATGTGCCTGTAATTTCAATGGCTCTCAAGGACTGCTGCCGGTACACACCATTCGGTGCTTGGCGACAGATTTTCTACTTGGGTGGCCGCTAGCCAGGCATGGTGAAGCGGGATTCGAACCATGGACCAGCTGCGCGGCAGTCCATAGCCAATGCCACTGAGCCATCACTGCTTTACAACTCTGTGTAAATCTACAGCTCTATCAGACTTTGGGCGAAGACCTAACCTCAATAGACGTGGGGGGATAGGCGCTGAAGGCACTTTATCTGACACGGGCGGAAATGACGTAAAACACCTGCTAACTCCGTCATCTGCTGGCACTGAAAACGCTCCACTATAAAAAGATAATTTGACAACGGGCTCAAGGAGCATCACTGTGGTGCAGGTAACGGCTTGAGCCGAAACCTAGATTATGCTAGCCTTCAAGGAGAAAATGTTACGCCAAGCACTTAACGGTGTTTTCCAGCAGGCGTCGTTGAGAGCCGGTTCCTATTCTCGGTTAAGCGTATTGGTAACTTTGGCAACATAATAATTTGCCCTCAGGAAGAGATGTGATAAAAATAAAATTGGGCATGCAAATCATTAAAAAATCTATTAAAAGCACGACGCATTTCAAATGTGTCTGACTTTAAAATAATTGGTCTGAATTGAGAACCTACCCCATTTTGGGAGTTAATGGAATATGAACAACAACACGCTTTGATTGGACACGTGACAACTATGTTTATTGACCAATTGACTCTAGTTTTAGCTATCACTAGGAGAACACATGTGACAACACAGCTTAGTAACGCCAATACTTAAGGCTAACGTGCACATAGTTTTCCATACAAACTTAGTTTCATCATATTTAAATACCAGGTCTTTATACTCTGAGAAATTTTGCATGTAGGTAGGTATATATTTGTACCCAATATCTATTATATATTTTTCGATATATTATCATTTATATCATCCATATCTAAATGCGAAAATTAGAATTCCCATAAAAATGATATTAAAATGTAATTTCTAACACTTATACTGTGAATGAAATCTCAAGTCCTAAACGCATTTGTAGAAATTTGGTAAGTAAAGATTTTAGGTCCTAAAAGCATAATGTGATACTTTTTATCCCTATTTACTCAGTAGCTTCCGAAGGAATGATTTACTAAGTAGCTTCCGAAGGAATGAGGCAAAGCATCTGTAGAACATAATGCAATAGTGAATTATAATTGTTGCTTGTTTGTGATTACTGAACGAAATAGTACCTATTGACCCCACTTCTGATATGGTATGATGATAAGAAGACTGTGATTATTATAACCTAACCTCAGAATAGAGAACAAACCTAACCCAAGTACCCAGGAATGGCTTGTCAGTATAATGAATGTTTGTTTGTTTGCTTAGGGAGGACTTGTATGTTATTAACCGCTGTCGGCTGTTCAACTCCACCGGACTTTGGACGAGGGAAGGCCCTCCTATAGCCCTGGCGGGGGAAGTGCCGAACATGATAGTCTGGTCAAGTTAATGAAACCACCTACCCTAATAATTTTCAAAGAGATACAATGTTCTGTAGTTTCGGGTAATAAAACGAGCCTATTGCTATTTACCGGTACTATTTTCAGCGTGAAACTTCCCATACTAAAAATTATGTCATATTATGACGGTGTTATAAGTTCAAAGTGCTACAATATTCTGAACACGTACGAAGCCACGTAGGAATGCTAGTATAGTACATAATATGTTAGTGTATTGTAGGCATACGACCCAGCTGTAGGCAGGTTACATTCTAGAACAATTGAATGCAACGAGAGCACAAGCAATTATCAGTTCTTTTTAATTTAAATCCCGAGAAGTCATGGTAACGTGTGCCTTTTAGTAATTGTATATTTTACCATCATTGATATAAAGGTCATAATATTAATTATATGTGAAGCAATGAGGTAATCATCAGGCGGAATACATCCACAAAAATTCAAACCACTGAACGAGAACATAGAACAAAAATTTGCATCAATCTGGTCTTCACGACTCTCACTATGACATCGATGACCTAATGGGGCCCTAACTCCTCTTACATCTTCCGGTATTGTAGCCCCCACTAAGAATAACTGTTGACGCAAAATGTACGAGTATTAGGGCCCTCAATAATCTTTCTTTCTGTTTTCGAATCGCGAGCGAAGCGATAACGTAAAGATAATAAAATATTACGAGTAAAATTTTCTCTTCATCTCGTTGGTACATTTGCAATTTATCTTAACTCGTTTTACATCATAACTTTTCATGATATTCAATTTTAAATAATGTCAGTTATGGTATTAAATTTTCATGGTTCTGAAACGCTTTTTAATATTAAACATAAAAAAAATCTTACCAAACTCAGTAAATCTCGTGAAAATGTTAATCCAAAACCAGGCACAAAATTTCACTAAAATGGAATTTTATTTAACACAAAACAAGTCCAATCCCAGAATTGATCGTTCGTATCGCGATGAATTTCGACAATTATCAAAAACACTCCCTTCTATTTTTGTACCATGAATTTAATTGTGTTTTAAAAATTGTTTCTTTAAGATTTTGAATATGTTTTCCAGCAGCCAGCGGTACAAATTACAAACATGAATAATATCCTTTTAAAACAGATTATCTTTCCAAAACTAAATAAGTAAAAAAATGCACTTGTCAAATATGCAACAATAATCACGATTTTTCACTTTTTCTCAGTAACAAATGACAATATATGAAGGGATTTTTCAAAAGATCATCTATGAAACAGACGCGCGTACTTGATAGTGGCACTTGGACAATAAATTCATATTGAGACGGCGAACAAGTGCAGGCAGATTTACTGGTTATAAAGACGTGGGACCCGTGATGAGAGATAAGCGATAAACTGAGTGGACTGGCAGATAGCGAAAATGATCTTATTTTTAAGTATACAATGACTTCTCGCTGTGATTCATGTTCTGAAAATTGACAACAAAGAACTCTGTAGTTACTTATGCAAACAATAATGTATTTACTTTAGTTATGATTCAAATTCAGAATCATTCGTTATGGCTCCGAAGCCTTTCTTATACAAACCGAAACCTACCTGGTTACTAAATGTTATTGCACGTACAGGTATAATCTATTATGAAAATAGAACACTAATTTACTTTGCATAACAGGTTCTTCTTGGTAAATTTTAATTATTACAATTAAATAAAAATGTATTCAGGGGTTATCAAAGACATTTATATTCAGTTATTGCATGATAAAAGATCTGATGGATCACTATCATTCCATGAAAAATAGGTCAATCTTTGGTATGAGTTGGGGCGCAAATTATATTGACACCCTCGAAAGACGGACTTCAAAAGGTGCAAATAATAATTATTATGGTCTTCCAAAGTATGAAAATTAGTTCTACCTGAAATAATATTGAATAAATTGCTTAATACATAATAAAACTTTTCTTTGTTGGCCTATAGTAATTGAAAAATCTGCAAGTATTATGCCACAAAGTAATGGGCTCGCCACTTAGATATGAAATTCGAAAATATCAGTGAAACATGGGTATTTAGACAATTCAATAAATCAAATACTACCACATACTTAAAGCATACGCTGATGTTAATGGAGCTAAATACGAAACTTTTTCTAGGTCACCTATTGCACTTGATTACGTAATACGCAATATTTGGAAAATATTTTAGGAGACATCTAGTGTAATTTTGGAAAAATTTATTTATGTAATTTTATAAGATTATATGTTACGGGTGAACGTAATTTTCATTATTTTTATTTTTAGGGGAATCTTATAGAATCATGTACATAGGTGTTTAATAACTTTTAAAAATAAAACGAATTATATTTTTGTAAGACCACGAATTCCATGATCATAGTAATTGGTTAACAAAACTAGCAACAAATGAGTTAAAAATGTTCAATTATAAATTCCCGCCATAAGAGCGAGTATTCATCTATAATTGAGAAATTGCAAGAAATTAGAAGCGGTACTTAATTATACTTTGGTATTTTGCTCACAATACCGACCGACCCGCATCGAGTTGAAAATTTATCAATATTTGTACTGAAACGTGTATAGGTATATGTTTAATGTCTTTAAATCACACTAATATAATAGCGAAAGTTTGTGTGTGTGTGTGTTTCTATGTTTATTAATTCTTCACGATCAAATGGCTGGACGAATTCGGCATTCAGATAGCTTACAAAATTTTAGTCTTGAATTCCGGTTTTGACTACCGGGTTGGCTATGTATAATTAGTTTATTGTAAACAAATTCTCCGTCAGTTTTAAGATGTATGGCCAGTTTTCCTCATACTACTTAGTTTTCTTATCTGCTTTCTTACAAATATAGTAAACGTAAAATGCAGCTGGGTGTAGGTACATCTGATAAACTAAAAGTGGTATATACTTTTGATATTGATATTAAATCGAACTTTATCCTACGAATGTAGAGTGGTACAATATGTCGTTTCGCTCCTAAGAACAAGATGTAATTATAAAAAAAATGCCTTTGACGACCAGCCCCCTGGCAGAGGCTAAAACTCCTTAGGAATGCTCTCATATGTACTACTAGCTTTCCGGGCGCGGTTCCGCCCGCGCGTCTGTCGGTTATCGCGCAAAAACATTAACCTCTTTTTGCGCAGTTGGATAAAAACTATCCTATGTTTTTTCTTTTTTTTTTTTTTTTAGGGAGGACATAGATGCTGGCTACCGCCTGTGCGGTCGTCCAGCTCCACCGGGTTTTGGGCGAGGGCCTGGCCCTACAATAGCCCGGGAGGGAGAAGTGCCGAAGGCACTTCTCCCGAGACGGGCGTAGAAGGCGAAAAGCGCCTTCTACCTCCGTCTCCTGCGGACGCCGAAAACGTACCGCTATTATAGGAGGGGTTGACAGCGAGCTCAAGGGCACCACTGTGGTTCGGACCTCGGCTTGTCTCACTGTCGAGAGACATGGGGGGGATCGGAGCAAAATGCCTCTGTGCAACTGCAGTGTTGCACAATTGGGCCCTACTGAATAAAACTCTTTGACTATTTGGAGAGCAATTTATCGTGACCTTGTTTTTGCCTCGAGCTCGCCGGCGAGCTCGGTGTTTGATTGTGTGACCTCTAATTACCTCACACCTGGGGATTTTACCTCGACGACTTGCGGATAACGCTAAAGCTGCCAATGTAATGACTGCGATGGGGTCATCCGGGTCGTCTAATACCTGCCGTGGTCGGCGACGGGGGGGTTTGAAATATGGGATAGAGGAGGCGGTCGAGTAGTTCGATGCCTGGACAACCAATGGGTTCGAGTGGTGGGGCGCTCGATCAAAGTATCGGCGAGCGCAGTCCTTATTGAACTGCGCTAAAGAGGGAAGGTTTAGGTCGCAGTGCAACTCGGTGTTCCGGACATACCACGGAGCGCCGGTTGCACTACGAAGAAAACGATTTTGAATGACTTGAAGCTTATGGAGATGGGCCTCACTAGCATGACTAAACACTACTGATGCGTAAGTCATGATGGGGCGGATGCAGGCAGTGTAAAGTGTCTTCTTATTACTAAGAGACATTTTACTCTCTTTGCGAATCAGGGGACCAAGGCGACCCATTACAAAGGCCGCTCTGTTTCGGACGGTTGTTATATGATCGCTAAAGGTGAGATTCCGATCAAGGGTGACTCCGAGATATTTTGTTTTACTAACCCAGGGGATGGGTTGGTCAAACAAAGTTAAAGGTTGCGGGTAACGGGGGCGAGTCTTCTCAGTAAAGTACATAGCTGCACTTTTAACTGGGTTGACCGCGATGCGCCATTTACGGAACCAGTCACCGATCTCGGTGATGGCCCGTTGGAGGGCGAAAATGGACTTTCTGCTGATACGCCACCCAGTGGTATAAATAGCGGTATCATCCGCGTATTGGGCCAATAGGACGTCTGGCTGAGAGCGTGGGATGTCGCTGGTATACAGCGCGAAGAGAATGGGTGATAGCACGGAGCCCTGCGGGACTCCGGCTCTGACTGGGTGGGGGGAGGAGAGGGTGCCTTCCACGCGATAGCGAAAGCTTCTGGCTTTAAGGAAGTCTTGTAGGATGAGCACAAGACGTTCTGGCACGCCAAGTTGGTATAGCTTGTAAATCAAGCCATTGTGCCAGACTTTGTCAAAAGCTTTCGCCACGTCGAGGAAGACTGCTAGCGTGGTCTGGGGTTTGGGGTACTTGTTAAAGCCCTCAATGATGTGCTCCGTGAGGCGGTGCACCTGTTGGACGCATGAGTGTCCGGGTCTGAAGCCAAACTGCTCATCTGGGATAAGGTGGTGTTCCTTAGCATGGGACTGGAGGCGGTTTGCAAGTAACCGCTCGTAAAGTTTGCCTAAGGCACTGAGGAGGCTGATTGGGCGGTAACTGGTGGGGTCAGATGAGCTTTTGCCTGGTTTGTGAATGCCAATGACAGTTGCACATTTCCAGGTGTCTGGGAATAAGCAGTGGCTCATAGCAGCATTGAAGATGCTGACTAGGAGATGGATGAGAGGAGGAGAGAGGGTTTTAAGAACCCTGTTGGAGATGCCATCGGCACCGGGGGATTTGCGCGGTCGGAGGGCCTTGATCAGTCTCGCCACCTCAGCGTAAGTCGCTAAGGTGGCAGGTGGGAGTTCAGAGGTGACCACAGAGCTTTTACGTTCGACTTCAGCATCCACCGAATCGAGGTGAGCTTGGTCAACGTGATCTACGTTAGGGGAACACTGAGCCTCTAGGCTATCAGCTAGGCACTCAGCTTTGTCTTCGTCAAAGAACGCTGGGACTAGTGGGACTGGTCTGTATAAGGGAGGCATGTCGTTATGGTTACTACCTTTCATACTTCGCGCCAAGTTCCAATAAGCATGGTGGCTTGGCACGAGGTTTGAAAGTTTATCGCCCCATTGTTGATCACGCAACTCAGACATGCGACTTTGAACCATGCGTTCAAAGTGGCGTTTCTTAGTTTTGTTCTCTTTACTGGGGTAAGAGTCGTAATGTCGGGTCACTGCTTTACTCTCCGTCACCAATCGTCTCACATCCGCTGGAATGACAAGGCGCCGGTCGTCCGGCACTATGACCTCCTTTGCGGATGCACCTACTACGGTGGAGAGGTGATTGGTGAACGAATCGATCGCAAGGGTTACGTCATCTTTTGTCAGGATGTCGTCAGGGATCTTGTCTAGGTCCGGTGAACTGATAGCCTTTAGGGCATCGCCTACTTGCTTCCAGTTCACTATCGTCTTAGTGGGGCGGGGGAGGTCAGTCGTTGGGTCGGGACCTAGTCGCAGTATAATGGGTCGGTGGTCAGAGTGAAGCTCGTGAACCACTTCTATGGAGCGTAACCGGAGTGTTACGCCTCTGAATAGTGCCATGTCAAGCAAGTCAGATCGGTGGTCTTCCATATAAGGGTAGTGAGTGGGCTCAGTGGGCGCAATTATGTCAAAGTTAAGTTCTGCGATTAGGTTTTCAAGTGCAATACCTCTGGGATTGTTGACGTTACAATTCCATAGGATGTGCTTACTGTTGAAGTCGCCAATCAGAATGACGGCGCTTCCTAATGAGAATAGGGCTTCTAAGTCAGCTCGGACGATCGGCTTTTTGCAAGCTTGGTAACAGGATGCTATGACTATAGGTTGATGACCAGTCATAGCTAGGAGGCAACAAGATGCTTCCATATTAACAAGAGTTGGGGTAGGTAGGGGAATGCAGTGCAGGGACCTTTTGTAATAGATAAGAGTGCCTCCCCCACGGGAGTTCACTCTATCATCACGTACCGTTCTGTAATTGGCAAACCTAGGGTTCGCCTTCCCCGGTTTTAGAAAGGTTTCCTGCACGCATATGATATCGATAAGGTGGGTACAACAAAAGTCGTGGACGAGGTCACGTTGTCTGAAGAGGCCGTCAGCGTTAAATGACGCTAACGAAACTGAGTACGGTTTCGTGCGTTCGGTTGTACTACCCATAGTGGTTGTACTGGGGAGGGGCCTGGGGAACGAAGCGCTTAAGGGCGCTAAGTAAATTCGCGTGTTCCAATGTGTATTGGATCACGTCCGCTGGGGATTGAGCGTATTGCATCTTGTGGAATAGCTCTTGTACCTCATTGATGTCAACCGACATAGCCAGATCGCTGACTAGGTTGATTGCCTCTTGAAGAGGGGCAGCCATCAATGGCATAGGTGGAGCTTGTGGCCGGGAAGCGGCGCGGGGAGGCGCGCGAATGGTGTTGGCGACGGGTGCCGGGAGCGCGGGGCGAGCCGGGGCCGGTGCGCGGGCAGGGGCCGCGGCGCGGGCGGGTGCGGGTGCGGGCGCGGGTGCGGGCGCGCGGGCCGGGGCGCGGGCGGTAGCGACGGTCTTAACCATACTGGGTGGTTTAGACCATGCGTTACGGGCTGGGAGCGGCGCGGGTATTACCTGTGAGGCAGGTACTACCGTTAATTTAGGGCTTACCCGTTGGTAACGGTCGTAAGAGGGACGGGTCGGCCTATGCCTTGCCACCCTGTGGTTCACTCGTGGTGCTTTAGGGCAGCCTCGGTAATTCGCGGTATGCCCTTGAGCACCGCATAAAACACAGCTGGGTGGGTCCGGCGAATCACGGGTGCGAGTGCACGCTGCTGTCGCGTGATCGCCTAGGCACTTAACGCACCTAGCGCGAGCGAAGCAGAAACGGGAGGCGTGCCCGTATAGTTGGCAGTTATGGCACTGCGAGGGACTCCCATTCTTGTATGGGGCTTGGACATCGAGTCCTGAGAGGCCACAGACCTTTTTTAAATTAAAAATGGCCTTGCCTTCAGGAGTACGATCTAGTACTACGAGTACTAGATCGTAGGGGCTGCGGTCCTTCCCGCTGTACATGCGGTGAACTGCATGTACGGGGAAGTCTTGTGCCTTCAGGTCGGCACATACCGAATCGGTATGTACCTCCTTGGGCACACCGCGGATGACCACTCGGAGGACTTTCTCCTCTTCGAGCGCATAAGTGTGAAAACTTATGCTCTCGTGGCGGAGGAGTTTAGTTAGCGCTCTGTGGTCGCTAATGGTGGAAACTTGGACTTTAATGCCCTGCTGCGTGGAGCGGGCATTAGTATAGTGGATCCCACGATCCGAAACTAAACGGGACAGCATGTCCCATTTGGTTTTGTCCTGAATGAACAGGGGCGGAGGCGGTTTTTCGCGGCGCGCGCTCGCGTCCTGAGGGGACGCGGCAGTGGTGGCCGGAGCGGAGGGAGGAGACGCGGGGCGCGGGGCGGGGGTCGGCTTCTTGCCGGAGGCGGGGGCCTTAGCGGGTGCCTTGGCGGGAGGGGCGGAAGTTGCGCAACTAGCGGCTTTAGGAGCACGCTTGCGCTTTCTATCTACGACGGTGTAGCCGTCGTTATCTGAGTCCGAGTCAGTGCGTAAGGCGCGACTCGGATCTACCTCCATCTCCGCTTCGGAGTCCGAAGTGGGCTCGACAACGGCGATGGAGGGACGGGTGCTCGCTGGCCTCCCGATCGGTGAGCGCGAGCGAGACCTCTCACGGGGAGGGGCTGCCACCGTGCGTCTGTTGTCAGGGCCCGGAGCGGGCGAAGTCGGGCTGTCCTCTGAGAAGGACCGGGTCAGAGGAGGGACGATGGCCTCCGGAATTGGAATTCCGGAGGGAGCGATGAGAGTGTCCGTGAGGCGGGCACTCTCTGCATCGTTAAGCGATTGCTGATGATCAGCGTAGAGTTCGGGGTAGCGGAGGGCGAAGGTCTGAAGGACCTCCACCTCACCGTTAGAGGGACGTTGCATCCTGAGGGGAATACTCAGGATGGCCTAACGGGTTCAGTCTCCCTCTCGCAACTCGTGAGCTCACTTGTGTGAGAGGGAGTGAGTACCTATGGTGTGCCCTAGTTGTGTACCCTCTCCGAGCTTTTTTCTCGGCGGAGAGGGGTGCTCCTAAGCGCTACTCCGGGTTTGACTAGGGGTGACCCCAAGGCCAGAATCCCGGAGCCCAGCTTGCTTCGGCTGACCCGTGAAGCGGGAAAGGCCACGGTGCAAGGTTAAACCAAAACAACAACAGTGGCCGTTGTCACCGTAGGGTGTCACACTGCGACCGCAGCAAATGGCGGATTTGATCGTTCAGACGGGTTTGGCTGACGCTACCCCACGCCTGAACGACGTCGCTTAACAGCACAAAGTGTGTTGTTACGCGACTGTTACTATGTTGTGTCGGATAGTAAAGTGGTGAAATGCGCACCGAAAAGTGCGGTCGAAGCAAGACCACCAGCCCGATATGATGTTGTTCGTCCGAAACAAGGGACTGGGTAGGTGGTAATGCCAGACGTCTTAGAGCGCCTCTGCGCGACGGCACGGCGAGCTCGTAGCTCGCGTTGCTCGGCGTTCGGCGGCTGCTCAGCTTCTGCACACAAAACAAAAACTTCGTCAGGACTGCGTATTCCAAGGCACTGGTCTGCAACTATCGTCGGAACGATGACCCGAGTGAGACGGCAATAGTGCGGGGACTATTGCGGTCTCACTGGGAGATACTGGCGGAGCTGTAGACAGGTGTGCTCGGCGTGGCGGCACAGGTCATCCGGGTGTCAAACTATTTCCATACCAAATTTCATTCAAATCGGTAGTAGTTTTGGCGTGAAAGCGTAACAGACAGACAGACATACAGACAGAGTTACTTTCGCATTTATAATATTAGTACTGATACCTGCTAACTTTGGGTTATCAGTATGTTGAAGTAGTAAGAAGCCCTGTTGTGCACCCAATGTGCAACAACATCGCATGCACACACATCGAAGTGAATGATGCTAATTGGCACATTTTTTCCAACACCATTTACGACGTCACTTATTTAAAATTATTTTATAAATCTATAAAAGTTATTTAGACAATACGCCAAATTATATACAAAATATCCTTTTTATTGGGCATTGCCTGGAAGAGATCGTTTTGAGCGATAGGACCGCTCATTGATACACCTTGTTTTAATTGTTTTTTTTTAATCATATTTTTTTGTTGTAATGTTTTTTCAATAAAGTTTTAGATATATAACTCTTTATCTTAAACGTTAAGGTGATGACACAGATCCGCTAATATTAGCTCCAGTTACGGTATCCAGCGATAAGCTTATGACATAGGCCACATGTTTCAGGCGATCTCATACACTTGTTCTGCTATCATTCAATGCGTTTGCGCAAGTCGAGGTCGTTACACGTTAGTGACAAATTACTTACTATTGTGTGGTAAACAAAATACTTGAACGTTTACTATCAGCTCTAACTTCTAACTCAAATGTTTTTACTTAATATAACTGTATATAACTGTATTCCCTCAAAGGGCTAGGCAGAGGTGATTAAAACTCCCACATTATGCCATATTTTGGTCCCATGTAATAGGAGACGAAATTATTACCACCTACTAAACACATTTCTAGTCTGCGATTTTATACGCAAGCAAACACTCTCACACACACACCAACGTGGCCAATGTTATGTTTTAATGGCTTTATAAGTCTTCCTGGTGCCTTTAAACCAAATAATGCCTATTTTATAAACTTTATTCAGGGTTTAAAAATAATAAAGGGCATTAAAAATAATAAATAATACATACATGTAAGTACTAAGAAACTCAGATTCGTATACATACTCGTATATGCTTAATATTTAATACATACATATATATACATATATAAAAATCACGCCTCTTTCCCGTTGGGGTAGGCAGAGACCACAGATTTCCACTTACTACGATCCTTACATACCTCTTTCGTTTCATCTACACTCATCAATCCTTTCATATATCAGCGACGGTTTAGCGTACTCCTTACCTGGCTTTTTTTTCAGAACTTCTTCAATCTGATTTCGGAACGTTCGCCTAGGTCTTCCCGTTCCAACACTTCCGGCACTTGTCCCACGTATACCTGTTTAGTCATTCTCATTTCATTCATCCTGTCCACATGTCCAAACAATCTTTCTTGTTTTTTGTCTCCACATCCACATTCACACCACATCGTTCCCTTACCCTCCCTCACACTATTCCTTATCCTGTCACTCCGTTTGACTCCAATTATGCTTCTCAATGCTCTCATCTCCACTGCATTTATTCTACTTTCATGCTTTTTCTGCCATACCCAACTTTCACTCCCATACATTAGTGTCGGAACGAAAATTGTCACCTTACAATCTGCGTAGTAATGATAATCAAGTTATAAAAAAATATAACATTCGCGTTGTACAAAAAAGCAGATTAGCCAAAGTTCAGAAATAAGGCCGTTATATGAAAATACCGATGTATAATAAATTACCAAAAAGCTTGACCACCTTAAAATATAGTTTGTTCAAACTTTAACTAAAGAACATTTTGAAAACAATCTCTTCACCCAGAATGCAGCTTTTAGAAACATTGTTCTTAGGACAAGTGCAAACGCGATAACTGCAAATTGTATTTAGCTGTATTAAGTGTAAAAATATTATGATTATTAAATTTTAATCAATTATTTACAAAGACGTAATCAGAATTTAATATACATATGTAAGTAGTATAAATATGTATTATTTGTACCTTGGACTTGCCCGTAAAAAAATACAAAAGGGCTCATAAAACTTCTTGATGTTTTTATATCATGTTCACAGGCCAACAGGTGACAGAAAAAAATGCACTAAAGCATCTTCCAGAGTTAGAAATATCAAATTTTCACTTGTAAATGATAAAAATTTGTAACAAATGTGTCAAATGCACGCTAGCAAAGTCTCATTTTGTTCAAGTTTCAAACCATTGTGTTTAACATAACTGATAACAATTCTAAAGAAATAATTACAAATAGATATTTTTTACGTTACCAGGACGAAAAGAGTGATTGTGGTGTTTAATAACCACCACCATAATCGATTTATGCTGCGTGCGCGTCACAGTCGATGTATGAATATCAAACTATTAAAAAAAAAACAAGGACAGTGAAAAAAAGAATATTTAGTTTGTGTATGGCTAACTAGTTTCTGATAAATATTGGTTTATATTATATATAACCTACAGTGCGGCCGCTGAGAGAATGCGATTGACAATTCATTTAATCAGTATTGTTTTCCTAGTAGCATAGACAGTCCGAATACGTAATATTGTGTATGTCGGGCATCAAAATGTATAAAAATATTTCTTATCGTATATTTTCTACCCATAGAGAAAATATACCTAAACATAGCCGAAATGACGTAAAAATATATTTTTTCCTTGGTAGAGGTAAAAATTTATGTGTTTCACATAACAGGAACTTTAAAATCCCGCACTGTGTTGAGCTTCTGTTTCAGTAGTCTATATTACAATACGCTCGTGATTAAATTGTCGACTACTTCCTATATAATAGCTTTGGATTTAAAGAACTCGTACACTTGTTGAACAAAATTTTATCCATCTCTATTAGGTAAAATTATGTGAAATAGAATGATGGAAAGAATTTAATGTGAGTAAAATATGTCTACTATTAAATTATATCATGGAATTATTATATTAAAGAAAAAAATTTAATGTAAGACGAACTATGGAAGGCTTTGCCGGGAAATGCATACTTAAATTTAATATTTAACGATGGTAGTAGTCATGTGCATTGTTGTCCATAAACTGTTTTATAAGCAATATCGTCTTTTTTTATCTCTCTACCTCTTGTAGTATGATTATGAAACTTAGTTCGAAGCGTGAAAAAGCTTTAAATTTTGATTTATCGCCACAGACATTAGATCTCACTAATATTACCTAAATCTTGAAATTAATGTATGAGCCACGATTTAAATTTATATAAGAGCCATCTGGTATAAAGTTGTTGAGAGCCCTCTGCCGTCAAGTAGCAAAACTAACAAATAGTCAGGAATACGATTTAGATGGCGCTATAATCAACTTATTTTTAATAAATCTTCTAATACTAATATTATAAAGAGGAAAGATTTGTACCTATTTTTGTATGTTTGTATGTTTGTAATGAATAGGCTCAAAAAGTACTGGGCCGATTTAAAAAATTCTTTCACTGTTAGGAAGCTACACTACCCTCGGTGAACATAGGCTATATCGCATCACGCTATGAGCGACGGGAGCGGAGTAAAGCGGGTGAAACCGCGCGCGGTCGGCTAGTATATAATATTGAAGTATTCTCCGTGACCGAATTTTTTATCACTTTATCATTGATAAATTACCACGGGCATGGAATAGAAGCTTTTTTAGCGCTGCTAGAGATAAAATTTGTCACCTGTCAATAATTTTATCATCGCATCGGCGACGGCAAACCATAAAAGATTTAGAGCAAATCAATTTACCTAATAACATTCATTCCGAGCAAGTTGAATATAAAATGTATCGGAAAATACAATGTTTTGATCAACTTTAATGCTACAAAGATATCTATACTTACTTACATGACTAAAATTATAGGTAGGTAAAGTAAAATATAATTATGAGCAATCCCGTTTTGGGATCGAATGAGTAAGTATAGGTAAGTATTCGAATCAAAAATAAAAAGTATTTAGGTAACCTATCTAACCACAGACTGGTGTCAGTTGTATGGTTAAATTAGTTTATAAATTATTATTTTGTACTGGAAGGAGTTTCGATGGTATCAGAAATGTGACATCTTTTATGATGACAACATAATTAATTTCTGTGTTTTTTCTTGTGTGAATGTATAGTATAGTTATCAATACTTAGTGTTTGTGAACGCGTAGGTAAATATAAAGGACTTACCTAAAATACCAAAATAAAATTTATTTTCGTATTTTTTGTCTGTCTTTAATGTACATGTAATGTATCCACCACCTTAGTAGGTACATGACTTGGACTCGACTGTGACTTATTGACTAGACTTCTACATGAATAGGACATTACTACCAACTTCTATTCATATTGCACATAATTATAACTAGAAAAATTTACAAATAGTACAAATCAAATTTGAAATTGAAAAAAGTATGGAGCGTCTATGTGATTACTCACCATTGAATATAATCAAAATTTGACACAGGGCAACTCTATACACAATTATGTAGTTTTTTAATAGAAACTGGCCAATTGCGAGACGGACTTGAACTGTGAGATTCGAACTGAATGCTAACAGCCCTATTATTTAGGTTATCTACATAAATATGACCTATATGTATTTACCATAATATAAATGTTGGTACGGAACCCGTGATGCGCGTGTTCCACTCGCACTAGGCCTGTTTTTTAAGAGGTATAAAAGAAAACGGGAACCTATAAATTGAACTCCTCCTTTGTCCGTACGAACATGAAAAGGACGTAGCTTTAGAACTAAACTAATATATGGTACCTGGTTGAAATTTTCACAATATATGTTTTTACGGCGTATTTCCAAGCAAATTTAAAAAGGTAGGTTATTCGTTATGTGTAGAGATCCGTACTACTTGACGTGCTCTTGGGGTGCCAGGCTAGAATGTGAACCCCCTCCGTCCCCTTCTCTTCCCAGGGCGCCTAAGGGAAGGTTAGCAGCGCACTACTATCTTATTACCCATGATGCCTGCCGAGGGGATTACTGCAAACCCCTCTTAATCGAAGAGGCTGTGTTCAGCAACGGACAACCTGGCTGATTCAGTAGGTACAAGTATAGATACTAAAAAGGACTATTACTATGCCTCGACTGTCCGTCCGTCCGACCGTCCACCCTTTATAGGGCTGTATTTTTGGAACGGTAATAGGTAGTTGGTTGAAATGTACACAGAATTTTTGTTTGTATGACGGATTGTCTTATAAATAACAATAATAACATAAGTTAAACAAGGGGTCCCCATCATAGATGTAATAAGTGCCAGTCGGACTCGCGCACGAAGGGTTCCGTACCATTAGCTATACAACATTAGACTTCATATTTTAACCTTTTTTTGTCTTAACGTGCGCGAGTCCGACTCGCACATGGCCAACTTTTTGTATTTGTTGTTATAGCGGCAACACTCTTTCGTGAAAACGGTAATACATATACAGGTCAATATAGGTATGATTATAGTCCAATATCTTATGTATAACATGAAATAATAAAGATCTCGAAATGTATAAAAAAATAACCATTTATGGTATATTCTGTGCTAGTACGGAACACTCAGCGTTTGAGCCCAACTCGCCCTTGACCGGTTTTATTCTTTGTACCTACTTTGTAAGGAAAAATAACATAATATATGTGCCCGTGGGGTGCCGACTAAGGAAAGAATACCGGAAGATGGGAAGCAGCGCCTTTTCATGAACTGACAACTTCTACTACGATCCCCAAGACGCCTGCCAAGCGTGGGGATAATGGCAAATTTCCCGCAAAAGGAGACCTGCTCAGCAGTGGATATTCCGGTTGATGTAACGATGAATGAAAATAAAAGCAAAAAAATTATGTAGTCGGCTGACTTATTTTATTTGAACAAATGGTTTTAAAATGCGAGAAAAAGATTTGTTTTATGCATTTTATTGCTGCTATTTTATTTTTAGTACTAAACATTTTCTGTTCGTCGATTCTTAAAAACAAATGATATACAAAATATTTTTAATGTCTTGATAGTAACATTTTTTTTATTATTGTTACGGCTCAAGCTCTAGGCCCACCTGATGTTAAGCGGACTAACCTCTGCCTATAACAGATGCATTTCGTCACAAGATACGAATTGCACTGCGCCCGTCAACTTGAGACATAGTGTTAAGTCTCATGTGCCGGTAATTTCACTGGCTGTCAAGGACTACTACCGGAACACACCGTTAGGTGCTTGGCGACAGGAATTTCTACTTGAGGGTGGTCGCTAGCCAGGTGAGCATTCGCAAAATGCCCTTCCACCATGCGAGATTCGAACCATGGAACTGCTGCGCGGCAATCCATAGATTATGCCACTGAGCCATCACTGCTTCATTAATAATATAAAAAATATGTTGAGTCAAATTCGTGTAGATAAAATATGTCGATAAATATCTTAGATTCCTTTAAGGCGACGTTTTCCGGACAGTTTAGGCAAATAGCGCTCGAACGTATCCCTATAGAATAAGATAAGTACGCATAGCCACACGCATGGACTAGCCGCGAATTACGCGACGCGGTCAACGACCGCCAGTCCGAAAAGACAGCGTCACAGTGTAAAAATTACAGTTTTGCAAGCTTAACATTTATTACAATATTTTTTTCCACGTTTTGCTACAATGACAATCATGTTAAAAGTGTAGTTTCTATGGCTTTAAACTGCAACACTACAGACACGGACGAAGTAATAATATTACGGGTGGATTAATAATATTTACGTGCGTAATAGTAAATTATTATACAATTGAGCTGCTCATTACAGACGAGGCTGTAGGTTGCAGCCCGAGCCGTAGGCGAGGGCGTAATTCAGCCAAGTGTATAATGAGCAAGTTGCTCACGAGTTTCATACTCACTTTTTCAACAACCGCGAGAAAAAAAAAATTGCACAAATGCGATACAAACACAATAATACATACGAAAATTATGGAATGTAGCGCGCAAGTTTTTTTTTTGCACGCGGCAAATGTATGGTGTTGATTACATACTTATAAATCTCTTTGTTGTAACAAATCTGTATAACGCGGTTAAATTGAAAATGCTCTGTTTACTTGCATAAAAGTTGCAGTTTGGTAATAACTTAACTTTATAGGGATACGTTACCCGGTTACATTGAAAATGCCCTGTTTAATCGCATATAATTTGATAGATTGATATACACTTTATTGAAACACCGTATAAATAGTTTAAGCAGAAACACAATTTAAAATAATGTAACATTTGGCGGTCTTATCGTTGAACGCGATCTCTTCCAGACAACCATTGGAAGGAGAGACATAATTTAAAGAGATCCAAGGGACGGCGGTGAGCAAGAAATTATAGTACTTACTCTGACAATTAACTTATATATTACCTACATTACATAAATACAAAAATAAAGTTAGAATACTCATATAGATAAACAAATAATATTCATATATAATAATACATGCACATATACAAAATAATAATATATACATACATAAATAATGAATGATGTTCATGACTATAAGACACATACTAACAATGGAACAACGATTATATATATGTTCATAGAGAGTCAACGATTTACTAGATAAAAGGCTTTTATAATTTGCAGTTAGGTACTAATTTAACTTTGTAGGGATAGTTCTATTACGCACTAGTGTGTAATATTATTATGCATGAGGGTGTTATAGTTCGGTTTATGGCCCTAAGAACGATATAATAAAGCTCACTTTACGGGCGAGGGTGTTGAAAATATATGTATGTCATACTTATGTTGAATTTCGAATATAATCGTAATAGTAATCAGGAATAATCGTAAATAATCAGGTAAGGGTAATAGAAGATAAAGTATCATTTTTTTTTAGAGTCAAAATGCTGTTTAGTAATCAGTAAAAATATAATATCAAGTAATGCGTAAATGTATAAATTCTATATGTAAAAGTAACACGGAATAGTCAAATCCAATAGTTTTAAATAAAGTCAAAAAAGGAGATTTTTAATTTAGGAGGGTGTTGGTAGATACACAATTAGGTAAGATTATTAAAAGGCCAGGATACTTTTAAGTATTTTAATATTTTTAGAGTAAAATACAGTTTAATTTGTTAATGTATATAACTTAAATATAATAATTACAAGTAATCAATTATTTTCTTTAGTTCCTTTTATTTTTCTTATCTCTATCCCACTTATCTTCGAGGATCTATTATTTCGGTAGAAGAGAGTCCATGTAAAATTTTACAAGTTGTGGTTTCATTTTCGTCCTCAAAAATGTATCCTCTTTCATATTTTTTATCATACCATTTGACCTTGCAGACCCATGGACAAAATTGTCAATTAAAGGTACTTACTCCATTTTTAGTCCTACCCTCAGCTATAGCTGCTTCTTTGTCGCACAATGCTGCAGATTTCATTGATTCAACTGCGACTCCTTCCCATTTCTCATAAACCTGAATTTGAATCTTGCCATAATATTTTGTCGAAATGACTGGTGCGTCCAATGCAGAGAAAACTTCCTGAAACTGAGAGTAACCGATGCCTAAAGCTATGATTCCGCTAGTAGCAGCTATATTTGCATTTACGCATTTTTCATCACTGCTATCCTCAGATTTAATCACCACTAATTCATGGCACATATTGCATTCAAATTTAAATTTTGATGTCAGTCCTAATCTTTTCTCGTCCACCAATCTAAAATTTTCAGTCTTACAAGCGGACAAACTATGGAAGCGTCCTTTATTTTCTAGCTGAGCAAGAAAATCATTCAAATCAACAAATCTTCTTCCAGTAACGGGGTGAAAATCATTTGACTCACTGATCGTTTCAACGGTCAGTTCTGTCAGTTGTTCTTCAACACTGGAATATAAAATCACAAATTATATTTAAAAAAACTACTTCTTTTGTTTGCTATTTGGTGTATATTGGTCAGTTCAGAGTTATCTGAATTACTGCAGTCTCTATCTTGAAATGCGCCGTCCGAATACCTGTAAAAAAGTTATGATAAGATGTATTTATATAAAATAAATCAAATATAAAAATCTAGACAAGTACTTACTCAACTCTCGAAACCAAGGTCATTTTGAAGTTGGCAAAAGATTTGTTCGAAGGCTCCTGGGCGCTACCACCATTGTCTATAAGTTGCGACACGCCTAGTTCCCTAAAACCATGATTTACTACATGTAAATTGAACTATTATCATATTTACAACATGTGTATACCAAACCAAATCACGAGTATAGAATATAGTCAAGGATGGTAAAGTGACTAAAATTACTGACTCTCACTGCTGACGAAACACTACTCAAGAATCACTGCTTCATATGCTACTGTTTCTTTGTATATGAATTTCTTCGTAGCATGTGTACAAAATTTAAATGTAGACAATCCTACCCTCATAAGTCATAATTATAAATCCCTTATAAATCTATCTACTTATAGCAATTATTAGTAAGTACAAAAAGGTAAATTTATAATTTCAAGATTTGTATTTAGTAAGTGAGTAGGTACTTATAACATCCTTTACTATGTAAACTTATAAGCTGAAGATAATCTACAGTCAATGCGCTAATTATATACTATATAATTAGGTACATATTTTCGATAATATTCACTTCCAAAAATTACTAGCTACGTTACTCGGTTATATCTGGTTTTTTTTATAGGTTTGCGTTCCAATTCTGAGGTAAAGTATACTATCTCGTTTGTTGTACACCACCCCATTGCGAACTGCCATAAAGATCGGGGTTATTATACGTTATTTTACTAGCGTAAGGATTGGACAAACTAAAAATAAACCATAATCTTTAAGTATAATTTTTGTTTGATTATTGAGTTCGTTGCGGGTATGCAAAATATCAATGACAGCAAATACTTATGTATAATCTCAGAATAAGCTTATTATTTCAATGTGTATAATAATAAGTATCAACTTAGCATCGTAATATAGAAGGAAGGTATTGTAATTGTAATATTCTGTACATTCATACATGGTAACACGGAACGGTCGGAAAAAGCTGATTGAAGTCTTCCCTTCCTTTGCGTTGTCATTATAAAGAACTTTTACTGTGGCATCAACCTGAAATTATGCTTTTCCATATATTTTGCTAAGTGGAGAGTGAATTACTTTTTCTGTGGAACAGTTCATATTTCATTTTTCCGTATTCAGAAAGTCTTAGGAATAATACGTTTATCAAAAGAGTAGGTAGGTCTACATTGAGATAATTTCGGATTAGTACCTACTAAACTACTAAGACACCGTGTAACCCAGTACGCACTACAACTGTAAATATATTACTGATATTTACACTCCATAATACCGTTTTAGAGATACGTCATTTGTCTTCTCTTGGCTGACGCCATCCGAAAAAAATACATATTCAGAATAACGACGTCCATTTCAGCCTAGAAATTTATTTTCAAACAAATCGGAGTAACTTTTTTCACTTGGCAGACGTCCTCGAAAAACATATTTTGAATTCGTTATACGGACGTTCAGAACTACCCAGATATCGATTTTCAGCCAAATCGGAGTCACTTTTTTCACTTGGCAGTCGTCATTGAAAATTTAATTCCGTATTTGGAATAAGGACATCTAGAACAACCTAGATATCGATATTCATCCAAACCGGATATATAACTTTTCATACTTGGCAGACGTAATCAAAAAATAATTCCAAATTTGGAATGAGGACATCCAGAACAACGTAGATATCGAATTTGAAATAAGGACATCCACAACAACCTAGATATCGATTATCAGCCAAATCAGAGTATCTTTTTTCACTTGGCAGGCGTCATAAGAAATAATTCCAAATTTGGAATGAGGACATCCAGAACAACGTAGATATCGATTTTCATCCGTATTGGAGTAACTTTTTTCACTTGGCAGACGTCATCGGAACCAAATTCTAAATTCGTAATATGGACGTTCAGAACTACCTAGATATCGATTTTCATCTAAATCAGAGTAACTTTTTTCATTTGGCAGACGGCATCGAAAAATAAATTCCAAATTTGGAATGAGGACATCCAGAACAACATATATATCGATTTTCATGCAAATTGGAGTAACTTTTCTTACTCTGCAGACGTCATCAAAAATCATTTCCAAATTTGGAATAAGGACATCCAGAACAACCTACTCGTAGATACCGATTTTCAGCCGAATCAGAGTATCTTTTTTCACTTGGCAGACGCCATCGAAGAAAAAATACCAAATTTGTAATGAAGACATCCAGCACAACCTAGATATCAATTTTCATCCGAATCGGAGTAACTTTTTTCTATTGGCAGACGTCATCGGAAATCAAATTCTAAATTCGTAATACGGACGTTCAGAACTACCTAGACATCGATTTTCAGCCCAATCGGAGTCACTTTTTTCACCTGGCAGACGTCATCAAAAAATAAATTCCAAATTTGGAATAAGGACATCCAGAACAACCTAGATATCGATTTTCAGCCAAATCAGAGTATCTTTTTTCACTTGGCAGACGTCATCGTAAAATAAATTCCAAATTTGGAATGAGGACATCCAGAACAACCTAGATATCAATTTTCATCCAAATTGGAGTAACTTTTTTCATTTGGCAGACGTCATCGAAATAAGGTCTGCATTCGGAGTGAGGACGTCCAGAACAACCTAGATTTTTATTTTTAGCCAAATCGGAGCAACTTTCTTCAGTTGGCAGACGAAATTGTTATTGATATTGATATGTTGGCGCTACATGCGCAAACTAAACGGCGATATGCAAATAAGTCGTCCAGTACAGATGAACCTGAGTAATAGGGAAATATCAAAACGTGGAATATACTAAGCATTTACTTATGTTATTATTATACCACTAGCTTTCCGGGCGCGGCTCCACCTGCGCGTATGTCGGTTATCGCGCAAAAACATTAACCTCTTTTTGCGCAGTTGGATAAAAACTATCCTATGTTTTTTCCCGGGTCTCATACTATTTCCATACCAAATATCATTCAAATAGGTCCAGTAGTTTTAGCGTAACAGATAGACAGACAGAGTTACTTTCGCATTTATAATATTATACTAGTACTGATAATACTGAAATACTGATACATATGAAATATATTTGATTTTATTTTCTACACCGACAAAGGCCATCATGTGGCTTATTCATTTGATAAATGTATTAGTTACTTACCTACTAGTTAGTACTTACCGATTTCGATCCCTAATCAATATCATAATATGCTCCCTCAGCTGACGTAAGCGTTCCTTATTTTTTATACTGTGGTTTCCCATTTATTTATTCGTCGATTCCGAAATAGCGTATACAATCCGTGCGCGAAAGAAACGAGCGCAGTACCGTCGTTGACAGCGGTCACGGGCGTACTGGCGACACGGGCACAAGGGATCTCGTAGGTTATAATGAGAAAATATTGCCAGAAAATTATCCACTATAGATATTGATAAAATATTAGACAAATATTTAGATATACTAATAAACTATCGAATAAAACCAGTTTAGTGTTAATATTAATTATAGTTTTAAGATATCGGCGATAATAAAATTTAAAAAGCATATTTTTCAAAAATTAAATCTATCGAGGATTTTTTACGTAATCGTGTTTTTGCCGAGATCATAATTAAGTTTATGAACTGAAGATATACATATCAAAAGAATGCAACTTAGGTAATCGAAGAAGTATTTAATCTCGATTTTCAAATATGTTACTTAGTCAGACTATATCGCCTTAACAAATATTAGTACAAGCGCCAACCGCAAAAAATCTACTGTCACTAAAATAAAGAATCACATCATTCGCCTCAAAGCCGGTTTAGTACTATTACAGGACTTTGGTGTGCTATTATTTATTACAAAATTGATAAACAAGGAACTAATACTTATAAATTAGTAGGGTAGGCCTAACACTATTTAAATTATTTTCTTTTAGTACTATAATGTATGCTAATTTAAATCGTAAATTATTTCTTAATGAGCTAACTGGTTATGTTTTATGATCCTATATAGTAGAAATGCTTACTACGGATGTATTTTTTTTATAATCTAAAGTGTGAATGGGTGATTTTTTGCATAAAGTAGTAAATGATTTATATTATAACAGATTGAAGACGTTCTGAAAAAAGGCCAGGTCAGGAGTATCCTAAACCGACGCTTATCTATGAAAGGACTGATGAGTGTAGATGAAGTGAAAGAGATGTAAGGATCGCAGCAAGTTTAAATCTGTGGTCTCTGCCTACCCCTACGGGAAAGCGGCGTAATTTAATGTATGTATGTTATTTATGTTTTCTGTTAAAATTTTGTTTTTCACTTAGTTCAATTTTCTGTCACTGGCGCTTCAACAAAACTTCCACAAAAATCGCTGTAGATTTGTATGTCTCAAGCTCTCAAGCATCTATAGGTTTTCCTGCCTATGCATCCCTATAATTCTTGCATTCTGCGCTGCTCAGTGCATCTACGTCGTAATGAAGTGCTTGCCGGGTACCACAACAAGGTATTTTGCTTACTGCGCGGCCTATTCTGTTAGTACCTATTTATAGTACTATTTTGATTTTAACCGACTTTCAAAAAAAGGGAGGTTCTCAATTCGTCTGTCTTTTTATGTTTGTTACCTCAGAACTCTTGACTTGGTGAACCGATTTTGAAAGTTATTTTTTTGTTTGAAAGCTGATGCTTGTCGTTTGGCCCCAAATCAATTTCATCAATATTAGTCAAGCCATTTTTGAATTACACTCCGAATTGAATGACAATCGATCCCGAAAGTAGCAAGGGTCAAAGAGTGAAAAAATATTTATAACCAAAAAATGGAACCGACTTCGACAACCAAAAGTGTGAAATTACTTGTCGAGGTCGATACCATGCGCAAAACATTGTGATAATAGGTACTTTTGAACTATCATGGTACCGATTTCAACAAGTTATTCACACTTTTGCGTGTTGAAGCAGGTTAAATTTTTTTGGTTAAAATGTTTTTTTTGACACATTGCTCTACTTATGAGCTTGGAAAACAGTATCACCCGAACTGAAATTCATGATGAACAGGTTTATACTAAAGCATAGCTTAGATCTACAGAAGTAAAAATGACGCGCTGAAATGCGTTTACGATCTGCTGTCTAATACTCAGCCGAAATAAGTCACGTAATATGTCATGCATGAAAGTTTAGATTGTTTAGCAACAAGGAGGCTAGCCATAAAACCAATCAAATATTTAGTTTTCAAATTGTTACGTCTAATTGTCTGTTAGGGATAGAAATAAAAAAAATACAAATTTATAAAAGGAAAAAATTAAGTCATGTGCAGGATTCGAACCCGCGTCCATCGACATCTTTAGCCGGGGTATGCTCTATTCCAATTGATAACGTAAAATTGCTGAAACCATCAAAGGAAAAAAACATTCATCTCCTAAATTTGTAATTTTGCATGGTGGTAGGGCATTTTGCGTATGCCCGCCTGGCTAGCTACCACACTCAAGTAGAAAATCTGTCGCCAAACACCTGACGGTGTGTTCCGGCAGCTGTCCTTGAGAGCCAGGACAGCTGCCGGAACACACCGTCAGGCATAAAAAAAAAATTAAAAAGTAGATAAGTATTATGAAAAATACAATACATGTTTTTTACAAGTTTTTTTTTCAATTATGCAATACATTTTTTTTATTCAAACGCATGAAAAGTGTTACTTAGATGAAACTAGCCTAGAAGTTCCATGGAGCATAATACCGGTACACGTCAATAGCACGATAGACTGGTTTTTTTAATATCGTGTTAAATATTACAAGTCATTAGATCAACTCAACATGATTGACATAATATCCGGTTTAAAATGTGTTGAGTTCTTAATCTTAAAATTCCTTTTAATTATGATTCAATACTAGATTAAAGCACTTTTTTAAGGGTTACATACCCAAAGGGTGAAAACGGGACCCTATTACTGAGACTTCGCTGTCCGTCCGTCGGTCTGTCACCAGGCTGTATCTCAAGATAGCTAGACAGTTGAAATTTTCACAGATGCTGTATTTCTGTTGCCGCTATAACAACAAATACAAAAAGTTGGCCAAGTGCGAGTCGGACTCGCGCACGTTAAAATAAAAAAAAGGTTAAAATATGAAGTCTCATGTGGTATGGCTAATGGTACGGAAACCTCCGTGCGCAAGTCCAATTCGCACTTGGCCGATTTTTTATTCTGTCGTGTCTATAGGTCATTTAATTATATTGGTCATAGAGTTGTCATAGGATTCGGATAAAAGTTCCTATCTGACATCACCATAGTATAGGTAGAACGGACACCCCACTACTCGCAGGCTATTTAGATCATAGCATGTTTCGATAAACTATTACTATAAATTTCTCGCATTTGACAGTATTTTGATGACTATGTTAGCTGGAACAATTAAGAAAAAAAAGAACAAAGAAGCGCCCGTAGTAACCGTAGCGTACTTTTCTTAGCCACGGTAATAATGAGTAGATTCAGGCGTTACTTTGCGGAAATCCATATTTAATAATAACAAATATTTTTAAATATTTTAAGAAAACATCAAATTAATATTTTAATAAAACACTTAAAAATATGAAAATATATCTAGTGACAATTCCGCCTAATTTTCCTGCTAAGCCGACGTGACGTCAAAAACGCCACGCAGCCAAACCGGAAGAATTTTTCGACGGGTTTCGCTTCTACAGCATCATTAGGAGGTCTTGACTCTACGAGCACACGCCGGCCGCTCATTCTCGATCGTGCGCTCGTCACAACGTCCGCCGCGGTCATGACTTGAATAGGTGGCCGCTACTGGCATAGCGGACAACCTAATAACGAAAAAAAAAAACAAAACGAAAAATGAGGAGGTGTAAAAATTTTGGAGCTTCGGGCTAGAATTCCAACTCCCATATCTTCATGAGAGTCGTAATAGTCGACGAAAAGAATATGCCAGAAGGCGAGCAGCAGTTCCTTTAATGAACTACCACTCTACACCCGATCCCAAGACGCCTTGAGTGAAGAGCGTGTGGATTACGGCAAACCCCCTACCGAACGGGAGGCCTTTATTCATCGGTAGATGTTATAGCTGTTGCTGACGATGAACTATTTTGTATTTTACCATCATAATTTTCAACATATTATATAGGTAATCTGTTGAATAATTGTTACATTTGAGCCGTTTGGCGTACGGACGTGGGTACGTGGGGACCGGGAGCTCATCGTATTTTCCAAAACAGATATGAGCGCTTAGTCGATGCGACGCGTGATCAAAATGCTAGCACCTATTTGGCTCAATGATTAAGCATTGCAATGCTGCAAATGCATGCTGGGAACGCTGCCAACTGGTAGTGGGCTGGAGCATTTGGACTGCCCGTGAGTCTGCAATGTATAATAGGTTGTCTAAATGCTTTCATTGTAGTAGCTGTAGTGATGTATATAGTAATCGTAGTATTTTGTTAGTAAAAGCATTTATCAATGTCGGTGTTACAGCAATATTTTAATGTATTTTACATAAATCAATCAATGTAACGTCAAATTTGTATGCTAAAATATAATTGACTCGTTTGTTGTACAATCCTGGTTAGACAGCGCTTACAAGTTTTTCTAATAGGTATTTAAAAAAATAGATCGTTATTGCGAGCACTTTATCCGAATATGAGTATTTGAATTATGATGTGTTCGAACATCCATTAAACACACTCACTTAAAAGACACTTAGATTATTTAATAACCCGCTTTTTTGTTCGCGTGGGTCATAAACAACATCCAAATTTCTTCGAAATAAAAGCTAATACACATCGGTCTACTCGATATAGGAAAAATCTCGTAATGCCTAAATCTAACTTAGCAATATTTCAAATCAATACGTATTTTATGGCAATAAAAATTTACAATCAAATCACAATACACATAAGAGCCCTTAAATTAATTTAACTCTAAATTGCATACTTGGCTTTTACACAATTAATTTTATTCAACTGACGCTTTTTTAAATGTATAACTAAAGTAATTTAATTGATTTACCTTCTGACATAATTTCATAACGTATAATTATATTCAAATATTTCACTAACGTTTATATTTTTTGTCTTCTTATTAGTATTTAGATTATTTTTTTTGTGACATTTAGGGCCTGTTTCAGAATGTTCGAGTTCTGGTTTTACTACCCAGAATATATTTTATAAATAAAACACAATCTTTGCGTTTCACAGTCATCGATTTAGCCTATCCATCGGTTCAAGCTTGAAACGCGCTGCATGTTAACTGTCATTTTTATTATTCAGTTATTTTATGTATTGCATAGCAACCCGAAACTTTATTAGGACATTCTGAAACGGGGCCTTAATATATTTAAAATTTGTACGCCGCAAGGCAGAACATGCTGGAATCTTTAATATTGACAAAACTTAATAAGACCTATAATACCCATGTTTTTGACAAATAAATAATTTATTAATTCATAATTGCATTAAGGCCACTGTTTTCGTAGCTCTTTCTATACCAACATAGTATCAATATTTTTATTTTTGCCATGTAGCATGTTCCTCGACTTACATTACAAAGTTACAATGAGAGGAAAAGTTATTATTTTTTATATTCTGAATAGGTTCGCGTTTGACCACACCTTGCCTGATGTTAAGCATCGATGTAGTTTAAGATGGAGCACGCTTACCTGTTAATAACCCAGTTTGTATTCATCGGGAAAAACAGACCATGGTAAGTAGTTCCACTCTTTCGCAGTACGCACGAGAAAAGTGGAAGCGAAGCGCTTCGTATGAGTCCTGAGAATATCAAACATGTACGGGTGGCGCCTCTCCGTTTGTCTGGACGTCCGATGAAAGAAGGGGGAGGGCGGAACTAAGTTGTGCAGTTCTTGTACACATTCACCGAAATGTATCCGGTAAAAAACCGATAGACAAGCGACTTTACGGCGGTGTTCGAGGCTTTGCAGCCGAGACTCCCAAAGAAAGTCACTGCCTATTAACCTCTTGGCGCGTTTCTCAATCGACTTAAGTGCCTCAAGTAGTGCCTCATTTGGCAGAGCCGTCCCAGAGGTGAGAGCAGTACTCAACACAGGATCTTATTTGCGCTTTGTACAAGGTGACCATTTGTTCCGGTGTGAAGTACCGTCTCACCTTTGAGAGGATGCCAAGTTTTTTTGCAGCCAACTGAGCCTTTGACTCGAGTTATAGTCATGTGCGAGATTCGAAACCACGATATCCACTCTTACAGCCGAGGTTATGTTCTTACCGCTAAGTCAACATGACATATGAGTATGACGTATGACTCTAATTTGTCCTCTCTAATGGGGATGGAGCGACAACTATAGTTCAAATTACGTTGTAGTACAAGCAAGATATATTTTTGCAACTAGCCTTGAACATGTTTACAATAACGAAAGCCTATATCTTTTTTTCATAGGACTAAGTTTAAATCCTGCACTTGACTATATTTTTTCCTCTCTTCGTAATTTTGTAAGTATAATTCCTGCACATGACTATATTTTTTCCTCTCTTCGTAATTTTGTAATGTAAACATAGTTTCGCAATAAAAGAGTTCAACAACGTTTATATTTTGGATGGATGTCCTAGAGCCTAAAATGTATGCTTCTGGTTTGACAGTTTTTCGTTTCATTATTTCTATCCGAATGTGAATATAAGAATTGCCATATAACGATTTTCCCAAATAATTATTTTGGGTGCAGGTCCATGCATGCCGTATTTCAACAAGCTTGAACACTTGTATTCTCGTATTATAATTGTGATGAAACTAGGTTTGTATGGAAAGCGCTTTGAAGACACTAGTAATAAATTATATATGATACGGTCTAGCATGTCTATATGCCACGTGGGGTGCCGGGTTAGAATTGCACCTCCCCATATCATCACGTGGGTGTCGTAAGAGGCGACTAAGAGAAAACTACAGGAAGGTGGGCAGCAGCGCCTTCTAAAGAACTGCCAACATACACTGCGATCCCCAAGACGCCAGCCAAGCGTGGAGATTATGGCAAATACTCCCTTAAAAGGAGAGGCTGTATTCAGCAGTGGACGATCTGGCTGTTACAGTTACAGTTACGGTATAGCTACATATTATGTTTTCCGGAAATATTCTAGATCGCTACTTGTGAGTAATTACATCTGTTATAGGCAGCGGTGAGCGGGTGGGCTTTGTGCTTGTTTTATCACGAAGGTGAATAAAGATCTAAGAAATTTAATAAATATGTAGGTATTTTATATGAAAAACACATTCAGGCCTTGAACTAAGTTAAAAGAGGCAAGGTATGATAAAATTCGCCAACTATTATCATTTTATCTCTACGTTTATTATGAACGCGTGTGTGTGTGATAGTGATAACAATTCAATATGTTTATTTAGAAATAGAATAGTTTTACATAAAACGAAAGGGTTTTGGCGGAAAAATCAGAAGAGTGGCATATTTGATATTTTAATCAGGTCTGACCCACTCTGCACTTTTTACAAAGCTTCAGCTACATAGGTGTATCCGTCTGGACAAGTTTATCGTACGGTGCGTGCCACATCAGAAGAGATCAAAGCTATGCTTGGTTATGCGATAGAAAGAGTGTGCTTTTCTGCGTCAAAGTAATGTACGTGGTAGCATATATTAGTATGGTTTGGAATATACGAGATACAAAATGAAACAGGGTTATTTTGAATACATTAACATCACACCTTTTATTTCCCCAAAGGAGTAGGCAGTGGGGTCTATACACCTACGTTTCACCAAATATGTTGTGCTCACATACTTACTAATAGGGGTCGAATTTATTGCCAGATAACAGGCACAGTTCTAGACTGGAACAATTAATGGTTTTTGTTAGATAAATCCACAAACTGCCCGACCAGGGATTCAAACTCTGGACTCAGAGGTTCTAAAGTGACACCATACTCCAACCAACCACTATACAACCAAAACGCTCCATTAAGATTCTTCACTACAAAAACTTTCTTCACTACAAATAATATTCTTTAAAATAATTTATGACATTCGACAGTACAATCGTTCGACAGATTTATTGCATTTATAAATAGTATAGATATCTTATCAATTTGATGACGCGGTTCTATTTTCATTTATCTTAACATTTTATTACGTCTCAATATGTCTCAATTATACATTTTAAGTTTGAAGTATTTAAACACGCTGATCTGACTTTGGGTATGTGGTCTTAAAGATCATGAAATAGTTATTTGTTAAGCTGTTATTTGGCACGAGTACATTTATTGATACCTGAGGACGCGAAGTTTTCTAGGATTGAATCATGAGCAAAGCAAGTGGTTCAAATATAGAATCCTGAGCATACCGAAGGTTTTAAAGTTACGAGACGTAATATAAGTTTACTGCCGAGCGCAACACTCCATTTTTCACCACACTACAACGAGGTGTAAGTGTAAGAACGCGGTGTAAGTGCTAAGTGAAAAACAGCTTAAATAACGAAGTGAATTTGCGTAAATTTATATCAAAAATATAGAGTAAAATAACCATTAAAACTATTTGGAACTTTCATAAAGACTCGAATTAAAAATAAAACTACGCCTACAGCACTTTTGCACGCAGATTTTGCATAATAAACAAACATTTCCGTGCTTGTGGGGTGAAAATAAAATTTATATCGTACTAACATGTCACAAATGTTATTTGTTGTGAACAAATATAGGTATACTGAGTGGTGAACTAAATACACGAGAAAAAAACTGACGTATGTCATAGTAATTAACAGAATCGTTCCCAGGACACTTGTTAACACGGAAATTCGGATACACTATCAAGGTCAAGAATTTAAGAAATGGGCGAATTGATTTTTAGTTTAAAAAAAATATGTTGGAAGCTGGATAGTAGATATAACCTATCGCAAATTAGCTAAATAACGAAGAGTAATGTTAAATAAAAAAAACATTTATAAAACTAAACTAATAAATATATAAAACGTAAATAACCACTTAAAGCAGTTTCATCAGCTACATACAACCATTGTTTTTGTTAAATCTTTAATAAGTTTTTAGTAAGTTAAGTAGGTAAGTAAACCCATTGTGTTTGAACGAAAAATATATATATATTTATTTATTTATTTAATTATTTATTGCACTACAGTACAAATGGAGGACTTAATGCTACAGCATTTTCTACCAGACATCCACATATTAGTTATAGAGAAAAAGGACGTAGGTGTGCAACAGAAATTTAAATCCTCTTTAGAGCAGAAACCTCAAAGAATAAATAGGTACAAAGAATATGTATTACAGATATAAAATATTATATACCTGTATGCATAAATACTGTTGTAATTATACAATACATACCATACATAATAACACAAAATATTACAAATTAAATAGAATAAAAAATATATATATATATATATAAATAAATAAAATATATTAATGATAATAAATAGATATAAAATAAGTAATACTTATAACATATAAGAACGGTAATAAAAGTGACAAATTTTATAAAACTGATGAAATCCTATAAAAATGCTCACGGACCCGTTGTTTGAAGACTTCCTTAGAAGGAGATTGTCTGATGGATAATGGCAACTCATTCCACAAACGAGGTGCAACAACACACCATGATTTATCTACAAAAGAGGTGTTGTGCAAAGGGATGTCAAGGAGTAAATTATTACTTGATCGAAGGTCAAGGTGGTGTGAGTCGGAGAGAAAATTTATTGAGTTACTAAGATAGGAAGGGGAGTAAGAGTTGTTGAGAATAGAGTATAACAAACATAGGATCCTAACTTTTCTCCTTTCTCTGATTTTCAGCCATTTTAGCTTCAGCCTATACTCAGAGACATGGTCGTACTTCCGGAGGCAGAATATGAATCTAATACAAGCATTGAGAAGACGATCTAGTTTATTTAAATGTCCTTCAGAAAGATCTAGGTAACAAGTGTCTGCATAATCGATAATGGGTAATAATAGAGAACTCACAAGAGTGATTTTTGTGTCAGTGGGTAGAAATCTTTTATGGCGTATAATAGAATGGAGTGCTGCATAAAACTTACGAGATACCTCATTTATCTGAGGTACCCAACACAATGTGGTATCAATTATCAAACCAAGATCCTTAACAGTATCAGAGAATGGGATAACACAATCATTATACTTCAGCGGTGGGAGGTTACAATGATCAATTTTACCAAGTAGACGTGTACTTCCTACAATGATAGCTTGACACTTGTCTGGGTTGACTTTTATGCCAAAACGTTGTGACCAAGACAGTAAATGAAGGAGGTCATTATTGAGCTGATTGATTACACAGTGCAGATCGTCAACGCTAGAATAGTGGTATAGCTGAAGATCGTCTGCATAGAAATGATACTTGCAGCAGAATTCTGAGGAGAGCATGGTTATAAATACTGAGAAGAGTAATGGAGAGAGAATTCCTCCCTGAGGAACACCGGCTTCTAGCTTACGCCATTCAGAAAATCTCTGACCATCGCGAATGATCTGCTTACGCCCCTTCAAATAAGATGAAAACCATTTGTGAGCAATTGGGGAAAAGTTTAAGGACTCCAGTATTGCCAATAGCACATCATGATCAACAACGTTGAAGGCGTTGCTAAAATCAATAAGGACCAAGATTGTTACTTGAGTGTTCTGCATATTGTTTCTGATGTCCTCAGTGACTCTAAGCAATGCGGTTGTTGTACTGTGACCCGCCCGAAATCCGGATTGATAAGTATTGAAAAGCTCAGCTGTTGTGAGATAATCAGTGACCTGTTTGTGGACAATTGATTCAATCACCTTGGATAAAAAAGGCAAAATACAAATAGGACGAAAATGATTTGGTAGGGTAAGGTTTGGGCATTTGGGAAGAGGCAAAACATGGGCTTTACGCCAAGAGTCGGGAAACTCACCACAAGATAGTGAGAAATTAATAATGTGCGTAAGTGCAGGAAGGACATGCTTAAAAATATACATCAGCATAATACGACCAATGTCGTCATTACCCGTAGCCTTGGATTTTATGTTTTGTACTATTTTATTAACAAAGTCTTCGCTAACAGGTGAAAAATCAAAATTAGATTGAACATTGCGACAAGGTTTGTCATAAATTGCGTTGATAGTGTTAAGTTTTGTACTGGGATCTAAAATTGTTATAGTAGTAAAATGTTTGTTGAGTAAATTTAGATCTACAGGAATTTTAGAATCCAGTATCTTAGGTTTACCGATGCCAATTGATCTCAAGAACTTCCAAATTCCTGCGGGTGTAGAAAGTTCTATTTGCTCCGCAATATATCGTCGTTTAGCATTTCGGCACAACTGATTACACCTGTTTCTCAGTCTTTTATACTCAGCCCAGTTTACTTCGTTCCGGTAAAGTTTATATTTACGAAAAGCACTGTTCCACTGTCTAGACATTGCCTTACGGATCAAATCGTTCATCCACGGAGAAGGTTTGTGTTTAAGTTTAACAGGATGGATGGGAGCATGACAATCAAATAACTTTAAAATTTCTCTTGTCAAAAAATCAATCTTATCGTCAATGGTGGGAACACTATACACTGTAGACCATTTAATAGCAGAGGCATCTGCATTCAAGCGTTCCAAACTCATGCAAGCAAAATTCCTCTGGTGTAATGTGATAGGTTTAGGTTTAGGTAATCTATGCTTTACGGATGCATAAATTAAATCATGGTGTGATATACCAGGAGCGTCAAATTGCCCATGCGAAGAGATTAAATCTGTATCAGATGTGATAATTAAATCAAGCAATGTGTCACCAGTGTGAGAATGATGGGTGGCAGATAGAGGTAAGAAGTTTAAATTTGAAGAACCAATCAGTGATTTAAGCTTTAAAGAGCGGTTATCCTGTTGAATTAAACAAGTGTTAAAATCACCCATGATATATATTTTGTTATAATCAATAAGTAAGCTCTCCAGTGCAGATTCTAGCTTGGAATAATAATCAATTTTAGGAGGGCAGTACACTACACCAAGTAGAAACCTGATACCTATATTGACCTCAATAAATAAGTATTCAGGAGAAGCACTGTAGTCTGATGGGGACTGTAATATGATTTTATAAGGAATATGACTCTTTAAATAAATTGCAACTCCACCACCACCAGCACCAACACGATCATTGCGAATAAGTATACAATTTCGTAATGGATACATGGAAGAGGAAAGAGAAGGCTTCAGCCAAGTTTCAGAGACTAAAATGGCATGTATAGTATCAGAGGAGAGATAATCAAGTATTGCATCGTAATGAGCAGAGATACTTTGGGCATTAATATGACATATGTTAAAATTTTTGGGGCAGGAAGAAAATGCCTTGTTAAGCAGGATATCAAGAGTGGGTATTGAATCATCAATACTTAAGTAGGAGCTATCGGGATCCGCAGTAAAGAAAGAGTTGTCACTTGAATTCATTTGAATTACTAATACCTACTAAGGTGTTTTATATATTAAATACTAAACTAGTATATAATTTAAACAGAGATAAAATATATATATTAAATAAACCGAATATATATATGATTTTAAGTGTGTATATATATATATATATATAATCAGTACTAATATTATAAATGCGAAAGTAACTCTGTCTGTCTGTCTGTCTGTTACGCTTTCACGCCAAAACTACTGGACCGATTTGAATGAAATTTGGTAAGGAAATAGTTTGAGACCCGGGAAAAAACATAGGATAGTTTTTATCCAACTGCGCAAAAAGAGGTTAATGTATTTGCGCGATAACCGACATACGCGCGGGCGGAGCCGCGCCCGGAAAGCTAGTATAATATAGTCTTACTTAATACTGGAATAAAGAAAATTATGATATGACAGTAATTCTGTGTTTACTTAAAACTTTTCCATTTTTGTTGCAAACCTAACCGGCCATGGTAAGATAATTTTACCACAAACAATCTTATATCATTGACTCTAATGTTTTAAGGAACTAATTTCAAAATTCAGAGAAATTAATTAAAAATATATACAAACTACATAAATACAAGAGTTATTGATTAGATTTAACACCAACATACAACATAGGTTAATATTAAAACTATATCCAGGGAATACATCAAAAACTGACTTACAGACATACATTTTGACATAGTTATGGGTAAGCTTGGAGAATAGTTGGAATAGTAGCCCTAGTGTGTCTGCTACATGACAAAGATTATGAAAAAACAATTAGAAAACTAACTCAGTAATCAGTGCAAAGAAAAACATATAGAAAACTAATGTATAAGTAAAACATATAGAAAACCAAAAAACATACATGAGTAAGTACCTTATTTACATTGTAACACATGGGAAAACCAAAACAAGCTTGTACATATATATATAAACTAATTGCAGTTTGCACATATTGTGAAAGCATCTGTTTATGCCAAATATCAAGGAATCTACTAACAATGAATAAACTAGTGAATTTCTAGATTAAAGAGAATAATATTTTAATGGAAACAAGTACATACCTAACATTCTATAACCAGAACTAACAGTTAGAAGGCACATAAAACTTAAAAACACCAGACATCATTTAATAAATCAATTCACTTGATCCGCTTGCTTCGAGATCTATGTCTCGCAGAAATTGGCACTGTGGCTAATGAAGATGATGATGTTGGTCTTACAGCAGACCGAGGCTCCCTGCTAGATTCTCCAAGAACTGGTGCGGGGAATTTGGATGTATATAGATCCAGCTCCTGAGATGACGAAATTCGTTTTCTGTCATTGTCAGGCAGTTTGACAAAGACTTGCCCCCATTGTGTCCAACAACATATCATGCCAAAATGCTTACGTGCTGGATATATCTTGCTTGGATTTTGTTAGAAATTCACTGATTACAGCAGAACTACCTTTTAGCTTTCTCTTTTCTCTCCAGACTAAGTCCCGAGCAGCACAGCTTGTAAAGCGAACCAGTATAGGGCGGTTTGCCTTGTCCTTTTTAGATCCTAAGCGATGGCAGACCAGAAAAGAGGATGAATCAATGCTTAATAAATTCATTTTGCTGTGAATAATATCTACAAGGAGGGCCATGCAGTCTTCATCACTCTCACTTTCCTTGATTCCACTGAATAATAGAGCATTTTGGCGGCTCTGAGTATCAAGGTCGTCCACTCTAAGAAGAAGAAAGTTGACCAGAGAGCGAAGATTTGTTAGTACAGACCACACTGAGTTTTTGAATTCCCCAAACTCACGAGTTAACTTCTCGAGGGTAGGCTTATTATCCGACGAGGAGGCCTTCAACTGCTTCTCAAATTCGATCATTCTTGATAGCAAACGATCCTCAATCTGCCTTTGCGAGTCTAAAACTTCTTGAACGTTAGACATATCTCCCTCTTTAACAGTCACCAAATAAGATTGTCTTAGAAATAAAGTAAAGACGCCGGCCGGTAAGCACTACAGCTTTTGTTCATCATAAACAAGTTTTATGCACAGATTTAATTATTTTTATATATTAACTAGGATGAAAAATAAGTATTATAGCAAATTCTGTACTGATTATGATCACAAATTTATGATAATTATAAAAATAACGAGATCGTAATAATGACAGATGTTACCGCCTTCACGTCCACAGATCAGTTCTGCAATTATTAAATTTAGATACACTACTATATCTTTATTCTTTACTTTTATAAAAAGCATAATAAAGTACATAATAATTATAAGAATGCCAGACAAAAGAACTTTGTTTAAAGTATAATGCGTATTATTTTGCCATAAAAATATTATTTTGATGTACACTGATAATTTAAAATTGTATTCATAAAATAGTACGGGGAGACGAGACGAATTACTTAGCATTCCATGGATTCACCGTGCGGGTGAGGGGTCCATAGCGTTGCAGAGGAAGAGGCTTGAGGGGCCTGGGGCTTGCAACCCAGGTGCAGGGTTAAGAGGCCTCTTTACAATGCATCAACGCTTCCCTTCCCGCTCAAGCCTCCTCCCGTACCTAACCAAATTTGGTAAGATCCTACTAATGCCGCCTTAGATACACGTTCTAGGATGGATGTTACGGTTGTTCTTGGCAGGCTAAGGTCTTTAAGTAGGTTATATAGGGATTTCGCTGGTTCCCTTGCTCCAACTTCTACAGCATATAAATTAACCACATAACCGTTTTTGGTTAATTCGTTTGTTAGGTCATAATATTTGTTTGTTTTTAATGTGTGGTCCTTAGGTATGTTTGTTTCCCACGGCACTGTAAGTTCTATAAGTACTATGCGTTTTAGATCTTTTGAGTATAGAAATATGTCTGGTCTGAAAGACGAAACACCAACATCCTCAGGAATTTTGTAGTGTTTTTCATACGTGTCCATCAAGAGACTCCAATCGGGAGCTGCGCCTAAGATGGAGTAAGGCTTGGATTTAGATTTTGTAGATGACCCTTCTTTTACAAAATCGACGTGTTTCACCACGAACAAACGACAGCAATTGAAATTATGTACCGATTGTCAGGCAAAGACGTTTCTTCCAGTTAATGATAAACTACATAATTGCCTTAGTTCGCGGCAATTTATTCAGAATCTATTACTAAGGTTGAACAGGCCTAACACAGAAACGTCTAACTCCCTCATTTGAGGATTTAGGTTCAGAACTAAGAAAGTTATGCATTTATCTCTCCACTTAATTTTTTTTTATGCATGATAGGTTAGTGTTTGATCACTATCTCACCTGATGGTAGGTGATGATGTGGTCGATGGTGTTGTTCAGGCTAACACTAGAATTACTGGCTCTCAAAGACAGCTGCCGGAACACACCGTTAGGTGCTTGGCGACAGATTTTCTACTTGAGAGTGGTAGCTAGCCAGGCGGGCATTCGCTAAATACCCTACCACCATGCTATAACGACTGCCATCCTAAGACAACAACCGGGACCGACGGCTTAACGTGCCCTCCGAAGCACGGATGCGCTCAGTAGTAATGTCACCAGCGGTTCAATCCATGACCGATGCGGACGTTGCTTAGCATTTCTGATCGGTTCAGAATGTGTATTAACAACTTGTTAACAATAATCGTAGATAATTAAATCTTAGAAAACTTTAAGATTTACATGAAAACGTCGAAACATTTTCATGTAAATCTTTCGAGGCTGATAGGCAGAATAGACGACCATTCCCAAAACTACTTTCCACCTTACGATAACGTGAAAACTATGCTTGCAATATATTTTCCAGTATAGTTTATTTAACACGAGTCAGTCTTGATCCTTGAACATCGCTTGGTTATACACTACCTTTGCTCCGCTACGAAGATCTCTTCAAGAGCTACTGAAATATGTACTTTTAATTAATATTACACTGTAATATGCCCATACGAGGTGGTGGAGACCCAGTTTTACAGAGACATTTGACACAATGTTGGTAACACAACAGTTGGCGACTTTTGTTTAGTGCAGATGTGGAGATTCAGCTTTATTGTTACAGCTTTATAATTGTATGGTACAGTCCACATACAGTTCGACACTGAAATGAGTGTTACAATGCTGCTAGACTCAACCGTTATATACATATAAAAGAAAAGCTTCTTAGAAGGAACAAATATCTATTCAAGACTGACAGGGAAAACTTATGAAGAGTACATTAAATTGCCCTGGATGTTACAGGCTTACATGAAACAACTGTACTTACGTTGACTTGACAATTACATTATGTTGTTGGAATAAGTCAACGCATATTTAAATCCGGAGGTAGGCGTTACATGTCAATGGCTCCTGTATTGCTAAAAATTATCATTTCAAGTTTTTTAGGATATGCATACGATAGGAAATTAAGTGCGATGACTCATAAATTTATTTAACGGTATGAGTGATCTCCGCTGGACTTTTAATATAATAATATCGATCACGTATTTCGGAAATTGACTTAAATTATTTATTACTATTAAGAATAAAAAGCTGCGTCGGATCGTCTTTGTATCGTTTTTGCATCAAAATTTTTTTAGTACTTTTCACCTTACACGTGTAACCTATTTTCCATTATACTAAGGTAAAGGTCATTACAATGAATATACACATTGATGGTAGTTACATTATATTTCACACAATTCAAACATTATTGTCAATAATACCATTTATTACATTTACATAATTAGCGTTAACAAAACCAATTAAAATAAACAGTAACGGTAACTTTCACTTACATAACAAACACTTCTGAGTCGCTGGTACACTTTTTAGACGACTGTTCCACTCAACTGCGGGCGAACAACTGACTGAATTCGTTTCCCTTTTTCAAAGCGGAACAGTCCCCACTACTGTCCACCAGCGAGTCAATTGACTGTGTTTATAAAACATAAATTGAAGAACTTTTGTAAAGATTACATAGAAATATACACATAACAAATTTAATTATTTTATGCTATAATTATTTTTAAATATTTTAAGTGTAACAATGCATTATTATAGATAATAATATAAACCTTAAATAAATAATTGTAATCAATACAATGTCACAATAACTTTCTGAGTGTATTATGATAACATTCGTCCATCCTGACAAAATAAGCGCGTCCTCGCGATTATGCCTATTAGTTCAAGTAAACCTAAGCTTATATAACAATATAAGTACAAAAATGTAATCAAAAACTTATTTTTTATAATAAAAAAAAAATATGACTTTAATAGAACAATGTTCAACGATACAATACAATACAAAATTCTTTATTCATCAACAATCTTAAGGAAAACAATAAAATTATTACAAACAAATTAATTATTAAATAGATCAAGCCTTCTCTTCTTAACCTTATGATTATTCATTAATATCATCATAAGAAATTGTTTAGTTTGATTTAAATAACATCCAAGGATAAATTTTATCAACAATAAAATCCCAGTATTTTAAATTACTTTCTAGTGTTTCTTCAATTTCATGTCTATCATTTTGACATCACTTTGGTGATACGATAGGATCTTAGTATTTGGCTAATTTATATTTATATACAACATCACTTTAACTTGAACTTTATTAGACAGACATAAATTTAGCAGGAGCTTTTTCTTTGTTTTTATATTTTGTCTTATTAAGTATATTATTTCCCCCACTACTACAAATAAATGTTTATTTCCAAGAATCACTGATATCACAAGAGTTATTGGCGCATCAAGTACGGTCCTATTAAAATTCCACATGTATTATTTATTTTCACTAGCGGTTGTTTTTTCTTTGTATTTGTCACTGTTTAGTATATGGGCTTCTCTCAAAAACTATTTTCTAATAGGAACACTGCACCGGGCAAAATTATTATTGAATACATATATGATAGTTATAGTTTTTAGTGTTCTAGACTACCTTGAGGGTAGTGAAATTATTTAAGCCGCCTATATTAGCCAATATATATTATTAATTTGATTGCATTAGGTTCTTACATATAAATTTGATATATTTTGTACAAATACTGAATTCTCTAAGATATTGTCCGCTTAGGCAACAGGATTGGATCTTCTAAAATGTACACGGATTCGTGCATCTTTTAGAGACGTGACCCAGCGTCGCAGGTCGTGCTAGTATTCTCGTGTGGCAATCTGGTCTAGGCTATGACATTTTTAAATACTGATGAGTAATCTAATAGATACATCCGATTTTCGTCCCTCTATTAACTTACGCTTCGGTATCTATTCCTAGTGTGGAAAGTATTGTACTGCAGTTAGTCAACTTGCCATGGCCTTTCTTTCTCTGGAGGTGCTGGTAGAATTCCTCTCCACACCATGTCATCCCCCGGGCAAGAGCCCTGGCGACAAGTAGCGTAAAATGTTGCAGATATTTTCGAATCCAATGGCTTAACGCGTGATGATGATGATAATGTAAAGTTCCGTGGAAGTTAGGGCGGCCATTAGCATAGGATACTACGTACGTTGACACCTTAGCACCGTCACATCTCTCTGAAAAATCGTGCTGGTTGGCGCCGCGCTGACCTCCACGGAGCGATTCAAGTGGCATACGCAAGCATACTTACCTCTGTAGTGTTTACATATTTGAGCCCCTTGATTTAGATGTAGAGACATTGGATTTGTAATCTTAGTACCGTAAGTATTTTTCCAAAACTTATCAGAAGACTTCGTTGATGTGAGAGGTGATCTTTATACTGAACCTTACTCAGCGAATAAGCATTGCAATCCAACGGGGCAATACCGCCAGCGTGCTGGGCACGCCACCATTTGGCAGTGTGCTGGAGCATTCGAACCGCTCCGCCGGGTGGCCCGCAATTGCCTTAATGTTTTTGCACCAGTAGCTGTATTGTCTTTTTTATAGTGTGTAGTGTTTTATTAATAATGCTAAAAATACATATTAATTGACTCTCCATTCACACCAAATGGGTGGTCCATAGTGATCTGTATTCACATTGTTATCGCTGAAAGGTCTGTATCGCTGAAATCATGGTTGTACACTGTATATACTAGTATACTTAAATGACCAGATATACTCAATTGTGTCGTCAAATACCAAACTCCAGAAAGTCACACCCTACCCCAAAATTGACTGTGGACGGGCGGTGCTCAATTCTAAATTTGAAAGTGATTCTGGCTGTATTTCAAATTCAGGTAATTCAATTGTATAAAATGAAGCAAGATAGGTAACGAATAAGTTTTTTTTCATATTCCAGTACCTATATGTCACGTTGACAGTTAATTTCCAAAATTATCCTTGTTCACACCTACTGACCAATCTGATCGAAGCATGGCGTCTCAGTGGCTGCTGTTACTTTGCCTTCGTGTATTTTTATATAATTTCAACTACACATATGTGAGCTTCCAGTGCTATATATAGGAACAATGTCAGAATATTCGCTAACTTTATTATTACACTAAATTTAATACATTATCAGGTGTTGGACGAAATATGAAGAACAACTCTTTAACGATTCGGAGGCAAATACTACTACAAGGATTTAATAGATTTTCTAATTTAACCTACTTAGGTTGGCTTATGATGATTTAACTCATTATTTTTGTCATAACTATGTAACCACCGTAAGTGCGTCCCGAAGTTCATGATTTTAGTGATTATTCATAGTGTGGTAAGTTCCAGGATGATATTTTAAACCTGATATTTTTCATTGAACAGTCCATCTCAAAATAATACCTAATTTTGTAGCTTAATCCGTATTTTATTTCAAAGGATCACAAAACTAATTCATATACTCAACACTTAAACTATATATGCTAAGATACTTATGTTTCACACATTTTACTTTGCATGCAAATATAGTTGCTTGAAGTTTATGCATACCGGAGTTTTTCAAAAATAAAATTACACCACCATTTGGACACAACCTAAGTTGTTTAATAAATGAAACTGGGTTTATATTCATAAATCTTGCATATTATAAACTACATTGAAAACCTCCTTGTCGTCTAAGAGACTTTACGTGGAATTTCACAATTAACTATTTGAAAGTTGTAAGACATTTCAGTTTTTATTTGAAAGATGTACCTACATTTTCGAAAGGAGATTATAGATTTAGACTTTAACCCATGTAATATACGGCGAGGATATTGCCGTATACAGGGTTCCAGATTTCACATAGACAGATTCCAGATATACTTGATTTTTCTTCAGTAATCACACATATATTGAAAATGCGAGATATTGGGATATAAGTATGCGTGTAACTACGTCACATTAAAACGGTTAAACCGATTGAATAATCTTGGAGTATAGACAGTCTAGGTCCTTGGATTTATTCACGGGATATTTTTCATCACTGTAGTATTCACTTTACATCACTATAACTTATTCGTGAAGCAGTACGAAGTAGAACCATGAAGCATATAATCGTTCCTTACTTTGACTCCTAATAGGCAAGTCAACAAAAGGCATCAAGTTCTGACACCCCAGCAAATAGGCTGATTTTTATGTCTCTAGTAGGATTTCATGTCGAACCTAGTGTGTAAGTGCACATACAAATATGAAATGTAGTGTTGCTGTATTCGTAATGGAGGGATGGCGTTTTCATATTTGGCCGTATAGTAAGAACTCGTATAAATGTACAACTGTATATGTATCGGTTACTGAATGAGATATAGTACTGCGTAGACTATATAGTCGTTATGACCAGGGGCAGTAGCTATATATCAAGCAAGGCACCTAATTGATATAACACTACCAACGCATGTTTCTTCTCTTTTTCTAGCTAGGGGTTTTCCATCAGCTGGGTGGTTTTGACTACAAAGGGGTACTATCTTCTATTATAAATATAATGCACTCAAATGCCCGTTTTGATTATATGTGGAATCTTTTTTTTGTAAGGCTACTTACTCATTCGTAATAAAACATCAACGAATCCTCAACGCTAGGTTGGCTAGAAAATATTAGCTGTAGTTTTCACTGGTCATCTGTTGGCGGCTTTAGCGACGCACGGTAAAGCCCACGTGGTTGAGGTAAGACACGGAGAAGCCCTCACGGTTTTACGCTCAGCGAAGCCCTACGCGGCTTTTGACGTACGGAGAAGCCCTCGTGGCTTAACGCTCGGCGAAGCCCTACGCGGCTTTTGACGCATGGAGAAGCCCTCGCGGCTTTACGCTTGGCGAAGCCCTACGCGGCTTTTGACGCATGGAGAAGCCCTCGCGGCTTTACGCTCGGTGAAGCCCTACGCGGCTTCTGATGCACGGAAAAGCCCTCGCGGCTTTTAACACATCGTCGAAGCCCTTCGCGACTATTTACACATCGTCGAAGCCTTTCGCGACTATTTACACATCGTCGAAGCCTTTCGCGACTTTTCACATATCTTTTCTTTAAACTTTCGTGAACCAAGTATACTCATGTTTCTAAATTACTGACGGGTCTATCCACGCACGAATAAACATCAAAATAATAATATTTTGACTAACCTCGACGTTTCGATCAAGTTGCAATGACCGTGGTCACGAGTAGACTGAAGAAGCGGGTGTCGTCGTCTTGAGGAGCGGTGGGAGCGATTTAAATCTACGCCCGTTAGGTTTTCGTTAATGTCTTTATCACTGTCACCTCGACACACTACACTAACAGTATCAGAACTTGCACGCGGCGGCAAATTACGACTCGAGCACTTTCTAATTACAGGATTCCACGATGTAGACAACTTAAATCCATCCTCCCGATTGAAATTTTTGTACTTCTTAATTTCAACCGCTTCACGTACAATTCTAGAGTAATAATGCCGTTCAGTGGAGAGAATTTTTGGGTCATGTAGCTCGATCCAGTGGTCAGGTCCCGACTCCAGTAAGTGCTCAGCTATCGCAGATTTATGCGTGTCACGATTCTTCACAGCTGCGATATGCTCTTTGACCCTTTCTGCAATAGTGCGTTTAGTCTGTCCAAAATATGAGCTACCGCAGCTGCAGTCAATCTTGTAGACACCAGGTGTTTGGTATGGAATTACATCCTTTGCTGTTCTCACATGGCGTGATAATTTTCACATATCGTCGAAGCCCTTCGCGGCTTTTCACACATTGTCGAAGCACTACGCGGCTTTTCGCACATCGTCGAAGCCCTTCGCGGCTTTTCACACATCGTCGAAGCCCTACGTGGCTTCACACATCGTCGAAGCCCTTCGCGGCTTTTCACACATCGTCGAAGCCCTTCGTGGCTTCACACATCGTCGAAGCCCTACGCGGCTTTTCGCACATCGTTGAAGCCCTTCGCGGCTTTTCACATATCGTCGAAGCCCTCCGCGGCTTTTCGCACATCGTCGAAGCCCTTCGCGGCTTTTCACACATCGTCGAAGCCCTACGCGGCTTTTTACACATCGTCGAAGCCCTTCGCGGCTTTTCACACATCGTCGAAGCCCTTCGTGGCTTCACACATCGTCGAAGCCCTACGCGGCTTTTCGCACATCGTTGAAGCCCTTCGCGGCTTTTCACATATCGTCGAAGCCCTCCGCGGCTTTTCACATATCGTCGAAGCCCTTCGCGGCTTTTCACACATCGTCGAAGCCCTACGCGGCTTTCACACACCGTCGAAGCCCTCGGTGGCTGTAGTGGTGATCAGAGCCCTCGCGGCTATCACGGCATCGCAGAGCCCTCGTAGCAACGACGTTGCATACATGATACATCATGCGTCCGCGGCTCAACAAAGGTTACTTCAATGGATTTCACTCTTCATTCTGTAAAAGATAAACTCAAGCAGACTAAAATGCTCTCTCTAAGCATATTAAAATTTCTGGTTTTGGTTATTGAATTTTATTACGTGGGACAACCCAATTCTGATTTGTAACCTATTTTCCATTATACTAAGGTAAAGGTCATTACAATGAATATACACATTGATGGTAGTTACATTATATTTCACACAATTCAAACATTATTGTCAATAATACCATTTATTACATTTACATAATTAGCGTTAACAAAACCAATTAAAATAAACAGTAACGGTAACTTTCACTTACATAACAAACACTTCTGAGTCGCTGGTACACTTTTTAGACGACTGTTCCACTCAACTGCGGGCGAACAACTGACTGAATTCGTTTCCCTTTTTCAAAGCGGAACAGTCCCCACTACTGTCCACCAGCGAGTCAATTGACTGTGTTTATAAAACATAAATTGAAGAACTTTTGTAAAGATTACATAGAAATATACACATAACAAATTTAATTATTTTATGCTATAATTATTTTTAAATATTTTAAGTGTAACAATGCATTATTATAGATAATAATATAAACCTTAAATAAATAATTGTAATCAATACAATGTCACAATAACTTTCTGAGTGTATTATGATAACACACGTGTTTCATGTGTACGTACACATAACGTACATTTATATGTACGTTTATGCTGCTCGATTATTGCAAATTGCAACATTAAATGCTGTAAATAGTACATAATGAAAGAAGTAGTAACTATAGAAAATTCTAGGTTATCAAGTTTAGATCTATAGAAATATAGTTTCCCAATCTCAACTTTCTATCTTTATACATGTTCTGAATGTTTGTCTATGGTATAAGGGGACGCGCAAACCAACGCGATCAGCTGCGTCCGCGACTTCACGGTGGCGACCAGAAAATATTACGTACATTAATAGTTTTTAAGCGTACTGTTTACACGCAGAATTCGTAAGTTGAAGTGGCAGTGGGCGGGCCACATTGCTCGACGAAGTGATAACCGATGGGGAAGAAAGATTCTCGAGTGGGTACCACGGTACACCGGAAGGCGAAGAGTTGGCCCCTCACTAGATGGACTGACGACATCATAAAAGTCGCGGGTAGCCAATGGTTACAAGCGGCTAATAGCCGTACTTTGTGGCGTTCTATGTGGGAGGCCTTTGTTCAACAGTGTATGTCTTCCGGCTGATGATGATGATGATGTTTACGCATAAGAGTTTCTATTTGAGCGTACCTTCGCAAAGGGCACAAAAAGCTTAAAATAATAAATAAATAGAGCTGATCGCCATGTTGAACGTATATGATGGCAAAGATTTAAATTTATTTTCCATTCAGCCTTTAAATAATAAATTCTATAATTTACTTTTTTATATGTAAGATATCTACACAAAATTCTTAATAAAGGCGTGCCGCCGCGATTCAAAATCCAATAAATTAAAATCAAAATGATAGTTCGTGATATCGTGACTAAAACCAGTCCTTTTCGATTGCCACAAAATAATATTTTATGAGAACATAATGTATAGTGACAAAATGGTAAGTTCCTACACATTATTCTCTAGTAAAAGAATAGAGCGAATAATAACAAATATTTTAATAATATTTTAAGTCTATGTTGCCTAAATGTTTTAGAAAAACAGTTAAAAAGATCATGATATCAACCGGAACATCCATTGGGGAACAAGGTCTCACCCATTGGTGGGTTATGCGATAATCCCCACGCTTGGCAGGCGTCTTGGGGATTGCAGTAGAGTTGTCAGTACTTTAAAAGGCGCTGCTTTCCACCTTTCGTTATTTTTACCTTAGTCGCCTCTTACGACACCCACATATATACTAAAGTCACTAGATATAATATAAAATATCTATTGACAATTCCGCCTAATATTTCGGCATAGCTGTTGTGACGTAATAAACGTCAGTAGCCAAACAGGAAAAATTTTTGACGCGTGTCGCTTCTACACGAAGCATCCTGAGGAGCTCTTGAGTCTTCGAGCGCAAAAAATTATTATTCATTACCTTATTATTCATGAGTTAGTAGAATTTCTACCTATAGTATTTCTATAGAAATTCTACTGGCATCGCCAATTTCGTCTGTGGTGCAACATTTTAGTTTGATGCCAATAAGAACCAGCTACTACTGGTGTCCAGGTAAACTCATAGTTGTGACTGTTGTCACAGATGATGTTATAGTTACTATACGATTTGTTAGTTGCATGTTATTCAACCTGTTAAACCGGTCGGCAGGCTTTTGATAATGATAGTGTACAGACAAACATACCAAGAGTTTTATATTACTGTATACTAGATAGCTAGGGTCATTTGTTGAATTTTGTTCAAAATTTAAGTGCATACATATAAATATGAATGTATACGACTTAATAATGTACCTAAGTGATGATATGGCATGGAAACTGGGTCTCAAGGACATCTCACAAAACATGCCTTTAGGTGCTTGGTGACAGATATTCTATTTGAGGGTGGTATATTGAAAATGCTCTTTTACCGCGCAGTGAGACCCAAGATAATATTTGAACTGGAGACCCACATTACCTAGGTACTGCCTATGACATGGACCGCATTCGAGGTATTCCAAACAAGTGTAAGTACAAGAATTATGGTCTACTTAGGTAGATATTAGACTTAGGACGATCTCATAACAAAGTCAAACAAGAAGCATAAGATATCAGCTGTAAGGACAGGAAGTTTCACCGAGTTTGAACATTTGTTATTTATTAAGCTCACGGTTTTTGAATCAGCATTTTAACGACTTCCACTATCTATTTCTCAAATATGTGAGTGTATTTTTCTTAGATCAAACGGTTGATGGTTAGCATAACAAATCTACCTTTTCGAAATGGAGTCATATCAAAAACTGCTGCCTGGGACGCCTTTTTATGTCAGTAGAATATTTCACAATATTTTTTTGTGGTACAGTATGGACTAAGCTAATTGGAATGTGAATAACTCGTATCTGTCTAGTCTTACCTGTTCCTATTAACTGGTCAAGTGTGACTCGGCCTTGCTCTAAGAGGTTCTGTATAGGAACAGCCCAAAAAAGTAAAAAAAAGAATATCAAAAAAGAAATATGTCAAAAAATAAAAGTGTCCATTTGTAAAATAGTCTAATAATAAAAATTACCAAATAAAAAAACTAATTAATACAAATAAAAAATAAAAAGGCTTTTCTAACACAGCCAATGTAATACTTAAAATCAATTACGAAGTGTTTTCCTTTACGACCTCACTAGACAAATTCACGCAATCGTATATAATTTGTGAATTCAAGGAACTTAATGACATTTCCCGTGAGGTGGCCGGGTTAGAATTGCACCTCCCCATATCATCCCGTGGGTGTCATAAGATACGACTAAGGGAAAAATACTGGAAGGTGGGCAGCAGCGCCTTCGAAAGAACTGCCAACTTACACTGCGATCCCCAAGACGCCTGCCAAGCGTGGGAATTATGGCAAATACCCCCTTACGGGAGCCTATGTGTTCAGTAGTGGACGATCCTGCTGATACAGTACAGTAATGGCATTTGTCAGTGTGATCATAGAATACCTATATATACTATACATATTTTATAAAAATGGCCAGTATCTACAAAGATAGGTGTGCAATTACAAAAGCAATTTGTATTATTATATTATGTTGGGGATCTCTATACTTGGATATTTTTCTAGTTAGGCATTCCTATTGCTGAACATTTATCTAAATGGCCTTTTCTATTATATTTAGTTATTTTTAATAATGGACGTTTCTATACTTTAATGGATATACATATTTATATAAGAATAATCCTATATAAATATGGACATTATTGAAAAATGTCCAAGAGCTTGGACATTTTTCATATTAGAAATCAGTCGTGCAAATCGAAAAAAAAAAATGACAGTATCTAAATTAATATAGAATAAATCATCGTATTCGATATATTATAAGTATGGTACATAATATAACAAAATTCAAAACTTCTAATTAACTTTAGTTTTTGAGAACGATGCAGAAACAAAAATAGCCCAAAATGTATTTATTTCTTTCGAAAAAAAAAAATATTGTATTTATGCTCTACTCAAAAATATGTAAAAGATAACACTGGACTTGCTAGGGAGAAAATCTTTGTATTTTTTATTGGATGTTTAGTTTTTTTAAATGTGCCTCCCATATATAGAATAATTGAATTGAATTTCTAGTTCAACAGTCATCGGGTGGGCCTACGTACAAAATACAAAAACAAACAATTCAGGTGTGTAGCTCATTACCGCTGACGAGCTAGAGACAGGCAGACGTTTTAGCCTTTGGGGCTTTGGGCACAGATTACATAATAGATTTGGTACGGAACCCTAAAATACAAAGACTAATAGGTCGTGAGTATTTTAAAGACATTACTTGAAGTTTACAGGATAATCTGAATATTGAATAAGATTATTAAAATGTATCTGATGGAGCGTCGCATTATAATTAAAATTGTTTTTATTTGTAACCAATTTCCAAAACAAATGTCAACGTAAATTTTTTTTATGAACTAGGTGCGTAAGCTTCGTATTTTTTTGGTCTAATATGAATTGACTGCCACGCATACCATAAATATTAAACTTCTACGTCCAATGGACAGGGTTTTGTGTTGTCTGTGGGTCAGTAAGTCACTATATAGAGACAAAACCTTTTATACAAAGGTATTATATGAAGATTCAGGCGCTATATTGTGGAAATCTATAATTGGTTCAAATATAAAGCGGTACAACTATATTTTGTGATTAATTCGAAAAATTAACTCTTTTTTTAATGCCTGATAGGTTACCCTTTGACCACTATCGCACCTGATGGTAAGTGATGATGTGGTCGAAGATGTTGTTCAGGCTAACCTAGAATTACTGGCTTTCAAGGACAGCTGCCGGAACACACCGTTAGGTGCGGCGACAGATTTTCAACTTGAGGGTGGTAGCAGGCCAGGCGGGCATTCGCAAAATGCCTTACCACCATGCTATAACGACTGCCATCCTAAGACAACAACCGGGACCGACGGCTTAACATGCCCTCCGAAGCACGGAAGCGCTCAGTAGTAATGTCACCAGCGGTCAACCATCCAAGTCTTGACCGAGGCGGACGTTGCTTAGTTGCTGGTTCAGAGTGGTTAAGCAAACTTCGCTACAAGCGCTTCAAATAACTCTTAATGTATTTGTTGATATTATTCCTTATTATATTATAATATTGTTATTATTCTTGAGCCAGAAATTGTGTTTCAGAAAGCAAATAATTTCACCTTAATGCCACATACTTTACTAAGAATTTCGAAGTAGTAAAACGGGTGCCCTGTATTTTAATGCCTAATTATTTTCGCTGTAAGTTTCCAAACTGTCAGCACGTAAATTTTCGCTCACGCAGTTGGTTGTCAGCTTAAATTCCACTCTTTATCTCAATAACTTAGTACTCTTTCGCCACCTCTTTACAACGGTTTTTTGTAAACATGTCTCACACATTTTATTTGTATTTGGAACAGGTAGGTAACGTCAGTAAAACCACAGATTATTACATAATTTCTATACGATAGGCGTCAACTGATACAGCAGAAGCCAAAACCTATTTACCATACTCGTTCAGGTTCCAGATATTCGGTTACTACTGGTTATAAGATACTACCTATTTAACTTTTATTCGTACACCATTTTAATAACATTGTTGATCTCGGGGAAGTATTCGTGGGAAATATGTGACCTTTTTTTAAAAGAAAAAACTTTAATGTGTGCTAATTTTATTCAACCTATTTTACATGCTTGAATATATTATTTGATTAGTTTTTTTCTAAAGCTTTTATGTGTGGAAGTAATTTAGTCATCGACGCACGTTATACGCCGTTTAATTTTATAGCATGCCAATAATATCATTTATATAAAAAGGTATCATTGTAACATGCACATACTAGTTTTGCCCGCGATTTGTAACGCTTTGTCACATTTTATAACGCGGTGCGACTACAGTTACACGTTAAATATAATATCTGAATACAGCCCGTGGCAAATGAAACATTCTTTCGTAGTGCAAATTACGATTTACAATTTTATATTCAATGGATGTATGGGTATTTAAAAATGCCTCAACCTTCCTTTTGCTAAGTCAAAAAATGTTAAGAAAGTTAATCACTTCTCAGTGTCAGAAGATTTGCTCAATTAGATGTAAAACTAAACGCTCAAAGGATCACTCGCGTATTTGTCTGTATGTCTGTTTATCCATTTCCTCCTAATCTACGTATTGAAAAATGTTGGAATTTCCTACACATATTATGTATAGAATTTAGGTTATTAAACAAATAGTGTTTTGTGGTATGGTGTAGAAAAGCCAAGTTTGATTTTTAGGGGTTAATTTCGGTAAATATTATTCGTACATTTCTTTTTGTATTTTTTATACTAAGGAAAACATACGAATGTCAAGCATTCAAGAAACTATACAGATGAATATAAAAAAATAAAGATTGAAGCAGGAACTAAAACAAAAAACGTTCCTGTAAAAATAAAAATTGTGCTAGATAATAATATCCCTATTATCTAGCACAATTTTTAATGAAGCCCCCATGACTGAAAGGATTTGGTAGAAATTCGGTAAGAGTATTTACCTATATTATATTTTTTGACAGCACCTGACAGTGCTAATCATGTTGTGTTTTCCTGTTAGTGGATTTATTTTTATATGTTTATTTACTCATGTGTTTGTGTTAAGTCTGCTGGAAAACCTAATAAATAAATAAAACAAAAATAAATCATGTGGTCGAAGATGCGTACTGGCTAAAGTTAGTATTAGGTACTGGCTTGGGCAACTAAACTCGGAAAAAATTGGTTCATATTGATATCTGATTTTGATTTTTCTTCACGCCCCGAGCCTTTTTAAAAGCTTTATTAGCCATCCAATTTGATATTCTTCTCTTTTTAGGAATCCTTGCACAAAAGGCAAACGAGACTGCTATCTGTCTGTCCTTGATTTTCATGTCAGCTTGTCCTTCAAGTTATATATCACGATGATATGTCATCATCTGATGATAACGAGATGAAATCATCTAGACCTTTTTGAGCAATTTGCACATTATTTTTTATATTTGTTTATAAAGAAACTTAAGAAATGGGTCCGTCAAGGTTATGAATATTAATCCATTTTTATTACGTGATTCATGTGAAACTAAACAAGGATATATAATATAGGATACATAAAGGTTAAATATATCTTATATTTAAATTTCATGTATTTAACTGAAAAGCCATTTTATAATACAGTTACTAAGCTTTGATCAAAATCAACAAACATCATTTTTATGAATATGGTTACAAGCACTATCGCGTGCTTTGCGAATATCACATTTACTAATTATTATAACGCGCATCGTCCCCTATGACGGTTTAAGTAATACAATTGGAGCACAAAGTTTCGGCTCGAAAGAGTATGATTCCGGTGGCCGAGGGGTTAGGCAACCGGCGTGAATTTGGAGGACGCGGGTTCGATTCCCGTCCGGAATAAAACATTTTGTTCTACAAAAATTTTAAATTATAGATAAAACAGCTTATATGGGAAATTTAAATTGTTGTTTTTACTATATACAAACATTTATTCTTTGAGCTGTTTAAATGCGGAGGACATAAAGGACGAGGCGCGACTCGCACTGGCCATTTCTTTTTGATTGCGCGTGGGTCGCTGGGCTGATACTAACGTATTGCTCAATCACGAGCGGTAAGACTTCAGTTACGAGAGCTTTGAACTTAAGTTATATACAAGAATTCATAGGTAATATATGTACAGAATGCCCCAGACCAAATTATTTATCTACTGTCTTAAACCACGCGTACCAAGTAACGGCATAAAGATTTAGTTAAAATAAGAATTTAGTTAATTTAAATAATGATTTTGAAAAATATAAAGAATGACCTACTTACTGTTTACCTATTACATATAAAAGGAGTTGAAATATATTTGACACCATTCTATGAATCTATAGAAAGGACAATAGATACTTAGTCTAATATTGTATTGTATTGTTATTAATAGGTAAGGGTATATTGGTCACAATGAAACTTGGTCACAAGCAAATGAAGTGAAAAAAGGTCACAGCTTTATTTTTATTGTAATAATAATATATTTAAGATAATAATCAATTTATAGTTCACCCGTTTGTATCAATGTTCAAGTCAACAAAGCAATTCAAGAGAAATAGCAGTTTTGCGTATAATTATTATGTTCCAATATTTATTACTAATAAATGAAAATTTACAACTTCAATCTGTGGATTGTTTCATTTTGTTAATAATTAGTTTTATGAATCCACTTGTTTAAAACAAATAATTATTAGAAGTAGCGGGTTCAACTACCGCTGGAAATTATCTTTCTCTATGTGAAATAATTTATATATTTTCGTTAATATTCCTTAAATAATACAAAGTCAATATTAATTATTATTGTTTATTTTTTCCAACTAATCACCATCAGGTGAGAGTTCACCTGATGGTGATTAATGATGTGGTCGAAGATGTTCAGCAGGCTAAACCTGATTTAGTGGCTCTCAAGGACAACTGACGACACAAACAATTAAGTGTTTCGTGATAGACCTCCTATTAGGCAAGAGAACATTGCCTAGCAGTGTATGGACTTGACTTTTTAAAGAGTTCGTAGCCAACTCGTGAACGGGTGCTGCTAGAGGATACTGGTCTGCTCTGGATGCTAGTGCTAATGACATTATCGGAAAAAAAAACTTTTAACACTGTTCCCCCTTGGAATGTTGCATGTTTCCTATTTCATATTTCTTGTTTTTAAATAAAAAATGTCATAATTGAAAAAAGTTACGGACCCCGGAGTCTGCGGAGTGTAGATTTATATATAAAATAAAAAAAAATGCGTTCGTAGCGACAAGCACTTTAAAAATTTGTCATTCTCAATTTAGTTCCATATAAAAAACCGCACTCAAATGATTTAGTTATGAACTTTTTCAAAATTGTCATTAAGATTCTCTTTTCAACCGGTATTATGCAGATTAACATAATATATGTAAATCATATGACTTTTGGCAAAAAATGCAGAATTACTTAATTTTTCAACTTTTCGGTCCAATTTCGATTAGTAGAAATTTTTGTGTGCGCTTCAGATGAATGAAATTTGAGAAATCTTACTGCAAATATTAATTACAAACGTAAATTATGTTGCAGAAAGGCAATAAACATGAAATATAATGTTCTTGACTGGAAAATAAAGGAGCGTGAGAAATAAATGACCTTTTTAAAAAACAAATGAGAATTTGGTATTTTTTCCAACCTATAAAATTAATATTGCTTGAATAAATTTCGGTACCTATTAATTCATTTAATCGTTTGTAAGGTGCCGTATATAAACTAGATATAAAGTAAATATATATAATATTACTAGTGTGACTGGTTTTTTTAAGTTCCCCCCATTGAGGTGTTGAACCCATTTAGGTGGGAGCAGAGACAAGGTTAGTGTAAGTATTTATACAAGGTGTCTCAAAAATATTCACCCTTTTCATGCTTACTCGTATATCCTGGTGATCCCCTAGGGGTTCTAAAATACAAATGAAGCTTAATATATATATTTGCAATTTTATCTAGATACAATTCTAGTCTACAAGTCCCTTGTTAACAACATTATAAGAGTCAAAAGTGCTTAGAGCAGAGTAGCGTGCCTTTTACTCGATTAGTTTGAAATATACAACAAAAGTCAGCTCAGGGTGACAGGGCTACTTTTGGTCCCGGATTTTTCTTTAATTTTTTTTTCAAATACAAATATATTGAAGGAAGCAGTGATAGCTCAGTGGCTTTGGCTATGGACTGCCGCGCAGCAGGTCCATGGTTCGAATCCCGCCGCGGGCATGAGCTTCACCGCATGGTGGAAGGGCATTTTTGCGAATGCCCGCCTGGCTAGCGACCACCCTCAAGTTGAAAATCTGTCGCCAAGCACCAAACGGTGTGTTCCGGCAACTGTCCTTGAGAGCCAGTCATTCTAGGTTAAGCCTGTTAACACCTTCGACCACATCACTTACCATCACGTGAGATTGTGGTCAAAGGCTTACCTAACAACAAGGAAAAAAAAAAAAAAAAAATAATATGAAATATATCATATACATCGACACACAATACTGACGTTGTTGTGGATGTTCCACAGGCATTAAAACGTGTTTGGTGCATTTTCTTAGCACTGGATGACTGCACCTGACGGTGTGTTCCGGCAGCCATCCTTGAGAGCCAGTAATTCTCTGAACAACATCTTCGACTACATCATAACTTACCATCAGGTGAGATAGTGTCAAAGGCTAACCTGTCAGGTATAAAAAAAAATAAAGTATTTTATATAACATGGTGTCAGGACATTTAGTTAACTGTGTGTTTGAATAATGGTTTATTGTACGGTATATACGTTCCTCCATTTAATTAACAAAGACGAAAAAACCAGCTTTCGAAGCTTTGATAAAAACTATCAAATAGATTTTTAACGGGCTGTGCAGTCTTAATTACATGGGACACGACTCGCGTAAGCTATTTTAATTTATTATTTTACAAGTTTGTTATCTATTTGTAAAGACACCGCACCTAAATAATTTATTTTTTCAAAATTGTAATTTCGATTCTAGTTCCATCCGGTGAGATGCAAATACAAACACTTACATATGCAAATTTTGTTTTTATGATTTGAGAAATAGAATGTTTTATTGATTCCTTAAATCTATACCGTGCCGGGTGAAATATTAGTAATTATGGCGCTTTAGTAGTATAACATTTGAGAAATCTATCTGTAAAAATTTGATACACTCGTAAATAATGATATTGAAAGGTAATAAACACAAAACATAATGTTTTTTCAAAAATAAATAGCGTGGGAATTAAGCGACCTTTTTAAAATAACAAATTATAATGTGTCCGTTATTCCTAAAAAAATACTATTGCTTAAATTAATGCATCAATTCGTTCGTTAAAGCACCGTTCATAAACGTGACAAAAAGTGACAAAATAAATATAACCAGTGTTACTAGTTTTTTAAGAGGATATATTAGGGGGCGTCCATAAATTACTTGAGGTGTTTTATAAATTTTCTGTCTCTCCCTCCCCCGTTGGTGAGATGTCGTGAAATTTTGTTCAACCCCCTCCCCCAAACCCCAATCTCACGTGAGATTTTTCAGAATGTGGGTTTCTTACGTAAACGCGTTGGGTTGTTATTGTAGAAAGAAAAAACAACAATTTGCTTCGTGCTTTTATTTACGACTAGTTAAGACTAGTAATCAACATTGCTGAGAGTTATAAATGTAATAAAAATTTAACAATAGAATACTTAAATCTGGACTACTGTGATAAAAAGAAAAGAATATCTACTCTAATTCAGTCCATGGAGAATTATGCGAAGTATAGCATAATTGTTTTTTTGTTTCAATCAGAAAAAAAATGCGTGATATTTGTCGAGACCCTCCCTCTCCGTAACGTGAGGTTATATGAGATTTGACTCGACCCCCTCCCCCTCTAAATCATCTCACGTAATTTATGGGCACCCGCTTATGTCCGATAAAAAATATTTAATAAAGTAAGATAACCAGTGTGTATGACTGTATTGATAAAATATTATTTATATATTTCTTCTTCATCTTCTTAAGCATTGTTCACACAACACCAGTCTTATTCAAACATAAAAATTATATATGGTAGTTTGAAAAGCTTGTCAACTGATTTAAATATACACGTTTTGTGGAGTAAGGCCTTATAAGTAATAATTTCAAAGTTACTGTAAGCATAATGATAGGAGATTAATATAATGCAAATGGGATATTTTTGTCACAATCGTAGCAGTTTGCTGATGCTATGCAAAATCATTCAAAATTATGAAAATAAGGATTGAAAACTTTAAGTTTCAAATCTTACTGAAAAATACGGGATTAGATAATAATAATAACAAATATCCTACGTAGATAAATTAAACTGAACATACTTTAAAAACACCATACTGAATGTGATCGAAACTGTCGAAATGCATCTGTTATAGGCAGACGTTATTCCGCTTAACATCAGGTGGGTTTCGAGCTTGTTCTGTCACAAAAACATTAAAAAAAACCTATAGGCAGTCTATCCCCAACTTTAATACGTGTGGGTACACACATTAAATTTGGGGATAGACCGACTTTATCATGATTTTCAGTAAAATGATTGTAAACAAGTAGTTACCACAATCACAATTAAAAATTTAAACATTTTATTTAACTTTGCATGAGAAACATGTGACATTTACAATAAAAATAACCCAGGATTTATTATAATACTTAAATAGTGATAAAAATGCTTCCCTGATTTACATTTTTTTCTACTCAAACAACAATATGCATATGTATAACTATTATAAAATGAAAAACATTGATGAATGATGGAACTAGCATAATAGGTTGATTCGTATAGAATATTAAGACTTTAGTTTTTAGGGTTCCGTGCTAGAAAACGGTACCCTATTACTAAGCCGGCTATGCGAAGTCCACACCTTTGCAGGTACCGTTCCTTAGGTACCTACCTAGCCGGTTGACATTTTCCTAGAATATGTGTTAGTATGGCAGATTGCCCAGCAAATAAAAGTTAAAGCAATAATAGAAAAAAAAAAAAAAACAAATTCCCTTACAAGAAATTATTTTTACATAAATTGGTAACAGGTACAAAAAGTCAACGATTATAGTCCAATATTTACTGTATATCAACAAATAATAAAAACCGGTTAGGTGCGCGTCGTACTCCCGCTAAATATCTCGAACTCTTTGACAAAATTATGATTACAAAATTACATATTTACGAGAGAAAAATTATAGTCATGTGCGGGATTCGAACCCGCGTCCATCCACCCCTTTAGCCGGGGTATGCTCTAACCAATTGAGCTAACATGACACAATGACTCACTTTAATTCTTGCTCTCGTTCTTCAATCATCATATCGGAATGGGCGACACAGGCGAATCCCGCACATGACTATATTTTTTTCTCTCGTAAATTTGTAATTTTGTAATGTAATTCGCCTAGCAGGCGTTATTGCAAACTTAACAATATTACAATTATGTTTGTTTGGTATATTCTGTGGTGCTACGGCTACGGAACTCTCTGTGTGCGAGGTGAACTCACACTTGGCTAGTTTTGTTATTCTAGTTTGCTGTGAATTGTATAAATTTCTTAGGAAATATTAAACAACTCATCGTGATTGTTAATTAAATAATGTAGGCAAGATAGTCTGTGACATATGTACTTAATTTATTTTCCTTTCACAAAATAATGTCTTTACCTACGACTAATAGAGACACGAAAAATATTACTATTGTTACAACTTGCATTTTAATGCACTGTTAAAAGTCTTGCTAACCACATGCTAACCAAAGCTACGGACAAACAGATGGACAGCCGAGCCTGTAATAGCATAGAACATGTTATAGGGTCCATTTCTCTAGTACGGAATTTTTAAATAACTTGGCTAAGTCTAAATATCCGCTTCCTGCTTCGCCCTCTTGGCCAATGCGCTCCTTGGGCAGCTATAGTTATTTAATCGGGGTAAAAGGATACCTGAGGATAAAAGCCTTAGAATAACTTAGTTTTTTTTATTTTGTGCCTGTGTGCGTAAATCCTGGATCTACCTAGCGAAACTTTAACTACATTAATTTGTGATTTAACACGTTACCAGAAACAGTTTAACGGATTTTGATATGATATAACCTTTTTTTTTATTGCTGACAAGTAAGCCTTTGAACACAATCTCACCTAATCGTAAGTGATGATTTTGTCGAATGTGTTAAACAAGCTTAGCCTAGAATTACTGGCTCTCAAAGACTGCTGCTGGAACACACTGTAAGATATTTGGCGACAGATTTTTTACTTAAGGGTGGTCGCTAGCCAGGCGGGCATTCGCAAAATGCCCTTCCAACGTGCGTGAAGCTCAAGCCCGCGGCGGGATTCAAACCATGGACCTGTTGCGCGGCAGTCCATAGCCAATAACACTGAGCCATCATTGCTTCCTAAAGTACCGGGTCTCGGTAAGAAAGTACCGAGAAAAGATCAATAATACAAAAAAATTTTACTTATTCATGTAAATCAATTTTATCACCTTTAAAGTATGCTCCTCCAGAAACGATGTAGTACATATACTAGAACTAATAATCCAATCATCTAAACATTTTTAAACGCTTTTTGCGGAATTGATTTCTCGCCGCGAATTCTCCTTTATGTCTTCTACAGAATGAAGTGGTAATTGGAGTTTAAGAAAAAGAAAAAAGTAGTGGAGCGATATCTGGTGAATAACGTGGTTGCTCGATGGTTTTTGTTGAGTTATTTGTCATTAAACCGTTCACAATAATGGCCGTGCGCATTATCTTGGTTCAAAATCCAAGAATTTTCTTTCCGCAAATAGTTGTTGAAAACGATACTCTTGAAGTTGTCGACGATTATGTCTGCCTTGGACAGGCGGTTCAATTTAACTTACCTAAGGTTCAACTAAGACAAAGAGGTCACCCGAAGAATCCAATTTAGATGGACAACATTCGGCGGTTCAGCGACATCTTCTGGTAGAACATCCCGCAGAACTTGAGACGTGGTTTTTAACTGGGGCCGATTTAAACAAGCTCAGAGTTGCACAACATGCCATAGACAGAGGTACCTATGCTTGGAGTTTCTTTGAGCCTCGAAATTAGAATCGAGAAAATTCGCCGATTAAGCACTTTAAGCTGTCGGTCCCTGTCGTTGCTGCTTGAAAACCACTCGATAGTATTTGTTGAGTTATTTTAATTAGTTCACAATTATGGCCATGAGCAAAGGCGCATTATCGTTGTGCAAAATCCAAGAATTTTCATTCCGCAAATTTGGCTTTCTTCGTCGAATTTCTTAAACCCCGCATAGCGCTCAAATTATAATTACCGTTTGAGCATCTAGCCATAATGTATTATTATATCATGTTCTATGCCAGAACTTCCAATGCACAACACCGCGATATTCACAGAAAACAATCAACATGAAACGGAGTTGACCTACGGGTGGTTGGTGAATGCAATAGCATCCTAGCATTTCCTCAATCAGAGGAGGCTAGAATGCTATACAAAATTGTGCAGTTAGCTATTAAGCGTAGAACGTAAGATGTGATATGACCTATGAGGGTGGCATGATCATGTGTGATCAAACCCTCCATTATTTGTAGTAATAAAGATTTAAAAAAAAAAAAAAAAAAATCAACATGAATATGATTTTGATCGAACTTGGCGTGGTTTTTTCAGTTTCGGTTAATTTGTAAGGCGTCACTCCGCAATATAAACTAGATATGATATAACCTACGAATAAATAATATAATTTATAGGATATAACTAAAAACAGCACTGTAGTTAATCTAAATAAAAGATGCAACTCAAACCCCGCGCGGAAATGGAAAACAGTTGTGCCAATAATCTAATAAGAACAAAAAAAAATTAGAACCATAAACAAATCATCCATTCCCGATATTTTTTGACTGATATATAATAATTGCGTCTTCAACCCTTTGGTGGGTCGGATAGGATACCGTGCTATAGCTCCTAACCTTTGCGTAATCTCAAGGGGGCACTGCCCCTTGTTATTTCTTCTTCACGTAGGCTTCTCTGGTATGTACCGCCCTACGTGAAGTCTGAGTTGTCTGTGCTGTGAGTTTCGATGTGATTGTGTGATTTTTTGACTAATTGTAAATAAACATATATTATAATGGTCATTCTTACCGTTGAGTCAGCGCTAGTTTAAAATATTCTATTCAAAGTCTGTAGGCGTCCGCTCCTTAGATAAACTTGTATATATTTAAACAGCCAATCTTGCACATAATCACTTGTATTGGAAAGGAAGTATAAAAGAACTGCGGCCACTAATCCCGTATTGACAATGGCCCTATTGACAATAAAGTCTAAAATAGATGACCTCAGACAATAAACATAAGCTTACTCGTTAATGATATTGTAATTACTCGCACTGGCATTATTATTGGACGAAGTCCAATAGCACTTTCCAACAATAAAACGATGAAGAATGTGGTTGCACTTTCAACCTTATCTTAGACAGGTTATGTTCTATATTGCGATGTCAAACTACAAGAGTTTCATTTGATACCGAGTTCATAGTCCGTATGGAACTAACCAATGGCCTACCTAACTATAGAACGTTATAGGTTTGCCTGTTTGAGAGGATTTCTAGAATATTCTAGCAAACTTGTAATGAATCTATACTACACAGGTAAATCTAAACTATAATATAATAATAGAAAATATTTGATTGTTTGTAGATAGATAGATAGACATTTAAAAAATAATTTATAAAGATAACAACACAAAATATGATGTAACAATAGGCGGTCTTATCGCTTAGAGCGATCTCTTCCAGACAACCTATAACTGGAGGACAACATTTTACTAAAAATACATAGACGGTAGTTGTATTGAATAGACTGAAACTACTGGACAGTTTTGAAAATATCTTTTACTATTAGAATCCTACATTATCCCCGGTGAACATAGGCTATAGAAGATTTTCAAAAAAGTTAGGGATCCGTATGAAAACTTCGATATTGTAACCCAGTGCGATAAAGAACATAAAAAATCATTATATCGCGTACGCTGCGAAAATTATTGAAAATAGAGCAAAGTGATGTATTACAATTTTATAGAGGAGATCAATATCTATAATAATGTTCGCAATACTATAAGTCTCACTATTACAGTTATGTCAAAATAACTACTTTTTATGTGTTTAAATTTATAAGTTTTAGTTAAATACCCGTGCGAAGCCGGGGCTGACCGCTAGTGTTTTATAAAAATAGTGGATAATATGTCAGAGTAGGTAATATTCCTGACTTACATTAATACATCTTGAAAAGGGCATCTAAGTACTTACAAATAGAAAACGAATGAGACGATATTTAGGTATATACTTACAATAATAAAAACGATACATATTTGTTGCTGTAAATAAAACAAATTCAAAGATCATGAAGGACACGCATTGCGACAGGACACTACGCCTACATTGGAGTTAAACTATAAATAAATTATTGTACTCAACCGTACAGAATTTGGTGACACTTTGCCATTGAATTGTAGCTTCTATTTACATGTCAAAAACACTTATTATCTGCCGTTGGAGTGCCCATTTAAATGGACATGAGTTAACTGTTCTATAAATAGAACTCTCAGGGATGGGAATGGAGATAACTGGTCAAACTCGAACGTACTTATATTTTATATGAATAGGATCTAAAAATAGATGAACGCAAGTGACATAGCCGCATATTAATTAATACATGTTATTATTAATAATATGCTAAATTTGAAAGTATTGTTATACATAAGTAAGCCGTTAGTGTAAATTTATACAATCGTATATATTATAATAACGACTGATCTGATAAAATCATTTGCATAAACGGACACGCATTTTTACTATAATTACATTTTGTTTTTGAAATAGGTATCTGGGCTTGGTAGGTATATCTCTAATACAAATATTGAAATATTTAAAGTTTTATGTCAGGCAGGTCATCTGCCAGTAGTTTCGTCAACGTATTTCAAAAAGCTATGATTAAATTAAGTATGTCTAAGTACCAATAAACTTTACCAATAAAGGCTTCATGGTACAGTGTTACTTGATGATAATATGTAGGTACTTAGGGCATTCGTTTTAGATTTCGATTTCTTTTTTAAACAAACGTATTTTTAAACATCATATTTTATTAACTAACATAGTCAAACTGTAAAAATTACTTAAGATCTCAGTCTGAAGCGAAATACTAAATATACATATAATTATATTTTTTTTATGTTATTGTGGCGGAACAAGCTCGAGGCCCCGTTGATGTTAAGCGGACTAACCTTTGCCTATAACAGATGCATTTCGTCACAAGTCACGAATTGCACTGCGTCCGCCACCTTGAGCAGTTGTCAAGTCTCATATGCCTGTAATTTCACTGGCTCTCAAAGACTGCTGCCAGTCACACCGGTAGGTGCTTGGCGACAGATTTTCTACTTGAGGGTGGTCGCTAGCCAGGCGGGCATTTACAAAATGCCCTTCCACCATGCGGTGAAGCTCAAGCCCGCGGCGGGATTCGAGCTGCAGTCCATATCCAATGCCACTGTGCCATCACTGCTTCGAAAATGCTGCTCCTCAAATTCAGCTGTTTCGGAAAACAGCGAGCTTTTTCGTGATATCGAGCTAATTTAATTTATTTTTGCTGTAATACACCTATGGAACGTATCATAAGTTGATATTTTTGAATAATAATAAGTATCTTGATAAGTGCTATTAAAACGATGCGGCTGCGATTTAGATTTCAATTTATTCAAATCGTAATTATAGTTATTGCAAACAAGTTTGTACGATGCACTTGCCTATAGTTAGACTTGAATTGTTACCAGCTGCATAAACGTAAACTAAAGATAACTATTCAAATTTTGACCTAAAATCCTAACATTACACATTGAACGTGAATACATCAACGATAATAATGTATTTATGGTTGGGTTTAGACATGTCTAATATCGCAAATTCTTCGTGTGGACGGCACTGAAATCCATTATATATCCAATATTAGCCTTGCGCTAATGGGAAAATAAAACAAAAAATGGAACCGACTTCAACAACCAAAAGTGTGAAATAACTTGTTGAAGTCGGTACCACGATGGTTCAAAAGTACCTATTATCACATTATTGTATGCGCATTGTACCGACTTCGACAAGTTATTTGACACTTTTGGGCGTAGAATTCGGTGCCATTTTTTGGTAAATTTTTTTTTACTGTTTTAGTGACCCTTGCTACTTACCGACAAACGACAAGCATCTCCTTTCAAACAAATAAATAATTTTCAAAATAGGCTCACCCAGTCAAGAGATATGAGATAAGTAACAAATTTAAAAAAAAAATACAGACAATTGAGAACCTCCTACTTTTTTGGAAGTCGGTTAAAAATGACAGTGAGTTATAACTAAATTTTTTCCTATTGTTCTTTAACCGTCGTATTGGGATGGATCGACATCTATGTATAGTTCAACTTACGTTGTACTACAAACAAGACTTATTTTGCAATTAGCTTTAAACTTGTTTAATAATGAGGCAACCCTACAGTTTGCAATAATGCATGCTCTGAGGGTTACATTACAAAATTACAAATTTACGAGTGGAAAAATTTTAGTCATGTCCGGGATTCGAACCCGCGTCCATTCACCCCTTTAGTTGGGGTATCCTCCAACAAAGTGAGCTAAAATGACAATGTTCTACCATCGTATTCGGATGGAGCGAAATTTATAGCTCAAGTTACGTTGTACTACAAACAATTTTCCTCTAGTAAATTTGTAATGTAATCCGCAGAGCATGCGTTTTTGCAAAATATTAAAATTATAGGGTTGCGTCATCCATCATTAAACAAGTTTAAAGCTAATTGCAAAAATAGTCTTGTTTGTAGTACAATGTATGTTGAACAGACTTTCATCATCATTCACGATATTCACTGAATGTCCCATAATCCCACAATAATGTTCATATAATAGAAGCCTCCAACACGAGCTGAGAAACAACTATTAGAAAATCCGTCGCCAAGTTCCTATCGGTGTGCTGCTGTAGTTGTATTTAATAGCCACTTCCCATTACTGTCATTGACCACGTCACTACTTACCATCACGTGAAATAGTAGTTAAAGGCTAGCCTATGAATCTATAAAAAAAACAGCAATGTATCCATCGGATCCCACGACTCTCACAATATACAATACACACAGTTGTTACATAAAAATTCCAAAGATAACATAACAAGTATATATTTTTTTTTTTTTTATGCCTGATAGGTTAGCCTTTGACCACTATCTCACCTGATGGTAAGTGATGATGTGGTCGAGGATGTTGTTCAGACTAACCTAGAGTTACTGGCTCTCAAGGACAGCTGCCGGAACACACCGTTAGGTGCTTGGCGACAGATTTTCAACTTGAGGGTGGTAGCTAGCCAGGCGGGCATTTGCAAAGTGCCCTACCACCATGCTGTAACGACTGCTATCCTAAGACAACAACCGGGACCGACGGCTTAACGTGCCCTCCGAAGCACGGAAGCGCTCAGTAGTAATGTCACCAGCGGTCACCCATCCAAGTCATGACCGCGTCGGACGTTGCTTAACTTTGCTGATCGAATCAGAATGGCTAAGCAAACTTGGCTACGAGCGCTTCACTTGGCTACGAGCGCTTCTCTACCTATAGTCAATATTTTACTAATACGATTGCCAGAAAAATGAACTTAGGATTTCACAAGTTGCTGATTATATTTTCTTCACTGGCGGCACCGTTATCAATAGTATAGTTATTTTAGTGGCGCAAGGTAAATTCTTTAGCAAAACAAAATAGAAACCCTCCTGCTGATTTTGATGGCGACTATTACCTGTTAACGCCTACGCTATACGCTATCAATTTTGATTATCGTGAATATTTCGCGACAGGTTAATTATTTTTGACATGCAGAAAATGGAGAATGAAGCTAATAAATTGAATACGATCGTAAACTACAAAAAAGTTACTTCACAATAAAATACGAGGTTGATGTTTCTGTAACTGACAAGAACGAACTTGGGATCCAAAGGACTTTGAACGGGACACATTGAGAACAAACATATAGCGACGTCCACTTTCAATGTGGTTTTTATCGCTGCTAATAAAATACCATATATAAACAGTTGGCCACATAAAAGCATATTTTAGCATCCAAATAACCCTGATAATTGAACTGAGATGCAACACAGTAAACGACGTTGTAACAAAAATGCACGCAATACATTTTTACGAATCATTAAACTCAAACTTGCGAAAGAAGAAAGTGAGCTACCGACCCAAGTTGTTTTTAAGATAGAATTTTAATTAGATAATTATGGACTGTAGAGACCTTAACTTATACAGCCAGAAAAAATGTCAAAGGATACTTCCATTCTCTGGAATGATACTGAGAATGATGTGTTTTATGATTAAATAACAAATTTTTACCTAAATAACACTTGTCAGACCCGTATATCTAACACGGGATCTCGTTTTAACGTTACGTTTATACCACTGAACCAACGAGGCTACATATTTATAAGAAACAAAAGAACCGACGACAAAGACTCTTCCATATACTGTTGTTGGATGTCGTTAAAGGCTAAGGGAATATATACGGCAAATTAGCGGCATTCTACCACGTAGTTGTGACCTGGGTGTTCTTAAATGTAACTGCACATGGGCACACAATTGATCTCGTTACCAATACAATACGTGAGCATTCCCAATGAAAAATCAGTGAGGTGGCTGGCCATATATACGAAGAAGACAAAACTTTTGACAATGATGAATTGAATTGTGTTGATACCAAAAACAACGGTTGTTTTCTTGTGCAGTCCTTTGTTAAAAGGATATCTTATCAGACCCTACATGAGGGGAATGATGGTATGGACGTGATACAACAGACAAAACGACGACTGAGCCTTCCATGATGCTAAACAATCCTGGATGGTTAACTATCATCTATTTTGAAAGTAAGAAGATCAAGGTTTTAATAGCCGTTTCAGTTACAAAAATATAAAAATTATTATAGGTACAATTACAGACACACGTAATCGTTCTAAAAGCAACAAGCCTAGCTTTGTTTCATAGCCGTTTATTTGGCTCTAGCAAAATGTCAAGATACTTAACCTTATAGACACTTAACATTACAAGTCTCAGAAATTCACAGAAATTTATTGTACTAATTCTGGGATCCGATTAAGATAAAAGTCATATAAACGAATCGCAGTAATGCAATAAAGAGATCAATGGATTCTTTCGACCCCATAAATACGAAAATACCTATTATTTTTCGATGTTTGAGAAACGATACGATGTTTTATGTGTTTAATTTAATACACCTCACCTATGCCCATAATTATTTATGTCTCAAGGTGACGGGCGTAGTGCAATTCGAGATTTTTGACGATATGCATCTGTTATAGAGGTTAGTCCGCTTAACATCAGGTGAGCCTCGAGCTTGTTCCTTCACAATTACATTAAAAAAAAAATTTTTTCTTTGACCAAAAAATTTTTTTTTCTTTGATCAGAAAAAAATTTTGTCCATAAAAAAATTTAAAATGCACATTTTACTTAAAGATTTAACTCCTATGTCTCAAAGTGACGAGCACAGTGCAATTCGTGACTTGTAACGAAATGCATCTGTAATAGGCAAAGGTTAGTTCGCTTAACATCAGGTGGGCCTCGAGCTTGTTCCGTCACAATAACATAAAAAAAGACATTGGGGCCCAATCACCTATTATTATTTTATTATATATCCTATCTATTATAGATTTTCCCACTAACCTATTTCAGAATTAGATACAAATACGTCCCGACACACGCACACACATAGTTCCACACAAATAACCCTACTCAAACTACACTACAAAACATTGGGTACTCATTAATGTCTTCGGGTCTAAAAATAGGTCACCTTGTTTAGTTCCAGCTGTAAACTCTATCCATAAGTATTCTCACAACTATAAAGTAATATGTACATGTATATTGTCTTATAGCATGAGTATTGTAATTCATTGTGAAAGATAATAGATGATTCATTTATTTTTATCCGAGAACATCTCATCTCAAAACAAAGCAACAAAAACTGTACAGTAACAAAAAAAACACGTTAACACTTTCAAAATGTCGAGACTCGAGTGTAATACATTTTTAATTAACATGTATAATAGGCAAATGAGTTTGCAACGCAATAGATGCGAGATGCTAGAAAATGTTTGTTGATTCAAAGTTAATGGCTGATGAGAACATCTGGGAATGTTTACGTCCTACGTCAGGTTATAGTGATTAAGTAGTTTTATCTTAAGATCTCAATCCACGAACACTGAGAATTCTACCTACGGAATGAGTGTTACTGCAAAAAAGTAAATCAGCATTCAGCACTGTTTATATTCGGTGTCCTATAAGAAGCTTTTCTAAGAATTCACATTGCGCAGTTCATAACCAAGTCTTCTCTAGGACCAAATAACGTCCAAGTAGCTCACAGGAAAATGTAATAAGACCATCGGCATATCGTGATGTACGGATCCGAGTGCTGGGCAACAAAGGAGATGGATGAGAGTAGAGTTGCATGTCGTGGAGATGCGAATATTGAGATGAGTGGCGTATGTGGTATAATGTACTATGTAGTTTTAGATATAGATCCTCTAACAAAAATGGTCTTAAATTGACCAAAAAGCTAAATATATAAATATGAACAATTCTCCTTACATTTACCAGCTAGAGATTCTTGACATACTAACGGATGGACGGACGGATATCAGACAGAGAGTAGGTTCTCGTCAATGTCCTTTGGGTAAGTTTGAAGTTGGCCAACGATTAATACTACACAACTGGATGCTTTGGTCAAGTTTTGTAGTAACAAGTTTATAAACAGCGGAGGTGTAGTTAGAGATTTCTAAACCGCGTCATATAACATCTAAAGTACCGTTTTACCAGATATGTGTTGATCCTATTTAATAGAATCGAGCATATTGCCATCTACTGGGCACTTTGCCAAACTCCAAAAAGCTCTATCTTATGAAAATATATGTTTCGGAAAAAGCCCATAACTGTCCAAACCGAGAAACGACTTCAGGGAGAAATAAAAAAGTCGTAATTGGCAAATCAATGGTGATTTATAAGGTGTATACAAAATTTATGGGAACATATAAAAGTGAGATAGATTGCTTAAAATTCGAAAAACATTTACCCTAATATCCGCTTAAAAACTCATAAACCCAAATCATCTAGTTTGTTTTTCACATTAGCGCTTTACATAAATAAATTCAACCCGACTACTTGTTTATTACCACTTCGATGTAAGATTACACAGCGTTTTTTATGGATTTCTAGCACCAATGGAAGGTAAGTATTCATAAATATTAGTGAATCGTATTTTCTTCTGGAAGTTAAAAGTGGTATATGTAACGTGGTAGACGATGTATTGCATATTACATATCGTAATGGAGTTTTTGCACGCCACTCTTGAATGATTACCGACCTTCTTCCAAGAAATTGATTGCGGAACGGGTATATTTTCTTCAAATAGCAGTAGAACTCTTTGTGCGAGTTTTCCCGGGGAAGTTTCCTACCGTGAAGCAATACCTAATGTAATCATTTGTATGTTCCGTTTTGAAGGAAATAAACAAATGGCCGGCGAATTTACGTGCATATGAAACTTAACAACTTTATGTCTCAGGATGTTGGGTGCACTTTTAACGAACTTCATCTGATATTGGCAGAGGTTATCGCTTAACACCAGGTGGGTCTCGTGCTTATTCTATCACCATAACATAAAAAAGGTGAAAAGGCTAATTCATTCCTTAACGTAAAACATAATATTGAAAATTAATAAATTATAAATACAAAAACTCAACGGTTAATATAAAGTCATCAACACTTTACGTATATAGATATAAACTCATAACGACGAAGGCTTTTAAAGTAGTAAAGATTACAGGCAAAGTGCATTTAGATACAATGTTCCAATAAAATACGTATGTTAATGCACTGTTATTGGCACAAGAGATGAATATGAGTAAGAGGCGAACAATCTATCAAATGGTCCATTTACGTCTAAGATGCCATTAAATCATAGATCTTTATATAACGGTCTATGTCTTTATAAAATTCTAGACGGTCACCGAGCCAACAGTAACAGGTAGAGTAAACTAAATTCACTGGCTGTTAGCCAAACACTGCACGTGTCGGAAGGTGTGGCGATTATATATAATTTTTGGTTATTTATTTTGTTGAATATAAAATATTCCAAGAACACACATTCTGTACTGATGATTTTAAATCGCAATAGCAGAATATTGATTAAGACTTTGTAGAGGTGGAAGTTGTATTTTCATGTTATTATATCTATATGTACTACTAACGTATAGTTTACGCATTTAATATTTGTCTATTGAAATTGTGGCAAGTCAAAGAAGTGACTAGATAATTTATCAGCTATATTACATTTGAATGACCTTATTATTCTTACCATCCCAGAGATTGGCGTTTAACCAGAAAACACTGGAATTAATTAATATAATTACAAAGTAACAGATGTCAGACGATAGAACCTTGATCTTAACACGATAGCACTGCTAATTCTTCAAATGGTTTTGAATTAGTTAATGATTATTAAATATATCTTTAGATTACTTTACAAATTTAAGATAAGTTAACAGCGCACAATAAGTTGAGACAAGATTTACAACGCACACATTAACAAAAATTTTGTCACCCAATCTAGTCCCATAGAAAGTTCATCCAGCTATGTCTATGTTGTATTCATCGATGGTTTCTACATTTCTACACACGACTGAACTCAAATATTGAATGTAAATTACTTACCAGTCTCAAAAACTAGTAACCATTCTGTTTCATAGGAGGACGTGTCCGAAATTCCGTTTACTATGCAATAGCTATACGGAATAGGACTACAAAAGATGACACTAGGTTGTCCGTGATTATTCAAATTGAGAAATATAGTGTTCGTGACTCGCGTTGAGTTGTCGTGAAGCCTTCAGTGTCAACATTGTCCACATTAATGTAATCGTAAATCGCAGTAATTTGGAGTAACTCGATTAGTATTCAGAAGTGTACCTCCGTTCTTCGGTTGTGAAGTTTCATCATCACATTGCCGAAGCTTGCTCTGTTTGATTTGATATATTGGCCTAGCTAGACAACATATGTATTGTAACCAACTTTGATTGTATTTTTAGCAGGTACTTAAGATTTTTATTTCCTTCGAATTCGTCAACAATTTTTATTTCTATATCCAATCTATACAGATAAATAAATTATATACACAATTTATTTCAACCGACAATCATTGCACCTTGTCGATAAAAAATCAAAGCAGACCTTGCTTAAAATTTAAATAACATCATAAAATCAATAGATGTTTGATATATATATCAATTTAAAAAGAAAAACAACACTCAATCTGTAAATGATTCTGAGTGTAGTAGGTTATTAACTTCTCAATTGTAAAATAATATAAATCAAAGTCTCTAAAACAAAACTAGAAATTTACGACATTTTTATTTCATTGTTGAATAGCTTTCTCAATCAACAACATACGGATAGGTATTTAAAAAAACATCTCCTTTTTACAATTCTAGGCATGTGTGCAGCTCAGTTGCCTCGTACCTACTCTAGTCACGTGTACTGACGAAGTAATACAGTCGTTTGCATACTTGCATTATTCAAACCGTATTTACTTATGGCACTATTCGAAAGAAAAATTAGGTTGTTTTATTACTAAACGTATCAAGTCACATAATAGTTTACTAATGGAATTAACATGAAATGATCTTTAAACAGGCAATAAAACCCGACATTAAATAGGTAAATACTTGATTTAGCAATTTATATTACAAGTAACTCTAAACATATATACCAACAGAATGTAACTACCGTGGGAAATATCATTAATGAGAGTAAAAAATCAGATCAAGATTCATATAATAGGTACCTACTAAAAAGATATGATTAAAATTTTAAAGTAATGTTATCTTATCATTAAAAATACTCTGTAAAGTATGTACAGAAAAAGAGACTTGGCATTTCTAATTAAAATTCAATTTACTATAAATTTAAATTATAGCTAATTTCCCGTCATAGTTATCAAAGATAAATATATAATTTAAGTAAATGTATTATATCAGCACCTTAGTTATTATTTATCAATATAGCCAAGTCTTGAAGTCAAATCCCAAGTCCTTCCTCTTTCTGAACAGACTCTTACAGGGGGCGGGAATATCTCCATCAACCATAGTGAACTCCTATGGAAAATTATATTTCATTGTAAGAATAATCCAATATCTGTCCCATACGGGGATTGTACCGAGGACCCCGCGATTATAAACGCACACTTTTTAACACGCACCAACGAAACAGCAGAGAAGTTGCATAATTATTTAAAAAATACAATAGAACTCCGTAGAGCTAAATATAACGATCAACTAACCGTATAACAGACCTTGATGCCAGTTGGAGAAGCTATTTTTATATTCAATATCAGTAGTTATAGCAATTGAGATGACCTTATGGCCTCAATAAATAGATTCATAACAAAATAAATTACAATCATCTTCCAGTACTATCAAATCTGCAAGGAAAATATGTCTGCTTCTGACGGTCATTCAGTTTTCAACAGATAGATGTACCCTACTTGAGATGCTTGCCAAGTTTACCGTATCCTTGAATATTTACACAAAACTTGGTGTGGTTTGAATGAGAACGATGATTTTAACCAATGTTTATTGATATTCAAATGTTGATAAAATGAGATCGAGACATTGAATAAGCTAAATGAAGTTTCAGTTATATTAAGTCTCACTTTAGTACATTTTTATAATTATTTGGTCCCTTGTAAATAATCCACCATTGACTTAAGTAATACACGTAAATTAATGGGCCGAATAAAGAACACAGTTATAAAACAGGCTCAATATGTGTGAATTGTGTAACAGGTTTTACGTTCGTAAATTTTTTTCTGTCTTCATTACATCTCCTACTTTGATTATCGCTTTGTTAAGCAATAATTAATTAATTTAAGATAAGGTGATTATCAAGAATTCAAATCAAACTTATCTTATACCTCTCCATCATTAAATTATCTATATCTATTGAGAGTAACTAGCAACGTAATTTGTTATTCATCTTATCTAAGAGATTTGATACTTTTTATGATAACGTTTCTAGTTTTTTCGGAATTATTTTCGTAGAATCACATAGGCAATGTAGTTAGCTTCTCATAAAAGCTATCAAGATAATTTATCGGATTTGTTCTTACGCCTTTACGCATATGTCAATTACATTTATTTCATCTACGCCTGCACCAATCATATTCATGTCCTGTTCAACACCTACAACATTGACTGATTCAATTCACAATTTGCGATATGTACCATCTATGAACGAAATCATATTTAGTTATGATTAAGCTATTAGTAGAATTAACGTTAGATATTCATTTATAACGAAATTGTTCTAATTTATTTACAACATCGTTTATGTCATCAATAAATTATGGGAATGGACGGATAAGTCGTCAATCATTCATTGTTATGCAACACAGCAAAGAATGGAATCTTTCATGGTCTTGTCACTTGCTCGCGCTGATCTTAAAAGGATATCTTTAAGTCACGATTTAGCAAACCTTTTTAAGTATCTTCATTTTCGGATCTTGTCGAATACGACTTATAATAGAAACACTACAGATGGTTTTACATGACGTGTCCCAGTATTATGGTATCTGATTTCAAAAGCCTATTGAACCTTGTAAGTAAAGTTATGGTTTGCCATACGTACATACTTAGACTCATTATGTGAATGAAGAGATTTATAATGACAAATTACTTTTTTCCTGCTTTAGTTTGTCAATTGCTATATCTTTTTATGTATTACTATTCAAATTGTCTCTGTAGTTATTTTGGCTCAAAGAAGTCAAAGATAATATAAGTATATTTTTAAATTTTTTTGTCTATACCACTAAGGTGGCAAATAAGCGTACGACCCGCCTGATGGTAAGCAGCTACCGTAGCCTATGGACGCTTGCAACACCAGGGGTATCTACTCGCGCATTGCCGACCCTGAAGAAATCTCTTCACGCCCTTTTTGAAGAACCCCATGCTGTACTCTATTGGGAAAACCACGGCTAACATAAAACTGAATGAGTCAATTTCTAGTCAATATGACCAGAAACCAGTGTTTTACTGAGTAGCAACAACGAATATCTCAGTATCTGTTTGAGACATTTGTGATTCTTTGACTTGACTGGCTGTCACGTCTGGTTATCATGGATTTATGTTTATTAGGATGTTTATTTGCCTTTATTAATTAGTACTTACATTGAAATTCAATGCCCGTTCGTTAATTTGATTCCTTATCACGGATAATTTTGTGACAAACATTTAACAATTCTATTTGTTTTCTTGCTGATTTTGTTTTTATTTTACTTTAATACAATCAATTAAAATCCGCTTACATTTTTCTTAAAGCATTCCGGAAAATAATGTTGTAAAAACAAGATGAAAACATTCTAGCCCATAAGGCAATCAAAATAAGTGCGTAAAATATAATATAAAACTATAAAATTAAACTTTTTATACTATTTTCACTTACATCTACTTCTTTAGCTTGTTACCGATAAGACCAGGGTTTTTGTTTTCGCAAGCTGCATCAGCTTCTAAGCTGGTCTGATTCAGACAGATTTTTATGTCAAAATATGCTGTTTTTACATATCTTATTTTGTTATATTTTTGCATTAGTTCCGTCTGAGACTTCTTTGTCAATCATGTAGGTAAATATTTTCAACAAACTTACATTTTAATATTGCTTTTCCTTAATGATTTAAAATAAATCAAGATAGAACGCAGAAGTATTTAAAACCCAGTATTCGCCATAGACTCTAGTAAAAGAGGGTGAGCATGTTGCCATTTAAGGGGTACATTTCAAAAGTCCGGACTGCAACTGGAAATTTAGATCAGAAACACCAGGCTCCGATCTGAGAATAGAATACAAGACCTTGACATAATGAAGGGACGATTTACGCTACTTTACCAACAAGGCAGTCAGTCGGCGTAGATATGCAAATTTTCTCAATAAACATAGAAGATTTTATGCATAATTTATACGTTAAATCGGTCGATTTATTATTTTATATTATAACATTTTCTAATTAACTTCCATAACAGTGTGTAAGAATTTATGTTGAAAGTATCCTACTATCGATATCTTACTCTTATTGTGTGGTTTGGGCGGGTCAGAAATATTATTTCTTTGATCCTTGGTAAATTTAAAAATGGACGGTTGCGGCCAAATCAGCTACGAAAGATATGGCAATATTATGCCCAAGGTAACCGATATCGATGAAAACTAGAATAACAAACTAGAATTCTTTTTAATTTTCGCCAACCGGATATTAAACTTATTAATGTTGCAAGGAAACACGCATGTTTATTAGCTACAAGCGTATGTAGTATCAGAAATTTAAGAATGATATTCTCAAACTAATGTCATACAAACAAAGTAAAAGCACAGTTTATACGAAACTAAATCAATATGTGTATGTATACTGTGAGTATTATTATATGTGCTATTATGATACTGTGGCAAAAATACCGTCACTTTTTTACGTTGGGAATATAGATATTGAATTGAAGCCATCGTTGGTAGTTTCGCCAAAATCTTTAAAGTAATGATAGATAGATAACACTTTATTGTTACACCACATAATACACGAAGAAGGTTTACAATTTAATATAACAGTGTTACAATGGGCGGCCTTATCACTAAAATCAATCTCGTCCAGGCAATCTTCGGATGGAGAGGATCTATAAAACCGATTATAAAGGGATTAAGAATATGAATGGTGAAAATATAATGAAGGGCGTTAAGAATGTAGAAGGCCTTGTTGAGCCTCTAATGTGCAGAAACATCTCACTCACACAGATGAGAGTAGAGGCATATACAGGGTAGTTTTGCGTTTGGTCATCGATTACGACTCCTTTGGTAAGAGATTCCAGAATCCCTATGGCTACATTACGCAGTGGAAAATGATTACTACCAGCTGTGTAATTCCAAGTTCAGTGAAACAGGAAAATGAGCTCGGAATTCCTTGCTTTCTTGTTGCCGATACTCGACAAGGTTTGTCAGCCATGAGTCATGATCAAGGTCTTGTCTTCAAACCTGTGTTCGACTGTCCGTTACGGTGATGAAAGCAAACATAATGTTACAAATATGAACACTTAAACTGTGAAATTATGCACTCTGTTTGGAATCGAGCGGTCTTATAATACATCTGCAAATTACCTGGGTGTATAGGAAACTATTAAAGTATAACCTACGTCAGTAACATTATTCGGTGACCAGAGTATACTTAGATTCACGAGAATTTAAGTTTACTCTGGCAATTGATCAACCAATTATCATAATACTTAAACATATAGGATTAATTGAACTGGTGCAAATCAACTACGAAGTTGATTTGCACCAGTTCAATTAATCCTGCTTATTCTCAGTGTTAGGTTCTAAATCACCACATTAAATAGTTTTTTCAAAAATTTATCACCAGTGTTAAAACACTGCGATAACAGTGCGCGACGCATCCAACGTTGACGATGTCTTTTAAATTTTGCGTATATGTTTAAGTATTATGACAATTGGTTGATCAATTCCAATTGGTTCAAAAATGAAAACTTTGAATTGTATTTTTAGTGAGAATAAGATTCGTATGAAGTGAAATTAGAAAATAAAGTCCGGTTGCGTTTGTAAGGTGTAAAATTATCTGGTTGATTTTTTTTAAGATACTACACTTTGATAAAAGGCTGTCTTAATGATGTTAATTAAATCTTAAACATGAGATGCCTATCTACCGTACAAATTAATGCACTAATGCTGGTTGGCCAGCCAACCCACGCATGATTATTGTAATTTTAATATAATGCTGATGGCTACCGGACTAGTCTTCATTTAACCGTTACTCCCGTTTTTATTGTAATGTAAGTAGCTAATTAGGATCATCGATAATTGAAGATTGTTAATTAATTGTTTTTTTCTAATACTAGTTCAACAATGAATAACCTTGTTTATGGTAATAAAACCTAGAGTATAATTAGGCCCACATAAAAAATAATGGCCTCTGTAGATATAGTGTCTAGTCGCGTCAATAGATGGGTAAAATATGCAAAATGAAAATTCTCTACTAACACAAATCCAGTAGGTTTTAGGAACATGGTATGAATGCTTTATACATCATATTACCTATATTCAAAATAATGTATAGCTAAGTATAAAACTTGTGCACTAGCACTTTCCTATTTTAAACTAAGCTTTGTTTTAAGTACCATTCCTTCAGGAATTGTGCACTTTAAATTAATTAACAAAATTATTCGTAATATTTTTTCAAAAGAAGAAAAATTGTTTATCATAAGTACCTACCAAGATACTTTCGTAAACGACCCAAGTTTTTATAACCCTCCTTCACTTAATTGACCTTTGTTACCTCTATTTTGTTTATGTGTGTGTTAAAAAAACTGTGTATATATAGATAGTATTATAAGTCATACATAACTAAGATATTTCATACAGGTAGATGTGAATATCACTGTGTGAACAATGTCTGAAATAGACTTTATTACACTCGGGTTTGGGCACCAGTGCCTTATAATATCCATACTTTTATGTTTCAAGTAGGTTAATGAAAAACAAATTGGATAGCTACACTACAAATTGTAGGTGGTAAAGCAAGTAAACAAGCAGTTGCATGGAGGCCTATAATCTGTTTATCGCGTTTGTTTACGCATATTTCACACCAACAGCGCACAAGCACGAAATCCGTGCATGATTGTAGGAAAGAATCGGTAAACAGCGCGACCGCCGCAAAATACTGGCAATAAGGGCTTGAACCAAGAGTAAACTGCTGATTAACCGCCATTACAGACCGTTCTATTTTTAGAATCGCACAGAGATCACGTCTTTGTCTGCTGTAATGTAAATGACTATCGACCGGTCATGTCTCCGTGAACGCTATGCGCCGGCGATCAAAACAACACAATTACATAACCTAAAAACCTCAAAAACGTCATGAACTCACCGTAATCAACTAGATGTGGCTTCATTTTGTCGTTCGTGTTGGCACAAAAGAGTTTTGTTTTCACAGTGAGGTTATGCACGTAATTTTTGACAGGTGTTGGTGTCACAGGTTATGAAGGGCCGGGTTTGTTCCCGGTGCAGGGCTGCGTTACGGGAACGGCATAGTTGGGATGGCGACGGAGTTACTGTTGCGCGGCCAATGAACGGCGCGGGCCGTAGTACCAAGGTCAGTGGTTCTGTGCGCACCAGAGGGCAGCACCGGGACACGAGCGGCGACTTTGCTGCCCGTATGGCAACTAACACCACCGCCGCGCGCCACTGCCGCGCCGGTTACGCCAATGCGATGTACCGATAAGCGCTATTATGGAGTAAATAAAGAAACCAATGCAATGTGAATATGAATGAATGCAGCTATCTTTACGTCATTTTGCTCATTGTTATTTGAGTCGACGCTAACTCTGTAGAATACTGTGATAGCATTAGTACAAACTGAAGATGACAAGAGATAAATGTCTGAAGATAGAATACAATCATACAATCATAAATGGACATTGGACCTAAATGGACGTCTGACAAATGTACTTATTTGAGTATCACTTCGTTGAGACTTTACGAACAGCGTTGCTGTACAATTGGCGGCACCTTACATTTAAAGACTGTTCTGTTTTCCTGTTGCATGTCAGAAGGGATTTCAGAAATAACGCCTAAATGAGCGGCCTCCTTTGTGCATGGGGTGTTGCTGCACATTAAGTGCAAAAGAGGGCTGCTTACCATCTTAGCGCACTGACTACCACTCGAAAAGAATCGGGCATGCCAATATTACCAACAAGAGCATTTCAAAGGAGTGTTGCTGAGGCTCCTGCAACTTAAAAACCGAAACCAATTCTAGGTTAGCCTGAACAACATCTTCGACCACATCATCACTGACCATCAGGTGAGATAGTGGTCAAAGGCTAACCTAACAGGCATAAAAAAACCAAAACTAAAATATGTGCTAGTCTTTTGTATTAGAGAAAACATGTTGTTTCATATGTTCTTGTGTCACGTCCTTGTTTATTTTAAGAGAAAACATTATTAGTGACCCACATAAAGAGGGATAAATGTATGCTGATGATAATATACCTACCTACGATGTCAAAACTAAACAATCAAAATTATCACTATATTGTAAACTAAGATTTTATATTTCAACTCTCTGATTTTAAAGAAAGAAATTAAACACAAACAAGGTTTTTAGATAATCTTAACGATTGAGAACTCTATCTTTTTAAATTTTGATTTGTATTAATAAAGTAGATAATAAGCTAGGACGCCTTCGTGATCAGGGATCAGGCCACCATTTTTTTACCTGTGCTAAATTTCCAAGCAGATTCTGCAGGAATCTAGGATGTCTATGTTCGATTCCGATCGAAGGGTTATTGAAGTTTAAGAGGGGTGAACAAAATGCATATGTTTAGGTTATGGTTTACCATTACGACAATTATCACAAAACATAGCAAAGCTTAGTTTTACAGTAGGCTTCAATTACCTATTAAATTATTCTGCACAAATCGTATTTTTATTTTATACGGAAGTCGGATAAAGATACAATTATTTATTACTTGCTGAGTAATAAATAATTGTATTTTTATCCGACTCAATGTCATATTATCATAATTTTTTGTCACATTTTAGTTCGTAGTCTTGCTACTTGGCGCTAGATGGCGTTAAATTAAACAAGCTATTCACTTGTTGAATTTAGAGTGCTTAACAAAGGATCAAATATACAACAACCATAGAACTTCAATACCATAGTACTTCAGATATACCTATGTACTATGTGTACTGTGAACATGATACTCTTTATATGACACAGATATACCTAACCCTTATCTGTAAAATGTCTAAAACAAATAAAAAAAAATGGAATTCAAGTTCTCATGGGAATAAAATACTATGATATAAGTAGGAAAACGTTACCTACCTAAATTATTACTAGTAGGTATTCACTATATATTTTGATAGTCACCAGAGAGTGTAAAAAATCTTAGATAGTCACATAAAAAATAACTAACTTATTGTAGGTGTCTGAACTTTGAAGATATTGTAGGTATATCAGTGAAAAAGGAATGGAGCGCTGTGAACGATGACGGCCTATAAAATTAACACAAGATTTGATATCCGTCGACATTTTTGACCGCAAAGATGATTATATTTTTTAAATAATAAAACGATTTAGGCCCTAAGCTTTAGTAAGTGTGAGAAAGACAGGACACCGATTTGACCGATACTCTGTGCTGCTTACGGGGTAAGAAGTGACACCGATTGACGCCTGGCGGAAATAACAGATTGAATAATATATATATATAATAAGAGTAACTGACTAAATATCGTCCGCCGAGAGCAGAAAGTACTACGTAATATCGCTATTTAAAAATAGACGTTGGAGATAGAAGAGTGAAAATTTAGGGTTGTATTTTTTTATCTTGTATTATTACTAATATTATTTTTATGTTGTATTATTAAGTATATTTAATCCCTCCCCACACTCAGATTCAAAATCAGCACTCGCAGCACAAAACGACTTTGCTCTCTTGTTGCACAAATACTCGTAGGTACTATATTTCAACTCTCTGTAGGTACTCGTAACTATCGTGCAAAAAACTATTAACTTGTTCGACTCTTTACGCCAGCCACGAAATTTTATTCCCGCTCTTTTATTTAAATTAAGGCGTGTTCGGAAATAGCGCTCATGATATTTTATTGTTCAAAATATATTACGAAACATTTTTGAAAGTAGAATTACGAGTACATATTTAAAGGTTAAATATCAGTTTTATTTGCAGTTAATACTTATTTTCGTTTATATACAACAATAAGTTAAAAATTCAATAAATTACATTAATATACATAATTACCTGTTTTGCAAAATTTCTTTAGTTACTACGAAATTCCGAAGAATTCACTCAGTGAGCAAAATCGCATTTTGCTTACTGAGACTGCTTTTGTAAATATGTTAAGGAGAATTTTGAAATTTTAGAGATAACGGAAGTGATTCTAGAGTCTACATCTCACGCAACTCAACTTGCTATCCAAAGTTTGATACAGCCCAAAAAAATTACCATTGATATAGGGCATCCAGTAGCAATAATTTCACGGATAATGTTATAAAGGATTTGATTGAAGTTCCGCGAAAATAACTATTAGAGCTCACTTCATATCGAAAGGGCGAAACATGAAATTTAGATATTCTGTGAAGAATGCCAACTTAAAAAAGGGACACTATAATTTATCTTCTTAAAACGAATTAATTTATTGTAAGTAGGTACATGAGTACTTTTAAATAAAATAAATGATTTTTTATTTTATGTTTAATCTTTATATAAATTATTGTGTCTATATAAGTTGATCTCTGGATAAATTGTAAATGAAGTGCATTTAAAGGATACATATTATATATGTTTTAACATACTCTTTTAATATTTTGGATACAAAAATAATATGTGTTCCTCTGTTTTTATTTATTGGTCTTTTGACATGATCTCACGACATAGTTCTAGGGCTAAGTCAAATTTAGGTGAAGCTTGCGACAGTTAGTAGCGGACTACGAAATGTGAGCTCAGAATGTTTGAAGCTGTGAGAACGACTTCGAGTCATTCCTAGTTTTCTGTGTTAAAGTAGGTTCTGTGTTTTTTTTATACTATTAAAGATTAGGCTATAGCCGTATCCTCAGATTTGTAAATGATGATGTGCCGAAGATAGTATAATGCTTGCTCGATGCGACGAGTGCATCAAAATGCTGGCACGTATTTGGCTCAACGAATAAACATTGCAATTCAACACGCATTCACACGCAATTCTGCCCGCACGCTGGGCACACTGCTAATTGGTAGTGGACTGGAGCATATGGACTGCCTGTGAGTCTGCTATGACTTGTAGGTTGTCTAAACGCTTTCATTGTAGTACTCATAGTTGTATTGTTGTATATAGTGCGTAGTATTTTGTAATTAAAGCTGTTACAGAACTGATATACTGCTTCGGTTTTATTTATAAAATATATTATAAAATTCTCATGTGCGTTCGGATAAATACTTAACCCTACCCAATTGCACTAATTACATGTTGTATATATAACAGTATTAGGTTGATTAATTTTAATACATTTAAACACCAACATAAATGATTAGTAATCGATTCCGACAACATTTTATTACGCACTACTTATATGATTTTATTAAACGAGTCATATAATAAATATGGTATTAGAATTTTGTCTGTCTGTCAGTACCTATATGTTTCTATGATATACAAAATAAAGGAACTGAGGGACCAAGCACAGTGTAACAGCATTATTAATAATGTATAATTAATAATTATGATATCGAAATAGGTACACTTATAACATTTTACACTGTTATACGCGAAACAAGAATCATCCACAGCCAGTGATCGTATCCATTAAAAAAATAGGGGTTGCCATAAAAAAATACGTTTCGACTTGGTATACCTACCCCAATTTCTAGGTTGTGAAACTCCCCAAAAGAACGCATAAAGGTTTTTCAACAATTTCAAAACGATTTTAAATTAGTGCTGTCTTTGAATATGTAATTCTTTGGCTCATTTACCTACCACTATCTTAATATACTTACCTTACGTTGTTATACTGTTAAGAGAATTCTCTTAACGGTTGATTGTTATTTTAAGTAAAAACAGTTAACTTAAATTCTCAAGCATTAACCCACATACAACTTAATGATAATACTTCTGCGAATAGAATTTATATTATATTCAAACAGAATATCAGATTTATTATCACATTTAATATTTTTCAGTTTGAGATTTGACTAATGGAACGATAACATTTCTATCTGATTCAAGTTTCAACCTACGAGGTTCTACCGGCACGTTTCGTCATCACGAGTGGGTTGAAGCGGGGTGTCTGCATCGTGCAGTATGGGCGTTACTTTTTACTTTTAACCGGCTACGAAAAAGGAGGAGGTTCTCAATTCGTATAGTTTTTTTTTGTGTTTCTTACCTCAGAACTTTTGACTGGGAGAACCGATTTTGTAAATTCTTTTTTGTTTGAAAGCTAATGCTTGTCGTTTGGTCTCACTTAAATTTTATCAAAATTGGTCAAGCCGCTTTTGACCTACACTCCAATAAATGAAAAATGTTTTCTATCTTGATGATATAGTCTTTGACAGTGAATGACAATCGATCCCGTAAGTAGCAAGGGTCACTAAAATGAGTGAAAATAATTGTTAAACAAAAAATGGAATCGACTTCAACACCCAAAAGGGTGAAACAACTTGTAGCAGTCGGTACCATGCGCACAATAATGTAATAACAGGTAATTTTCAACTATCATGGTAAGTACCGACTTCAACAAGTTTTTTGGGTGTTGAAGTCGGTTCCATTTTTTTGTTTAAATTTTTTTTTACTTCATGATAGGTTCGTGTTTGTCCGCACCCTGCCTGATGTTAAGCATTTATGTGGTCTGTATGCCTTTATTAAACAAAATACCATGAACTATATACAACACTACAGCTACTACAATAAAAGCATTTAGACAACCTATAAGTCATAGCAGACTCATAGGCAGTCCAAATGCTCCAGCCCACTCCCAGTTGGCAGCGTGCCCAGCATGCCCAGCATGCTGGCAGCATTGCCCCGTTGAATTGCAATGCTTATTCGTTGAGCCAAATATGTGCCAGCATTTTGATCACGCGTCGCATCGACCAAGCGCTCAGATAGGTTTTGGAAAATACGATGAACTCCCGGTCCCCACGGACCCAACGTCTCTACACCAAACGGCTCAAATATGTAACCCATACCGAGGTTAGCATTTGCGCCGCTTGAGTTGCTCCGCCGAAGTAGCCGCAGCGCCAGCCCTCACGTTGGTTTCAGAAAGATGTGACGGCGCTAAAGTGTCTACGCAAGTAGCGTCCCACACTAAGGGCCGTCCTAACTTCCACGGAACCAGAGTCATGCCGTCAGGTCTTTTACCATCGTCACGCATCAGGCCATTCAGTTCGAGAATAGCTGCAACATTGGCGCTGGTAAAAGCCCGGCGAATGATATCGTTAAGGCTGGCGTGGCGGGAAATTCTACCAGCACTTCGAGACCAGGAGAGGCCTCGGTCACCACCGAGTTGATCAACTGCAGTACCACACTGGCAGTGATGTGCAACACAACACCTTGCACCCAAGCGTAAGCTAATAGCTAGACGAAAAGCGGATGGATCTATAAGGCTACCAGTTTTGTAAGAAGGAATGACCAGCAACCAAAGACCAGATTCCCACACAGAAACAGCGAGAATACGAGCACGATCTGCGATGCTAGAACACGTGTTTAAAAGATCTTATTATTTAAGATTATTCTTTTGTGGTCTTAGATGGAGCAAGCTTACCTAGAAGAAACATATTTACTCTCGATTTGAAGAGGATATTTATTATTATAGACTAAAAATTATAACTAGTATCTAAAATAACTAGTATTTAAAGTAACTAGTATCAGTTATTTCGTGTAGAATCGGGAATACTAACCGAGAATATCTAATCTATCGAGAATGCTTTATATGTAGGAGAAGTCAGCTCAAGCAGCCATAGGTAAGATGGAAAGCGGACACGTATCATGTTTTGTTATAGAGCAGCCCAGATACTTATATCTTTCTACTCCCTTCTAGGTTACCAATGTTCAAATTCAAACTGTTCTGAGGTACTCTAAGACTTTTGTACCGACGCCGACGGTCTATTAGATTTAGTCTTATCACAGCTAATTTTCGGACCCACTTCCATGGCTTAGTACTCGCATTTGTAACATCTTGTTTCCTTCCTCCTAAAAAGCATGACACGGAGAACAGCGAAGCCTATCTCCTGTTGTTGACAAATCATTTGCATTCCACCGTTTAGTCTAAAAACTTCTCTAACGACATTTTCGAACAATGACGATAGCGCATCTCCTTGCTAATCCAGTGATAATCTCTTCTATAGCTTCTGCCCCTACTTGAAATGCTGCTTTCTTTTGTGGCAACCTCAATCACAAATTAGTTGTTGTAGGTTTCTGAATATTTTAAGGATTGTGTAGAAAGAGTCATATACCTTTGCAAAGTCTACAAACAACATGTAGACCTCCTGTGCATACTTCCACTTCTTTCCCAAAATTTGTTTCAGCAGGAATATTAGTCTACTGCGCTACGGTCTCTCTATGGCCTAATAGAAAGGTGCCAGGCTATTTTTTTAAATATGATAAGTAAGCACCTAACCACTGTCTCACCTGATACAAAGTGACGACGTGGTTGACTGTGGAATATGCTTGCCTAGCAGCTACCTATTCATTCTGTTCTTGAAGACTCCCAGATTCTATATATAGGGAAATAAAGACGGTGGTAGGTTGTCCCATACAACCATACGCATTATGAAGCTAGATTTAAAGCGCTTCGTGCACATACACATTCCTGCGAGTGAGCCACTTCCGTTTTTTAAGTATCTCTTCATTCATATCCCATGATTCTTCTACACTCTCTGAGTCTTCTAAATTTACCAATTTTTTAATAGCAATACCTAATTGAAATTTTCTTCTTATCTATTAATAGTTGAAAATTTTTACATCAAAGTACGAGTATCTTTGTCGGCCATAGTCATATATTTAACTATATATTACGTCGTACTTTGGTAAACTGATAAATAAATAAACTGTCATATACACTTTATAAATTTTCATGAAATATCACTTTTGTTTCATCATTAATGACATCTGCAGCATTAAAATTTATAAGTGTGAAGTTAGTGAAAATTACTTTTATGTGAAGTGTTAATATCCTTTCAGAGATTGCCTTGTATAGTATCACATTAGAGAGTAAACTCTTAGCAACTACGAAGCCTGTCCTGTACCAGTATCAGGCCCGCTAGAAAACAGTGTATTGTCATTGTATCAGTTAAAAAAATTCACGTTGGGGCCATCTTACTTCGGTTAGGGCTGCTACAGATATTTCGTATCTTTGCAGTTCTTTGGTAACTTTTTAGTAACTTATCAGATGTCCATGCCTTGTTTGGGAACAGATCGTACTTTTCTTACTATCGGCCTCGTAAGTATTTTACGTAGGAGGGGTTTTAGGCCGCCGTACTATTCCCAAATTGTCGGAGAACCACATTCTACTTTGGTCAGCAAGTATATCAAACTGATGTAAGCAGTATTACAGACTGCTCCCCCTTCCGCTACCCAGGAGATGCTTCCCTACGCTCTGAGGCTCAGTGCGGGGCTCCCACAGTCGAGGAACTTTGTAGATAAAGTCCACAAAACATCTAAAATTAATATTTTAAACTCCGTCCCATCTTTAAGTATATGAACAAGTAATGTTTTATCAGAACCAGTCAAGTTCGTCACAATTTTCGTTTGTTTAACAAATAACTGTAATACATACCAAAACGTTCACACTTCTGAATTTTGCTTTGTTACCCGATACAATCAAGTAGATGCTTGTATACATTTTTAATTAAGATATCTACTAGATTGATCAAATTTTACAAATTATTGGAGTACAAAATTGTATGCCCAAGGCGGGAATCGAACCCGCGTCCTCCGAATTCGCGCCGGATGCCTATACCACTCGGCCACTTGGTAACCATTTAAAATAATACTCTGCTTTATTGACAGCATTTAACCCCGAGTCCTAATTATCGTAGTCTAGTTTATCCACATAATGCCAAAGTGCAAAATTATATTAGCAGATATGTTAATTTATTAAAATGCAGCAAAATTCTTAACTCTGAGTAGAAAAGACAACTAGATTAGTCTAGTAAATTATGTGTGCCGATTATATATCCCGATAATGATTTACCTAAATGTTATTGCAAAAGTTCTTATGTGTTTTGTTTCATTCGTCTCATAACGGCGTAGCTTAGAGCATATTTAGTAGAGCTTTTTTTTTTTTGACCCGGTTGATACGGTTTTCGATATAAATATTTTTTTTTATGCTTGATAGGTTAGCCTTTGACCACTGTCTCACCTGATGGTAAGTGATGATGTGGTCGAAGATGTTGTTCCGGCTAACCTAGAATTACTGGCTCTCAAGGACAGCTGCCGGAACACACCGTTAGGTGCTTGGCGACAGATTTTCTACTTGAGGGTGGTAGCTAGCCAGGCGGGCTTTCGCAAAATGCGCTACCACCATGCTATAACAACTGCCATCCTAAGACAACAACAGGGACCGACGGCTTAACGTACCCTCAGGAGCACGGAAGCGCTCAGTAGTAATGTCACCAGCGGTCACCCATCCATGTCATGACCGAGGCCGACGTTGCTTAACTGATGTTAGCAGTATTACAGACTGCTCCCCCATCCGCTACCCAGGAAATGCTTCCCTACGCTCTGAGGCTCAATGCGGGGCCTTACAGCGTCGAGGAACTTGGTAGATAAAGTCCACAAAACATCTAAAATTTTAATGCTAACTGCGTCCTATCGTTCAGTATTTGAACATGAACAAATGCTGTATCAGAACCAGTCAAGTTCGTCACAATTTTCGTTTGTTTAACAAATAGGTACCTACATTTACCAAAACGTTCACACTTAATCATGTTTGAATTTTGCACTGGTACCCGATACAATCAAGTAGATCCGCAGAATGAGAGCTTGTATACATTTTTAATTAAGATATCTACTAGTTTGATCAAAGTTTATGATATATTTTAAATCTACCGTTTTATAGACTTAAATAATCAAATGCAAAAAACTTAGTGTGAGATTAGACGAGACCATTTAAAATAATACTCTGCTTTATTGAAAGCACTTAACCCGGAGTCCTAATTATGGTAGTCAAGTTTATCCACACAATGCCAAAGTGCAAAGTAATAACATTAAAGTATATTAGCAGATATGTTAATTTATTAAAATGCAGCTAAATTCTTAAGTCTGAGTAGACGAAACAACTAGATTTGTCTAGTAAATTATGTGTGCATAATCCCGATAATGATATGCCTAAATGTTATTTCAAAAGTTCTTGGGTATTTGTTTCATTTATCTCGTAACGGCTTAGCGCAATATTTAGTAGTAAAATAATACTCTGCAGGAGTATAATATGCATTAACGTAGTCTAAAAATTATTCTATTGGCGTTCTTTTGTCATTATTTTAGAACTTTATTGATTGATATTTTTACCTACTTACTACTACTTTTCCAAACAGTGGTAGCATATCTAGGCAGTGAATGAATATATGCATATTCTATAGATAAGACAGCCGTTTTTTCCATTGAAGATTTTAGTTCTAACAGTGCATAATTAGCAATTGCCACTTTTTTGCAAACTATATCTATGCGTGCTGAGTGCCTTATTGTGTAGTCCACTGTGTAGGTACCTTAGAAATAGGTGTAAAAGGTTTTAAGGAAGCTTCCGTATTTGTTACATACAATTTTTGTTAATTCTAGTTTATGTCAAGGTTTGACCAGCTCCATTAATATAAATAACTATGTTGAGTTAGTATTAATAATTTTGTCGCGTTGAATCTGGACTGATGTCGGTCACGCCAATTTTATACAAAATTAATAAATATATCACGCTCAGCTTGAGCTTAGCCCGAACAAGGTTGTTTATATCAATTGAGCTGCTCGAATATATTACTGAAACATATATATATATATATATATATATATATAATACGATGGTTGCATGAAGAACGCGAGCAAACATAGTTATGAGTCATTGTGTCATGTTAGCTCAATTGGTTAGAGCATACCCCGGCTAAAGGGGTGGATGGACGCGGGTTCGAAACCCGCACATGACTGTAATTTTTTCTCTCGTAAATTTGTAATTTTGTAATGAAGGTTAATGATGTAAACTTCTTTTAAGATTCATTCTTCCGTTATCATTCTGGATGAGTAAAGTTTCTTCCCCAAATTGTCCTAATTGTGGAGTCCCTTAGGACATATATCACATTCTGATGGAATGTGTACGGAATGTAACCTTAGGGAGGAATATTTTTAGCCAGAACACTTCAGATGTAGATTACTATAATAGTATTCAGGCATATCCACTTTCAGAGAAAGCCAAATTATTATATGAACTATATAATTTAAGTACTACATAGTAAGTGTTGTTATTATCATAACATTAATTAATTTCTTAAGGTGATTTTGTTAACAGAGCGGCATAATCGCAATGGCGATAAAGCTCTTAAAATAAAGATTAAAAAAAACGCGAGACCTCATACGGCGCGAGAAACCGTTTTAACTCTATAGGAACTGCAATCAGCAAACATTCGTCACCCTCCGTATTAGCCAGACGTTGCTCCAACGGACTACCATTTTTTTCCTCGAGATTTGGACAATTTTCTACGTGCTGTACAAAATGCTTTCACACAGTTTGTCGAATCTAGGTCACCAGAGTTCTAAACGACCTTCCTATTGGATGGTAGCAATGTATAGACAATAATGTCAATTATTTTTATTAAATATATATGTTAAATATAAAAAAAAACAGTACAAATCGGCAAATTTATACCTTAAACCCTTATATGAGTGCACTTATCAAACATGTACTAATAACGGAATTGGTTTCGAAGTAGTGGATGGTACTTTTGCTCTCGGGAGATTCTTTTCTGTGTCTATAGGTATTCTTCATACTGATGAAATAGGTTTACTATCTCTGATAGGAGATTCTTTTGTGTCTGTAGGTATACTTCACACTGATGGAAAAGGTTTACTATCTCTGATAGGAGATCCTTTTCTGTGTCTGTAGGTATACTTCGTACTGATGGAAAAGGTTTACTATCTCATTTTAGACTCGGTTACATAACTCATTATACATCGTCTTGCAAAGCAAAACCAAGTTCAAGTGCATGGCCAGGTTCAGATCCAGCACCAGATCCAGCTCCAGCTCCGGGTCCAGGTCAAGTTTTAAGTGTCCGAGCCCGAAGTTGAGTCCGAGTCATAGTCACCACACCACACCATTTCTTAATTAGGCTTTTTTATTCTATGATATTTAGTAGATATGTATTTTCTTTTCACATCATTTTTTTTCAATAAGTAACTTGGCATTCTACAAGTACGAGCTAAAAATAAAATAAAAAAGGTATAACCGTGCGACAATGATAATAACGACTGAAGGCATAAGTTATTTGATGATCGTTGAGAGCTCCCCATTACCAAATGAGCTCCTTGTCTTATAATACAATTATAATTCTTTAGAAGTAATATACCATCTAGCCTGGTTATTTCATTATTTTTCCATCATTGATTTTGTAAAACATAACAATGGGTATATAGTGATATTCAGTATGATTAATATATTTTATTAGTATCGATGAAGCAGTTGATTTGGTTTCAACTCTAGTGCAATGGGTGTAGGGGGAAACTCGAATTCTCCGTACACCCACTATTGGGAAAGTCCAGTGGGTTGACAGGGCACCACCGGATTATTATTATGAACTGTTACGTAGTCCATAATTTGAATCCACACAGGCCTGAACTTCACGGCGCCTCGCGGTTTAGCACTCTGTAATTATTTGCCTGGGCACTTAAAGCTGACAAGTAGAAAATTTGACATCTATCAGCTGTCCTTGAGCCACATTATATGTAATGTATCTAGTTGAAGTAGTCAAAGAATGACATATCCTTCTTAGACAAATGAAATGCGCACTTAGGTACTAGACTTTTCTATAACAGTGCCGCTTTGCTCCTGTCATCAACTTCTGAAATGTGTTATGTATGCTTTATTGTAAAAATAGTGAATAAACAAAGAATATTAATGAATATACAATTTAACCATTTAGTTTCATTTCTTTCTTAGTAAAGAATATTGTGTAGTTACGTATGGTATTTTCGGGTATATCCCAAAAGGCACATATCATTCCCGAAGTTCCATGGGACAAGTGATACAAGTATTTAAATTCCATATTATGTTCCATTACCGCCATAGGTACAGTAATTTTGTCCCTTATTCATTCTTGTTGGTATTTTATGACACTTTTATGACACACAAAAATCGTCTGGTAATGCTAAACTTATAGGTACATTAAGAATGATTTGGTGATACCTCACAAACTAAGGACAACGTATAGGTAAGTACTTAAAGTGATAACATCATTTCAGACAGTTGTCGATTGCGCCGCTTCCATCGAATAATACGAAATGCAGAGGAGCGCACTTTTGTGACTAGGTCCGTAGGCTATAGTAATTTTCGTTTTCCAAAAGATCAGACTAGTAATAACAAATAGTTTAAAAAAATGCTTCCAGGAGGTTTTGACTCTTCGAGCGCACGACCCGAGGATGGTTCGTGTTGAATCGAAACGCGTCAAAATTTCTCCCAGTTTGGCTGCGTGTTGTTTATGACGCCACGTCGGCTTAACAGGAAAGCTTTTGAAGCGCTCGTAGCGAAGTTTGCTTAGCCATTTTGAATCGATCAGCAAAGTTAAGCAACGTCTGCCTCGGTCATTTGTTGTCTAGTGGGTAGGTGGTAGTATCTGTCGAGTGGGTTTTTTTAAAAGCATTTATAAGGTAATAATTACAAACACACTACTTTACTACAATCTATTAGCTAGGTCGATCTAGCCGAATCCATGGTGCAATTACGTATTACCAAATTAACCGCAGCCTAATCGATATGGTTAGAATTACGTATTATTGCGTAACAGTATAGGTTACATTAAACTATTTGATAACACACAACAGGTATTTTTAATTCATCATACTCGGTCAGTGATACAAAATACATTCAGTAATTCTAACCTATAAATTATATGAATTTAATCTGCTATCAATGGTAACGTTTGACGTTTTGGTACGTATTTTTAACGTTAGTCGTAAGGTATCGGTAAACTTTAGTAGGTATTCTATTCATACCTAATTATTCGGTGTTACATATTTAACCTAACGTTACGTTAATGGTCGGACACCCTATTAATAGGTAAACGTTACCTTAGAGAGTAAAGTTAATATTTACCCAGTAAGTAAGTAAAACAAAGAACACGTAGTACCTAGCGCACTCGGTTGTAGATACTAGACACGTTACGTTGTCCGACCAAACCCTAATATTAGGTTAAATATTAGGGTTGCGTTACCTATTTTTTTTCTCAGTGTGATGGTAAGTGATGATGTGGTCGAAGATGTTGTTCAGGCTAACCTAGAATTACTGGTTCTCAAGGACAGCTGCCAGAACAGACCGTTAGGTGCTTGGCGACAGATTTTCAACTTGACGGTGGTCGCTAGCCAGGCGGGCATTCGCAAAAATGCCCTACCACCATGCGGTGAAGCTCAAGCCCGCGGCGGGATTCGAACCATGGACCTGCTGCGCGGCAGTCCATAGCCAAAGCCACTGAGCCATCACTGCTTCAATCATTACACTAATGCTTACAATCGATAAGTAAGTATAATATCAAATACAATATTAAAATTCTTAATAATATAAACAGCGAATTAATCAGGAACAATGCGACTACAATCACTGGTCTTGATACTGGTGGTACTATTCCGCCAGTGGAAAATAAATATGGCAGCAGAAGCAGGGCAGCCGTCAATTTGTTGTTTTCATTGTCTGTAAAATTAAATAAATACCACGGTAACGATTACTTGCACAGAAAAGTATAATTCAGAAGACTTTAATAAAAGGATTACGACGGCAATAATCTATATACAACAATAATTCTCTGGTAAAATAATGGATACTAACAACATTTTTATACAGCTAATAGGCTAGATCTTGACGGCACTGCCCGGGAACCATTTGTAGGGTATTGAGATAAAGGTACTTGGACCCTTGGACGAAGGTGACTCATCCGCCAAAAAACTTAAGATGTTTATCATATATTCAATAATGAAAGAGACTAAGTAGTTAAATCTATGTATGTACGTATACACAGATAGACCATGAGCTGGAATAAAACAGGATAATATTTATGACACCATTGATACAACAAGTAAAAGGTTCCAGTATTCAAAAGTTAGGTAAAAAAACAGTACTATAAGCATGAAAATATACAATAACAATAAATTCCTGCGTAAAAGACGCTATTGTATAAGTTTCAGTTATTTTTTTTAATAAACATATAAGTACCTACACAGGAACTAAGAATAAAATTTTATGTGGGTGTACCCAAAGCTAGATTCTTAAATTCTAATTTAGGTATACCTATACACCAAGAAATATGCCTAACTACTGCGAGTATGAATCATACCATTACCTTACAAGTACTTTATAAGAAACTAATGTTAGGTAAACGTATGTAACAATTAGGCAAATTCATAATCATTTCTTCGTAGTAATTGTATCCTTTTTGATGAAAATTTAGCGGATTCATAGAAAGGACCGACTACAAATTTGAAACATTTTATATAACTAACCGCATTCGTCGCTAGCTGGTAGCTAAATCCAACAAGTAGTAAGTAGTAGGTTAGGTATAACTAGAAGTTCCAGTTCAGTTGTATGCATCAAAAAAACTGTTAACTATAAAACCTGATTGGTAATCAATGGCAATCGCCATCTTAATTGAAAATGTGAAAAGCAACGAAACACCTATGCCAAACTTCCAACTGAAATTAAATAGATGAAAATAATTCTCACTTACCAGTAAATCTTTTAATTATATCATCAGGCATCTCAAAATCTTTTAGTAGTTCTTCCATGGAACATAACACTATCAAACCACAATTCATTAATTTATTCGTCCCTGACTCCGATGGATTTTACTTTGTCGAAACGAATGAAATCAGAAATGAAGTGCGTGTACCTGCGCCGCGCTTTCTAGTCTATAGTGTTACCAGATGTTTATGTGAAATTTTCTCCTATTATTTTTCAATATAACCCCAAATATTAGCATTTTGAAAATAAAACTGAAAGAGTTTTCATTTTTACTATAGAAAGAATACATAACAAAATATAGTCTTATAATTTTAAACAAACATAGCTTCAACTATCAAGGCCATTATGTAATAAGTACCTATATTAAGTATATATTTTTCTACAACCCGTCTTTGAATGATCGCATATAATTTTCTGTTGCAATCAACTATTCTACCACCGCCGATACAATTTGAAAATAAGTCGTCGGCATAATAGGTCGCTGCGCGCTTAATTTAATAGTGCTATGTTATACAAACTTAAAATTAGGTTTTATAATGTTATTGTAAAATATTTTTATAACCTTATAATGTTTCCTTGGCAAAAACCAATTCGTACGCTGAGACTTCTTAGTTTTTTCTAGTTTGATCATCCATTCCATTGTGGTTTTCAGCTCTCATAATGATTTCAATGTAAAGAAAAACTTACAATTTAGCAACATTATCTTTAAATGTAAGCAATATTTAACAATAAGCAACCCTGGCAACACACCTGAATGGCAGAGGGGAGTAACGACGTGAAGTATAAAATTAGGTATATCTATAAATGGCGGCCTTTGACACAGTTGAAGAATGTTCCGTTGTGTTCTGTTATTTTATTATTTATTCTTATGCTCTTGGTAAAGTTTTGAAGACCTACAGTACCAGTATAGATAGTATTAACTGCGTATTAGGATACTTAATAATACTTCAAAAGAACCTAATCAATTTCATTAATACGTTTCAGTAACCGCTTTATTGATGCAACGTACGTAACGGTTTGGTTGTAGCTACTATTTATTTGGTCGTATTAGTTGCGATAGTTGTAAGTTTAAGTACCTAAATTTATGAGATAACTAACAAAAATATGTACATTTAGCACATGGAGAGATGATACTACATTATAATAAATTGTACATATTATGGCTACGTGAGGATATGAACCTTGAGTTGAGACGTAGGTACCTAGCTGATTTTACTTATGACTCGTGCAAGCATTTACATTTCTTTGTGTGTAAAGTAAGTATCAGGATACTGCTTACATTATTTACCCAAAAAATGCCTTGCTAAACAGTTCTTCCTTTATAGTAAAGCTAATGGCAATCTTCTCGATCGGCCTTCATCTAGCAGGTAATCAATAATGAAAAGCTAAAACAGGCTGAAGATAACAACAGGTATACTTGCTTACTCAATTTCAAATATAACTCACACATATCATAATATACATACGCTTATATGTATTAATAATATACAGATAATATTTATATGAATATATATAATTATTATACCACACAGCAATTAAGCAATATCACAGTTTATAATGAAAAGTGGTAGGTATATGGACTGATAGAACTTTTTTATTTGGTCCTATGTCTCACGTCGTAATGAGACGGGTAGAGTATTCCATAGACAGGCAGATTGAATAGTGAAAGCAGACTAATTCAATAATTATCGAGACGTAATTATATATGGACCTAGCTAATTTTAGCTCTCGGTAACGTTCTGATTAGGTATAGTTACCTAACAATGCTTCAAAAGAACCTAATCGATTTGATTAGTGCGTAAATACTTTGTTCTAATCGCATTATTGGTGCAAGTTACGTAACGAGTAGGGAACCAGTAACTATTTATTAGGTTGTATCAGTTGCTATATTGAGCTGATATATAAATTAAATTATAATAGGTACTTTAGATAACAAACAAACATAAGAATTCACACTCTTTATTGTTCTGCGGGGTACAACGTGATGGGGGCTGCTTGCAAAACAAAGCGATGCTATAATCATATTATCTTTGCCACCCCACGAACCCTGTACCTGCCTATTATAGTATACCTAGGATCCTACTATTAAGATATATGAATGGGAAAATAAGACCGCAGGGTAGGTTAGTTATGGATATAGGCTGTTAGGAAGGTTCGTGTAGGCCGAGTAACATCCACACATAGAACTTACGTACCTATGACACGAGTAGGTAGCAGTCGTTGTTTTGGTTTGTTCGTATCAGAATAGTAACGACTATTTGATATCCTGGGTAGGTGGTAGTGGCCATAGTAGTTAGGTGAATTATAGTCATGTTAGGTTCAAAAACTTAAAATTTATTTAAAGAAACTGAATATGTAGTTGTATGTCACCACATGTTGGTATTTTTTTATTCATGCTTAGTAACAGAGAGTTGAAAAAAATCTTAGCTTAGTAACAGTCGTTTCTTTTACCTTTTGTCATTTTGTCAAGAATACGTTTAAGTGAACATTTACAGTAAGTACGGTAAATTTTACATACCTAGTACCATAGTACATGTGTACACCTAACTGTATGTTACCATTATACAGGTGCATACCTACCTGCTATTATTATTATCGGCTATTATTACGGTAAACGCTACGAGGTTTCAAAACTGCGAGCAATAAGGTAGGTACATCTACCTACCTATTTTGAACTGGTCAGATAGGTTCATCGTGTTTTAAAAAATAATTGAGTTATTTTTACCTAGATTTGCTTTCAACATTGATGTAATAAATTAGGTTTTGACTAGATTAAACGTTCGCATGGTAGTTAAAATCTAGTATTAAGGTTGATTTCAAAGTATTTGAATAAGTTCCGATAACCTAAGAAAATCTTTGTTGTAATGGGTATATATTACGTAATCACCTAATCACACAATTATAAAGCCATATTAGCTTATATATGGCTTTAAAATTGTTTAAAGCAACTGAATATGTTCGTTTGATTGTACCTAATTATTATGTTACATAGGCCGGCGTCGGTGTCTGTGTGGGCGTCGGTGTCTGTGTCGGCGTCGGTGTCTGTGCCGGCGTCAGTGTCTGTGCCGGCGTCGGTGTCTGTGCCGGCGTCGGTGTCTGTGTCGGCGTCGGTGTCTGTGTCGGCGTCGGTGTCTGTGTCGGCGTCGGTGTCTATGCCGGCGTCGGTGTCTGTGTCGGCGTCGGTGTCTGTGTCGGCGTCGGTGTCTGTGTCGGCGTCGGTGTCTATGCTGGCGTCACTGTCTGTGTCGGCGTCGGTGTCTGTGCCGGCGTCGGTGTCTGTGTCGGCGTCGGTGTCTGTGTCGGCGTCGGTGTCTGTGTCAGCGTCGGTGTCTGTGTCGGCGTCGGTGTCGGCGTCGGTGTCTGTGCCGGCGTCGGTGTCTGTGTCAGCGTCGGTGTCTGTGTCGGTGTCTGTGTCGGCGTCGGTGTCTGTGCCGGCGTCGGTGTCTGTGCCGGCGTCGGTGTCTGTGTCGGCGTCGGTGTCTGTGCCGGCGTCGGTGTCTGTGTCGGCGTCGGTGTCTGTTTCGGCGTCGGTGTCTGTGTCGGCGTCGGTGTCTGTGTCGGCGTCGGTGTCTGTGTCGGCGTCGGTGTATGTGCCGGCGTCGGTGTCTGTGTCGGCGTCGGTGTCTGTGTCGGCGTCGGTGTCTGTGTCGGCGTCGGCGTCGGTGTCTGTGCCGGCGTCGGTGTCTGTGCCGGCGTTGGTGTCTGTGGCGGCGTCGGTGTCTGTGCCGGCGTCGGTGTCTGTGTCGGCGTCGGTGTCTGTGTCGGCGTCGGTGTCTGTGCCGGCGTCGGTGTCTGTGCCGGCGTCGGTGTCTGTGCCGGCGTCGGTGTCTGTGCCGGCGTCGGTGTCTGTGTCGGCGTCGGTGTCTGTGTCAGCGTCGGTGTCTGTATCGGCGTCGGTGTCTGTGTCGGCGTCGGTGTCTGTGCCGGCGTCGGTGTCTGTGTCAGCGTCGGTGTCTGTGTCGGTGTCTGTGTCGGCGTCGGTGTCTGTGCCGGCGTCGGTGTCTGTGTTGGCGTCGGTGTCTGTGCCGGCGTCGGTGTCTGTGTCGGCGTCGGTGTCTGTGCCGGCGTCGGTGTCTGTGTCGGCGTCGGTGTCTGTTTCGGCGTCGGTGTCTGTGTCGGCGTCGGTGTCTGTGTCGGCGTCGGTGTCTGTGCCGGCGTCGGTGTCTTTGCCGGCGTCGGTGTCTGTGCCGGCGTCGGTGTCTGTGTCAGCGTCGGTGTCTGTGTCGGTGTCTGTGTCTGTGTCGGCGTCGGTGTCTGTGTCGGCGTCGGTGTCTGTGCCGGCAATAAGCTAATATGGCTTTAAAATTGTTTAAAGCAACTGAATATGTTCGTTTGATTGTACCTAATTATTATGTTACATAGCATCAACTTAATATTAGGTGTTTTTAAGTCATTTATATTATAGTGTAAAATTTACCAAATTTGATTAGTTTAACGTACTTTTACGATTAGGTAACGGCTCATTAACTTAGCGATTAGGTAAAAAAAAAAGGTATGTGTGACCTAAAGTAGGTGAAATACACCTGGTATTTGTTCCTACCTAACGCTGCACGTGGTGCTTACCTATCGCCAGGTAAATATATTACCTTTTGCTACGTTCAGACAAACTAAGTTAGTTAAAATCAATAAATTTTTTGCATTACCTACAGAATTAGGTTTTGAGTTACCTAATTTTTTTCTCAGTGCAGGTGAGATAGTGGTCAAAGACTTACCTATCAGGCATAAAAAAAAATTAAAAAAAAACAGGTCAAGTTGTCACTAGCTACTATATTTTGAAGTGTTTAATTTAAATGTTAATTTAATGTTCTTTTATATTATTTGTCATTATTAAATGGATTTCCGTAAAGCATCGCCTGAATCTATTCATTATCTTAAATCAGAGTACCTAGTCTATGAACTTACCACACGTTTCTAAGTAGTAATGATTTATTACCTTTCACCACTACGAACGAACTGCCTCCAATCAGTGGTATTATGGTTATCGATGCCCAAGAGGTGACTCCACCCATTATATTTGTTTATTAACGAGTAGACTTCATCATTATATGTATTTATTTTCTGTATGTAATAGAAATCTAAAGATTAATTTAACTCAATCTCCAGTTCATGACACAGACAAAAAATTACCCGTGAAGTTTGACCTAGCTCAATGCTCGTGAACCCGTTTATGGGTCAATCTACCGGGTCCACGGGTATTATTTTTTTCATTATTTAAAAATTACTTCCTATTCAATTTGACCTGAGGAAGAACCCAAATATTCGGTTAACGCAATGTTAAAAATTACGATAGATACTTACGCATGAAAGTTTGAAATAACTATCTGAAAGAGTTTACAAAGTTTAACCACGATTAACTTACCCCGTGGGGTGCCAGGATCGAATATCAGTCCCTATCTTTTCTCGTGGGTGTCGTAAAAGAGGAATAAGGGTTAAATGCCGGAAGAGGGGCAGCAGCGCCTTTTGAGGAAATGTTATCTCATACTGTGATCCTCAAGACGCCTGACGCGTAGGGATTATGGCAAAGCCCCCTAGATGGCAAGACTGTGTTCAGCAGTGGACAATCCGGCTGATACAGTAAGTATAACTATCCAATAAACGAAAACTGACCAATTGTTGCCTCCGTAGCCGAATCTCAGTTGGACCGATTCTTAACTCGACAGATTTCTGACGAGAATATCAGTCTACCAGTAGAATAATCCTGTATGCACACGAGAAAGCATCCAAAAAACCTTAACTTATAATTTGAAACAAAATTTGTTAAACTATATCGGGTATTAGTCACAAGTAACACTTACTTACATAATAATAATTAGAAAAATATCTGCAAAAGTTGTCACCTACCTCATTTTGTAACATGATGAGATATGATTATAGTGAGATAAAGTCAATTAAATAAAAAACCTTAAATATTTTTTGCAGAATTTTATTTAAAAATAAATTATTGTAGTACAACTTGCACCAATAACAACAAAATTTTGGTTTGAACAACATGAAACCTTAACTTTCGCTCAAAGCAACTTATACAATATACTATAATATTGTATTATGTTTTATAGAATGTAAAATTAAACACTACGGTGCAATAGGACCGTACGAGAGTGACATATAGGCTCTAGTCACTCTCGTGGATTTAATTTTAAACCTATTTCTCAATTTTAAATACTCGCGAAACTCACTTTGATTCATCAACTCGAAGAGATTCTACCTCAACTAAGGGCTGGAGTTACACGTTTTTGTAATGCACAAAAGCATATAATGTCAATAGTGTGAACCCAGACTTGGAATCAAATTCCTCGCACTCATTAAACAGGCATAAAAACTTAGAGAGTAGTTACCTAACAAAACTGAAAAACAAAACTACTAAGGATGGACAACAAATTGTTATATTTCACTTGCATGTTCTTTTATTTGGTTGCCATACCCTAAAGCTATGCAGTACCCGATACGCACCAACTAGCACGTGGTCAGAAATAAATGATATATACTTATATTTTTCATAACAGTTGATAAGTTAGCGGTTTTAGTGGGGTCACTGGTGGAGAGTCGGGGGATTCTCCACCGGCTTGCACGGCCTTGATGAGCAAGGTCGCGCGCAAAGGCCTGATTTAGTTAAGGCCTACCGCCGCGCCGGTGCAAGATGGTGAGTGCCAACGCGACCCCATCTTGCCCCACCTCGCCGGAGGACTGCTCAGGGGAGTTTTAGTGGGTTTCCTACACATCCCTTTCGGCCACCCCCGTGGTGGAGGGGCAATGCGAATGCATTCATCAGGCGCTTATCCAAAAATCACAATGTAAGAGATGTCATTGTATTGCATCAAAAATTTAAATTGTGTTCAAAGGCACGGCGTAAATACAAATGTTTACTTAGTCTACTGCTTATTGTTTTCATATTTATTCACTGTGGTTTTAAGTATAAATGACATTAATTAGTAATAATTTATAAATTGAATATTAGCAAGATGTGACTAAAATATTGCGGAATTATTTGCATATTCTTAAATAGTTTATTTCCATTTGATAACACTACTGGAGTTATAATGGAAATCATGCGAGATGTTATTTTGGTGCCTAGTTCTTTGAATTATTTTTTGACCGATGTGTACTTATTAGGCGCTACAAACTGTGAGTGCTGCTTAAACATTTTCCAAGAAATGTATAATTTGATAACATTACAATTGCTATTATAAGATAAACTACGCATCTGTAAGATTACTACAAAAATTGGCTAGAGGCAATTAATTCTTTTAAAGAGGGTAAAATTATAACTAAATTCTGAAGAAACATTTGATTAAAATATTTTAACATATACTTATTCCAGTATATATTTCGCTAGTGAAAAAAATTAACGGACATTTGTTTAATAATTCAATTAAATTAATGTCTAGGGATAAAAATCACTTATCTAATCATTAAATACAAGTGAAGCAAAATGCGTCTTCGGGAATTTTCCACTAATTGACCATACGAAATACTAAAAATGTCCCTATTTTATTGCCATCGTTTTAAAGGATACCTTATATTACTATAGAATATTTAAATTATGTACATATAAGTCAGAGTATTACAGTTTTGCCGTAATGATTACTTTAAAGCAGTGTTTTTCGCTAAGCGTTTTGTGTTTTTTATGACTTATCTAATCTCTTTTGCCGTGATTGTACTTTGAAAATTAATACATTTTGAAGTCAAGTTACCAATAATGAATTTTGTAACATGTCAAATACTTATAAAATAAAAACCATACATTGTCAACGCAGGTACAATCAGGTAGGTAGGTACACAATTTATATTTATTACAAATTTTTATATAAGGGCTGTCGAAGTAACATAAACTTACATTAAATCATAGTCATGCCTCACAGTAAAATTCTTATCGGCATAATTAATCTATTTAATATGAATCTCCAATAAGCTGGCTATTAATTACTCAACTGTAACATAACACTTTTCGAAAGAATGAAGATAAAAATATAATTGAGACTTAATACTGCTACTAGTAAAACTGCTATTAGCTAAACTTATAGATTCATTCGCATTTTTTCACCGAGTGCAAAAACAGCTATCTCCTCGTAACACAGCGTAAAGGAGAGAGTAGGTTTGCTAACTACAATCAACGCTATGTGCTTGTCAAAATATGAAAATCGTAGGTACATACAAAGTTTCACTCACGCTTTCTCTTTCATAAGTTCATTTATTCGCTTCACTTCGGTGCAAAACCAGTGATCTCGTAACAGGCTTGTAACAGCTTATGTGCAAGCTAGTGTTGTGTTACCGTTATTCAAGCTGTTTATACATGTCTTCTATTTGAGGTTTAAAGTAGCTTCTGATTTCTGGTCGCTTCGCTTTCATCGTTGGGGTGAGAAGGCCGTTTTGTACGGAGAACGGATCAGGATGAAGATAAATGTCTTTGATCTGTGAAAGAAATATATTTTTTACTATCGCTAGATATTTTTTTTTTGACAAAACGATTTTGTCATCTTCATAGAACATTGCCACCAATTGCTAACTGCCAGGTAAAGACTACAGATTGTTACTAAAAATAACAATTGTCACCGATTTAGTGTCCTTCACTTTGAAAACCATCGCGAGTTTTATCCATATCAACTTATTAGGAAACGGCTAGGACCCGCGTTAGCCAGCCTGATCGTCCACTGCTGAACACAGCCTCCCCTATTAAGGGGGTATTTGCCATAATTCCCATGCTTGGCAGGCGTCTTGGGGATCGCAGTGTAAGTTGGCAGTTCTTTAGAAGGCGCTGCAGCCCACCTTCCAGTATTTTTCCCTTAGTCGCCTCTTACGACACCCACGGGATGATATGGGGAGGTGCAATTCTAACCCGGCATCCCACTGGCCTAATTAATGTAAATTAAATGCACAGTTCCGACAGATATTAAAATAAAGCAAAAATGGAAAGTTTAAAAAACGTCTTATTCTAACCTACATTCAACCGTCCCTGTTGCAAACGTAACGACACTGCCAGCAATACACAAGCAAGTTTTATATATTTAATTCAATCAATGATGGATGTTTTTAACTAGAAATACTATTGAGTTTATTTTATTTTTAATTTACACCAAGGGAGGCTGGCGCTACAAGGTTTTAATAGTTTTTATATAGATATCGACCAAATAGTATTACACATCGTCACAATAATTTATTTCTCAACTAGGTGACTGTATCTTTTAACCAATTATTAATGCAAATTCTTGATATTATTTTTATATTTTAATAATAATATATGCAAACGGCCTATAGGTACAAAGGCCCTACCAACATGCAGTGAAGCTCAATCCGGCGGCGGCGGCGGCGCGGCGGGATATGAAAAGCTTTTCTATAGAAATAATACTGTATAGCAATCAGAGAGATATAAATTTTTACATCATATTGACGCGCAAGTCATAGGTATAAGATTACAAAATCATTTTTACAATCCAAATGAGCATAATGCCCCTAAGTAGCAGAAACACACTGATATATATTACTTATTAACGACATATTTCTAAAAACAAGTTTTTTTTCAATTCATCTCTTGATTTCGACGATGCAGAGATTAAATCGTAATAAATTATAAAACCGCAGTTAAGTACCTACAGAAAAAAATGATTATCTAATAAAAACCTGTATAATCGAGATTTGTCTGGTTCGATAGGTATAATATTTAGATAACTTGATATTAAGTATACCTAGATCATTATCGAGATATCTCTAAGCTCATTCACTACTTTTGAATTCGTTTTTATCTCAGAATAATTTGATCAGATTATGTCAACGCAAACGTCAACATTTGAGCTACATTTACCGATATAGGTACAGAAGCAGAGTTATAAAACTCTGATATCTTGACATCATCTTAAAAATTAATATGATAATTTAACAGTATGCTGTAATTATTCTAAAAAGTTTGGAAAAATGTCATCTGACAGTGAAAGTGACGATTTTTGTGATGATAACGCTACCAAAAATAATAAATACAGCTCAAGAAGTTTTAAATAACTTACTTCCTGAAAATTCACGTGATAAATACGAGAAAACGTATAATGATTTTATTTTCCTCGTATATCAGTACTATAATATTATAAATGCGAAAGTAACTATGTCTGTCTGTCTGTCTGTCTGTTACGCTTTCACGCCAAAACTACTGGACCGATTTGAATGAAATTTAGCATGGAGATAGTTTGAGACCCGGGAAAAAACAAAGGATAGTTTTTATCCGACTGCGCAAAAAGAGGTTAATGTTTTCGCGCGATAACCGACATACGCGCGGGCGGAGCCGCGCCCGGAAAGCTAGTGTAGTATAAAACAGAATGTATCACTCGGGAGAAAGTTCTGTTTGTGTTTTCGACTTTCTTTTGAGCCCTCCGTTGCGCTTCGGGCTTAAACATACTCTCGAAATGAATCTTTTTCTACCCTCGGTGTATAATATTCTATTAACATTTCAAGGACCAAATATATGCATATGCATACACATTTCATATGAAATACTATATTATTATCACTATTCACACGCATTATTACGACCCTGAAGAGGTCAGGTGGTAATATAAATAGCGATAACAATACCAATTATTTAAGATGTTTAGTCAAGCCAGAAAAGTCACGTTTATTTAAACAATGGACGAGATGATTAACGGGTTAGTGTAAAGTCTCCGAGGTATCCGTTTCTTTTCTTTAAGATCCTGCGCTGAAATTTTCCAAAAACTGAATAATATCATCAGAACCAGATTTCTAAGAGAGTAAGCAAGGCTCAGAACACTTTTCCAACTTAATTTGGATTAAAGTTAGCTCTTAAATCTTAAAAAATAAGACACTGGATGCCAGCTGTCTTACAAAAGCTGTCAAACAATAAAAAATAATGATAAGATGGACAAAGGGACATATTGCATTATGCCCTAGTTACGCATGGCAACACCGGGTAAAAACCCTTTAAATCAGCTATGGAAGTACGGTAACTATTGCGTCATCACACCGAGATAGAAAAATAAAACTCTTGGAGCAAGATAGAGGATTGTATACATACAAAGGCCATGTTTCCAACTCTTAACAAGAAACTGACAAATACCCTGCTGAAACTAAAGCGTGAGGAGCTCCTCAAGCTGTTGTCGTAGGCCTCTATACCGTTCACTGTTTTAACTTGAATAATTTTCTGCATAAAACTGGAGCATCTGACAGTCCTCTATAGGCTGTATGCGCAAAGATGAGGCAGTGGAACAAGTACTGTTGCACTGCAAAGCCACGGAGCAAATAAGAATTACAACGGGAGTACACGAGTCATTCTCATCAACGACATCCTCACCCCCACCACACGCGCCACTGCAGCAGTTATATTTTAAAGGCTTGGGTATAAGCTGGCGGGGGAAATTCTCAAAATATCCTAAGCGGGACGTCGATGCTGGATTTATTGCCTCCAAATAAAATGAGAATATAAACAATACACTAGGTGAAGACACGGCGACGTAGATCAGAACAGATCTTCTGAGAGCAAATGTAGACACTCAATCTCAAAAAGTTATTTTATTCCACCATACTTGAACTACTACACCAGAAGTATCTGATAGAACAGGAGTGTGGTATTACTTCAGTGTTGGTAGTGCTCATCAGTGAAACTAAGCCAGTTTCCAAAATTAGTTTCACATCACAAAATATACCGCATTCATATACACTCCGCCAGGAAACTGTATTTATATATATCGGCCATTGTGTCCGAGTGTATTTCGACTATGCAAAATCCATCAATCCGAAACTTGGGCTGTCTGCAATACCTTCAGTCAGTGACGATTCTGAATTTGGTTATTTTACGAAAAACCAGCAGCTAACAAATCTTTAAAGTTAAAATTACACAATCTTGCCCCGGTGGAGCATGCCTATTTTCTCAATAAACTCATATTCGTTTAGTTCATAACCAAACGAATAATATAAGCTAACTTGTTACCAAATTTTGAGTATACGCCTGTTTGAAGGTTTTAAGTTCCGCTTTAATGGCCGAAATATGTAACCGACTTTATTACGTAAGGGACATTTTGAGTTATGTTTTCAACGTGTAGTATAAAATAGTAATAGCCACCGTGTTATCAAAATTAGCTTATATTAGCCTATTATTTTGTACAGAACTGTTCAAATGCCTTAGTCATGCGTTTTTGCCCCAACTTAGCTTCATAGTTAGTCTTCAGTAGTAAAATTTTTAACGCAAAGAATTTCGCATTTTTGCGTTAATTAAATTAAAATGGTAAAAGCCACCGTGCTAGCAATGTTAACCTATAGTATTTTGTACAGACCTGTTCAAAAGTCTTTAGTCCCGCGTTCTTGCCCCAACTCAGCATGTCGTCAATAATCATCTTTTTGACGCGAGGATCTTCACAGAGGTTGGTGAATGTCCCCTTGATGCCGTGTTCTAGAGCCCAGCACTTAATTACATCTACATCTGGCACCACCACCGCTACTATGCATGACTGGAAAAGGGAAATAGAAGTTAAATTTGTTGTAAAAATATCGCCTGCTGAACACAGCCTCCCCTATTAAGGGGGTATTTGCCATAATCCCCACGCTTGGCAGGCGTCTTGGGGATCGCAGTGTAAGTTGACAGCTTTTTAGAAGGCGCTGCTGCCCACCTTCCAGTATTTTTCCCTTAGTCGCCTCTTACGACACCCATGGGATGATATTGAGAGGTGCAATTCTAACCCGGCACCCCACGGGGCTAAATTATTAGGAATATATTAAAACCAAACCATAGAGTTTGTTTTCTTTCAATCTTTTTTATCCTTTACCGTTTATTGTGTGCAAAATTCACGTTCTGTCTGACATGATCAGACTACACTCTGACAGAGTCCACTCGAATGCCGACTCATGTTACTCTTATCGTGTAAGCCGGTAATCGGAGTACACCCTGATGGCAGCATCATTTAAGAGTTGAATAGGATCGCGTTCTACTCCTCAGAGCTGACCCTTATCAGTATTCTTAAACTTATTTAGTAGTCAAACTCAAACGATTCCAAAGTACATATATTCCTATCCTCTATATCTACTTTATATACAATTATTTTAAGAACAAGCTGACCCAGCTTTTAATGCCTTGTAAATCTTATAATCCGGATCCAAATTCTTCTTTTTCAAGAATTTATTTGTAGGTTGTTATTACTTCAATTATTATATGACCCTCAATTTTATGAACTTACAGCAAAAGGTCTGTGTTGTTCATTTTGGAGTCAAAAACAAAATTTTAATGCTAGTTTACTAACATGAAGATTTGAGATTTCTTATTAATTATTTAATTAATTATTTTATATTTTATATTATTTAAATTCAAATAAAATATTTTTTATTTTTGTCCCCACCAAAGCACACTGGTATGAACCTAAGCGAAAGAGTAGTTAGTCCCAGTCACAGTGCAGTTATAGTTTCTCATCGTGTCAACGCGGCTAGGGATATTTTTCTTTAATATTGGTTATTATGGAAATCGGAGACCATATAGGACCCCATTATGTATAGAATATGTATAAACTGAACGAGTAGGTGACTTACGTACTCATACCTTTCGCCACCTATGTTGAAATCAATGGCTTTAAAAGCTTCCTGCTACGATCATTTTCCATCGATCGGTAAAAAGGAAAACAATGTCATGTCGGCAGACTTAGCCGAAACTATATTCCATGCAAAATGCTATCAAAAACATAAAATAATATAAAATATTGTGGCAATAGAATTGAAGCCACCTGTTTTGTTTTAATAATTTTTTTTTTATTTTAGAATCCCTGTAATATTAACAGGGATTCTAAATTATTTTGGCAACAATGCCTCTTTCTCGGAGAGGTAGACGGAATCAACGGATGTTGGCATTTGTCTAATGTTTCATTCATTCTCATCAATTTCTTTATACAAGCCCGTCTGTTAAAATTACTCAATACCTTCTGCAGAGGTATCGAAGTCTACCTGTTCATTTAACACTCTCCCTATATATTACATGTTTTTCAGAAGAATAATGAGTTATAAAAATGTTTACCTTCAAAGATTCGCCATGTACGAAGACTTGTTCGACGTACTGACTCCTAATGTAAATGTTTTCGATTTTCTCAGGAACTATGTATTCGCCTTGTGATAGCTTGAAGATGTGTTTTCTTCTGTCGATGATCTTCAAGGTGCCGTTCTGGAAATTATATGCATAAATTCTAAAAACGATATTTCTACCAAAAGATCTTACTCAGGTTCTAACGTATGTAAGTACGTAAGTAGTAATGTCTCATTGGCAATCAGATATGAACTGGCACGCAGAAGGTTTCATGTTCAAGCAAGGACCTGTCGCAGGTTTGAGCCTTAAAGTATGGTGGTGGAGGTGCAACGGTGTAGGTTCCTCTAGAGCTAGCGGTTGGCTCATGGGAACTGCTTGTTGTCACAGATGGAAGATGTAGGTTGTTGAGATGTAAAATGGAACAATAACATTATTACATTGTACTAGGAAAAACACAGGAACACGAAGACAAGAGTGGGCTTTAATATTTTATTATAACTGACAAATAAACTTTTCACTTTCTTTTTTATTTTAACCAGATAAAGGTAAATATATTGAAAACAGGTAGGTTTCAATGAGAGCTCAGGTAGGAATGCGTCAAATCCGGCAAGTGCGAGTTGTGGCGATTGTTTTTAAATTGAATGAAGAATGGTCGTACGAAAAATGAATGTGGACGCAAGCAAATGACAGTAAAATGGAAAGTTCAAGTGTCTATTACCAAAAGTATGTTTTACTTTGTTGCATCGAAGTAAGATGTAATTGTATTATATTGTAGGTACTACTGATATCATAATTGATATTAATTGATGTCATATTTATGGTAAGCGCACTTGCCTGTCCGGCGCACCTAGCCCCCCCTCACCTTATACTACCTATATATATATATATATAATAGTTTATATATCTGTGCTGTAAACCTTACTATGATCTGATGGAAGCATTATGTTAACACTCACCGGTAGCCACTTGCCAACATCGCCAGTATGATGCCAGCCATCGTTGTCGATGACTTCCCGGGTCTTCTCTGGTTCTTTGAAGTATCCCTTGAACACGTTGGCTCCCATCACACACACTTCACCTTGGCCTTGGGAGGCGTAGTACTCCATTTCGGGCACGTCCACTAGCTGGAATATATTAATAGCTCGTAAGGAAAAGTTGCCTGGTGGAATAGTGAGTACAATAATATTTCTCATGCCGTTGCTATTACAACTTATTTTTTTAATGCGCTGCTATACTAAATCTGCGTTTAGTGTTATTTGAATACTATATAAAAAAACATAACTTGGTGTAGTCTCCCACCTCCTTTTTTTAAATATATTCTTAGAATTTCCCATTACTAATCTCTATTGGTTTGGTACTCGTTATTAAGAGTGACATAAAATTTTGATTTTTCCAAATCTCTCATAAATCAAAATTGCTTAACCTATAATCGATAAATGTTTTTTGGAAGCGGTATGGCCCTGTATAGAAGCTGATAGTAGTAAAGGACGACTTTCAATCCAGCTGGTGTAATTTAAAATCCCTCAACATTATACAAGTTAGGTTTTCGAACGTTGGAAGGGCATTTTGCGAATGTTCGCCTGGCTAGCTACTACCCTCGAGTAGAAAATACTTTGCCTTGACTACATCATCACTTACCATCAGTTGCGATAGTGGTAAGAGGTCTATCAGTTATGAAAAAGAGCATTTTTTATGCTCGTAAGCTGTACCTAACTAGTATAAGAAAAAAAAACAGTTGACAAATCTGTCGCCAAGCCAGTCACGGGCAACTCTTCTTGAGAGCAAGGTCCCATTCTTTTCATTAAAATTGTAAATAAAATTATTCCAACCAAGAATGTTGAGACACTACTCAAAGTAATAAGTGTTTTCGAATGAGGGCATGAAGCGGATGTTAAACCATAAAACCGCAGTATATATTTAAAATGACATATTTCATGTAAAATTATAACCAATTATCAGAGAATCTATTCGACCCACACACAAGACCAACTGTCGTAAGGAAGGTCAGTAATAAAACGACACAGCTGGCAGTGGTTTACTTATAGAACTTTGCAAATGACAATCTAAAAATAAACGGTAATGCTGATGTTGCTTTGAATTCAATGGTGTTACATTGTAGTCAATTGCATACATCAGTAATTCAACACCTATGTACATACCCAATGGGATGGCCATTGAACTGGACTCCTTTGCATTCAGAGTCATTGAATCTGTGATTTGAGCGCTATATTTCACTGTTTCATTAAAATATTAATAAATATAACTATTGCTTCCCATGTGCCAATCCCTTATTGTGATTCAATAGGCGGTTAATGTAATATGAATGATATCTGCAACTGATTATGTTTGGACAGAAAATACCTCAAAGAACTTTAAAATGTAATTATACTGCGTATGTTTAAGAATTTCTTATAATAGTGTATTTTTCCATCATTAGTTTGACTTACTATAAAATATATATTTAAAATGTATAGTATTTCACTTCAAAATTAAATCTATCGCTAAGTCTATATTTAAAAGTGCATATCGTTTCTTTGGAAATTTCCACTGCACAACACCCATTGGGTCATTTATCAAATCTGTGGGATGATCTGATGGGCTTGTTATGGCAGCTGTTGATATTTTAATCTTCTGTCAGCCAAATAAATCAACTTATCAAAATATTACTTTAAAATTATTTCAAGAGCTCAATGACGATACGATACCTCACTAAAGTGTAATCATGGCAGATTATAAATTGTGTAGGTATTTAATTTGGAGACGAATGATGACATTAATGATGATGACACACCGTCAATGAGGGTTGGGCTTAGGTAGTGTCGTATTTAGATGGTGAATGCTAATGCGACCCTGTCTTTTCCCACCTCGGCGGAGGACTGCTCACGGGGGGGTTTTAGTGGGTTCAAATCCCACACATCTCTGTCCACTACCCCCGTGGTGGAGAGGCAGTGCAAAGGCATTTCCCTCCAAACCAAATTGGTAGTGTCGTATAATAAAAAAGATTCATATTTAGTTATGAGCCATTTCACAAAATCACGCTACTGACTTTTAGGTAAATGCCAGCGCATCGCTTACACAAGCGAAAGAAGTGACGATGGAACAGCGTGACTGTGAGTAACTTATTTTGATATTTGCACTCATTAATAAATAAATATAAGTTGTGATATAAAAAATGTTGTAATTGGCATGAATAAACAATGATAATTTAGAGTTATGTTAAATATGCTTTCCTGACCAAGAAAACAGAGTTAGTATCACAGTTAATTGAGATTAGATTAATTGAAGAATGCACTTTCTTCTGATATAATATCTGTTTGGAATTACACTTTATTTAACGCAATAAATCGTGTTAAAATGCTTATATAATTCGTGGAAGGTCTCTAATTTTTATTTCATAATTATGATAAATTATCGATATTCTAGTACATTAAGTGTCAACAAGATTATATGCCTGCTTTATAGATTTTTTTTTAAAGTTAATTTGATGTATTTTTATATAAGAGATAGAGCTCAGAAGATGGCTATGTGTACGTTAATTCGTAAAACAAGGTGCTTTATTTGAGATTGAACCTGATATTTATATTTTTTATTTTGAGTGTCAATCATTCTAAAAAATTAATGGTTTTTAATAATTTTTATAGTGATCTCATTGGTCAATTTTATATAAATAAAAATGTTAATGCACTCTAGGTTAAAAAGCAAGCTATTATGAAATTGTGCTGCAAAATGTGCCTATGATTTTACCGACACCAATACCCTTCAAACCGGAACACAGTAATTTAAACATTACTGCTTGGCGGTGAAAATACTATGTATGATGGCTGTACCAGGACAAACTCCTAAAAAAAGTTCTACTGCTACTACATATATGTTACTTTTGATTTGTTAATGAAATAAACGTATTGCACAATATTAATATTAGTGACAACACTAAATCGATCTATTCTCATATATATATAAGTGTAAATAAAAAGTAAATAATTACCTTCACTTTGCAACAAGCGACGGGAGGCCCGACATGTTCAGGGACATGATCGCCCTGAACAGTTAGAGTAACCGGCGCGGTGCACTCAGTCTGCCCATATCCTTCCACGATCTGCAAACAACAACAATAATTATACTTACAACGGTCGCTGTCGCAGAATTTGTGAGTGATAAATGTTACCTATTGAACTTCTTGAATGTAACACTCAAATAAACATAACACGGTTTGAAATAGTGTAACCACTAGCTGTCAGCTTTCAAACAACTGAATAGCGTAAAATTCATAAAACCGTCTCATAAGACATATATTTCACTTACGATATGGTTTGTAAAATTTCCAGTAATTATTTTACTATCCCTAAACACATAATAGGTCATATACTATCCTTTAACACCTCCGTTAAAGCACTGAAAATTCCATGGTCTAGACTCTAGACTATGAAAATACAACACATATATCAGCTTTAGACTCTAAATAAATAAATATTATTAGCCAGAATAAAGTCCACTACTTGTTCTAGCAGAAAAAGTATACCATCTACCTATTAGTTCAGTAAAAAATGTGGTTTATTCAACAAAAGATGATTTAAAAAATGACCCATAAATTTATATTTGATAATGCCAAAAAAGCCACATGAGAATTTTGAAAAATTAGAAATGTATATACCTGTACTTATCAATAATATATACTTTATATATAAAGTGCAGCAAATAAATTATATGTATATCAAAATGTAAACTAAGTGTAAAAACAATGAAAAAACACATGAGTCTAATAAAACTGGATTGCATAAAATTTCACTATGGTTAAATCATTGGAAAGCTTTTTAATTTCAACCTTAATCCAACGGAATAATTTGCCTGACGAACGATTTGATGCAGTGCAACTATAAGCCTATATCTATTTACAAGAAGTCTTCACAAGTGAGTGAATTTTACATCATAAAGAAAACAAAAACATACAACGAAAAGTAACCATTCGAAATTCAAACACAAGTAACAATATACCACGGCTAGCATTTATTTTAGTACCACATTTTATGTAGCTGGCAGCGATATCGAACTAGGAAGTTCCAGACCAAGATAATAACGTTATAAAAATATTACATTGTAGTCAATTTAAATATAATGAAATCCGTATAAGCAAAGTTGATTCACAAAATGAATGAGACATATTCACACAGAGTCATTGACACTCGGTGGGTGTGATGATACCAAATTAAGAGATCCTACCGTTAGCGACTGTAACGAGGGATACGAGTATCACAACAATGGATTACTCATAAGCTAAACCGCTATACATAATTTAATAACCTCATGGGCTTTATTATGGTTGTCTAAAGTTGCAATCTGCATTGCAAGAATTTACATTTCGTAATTTAAGTGGTAACTTAGATTTTTTGAATTTATAAAGTACGTACATAATTGCTATATATACTAACCTAAAATATCTAAATTTTGCTACTTATATCGATAAGAACGCGGGTAAGATAAAACTCATAAAAAGGACTTGATGACCCATCAAAGCAATCTTTTATAGTTTTGTCAACCTTCTCATCTACGATTTTCGCACATTTTTAACACAATACAATTATTAACATTCCTATTAGCAAATGTGAGGTAGACACATTAAAATACAAATTTAGCAAGGAGATGACTGAAGACTATTTATTATCTGACCTTAAAGATCATAGATGGATTATACCTACAGTAACGAAACTAAATGGCACTTACGATTTCTAAACCTATTAAGAAAAAGAGTTCGTGGATTTGTGAGTGTGTTTGTCATCATTACAACGTTAGAAACGGCTTCGCTTTTTTCCTAAGGACCTGGATAAAAACATTGGATACTATTTATCTTGAAGCGGGTAATTATAATAGAAAGAACATATTTAATGTATAATTATATACAGATATCTACCATAATATGAACATAAACAAAAGCAAACCAAAGGAAAATACCCGTTAGTGTTGATATAAGTTGTCTCGAAATATAAAAGTATATTATTATTTCGTATCCAATACGAAACAAATGTTATTTTCATGATTTCAACGCAAATATTATCATTATGCCATAATATAAACTTTCAATCTTATTAGCGACCATCTTAAAATATCGGCAGGAACATTTGGCGGTTTTCCATCCGCTGGAGACTACGAGTAAATGGTATGTATTTACTGAGCGAGTAAATTATAATAAATTACGAGGGTTAGTGAGCGTCGCTAATTGGTCTGTTTACATAATGGAACTTCTTAGATATTTGGAAGCTGTTTATCCAATTTGCTGAAATAGTTGAGGGAATCTTGTTATAGTATGATTTAGTTAGATTACCTCGACATTATGTTGCTTTTGAGTAATTCTAGCTTGCCAAGACAGAATTCACAATATAAATAATAGTATATAAAAACATCAGATTACTCAACGCCACCTTCCCTTCCGATCCTAGAATAAATTTACCATGACAAATTTATGTCCATTTTTGATTATATTTTAAGTTCTGGAAACGCTTGTAAGTTTTGCTTTTCGCCTTACAGAATTTTGTTTAGTTTGTTAACAAGATTTGTCAAACTAACATCATGTAAAAATCCACTAAGACAATAGCTGAACATGCTCCTAGCAACTGCTAATTTCTGATGATAATCCGTTGCTGTTCAGAATACAAACGATTCCTGTAACTATAAGTACCATTACAATTGGCGATATTCATCTCCCTGGAACTCCCATTATTCATTTAACACGATATAGATCAAAGTAGTTTCTAAATTAATAGATACGAGTTTATACCCGCCTCACTTTTAAAGCCTGGTTTTTTTGTTATGATTCAATAAATGGATATATGAGTATAACTATCGACTATTTTGAGGATGGTATACTGACGTTATGATAACGATGAATATAAATCTTTGAGACTCACCAGACATCCAAGAGCGCATCGTGCGAAGGTGAGCACATTTCCAGCCAGCGGTGCGGATCCAACGACCATGATGCGCAGCCTGCCTCCCATTCCCTCACGCACCTTGCGGAACACCAACTTATCCCAGATGGAATCGCTACGGACGATACCCCTGAAAATGTTCAGAGAATTTTGTTCAGAGCCCGTTCAGTGGCGTGGTATCAATGGCAATATTTTATTGCTATCCTGTTGGAACAAGCATGAGACCCACCCGATTTTAAGCGGTAACCTCTGCCTATACCAGATGCAATTCGTTACAAGTTGTCATACATTTGTTAAGTCTCATGCGCCTGTAATTTCACCTGCACCCATACCCTTCAAACCGGTACACAGTAATGTGAACATAACTGTTTGGAATAGGTATGGTGGCAGTATTTCCCCAGACGAACTCGCACAATGAGCTCTACTACTACTGTGAAATGAATAGCAGGGTATGGGAAGAGTTCAAGTGCTAAGGTATGAACAATAATTGCTAAGAGTGATATATGCTCAGCACGGGAAAACTGCTGAGACATTAGATTATAAATACATTGAACGTATCAATAAGATACTTTTTGTAGGCGACACCGCGACAGCCATCTTGATGTGCATGATGATTGTTCATTTTCTGTTGTCTAGATATGTACCTATGCGGTTCTAATAAATGTTTTTCATATTAAAATGATTTTCATTCTTAAGTCCTAATAAATACGAACATATAAATTAAAATCTCCAATCGCATAGTAAGTGCAGTGCTGCGTGCCGTGCTTGGAGTGGTATTTTCTTGTGCTCAGCAGGGGCAATATCTGAATATCAGGCTAACCACCAATTCGATTCGTCATTCTATACTTTACAAAAGTCACGATGATATCATTGAAAATTTGAGATTCTCGTCGCCATCAAAACAACACACTTGCTGATCAATCATCGTCGTTTGATGTTTGCTGCTCATTCTTCAGCATTAGGTATAGGTAAGGTATGTAATCGATTAGAAAATTAAAATTATTGGTATCTAATTGAAGGCGTGGATCAGCAAGTCGGAGAATTTCTATTTATATGACAAACATAGTCTTCTCCAGTAGTGCATTTCATGTTCATTCAAGGGTAAGCCGCAACATTAAATAAATAAAAATAGATGACTTGTGTATGTGTGCCATCTATTTTGACACTCTCGCCTTACGTTTCATTATAAGCGCCTACATTTGGGAGAGTAAAATAAAAATAAGTTTAACCTATTGTTTTTCTTTCAAATCTTACCTTTTTAATTCAGATTCTTTTGCCGAAAGCGCCATGTTGAATAACAGCTTCTTGATTTTCGAGCCAGATATTTCCGATTGCGCCTTGTCGTATAGCCTGTTCAGAAGGCGGGGTACGGCCGGCATCATGGTCGGCTTTAGTGCGCTCAGGTCGTCGGCTAACCGTCTGATGTCGCCACTGTAGAAACCTACAGCACCGCCTACCATGTACAGAGCGTTCTGAAATTTAAAAATGAAGAATTATATTGATATAGTCATTAATGAAAACGAAAAGTAAATCGTCTTCCAGCACTTGTACGTTGCCTGGGTTTTTAGGCAACATGTAATAAAAGTGTGTAATAAAATAATGTGACTATATCAAAAACTGTCTTTGAATTTTATTTACACCACCAACGACTCATATGCTGATATGATTGACGAAATACACATATCTTTGTTTAAAAATTGAATTCGAGAGAAGAATAGACTAATGGGGATCGCAGTGTAAGTTAGCAGTTCTTTAGAAGGCGCTGCTGCCTACCTTCCAGTATTTTTCGCTTAGTCGCCTCTTACGACACCCACGGGATGATATGGAGAGGTGCAATTCTAACCCGGCACCCTACGGGGAACAGTATATAACAGTATATAATTATCTAATGTCAATAGAATCATCACAGTTGGAAATAACGCAAGTGAGCATAATATTTTCAGTAGAGACACATATCAAAGCAATCTTATTGATATTTTCAGCGATCAGATAAATTCAACAATAATGCACAAGTGTCGAAGGAAACGCAGCCACAACAATATGGCTGGCAGCCAGAAACGGCCCGATAAAATAAATGAACGCCTGGACGTGTCGATTTCAACGGAAACAATATCAACCGCCTACCCTCGAGTGTTTTATGACTGACAGTCTCGTGGTTCACCGCTATCCGCTGTTCCACCATGGAATGTGATGACGTGGTCGACGATATAGCAACCTTGCCAAGATGATTTATTGCCACTTCAGGATCAAATTGAAGTTTATGAGGCTGACCATTCCGAATTTTACATTATACTTCTTGGAGATATATGCTTTCAACAAAAAAGTCACCACATATACGAAAAAAACTCGTCTTACTGTTACTATATTTAATCACATTAAACTTTTCGACTGAGTTTATAATATTGATGGCGAGTAACAAATCAAGAAAGAAAGAAAGAAAGAAAGAAAATACATTTATTTGGCACACAAAAACTTCAACTTATACATTTTAATATTTAAAAACAAATAGGTATATAAACTGTTCAGGTGCTGCCAAAAAGGTAATATCTCAGCAAAATGCCGAACGTCTGAGACATCCGGCGCTGGTTTTCAGATACACCCTTGCAGGTGGCTACCAAATAATATATTATATAGCAAAATAAAAATAAAAATATCTAAATAATGAAAAGATTTATATATAAAAAGAGAAATAGATTTAAATAAAAAGGTTTATATATAAATAAATATCTATAAATATAAATCTCTTCAACTTTTAAAACCTAAAAGTACATATTATTCAAACAACAACTCAACACACGACCTCTCAATAATTATCACAGCTTACGTTATTACGAAGAAATTAAATACTTAACTCTGTATACCTACCTACATATAGTATTACCTAAATATAAAAAGCGTTGGTGAAACTAAAATGCACACATTAAATTTACTTATTTAATTAAAGGGGGCTAGAGCATCTTAAACAAAAACGAAAAAGTAGTTATTGGCGTAAATTGGAATAAAATTTTTGAAACTATGACTGATGATGATGGCGGTTTTTTTTCTGTTAGATTTAAATACTTAAATACTTAAACAAAAACAAAAAAGTAGTTATTGGCGTATATTGGAATAAAATTTTCGAAACTATGACTGATGATGATGGCGGTTTTTTTTCTGTTAGATTTAAATACATAGTTACTGGCAGCAGCCGCATCGCAGGTGGGGCGACCAAGTATTGGCAGAGTTGTAGATAAGTGAAGGTTTCTTAATGATTGTGTCATACATATATAAGTGAAATGGAGTTCTAAAAACTAAGGAATTAATTATTAACTTAATAAGTCTTCAAATAGTATAATATATATATATATATATATACATATATACACATACATACCATACAATTTGAAGGCAATTTTAAAATGACATTTTATATGAAAGAAAAGTCAATATTTATGTTTCCATACTTTATCTGCTCATCAATTAAGAATTTTTTGAGTTTGGACCTAAAAGTATGTAAATTTTTTAATTTCCTAATTGGAGGAGGCAGGTTGTTCCAACACTTGGTCGCCGCGTAACTGAATCCACCCTTAAAAGCTGTGGTGCGGTGTCGTGGTATGGATAGCTGCAGAGAACCATGTCTTCTGGAGTAGTGGCTAATATCAGAGGCCCACCTTAGCTTGTCATATAAGTAGGAAGGATTCTTGAGATTCACCACACCAAATAGGAGGCATGCTAGATGAAGCTTACGACGAGATTTCATTTTCAAAATGTTATGATGATTAAGAAATGGTGTGACATGGCTTCTCGGTGGGATCGAAAAACAGAACCTTGCACACGCGTTTTGAACCCGTTGTATGATGCGTTTTGTCCGAGCAAACAGTCTAGGTCCATAAACTGTATCCACGTAGTTGAGCCTAGACAGGACCAGTGACTCAACCAGTTGAACACGTAATTCTGTACTAAGATATGGCCGTAATTTATATAAGGTTCTCAATTTGTAAAAGCAGTTTCGTACAGATTCAGTTATATGTTTTTCGAACCTCAACCCTACATCCATAACAATACCTAAGTTGCGTGCCTCGTAAACCCGCTCTATGGATTGACCCATGAGGGTAAGATTAATAGTATCAGGAAGAGCATTTAGACGCTGCCCACCGCCAAGTATCATAAATTTTGTTTTTAGTGGGTTAAGTAAGAGACAGTTATCACTAGACCATTGAGCAATCCTGGTTAAGTCTTCGTTTATTGATTTTATAGCGTCGTCTAAGTCTATAGGTTTAAAATGAAAGTAAATTTGAATATCGTCAGCATATATGTGATAATTGCAATTTGTAATACATTTAGCTACGTCAGCGCTATATAGGATAAAAAGAATAGGGCCTAAGATAGATCCTTGAGGCACACCTCTTTTAACGGCAGTAGTGCTTGAAATATTAAAAGAACTATCAGGTTGACGCAGTTCCACATACTGGTATCTGTTACTAAGGTAACTTTCAAACCATTTGAGTGAAGCAGAGTCAAAACCGTAATAGTTAAGTTTTGAGAGAAGTAAATTGATATTGATAGAGTCGAATGCTCGGGAGAAGTCCAATAAAACTAACAACGTGCACAGACCTTTATCTTGGGATGATATGATGTTATCTGTAACATCGAGCAGTGCTGAAGCTGTGCTTTTACATTTCCTGAATCCGGACTGAACTTCAGGGAGAATGTTGTGTTTTTCAATGAAGTCTGTCAATTGATGACACACAACCTTTTCTAAAAATCAATAGTAACTATTTTGCTACGATCATTGAATTGCTATGATTTATCAATAATTCCAATGAGAATGGAATGGAGAAATATTGTCCATAGAGCCATGAAGGCCTTTCAGGGACACGACCTTGAGTAATGAAGTACACGACCAAGAAGAACAATTAATAATTAAACAATAAATATAGGTAATAAAAGGTAATTTCCCGTCTGCAGGTTATCAATGACTTAAGTACACTATGCCCTTATCTAATCTTTAAAAATAAAAGTCTTTACAGACTTATCATAAAAAACACAGAAAAATTGTAATCACTTTTGTATTTATTAAACTAAACTATGTGGAGAAAATATCAATAAATTAAAGATTAATAAAACTTGCCAGAATCTGTTATGGTATAAAAGTCCAAATGAGCAGATGGCTCACCCGGTGTGTATAATAATAAGTGTTAACTGTTTATAAGTTCTTCACAGTTGAACTCATAACATGGACAATTATTAGGAATGGTTCAGATAGGATACAGATCCTTCACAATCTGGACGAGTTTCAGCGGGAACATCGGATCATCATCAACAATCAACATCATCTTTGATACAGTGTGCTTATCAAAACATGTTGTATATACATATGTTCCTTCGACTAAAATAATAGTGTATTTTTATCATTAGTTCAGTTTTCTTGTTTCCGCCCAATTTTTAAATTAAGATTTAGTAAGCATTCACCGCCTTACACAACATGGGCGCGACTTAGATTTGAATTATTGACTCTATAGTTACCTATATCATCTGCTTGATAATGCTTTTTTGCCATTGTACAATCCAAAACCACATTAAATATATCCAGATGAGTAAGTAAGTACCTATGTGCAAATTGAATACTAACCTCGCAACATCTTTCAAGCATATGCGCCAGAGGCAGGAATGAAATCATGATGTCATGTTTCATAGGTCTGTGCTCGCCCAACTGCATAGTTACACTGCACATAGATGCGACGACGTTCTCGTGTGTCAACATGACACCCTTAGGCATTCCAGTGGTTCCGGACGTGTAGCAGATCGTGCAAACGCTATCAGGCGTTGGTGGCTGCAAAAAAGCGAATAAAATTTTAGGTACATGTACTGGGTTTTTAGCACGTTTTAGATCTACTTACGTCGATAAACTGGATATTTGCTACTGTCTGGATATACTTAAGAAAGTGCTCGAAGCTAACATTCTTAGTCATAGAATATTAAATTAAAAAAAAAACAGTACAAATTAGCAATATCATACTTTAACCCCTAATATCATCATGAACGAATATTTCAGAAACCACAACAATTAGGTCGTATTAAAATGTATACATTAAATACATATAAGTTCATAATACCGAATGTTCAATATACATTAATTTTAAATGTAAGTTTATTATAAATAATGGTTGAAACACTGACCAGTTCAGAATGAACAAAATCTAATTTAAAATAACATAATAAATTAAATAAATTTGTTTTTTTTTTTCTTTAAAAAAAATAGTTTAGCAGTCTTAATAGTAAATTACTGAGCCAGTCTTGTTTAAAAGCACACAGAGATTTAGAGAGAGGGAAGGTGAGAAAAAGACGCTGTACACATAGATTTTACAGAATACTCTAATACATTTCAGAGTAATCGCGATATTAACAATTCTATTTACATCAATGAAATCACGGACGGGGCGGGTACTTGCCTAAAAGACTCGCGTTAGTTAATTAAAATATAAAAATAGTTTGTATAATGAGAAGATACTAACATAGATTATTAAAACCTAATGAAGCACTTATAAATATAGCTCGTTAATAAACAAGTTACTTTGTACTATTTTCATGCGAAGAACTTGCAAATTCCATGAAGGATTAAGTTTATGATCAGACGGATGTTAAAATTTAATACAGTAGGCAGTATTTAATACTCTATCATTAAGCAGAGCCTGGGACAAGATTATTTAATTTAAAATTAAAGAGAGCTAAATAAAATTAAAGCTACGTGCACAATGTAAAAAGAAAAAAAATATTTGATTGATTACGATCATGTAACACAAGAAGTAGTAGGTAATTACTTTAAAGGCCTTTATTTTAAATTATTGTTTATTTTAACTTGACTTGAGAAAACAAGTAAATGCAGTTTAATCATATTAGTTTATTTTATATTTTTAATAATTAAATTGTTTATCAGAACGTTTTGAAGCAGTGATGGCTCAGTGGCATTAGCTATGGCTTGCCCTGCAGCAGGTCCATGGTTCGAATCCCGCCGCGGGCTTGAGCTTCACCGCATGGTGGAAGGGCATTTTGCGAATACCCGCCTGGCTAGCGACCACTCTCAAGTAGAAAATCTGTCGCCAAGCACTTAACGGTGTGTTCCGGCAGCAGTACTTATGAGCCAGTGAAATTACAGGCACATGAGACTTAACTACTATGTCTCACGGTGACGGGCGCAGTGCAATTCGTAACTTGTGATTAAATGCATCTGTTATAGGCAGAGGTTAATCCGCTTAACATCAGGTGGGCCATGAGCTTGTTCCGTCACAATAACATTTAAAAAAAACGAGAAAATACGCTCGATCATTTCGTGTCATACATAATCGACGCCTAGACTTGCTTGAGTTTAGTTTTAGTTATCGATGATAGGGTAATCATAATCAGCTTTACTTCTGTAGACCAGCGCGAAGCTCATGCTAAAATAGGTATACTAACTACGTTTCGAAATAATTAATTGAGAATCAAAAATATTAAAAGTATAATTACATAAGTAGGTACGTTCCCGTGTTTTAGCAAGTTGCGATTGAAAATATAAACACAGTCTAGATGTTGTTTTATTAAGGGCCCGTTTCAGAATGTGCTAATAAAGTTTCGGGTTGCTATGCAACACATAAAATAACTGAATGATAAAAATGACAGTTAACATGCAGCGCGTTTCAAGCTTTAACCGATGGATAGGCTAAATCGATGATTGTGAAACGCAAAGATAGTGTTTTATTTATTAAATATGTTCTGGGTAGTAAAACCGGAACTTTCTCGAACATTCTCAAACAGGCCCTTAATGTTATGCATAATAGACCACCAAATAACTGTAAAAATGTACTTACGACACACGGATGATCTTTATGAGCACCCATAATTTCTACATCACTGAATTTCATGATTTCTACTCCTCGACTTCTAGCTCTTTGATGGGTAGATGGCGAGACTTCCTTAATTGTTATGAGCTTCCTTAGACATCTTGGGGATTGATCAAGAAGTAGGTTTGCTTTTTTGTCGTCTTCACAAATAACTACTGACATTTCAGCTGCAATCACCAAAATGTTATAAGGATTTTATATTCACGCAGATAAAATGAATTTCAAGGGGTTATAATCTAGTATAGATTTGTATCAATGCTTAATAAACAATTAAAATTTACATATTATAATCAACATAGTTTTATATAAATGTATGTAGTAATGTATAAAACTTATTAGACGGCTTTTAAATAAATATAAGCCCAAAAGATTACTTTGAAACCACGTAATCATTGTATGTATGAAAACATCAGTTTAATAAGGTATTCATAAGATATTAAGACATCGAGACACGCACATTAGCATACATTAAAATACAAGTTACAAGTTAAGCAAAGGTGTAGTAGTTAAAAAAAGTCACGGACCCTGGAGTCTGTGGAGTGTAGATTTAAAATTAAAAAAAAAAAAAAAAAAAAGCAAAGGTGTATAAACATTCCAACATGACACTCGCGAAATCAATAAATGTAAAACGCTAAAGTTATTGAAAATACCTAGTTTGAAATCTATGTGAAATATAAATGCAAAAGGCAGTCGACAATTTATGGGTAAATATTATGCAAATCCATAGGCAAAACGGACGTTAGATACAAATATACATTAGATAAATACTTACTTTGATTAACAATGAAGGCACATGCGTTTGCTCCTAACGTATCGTACAATGGTACAATGACCATTGAATAGCAGTACGCGGCCTGTTCTGTCATTATCCATTCTGGACAATTCTGTGAATATATTCCTGTAAAGAACAAATACAGTTAAATGACATATACGCAGCAGTTTTAATGAAATAATCGGGTATTTTACTTCATCTGCAACAAGCTATTCCATGGCATTTTGCATTATTCCGTTGCACAACTTTAACTTATATTGTGACTAGCGACCAGCCCCGGCTACGCACGGATGCAATTCTGATACTAAATAATCTGTAATATCTTCGAAAATACCCAATTAAATAACATGTTGTAATGGGCCATTTTGGTCAATATTAAATGCACAATGTATTTAGGGTACTTAATTGGATTATGATTAATGCTGTATAGCTTAAAATCGTTTCGTAAATAAGACATTATACCTCGTAAAGCTAAAGGATAAAAATGGTTATTGTGGGTTATTCCTAAGAGATTGACATAAGCATAACATTGAGGACTTCTTTGTAGCCCTTTTTAAGGTGTACAATACTGTAGTACATTATTTAGATCTATCTCGTCAGGTTAGGAGGTTATAGGTTAGGTTAGGTTAGAATGTAAGCGCAAAAAATGTGTTTATTTACGACATCACATTAGAAACCTCAAAAATTATAAGTGTTTCTGTATTATATAATGCATGTTTTATACATATAAACCTTCCTCATGAATCATTTTATCTATAAAAAACTGTATCAAAATCCGTTGCGTAATTCAAAGATCTAAGCATACAAGGGGACAGACAGACAGCGGCAAATGACTCTGTTTTATACTATGTAGCGATGTGCTTACCCACAAATGTGTTTTGACCAGGAGTGAGACCTTGACATATAAGACCCGATCCAAAGTTCTTGGCTCTCAGGAGAGTCTCATTGTACGTCTGCCACACGTAAGGCTTGTTTGGTCCCTCGCGCCACCCAAGACAGTTCCCATTATCTGTGAATAAAAGTAATTGTCGTTTTACATTGAAATTATTATCTTACCCATATATCATACATACCTTCGCTCATCCAAAGCTGTTTCTACATGTCCTCGTATAACAGTGAGTATTTAAACGATGGAATATTCCAGTAGAATCTGTATACTTTTTACGATATTTTATTTTATCTGTCCAGTATGAATTAAAGTCTTGTCTCTATTTAAGTATAAAAAAGAGAGAATTCCGGCTACTCCAGTGGCACAAATTATGTTTAACTGTAACGGGCAAACCAGTTTTGAATGATGTTAACAATATTTTGTAATACACGGGCATTATCGTGTTTATCGTTAACGAGCGGAAATGTAGAGGGAAATGAGGTGCGCCTAGAATTGCGCCTTGAGGCACTCCTAAGTTCGCAATTGTATGGTACCTATTTGTAACTTTGACTGCGGGTAATAAATGTTTATAAATAATAGAGTTGGCATGACATCGTGAAGTCGTAATAATTTTATCATAAATCATCAAAATGAACATCACTAAAGAAAAGGCACCTAATAAAATATATTCCTATGAAAATATTACTCACTTGATTCTTTGACGCCTCGTCTGAATGTTTCGTAAAGTGTACGCGTGTCTTCGTGTAAGTAACGTAAAAACCGTCCATTCTTTGCTTCTTTGTAAAATTTCGACACACGAACCATTTCAGGTCCCTGAAACAAAAATTATATATATTATCATCAGGATAATAATTTAGTGATCAAAAGGTGTTAAGTAGCTATGAAGTATAGTTATTGTGTCAACAGAGGAATGCGGTCGATGCACTGAATCCTTATACGTACGAGTACAGGAACTTAATCAGCTGTAAGCTTATTAACAAACCGCACTCAGTTGGTCATTAACTACATAATATGCGGAAACAGTAAGATATGCGTAGATTTTTTTACTATAGTTATGCTAACTTTCGGCCACAATTTCACCTGATAAGTGACACACTTGACTCACTTTTAGCACTTTTAGGTATTCACAAAATCCCGTAGTGTGCCGGGTTAGGATGAAACACCCCCATTTCTTCCCGTGGGTGTCGTAAGATACGACTATGGGAAAACACTTTCCTAGCGTGGGGACTATGGCAAATCCCCCGAATGGGGGTGAACTTGTTCAACGGTGGAAGTTCCGGTTGATATGATGATGATGATGATTCACAAAATATCCTGTGTACGAATTTCCAGGCTACCCGCAGGAATGTAACATAGTCTATTTACGAAGTCTAATAACTGGATTGTCGTCCTAACACAACTGGAACCGACGCGGACGGCTTAGCGGCAATTCGTAGCACGTAAACGTTCAGTAGTATATGGCACTAGCGGTCACCCATCCAAATGTTGGCTCCAGAGACATTATTTTATTGATTAAATAACGACTAGGCAAGATTCGATAAGGCAAGCAAGGGCTTAAAAAGCTAACATATATCCTTCTTCATTTATTTCTATGAAGTTCGTACGTTTAATGTCATCTGTACAATGTTAAATCAGTACTAATATTATAAATGCGAAAGTAACTCTGTCTGTCTGTCTGTCTGTCTGTTACGCTTTCACGCCAAAACTACTAGACCGATTTGAATGAAATTTGGTATGGAGATAGTTTGAGACCTGGGAAAAAACATAGGATAGTTTTTATCCGACTGCGCAAAAAGAGGTTAATGTTTTCGCGCGATAACCGACATACGCGCGGGCGGAGCCGCGCCCGGAAAGCTAGTCCTTCATAAAAACACTAAATTCGTTAAAGAAGTGGCAGATTTCAATAATATAAATCAAGACAAAATGCCTCGAACATTCCAAGCTCTGACAAGCCAGTCACCTATGCAATGTAAAAATAGTTAAAAGGGTTTTTAATTTTTCAATTGTCAGTCGAACAATCAACGTGACAGGTCAGTAAATTTCAGATTTATTTTCAAAAAATAATTAATTTTATTTTCAGATAGTAGATAGGCATTTTCTGCCTATCACCCGCATTCTTCCTTCCTAGTGGAATTTTGCGAGGTATTGTTTGTGGGGCTCGTTTGGGTCTCTGTAGTTAGTTTTATTAGCTTATTTATTCAATAGCTTTTTGACATTTCTTGTCGAGCTAATTTCTAATCAGTTATTTTTGTTTCCATGGCAACGCTGCCTGCGACACTGGCGCGCGCACTACGACGACGGTGTTGACGCGAGCCTTCATCCGGGTTGAGACGTCACACTTGAGATTCTAAGATAAGCTTTGCTTTATTTTGTAAACAATGCTTTGTGCCCCAAATATAAATGCAGTAGCAGGGACTTTTGTATCGCAAGATAGCCAGATGTTGTGTCCGCAGTGCCCCCAGGCTCGTTATTTCAAAGGTCATAAAGGCCTCAAAATTCACCAAACAAGGTGTCATAAACAAATAGAAATTCCCCTTTCGGCACCACTTAATAATCAATCCGTAAGTAGTAGCAGTGTTGCGAGCCCTGCTACGCCTTCCAAACCGTTTTGGGAGGTTTTAAGCTCGTACAAAAATAATATTCCTCTATTAAAACGCATACCTCGGGGTGCAAGAATATCTGTTGCCCAATCTTTATCTTGTTCCATTAAAAACGTCTTGGCTACTAATACTACGCAAGCCTGGGAGCATCTTCTCGCATTCCCGTACCACGTGTTTCACGTGAATTTTGATCCGTCTAACAAAAAATCACTTACTACTAGAGTAAAGGAAAACTGCGTGAAATACAAGGCACGGGAAGAGCAATCTTTTGGCTCAACTTTAAACATTCCACCACTGCGGCGGAATACAAAAACAAATAATTTCGATTCAGCTATTATTAAAATAGTAGAAAACAAAATTACTGATGGTGATATTAAAAACGCGGCACGCATCTTGTTTTCGAGTGATACAATCGCTCCTTTTACATCTGATACGTTGAATTCCCTAATAGAAAAGCATCCGCCCGCAACTGCAGGTCTCCACCTTCCCGAACCTCCTATACAAGACATTGTTGAGGTGACCCCACAGGATGTTTCTGCAGCCGTGGCATCTTTTTTAAGTGGCTCAGCCGGTGGCTTTGATGGCCTAACGCCTCAGCACTTAAAAGATATTTTATCTTTTAATTCTGGTGAGGTAGGCGAGACACTTTTAAGAGATGTTACGGCTCTGGTTAATTTGATGTTGTCGGGTCAGGTCAACAATGAAATTACCGAAATTCTGTACGGTGCGAATTTATGTGCCCTAAATAAAAAAGATGGTGGTATTAGGCCTATAGCAGTAGGCACCACTTATCGTCGCCTCACAGCCAAATGCGGTTGTAGGAAAATGGTTGCTTTTTTAAGTAATCTTTTTCAACCACTGCAACTCGGTTTTGGTTCACAGGGTGGCTGTGAGGCTGCTGTACATTCACTTTGCACATTTCTTGATCAAAATTGTGGAGATGTGCTTTTGAAGGTGGATGTTAAAAATGCATTCAAATCTTTAGATAGAGGCACTCTTTTGACTGAAGTGAAAGATAAAATTCCGGAATTATACCCTTTTCTTTGGCAATGCTACGGCAAACCGTCAAAATTAACATACCAAAATAACGTTATTTTATCTTCTGTAGGATGTCAACAGGGTGATCCTCTGGGACCAGCCATCTTTAGCCTTGCGATCCACTCAATAATTCAACGTCTCCAATCAAAACTTAACGTTTGGTATTTGGATGACGGAACCTTAGGAGGCGATGCGAACACGGTTTTGGATGACTTGCGAGTACTTATAGACGATTTTCGTCTTATTGGCCTTGAACTAAATTTTTCCAAATGTGAACTTTTTGTTTGTGATACTTGTCCGGATAAAGTTTCGATTATTGAAAAATTCAACTTACTTGCACCTAATATAAAATTAGTAGAAAAAAGTTCGCTTCGTCTTTTGGGTTCACCGATTCTTGACGAATCTTTATCACCATTTGTCGAAGAACAAATTCAAAAGTTTAGAAATGCTTCTAGTAGATTATCCAAAATTAACGCCCATATGGCTTTTACAATTATAAGATTTTGCCTTTTCGTTCCTAAATTTACATACTATTTAAGATGTTGTCAGCTGTGGCAACACAGTGAGCTTTTGTTAAGCTTAGACAATTTAGTAAAAGATACGTTAGTGTCGGTTTTGAATGTTGAGATGGATGATAGGGCTTGGGTGCAAGCTTCCCTCCCTGTGGGGTTGGGGGGCATAGGGATACGCAAAATTTCTAGTGTGGCATTACCAGCTTTTTTGTCTTCTGTACACAGTACACACAAATTAGTAGAAAAAATTCTTGCACGATCTTTAGGCTCTTTCGATGTAGCATATCTGGCTGAGGCCAAAAACACATGGAGACTGGCTTGTCCAAATACTGAATTCCCAAAAATGTTGTCATCTCAGAAACAGTGGGATCGGCCCCTTTGCGAGCTAACACGGAAAAATCTTTTAAATACGTGTTCTAGCATCGCAGATCGTGCTCGTATTCTCGCTGTTTCTGTGTGGGAATCTGGTCTTTGGTTACAGGCCATTCCTTCTTACAAAACTGGTAGCCTTATAGATCCATCCGCTTTTCGTCTAGCTATTAGCTTACGCTTGGGTGCAAGGTGTTGTGTTGCACATCACTGCCAGTGTGGTACTGCAGTTGATCAACTCGGTCACCATGGCCTCTCCTGCTCTCGAAGTGCTGGTCGAATTTCTCGCCACGCCAGCCTTAACGATATCATTCGCCGGGCTTTTACCAGCGCCAATGTTGCAGCTATTCTCGAACTGAATGGCCTGATGCGTGACGATGGTAAAAGACCTGACGGCATGACTCTGGTTCCGTGGAAGTTAGGACGGCCCTTAGTATGGGACGCTACTTGCGTAGGCACTTTAGCGCCGTCACATCTTTCTGAAACCAACGTGAGGGCTGGCGCTGCGGCTACTTCGGCGGAGCAACTCAAGCGGCGCAAATATGCCAACCTCGGTATGGTTTACATATTTGAGCCGTTTGGTGTAGAGACGTTGGGTCCGTGGGGACCGGGAGCTCATCGTATTTTCCAAAACCTATCTGAGCGCTTGGTCGATGCGACGCGTGATCAAAATGCTGGCACATATTTGGCTCAACGAATAAGCATTGCAATTCAACGGGGCAATGCTGCCAGCATGCTGGGCACGCTACCAACTGGGAGTGGGCTGGAGCATTTGGACTACCTGTGAGTCTGCTATGACTTGTAGTTTGTCTAAGTGCTTTTATTGTAGTAGCTGTAGTGTTGTATATAGTTCATAGTATTTTGTTTAATAAAGGCATACCGCCGTTTATACAATTGTTAAAAGGGTATATAATGAATCTTTAACGCATGAAGGGTTCTGAGTGACGATATCCTACTTAATATTAAGTTACATATGCACGAGTTTCAATTTTGTTTACCAAAACGCGTTAACAGGATTAAAAATGTGATCGTTAAAAAGATAACAAGCATAAAACTATACCAACTTTGCTATGAAATGAACCAAAACATTCGCAAACCATTTAACACCTCTAGAGAAAGCAAAACAGTTGCACTTAACATTCAATATTTACACGACTGATTTATCCACTCGTGGTCACAAATTCCTAAATGATGCACTGGCCTCGCTTGAATGTGTATGTTACCGGCAATCTGTATAATGCAGGTATTCTATACAATACCTAGACAATGTTTAGAACGCCTGGGGCGTCCGGGCAATGTATGAAAATTATGAATATTATTTTCCACTACATACTTTACCTAGGTAATGAATATAATAGGCTGTTGCACCGCCAATTTGTAAAATAAATAGATCTTGGTCTATATTTATCAATGTTAATACCCTACAACATGACGAGCGAATGAAACATGTACTATTACTTCAAACCAACTTTATTAAAATTAACAATTAGGGTGCTCCTTAAAATATTTTTTATGAAAAGGGTACCTAAATGTGTCTATTACTACAGTAAAATCTCAACAAAATTAACGTGCACTTAAAAATCTAACCTAACCATTGTCGCCTGCAGCCCGCACGTCCCCTCCTTCCTTGCTCTCGTCTTCTACATCCATTACCGGCTGCATATTCAGTATTGTATAGAATACCTAGGCAAAGTATAAAATAAATAATATTTCATACATTACCTACACATTTTAAGTATGCTATACGTTACCTAGATATTTTATAGAATATCAGATTATACAGATTACCAGTAACATGTATACCAAATGCAACAAGAATCGTTCCGGCTAAGTTGCGCTCAGGCACTAACATCTTATGCAAATATGTTCTCCGTTAACCTAATGACATAGTTGGCCCACTAACTCCGAATCTTGGCTTCAAGCATGGCTCTTACATTACGGTATATTATTATTGCGGTTTGCACAACGGATAAAAATGGGACGATGTCCGGGTCAAAGTCACCGGTGGGAAAGACTGAGGAGGTGGAACTAAACATGAAATATTATGTCATTATGAAGATAAATGTCTTGACTTAAAAGAATGACATTGTGATTTATGAATTTAGTTTGCTGTGTATGTTAAATAAGGTTATAGAATTTTTAATGATACGTAATTTTATTGCGAGTATTAATAGTTACTTTGTACTAAGATATAGTACAATAACAATATTTTTTAGGGCATTTTGCGAATGCCCATCTGGCTAGCTACCACCCTCAACTAGAAAATGGTCACCAAGTAATAGGTAGTCACCAAGCACCTAACGGTGTGTTCTGGTAGCTGTCTGGTAGCTGAGACAGTAATTATAGGTTAGCCTGAACAAAAACTTCATCACTTACCATCAGTTGAGACAGTGGTCAAAGGCTAATGGGCATAAAAATATAAAAATAAATTTATAAATATTATACAATAATAGATTGTATAACAAGAGAATAATATAACCGAATAATATTGATAACACAATTAGAATCCTAAACGCAGCGAAAGATGTAAAAACGACGTTAAAAAAAATGTGACCGAGTGATACACTTTACTTTTCATCCTTCTTTAGAAGTAAAAAGTAATGAAATTGTATTACTTATATAGGGGACAATTGTATTACCTACTACGAATGTACCTACAAATATTACTTCTGTTCTACGTGGGTTAATATAATACTTCAATATCTGAGGGACTCTTTTTAAAAATTTATTACACTGTGAATAATCGGTGCGAATAGTACAGAATAATAATGTTGTAATCGCAGTATTCTTACGTTTAAATTTGTTTTTGTTTCTTACACAGCAAGCGCACCGCCCTTCTTACCTGTCATTATTTTTTTTAACATACAATACCTTAGTTCGATTTCATAGTTCGCAGAGCATCAAGGAACATTATGCATAACTCATTAGTGCTCTTTATGAAAGCCTGGTGGAAAAAAGATATCTGCGAATACAACATAATTTTTCAAATAGGTGAGATGAATTCAGTAGACGTATGAGGGCATAAAACAAGTAATTTTATGCGAGAAATAAAACAGCCTGAGCCAAAGATGAGAGTTGATATTTAAGTCAAGGCTAAAATGGATTTTATATACGAGTCTTATATACGATACACTCGGATTTTCACTTCGATTGCATGGAAATTAAACAATGACATTATATGTATTTATCTTTAATCAATCTTTCATTAAAATAAACTCATATTTGAACAATGTTAAATTTTGAGTATTATTGTTTAGAATATAAAACTACCTGGGTCTTTAATGATACTCCTGATTTCTAATTATTAATCATTTTTGTAATCATTATCAAACTTCTTACACACAATATATAAAAAAACTAAACTTATTTGAACAATTTGAAAGTAGTATTGGAATACAAAATGTTTTGCCCCGGGCGGGAATTGATCAAATGATTGAATCAATTCCCGCCCGGGGCAAAACATTTTGTATTCCATTAATTTGTAAATTTATGATTTTCGCTTAGTACGCGGTAGTGCTTGTAATCATAATATATAGTAATATTTTGTTCTTCGAAAGCGTTATTTTGGATTCAGAACGAAAAATTCTGAAGTAACGCAGAATTCTGAGCGTAGTGACAAATTCAATATACACAAAATCCTTTGGCTCCGACTACATAGATGTGATTCAAGAAAAACCTACTCGATATTCATATGAATAGACTGTATAATAATCATTATCATTATTCATTTAGATAATTTACCGTTTAACCCAATTTTTCAGAAGCATAAACGCGGATCAATCACAAGAGAGAAACTCAAACTCCCATATGAAGCAAATTTAAATTTACCTCCCGCTGTCCGCTAACGACAATTAACCTTTTTCGAATAGGTGTGTAGGTATATATTATTATTATTATTAAATTTCACAGCATGAAAGTATTTGTAACAGACGAATAATTTTATGTTGATGCTGACTGAGAGAGATTAAATACAAACTTACGTCTTCATAATATCTATTCAGATACGAGGACGTATATTTTAACTTTGTAGATATTTTATACTTTGACATTCTATGTTGAAAAAAATATTTCATTGGAGATAGATACGAAAAATAAAAAGACTTAAATAAATCTTGTATGATTAATGGCCCTGTCACTAAATCTGTAGCGGAACAGAGTGTAAATGATGTAAAAAATGAAAATGAGCAAAACATCATCAAGCAACCCGATCTTGGATTTAATATGCAAGGTCAAGAGGAAATTGGTCACACGACGAATGACGGTCAAGTCGTGCCGAGTGAAAAATGTGCCGGTTGTACGACCGAGTATTTATAACAAAAACTGCGCGACAGTAACAGGCCGTTGTCTACGCTATTTTTGTTTTCACCAATGTCAAAAACAATTTTGAACACGCATCTGACTGATTTGACTTTGATAGTTCCGTTTAAAATTAAAACTACGCGTTCATTGACGAAAGTCTTTATGATCCTTTCATTGTACATGAATCATCTTTATTAGCGCATTCGTTTATTCGTTGTAACAGATTCGTTAGCTTTGATGAAATTGCAGAATTCAAGTAGTGACGTGATGTGGTTAGAGAGATGCGTCAATGGAATTTTCTATAAATATCTCAGGAAAGCCCTGAAGAGGGCGTTGCTGGAAATGCGCGGATCCTCTTGGCAGCGACACGACAACACGATGTCGCCGAAATAGTTGACATTGTCGCTTAGTTTGGCTGGCAACTATTTCCGCGTAAACTACATTTGAAAACAAAGTTTAACTGAGTGTAAAATACAAATTGATGCGTTTAGTGCACGTAAGTAATACTTAGTTTTTCTTCATAATATATAAATTTATTTGTAACTACAGATTAATTTCATTCACAATAAATATTCAGATTTTATGCTGCTCCCAATGTACCACAAAAACCCTTGTGCTAGTATTTTCGTTTTAAGCGTAACTAGATGAGTTGGATCACTTTCTAATAAAATGATATTTATTGACAGTCGAGTCGAGTCCAACCTTTTTCACAGCTTCAATCAATACTTTGTGATTTCATTTGTTCGTGTATAAAAGTGTGTCGATGCATTCTGTAATTGTATCCTGATCTTCTAAGATGTTTAACCTCTAAACATCGAACTTGTGAGGTAGATGTGGTATTAGATTTATGTGTAACAGGTGTGCGGATTCTCACAGCCGATATTAAGTAAATTAAAAAATAGTATTTACTGCTTAACGACATAGGTAATAATTTAGCAGTAAAAGATCAACGACACATCAATATTATTTCGTGTTCACAAATTGATCATAATATTAGAGTACTACCAACTCTCGAGTGTTACTCATCAATTATCACGAGTGTCAAGAATGTTGGCTGACAGTCAAATACATCACGCGACAATACCTTATCAGGTGACGGGTAAACAGTGGTCGTATTATATCGATCAATGAATGATAGGATTCAAAAAACATTGTAATGAATGATGTCCGTACATTTCAATAATGCAAATGTATTTATGTTTCGTGATTTGGATGGTTACATTGTGTTTATTGGCAATTTAATGGAAGACGGTAGTCGGGCTTATAAGATTAATAATAAAACATTTAATAGCAATGCTATGTTATGCGGGTTACTAATGCATTCAAAAGTAATTTAAAAAATATATCGAGACAAAGGGAGAAGTAGAGTTTATTAAATACGTTATCTCTAATATAAGAAACTAATTTTAGCTTTCCTGACATTACCGTCTCTGTAAATTCTCGTTTAATGACAATATAGCCGTTCGAGAACTAGTTGAAAAAATTAAATTTTGTAATTTAATAATTGATATTTATTTATTCTCCTCTCCATCTCAATTTGTTTTTATATGTATATCATACAATAATATCACATATTATATATATCTGCAAGTTCAGATATTTTTATCCATAGATTCCACATGTGTTAAGTAAAAAAGTATATAGTATAATACAAAAGTTAGTATATTTTGTATTACTTTTTGTAGTTTTATTCTTAGTAAGTTGGTAGCCAGTCAGATCCTGTAGGTATACGGGTACCGTAGTAGTTCTTAAACACTATGCATCTTACACCTTGACCCCCGGTCAGCAACGTTTGCTGCGGTCATCATCATTCATCCTCTTCCTATCTCACTTAAACTTTATAAGTAAAAGTTTTGGATTCAGTTTTATAAACGGGAGGACTCACATTTCTTGATAATTCTCGTTGATTGGAATTATTGGGACATGATTAGTATGTTACTGCACATAACAAAAAGTATCATTCAATGGCATCTTTTACGCCTTTATATGTTAACTGGAGAAGAAGTTAGTACTTTTAACTTGATTGTAGTGAAGGGTACAAGGTGTTAAGATGGTTTGGACATGTAGAGAGAATGAATGAGATGAGAATGACTAAACAGGTATATACGTGCGTGGGACAAGTGAACGGAAGTATTGGAAGAGGAAGACCTGGGCGAAATCAGATTGAAGACGTTCTGACAAAAAGGCCAGGTCAGGAGTATCCTAAAACGACGCTCATGTATGAAAGGAATCTGTGGAAATCAATGGACTCTGCCTACCCCAACGGGAAAGAGGCATGATTTTTATGTATGTAGTGAATGGGTTGGTTCTAAACAATCGCACCGAGCATAAAATCAAAGTTACATATCTTGTACATGTTTTGAAGTATTGGAAGGGGAAGACCTAGGCGAATTCAGATTGAAGACGATCTGACAAAAAGGCCAGGTCAGGAGTACCCTAAAACGACGCTTATGTATGAAAGGAATCTGTGGAAATCTGTGGACTCTGCCTACCCCAACGGGAAAGAGGCATGATTTTTATGTATGTAGTGAAGGGTTGGCTCTAAACAATCGCACCGGGCATAAAATCAAAGTTACATATTTGGCCAAGTGTTTAGTTATACAATATTTTCATTTTATAAATTGCATGATGATAAATTCTCATCAGATATGTTGGTCGTCTCATTGCTGCCTGAATAACCTACAGTGAAGATATTTACAGAACCTCAATTGAACGTAAATTCATAGCATCGCGTACTTCACTGAAGCGTGTTCTGTGTTTGTTCAAATTCAAACATCTAATCGAATCTGTTTCACTGTGTTATGATCAAAAGCACTATCTTCATAATATAAGCTTATTTTACATAAATAAGTCTGAATATAGACCGTTGTCTTGTGTATAGTTTGTAAATTTTGAATTTACTGTCTACAACTCTCTTACATTTCGTTCCCAATTGTTTTGAACATCTTCAATATGTACAAGTAGTTTGAAAAAAAAACAGAAGATATAAGTCTAGGATTAAAAATATGTGATTTTGTGATAATATCAGATATTACCGTATCATATCTAATAATAAATTTAGAAAGAGACATACAGATTTAGAAAAAAAAACACGAATTATAATTTTTTTTAAATTATTATTTTCTTCAAATCGTTTCCTTATGCCCTTATTGTTAACAAACAAGAATTTCCAAGGACGATAGGTCAGGAGAGCGAACGCCTTACATCTTAAGATCGCTTCATCGCTTACCGTTAGATGAGATATTGGTCAAAGGTACCTATCATCTATAAAAAAATCCTACCCCCGTTTTTATGGACTACTTGTAAACATCTTACAACCAAACACGTGTTTTGTTGTTTATTAATGTGGCGTAAATAACAGAGATAGGCTCCCAGGAGAACTTGTAATAGGTCGCTTTCATCATTTTTTTTTTAGATGAATCGAAGGGAAAGGAAATGCTAGGAAATGCCTGCAACTTTATTAATTTAGTACGTACCTAACGCTACATTCTAACGAACAGGGTCTTATTCGTCGAAGTTTCGAACTTCGGGTCCGAAAGAAAGGTATCCGCAAAACACGTATTGGCTCACTTTTGTTTAACTTCGTTCGTAGCATAGACTAGCAAGCATTTGCCTGTATAGATTCTGAATAAGAAATTTTTTAAATCGGATTTGTTTGGTTTGTACATTTTCAAAATATGAAATTATAATTTATTCATAGATAAGTAGTCAAAGTCGAGTTTTAAATATGTAGAAAGAACACATATACTAATGAGATATAAATACCTATGGAGAACAAAGAAATTAACGTAAATTTTAAATATGAGTATCTAACTTCTAGAACAGTAGCGACACCTCTCGCTGATCCATAACTACATTGGACTCTCAATCTTACCATGTGAAAATGTTCTCTAATTTCTCTCTGTTAAGATTTAAAACGAAACTTCGTTGCATTGTAGTAGCAGCCCTGTTTTCCTTAGTAGAACTTGTTTATAATCTTATATCCAGAGACTTTTGGTAAAACCACATTTATCAAATCTCGAAAATCATAAAAAGACAAGTTGGTCGGTAACATAAATAATTTGATCACATGATGTTTACATTCTTTGTAAGCGATCTCAGACATACGACAGCATTTCATAGCCTGTTTACATTAGACGCTTGTGAAATCATCTCACAATAGAATTTCTCAATATATTCGATTCATTCGCATTGGTCGGTCGGTTGCTTTGCCAAAAATCTAGAAAAATGTCACGAGTAAAACAATTATATTTTTCTTATGTCATCTATTGTAACCGGTCATTGGTTTATAATTTTAGTTTGTCACTATGTGTTGTCTACGTACGCGTTCCGTCATCAATGTCACCAGCACACTTAATATTGATTTATGGTTTATTTTACAAAGGTGTTCAAAAGCCATCTGTTTTATTTTTCGCCATCACAACAAATTGCTTGCTGTTTATTTCTGTTCATATTTTATAGCGGCACAATGCTTCAGTGCCCATTAATAATGTTTTACGGTAAACAAACTTTAGTACTTGGAGCTTGGAGTGCTGTTAATGTGTGTGGAATTTATCATCCCATGGTTATGTATATTAGATTCTTGTAAAGTAAGATCATAATCATTATCATCTTCCTACCTTTATCTTGGGCCTTTAGGTATTGGCAGAGCATTATGTTGATACGGTGAGTATTTGCATACCTTAAGCGGACATATAAAATCTATATCAAAATACTTTTTAGTGTGTTCTAGCAGCTGAGTAGCCTGCAATATCTTCAACATTATCACTAACCAGCTGGAATGATAGTGGTCGGTCAAATGCTAGCCAAACAGCAATAAAAAACCACTTATTATGTATAGTCAGTACAGTATGTTTTCTCTAACAACACAAAAAACTATTACATTACATAGATAGTCACTTTGTTTTCATTTTTATAATCAGCTGCCTCTGCTTTATAGAGCCATCTTTGGTAATGCCTTAGATATGGTAATATACCATATCTAAGGCATCAAACATTTTCGGTTATTAAAAATATCCATTTTGTTATTCAAAATATTATGTTGTTTATAAGGAATAACACAAAAGTGAAAACAAAAGTATAATGGATCCTGTATTATGATGTTTACTTCAACAGTATCATTGTAAATAACCAATATTGCGAAGCGTATTTACTTCAACACTATGGGATCTTTATAAAGTTAATGTGTTTATTTTTAATGCCTAAGTACATTTTAGAAAAAAATATTTTTTTATAAGTATACGGTTACAAGAACATGCCGTCTAAGTGGTTTAAGTACAAATTTCTAGTAAAAGGTTAACGTTTCAACAAAATTCTAATAAAAAAGTAACTTTTGACATGAATTTTACGTTTCTTCTTTCTAAATATTACTAATAAGTATGTAATATCGGATAACACTTGATATTTTTTTATTTGTTATTATTATAAATTTTGTAATTTCTAATAAAGTATATCATTTAAGCTATTATAAGACCTAAGAAATCTACAAATGAATAAATCTTATCAACATTTATTCATGAGTTACAGTTGTTTAGTTTTAAACATAAACGTTGTTATTGATAATTTCAAGTAGAATAAAGCGTGTTAAATCTTATAAGAAAACGTGTGTTCATTACGTAAATGTGCTTTAATTTGTAATGAATTTAACATCTTGGGTAACAATAAATTATTATAATTGAAATCATCTAGAATAAACCAGTCTATTTCTATTACTGCAAGGTATCTCAATAGTCAGACTAAACGAACCGAGTACAAATACCGCGGATCTCTTGCCAAATGACGATGCATGAGTAACCAGAAACAATGTGACGGCCTTTAAAATGATTGTATTTAATGCAATAGATTACGTGCAAGGCAAAATGTTTCAAATAAAGGGCGTTACCCTCTTCAAAGCTTCTTCTCGAGTGCATTGACAATTGTTATCTTGAGTATCCTTTCGTTAAGATTGTTGTTGTTTAACAAATACTAAAATTAAAGTACCTCAGCTTCAATGAAGTGTTTATTCACCGATAGATTCTTATAGAAGCGCCATATGACGATATAGTTTCAGGAAATACGCATTTATAAATTTTTATCAATAGTGCCTCCTGATTATTGAATTGATATGTGACTGGAGTTTGTCTCGAAAATAACAACTTTGTAAAAATATCCATTAGTGAGTTGGTATAATACTTTGCTCCATAAAAGAATCGATAGATTCAAAATTAATTATCATGTTTTAATTACTCACTCTGAGCACATCAGATTGTTCGTTGATCATTATCGGAGGTCGAATCGGAGACACTCCGATGCAGCAATCACAACACGCCATTGTTATTAATTTTAATCACACCACAAGTCACTAAAATCACCGTTACTTTTAAATTCTAGTAAAATGTTGCGCAACCATCGCCATTTGGTAGCGACATTTAATTATTATTCACAGTATTGAGTCCCTGATCCACGTTATAGTTCAGCTATTTGGTCTTGAATAAGACAGTTTTGGCTAAGTTTTGAAGTTCTTCGTCACTTTCGTTGGAGAGATTTGTATACTGACAGGAGAGCTACGAGCAGGGCAGCCCGTGGTATAATGAGTTAAAAATATCGCTCAAAGATGCGCTCTGCCAACTCTAGATCGTCGGCAGTTCGGGGATTAGGACATCTCGAACTTTGATACAGCAATAAAAAATAATTCCCTTTCAACGTTTATAGACAGATCGTAGGCGAGCTTAATTTGAAAAACGACATTTCAAACAGATTTTTCATTCCATCAATATTAGCTGTGAAACCAGACGTTTTATAGTATCTTTCTTATGAGAACATATAGGATCGCAGGTGTCTCATATCTGATGTATTAAAGAGTAATAGAAACTAAGTAATGGTAATAGAAAAACGACATATAAACTCATCAGATATTTCATTCCATCAATATTAGCTGTGAAGTCAGATGTTTTGTAGTGTCTTTTTTTTGTGAGAATATAGGATCGCAGGTGTTTCATATCTGATGCATTAAAAATTATAGGTAAATGAGCCGTATCGTTCATTGACTCCGTCTATTGCTCCGTCAAAAACAAAGACAAATATTGTTATCGGTTATGAATATAATCCAAATATCTATAGATTGGAGGAATATTTCCTTAGCGACCAATAATTATGAATACGTCCGTATAGTAATTTTAAATGATAGTTTATTAATTTGTGTTTGAATATTATGATAGATAACTAACAAGAGATAATTTCACGATGGCATAATGGACCAAGCAAATCGAATTCCCTTTATGGCATGTTGGATTTGAGTTTATTTGTGTGATTGTATTTTAAATGTATGTATATTTATGTTTGTCCGACGACAACATTATATTGCTGGTGTAATCTTCGTGTTCTTTGGTAAGAGGTAACTTCTTAACTAATTTTTATATGACGAGAATTTCTGAAGCGGTTACGGGTTAGCGATATACCTGCAAGGTCCTAAATAAGCATTAGAATTGTAAAAATATAGTAGAATAAACCTTGCTTATTCTTCTATATTTTTTCTCAATACCAACGCGTTTTTGTTCATCAAATGACTTAATTTGTTCATTTTACTGCAATTTTGTTTATTGTTTGACCTCTTAGGTCAAAATTATTAGAATTTAATACTATATGAGCTTTTAGTTTGCGGTGATTTACTAGGATATTAATTTGGTTACGCGACACCTATGGTAAATGAAAAATATGCATGTACAACAGCGGTTATCTATTTATTCTTCGAAGACAAGGCCTTTCAATGATTTCATTGTCGTCGCTGAACAACAGGTGAGATAAAGGTCACACGTCATCCTGTTAGGGGAAAACAAGTGTATAAAAATACATTCAAATAGAGGTAATGATGTAGATTATACGTACGGCCACTATATTATCATTGGCATTCGTTAAACCGCCATTTAGCATAATGTTAAATGCATGTCAATTTCCCACCATTACCCAGTAGACTTGTCTACTTACAATGATGCGGGAAAAGCTTTACGGGTAATTTCAACTGTGTTTGTGTCAGTCCTGATAAAAGCTTGCATTTTAACTGCGATAGCATATATTTTCTTTAACTCCCTACTATGAATACATGAAGTACATAAATATTGTATTAATTTTATATAGAAGACAGTTGCGTTACTGATATTAACCAGGAAAAGTATGGAAAATGTATCATCATCAACAACAAACATAACCTACACCGTTAGAAGAAGGCTATTAGGTCCCCCTAATGGGGTAAGCAGGTAGTAGATGGGAGTGTTTCAGAAGGCACTACCTTGTGGTATTTTTTCTTTTGTTGCCACTTACGACACTCACAGGAAGTTAATGTGGAGTAATCTCGGCATCCCACGGAAAAGAATATTCCTCACATTAAATCTAGATTATCACTGTACTATGTCGCTTTTACGTAGATGTCAGGAGTCAACTAAGAGGATAGTGTGCTTAATGCTAATAGCAAGCTGCCCTATCTTGCCATCACACACGACACTTAAAGCTTAATGCTGCTGCACATCAGGTGTACCATAAAGTTGTGGTTATAAATTCTGACAATGAAAACAACACAAGGAGGGTAAATTACAGAGGTCAAATAACCTAAGGCCAAAACTTCATACGTTCTTCTGTTATTATCGTTTGTGTTAAACCTGATTAGAGAAAACTTATTGTATATTGGGTGAGGTAAGGTTAGTTTGAGACACTTAAAAATGCAGATCTAACTCACCGGTTCCAACAGACTCTGCTCATGGAGTGTGACAAGTGGCTTCTCCGGCTTCGGTCGTGTGCTCAGGTAGAAAGCTGATGCCGCAGCGACTCCTGTCAAAGCCAGGGCCCCCGCTGATCCACCAACCATCCATAGGTACTGGTCTATTTCACTCACTGTAAAGTAAAATGATAAATTTTAATTATATTGCTATGTATGAAGGGATGACAATGACATGACAAGCATACAGAAACAAACCACTGCCGCAATGACAAATTCCATCGACATTATTAGTATTTTCACTTAAGGGATAAAGTCCGTAAATAATAATTAATAAAGAATATGCGCGGGCTCTAATTCTGAAAAACGTGGTGATACAGGGTATGTGTTTTGTGTCGTGACTACAAATCCAAACCCAATAGTATGGGAAGCAAGCAAAGCAAGACAAAGAAAGAGGGTAGACAAATATGTCCGCTATTCAGGTCGTTTCGCGATGATGGCGCTTGCAAGAGCATTGAAATATTGGGAGTTCGTTTAAAATAAACATACCGGACTTTATTCTTTAAGTGAAACTAATAAATATTATAGAAATTGTTCAGTGCTTTTTGCGACTCAATATTTCTAAAAAATCTTATACTATACTCGTATAAGTTTTTTTTTATATTGACTTACTAGTTTGATAACAAGAATATGCTTAGTTTATTAGGTAGATATACAAACAGAAATATTAATTTTATCGGCATGGTATTTAAGCACAACTAGAAATAGTCTGAATTTTTATTACTTTTCTGTTGAGCCCACTAATCCTAATTATACTCCGCAGACAAATTTGACATAACACTTGAACTAAGGCAATATTATTAAATATTTTTATTGCATTTAGGTGTGAACTTAAAGGTAATGTGTCAAAATTATTATTACGTAAATTCCCCAACACTATCAAACATTAAAAGCCATTAAAGAGATTGAAAGCAAGTAAGTGCCATTAATCTTTCTGCAAAAAGAAATACCAGAAGAGATGTTTTAGCTTCATACGAAAAATTTACCGACAGCTGGGAATGATGCTTCTTTTAACCCACCCCAAAAATTAAAAGAATCATTCAATATTGAGGATTGAGATGATTGCCAATATTTTTAAGAGTTATAAGATGGGTATTAAATACTTCAATTAGGTGTGAAAAATAACACCATTGTAAGCTAAGAAAGCTTTGAGACCTTTGAAATTGATTATAATAATCTAAAATGCCGAAAATCAAAATATCACACAATACCTACATTTTTTAAAAATCTTATAACAAAGAGGCAGGTTATAAGCAATTCTTGATTAGCTTGAACAACATCTTCGACCGCATCATCACTTACCATCAGGTGAGATAGTGGTCATATGCTAGCCTATCAGATATAAATAAAAGTATTTTCATAATAATAATTTGTAATAAGTGATCTTCCTTGTCAATCGTGGTTGATAATGAAGATTGTAGAATTATCAAATTGAAGTACTTTATAATTATTCTTGCAAAATTATCCAAAGGAACAATCTACTTTTACAACGTGTAAGTTCCGTTAAACTAGAAAAAAATTATGACTAGTTTAGATTCCTTTAACACTGTTTGACATACAAAATATTAAGACTAAATGTCCCCATTTTCATGATTTGATCAGCTAGTGCCTGAATTGCCAGATTTTCTTTCATATCTCTTCAGCTTAGTTTAAATGTACCTTATTATATAATAAATATATGTGTGGCCCTGATAAAAAATCTTTATAACTTTCTTTCCTATACGCTATCGACAAAAGTGTTTACTTTTAATAATCTTATTTGCCCCCGACAATTATTTTTTCAATATACTTCAGTTATTAGATCGCCTTGTTGGCGTATTTATTGCTTTGTTTTAGAATTCCGCACACTTGAATCGGAACGGGTCTAATATCTACTATCACTCACGTATCCATCTGCCACAGCATAGGAAAATTTTGTGCTGTGGCACAGGCGTACAAAATTGCAAACGAGAGCAATAAATCACCCAACAAGGAGTTACACAGACGGTACTAACGTCTGGGACAAATCAAGAACACAGCGCAGTCTAATCTTCTCGCTTTCACAATAACATACTTACAGTTTTCGTACCTTCACTCTAGGAAATGTCAATAAGACAACTTTCATGCAACACTGCTACTACTTATCAAGCTAGGCAGTTCCTGAACTATAAAGCGCCAGCGCAGGCGCAGGCCAGTTTAGAAAGTGGAAACTGCGGAGCATGCGCAGTTAGACATTAGCGCATAGATTTCTCGGGAATCTCTCGCGCTTTCCATTGACATACTTTGACTCACAACGTAATGCGTCACATCCATAAATGGCATATTATGTCGTAACACGTGTTTATTTTTAAAATAAAACTATGCCTGCGAATTATTACGTGAAATGTAAACACAAGTAACATATATGGAAGTTATTTGAACGTGTAACTTTAAATAAATAAACGATGCACACAAAACAGCAGTTTATTTAGTTTACTTTGTGAACAAAAGGCAATAGAGAAAAGCTATGAGGCTTTTAATTTCTGTCTGTGTATCTAGTGGCATCGTAGCTCCCAAACGGCTGAACTAATTTCGATGCTGTTTTCGAAATCAGTTTAGCCGAAATCGGCAATAATTCTATAGTTTTTATTCATGTTCGACAAAAATCTCATCAACCGTTTTTATGGAATTAAGGTAAGATAGCACGCGCACCGTGTAACCCGATCGGTGAATATCATAGCTAGGTGTTTGAACTGAAATCAGGCAATGATACAATGATGATACATTTTTTAAACCTCAGCTATTTTTTATACAGTTTCAAATTACATTTTGTTTATACGGTAGAATTAACCAGTCTACATTCACGCCTAATAGTTTATATGTTTCGTAATTTACACAATATGGTTACGCCGATTATGCCACGAAGGGCGCCAAGGGCATGCCTCTCAACAAAATTAGGCACAGGGTTAAACAAATCGCAAAAGTCAATGTTGTAATATACATTTTGATCGTTAGAAGGGCTCCATAGAATTTGAAGGCGACGTTTAAGGTTATGCCGACCTCGATACCTTGGCGGAGGTACTGTGGTTGATTTCAAAAGTTAGAACCTTGGTGATCTAATTTCCCCTCATTGTGCATTCATAAGGCGTAACAAGCATGACGGCCCTTGAAGGGCCTCTCGGTCTTTCAATAGAAACTTTTTTATAAGCTTTGAATGTACTCATCTATAAACCATGCCATCGCTTATAGCCAGGCTGGTAATGAATGATTTTATGGAATACTCTAGACGTGCAGGGATAATCTAGTGATTATCCCTGCACGTCTAGAACCAGTTTCATCTAGATGAGTTTTTATTTAGATTTCATCTAAACACTAACGTTTTATGTAAATGCATATAACCAGTAAACCAGTTTTTTCATGCATGCAGAGAAAACTCATCTAGATGAAACTGGTTCCGATGATCATGTTTCATCACATTCTAACTTGACATTAACAGAACCACTTTAATGTTCTCTGGCCAATTACACTTGCTAGGGCAAAATTCTGAACAATTTTGTCCTAGCAAGTGTATCGTATTACCCAGCTACATGTCCTCGGAACAGTTGATATTTTGTAAAATAAAAATACAGATAATCGTAAATTGTTGTCACTGGAAACTTACAGCTGCTGCATTGATTCCACCAAATCGTCTTCTCCTGTGTTTCTTCAGTCTTTTTCTTTTCAGTCTTCTTTAATTTCTTCTGTATTTTTTGATATTTTTCCTTAACACTAAACTCAGTCTTGCCTGCCGCTGCACCATTCACTTTGTCCTTTTTCATGGCGAAACCAAACTTTCCACTGCCCATTTTGTTGTTTCGTGTTTACTGATAGTTCATAATATCATCTTCATAAATGCCTAGGCCATCGCAATCGACGCCTGGTGTAACTTAAATGTTAAAAATATTTTAAGTACTAGTTCGCCGCTTGGATATTCGATATCGTATTATTTTGTTGCGAAATGAATCGGAATCCATAAAACTAAGAGCTTTTATAGAGTTATCTGGAGAAGTCTTTGGCCTTGTGGGGTTCGTTAACACTAACCAGATATCTGAAACGTAATCTGGCGGCTGATTATGACGTACCCTTATCTATTTTATAAGTCGTATTCACTGAACTGATTATGATAAAATTAGTTACTTTAAGGAATTCATTAAATAATGCGTATAAAATTAACAACTGCATACTCTTTCATGACCATTGATTTTTTGATATTGAACTTTGAAATAAATTATTAGTAAGTATTTCTGCATTAGTCATACTCTCTTCGATTAAGTGTTAAAATTTGTATTTATTAGTTATTTATATTATAAAGCTATACCATAAATATGATTTCACTGGCTGCATAACATAAATAATGGAAAGGTTAAACGTTTTTTATTGGTAATGAAATACTTTGATATACCTATTAAACTAAACTTATTTTTTTATACTTTGTATACACCTAAACGGTTTATTCAGTCAAAACCCCATCAAAATCGATTAAAAAAAATCAGATAAACTATAGATAATATATCTATGAAATCGATTAAACTTAGCAATTGAGACCAATTATAAACACGGAAGAAACCGTTCATAGGCTAAGATCCTTGTAGTGCAATTCCAAGACAATTGCCTGACAGATAAACAAAGACAACTACTTACACAAACAGGCAACATTGTAAACTAAAAACATAAACTAAGGATGGAAATTTCAAATCACGTTAAAAAATATCTACTACTAGCTTCCGGCCGCGGCTTTGCCCGCGCGTATGTCGGTTATCGCGCAAAATTTACGAGGTTGAATAAAAACTATCCTTCTGCGGATCCCAAACTATTTACATACAAAATTTCATCCAAATCGGTGTATTAGTTTTTAAGTTCATTCGTTACATAAATAAATACAAATCTTTCCTCTTTATAATATTAGTGTACTTAGATGTAGATTTCTCAGCGTGCGTGTCGATTAGACGCAACTTGTATGCGTATCATATTGAAGGACCAAATAGTTAACTGGCCTTTTTTGTATCCGGACCCAACCACGTGTTTGACTGTTTATCTGTATGTATTTAAGTTTTATTTTTATTATCTTTATGAATTTAAATTTTATTTTACTGGCATTATTGCGATGCAGAACCCTGATGAAGATCAGACTCACGCTTTGCCGTTTTTATTTTATGTTTGAGGGACTGTACGGCAGATAATACTAAAATAGTATAGTTGTAACCACCCGGCTTAAGATTAGTTGGTTCTAACTAGCCATAAAAGTCTTAATCGCATTATGAATATGTACCCACTTATGGCTTCATCAAGTGATAATTTAAATGTCCAATAGTTTTGTTTGTAACACGATGTGTAGGCAGTTGATTTTATGTTTTTTTTTATGCCAGATAGGTTAGCCTTTGACAACTATCTCACCTGATTGTAAGTGATGATGTGGTCGAAGATGTTGTTCAGGCTAACCTAGAATTACTGGCTCTCAAGGACAGCTGCCGGAACACACCGTTAAGGGCTTGGCGGCAGATTTTCAACTTGAGGGTGGTAGCTAGCTCGGCGGGCATTCGCAAAATGACCTACCACCATGCTATAACGACTGCCATCCTAAGACAACAACCGGGACCGACAGTTTAACGCGCCATGCGAAGCACGAAAGCGCTCAGTAGTAATGTCACCTGCGGTCACCCATCCAAGTCATGACCGAGGCGGACATTGCTTAACTTTGCGAACAACTAAGCAAACTTCACTACGAGCGCTTCAAAGTAGTAGTAGCGCTTAAGTTATGTTTTTTCTGTATTAAACACCCCTTTTGTAATTTACTGAAATTTATTTTAGTTTGTTCCTACACTAAAATAATATTTATAAATATAAACCTACTATGTGCCTGACACAGTATTAACTAGAATTTGTCGATGTCAGTGCCACGGTTAATTAAATCCTAAGAGCTTCATTAGGTATACCTTCATCATAATAAATGGTTCCAACTTCCACAGGCACTCAAGTCAAGTCCTATATATTTTCAGTTACTTAGGACAAGATCGATTATGCCATTCACAAGAATAACGCTCGACATATGCAATATTTGCAATCATTGGGTTGTCGAGATACCTATACTTTTCCAATCGTTTTTAAGGCCCATTCAATAAAGAAATATGCATGCATGCTCATATATATAAAAGCATTATTTGCTACTTTGGAAACTTTTTCGTTATTTTTTAAATCGTCTAAAAATATTTACACTCCCGATATGCTTTTATAGCCAATGACTCCGTGGATAAGTCAGGAGGCGTCAGAATTTCAGACTACTATAAATTATATATACATGCATAGAAGAACATAAATAACGAACGAGGACCCTTTAAAAACTATGTTTATTTAAATTGGTGCTACGATTACCTCGAATGATATAATTGGGAAAGATTATTGCCCAGAGCTGATTATAGGGAAGATTTAATGGCTTCGGTGTGATGTGTGAAGGGAACGGGTTATTATCTACAATAAATATTTACCGATCCGCCTTTATGGACTTTTAATTTTAAAACAAGAAGCGCGTGCTTGGATTGTTGGCTATCTAGTTAAGTGATGAAACTGATGAACATCTTATTGTGTAAGAATTTTATTGCTGTTTTCTTACGCGAGATCAGTTTATGTGGCATTTATAAATGGTATTGCGATATAGGTACCCAAATTAAAGTCAGTTGGTAGTTCTAATATGTCGGTATTTAAAGTGCCAATTGATGTACCTACATCAAAGGCCTTCCGGTTAGTGCTCTCAATTCTCGTACAATAAATAATCCTTACATTCACAGCGATGCTAATCTTCTAACTGAATGCGAAACTCTGTTTTGACCTAATAACTCGTAAGTATCTATTACAGTTGAAGCGACTAACATTAGAACTTTTGCTAAGTTAAGTATTATAAACGTCACTTTCATGTCATCCAGCATAGGCTTACGTTTTTATAACGATATGGTACCGAATCGCTGAGCTAGTTAGAAGCAGCCTGTGGGTGGTACAAACCAAGTTTTAGGTACAAAACGAGCGTTATTAATGGCCCTGTTGAATTCGTACAACCTCTGGGTAATAATTCATAAACAGAAACTGAACTAGGACTAGCAATAGAAACTGCTTTAGCGATTGTTTATTTACAAAATTCGTCATAGTTTTACGATATTGTGGATTTGGTAACATGAACGTAAGTTATGGAAACAATTCAGGTCGCATATGTTTTGAATAATTAATCACAACACAGACGTGACATGTTTGGGTCAACAAGCATATATTAATAATTTGCTTACGAATTCACTAATCAAAATTTTACTTAGGCCTACAGTAAAATTTTGATTTTAGGTAATCATTGCTTGAATCTATCAAATTGCGGTTAATTTAATAATTACCAATAAGTAGATACCTCTAAACGTGATCCTGAACATTACTGCCCTCGTTTGTTTGTCACTTATCTTTTGGGCATATAATGTTGTATTCAATACTTAGAAACCAGTTCCAGCTGGTAGTCATTGTCATGTATTTATTAAAACCATCAAACTTAGCAAATTTGTTAAGCTGGATAGGTAAGCGCTATGATCTAGCAATAAGAGACAACATCCTTAATAAGTAAGAAAAAATTGAACTTTTAAGAACTAATACAGATTTTGTTAGTTTTGTTGATATGATGGAGTTATTAGAACCTTAAGAGTTTAGATACAAATCACTGTTACTAAACACTAAATAATAGTTATACATACTTATTATATAAAAAACATGCCTAAGCTATAGAGACTATGATGCCACCATTGCCGATTTATTAACGGTCGGAATCACGGTGTGTAGCGGAACTGTAGGGACCAATAAAATAGACGAGACGAGCGTTTCCGCTATCGGAACATTTACACCTAACGGTTGTTCTGACATTTCGATCTGGTTCACGAAACAATAAAATTACCTCCCGCTATCATGTCACAAAACTACGTCCAATAGTAACATAACATCATTGTTAAATAGAGTAGATGTAGAATGGACATTAATTTGTGTTTTTTTAATAACTAGCTGTTCAACTTGATGTACCCGTTAGGATTGGGACTCGCGCAGATTAAGTGTCATCGGGTCGTCACCCTCTCATCATCGTTATACAATCCTTGAGTCAACTCAAAGCATTAGCCAATATAATATGTGATCGCGTATGTATTGGGCCTCATTGCATTCTGATTGGAATTGAAACTGCCTATACAATTGCAACGATGGACTTCTATAGGCCGGTGTAGTATTAGAACCATAAAACGTCGGTCGTCGAACTCGAGCGTGTTTTGATAAGGTCAGTTTGCAAATCCACATTTTGTCTCGCGGAATCGCAGTTACAGTTAAAAAATACGCTACGCAATCAAAAACGAACCGTTTTAATTACTTCGTAGTCACTTAGAGTTGTAGTAAAAATTTACCGTTAATGGAAAGTGATATGACAAGCTGGAGTCTTTCTCTCGTCGTCGGCTCTTTATTGGTAGTTCTCCGCTTTTTATATTCAGTTTTAAAGTCAAGATAACCGGTGCAGTTCATCAAACCTTGCGAAATTTCCGAAACCGTTGTTTCTTCGGCGTTTTTTGTTTCGTTTGGTAGCGAAATTAAAGCAAACATATCCGCGTGTTCGTAATAAAATTAATTAACATTTATAGTATCTGGTGTTGGAAAGTATAATTTATAGCGTCTATTGGAGCAGCGCCGATGCAAATTATTCTATTGCCATTCCATTTGCGATAGCCTCACTTCAAGTAACTACTACGCATCGACGCATACAAATTGTATAATGTAATCTTAACAAACTCTTTAACATTATTTATGTGAATATAATTATCTAAAACGTGAATGTTGAATAATTTTTTTCGAAAGTTCACTGACCTTTATCATTTAGCATCTACGCTATATATAAACTAGACCATAATAAATGTTTCATTATAATAATTTTATTTTTAGCCCCGGTGAACAAACTGATTGTAATAAATATCTACGAAAACCAAACTTAGCGCTTCTGATCATGGTGTATGCCCGTAAAAATACCATTTAACTATAATTAATACCTACTTAGAATAAATTGGCTTTAGGTACGAACGGACGAGACACAATATACTGACAAAAACACAGCGAGTGGGCATTCAAACGAATATGTACGTACGAGCTGTTTGTACACGAATGCACTTCCTAGCCATTGGCGTGGTCTCGCATGCAAAACAAGACCCAAGCTTGTGCAGTGACTTTGATCTAATCTGTGTCCACGTAACCAACTACGCTACTTTAGTCACGTCAACAGTAGGCTACCGTGCTACTGTGGTATATTTGATTCATTGAAATGTTAGAAGTTACTTGCCACATTGCCACAATTATCATTCAAACTTCTTGACGGCAATGAGGCTTGCCATAACACCACCAATCAGCAATATTTACATATCCACGGTAACCATTGAAATTACAGGGACGCAAAATTCAACAAGTATTTATCTTAAGAAGGGGTGATAGGTAGATGGTAGAGCTGCACTGCGGAGACTTACGGGGTTTGAACTATCTGTGCCGACATGTAATGCCTAAAGCAGTAAAATCAGTAGGTCTTAGCACCGAAGAATAATCACAACGTTGTATAAACGTGCATTAAAGTGCTGTCATGAACAAGCTGAAAACAAATCATTGACTTTGCTCATATAATCAAGTTAAAGTAAGTAAAAACGCCAAAAATGGTGCATGAAATCAATGAATAAATATATATGGAAGCTATCATGAAATAAAACTAAAAACAAACGATATCGAATCTTACAGCTAACATATATTGACTTGGATGGAACTCCATCTAGTTGTAGGCTGAATTAAAGTAAATGAATAGAGAATTACGACAGCAATTCAATGAAACAAAGTGACAACTCTACGATTCTCAAGGGGCGAATGAGACAGCATTAAAATTTACCTACGTAAGTTAAACAAGTACGCAATATAAATACTGACTGCATCTTTAAACCATAGTTTAAATGCTGAACTCAAATACACCTCAACTTTGTATTAAAATGGGACCATAACTATGTTTATTGAAGAGATGTCATCGTTGAACTGACAGATTGTGTCCTGGAGGATGTCTTTATAGCTTCGTGGAACCAAACTGCTTAAGCACGAATAATAGTGTTTGCATGCATTCAAGTTCAAGATGTTTAATTCTATAGTAAATTTTATTATGGCTCAGAAAATGTGTGGATTAGCAGATAATACTGTGTTACTATAATGTTGAATACTTTCCAGAAGCAGTTACTGATAAAAAACTTATTAATCGTAAAAACCCAAATACATCATATAATATTAAAAGCGTTCGAGCAGCATATTGCTCTTCTTGTTATTATTAAATGTATGTACATTGTACGCTGCAATGATTTTATTTTGAAGCATGAATTATTATGTTCAAATTGGGAAAAGTACACAAATAAAATATATTGTCACCGAAGATAAATTGCTTAATTTTAAGGATGGATCAAAGAACAGACTTATCAAAAGTTTAAAGTTTAAGGTCAACCGTCAACTGTCTAGAGTTAAACGAGAAAAGGGCTCTTTTTGTGCCCGTCTCCCTTCAATTTGTCCGACCTTCGGGTCTTTTCCAAGGTAACGTCTATCATTAATCTTTTCAACCGCGATGATTACCATCTCTGCAGTTTCTTTGGCTGATGCTCAAGGCTTCGTAACTATCTCTTTGTCAATTGCAACAGCTTTTAATTTTATGTTTAAACGAATATCAGTTAATCAAGAGTTTGAAAGCATATTTTTATACCTTTTGTAGGTACGAGTATGTTAACATTCAAATTTTTCTTAGAAGCACTGATTGAAATTCATTTCAATATATGTTTTATTTAAACACTAGAAGAAAATATAATTATATTATATTTAAAATATAAATTCGAATCATTGAAACAAAACTACTGAATACTAATAATCAAACAATTATTTTAAAAAACAAAAGTCTAATACATGATATTTGACAAAGTGGATTTAACAACATTAACGGAGATTTAACAAACCAGTTCAAATACAAGTATGTGATAGTTAAGGTAAATTCAAATTCAAATTCAAAATCATTTATTCAATTTAGGCGTCTACGACGCTCTTATGAAGGTCAATTACAAATTTTAATATTGAAATATTCTACATTGTACTGCCACGTTCAGCAAAAAAAATTATAGAGCCACTGCGAGAAGAACGGGTAAATAACGTATAGTAGAGAGTAGAGATGTACCACAGGATAAATAATACAGGCATCGATAAAGTGACCACAAAATCAAACAAAAATTCTTAATATGAAATGAATTATCTTTATGAAATGCTTATATTACTTTCAAACAACCTGAAAGAGTTTTGTGAAAAAGAATCACTCTTTCTTAAACTTTCATATCTGGATTGTAGATTACATGGACGTTGCAATCCACACTTATTTTCTACGTTTAATATTCGCATGATGACAACAAATATATTGATGATACTTCCGTACGTATAAAGTATTCGACCATTATCCTCGCACTAAAAAGAACCTCGTGATGTTTCACGATTAATTTTCCTTATCAGCAGGTGCACGTAGAGACGCAACTCGCCCCTTAAAGTGGCCTCAGGGTTTGTTGCATCTTATACGCATTTACATCTCGTGGTAATAACATATATTTTCATGTTAAACTAGAAACATCTATTACTCGAAGTCGTAGCAAATGGATAAAATATCAGTGGAAATATAAATAAAAATAAAGTTGAGACAAAACTGAAAATGAATAAAGAGTTTAATGCAATGAATTTAATTTTGTTGAACGATGTCACTGTAACTCAATTTAAATGACGTGAAATTAAATCAGGGTTGACTACCAATTTAAATACTGTTTAACCTATTATATAGGAGTCTTATAATCAGTCCTCCAACAGTGACTTCTCACATGATACTTAGAAGATATCCAGCTTTCATCGACGTGAATAAATATATGATATGGTTTTACAAAAGTTTTGATTATTATGAAATCATTTATTTTATCAGGGATTCGGCAATAAAAAATATTTTTTTCTAACATCTAGTCAATAACTCAGACATATTTTATTCATGGTCTCACAAAAAAAATTAAATGACATGCAGGAGAAAATAGTGAATGGGATGTGTTTTGATTTTGGCTGCTCTTTCAAAATCGACGTCATTGTTACATTTTTAGAGCGGTTTATGTTTTACTTGTTTTGGTTTTTATAATTTAGAACAAATATCAACGGAAGTATGTACATAAATATTATATTCAGTATATTTGCCTATACATGACCGATAAATCTATTACCATTAGTTGAGTTTGTCGTCAAGGGACAACCTGTCGGCAACACCTATAATCAGCAATAAATAAAGGAAAACATATTCCTACCCAGTATTATATTTCTTTGATGGTTCTTACATAGGTATTTGTATTATTGAGGGTGCTCAATGAATATAATATAATGCTTGTCTATGTATAAACATGACATCATGCCTTTTAATCCCCCAAATGGATCGCAAATGATTCTTAAACCACGTGGATCTAGTATTTTATATTGCTTTATTTCAGATTACTGTATTAGATATCGACGAATGCGTGTACTTATATTTATATTCTTCAGTCTATATTCCCATAAAAGTGAGTTCATTTTCTTTTCTACCCAAAACTAAGTATTATTTGTTACGATAAACATTATAAACTATCGCAAATAATCATCATGAATTACAATGAATCATAATAAACAAAGGTCATTGCACTGGCGCACGAGTAGGTATTGCCAACTTTTATAACACTTTGCACTACCTACAAACCAACTAGCACATTTCCGCCATAGTAATCAAATCATTACCACCAACAAAGGTTTCTATCACGTGTGACCTAAAATGTTTACAAGAGCTATCAAATATCCACTGAACTCGAAGCAAAACTTGGAGAGTTTAGTCGTGATCGCCTCAAGCACGAACTCTCATTGCTTTTTGTGCAATAGACTATTAAAATAATGGAACCCTTATAGGTGAGCTATTGAAGCAATAAACTCTCGGTGCGGCTTAGAAGCAAATGTCAGCGCAAGATTGCAGGAACGAATCGTTAAAGATTATATTAGTACCTATGCCATTATATATTCAGACTATGGTTTAATATACACTATAGTTTCAGTATAAATAGTTCTAGTATGCATTGAAGATGCAACAGGAAACAAATGAAAAATAAGTACATGAGCAATTTAAGCAAATAAGGAAATAGGTATAGTTACGATAAAAATATTTATTTCAACAAGAATTTACTTGAAAATAAAACAATTAGGGAAACAAAATTAGAAAACAGTAAACTTAATTCCCCAACACTGTTAACTTAGTCCCGTAATAATATGAGAAGTACTCGTAGGTTATATAATGAAACTGAATACTAAAATATATGCACCTACTTATATTCCTATTACCTTTTTATTTTAATAACATAGTTGCAACGTTAATATCTCTTATCTCACACTATCACTCTCATGCTAACACTTAGTATTTTATGCGGTAGCATATCGATCGTGTTCGAAAACACATACAAATTTGGCCACAATGTATAAAACCAGAACATAATCAACCCCAAATACAATGTGTAAAATCAAAGACGTGAATTGATTGTACTAACAATGGAAATTTAATTAAGGGTCATGAAAAAATGTCATGTAAGTTGTTTACTACCAAGTAACAATTTACAAAGCCACCTACGGTTTCCGATTCTATAACGCTAGAATGTCTTCAAACAGATTTTAACTGTGATCAGAATTAGCAATTAATAAACAAAGTTAGAAACAGACACAAAATTCACACGATATCGACAATATCATATCATATCATATACCAAAGCGGCGTGCACTGTCTCCAGCATTCAATGTTAAACTGTGCACTCAATAGTTACGTATGATTATCGACACTGAAATTATCGATAAGTTCGTCAAATCGTCACTAGATTATCGAGTACGAGAAATCGAGTACGCGCGCGCGCAGGTTCCCGCGCAGCCGATACTTCGGCCGGCTAATGCGACAATGCGCCTCCACTCCATACTCCATGACTCGAGTTGGTGCCTCCCCCAGTCACCATTTGACTAGCCACCTCTCTCTTTTGACGGACCGCAACGGTTTGCAATCCAGATTTTACAAGCGGTGAAACAAGCCGGTTGCTACCCAAGAGATCGAGGAACTTTACTGTTATTTTTTTTAAGGTATAGAACTATTTCAAATAACTTGATTATTTATTCGAAAGAATTTTGTGTCCACAAGACTTCATATTATATATCATTAATATAATCGACAATATTTAATTTTTCTGGTTATATACAGTAGGTTACATCACACAAATTTTAGGGTTCCGTACTTCAAAATGAAAATACAGAACCCTTAAATAGGATCACTTTGTTGGCTGTCTGTCTGTCTGTCAAGACCCTTTTATCTCAGGAACGCGTGGAGGTATCAAGCTGAAATTCATATCAAATACTATAGTCTACTTTCCTTTAGAGCTGTGAAATATTTTACTTCTAAGCCAAACGCTAAAGATGCGTTTACGCCGCAGATTTTCGACACTTGCAAGAAAATCAAAACCTACAGGTACTTCCCGAGAACTCAGAATCTCGAAATTGGGTACAAAGCAACGTTTTATAGTTCTCGCTGCGTGAGCCCAACTCGCACTTGGCCGGTATTTTATTAACAATGAATGTAGGTAACATTTAGTTACAAATAAAACAAAACATTTAAGCTACTAAGCTACTCAAGGCACAGCAATCAATGTTCACAAACAGAAATGAATATCAAAGAAGAGCCAACATTTAATTTACATTTCAAAGTAAAGCTCCATAGAACAAAGTACGTCAACGACCATCCTGTGAATTAAAAGGCATAAAACAATCTTACCTTAAACATGTAAATCAAATTTAAAAAATTATAATTTTAAGACTGAAAAACCTGTAAGACAATTTCAGTAGAAAAAGGGTGAGTAAAATAATGAAGTTCTAATTTGAATACAAACAAGAAATTATGAATAATGGACATACTTGATTGTTGTGTGACAGAGCATAGAGAGGTCTCTGTTAGGAGTCGGCGTTTGAATAACATATATCTGACGAAAATTATCAAAGATGGTTTCGTGGTTTCAATCATCATAAAAATCAGTATAGTAATTTACATAATTATGATTTATAGTTCGTATAACTTAAACCGAGGGTCGTAATGATAAAATACCTCAAAGGGGGTTATATTTCCAAAACTAATATTATAAGAGTAGGCTTTATTAGCAGTCTGAAGCATGGACACCTGGATGTTAGTTTGCCCTGTGACCTTAATGCTTTAGGTACTATTAGTGTTATTATACTAAAGACTGGTTTTTCAATCTCAAAATATGTTACGATTCCGGACCAGTTACTAGTTGGTATGGTAATGACAGGAGAACATTACCAAAAATACGTGCGTTCTTCTATTGCCTTTCTTTATCACAAATACCTAAGTAATTATCAAGTTTTAGTTACATTGTATTGAATTTGGCCAACTGTGGCCTGAGATGTTAAACACACGGGTAAATTTCCTGATACCGAGACTGGAAAATCAGTAGGTAATGTTCAGTCAACTGAATAACGGACCAGTTGGCGGTGGTACATTTACAGACAACTTTCAGATAAACAATTAGTAAATGATTATTATAATATAAACGTAAAAAAAGTGTGTGTGTATAGTTGTTAATAAAGTTTAAAAAACCTGTTCATTATTATTAACTTGACTTAACTTCATCACAATTACCAACCTGCAAGAAATACGGGTATTCCTTCGACAATGCTAATGTGACTAAACACGCAATCCTTACGAAATCCTTTCGCATATTTACTCAAAGATTCCATGTCAATGCAACCACTCACACATGCGTTTAAAACCAAATACTATGAAGTACACTGTGACCCAGGGCATCGAACGACACAAAGCCTGTTGGCACTGAAATAATAGTTTTAATTACAAAATTGCATTAAGCTCACTCTGATAATACAACTCAAGTACCTCGATAATAATCAACGGATGGAATTATAAGGAAACTAATGATTTGCCAACGAGACGTGATTGGTCAGTATATAGTATGTTTAAGGCAAACAGCCAATATTTTACTGACTAAAATAGAGATACGTTCTATGAAACAATCTTAGGGTTGATACAATTAATAATTATAAAAAAATGTCATATTTTTTTTTTATATTTTTATTTTTGTTACAACGCATGCTCTGCGGATTACATTACAAAATTATAAATTTACAATTTTACATGTTAGCTCAGTCGGTCAGAGCATACCCCGGCTAAATGGGTGGATCGACTTGGGTTCGAATACCGTACATGATTTAAATTTTTCCCCTCATAAATTTGTAATTTTGTGAGAAAAAGAAAGTGTTGTAAGAATATCCTTGATATTACAAAAAAAGTACTTAACTAAGCCATTGATATAGTGGTAGCCTGTATTGATGTAAACGTTTATGTATTTCATTTCGGAATGTGGGATCGATTTCCAAAACTTAATTTCCCCATCTCTTTTATCAGATAAGAAGACACAAACAGAAACGTGGCATTCGTAAATCGATATTCCAAAAATATGCACGAAGCCCTTCCGTTCTACGTTCAACATTCGCATGGCTGGAGTATAAAACATTCACACCAGCGTCTTTTTCCCCATTTGAATATTTTCCGGGAACATTAATGTACAGAATGAATACGGAAGTGTCTTCGCTTTCCACCAGGTGGGACTGAGGTCAATTGCTTGTTTACCTACGATAAAAATTGCAATAACTATTCATACGCAGTACAATACTTTAAAGTGAGAATTTAATAATCGTTGTTTCAAATCAAATAAAATCCCCGCCTGCAAATAAAAAACAATGTTCACTAAAATATCAAACATCCAATGCAAAGCTTCAATTTAATCAGTAGTACATCACGATCGCTAATGGACAAATCAGGGGCTGAAATCGGTTATTATATAGGAAGATATTGCATACGGCCGGAATACTGTATTACTCGTAAGTACCTTAAAAGTCCAACAAACGATATGTATAAGGAAGTCATTTCCTTGTATAAGGATACATTTTTAAGGATAAATGTACAAAGCGGAAAATGTATGGGGAGATGATAAGAGTAAAAAAACAGCCAAATTTTCTTTACATCAGAATCTAAATAATACATGTTTCGTATAAATCAAGACTTTGAAGAAATAGATTATGTGTGAAAAAATTAGAATGCTAAAAAATAAATTACAATATTTATTTTCTATGTGAATAGATGTCATAAGTAATAATTGTGTGCACAAAATAAGGCTTTACTATTCTATCCTAAGAAAAGTTAAAAAAAGAGTGCATTGGCAACCTCTTTTAGAAGAAGCAAGATAAAGCGCAACAGAGCAAAATATCACACCCGAGAAAATATTTGAACATTTCCTCACTCGTGCTCGGAAAGCATATAATGCAAAAGATACATTCGATTTCCTGCTCTCGGGAGGTTGGTCATCGTCCCAGGGCAGGGAGGTAACTGAATTTGAAAATAGAACGCGGCTCGAGAAAATTTTCTATTATTTTTTTATAGCTATAGTTACTAAAACTAAAGAATTGAAACAACCTAAGGGAAATTGCAGTCAGTACGCTGGCAACATTGCCCCAATGGTTTGCACAGCTTATTCATTGAGCCAAATAAGTGCCACAATTTGATCACGCTTTGCATCGACCAAGTTCTGGAAAATACGACAAACTCTCGGCTCCTACAAACTTAATGTCTACACTAAGCGGCTCTAATAGAATGTGTATTGTATTATTTTTTTTTTGTGGTAATTGTCAAAAACCACGAAACTATAACGGTACCGAAAATCCATTGAGTTTCGGGTGAAAAATACAAAATTAGGCAGTGTTGATAACGTGCTATCCATTTGCACCTGACATATGGATGATTATCAACAGAAAGTGCGACAATTTTAGGCAATGTCAAGAAAATGGTGTCTTGCCCAATCTACATATGAACTTTAGTTACATGTACAAAAAAATTAGTAAAACTTGACGATTGTCATTGTGACAACTTTAAATGTATATTCCTGACACAAAACCTAGTTGTAAATTAATTCATATATTTATTTCACATTATTAGCTCTATCCAATCAAGCACTTATATGCTAGTAAAACATATTATTCAAATTTGACTTGTTTACAAAATTCCTTCACAAATAGCAAGTGTACAAACCATAGGATTCTAATTTAAATATATAAAAAATCCAAAGAGGTTTTTATATATATAAGCTTTAGGTATATATCTACATTGAAAATGAATTTCCTATCGTTGATATAGTTATTTTCTCAAATTAATAATAAAAAGCAGCGTTCAACTCGGATATAAGTTCAATAACACACTGGAAAATTAAGCGCCATCATTCACTTCGTTCGCTTTCGACTTTAATCCCCTATTTAACAATTAACTATTAGTAGGTATAAAAACCAGCGAGGTTTTCACTCATTTTAGGAAACTATATTCGGAGTTGTCTGACTTATTCACATGAGTTATCCGGTATAATTTACTAAAATAAATCAACTATTAGTTATTTTATCCCATAAGTGATAAAAAGAAGCGTTAAATTCGGCTGTTAGTTATCAACACCCTCGAACAAGCGCAATAATTCGCACTCGCATCCCTTGCATTGGGTTAACCCTACCCCTTCTGCGTTTTGCGGTTGACGGGGTCATATCGAGTAAATACTTTGCAAATGCACTATACAAACAGTTGGCGCAACGCCGCTGCGCCTGCATCGGCCTGAGACTGAACAAGGTCAAAGTGAACGGACACGTTCAAAGAACAGATTTGTTTGAATTGCACGCTTACAGGATTTACCTAGAACTGAACGCAATTAAGTACCTCACATTGAATGTTTTCTGTAATTGTTTATGCGAGGTATCGTACTGTTAGGTACTTGACTGGAAATGTCCTTAACAGGAAATATTTTGGTTTACAATGTTTCATTAATCCTGGCAAGTAAGGAGATAAAAAAGTTAATTACTTAAAAGTTTAAGCGTAGGTATAACAAAGACATTAAAAAAAGAACATTTTTGTTTAAAAATAATAATTATATATACTTATTGTACATGGTCAAAAATAAAACTGTAGATTGCAATAGGGTCGCCTCTTTTTATTCTAACCTGTCTATAGTGAAATGTGGCCCTTTAGACACAACCCTTCGGGCGTGGCGATATGTTTTAGGTATATTGCAACACTGAAACTTTTACTTAGCATCAGAGTGATTAGCTGTTATCCATTATGCCTTTGACATGACACATTACTTCAAATAAACCATTTAAAAGCAAAGTATTTCCTGCTGAGGATATTTCCAAATAAGCACCATGCTGGCCACTTACAAACGATCTATTTGGAAATCCATGGGGGAGGCGTATATCCAGCAGTAGAATTCTTGTGGCTGAAATTATGGTGGTGGAGATGATGAACTTAAAATACGATACCACTCATCAAAATTTTCAGTCACATACAAACGGGGGTAATTGCATTCTGTTCTAGGTAAGTCAAATTGAAAAGAATTGGTCCGAACAGACCGTTTGAAAATAATAAAAAATAGGGCAGTAAAACCATAGTATTGGCTGGAATGTTCAGCCAATAGTATACGAAAATAGAATCCATTAATATTGCAGTATCCAGTACACGTGCATATGAATCCTAAGCCTTGTAATGCATGTACAACATCAGCCACACATAATCTCCAATTATCCGGCCGTCACAGCAAATATTCTCTCTAACAGCGTGCTGTTAAGCGTGGCACAAAACAAGCAGGCCCGCAGGTGGTGGCAGAAAAATGAAAGACGAAAACACTCGCCACAATGCTGTCATTAATCCTTTATGAGTTCCCCGACCTCGGTGCACAGTGATAGACAATGGTGGTAGTGGCGTTTGTGAGCTGAATTAATACGAATGCACAAGTGCGTAGTCAGGATATTTTCAATGCTGTATACATTTAACGATAGTTGATACATGCAATTATATATAGTCCCGTGTCGTTCAATTGAAGTAGTACGAGTAAATGTATGTACGAGTAAGACCCCTCAAAATAAAGCACGCCTTTAGGCCGACCTCACATTGTGAGAAAACTCTTACGCGCTCCGGAAAGCACTCTGTGCTATCATACATTTTACACTAGACTGGAGTTTAGTATAAAATGTATGACAGTCAGATCACACAATCAGAAATTCATTAAAGCGGACGTCCGATGTTGATTCTCTCCGGATGCACGCCGACTGAACGTCAGAGATTTTTCTGATCAGAATGTCTAACGCGCTCTCCATACATTTTGTACTAGACCCCGCACGCCATCAGGAATTCACATCAGCATCAAAGTCGAGCGGACACCCGTGTGCTTGTTTGCGCTGCGACTAAATGAAGCCTATACCTACTTTGGCACCGGAATTAACCGAAATATAAAAATATCCTCGCCTCCGGAATAACATCGTTCGAGATGTCCTCCGATAAAATCCAGATGGGCCTGTTTTTTTATAAAATTAGTTCAAATTGGAACTATTTAAATCCTGTTGAACAAAAAAGTACGCAAGTAGAGCGGCGCAGTATTTTCTGACAATATGCGCCCGCTTTTTTAAGAGTCTCTTTTTTATTATGGGAAGCAAGCTTTTGACTGTTATAGTCTCACCTGATGGAAAGTCACGGGCTTTGACGATGGTCTGTCTTTAAATTCAGCAAATATGTTTTCGTCTCATTTAATAAAGGCCAATAAAATAAGCTTTTCCATCAGTCGAACTGCATACCCGAGACTGCAACTTATTCAATGTCTTTGTCAACAAAATCGAATAGGTAACTGTCCAACACGGGTAACACTGAGACCTCGTGACTCCAAAGTTATTGGACCAATGAGATAGTCAAAACCTATACCTATTATATATACACAGGAATTCTCATACCAAAGTCTTATATTAGATATGTTGTGTTTTATAGTAAGGAGCGCATACCATAGTACCAACAAGCAGGCCCAGTATATGCTTCCGCATAATACAGGTGATTAAAAGAGGTGCACCTCGCAATTCACACAAAGCACTTGCCTATAAAGATGTTTATGAAAGTGGGGTAGAAGCCTCATCGTCCCTAAACTTGATTATAAACATGCGTATGCACATGCAATGGGAAGCAGGAATTGACCAGCCTTGAACTTGCGCATGCGGCTCTATGCGCCGATGAATACAAAAGCAGTCGCCATTTCTATCACGTCATTTTACGCGTAACAATTGTGTTAGATACGATGTCATTAATTTTTTTTTGCCTGTTAATATAGTATAATGTTGAATTATAAATGAGTGAGTGTTCGTGTTCTGCGTGGGTAAGCTCCTTCTCGTGTTCTCGTTATTACAAACTCACAACTATAAACAAGTGTTATTATTATTTATTCACGAATAGCAAATCTACAAATTGTACAAACTCAATTTAAAACAAAAATACCGTTTATTTTTTATTTATTTTTATAATCAATGTAATTTTCTGTAGGTATATAAGAACATGTCTCTGCACAAATTCACGTGTACTAATCTCTCATCAGTGCGTTAAGATGCAAAATAAAAAAATAATTTGGATTCTTATGTACGACCAACACAATAATAATAATACTAGCAAATGCGTGATCCACAAATTACATTAAATTAATTCCAAGCTTGACTGAGATATGTTAATTAAGCATAGATGACGGCATATCTATGGTCTAGAAAGAACACAAACGTACTAAGTACAAGATTGATAATTTTCAGCACAGCAGTTTAACGTTTGAAAAGTTGCCATACAAAATTGTGCTTTGTTAATCCGTCTATATTTCCCGCTAAACCATTGTAACGGCAAAAACGTCACGTAACCTAGCTGGAATAATTTTCGACGCAATTCTACACGAAGCATCTTCAGGAGGTCCTTGACTCCTGATAGTGCGTCATACTCAAAGATGTTGATGTTGATTCATAAGCAAAACGTGGCCAGGCGTTGTTGAAGAATAACATTACCACCCATTTCGCTTTTGAGCTCTGAGCACAAGCTAATTCTAAGACTTACAAATTGTCTGAATAGCGGGTTTCAGAACTACCTGCTTTTTGAACAAGCTACAAAAATATATTCTCACCACATTTGTAATCCCTACCAGATTATACAAAATAAAAAACTGAAGCACTTGTGTACTATGCATAAATATTCAATGCAAAACGATATTGCAGTCCTTCAGTGAAGCCAGATTAAAAAAAAACTATGACGCACATTCAAAAACATTTTTTGCATTTTATCGATAGATGCTTATTTAACACATTGGGAATTAAAATGCTCTAAACTCGATTTTTTGCACTTAGCACGTTTGCCTTCTAGACCATCGATATCTAATAAATGCGTCGAGATCGTAAACGCAGCCCTACCATTTATTCTAGAATCGTCTGGAATTACAGTGATTTGTCATTTTGAATAAATGCATATTGGTAAGGTAGTATTATAATAGTTCGCAGCGGGGAATGTTGGGGCGGTTATTTGATTCTAATGATACTCGTAGTTGTTCCATTTGAATCCGACGCGAGACGTGGCAATAAATCATAATAAATTGAGAATGCTTACCGATAAAATAAAATAGAAATTATTTAATTAAATCGCCATTTTCAATCTCAGAAGGAATATCGATATCTAGATTTACCCATATAATTTATTTAAGTAAAATAATATATAATTTTGAAATTGAGATTAAACTTCGTAATTGATCGTTTAATTTGATTATATTTATTACTACAGGGCGAGTTACCTTGACATTGGATGACTGTAATCAATTAAATGTCCAAAATGGTTCGGTTCACTGACCTCTATTAATACTCGTATGCTTGACGTGCAGTTGTATAGTTATTATTATTCCTGAAGGCTTGTTTAAGGTAATATTAAATGTAGGTATAAGGAACTATCCTTACATCCGTCAGGTCGTAAACCAAGGTGAGGTCATTTAAATTTAGTTCCCAGACGGTTAGTTCAAAAATTTTGCCGTCATTTTTGGGCTTCAATCATATCTAGTGCACAAGGTCAATGTTTCCATCATCATCGGTTGCAGACTAGCGTTGCCAAAATGAGGATTTCAATCAGAAATTGTTACTTAGAAAACCAGATATAAGCTTACGAGCCTGACTTTAATGATATCATATCGATGTCAATTTAACACGTGTAGTTCCCAAGCGTGATTGTGTATAAATTCAACGGGCAATATTGCGAGCTGATAGCGAAAAAATCAAATACCTACCTTGTTTTTGTAAGTTACAGACACTCACATTATGGCGCAATTTCAGGTTCAGACCCAATAAGCTGAACAGGCCCTATTAATATCATTCTGCTGTCTGTATGCCTGCCTGTCGAATTACCTACTAGATTGGGTTTCAGACCACATATTTCAGATAATTGTTGACTCAAAGATAAATAAATATCACCAAATGTTGAATAAGGTATTCTCGTACCTAATTTACATTTCACGTACTCCCGACTTACATGAAAAGGTAGCCAAAATATTATATTAGTCCCCTATCATGGGGGTTTCTCTAACATAACGCCGGCGGTTTGTTAGTTCCTGATTGAGAACAACCACATTATAGTTTTACAGTCAACTAAATGCTTTAGTTACAAATAAAAATTCTATTATTTTATATATTCAATATTAATGAAACAGGGGACAGAACCGTTATATTTTTTAGAGGGCTGTCTTTAAAATTAAAGTAGAAAATAATATATAATCAAATAGTAACTTGAAATGTCTGTACTGAAATTGAAACTATGATCTATGGGCAAGTGTGAGTGTAGTTCTATTAATATGATATTTTATACATGGTATAAAACAAAGTAGTTTTCCGTTGTCTGATACAGAGACAGACTCATCTTTAAAACTACGCAACGGATTTTGATGAATTTTTTTAAAGATAGAGTGATTCAAGAGGAAGGTTTATATGTTTAATAATACATGCATAACGTAGTAACACTGATCATTTTAGAGGTTTCTAATGTGGGAAGCCGGGGTGGGTCTCTAGTTTTATGTAAATAGAACAACTTTTTAAATACATACTTTAATATGTCCATAAAATATATAGTGCATAGTAGCAGGTATTGGTGCGTGAGAGCGACTTTTAATTAATTTAGTGATTTTATTGAAAAAAATTGATTATCAAATAATTATAAATAGCCTATAAATCGCCATTATGACCTACGAAACATGCTTACCAGTACTTACCTTATAATATATAATTTATTAGTATTAGTAACTCTTTCAAAAAATCCTATTTAAAATTTGCCTATTGACACTCACTTTACTCGCTCACAGAACCAATAGTAGGACTCAGTGACTATTGAATATAAAACATGCACTAAATACTCGGTGCTTACACTAATGCTTGCAAGTATATTAAAGTCAACGACGAGGTAAATTATAGCTAAGCTCTAAAGATAGTTCGAGTTAGTAATTTCACTTGGCTCTGTCTTGCAGAACAATTACTGTGGTTATAGAAAGAAGAATAAAGCGTGTCATTATGCTGAAGAATTATATTTAAGTGGGAACTATTTACGATTTATTTTCACTTTAGAAAGAGTAGATAAAATTATACATAAATATTAATATTTACTTATGCCAACGTGAAGTGTAAAATTTGTTACATGCGAATAATGTGATCATACTTGGAGCAATGGGTCTAATATTTTGAATCCATCTTGCTTATAAATTAATTGCATGAAAAAGGTGATTTTCAAATAGGTAACATGTTTACAATAACGCCTGCTCTGCGGATTACATTAGAAAATTACAAATTTACGAGAGAAAAATCATGTGCGGGATTCGAACCAGCGTCCATGCACCCCTATAGCCGGGGTATGCTCTGACCGACTGAGCTAACATGATATGATGACTCATAACTCTAATTCTTGTTCTCGTTCTTCAACACCTATAGTTCAACTTCGTACGTTGTACTACACACAAGACCAAAATTGGTCTTAATTTTTAAATGATGATGCAAGCTTATAATTTTTAAAATTGTACCCTGGCTATAGGGGTGGATGGACGCGAGTTCAAATCCCACACATCACTATAATTTTTACTCTCCTAAAATTGTAATTTTGTTATAGGTGTAACATGTTAACTTATAAGTGGAATAAAAGAAGACATTCTCAGCCAATAAATTTCTCATGCCAAGCTATAGAATAAAAATGGACATTTATGGAAAGATTGTAACAACACTAGCCTGTAGCTCCCAACTGTTGGGCAATCGTCTCTCCCCAAGATTTCCGCGTGTCGTAATCTTGAAACAAAACAAACATCACATTATCGATAAAACAATAGTCACATGTAAAACATATTGTACATCAGTGCCTTAAAAATACGTAAGTCCACTCCACGGGTTTTTAGTCTAGCCCATTAAGTACTGATTGAAAACATCTTAAGTATTATTAGTTATTACATTAAGGGCTTGTTTCAGAATGTTCAAGTAAGTTCCAGTTTTATTACCCAGAACATATTTAATAAACAAAACACTATCTTTGCGTTTCACAGTCATCGTCACAGTCGTCTTAGCCTATCCATCGATTAAAGCTTGAAACGCGCTGCATATTAACTGTCATATTTTATCATTCAGTTATTTTTTGTGTTGGTTAGCAACCCGATACTTTATTAGGACATTCTGAAACGGACCCTAAATAAACTTTATCGAATATAGAGAAAATAAAGTATAATTTTCGTAAAGAAAACCGCAAATTAATATCCAAGATTGGCGAACCTATACTAGGGGTCAAAATATTAATTTTGAAAATATATATTCCTTAAGAGATAAGTTACGGCGTCATCTTTTTTTATGTAAAAAGATCTCTGATTCCTATTGTGTGGGTTATCAAATGAAAGGAATTTATTATTTTGAGCCAATTCTGAAAATATACCATTTCATACAATTTTAGCCACAATATGTGTACAATAAAATCAAAGAGCATTTTCGAAACAAACGAAATTTGGGCTCGTCCAGATAAGATACGGACGAATATTTTTTTTTGTCAATAATACCTAAACTGATACGCTATATCTCCACATTGTACGTAATGGAAGCAAATTTAAAATAATTCCATTTAGTTTTTTTTTTTTTGCAATTTAACAACAGTACACCAACAGTTCAATAAACTGCAGTATTATTTTGAAACTTAATAGTTATAATGGCTAACTGTCACACATTGCACTAGTACTTGAAACAGGAAAAAAAGAAAATTCTAATCGTCCTTGTCGTAGGTATCTGATTGAGCCTAAACTTGGAATAAGTACCTATTTTTGAAAATGTTCTTTGATTTTATTTAAAACCACTGTATAAAAATTTTAATAATGTGGTATATTTTTAGGATAGGCACCATTTTAAATTTTACATACAAAAAAAGGAACTGACTTCTACCGTGGAAAAGTATGCTTACAAGACGATTCACTCGCCTAAAATAGTGTTCAGCGTCAACAACAGCAAAAACTAGTGAATCATCCAGGTAAGCGAATACATTTTACTGACTATAAATTATAAACTACTCAACCTATTTTGATGAAATGTATATAGGACCCTTTCCAATCAATAAGAATTATCAAAATCGGACTACTCTATAAAAAGTTATGCGTGGTCATACATAAAAATACGGGTCGAAATGAGAACCTCCTCCTTTTTTAGAAGTCGGTTAAAATATGATGTCACAACTTCTCTACTAAAGAATATATTTTTATGAACTGCCCGCACCGCACTGCGGGTCAAAGTGATAATATTGACTCCTAGTACAGATGTGCCAAACGGCTATCCTGTACTTATATCGACTGATATTTGATAGTTTTTCATTTGCAGTTCGATATCGAACTCTTATTACGCCGATAATCAGTAAGGAGCTTACAAAGTTACAAACCTTCACTAATTAGTATAATTAAAAACGAGTATTTGCTTATTATCTCCTGTAAACAGATTAGCGCAGCTCTTTCTTTTGTACCAGTAGAATGATTTACGCGTATTAACTACAAGTAGTTAAATGTTAGGTGTATTTTACGCGTAATAACTAATACTAGATAAATATTTATTGGCACAGAACCAAATCTGTGAGAAATAGAGTTTGGAAGGCCAACGAAAGAGTTTAGAACTATTAAAAAGTAGGTATTTTAAGTATAATAAGTGTCTAAACTCATAGGTATTCAGTTTCTCTCTGGTACCTACTATCATATAAAATATATTATTTCAAAAAAACACACTTAAAAACATTAAACTAAAATTCACAAATATATTTTTAAATTTAATTTTGAATATCAGTACGACTATTAAATTATCAAATAGGTGTTCATATACAAGCAGCAATAATAAAATAATATAATATTTTGGAAACATCTAGTGAGTAAGAATAATCTAGTGATATAAAAGATCTATAATAATAACAAAATACCTTGCTTAAAGTATATCGAACTGCTTTGAGATTTTGCTGTATTTAAATAATTCGTGTTGGTCAATGACCATGCCAGAAGAATAGCCGGATTTGTATGTTCCTTTCTCATATAGTAGAGGCCTAAGATTTGAATAGCACATCTTAGGTTGGCTTCAGATCTCGCGAAACCCAGGGCGTGTAGAGAGTAGGTTGCGGGTTCATCGACCGCCCAACCGGTCCTACTAAAGCTCCGACGAGCGAACATAGTCAGACAAACTTGGCCTACATTTTGAGCATATTGCAAGTATAATAATACATAAGACACATAACTTGGTAACATACGTATACCTAATTATATGGATGAGCAAAGAAAAATGTCAATATAAAAAAGTTATGCAGCTAACGCAAAAAACAAAACACACATATTTATCAGTATTTCCAACACAATCGATAGTTTAATCGATAAATAGAAAACTATTACGTAGCACGGCGTTATAATAGTAAATAAGTTTTTTTGCATATACCTAATTTTCGATTGACTTTAGCTTCCATAGAAAATTAAAATGTCTCTCAAACATTTTTTTTTTATATTTTAGCTGTATACGCAACTTTGTAGTCTAATGTATATTATTTTTTTAACTTATTTGTACATTAACATCACTGTAACAATATAAATAAATAATCATAATTGCTTATGACTAATAACAATCAGAATTTTAAAATGCCCATAATTCACTTCCCGTGTGTACTAATAAAAATAAGAATTTAAAAAATGCCCAAAACTCACTTCCCGTGTGTAACATAACACAATATGCGCGGCAGCCTTTTACTTTAAGAAGCACGGCGGCACCAATACTTTTTTTTGTACGGGAAAACTTACGTTTGACTCTATGATAATGTCAAAAGCCCGTCAACCATTTAGTATGGAACCAAAAGATGACACTGCGCTTTGGCGTGCCTGCAAAATTACATCATGAATAGGCTTTTTCAGTATTAATTGTTAAAATTGATTATACGGTACGAATAATACCTTAATATTATTTTATTTACCATCAGTATACCATGCTTTTAGATTCCATTTTTTTTTTAGTTAGCTTGCTTATGAATAAATAACACGTGAAAACATTATTAATAACTATTCAAAGTGAGCAGAGTATTTAAATGTATAAACACTTGGAATAATATTATGTCATTTATTTATCAAAATGGCGTCGAGCTATTGTAGTCCCAGGTTTCACAACCATAGAACTTTGTTGGGACTACGAGCGATAAAAAAATAGAGTAACTTTCAGTTTTAATTTGAATTGATTAATGTAATTTTACATCTGCCAACATACATACGTGTTTAACTATTTGCAAAGAACACACTGTTGTTTTTAAATAAATTAAAAAATGATTTTAGCTCGATTTTAATAAGTAGCTTTATTATGAGTGAGTTATGAGTCCTTTTTAAAAACTATGAGAAATAATATTTAGTATAATCTTGTTAAAACTTATGTTTATCCTTGTTAAAACAGAGAGTTAAACTTGATAAAAGTTAAATACCAGCTAGACTAAATTTCTCTTGTGTTCTTTATCCAGTATTTGAACGTTTTTTTTATACTAAAGGTCCGTTTCAGAATGTCCTTATAAAGTTTCGGGTTGCTAACCACCACATATTAATAACTGAATGATAAAAATGACAGTTAACATGCAGCGCGTTTGAAGCTTTAACCGATCGATAGGCTAAATCGATGACTGTGAAACGCAAAGATAGTGTTTTATTTATTAAATAAGTTCTAGTTAGTATAACCGGAACTTCCTCGAACATTCTGAAACAGGCCCTAAATTTATCTTGTGTTCTTTATCCAGTATTTGAACTTTTTTATACTAACACTTATTATATGATTACATTTATTAAGAGTATTTAAACGTGAACGCTCATTACCACAACCATTTGACATCTATTTATAACATTGGAATCATTTCAATGTTGTATAAACTGGATGACTTGGGCGATTCGGGATTGCGGAACTAGATGTGAAATGTCTAGTCACATTATTCGTAAACGTGTTTAATAATTATCATTACGAGTTGCGGTAAAACAGTCTTCAAGGATATTTATTTGATACATTATATATTAATTACTGGCGACTCACCGCAGCTTCGAACAGGTGCAATACTGATCTTCGAAAATATTCATTTGAATAATTTGCCGTAAAGGCCTATATTGATCTATGTTAATTGCAAAATGTATTTATAATTAAGGAATATTAACCAATCAATCAATCATTTATTTACAAGAATAGAACGTTATAAAAAGGTCTTAAACATTATAGCGATTTGTTCTTGTATTCTGCCTGCATGCGGGCGTGCAAATATAAAAAAATATTTTTGTCACTTAAAACTATAAAAACAATTACATAAAAGCCAGTCACATAATCGCTTTTTTAATAGAATACCTGTCATTACTCTAATTTCTTCAGGAATCCTATTATAAATATTAATACAATTATTATATATATTTTTTGTAGATATCTTTACGACATGGAGGTATAATAAGTTTGCGCACTTGGTTTCGCATCGCATTTTGAAGTGTTCGGAATGGTCTTTTATAATATTGCTGCATTGCTTAAAATAAGCAATAATTTCTCGTAAAAACTAAAGGGTAAAAAATCGTTATTGTGGGTTATCCCTAAAAGATAGAAATATATACCATTGCGGGTTTTTTGTAGACCTTTTTAAGGTGTACAAAACTGTAGCATATATTTTGATCTATCTCGTAGGATTCAGCCAGCGTTTGCAATATAAGCCCAAAAATGTTTTTTTACAGTATTGTTCATATGTGTTTATTTATAACAGTAATTCTCTACTATATTATCGATGTATTATACATATAAACCTATCTCTTGAATTCTTTTATCTATTAAAAAAAACCGCGTTGAAACCAGTTGCGTAGTTTTAAAGATCAAAGCATATATAGGGAGACACAGACGGGAAGCGACTGTTTTATACTACATATACTGGCGGCCCGCCCCGGCTTCGCACGGGTAATTACGACTATAAATTGTGATGTAAGCTATTATCTTTCAATTTGGATAAAATTGCACACGGTGTGCAAATCAAATTTAAAATCGGTTGAGTAGTTTAGGAGTCCATCGCGGAGAAACAATGTGACACGTTATTTTTATATATACATATATAAGGATGTAGTAATTTGGCTTTCCTTGAATCTTACTTCTGTGATGCAAAATTCATAGTACAAACGGTTTTATCATGCTTGTATCGAGGTATGGTTACCATTCTTCATGATCATGGTATTAGCGAATAATATAATCAATATCAATAAGTATTAAAAACAAAAATTAAATATCATAAAAAGCTCTGTACGTCGAGTACCTATTAATGATCAAGAATAATAGTTACACGACCTAGATTAAAACATGTTTTTTATAAGAAGAAAGTTCACATAACAAAGTTAAAATTAGCTAAGTGAATTTTGGTCTGACAGCCTTATAAGCTGTAACTATCACTAAGCTCATTTTTCATTTATAGCTCGTATTAATTAATGCTGCAGTTTATGTATGGCACATCAGTCAAAAAGCAGCTCATTCTAAAGTTTACTTATATTCAAACTTGACCAAAATCTATGAAAAACAAATAATACATATTTTTCATTTTTTTTATAGGTTAGACTTTGACCACTTTCTCACCTGATGGTAAGCGATGATGTGGTCGAAGGCTTACTAAGAATAACTGGCTCTCAAGGACAGCTGCCGGAACACACCACTAGGTGCTTGGCGACAGATTTTCTACTTGAGGGTGGTAGCTAGCAAGGCGGGCATTCTCAAAATGCATTACCACAATGCTATAACGACTGCCATCCGAAGACAACATCCGGAACCGACGGCTTAACGTGCCCTCTGAAGCAGGAAAGCGCTTATTAGTAATGTCACTAGCAGTCACCCACCCAACTCATGACCGCGGCGGACGTTGCTTAACTTTGCTGATCGATTAAGAACAGCTAAGCAAACTTCGCTACGAGCGCTTCAAAAAAGAAAATAATGATGTATTTCTTTTATCTATTATCTACATCAGTTTAAAGGTACTTCTAAGGATGTGTCAATTGCTTAGGCAATTACAAAAGAACATCCTCCTGACATCAACATGTGGACACGTAATAATTGGACTAGTCTACACAATACACCCGAGGGTAACTTAACCTGCTCAACCGGATAAAAAAAAATCTCACAGAACCTATAATAATCTGTGGCATAAGGAAAATATTTACAAGTACCTAGAATTTATTCAATAAAGGAAGTTTTAAGTCTTACCGCAAGCCAATTTTCTATGGAAAACATAACTGTAATAAACGATCGAGTTGAAATTATAAACTACTAGTTAATTTCACTGAGTAAAGAGTTTCTTTGAAGATGCCGAAGTAATAAGCATATAAATATAATGCATTTAGTCGTTCTTAATAGAAATAAAGTATTACTATTACGAATAAAAGTATTGTATATGATGACTTTTTCAATTAATAATATTCCATTTTTAATAACATTCAACAAAATATTTACAACGATTGCTGTTTGGCCATAGTATTACGATTGTAAAACTGTAGTTTGGCATTGAAATTTTATTAATATGATCCAAAAAGAGAATTTTATCTTCTCTAACGACGCACTATATTTTTAAATGAAATATTAAATAGATGTATTTTTTACATTATTTAAATGAAGTCGGTGTATTTTTTGTCATCTATTCTGTTTATACTTGCTCTATACAGGATCGATTGTGTTGTGTCATTTGCCCTCAATATTCAATAGTTGCAATTATCAGACCATTAGGTATCTGGACGTACAGACAGCAGAGTCACATTATTAGGACTCTGTTTCGGCATTACAGTACGAAATAATATTAAATTATGCATAAAATGGCCTAATTTCATAGTTTATCCCATGAATAATGAAATAAAATTGAAACCTAATAAATAGTTGCAATTATCAGACCATCAAATTAAGGGCATTGTGACATTAATAGTAAATTATTTATTTATTTAACTGAGTATAACTAATTGCTTCTCTAAAATTAATGAAAAAGAAACATCATGAAAGTATCCACTTCCCAACAAAAAATAACAAAATAAGCAAAAAACACTACTACGAGGACAACTACTGATCCACTAAATAGCAATACGTAGTTATATGTAAAAAAGGGTACACTTGGAGAACTCCTAATTCTTGATAGGGCGGTAATAAAATCACGTCTCCTCATTAATGGACTTATTAAAAAGAACGCCCTTAAGAATCAAAACGTTTCCAATCTTTAAATAATTGTGTAGTACATAAGTATGGAACCATAGTAAACCAAATACACAAAACAACTTCTACAATACTACTTTTATGTTCACTACAATATACTTTCTGCTAGTCATAGTAATGTACGAGTACAACTAAATTATTTAATACATATATAGATAGGATAGACTGAGTGTAGAGGAGTCTTTTGACATGAGAATGAGTAATTTCATCATTTTCATGGGTCTCACTCAACTGACTTTGGGTCTTTGTTTTATTTATACGCTCGATTGTGAAGATCTGAATAATTACTTCTACAGAAAAGAAAACACCATAATAATATTATTTAGTATATATAAGTATCATATGATAAATATTTGTTTGTATGATATTATCATATTATATCAGAATAGTAGTATAGCTAATTATTAGAATTACTTAAAGGTTTTAATTTATAGATGAACTTTTACCTGGACTGGTGGACTTTTGTGGCCAAGATTTAGTTTTTGTTTCATTCATAAATGTTTCATTTAAAGGTTAAGTCACATAGTACCTTGAAATATTTAAAGTCTATATACGTGTAAACATCTGCTTTATTGACGCTGTAGTCATATACACATTTTTCATATTGGTAAAATTTTTTGAATTTTTTTGATATTTTTAAAATATTTTTTTTGTGTTTTAATGCCTACTCCGAGCAAAGAGCGCCCGCCGCGGCAACACCGGACCGCGCCTTGCTCCCTTTGAATAGATTTTTGAATATTTACATCGAACAAAGTAATACAAAATATGAAATAAAATAATACATTACAGGCCCAAGGGACTTTTAACATCAGGTGGTGCTCGTACTTATTCCGTCAAAAAAATATAAAAAACACATTTTTTAAATAAAGAATAACATTTTTTTTCCTTAATAAAAAAAACATCTCAAAATGTTTTTTAGGACTAGCAGAAGTCAACCCTAAGAGGTTGTTAGCATTTTACCAACAACCCTGTATTGTTATCATCATTATCATTTTGAATAGCAATGTAGCAAGAAGTTTCTAGAATTACTATGCAACAAACCCTGCAAAGCCCTGCGCTGGCGCAGGTAGGTCCGCCATTAATCTCCAGGTTTGCGGTTACTGTGTCGAATAACGGTATCGGCAGATGGAGCTGGTCTCGCCTACACGGTCACCATCAAAGATCATTTCACAGATGGGAGCTTTGAATGACACAATTTAGTCAACGAAATTTATAACAGATCTTTTTTAAATTTGATGGTGTTGCTTAAGAGTAGAGTTCTCGCAGTGCTGTCCATACAAACTTTGTTTTGTCGTATTTTAAAAACCAAGTGTTCAATCTCGGTGAAATTTTGTACGCATGTTGCTGAGCCCAATATCTATGCTTCTGGTTAGCCAGTTTTGCAATTGATTATTTATTATATCCATAAATGTCAAAATAAAAATTCCCATACAAAACGATTTTTCTAATTATTTTTGAAAATACTTAATTTTACAGATAATTGTATATTACAATTATATATTATGTAATATATTAATATTATAATTATAAAATACTTAATTGTAGTCAAAGGCCATAAAAAAAATCTGGCAATCCAGAATCGATATTAGACTTAAGGATATACATGCAAAGTTACATCGATTTTGAATACTTACTATTAAAAATATGTCAAAACTAAGTTTGTATAGAAAGCGCTCCGTGAACTCGCTACTCTTAATCAGGTGGTTTTCCGTAGGCTAACAAGTCTGAAACGCACTAGGCACAAGGAATATCTATAATGGCTGAAATCGTCTACCTAAGTAATAAAATATTATAAAGTTTGAAGCAGAAAGGGGTTTCCTTCCGCGGACGCTTCGATTGTGGAATGAGCTCCCTGCCGCGGTTTTCCCGATGGAGTATATAGCTTGGGGTTCTTCAAAAAGGGCGTGAAGAGATTTCTTCAGGGTCGGCAACGCGCGAGAGCGCCCTGGTGTTGCAAGCGTCCATAGGCTACGGTAACTGCTTACCATCAGGCGGGCCGTATGCTTGTTTGCCACCTTAGTGGTATAAAAAAAAAAAGCAGTGATAGCTCAGTGGCTTTTGCTATGGACTGCCGCGCAGCAGGTCCATGGTTTGAATCCCGCCGCGGGCTTGAGCTTCACCGCATGGTGGAAGGGCATTTTTGCGAATGCCCGCCTGGCTAGCGACACCCTCAAGTTGAAAATCTGTCGCCAAGCACCTAACGGTGTGTTCCGGCGGCTGTCCTTGAGAGGCAGTCATTCTGGGTTAAGCATGTTAACACCTTCGACCACATCATCACTTACCATCACGTGAGATTGTGGTCAAAGGCTTACCTATCAGCAATAAAAAATGATAATAATACGCTTCTTAAAAAGAAACGTAAAACTTCAACACGTTCCTTGCTAGCTACATAATAAACGAGCAAAACGCCATAACACTAAGGAATCTAAAAGCAATCCAATGTAGACTTTTCATTTTATAAACTAAATTCATATTTCACCGGTACACCTACGTGCTTTTAATGAAATGAATGAGAAACGTATTAATTAACGTCATTCTGAGCTATAATCTGTGGAAGGTTGTTCAGTAAAATATTATTGCGATTTGAATTAAATTTACATTATGATTCACGTTAGATATTCATGACAGAATTGCGTTAGAGCTATTGTAGAAACTATAGACATAGGTTAACGTATAGGTCTATGGCAAGAACTTTAATGTACAAAAGGCTTCAACTAAATTATGAGATTATTTAAACTTCTTACCTATTACAATCCTGAATATTATGGATTAGTAGAGAGATCGTATGTTTAAATATATGTGTGTTGTTTCGGTCATTCATGATCTATATCATACATAATTATAATACATAAAATAATATATAACTTTTAAATTATGATTGAATAACGCAATTTCATCAAATTAACCATCAATAATTATTATATTAACACTTCGCTACACCGAAGGATAAAGCACTTATTAGATATAATTCCATAGCATGCAGCTGTTCATTCACTTTACTGAATTATGTAACACAAAAAAATTACCAAAAAATGGAACCGACTTCAACACCCAAATTTTGTGATAATAGGTACTTTTGAACTACCATGGTACCGACTTCGACAAGTTATTTCACACTCTTGAAGTCGGTTCAATTTACTGGTAAAACATTTTTTTTTACTCTCTTTAGTGACCCTTGCTACTTACGGGATCGATCCTCATTCATTGTCAACGACTATATCATCAAGATAGGTGAATATTTTTCAGTTATTGGAGCGTAACTCAAAAACAGCTTGACCGATTTTGATGAAATTTAAAATGAGACCAAACGACAAGCATCAGCTTTCAAACAAAAAACTAATTTTCAAAATCGGTTCCCAGTCAAGAGTTCTGAGGGAACAAATATAAAAAAAAAACAGACGCATTGAGAACCTCCTCCTTTTTTGGAAGTCTGTTAATTACTAAGAACTGTTTCTTTGACTTGAGATTTAAGTACAATTTTTATGACTCTTTTGGTCATTTTCATGATCTTTGTCCACCGGTCACCAAAGTATTGAACTTGAGTTGTATTGTGTCATGCGCAGTTATGTGATGCCTGTGACCGACATTTGGGTAATTGAGCAAAAAATATAAATTGTTCATTGTTCGCTCCTCAATTACACAGTGTTATTTGATGTATTCTATTTTTTGTTCCAACGTTTAAGAATAAAACGGTAATATCTTGGCTTATTAATTGTGCGATTGTTTTGAATTGTTTTACTTAAATTATAGTTTTCTTTTGTTTTTCTATTATTAACGTTGTATTGTTTCTTATTTAATGGTTTAATGTTTTTGTTAATTTTCTTAAATATTCGATATTTTATCTCATACATATTAGCATTCAAACAAAGAATTTAAAAGCAGGTTTGCTGAGCCGAATGTCTCAATGCACAATTGCACATAGACCTTGAAACAATAATATCGTTTCCCACACTTCCTTGTTAATATGTTTCATTAGCATTGTCCATCTGCAGGCATGCGCCTTCACAAACTACAGGTCATTGCACTCTGAGTGTAATTATTGCAGGGCCATGGTAAACGCTTCGTTAACAATCCAAAATAAATTGTGTGACAGGCCACAATTAGAGTACTACAGAAGCTACCAATCTCACGCTTGATATTTCCGTTGGCTTACTAAATTAACCTGGATTTAATAAAAATAATTTTAGAATTCGTATAATTTTCATGCCTTCAGGTTCCATCAGCGTGACTATGTGAGATTGCCTTCACAGATTGCCGGCCATTGCACTGGCGCTCATTTTGTCAGATGAGGTTTCTGTGCCACCAGAACCGGACTTGGCTGTCTATTGGCCAGTAAGTATAAACTTCGAGTAAGTAGAACTGTTATATTGCATGGATTTCTGTTTTTGAAATTTAAACATAGGCCGCCAAACTCCTAAAATAATCCTTATGAATGTAATTTCTTCGTAGATCTATGTTATAATATTGAAAGAATCTTCTTAAATAAAGCAAACTGAGAGGTAGAACAGCACTTTAACAAGTCTAAGGAAATAAAGAAATATTTCAATTTCCAAAAAGAAATAGCACAAGCTCGATTTTTCCAACGTTGGATGATTTTCGACAGCTATTCGTTTTACTGTAAGTTGCTATACAGGAATTCCTTATTATGTTACTAGAATGGTAAATGGAAATAAACTTTGTTTTGCCATTTGAACTTTTTCAATAAATAAGTTTATTATATTAAACAAAAGATAGAGTATGTACCGATAATCTTATATTTTTTTTTCATTCCTTAGTTCTCCAAGTCCATTACCACCAAATTATTGCACCATTCTTGTACTAAGTGTGCAGTTTGGAGTAAAGATATCAAAACTACGTTCATCCCTATGATACGATTCAAGTATGACAATAAGGCTGCTGTTTTAAAATATATCTTATGTTAAGTAAGTATTAGGTATTTATAGAATTCTGTCACATACCTTCATCAAAGTCACTGGTCTTCCGTCTCTTAAGCTAATCAAGTTGCTAACATATTGTATAAAATTTTCAAAATTTGGTTTTCAAATGTAAGATATCAAATTTTGATTCATATCAACCCTGAGAAAGCCACCGAAAAAAATGCTCAGCCACGATTAGCAAAAAGAACACGGTGACGATGACCGTTTTATTCATCTACGTGATCGTGACGAAGTAGCGAAATTAATGATGATTGGTTCCGGGGCTTTGAACTCAACATTACGGGGTTTTTCACTTTCGCCAATTCTCAAGATGAGCGATCAATCGTAATGGTTAGATGTTTTTTTTTTTTTTTTTTTTTTATTCTTGATAGGTTAGCCTTTGACCACTATCTCACCTGATGGTAAGTGATGATGTGGTCGAAGATGTTGTTCAGGCTAACCTAGAATTACTGGCTCTCAAGGACTGCTGCCGGAACACACCGTTAGGTGTTTGGCGACAGATTTTCAACTTGAGGGTGGTAGCTAGCCAGGCGGGCATTCGCAAAGTGCCCTACCACCATGCTGTAACGACTGCCATCCTAAGACAACAACCGGGACCGACGGCTTAACGTGCCCTCCGAAGCACGGAAGCGCTCAGTAGTAATGTCACCAGCGGTCACCCATCCAACTCATGACCGCGGCGGACGTTGCTTAACTTTGCTGATCGATTCAGAATGGTTAAGCAAACTTCGCTACGAGCGCTTCATGTAGATATAAACCTTTTAGCACATGTTACTATCTAACTGGTAAGTGCTTAGCAGTGGCAGTACGTACCTAATATGCGTTGTTATATAGCACTTGACTACTTAACCAAGTAAAACTTATTTTCTTCTAACCATTATACAGATATACATATATAATATAGATAGATACAATCGTATAGGTACTGACAAAATGCTAAATATAAATAGAGGCAACTCATGCTTACCTGCATTATACAACAACCTGTTTTACTTAAAACGTTGAGGGTACCTAATACTAATAAACTAGTTCACAAAAGTATTAACTATTACATATTTATTAGAAACAACGAATAGATAAAGTGTAATACAAACAAGCCTCTGCTTAATATTTCATCAAAATATATTTTTTTAATTACAATCGCATTATCGAGCCTTCTGCCGCAAAATGCGTTAACAACAGTTCGTAGACCGCAAAATTTTACCATCTGCCACATCGAGTTTTTCTAATTCTATACATAAGCAAAAAACGATATGCAAGCGGTCATTAACCCCAGGAGTCCGGTCCTGCCTCAAAGAAGATAATGTGATTCGATAGATAACTGTATACATAGATTCATTTTTTATACTACAAGCCAAATTTAGGTTATGCATTTGAAACGTGAGTAACATGATGTGATGAAACATTTTTTTATAGTTTGTTAACTGTTTTGATGACGGTATGTTTTGGTAGTTGTTGATTTATTTCCCAAGTTAAATGTGTAACAATTGAAGATGTGAAAATTTAACCATCTAATAATAGGTTATTTATAAAAGAGGCAGATAATAACGAACACGCGCGTATGCATCAACACACTGCTGCTCTGAAAAAGACCGCACAGCTTCCTGTGCTGTCACATTTATAGCTGCAAATGTCATGTTCTCATTTAGCCACGAGCAAAGCTTATTCATCCACATACAATCCTCATTATCTTCTTTACCTTTTCACACTCATGCGTAGTCGTTACAATATTTACGTCATCTCCAAGAACCCAACGAAATAGCGCAAGAAAATTTAAAAATATATTTCGATGCATAAAATATTTATTTTTACTGACCATGTACAGTGTGGGTTGGTTTCGATTCAAAGGAACACTTCTAGTTGAAGTAAGAGCAAGCTCATTTTATCTGCCTACTTACCCATAGCAGTCACTCTGTTATTTATGCAAAGATACATGACTTTTAAAAAACAAATCAAGCATACATTTTAAGATTGTGCGTATTTTGAGAATTGAATTCATGAGTCCGAAAGTAAAGCGGTAACTATATTAGAGTTAGGGTCTCTTTCACGACCTGCAAGTAAAGTCTCGAGTAGGCTAATTGCTGGTTTAAGTCACAAGTAACCGTGCATATGAATTTAACAATGGCCGAGTAGCATTAACCGATAGTTAAAGTGACCACTTACTTACTTCTTGGTTCATCTGCTATCTTCATTATGCGATAAGTAGCACAAAATAAACTTAATGATTTTTAAATATGAATGAGAAATGTTTTTTGATAAGCAGAGTTCCTGGCTAAACAATAATTTTAAAAAGGCTGAGGGAGAAATGCACCTAGTTAACAGCATATCACGACTCACGTCAGTATGAGTGGGGTCTTAATTGTACATTAGGCGCTATACACTGATTCATGTTTCTACTGATAAACATAATTTTAATTTAATGTTGTCTTAAGTTTTCGCGATAGTAATTAAACAACTTAAATTTTTTTTATAATTTTTTGGGACCATATTATGGTTAGAACAAAAACAAATACTATCGTTTAGGTAAATATATTGGTCAAAACTCGCAAATCAATATGTTTTTGATACGACATTTTTGTTGTACCGTAGTAAAAATTGAATTAAAAAATATAACATTGTCTCTGAGTATAGAAAGATGATCCATATTTTTGCCTTAATCATAAAGAAACATTTTTTCTAAAAAGCATAAGCTTGGCTCTAAGTAAACTAAAGACTAAGAGATATTATGTGATAATTAAGTCTAAGTGATAATTAAACTAAACATAAGTCGTTTGAAGATGTAAAGTAGCACAAGGTTACTTTTGTGGGTTTTAATAAAGGTTGATATTTCAAACACCATATTGGGTAAAAACTATTTGATTAAAATTATTATCGACGAATTAATGAGTGACGTTGTTGACAGATTTTGAGAGAAGTCTGAATTTACTTCGAAGATCCTTCCAGTAACCACGAAGTTGTTAATTTAGAAGCCTGTTTTGTATTGTGAAACTGAAGAACTATAATTGTAACTTATTAGCCTAGTAACTTTAACCAGGACGTAACTAAGTAACACTTTACTTGAAGGTCGTGAAAGGGTCTTAACACATCTTGACATATTTATTCGCAGGCTTCAGAAGATCTTAAAAGCTTTATAGAATAGAAATTTATAACATATAGTATTTATTTATAACATTTAGGGCCTGTTTCAAATGTTCGAATAAGTTCCGGGTTTACTACCCAGTACATATTTATTAAATAAAATACTTAATAAATCTTTGCGTTTCACAGTCATCGATTTAGACTATCGGTTAAAGCTTGAAACGCACTGTCATTTTTATCATTCAGTTATTTTATGTGTTGCATAGCAACCCGAAATTTATTAGGACATTCTGAAACGGACCCTTAGTAACTTTAACCAGGAAGTAACTAAATAACACTTTACTGGAAGGTCGTGAAAGAGGCCTTAACACTTCTTTACATATTTATTCGCAGGCTTTAGAAGATCTTAAACTATACGAATTAGAAACTTATAACATTTATCACAGGAAACAGACTCTAATATCTACTCTGAGATGACTCAAAATGATATTTGATATACCTACATGCGATGACATAGGTCTAAAATCAACCACAGAGATATATTATAAAAAGAAAAAAATCCTACTACCATTCTGAATGTTGCTGGTAACGACCACTCACTGTCGGCGTAGGTGGCAACCTAACTAGCATACTTAGTGGAAGTCCGTGTTGATATAAGCTCGGATCCGATAAATAGGTACTAAATACCATACCATGGCTTTTTTATACAAAAGGTGACAAACAGACAGACGGTTCACCTGATGGTAAGTGGTCACCGCCGCCTATGAACACCCGTGATATCCGCAGCATTACTGGTGCGTTGTGTCGTGGTGTACGGTGGTGTATCATTTTAATTAGAATTTTAAACTTTAGAGCTTAAATATGTTTAATTCTTACAAATTTCAAAGTGATACAGTGTTTGAAATACCATTCACCAAAAAGTTTAACCAGTGTGCACTCCAAAACGTGCTATTTTTTTGTTCGAGAACGTTTTTGGGCTTTTGGGGTGTGATTATTTGATTAACAAATATGTGTCAAATTTGTAACGTAATCAAACTGACTTCGAAACCTACCTACCTATCGTTCTCGAGGCGACATGTTTCAGGCGGTCGTGTTCCCATCACCTTCAAGGCATCAGATACACGACTTTTAATTGTCATGCAATCGATATATGTATGTAGTTCAAATTATTATTATTATTCAGGTAAAGGTCACGCATGTCTAAGTTCAAAGGCTCAAGGCACTTCAGATAATTGAATATGTCGTTTATCCAAAACCAATTAAAAATTGTCTAAAAATTTAATTCAAGAGATAAAGAAGCCTCAACATTAACCATTTTCAATAATTATTATCTTTTATCGTAATCAGTCATTGCCTTCCAAGGCATGATCATTGGATTGGTATATACAGGGTTATTGGTAAAATGCTAACAACCTCTTAGGGTTGACTTCTGCTAGTCATAACAAACATTTTAAGATAGTTTAGACCGCGCCGTGCTCCCTTTGAAAAGACTTTTGAATATTTACATCGAGCAAAGTAATAAAAAATATGAAATAATACATTACACGCACAAGAGACTTTTAACATCAGGTGGTCCTCGTACTTATTCCGTCAAAAACACACAAAAACCACAAAAAAATTAAAAAATTCTCTAAAAATAGTTTTCATGGGGTTATTGTTTTACCCCATTTGTATACTGTATCAGCCGGAATTTCCACTGCTGAATACATAGCGTCCCTCATAATATAATAATTTAACAACCTCAAGTACAAAATCTGTCGCCCAGCACCTAACAGTTTGTTCCGACAGCAGTCCTTGAGAGTCAGTAAAATTATAGACACATGAGAGTTAAATGTATGTGTCAGTGTGACGGGCGCAGTGCTATTCGTTCGGACGAAATGCATCTATCAGGTGGGCCTCGTGCTTGTTCCGTCATAATAACATAAAAAAACAACTATAAGTCCAGCACACGAGTATGAATAGGGATGAGTGAACCAAAACTAATGTAAATAAATGTAATTTTTTTTTTTTACAATTATTAACATTAATACTTGTCAAGGTCTGCAGAATTGTGGTATGACAACTCATGGATATCACCATGATAACTCGCTAACGCACCATCACATAAAGCTACCAGTAGGTATAATTATTGTGCTAGAGTTTTGACCCAAAAACTCAATATAGGTCATATATTAAGCACCGTACTGATATGGATACCTCCTTTTCTTATACTAAGCTAAAATTACATTTTCAAGATCAACCTTTAGAAACGTAACAAGCCTTAAAGAAAATGCGCTGAAGGAGCTTAACGCAATCTTTTTAATTAGACAACGAAAATTGTATACAAGCTGATTGGATATGTGAACTTGCCAGACTTTAATGACAACACAATACTGTGTTTTGAAGGGAAACGAATCGATATCAGCTCCCCTAGTCACCGCGCCTACAAATTACGTAAATTAGTGTCGATAAACCGCGCGAATGGGCAATACCATGAGTCACGGTGAAATAATTTTCACTACCTTATCGTGAGGGCGATAGTTCTACCTTCACACTTTGGCGATAGGTTCTTTGTTTTTGTAAGTATGGAGGTCTTGAACATATTCATATATTCTATGTAGTTTTGTTACAATTACTGTGGCGTTGCATGGTAGTAGCAAATTCAAATTTTCCAGAATACAACCTCTGCACAGGGGACTGCGTGTAGCCCCAATCTTGTGCAAGAAACAATTCAATTTGCCATGTCCGGTAATTAAACAAACAATAAGGTGTAGCTCTTATCTCGTTAGTTTTAGCAAATTTAGAAAAACTTAAACCAAGTTTTACTTGTTTGAAAATCAGTACTAATATTATAAATGTGAAAGTAACTCTGTCTGTCTGTTATGCTTTCACGCCAAAACTACTGGACCGATTTGAATGAAATTTGGTATAGAAATAGTTTGAGACCCGGGAAAAAACATAGGATAGATTTTATCCAACTGCGCAAAAAGAGATTAATTTCTTTACGCGATAACCGACATACGCGCGGGCGGAGCCGCGCCCGGAAAGCTAGTGGTAACATAAGTTTTACATGGCTGTAGCCTTATCGCGAGAAGACGAAGAATATGCTTCTTTTCTGTACATAGATGTAATAGTTTTCTTGGCTACACTGGAGTAATTTTTCAGGATCCAACTACTTCAACGACGCATGCCGTGATCTGTATATGATTTGTAACTTTGTCCATTACACTTTTACCCTGCTTTTAGATCTTATAATGCGGTATGGTTCTCAGATACTACTTTTGATCTTATTGTCGGTTCCCTTAGTGCATGTACGATAGATAATATAGCTTCAGAATCACACTCATTAGCTGATGTTGTCTTGGTACCACCAATTACCGATACTGCTCTGGCTGCTACTAGTTGGCCGTTTGTCTATAGAACAGTGGTCTGGTTCAAAACTATAGTTTCTATGATTCAAAGTTCAAGGAAATAGCAACCGCAGCATACCCTTGTTTCTTTTTTGCACCATCTGTTTATAGATTTTGTATAAATTTCCGCACAAAACATCCTCAGATGCGCTGTCTTCGGTCATTCGTATGTTTTGTCTAGGGACGTGCTAGAAATTCATTTATCAATCCTTAGTGTCAGACTTCAGATCAGAGATCCTGATCTGAGTGTTAGACCCAGGATTACTTGCGACTTATTGAATTCTATTCCTGACTTCAGTATTTTATTAGTATGTTTGTTGATAAAATAATACTTATAAAATATAAGTAGTTTTATTACCTATGAAAATACCATCATATTTATGCCAACACTTGTATAATATTAAGTTTATTTTCCATACCTATAAACTACTCAGCAGATATTGTTGAGTATTTGGAACAAAACTGCTAGGATAATACTGTATCAACCGGTTTGTCTACTGCTGAATATCCCCACGCTTGGCAGGCCTCTTGGGGATCACAGTTTAAGATATCAGTTCCTCAGAAGGCGCTGCTGCCCACCTTCCGGTATTTTACCTTTAGTCACCTCTTACGACACCCACAGATACCAATGGGAAAGTAACATTCTAGACCAGCACCCCACGGGCTACAAGGATAACACTTGGAAAAATATATAAGTACTTTTAATTGCGAAGTGCTTAGTATTTAGTTTTTTGTCTAATCTCAAACAAAACAGTTCTGGGCGAGGAAACAAGTAAATTACCGTATCAAACAGATTAAATCAAAACAAGCATGTAATAAATAATAACGCGTGCTCCATCAATTTAATATACCTAGATATTTATAAACCCAGGGTAATGATGTGCCGTGACCAATCAGATACATTTTAAGCCTAGCCAGATAAAATTGTTAACCAATCATTCGGGGACATAGTTTTCAAAGGCTAGCCGTTCATTTAAACAAAGAATAATATGGTGCTGGGTTACGGAATCATCGAGAAATTAATATTAGGTAAATTACATCTTCGCTGTGCAGTCAGTTTTGTTCAGTTCTAGATCTTTATTTTTACATAGCTGATAAGGCTAACCTTCGACCGCTATATCAACTGATGGTAAGTGATGATAATATGTTGTTCAGGCTAACCTATAGAATTATTGGCTCTCAAAGATTGGCCAGAATACGCCGGTAGATGCTTGACGACAGATTTTCTACTTGAGAGTGGTAGCCAGCTTGTTGTTAGGTAAGTTTTGTTACCTACCGAAAAGGACGCAGCCCTATCAATGAGAGTCCACTGTCTGTCTGCTTGTCTATCTGTATGTCAGGGGTTTATAGCTTGTAACATATTTTTCATTTTATGTAAAATGTTGACCCACATATAAATAATAGACTCGCAACTCAATTAAATTATTTTTCCAGGGGGCTCAAATACTTCAGAATAAAATTTGGCTTAAAAACTTTTAATGATCAGCATTTAAGTCATCGTCTATTGAGCACAGTACAAATTTATTTCTAACCAACTTCAAAAAAAGGAGGAGGTTCTCAATACAACTGCGTTATTTTAATTTATTTTTCATGTGTCTTACCTCAGAACTTTTGACTGGATAAACCGATTTTGATAATTCTTTTTTTATTTGAAAGTTGATGCTTGTCGTTTGATCCAATTTAAATTCATCAAAGTCGGTCAAACCGTTTTCGAGTTACACTCTAATAACTGAAAAATATTTTCCTATCGTGATGATATAGTCGTTGACAGTGAATGACAATCGATCCCGTAATTAGCAAGGGTCACTAAAAAGAGTGAATTTTCTTTGTTTACAAAAATGGAACCGACTTTAAGACCCAAAAGTGCGAAATAATTTGTCGAAGTCGGTACCAAGCGCACAATATTGTGATGAATAGGTAAGTACTTTTGAACTATCATAGTACCGACTTCAACAAGTTATTTCACTATAATAACAAATATTTTTAAAAGTACATATTTTAAGAAAACATTAAATAACACTTTAATGAAACAGTATAAAAATATATATCTAGTGATAATTCCGGCTAATTTTGCTGTTAAGCCTATGTGACGTCACAAACGCCACGCAGCCTAACCGGAATATTCGACTAATTTCGCTTTTAAACGAAGCATCTTTAAGAGGTCTGGACTCTACGAGCTCACGATTGAAACTAAGCGGCCGGCTTTTTTTTTATGGAGGACATAGATGCTGACTACCGCTTTCGGACGTTAAGCTTCACCGAATTTTAGGCGAAGGTAGGCCTTCTACAGCCCGGGAGGAAGAAGTGCCTTCGGCACTTCTCCTGAGACGGGCGTAGAAGTCGAAAAGCACCTTCTACCTCCGTCTCCTGCGGTCGCCGAAAACGTACCGCTACTAAAGGAGGAGTTGACAGCAAGCTCAAGGGCACCTCTGTGGTTCGGCCTGATACCCAAGGAAGATTAGTTTCAGGAAGCCGTACCTGGTTATTTTAAAAAATGGTTCAAATATAATCGTAGGATGTCTTGGTTTCAACGCTGGTATTGTTGTTTCGGGACTGAATAATAATAATATTCCGACCGCAAATATTTGGGTATAGGGTAGGAATATGAGAATGAACCTAATCGTAGGTACAGCTTATCAAACGGTAACAATATATTGTGCTTGGCTCCGATAACGCTGGTATTGTTGTTTCGGGACTGAATAATAATAATATTCCGACCGCAAATATTTGGGTATAGGGTAGGAATATGAGAATGAACCTAATCGTAGGTACAGCTTATCAAACGGTAACAATATATTGTGCTTGGCTCCGATAACGCTGGTATTGTTGTTTCGGGACTGAATAATAATAATATTCCGACCGCAAATATTTGGGTATAGGGTAGGAATATGAGAATGAACCTAATCGTAGGTACAGCTTATCAAACGGTAACAATATATTGTGCTTGGCTCCGATAACGCTGGTATTGTTGTTTCGGGACTGAATAATAATAATATTCCGACCGCAAATATTTGGGAATAGGGTAGGAATATGAGAATGAACCTAATCGTAGGTACAGCTTATCAAACGGTAACAATATATTGTTCTTGGCTCCGATGCAATGTATACTATTAATGTCCTAAGAATTATTAAATACCTTTATTATGTTAATGGATTGGCATTGTATCCTACATGTTTTGTGCCCCGTGGTAAGGTGGTCTTTAGATATTGACTATATTAAAATTATCAGGCGTTGGAAACGCCTGATGGATTACGTTGCGTTACAACGGCAAACGTTTTTAACGTTGCGTTATCTTTTAACATTGGCACGGGAACATTTGGCGAACGAATTAATTCGTATCAAATCTCATTTAATAAAGCTATAAAATTTATAGAACTTGTATAGGAAATGTTTGTTATAATGATCGTTCTAAGTTACCTTGATATTGACTAATTTATTTCCACAATGAAAAGGTTATTGGTAATTTATTGAAATACATTTTCATGTGTAAGATTTAAGCCTGCACCGAGGCAGCGATACGTAATTGTGGTTCGTTTGATCCCTTGCTGTATCTTTATTTCTTAATTTTGAGTTATGTAAGGATTCATTCTATAAATCTTACACTTTGGAAACAAGATTACTTAATTTTTTTTTTATAGAAAAAAATCCAAAGTTACACCGAAATAACGAAATAAACCCTTAGTGCGGCGTAAATACTTAACGGAGAGTTATCCATATTTGAATAATAAAATAAACAAGATGTTTTCTATAACGTATACACATTAAATTTTTCTAAAAAGGTATTTTTTTTTATTATACGAAGGAAATACTCAAATGATGATGCTTTGTCCCTATTCGCTTTAGTAAGAGTAATTCTTCGGCCGTCGGACGGGGACGGATGCTGTTGGCGTGCCTTACTTAAGCACACATACACGGCGCGCCTAAAATGCTCGGTGCGCCCTTAACTCATATTTAGAATAAACAAGACACGAAGATATGTCCATCAAAATCAATTTGGCATCAAAAGTACTCAAAACTTTCAATATTTATTCCGCAACTGTACATTTTATATCACTTTAGATATCCAGATTGATTGCTGTTACCGCAAAACAATTTGTATTGTTGTACGGTTTTGATGGTAGTTTATTTTTAATAAAATAATCCTTAATCCAGTTTCATTCAAAGGCACCCGTCAATTCAAATAATAAAACTTATAATAACAAATATTTTAAAAATATTTTAAAAAAATATCAAATTAATCGAGAATCGATAATCGAGAGCGCACGATCGAGAATACATTCTCGATCGTGCGCTCGCAGAGTCAAGACCTCCTGAGGATGCTTCGTGTAGAAGCGAAACGCGTTGAAAAATTCTTCCGGTTTGGCTGCGTGGCGTTTGTGACGTCACGTCGGCTTAGCAGGAAAATTAGGCGGAATTGTCACTAGATATATTTAGGTATTTTTTAAGTGTTTTATCAAAATATTAATTTGATATTATCTTAAAATATTTTTTATTATTAAATATGGATTTCCGCAAAGTAACGCCTGAATCTATTCATTATAATAAAACTTATGAGTTATTTACTTATAATTTTTAATATGAATAAACACTAATTTGCATCTATAGCATTTTCCTCGATGTAGTGAGGTGCAAAATTGTGTTTCTCTCGGCAGCAATGTTATTTTTCGTTTCGTACCTTTGAAAGTTTTGCAGCGTACATGATTCTATATATAAACCAATCGTTGCGCTCATACTTTTATCCTAGAACCCTTCGCTTCCTGAGTTTTCAATACTTGTATAATTTTTTTGAATGAATCTTCTCTTTCAAGGAACCTTTATTGAAGCAGTGATGGCTCAGTGGCATTGGCTATGGACTGCCGCGCTGCTGGTCCATTGTTCGAATCCTGCCGCTTGAGCTTCAAAGCATGGTGGAAGGGCATTTTTCGAATGCCCACCTGGCTAGCGACCACCCAAAAAATAGAAAATCTTTCATCAAGCACCTAACAGTATGTTCCGGCAGCAGTGCTTGAGAGCCCGTGAAATTACAGGCATATGAGACTAACAACTATGTCTTAAGGTGACGGGCGCAGTGCAGTTCATGACTTGTGACGAAATGCATCTGTTATATGCAGAGATTCGTCCATTTTGCAGGGTCCACGTCAGGTGGGCCTCGAGCTTGTTCTGGCACAATAACATAAAAAAAGTACTAACGCTAAATACGAGTACCAACTTTGCAGCCTCACATAATAAATAACAATCCATATTGTCGATATAAGTCAATACCAAAGTTATATTTATATTGCGGAATGGAAACTTATCTTTCACTAACAGACATTGCCTTTGACATTTGTAAATTACTTATGTAGCTATCGATATCGATTTTATTTGTCATTGGATAGAACGGTTGGCGGCAGTGGAGCATCAAACATTCATAAATAATAATGGTTTGGATAACGAGCAGGTGTATCGTGTGGCTCATCAATAAAGCAATGCTAAGCAGAGCATAATAATACATGTTAACTCACGTGAATCAGTCAGATAGCTCCGACTATAGTTTCAACCACATTCGGTGGTCTTTTTCAAACTATAGTAGATGCTATCTGACTGATTCACGTGAGATATCCCGTATTATTTACTAAAATGATTTTGAGTCGCTTCAGGTTCAGCTAATAATAAAAAATATTTTTTTGTGTTATTGTGGCGGAGCATGCTCGAGGCCCATCCTATAACAGATGCATTTCGTCACAAGTCACGAATTGCACTGCGCCCGTCACATTGAGACATAGTTAAGTCTGGTGTGCCTGTAATTACACTTGCTCTCAAAGACTGCTGCCGCAACACACCGTTAGGTGCTTGGCGACAGATTTTCTACTTGAGGGTGGTCGTTAGCCAGACATGCATCTAGTCGTATAGCTCACGCCTTTGGTGGATACTATAAATATTTTATTTTTATTTATATTTTGTAGGTATATTGTACTACTACTACTTCTGTTTATAATTGTACTAGCTGTCCGGGCGTGGCTCCGCCCGCGCGTGTGTCAGTTATCGCGCAACAACATTAACCTCTTTTTGCGCAGTTGTATAAAAACTATCCTATGTTTTTTCCCGGGTCTCAAACTATTTCCATACCAAACTTCATTCAAATCGGTCCAGTAGTTTTGGCGTGAAAGCGTAACAAACAGACAGAGTTACTTTCGCATTTATAATATTAGAACTGATATAGTACTGACAGCACTGATGATGTACATCAGACTTAACAACTTTGTCTCAGGTTGATAGGTGCAGTGCATTTCGTATCTTATGACGAAATGCATTTTTACAAGCTCAGAATACAGCTTAGCTTACCAAGCTGGTTCCGCCACGAACCTATTACAATAAATTATTCTAAAACGTCTGTTATTCCGACTAATGACATACATAGCACCTTTGTACTCTTACCAAATTAGCCAGATTGATGTGAAATACGTAATATACGAGTACATAAAAAGTAGGTACCTATATTTTTATTGACAACAAGCTGACCCTGGTGTCATATCTTTGCCTTTCTTAATCTCTATTGCAAAACAAAATGAAAATAAATTTACTTGCTAGATATCATACGTTACAAACAACAATACCTGGCCCTAGCCTAGTAAACGAAATTCATGGACGTCCTTTAACACATTTCAATATAGGTATGTTTACTGGAAGGTATCCATAAAAAGGCCATAGGAATGAAAATCTGTTTTGTAGTGATAATATAACAAGATCATACGAGTTTCTTCGCTTACAGAATGGTAGTTTTATGCATAATATATCGTCATGTCTGTGTTCCCGGAAGCGGCAGTCAGAAACATCTAAACACCCACATTTTGTGAGACATGCATTGGTCCCGTGTAGGAACTAGGAATGAGCACAATCTGTCGGGTAGTTTTGATTTCGAACAACACCTACCAAGATAGTTCTTAGTCAGGAAGAGCTAGATCTAATATTAGTTGGTGCTTATATTTTAATGATAGACCTTTTAAAGCCTCGAATTTAGATGGTGGTCGAGTCTGGTCTCAACATTTTCCGCAGAGATATTTGACTTTCTTGTGGCACTCGAAAATTCAACCTCATAACGAAACTTGGTGAAAAATTGAAACACACCAAAAAGTTATATTTGGGACATTCTGGCGTCACATAGGTGAACCTACCAAGTCTGTTAATTTAATGCAATTGCATTAGAGACTGTAGTGAAAAATATAAGCACATGATATTGAAGAACTAAGACCTCGGGTGGCAATAAAATAGAGTCCCGGGAAGATAATCACGCATTCTGGGTGTTACACACCATCTTTTGCAAAGAGTCACTACACAAAGCACGACGATAAAGCATAAATATTATTACAAAACCTTGTCTTTTCTAAAACCACAACGTTATTGATGTAGTTTTATTTTATACAGCATTGATGCATACTAAGCGACAGCATAACTATAGATGTTTTACGGGTGGAAAAACATAACTTCCAAGAGACAATGAACCCGCAACCCCAAGATACCGTTCTATCGCTATACTAATTATGTGAACGAATTACAAAATTACAAATTTATGATAGGAAAAATTATAGTCATATGCGGATACGAACGCGCGCCATCCACCCCTGAAGCTGGGGCATGCTCTGACCATACATTATGACTTTTATATGTCCTTTCGTTCTATGACCATTGTATGGGGATGGGCCGACACTTATATATCGTTCAATTAATGTTGTACTATAAGCAAAACTAATTTTTCAATTAGCTTTAAACTTGTTAATGATGACGCAACCCTATATTTTTAATATTTTTGTTTTTGCAATACCACATGCTTTACTTTCTTGCTGAGGATTACATTACAAATTTATGAAAGGAAAACATATTGTCACGTGCGGAATCCCGCACATGACTCTAATTTTACCTTGCTGCGTCACATATTTCAAAAATAAAAATATTAAAAATGTGTGATCGGAGCCTGATTTTTTCCATCCAAATTTTGATTGATTGAGATTGAGTCTCTATGACGTGAGTATGTGGAAAAAAAAAAGAATGTACAGCACCCACTTCCATAGCCTAATGGGTAAAAGACATATTATAGAAAAGTTTAACGGTATCGATTATTTTGGCCAATCACCTGCCAGATGCTACCCTCTTCGAAACACTCTTGTTACCGTTACCCGCTATACCTTCCGGTGTTCCGATGGCACAGACAGAGCCCAGCTGTGCATCTAATGTGCAACAAAACTCTACTGACTTCGACTTGAGTCGAGCTCGTAGCTTGCTTCTCAATCAGCGCATACATTTCTTAGTCTTTTACGACATATTATAACAAAATTGATAGGGAACACACCTTATATTTTAAAGCCCGGAACAGATATGAAAAATATAAAATTGGGTAAATCACTAAGTGACACAAAGGAAACAAACTCGCGCAGCACAAGTACGGCTAGTGTTGCAAAACCTTATCAAATTGCTCTAGTTTACTACTTGATATCGGAGTTTAATAGCAAGAACATGTTGTTTTAGGAGAGAATATAAAATAAGTTATTTATATCGACGTATACATATTAGAAACACTCGTAGCGTAGCTTGCCTAGTGCTTCTTATACGATTTACTACTGAGTACTTCCATGCTTCGGAGGGCACGTCAAACCGTCATCGGTCCCAGTTGTTCTCTTAAGACGGCAGTCGTTGTTATAGCATGGTGGTTCAACATGCCATTTGCGAATGCCTGGCTAGATACCATCGTCAAGTATAATATCTGTCGCCAAGCACCTCATAATGTGTTCTGGTAACTTTCCTTCAGAGCGAGTGATTCTAGGTAAACCTCAACATCATCTTCGACCACTAAATCACCTTCCATCAAATGACATAGTGGTCAAAGGCTAGCCTATCTGCTACATAAAAAAAACAATATAATGTTGACTCGTCAAATTGGCGGCGCTTGCCTAAGCAACGTTCTCAGCGGTTAGTTAGTTGGATGACCTCTTAAAGTCCTATAGTATATAGTAATCATCCTATAACATATTAGATGTGATAGAGGTCAAGGAATGCCATTGATGAACTATCTTTATCAAGAAGACTAGGCACGCAGAATTAAACATTTTAACTTTATGAATATTCCTTTTTGCCTTGCAAGATTTCTCGCATACTTGCAAGGCATCATATCAATTAAAACGTCCAACAATTAACTAAGTTAAAAATCTTTTCGGGGTTAAAAATACGTTACTTTAAATTACTTACAGCAGAAAAAAAATTCGTAATGAATATTGTATTTAATTATACCTGAGTAGTTTAGTTTAGTCCGTTGTTATCTCTGTCTTTTAATCCTAGAAATCATTGATGCCCATGAATTTCCCATTGTTTAAGGCACACATATATAGAACATATAATTTGCTCCTACTTAACAGTTAGAAGGAATATCTAGATCAAAATATTACCGATAGAATTGTATACAAAATTATGTGAATTATGTTAAGCTTATATGAAAAGATAGTACTTACGTTTTGACATGATTCAGTCAACGGCCGGATTCTATGCACTGCTTGGACCTTGAATACAAAGAGAAATATTAAAGTACTTGAGAAAAAAACAACGAAAATGATATGGATGCAATGCGACCGCCACAGACAAAGGAGTCAGCGGGAGTGCTATCGATAACATTATTTGGACGTATTTCGCTTACTGTTATTCTACCATTAGGCAAATATGAAAATAATGATTAGGTAAATATATTAACTACTGTAGACAGTCAAGGACTTCTGCTATTGATATGTATCTACGACTAATATGAATATTATAATAATAGATAATGATGTTCACAGTACATACAAAAAATAAATTTTAATAATTGTATTTATGATCTGTCGTAGGTAAGCAAAATCATGAGCTCTCCGCCGTCCGGTGATGAGAAATATTTCATACAAATCACGCCTGATACTTCGGAGATATACCACGATACTATGTGAAAATAAAAGGTTCAAGTCGCTGAAACAAACTAAGATCAAGTGGCATCTAGATCAAAAATTACTTAATGAATTATAGTTAAAATATGCCAAAGTATAAATGGTTTAGGCGAAATGAACCATTGGCGTAATACAATTTGCTTAAATGCAATCTAGTTTGAACAAGCGTTCGATGAGTCGTCACAGGTGAAATGGAACAAGTTGAATTGTGTTTTTGAATGGCTAAGTGAACCCCCTGGACAATATACTTACAGTATATCTTAAGGAAATAATAGGAGGCAGAAATACAATAAAAACTCATAACGTCAGATCGTACTCTGGGCCTAGACTGCAATCAAATCTTCGAACACATCATTACAGTGAAATCAGACAAGGTCAAAGGTTCAACATCAATAATTGCGATCATCGAACTTGAAGATCGTGGTAATTGTACCAGGGACTTGCGTTCTGTTAGGAAGGCTGTGTTCTCCTATTCATAATGCGCCTGAGCGAGGTGTCCAGCGCCTGTCATTATAATATAACAATAATGATACTAGAAGACTCATCTCTAAGATACAGTAGGCATAAGGCCTAGGTAAAGTTATTGCCGTCAATCCAATTTAATTTAATTTGGACTCCCAAACAGAGTCCTGTTTAGTGTGCCATACAGAATTATGTAAGTATATTCTTGTTCAAAAGCCATAAAATCCACATCCACCGTTGAACAAACCCTCTATTAAGTGGGGCTTGCCGTAAACCCTACGCCTGATAGGCGTATAGGTGATAACAGTGTAGGATGGCAATTCGAGACGCTGCTGCTGCCACTCTTATACCTTCAGCATCTTTTACGACTCCCACAGGATGAATTGGTAGGCTGAGGGGTAACACGGCACGGCCTACGGGGTGTTTATACATTTAAGAAATTAAAACCAACCTACCAGGAGCCCATAAACTTACAGGCACCTACATAGGTGTTCTATGGTGAGAAATAGCTGACCTACAAAGTTGTTTGTACATGAAAAGGCTTATTCTATAGTGTGAACTGGATCTCAAGGAAAGCCGTCGGAACACACCAGAATTCTGGTGTGAAGACATAGCGGGTCCACTAAAATTATGGATTTAGCTGAGTACAATCAAAATGTTATTTTACAAAATTTATTTAGGTACCTTTTTTGGTTAGATTTAGGGCGTAGTACTTACATCTCAATAAAATTCTTCTATTACATTTTTCAGTTCCATTCAATTAGCGTTTTGCTGCTGTGGTAGGTACTTTGAGAAATGATTAGGTAATGTTACATTGTTTTTGTTAAAAAATCTGGATCTGGTAAGTAAGTATCCATTTATACAATGATTATGTACTGTTTCGATATTTTTCGTCTACAGTTATAAAATACCTCAAAATTTCTCACAAAAAAATTCGGCGCCATAATGGCGTCTGTCTTTTTTTCTTAAAGGGCAGAGTTTTTGATCCGTCAGAGATTCGGTTTCAAAGAGTATCTCGTTAAAAAAAGATAGCATGAAGCAGGTTTCTATTATCTGTGGTTGTACCCGTGTGAGTTTTACCCATGGAAGTAATAAGTACTACGTACAACAGTACTTATTACTTCCATGGTTTTACCATCGATCTATAAAAAACAGAGATTTTCTTTTTTGTACTTCGCTGCAAAAAAAAGATCAGTAATTAACTTTTATCCTAACCCTTTTTTTTCGCCCCGTGGGGTGCCGAGCTTGAATCGCACCTCTCCATATCTTCCGATGGAAGTCATAAGAGGCGAAGAAAGGCAAATACCAGAAAGTCGGCCTTCTGAAGAACGGCCATCTCATACTGTGATCCCCAAAACGTCCAAGTGCGGGCATTATGGCAACCCCCCCATATTTTATCTTGCTTTATTATAATACTTTCTCACTATTCTTCGTCCATTCTTAAGCTACCTACATTTCCAACACATCTCAGCAAAATATATAAATATATTTTTAACTACCTATACATATAAACGGCAGAACTGTATTTGTAAATATGCTTACACTCACTACCGCGTCCTAGTAGCTTAAATGACATTTTACATTACAAAATTTATCATCTCGATTGGGAATCGAACACACGTCCTTCAATTTTACGCACCGGGAGCCTATGGGTTCAAAGGTTAATACACTCATTATTAGAGTTAGATAGTATGGGTTTTTCGCTATCTATTTTGTGCAGATATTTTTACAAATTTTTAGTTTTATAGGTATAGATGAAAGTTATTAGACTTTATGTATTTATAGCAAGTATCGAGAATAGAGAGAGTACTTAGCTCGTTCCATATCCGCAACCTTAAAAACTTGGAAGCAACTGCGAACGATTATGTAGATAAAACACTTCTCCGTTCACTTCACATCAACTCCGGTTTCAAATTAAATGAGAATCTATAAATTTGGCAGCATAAACGGGTCCAGAAAAAATAAACAATGAATAATTAAGATCTAAACTTTCACCAAATCCATGTTATAATATTATGAGGCAAGCCTATTACCATTTACAACGCACAGGACAGACGGTCGAAAGGTCGCCCGCAAACGGCGGTAGGTAAATATGACTCATCAGGCAACTATTTAAACTTCTACAGAGTATTCCGTGACCATAGAGGAAATTCGAGGACAATGGGGCCACAGTCAAAGTGCCGCTAGGATAGCTCGCACCATTTACTTTGGGCATTTGGTCATTAAGACATTTGTATGTTTGACATTTGTCATATTCATATAATTATCCTTATAATAATTTGCCATCAAGTATAAATTAAGTAATTAAAAAATAAAAACCCGACAGAAAATTATTTAATTTCAATCCATTGTCCACTGTTCCATTGAAATTAAAACTGAGAGTTATATGTATTTATGGAAACGTTTTTAAAGCCCTTCATTTGATAGCCCACTAGATAGGTTCCGAAGAAAAAAAAAACTTACAATTTGGCGTCCAAAATCCGCCACTTACGTTATTTACTATTTTATGTAGTTAGTGTTACTTGCGCTTATTATTCAATATTGATATGAGATACATTCAAAAGATATTGCAAAAATCTATGAATAACAGTGTGCTACAAAGAAGCAGTGATGGCTCAGTGGCATCGACTATGGACTGCCACGCAGCAGGTCCATGGCTTGAATCCCGCCGCGGGCTTGAGCTTCACCGCATGATGGAAGGGCATTTTGTAACTGCCCGCCAGGCTAGCGAGCACCCTCAAGTAGAAAATCTGTCGCCAAGCACCTAACGGTGAGTTCCGGCAGCAGTCATTGCGAGCCAGTGAAATTACAGGCACATGAGACTTAACAACTATGTCTCAAGCTGACAGGCGCAGGACAATTCGTGACTTGTGACGAAATGCAAAATCTGTTATAGGCAGAGGTTAGTCTGCTTAACATCAGGTGGGCCTCGAGCTCGTTCAGTCACAATAACATAAAAAGGTACAAATAATTATTTAAAACTTAGGCAACTTTGCTGTCACTGAATACATAACTTAGGATCAGAAACAAGCATAATATGTTGAATGCTGCTAATAAATGTTGCAGAAGTAAAGAAGAAAAACCTTATGTCCCAATCCTTATGACATCATAAAAGTAGACGAAACGTGGATATGTTTTGAATGACACGAAAAATAAGTAGACGGCAGTTCCGTGAACGGACCTGCAAAGGTGATAGTAGACCGACAAAGCTGCGACTAAAATGAAGTATGGGCATAAGTGAACGTAAAACCACCAAACAATGTTGCCACTACAGTAAAACCTCCACCAAACCAACATAGGCAACTATGGTTTTTCCACGTCTTGGTGCTAAAGTTGCCAACGTTTGCTTGGTAGATATGCCTCTAGAAAGACAGAAAATAGTCAATTAAGTTGCATCTTTAAAACAAAGGCAATACTTTTTAAAAGTGTTTTTAAATAAGGCCAAAGAAAGTAACATCTTTTCAAAAATGGAAATATTCAATGGTGTATTTACTTACATAATACTTCGTGCTTTTGAAATCATTGCTTTCGTGGAAAGAATTTCGTTTGTGGGGCTATAAAAATCCGTCAGAAAAACTATGATCTATGCTCATGAACTTCGTGGTAAAAAAATAACTTTACAAAAATGGTAAATAAATATCGGTTACATAATATAGTAAGAAAACTATTAATGAAAACGATACATAAATATACTACCCTCTTTCAACAGAAATATTTTTTTTATATAGTTTACGCAAAACTTTCAGTGTCTCTCAATAATTATGTCTTTTATCCCTCATCTTTTAATGCCCAAACCACGCTATTCTAAACCTACTCCTTAACTTAACTTTTATAGGTCTACTTCATCCGATTAATACCAATTCCTAATCAAGTTCAAAATATAGTTATATAATATAAATGTATGGTATAAAACAGCATTTCAAGATCAAACGTGTAACTTGTGTTTTATAATTTTACATTGCGGGTATAAGTATGCTCGTATCGATCAGGGGTTTTGATAAGCCTACGTATTGTAGCTGCCACCACAGAATACAAGGCTACTGCCATACCAACTGTTAGCATACTTGTACCTACGCCTACGTACCGTCAACAACAAAATGTAGTTTAAATATTTACAAAATCAATGCTCTCACAGATTATCCGACAAGGCCGTTTTCCACGCTGATTTTTGTTAACTGATAAAGTACAGAGCGTGTGATAAATTCTACGATACCTATATTTTTAAAGCTGGCCTAAATATTTATAGTTCACAAAAGTATGTAAATACTTACAAATTGCAAGGATTCCTGGTTCCACACAGTAATTGCTAATATATCACAACACTAGAAATCATCACTAATTCATTTAAAATTTTACTATATCCTACATTAAATTGATGCTAGCTATGTATTCACTAAATTTTTATAAAGAAAATTGATGCAGCAATTGCCCAGTCTCTCGAAATGTATACTAAACTAATAAACTTATTAAATAATAATTAATTTTGGTATGTAAAATGTCTGCACAATTTTTTTATGGTCACCGCATTTCCCCCACGAGTATGCCCATTGCCCGCGCTGGCAAAGCCCATAGGCGAGCGTTTTCCGCATGATTCAGTAGGCATACGCATGCGTCAAAACTTCCCAGGTTGTTTCACATCTCTCTTTCTCCTATCGCAGAAGAAAGAGATGGCTGATGACAAGGGTGACATGCGCAGTGTTATTGATGAAATTATAGGCGGGAATAGTGCAGTTTTGTGATTGGGTGTCGGTTATCAGGTGATAAGTTTGTTTATGCGCAAGTGTACCCAGCTGTTTGGTATGGGTGCGCATTTTGTGTGTTCATTGATAAGGTCAGCTCAGATACTAAGCAGCAAAGACATAAGATGTTCTCGGAGGTAATTCGCTGGTTTATTGTTTGATATCTGACAGCATTTCAATTTCCTCACTGAAAACCTTCACAAATCTCAACCTGGATAGAATCCCAATGTAGCGGAAGAAGTGCCTCGATGTGGTATTTCATTCTCAGTACGTTTTGAAAGTTATAACCTCTTCTAGTTCTTGTAGAGCAAGTATAACCTCTGATTTTTCAGAGGTTATAAATATTGCTCTAAAAAAACTTAACGTCCAGTTTTAGAGCATAACGTGAACTTTTATTGATCTTAAAAAAATACTGGCTAAGTTTCAGTCGGGCGTTGATACTACGCGTCCACTCACAGTCTAAATAAATCAATTCTTGCCCTAAACCTTGGGACCCCAATGTAAATTCCTTATAATATTTTCGAATTTATGAAAATCATTATAACTTTTTTGTTTCTTATTCTTATTACTATCTCTTTAAATTTTAAATTGTTTTTATTTTCACCGTTTAATCATAAAAATCATATGACAACATCTCTGAGTGGACAGGTTATGGTTCCGCATTGCAGAATAAAATGTTTGTTGGTTTTGTGTGGTGTCAAAATTACAAAATCGACGTTTACAGTATTTGATGGTTTATATAGTATGTATATGAAACAATAAACCGAGATTAGAAACTACTTGGTAATTGAGTTAATATGATTTTGCTATTAACATATAAAAGTCAGTGTTTTTTTTAATTATGATGAAATATTTACAACTTTGATGGCACTTTCGGAGCATTGATGGCCGCGCGGTAATATCTATGTATACTGCACTTTACATATGTACTTTAGATGATTGGCGTCCGATTTTCTACTTGAGGGTGGTAGATAGCCAAGCGGGCATTTGCAAAATGCCCTACCACCATGCTAAATGGGTATAGGTATACGTAATATAGGTGAAAAATATTTATTAATGAAAAATATATTAATCGTAATAATATTAGTAGCTAATTCAAATGATTTGAGGAGTTACAACTATTTGTGAAATTTACATTTTGTTTGCATTTTGTTGAATATATCCCCGTCCTTACGTGTATTATACTCGTATGTGCATACAAAGAATAATGTTGTTACGTTAGAATTAGGTTATACATGCTTACCTCGTATATTTTACCGCCCAAATTCGTTGCCGCAGGATAATCTTATATTGAATATACCTACATTGAAAATAAATAGTCTAGAACACTGTAATAGTTTTTTTATAGTTAACAAGTGAATATATGAATAATTATTTGAACATTAGTTATGGTTATATGTTTAAATAGTACTGATTAACATTTCTACTCGCACGGCTTTTAGTCATGATTAAAAAGATATTGTCAGTATTTCTAAATAATAATATTTCCATTGTATTTCTATAAACTTAATTTGATCACTACTTACTCATATAAATCTGATACATCCTGCTTAAAGAGACTAATCGTAACCGAAATAAAAATATTCCATATTTCCATTATTATACTCTGTATAGAGGTAGGTATAAAAATATCACCAGTGTAGTCACAGACTCAAACAGATGTTGAAGAAAACTCCCGCCAATTTCTTGGTCATGGTTCTAAGGTTGTTTAATTGGATATCAACATAATTTTTAAGGCGATGATTATCTTTAAATAGCGTTTCTGAATGCAAAATATATATAAACAGTTGTGTTTAAAGTATTGTTTAAAAGTTAATTAACGTTTATGAGTAAGCATGCAAAACAATAATAGGTATACTTTCATACGAGTACCTACATGTAAAACACCAGGTAATGCCGATCTTTCCACTCGTAAAAAAACTTCCACTATTTCGTGGATCAAATAAGTCATAATGTTGTCTTAGGTTTCGCGATAGTTACACATAGTAATTAAACAACTTTTAAACGGTTTAAAACGCGTATATTTATCATTATTTTTGTCCCGACGACGCGACGCGACGTTTCAAACACTTTGCAGTGATCGTGGTCACTGTGGTGGTCACGGGGTGACTAATTGGTTTTATTTGTCACAAGAGGTAGGTATTAAGAAATTATTTCGTACTACCGTCAGAAATTTTATATTTATCGTAAGGTTTTCATGCATTGACGCAATATTCGCTCACAGTCTGTCCAGAAGCACGGTAGGTAATATTATCTATTAATATTACCGTGCCAGAGGTCTTGCAGATTTGTGGTACCTAGTGTTGCCATAGTTTGAGAAATCAAATACCTTGTTCCATGTTCAAATATTCAATTTACATTTTCAAATGATATTTAAATGTCACGTACCTACTAAATATAAATATATACTAAATATAGGCATACGTAGCCTGTCCGAAAAGTATCCGACCTGCTTTTATGTCTTCGTGCAAGAGTGTTCCAGCGACCTCTGGGAGGCATGAACTTCAACAGTAAAGCCTCGTGAACTTATGGGTTGCTCTCCGACACCTACAGAACGTACCTATAGTTTATGCGCCGCGAGTATTTATTAACAAAGCCTTATTTATTTGCGTTTATGTTAAGAATGACTGATCAACCAATTTGGATCAAATTTTGCTTCAAACTCGGAGATACGAAATTGGGAACTATACAAAATAAGCAGCAGGCCTTTGGGGATGATCGTACGGGCAAAACATATAGAATCCTTTCAAAAGTGTCTGCACATATGTTGACAGTGATCCTCGTTCTTGCGGACCTTCGACGACAACAACACCGGATTATATTGAGCTCTTGCGACATGCGATTGAAGATCTACGTTTGACTCAAAAGTCAACATCATTTATATCATTTAGGCGCGTGCGTGCCGCCGGTGTCCGCCTCAAGGGACGCTGGCACCGGCGGTCCGCCGCGCCTTATCACTACACTAGATAACAAGCGCGTACAGACCCACCTAGCTGAGGTGAACTGGAATGAAGCCCTAGAATATCAATGTCCAGACGACATAGTAGACTTTATAGTGAATAAATTTCGTCAAGTCTATGATAAATTTATAAAAGTATTTGACTCGTCTAAAACATCAAAAAGGAAAGTTTGTGAATGGGCTGATAATAAAATTAAATATATGTGTAAAAAAAGGAATAAACTCTATAATATTTGGAAAAAAGATCAAACTAATTTAGCTAATAGAATTATTTATAATAAATACCGAAATAAGACTAACAAATATATAAACTACATTAAAAATAAATATTATAAAAATTAAATCAAATTAAATTATAGAAACACTAAAAATATTTGGAAAATTATAAATACATTATGTGGCAACATATCAAATTCAATAGAAAATATCATATTACGTGCCTTTAACCTCCATGAAAAAGTGTTAGCCGATAACTTTGCAAAGGAATTCCAACACAATGTGGACTCGATAACCCAGTCATGTGACACAAAGCTTTTGGATCCTAAAACCTACTCCAGTGAGCCAGAGGTAGTCTTAAGAATAAGCAAAATTACTAACGATAAAACCTACAAAATAATCAGTCAGTTAAATCACAACAAAAGCCCCGGTTACGATGGAATTCGCGCGTCTGATTTAAAATACGTTAACCAACAAATAACACCGGCAATAACACATCTTATTAACACTAGTCTAGCAACTTGTAGGTACCCGAATCAACTAAAAATTGGTACTATCCGTCCAATTCATAAAAAGGGATCTAAAACGGACTACAACAATTACAGACCGATTACCATTTTATCATGTCTTGACAAAATAATTGAGCGGTACATAGGCGATGCAATTAGTAACTTCATAGAAAAAAACGAGCTAATAAATAAAAAACAATATGGTTTTCGAAAAGGTCGAAGTGCTGCTCAGCTGTTATGTAAATTTTCCAATGAAATTAACAAATTCCTAAACGATAAATTACATGTTTTAATTATATTTATTGATTTTTCAAAGGCATTTGATACATTACATCATAACACCCTGTATCACTATTTAGAACAGACTTGTATACAGGGTCCTACTCTAACATGGTTCAAAAATTATCACAGTAATAGGTTTACGACTGTTAGGCTCGGTAATTCATTTAGCAATATGGTAGAAACCACTAAAGGCACCGCACAGGGCTCAATTTTAGGACCCAATGAGTACTTGATTTACGTAAACACTATGTGTAACGTAGCGGGGGAGGGTTCTGTATACCAGTTCGCAGACGACACTTGCCTTGTAGTCGCCGACAGGGAACTCGCCGTCGCCGAGCGTAATATACAAATCCATTTTGACACACTGTGTAAATGGTCGCACGACGCAGGTTTAGTAATAAACGCTGACAAAACGAAAGCAATGCATATACACTCATCACATAACACAACAACATACCATCCTGTCATCCGTGCACACAAACACGCGTGTCTACACTTAGCCAGTGGCCGTCCTTGCGATTGTATTCCAATAGAATTCGTAAAAGAACATACATATATAGGACTTGTAATAGACAATAGATTCAACTGGATTCCTCACATAACGCACATATGCAATAAACTACGGTCAATACTCAGTAGAATAGCATCACTGAAATATAAGTTACCATATGAGACCCTTCGAATGCTGTACCTAGCCTTAGCTGATTCCGTGATTGCTTATGGACTTAGCAGTTACGGCAGAACCTATAAGATACATCTTGAAAAGATTCACATGCTTCAGATAAGAATGTTAAAAAACATTGTACCAAGGAAAATTAAGCTATTACACCATGATGACTATACAGGATTATTCGAATATTGTAACGTTTTGCCCATTCAAAACATGATAAAAATGACAATATTAAAAGAAGGATATAACGAAATCTATAATCTAAACCTAAATAAATATAAGCGTCCTAACAACTTACGTACTCTAAATAACTCCAAACCATTTCAGCTACCTAGATATAATAATATATATGGAATGAGAACCTACAATTACCTTCTACCCAAATTAATTAACACTTTACCTAAAGACATATAGGACATATACCTCCACACTCCTCGACCTTTTAAAATATTAAAAAAAAAACTTTTATTGTTAAAAAACTCTGATTATTTACTATAAAATTTTATTTCTTATGTAATTTATTATTTTGTATATGTTACTGAACTCATTGACTGCTCATAAGCCCGTCAGGCTTCCGCAGTCTCTAATTTTAAGTAAAATGTCACCACCTTAGGTAGGTAAAACCCACCCACCTTAGGATGGGTGGGTGGGTTAAAATTAACTGTAAAGCTTAAAGTTAGGTATTTTACTAGTATTTTGTTATATTTCAAAAAGTATAGCTCCGATCGCGCTCAATCCAACGGGACACGATCGGGGACCGCGGCCCGCGTGTTTTGATGCGTGGAGCTATTTAAAAAGGGTGAAATTTAATTTTTAATCGAAAAAATACAGGAAATTTTGAAAAATGTAAGTGTAAAACGTTGAAAACTTTTTCACTATTGAATCTATATACCTAAAAACAACGCAGGACGGTCCGCCACCAGCGGCTGCAAATTACCAAACACAAAAACACCACACAGTTAGGAAACGAACAAAGACAACACGAATATATGAAATTTCTTACAAAAATATTTGCAATAAAAAAAAAAAGGCGTCTACGAAGCTCTTATGAAGGCCAATCACAAATTTTAACATTGAAATATTCTACATTGTGTTACCACGTACAACCAAAAAAAATGTATAATTAGAGCCACTGCGAGAAGTACGGACAAGAAACTCAGGACCATTCCTTTCAACTTATAAAAAAGTGTTACAGACTAAGTATATCTATTATAAATTTATTTCAATATTTGTTTTAATTACGTAGGTGACAGGCGATAGCTTGGCAGGGTCGGAGTTGTCCAAGCATGTCACAAACTACTCGTATGTACCTAGGATTAGTTATCTGGGATTTTATGATCAAAATGTGTTTAACGTACAACTAGAATTTTCCTTCTTTGAGCGTTAAAATATATTAAAACATATTAAAACTGTGCACGAATTAGAAGATGATCTTAGAGTACAAAAAACTGCAACTTGGAAAATAGCGTGATGCGGTGAGAGTAATACGGCTGCAGTTGTGGCCAAGCGGTGACTGGCTTCTCCATTCTTCTCCGGAATCTTGTGCATCAGCTTTTAACTAAATACAATAGCGCATTGCTTCTGCATCCTCTGTACAGTCCTGACATAGCCCCCTTTAATATGGTCGTTCCCAATTTTGAAAAAAACGCTCAAAGGATAATGCTAAACTACAAAAAGGGCCAGGACTGCCTCGGAAAGTGGAAATATCGCTGGTAGCTAGTTATTAAATCAAATGGGGACTATTTCGAAAGATGTTACTCGCCCGATGATGAAAAATAACGCCAGCGCGGATATATGATGCTGGTGTTTTTTCGGAAAGACCTCGATTTTTGTGAATAATATTCAGGTTTCATTAGTAGTTACTTATTATGTAAATTTGAATAGATTATTTAATTTATTTCTACAGAAAACATTTAATTGACTGTGCCACCATTGTTATACAAAATTTTTGATCTCATGTGATTCTAGTTTTTCGTAGCAAAATCAAGTGTCCGTGAATATTTGTTAAAGCACTTGTAGCGCAGTTTGCTGAGCCGTTCTTAACCAATCAGCTAAGTTAAGCAACGTCCGCTGCGGTCATGACTTGGATGTCATTAGCGGTCACCACCGCTAGTGACATTACTACTAAGCGCTTCCGTGATTCAAATGAAACGTCAAGCCGTCGGTCCCGGCTGTTGTCTTAAGATGACAGTCGTTACAGTATGGTGGTAGGTCATTTTGCGAATATATGCGCTAGCTACCACCCTCAAGTAGAAAATCTGTCGCCAAGCACCTAACGGTGTGTTCCGGTAGCTGTCCTTGAGATTCAATAATTCTAGGTTAGCCTGGAACAACATATTCAACCATATATATACCATTGCATTTAATATTATCACTTGCCGTCAGGTGAAATAGTGGTCAAAGGCTGATAGGCTAATCAGCTATAAATATAAAAATACAAAATTTAACAGTACCTACACCTATTATAAGAGGGAGGCTGTGTTCAGCAGAGTACAGTCCAGCTGATACAGTACTTAATAGCTATAATAAAGTTAGCTAACCCACGCTTGATAACGCTTGTAACGAGATCTGTAGGTACTGGTATCTCTATGAGAACTATCATATCTGTGAAGAAATTAGTAGTCTAGGATCAATGGTAATTTGACAGCAATCATCTGAAACGAGGACTCTATGAGATCTATAAAAGTTTTAAAGATGTGATGAAAACGAAAAGTAATTGAGTACATAAAATACGACATCTACTGTCACTTTGACACCTGTCACAAATCACACTATCTATCTAACAAAAACTGTCACATTGACAAATGTCAGAAATAAGACCTATTTAGAAGACATTTCTGAGTTCGATTAGGCTCGCCACTTTGCTGTAAAGGAATTCTGTTTTCTGATACTAGCTGAGTCCTGAGCTTAGGGGATAGAAGTGGAATTGCATTTTTTAGTACTACTTGAGTCCCCCAAATAGGGAACTGTAGTGGATTAGTGAGTGCTGTACAGTCCCCGGGGGGACTGAAATAGGGGATCTTTGTCGAATGAGCGGGTACAACTGAACAGTTTAGCAAGTATGTACTCGTACCAGTTCAAATCGCTACGACCAAACTTCGAGTTGCACATTATTCTTTTCATTTAGTTACAGGACATGACATTTTAGTAATTACGTTACAAGTTTTACAAGTTTCTAAGTAATATGATTTCTAGATCTAACCTAAGCTAAGAGGGTGCTTCAGTCACCGCGACAAGATGCGGTACATAAAACGCGGGTTCGTGCTAAAAAAATTTAAAGCTTTGGCAAGCTTTTGATAATTTTTTATGTCGGACATTAATTTTTTTTCTCGCCGGCGTGCAAGGTATTTCATCAAGTCACCTCTAACTCTCTATCTACGAGTACCTCTTAATTGGAACTTTTACCCGGATGACTATATGATGCCGCTAAAGTTGCCGAGGTGATGGCTGCGATGGGGTCATCTGGTTGTCCAAGGTTAAGTCCAAAGGCCTAGGACGGCGACATGGCAGTAAAGATACAACTGGGCATTCGAGACAGCGACTCTTAAGCGATTCAAAACTCAATAGCTTAAGAGTCGCTGTCTCGACTGCCCGGAAGAGAAAATACAGGTCTTTTGAGACTAACTTAGCGGCAACAAGTTTCATACCCATGTGATTATTTAAAAAGGTACAGATCGACTCGTGAGACACAGAAAGTTCGGCAGCCATCTCTCTCCAAGTTGAATGAGGGTTTTCTGTCACTATTTCCTTCACTTTTGTGGTTATCTACACTTGCAAACGTTGATGGCCTACCAGAGCGAGGCAAATCTTCCATCACATCTCTATCGCTTTTTAACGCTTTGTACAACTCATAAGCAAGTGTTTTTGATAAACTAGATTCACCATAAGCCTTCTGTAACATTTTCAGGGACTCCGAACATAAAATTCCATTGGAGATTCAAAAATTAAGACAAACTCTTTGTTCTATGTTTTTTTTTCATTATGAAATTCGCAATACACACTTGATATAACTAAAAACAGCAATAATAATATATTTAATCTAAATAGCTGATGCAACTCAAACCTCGCGCTAAAATGGAAAACAGACAACTGTTTTCCATTTTAGCGCGAGGTTTGGAGGCCAATCTAACTACAAAAAAATAATTTGGAAGCATAAACAGATCATTCGTTCCCAATACTTTTTAGAATGAATGGATGTCGGCGGATGACATCCTAGACCACTATTTTCTACAGTAGTGATAGACCTCATCCATGTCAAACTAGAAATGGGCTTTATCTCGGAAATAATTGATCCTAGACTATTATTCCTATATAGACTATTAGTCCTATAGAAATATGTTACCGTGGACTCACGATGGAAATAATAAGTACTACGTACAACCGTAGTACTTATTACTTCCATGCTCACGATCCATTCAGGTGCAGGATCAAGGTGAAGTCGGGTCCTTCTAATCGAACTCTCTGGATAATAGACATATATTTCAAAGAAAACTTGTGTAATAGGACCACGGGTAACATGCCCTTTCTTAACTATCAGTTATTTAAGCGTGTTTTTAACATTACGAGAAAATTAAGTATGCAACATAACTTTCTGGGACGTGAGTGCCTCTAATTAATAAATGATTTGCCTATTATAAATTGATTACGGCATTATATAGTGGGGTAAAGTAAACGACATAAGATGTTGAAATATATATTTAGTGATAATTATGCCAAAATAGTAGGTTGCTCAGACGGAACAGTTCTCCATTCTACTCGTTTCAGATCTCATAGATGAAGAGTCCATATAGAGTCTATGTCAAAACCTTTCCAAATATTATTTTGAATTATTTTGATATTATTAAAACTTATACATATTTATATTATAAATAAAACCAGTTGCTACTTCAAAATTCGTTTAATCATAAATAAATAACATTTTTTGTTTGGAACAAAAACAACCTCCATATTATTCACACACCATACAGCACGCCATTTTATGAAAATAATTACATATAATTTCTAATTACTTTCTAATAATACTTACAGCAATCTTATTATAATTACTTGTACATCATATTTTTTATTACCACAATTAATTTGAGATTTTTTCATTATATAAATGTCTAATGCTTATAGAGAGAATTATTCCAATTACACCATAATGCGTATTGTTTTCGCTGGAAAAATGTTTTATTAATGACTTTAAATACACGAAAGGGAATAAATGTTTGTTTCATTTTGATATCGTTCATCGTAAATCGTTGTCCCTCTGAACTTCGACAATTCTTTATTTCGACATGACACTTACTACGTAAAAATATATTTCTAGGTAAGGTATTAAACAATTAAATATTATCATAGACTAGGTACTTAATAAGTTTCTGATAATAATAATTAGGTAACGATGACTTGTCGAACTATATTTTATCGAAGTATTGTCATGTCGAAATAAAGAACTATCGAAGTTCAGAGGTACACACGTCGTTAATAACAGAATATAAGCAATAAGAACATGTAAAAAATTCAGTTCTTAAACTGGAAATCGGTATAAAAATGGATATGCTGAAACGTACAGCGCCCCTAGCGGCGCTATAATGCATCATACGATTTGCCATAAAAATCACCGTTGTAGCGCGTTAAAAATCCCCAATCTTTGTCCAAAGATGCAACAACAACGATATCAAAACGACTTTAAGCGAAAGATAAATATGTAAGGAATTATTTTAGAAAACTTTTACTAAGTATATCTTTGTGTATTTTAAATCAATCTTCGTCAAAAACTTATTTCATCGTTGAATTATGAAAATAAATCTATGTTGAACGCATTTCCATAATGTTGTATATTATAAACAACGATTTCCGTAATTGACATTATACTCTAATAGGACAGCACAAAAGTATAGACCGAAAATGATAAACTCGTATGGAATGAATAGATCCGGGTGCCGTAACTGTCTTTATAAAAGTAAGAAAAAAAACTATAGCGAGGACATCGTTCCTACACAGAAACGCCGATACTAAAAATAATATTAATTAATTGAACCCGATTTTATAGTAAGTACTTACCAACAGTTACATTTAAACATTATGTTAGTATAAGTGCTCATCTATATACAATTTTTCACGCTCAATATAATATAAAGTCGAGGGAGTATGCTTATTACACAAACACTTCATCTTTATGATAACTAACAAAACCAAAAAAAAAACATAATAAGTATGAAATAGTTAATACGCATATAATTTTTGGCATTTTGATCATAGAAATAAAAACATATTTCATGACAGTTAGGCCCTGCTTAACAGTGGTTAGAGTATTTGAACCAATTTTCATTGACAATATATTTATAAACCTACTCATATGCGTTTAATGCACAAACTGCAAAAATCTCATACACAAAAAATATGAGTTGGTCATAAAAAACTCATTATCAAAATAATGTGTGTACTACGCAATAGCTCAAAAGGAACGTATCTTTAATGATACCAAAATTAAAACACATGAAATCCTTCATGTTTTTATAGGTTACACATAGAAATAGACGGATGAGGTAAAATTGAAAACAATATATATATACCTACCAGTAAAACTCTTATAGTAAAATGTTAACCTATTTACTGAAGTGTACAAAAATAGTGCTGCGACGATGTTATGTGAAATTTATCGATATTTTACGCTATGCGTTAAGTATTGAAATTCGACTACATCGTCTATCTTCTAAACGAATATCACACTCTCAGTTATAACGCACGCAAATAGCATAAAAATAATTTATTATCTATATCTTTTACATGTCTCACATTTCAGACCAATAGGAACATGATATGAAAGTGTTAGAATGGACATGATTATTGACAATGATGAAGTAATTGATTAGATACTAAAATGCAAAAAAACTGTACAATGCAGACATGAATAAACAATAATGCTGTGCTGATTATAATAATAACCAATTAAGTAACATAGTATTTTGAAATATAAAATGGTTGTTTCCAACTATAGACTGAAAAACGCTATCTCTTCTGGTTCAATATTCAGTCTTCAGAAATCAACATGTTTAAAGTTGTCCAAGAGTTCATCGATATCAGCACAGCACTATTAATTAATTCAATTCATTGTGCACACGTTAAAATTAACATCCATAGTGGACAATTTGGCTTCTCTATTGGCCTCAGAAAGTCTTATCATATCAGTTGACGTCATTGATCGGACTGAACTTCTGATCTCGAAGAGTGAGAACATTATTCGACAGAAGTCCAACAACGGGGTTCTCGAGATTGTCGTATTTAGAGTTAGTTTCGGATGAGAGGCTTACTGCACCGCTGCTGTCGCCTTCGTAAGTATTCTCAGTGTCGTCGACATTCTGCGAGCTGATGCTAGACTTGTCGTTTCTGTCGTGGTGCAGTTGGTCTTTGTCGTAGTTGTCGTTATTGGATAGTTCGATCCAGTGCGCTCTGTTGCTTTTGACGCGGTCCAGCATTGGTTGCAGCGAGCTCGACAGCACTGCAAATGCCTGAAAATCACAAATAGATATTAAGGTTTTGAGACTGTCAAGATTAAATTGCGTGAATGTTTTTACTGTAAGTTACATTTACCAAAAATGTTTGAACACAACATTTATTTTAAACGTAATATTAAACAAATCAGTTGTATAGCACGTTGTCTATCTAATAAGTAAATTGTACGGGAAATGGCGTCATTGTGGTGTCGCAATTGTTAGCAGACGGTAGCTTTATGCCGTTCTTTATAAACAACCCCATAGCGTATCCCGGAGAAAAGACCTCACCGGGAAGTTTTCTCCAAATCTTTATAGTACACGGTATAAATGTTCCAGAGAACCGTGGCGTAGTCGAGTGCAGAAGCTCAAGATTGTTTGGGAGAGTATCCCGTCGATGGCAAGCGGTGCGCTGGTGTAATTTAGAAGTTGGGTAACTGGTAAAGTAGATGGAATACACAATATAAGATGTACACATAAATGGCGAAGTAGCTCCCAACATAATATTATAATTTTCTGATCCTACCTTTTTTTTTTTTTTTTTTTATTTATTTATCCAAACATTTATATAATACATTATGGTTTTTATTAGTAATGTCTTAAAACCTATGTTAGGTTTGTCTAGACATTGAATTCTCGACAAAAATGGGTATATAATACCACATAATATCTTAATTTAGTTTCAGTGCACATACGTACATACCTAAAGAGCAAACAAAATAACAAAAACTAAACAAAACATTAAAAAGATAGATTTTAGAATCAAGCTCTCAAAATGTCGAATGACAATGTTTCGCTCACACAAATAACCGCCATGACAGGCGCTCGATGAATTATTTTATTGGAATGCAGTAAGCAGCTACAGCTACCCACTGCACACAAACAAAATACGAACCAGTTGTGTGTCAGCTGCATGACGTGTATCCGTGCAATTGCATTTGTGTGCGAATACGCACTACAAAGGATGCTCCATTTCATATAGACATAAAATTAAGTTACAAAATATTTTTTTAAAATGAATTTAATATTTTTTTCTGTGATTTTATCTTTAAGTGAGCAAGGTAGATTAATAATGAGGTGAGAAATTATGAATTGAGAAGTTCTTTTGCCGTATACGTTATTGTATCTAGGTACAAGTAGTTTTCTATTTTTTATGCTTCTGGTAAATTTAGAGTGTCTTACAGGAGTTTGAATTTCTGTTCGGAAGTATTGTTCGAGAAATATATTTAATTGAACTTTTTTATGAACCGGAATTATTTTACAGTGTTTAAATAACCCTAGTGGGTCACCTGAGTATTTATTTTTAATTTTAGGAGGTACAATTATTTTGAGTATTCTGTACTGTATGTTGTATATGTCGTCAAGATACGTTTTGTAAGTTCGTCCGTAGCTGCTAAGTCCGTACGATATGATACTTTCTACGAGGGCTTTATACATTGTTAACAATACGTCAAAAGGTACTCTGCTCTTTATGATATGGAATTTTGCCATAACAGCTCTCAGTTTGGTGCATGTCTTATCTATCTGACTTCGCCAGTTGAATCTGTCATCTATCACCAGGCCAAGATACCTATGCTCAGTCACCTGCTCAATGTTTAGGCATGCAGTTGTACACAAGCCATTGGATGTATGCAGGCAATCGTGACTATGAGCTACTACCCTAATTCTTGCACTTATGGGACATGGATTATGGCTGGAGTGGACATGTATTAATTTGGTCTTCTCCGGATTTAGTACCAAGCCTGCGTCATGTGACCATTTACATACAGAGGTAAAGTCCACTTGGATGTGATTTTGTGCAGTGGATACATTTCTACTCGCTGCAACCAAACAAGTGTCGTCAGCGAATTGGTAGATAGTACAATGCTTAATAACATTGTTCAGTTCATTAACATAGGTTAGATAGTACAATGGGCCGATCACTGATCCTTGAGCAGTTCCCTCGGTAACACTTATACTGTCACTATAAGCGTCTCCCACTCTTACTTGGTAGCTACGACCACAAAGATAGTCTTTACACCAGCTCAACAGGTTGCCTCTCACACCACTGCTGTCCAGCTTTTCTACTAACAGGTCATGTCGCAGTGTGTCAAATGCCTTACTATAGTCTATGAAGACTAAAAGGACGTGTCTTCTTGCGTTAAGGTGATAGTTTATATCATCTGTAAAGTTGGACAACAGCTGTGTGGTGCTTTTCTTAGGCTGAAAGCCATATTGTTGAGTTGCTAAGATATTGTGAGCGTGATAAAATTTCTGTATCGTACCACATACATACTTTTCAACTATTTTGTCCAATGCTGGCAGTATTGTAATAGGACGGTACTTTTCATAGTCCTGAGTACTACCTGATTTATGGATAGGTCGGACGATACCTGTCTTTAATTCTTTGGGATATATTCCTGTAGAGATACTTGTGTTTATCAGCCGGGCTACTGCGCTAACGATTCTATCTGATAACTTAATAATATCTATGGCTCGGATGCCATCGGCACCTGGAGCTTTGTGGGGATTTAAATTTTTTATTATTTTTTTTATGGAAGAGCATGTAGCTTTGGGAAAGTACATTGACTTGTCTACTGGTTTTGAGTAATCGGAATGAATTAGAAGATTGTTCGTACAATTTGGTAATATAGATGTTACATTTTGTTGAAATTGTTTTGCAAAATTGTTAGCGATATTTTTGTTGCTCCCTGCAGAACTAAAAGCGTTAATCACAACATCTTCAATCGAATTGCAAATTTTTCCTGATATAATATTTATTAGTTGCCATAATTTCTTCGTATTGCATTTGTTTTTCATAATTTCAGATTTATAATATTTGTTCCTATTTCTGTAAATAGTTCTATTCGTTTTATTTCTAACTTTGTTGTATTCGCTTCTTAGTACTTTATTGCTTGTATCTTTTATCCACTCGGAATATAACAAGTCTCTTTTTTTACATAACTTAACAATATTACTGTTAATCCAACAATATCTATTCCGCTTTGAGTTATTAAATTTTTGTATGTATTTAGATTCGCTATAACATTCCTTAATTTTTTTGCTTATAAATGTGTATATTTCATTAGGGCATTCCATATATTCAGTAGCTTGCCAGTCAATATTTGCTAGCATATTATTTAATTTTGTGTTATTATAACGCGTTCTATAAAGTGGAGCATCCTTTACATGAGAGTTACTTGCTAGGGTTATTGCAATCGGTCTGTGATCAGCCATTACGGTACAGAGTGCGGCGGTGTACACGTCTCTCGTGCGGGATCGGACAAATATATGATCAATGCAACTTTTAGTTACTTTTGTGTTTAAATTTTCTATTCTGGTGTATTCAGTGATGCCGCATGAGAGACCGTGCCCACTCATCACGTCCAAGTATGACTTTTTAACAGGATTATTACATTTTAGGTCGATATTAATATCCCCCAGAAATACTATATCGGATTTAGCGTATTTGTCAAGTATCTTATCTAGTTCTGTGATGAAGTGTTTCTTGTCGTTTTTTGGTGGCCTATAAACAGCACATAGTGTTACTGAACCAGTGTTTGTGGTGATTTTACCAAGCAGGCATTCACAGTGTAACGTAGCAACAGTTTTACGTGTGAATGAATACTTGTTTTTAATATAAACAATTATTCCACCGCCTTTACGTGTTTTGCGTAGCTCTGTATACATTGCGTAGTCGTGTAAGTTATACAATGACTTTATATGTTCAGAAATATTAGCTTCAGTGACCACTATAACGTCAATTGTTGGATTAGCACTAACCAGCTGTTCTATTTTACAAAAGTTTTTTATCATGGATCTTATATTTACATGTAAAAAAGAAATATTATTTTTATTACTAGGTACAGATACTTTGAAACTAGAGAAGTTTACACAATTCTTGAATTCTTTAATGTTATCGTCTATAGAAACCATGTAAAATAAAGTAATTTGCTGAAATAGATTGGTTAATATGGGATGAATTTAATATTATTAATTACTATTGCCGGGTGTTAAAAGTGATTCAATGTCATTTTTGGATCTAATTTTATAAACCTTGGTATTTTCATTCTTGCGTACTAACAGTTTTCCCTCTCTGATCCAGATAAACTTGTAAACTCCTTTGAGATCCTGCTTCGTCTGCCACAGTAGACTTTTAAGATAGGGCGTTAGCGCTTCTCTAATAAAGATCTTTTCGTTAGGTCCAGCCAAGCTTGGAAATAGATCTTTCGAGGTGATTGTAGTTTCACGTGTTGACGATATCATGTGTTGGCGTGTAGACTCATGTCTCACTCGCACCATCACTGGGCCAGGCCCGATACGGCGTGCAGAGAGTCGTTTCACACAAATAATATCGTCTTTCGGTACATTAAGTTTGATTACTATTTTCTCGATAAGCTTAGGTAGCTCTAAGTCACTTGACTCCGGAATTCCTGATATTTCAACATGGTCGGCTAGCAATTGCTGTTCCATTTCTGTGTTCCGCTGCTCTAGAGAACCAATTTTGAGTTGCAGGTATTTATTTTGATTCTCTAGATTACCTATTTTCTTTTCCATGTCCTTAATTTTACCCGTTAAAGCGTCCATCGATTCAGCAAACTCATCCACTTTCTCGCTGCAGTACTGAACAGAAGTAGACACTGCTCTCATTTCTTGCATGACGATGTTACTTACTTCTTTTTTAAGGTCTTGTAACAACTTTTTTAAGTCGATATTACCAGAGCTAATAACTTCTTCTTCGTCATCTTCTTCAACGTCACCCAGAGTAGCGAATGACTTTCTGCGCGATGTATTTAGGTTACAGTCATTGCACGTCCATTCTAAGTTTTCAGCAGCTCTGAGTGCACCGAGTTGTTTAGCTGTTAAACCAGAGCATAAAGTAGTGGCATGCACCACTTTTTGACATCGGCTACATTCCAATATAGGAGTCTTCTTATTTATTACTTTTCCACAATTGCACTTTGCCATATTGACGGTAGGTTAAACAAACAGAATATTTTGCACTCACGCGGTATTCACTGTACGACAGTTGAACGAGAACTGACCTCATTTTGCAACTCTTGAAAAATATAAAATATATGTACCTCATAAATAGGCAAGCAGATGGTGTCAATGAATTTGACTTGCATAGCCGGAAGCTCGTCTTCCTTGTCTCTGTTCATGATGTCCTAAAATCATACAAAAAAAACTAGCATTAAAATATGTCATCATCATATCTGAGAATACTTTGAAGATGGTTTTGTTGGCACAGACGACAACAGAAGCTCATTAACTCCATTTGATATGTTCCAAAATTAATGTTATCTTAGGTTTTCGCGATTGTTATACATAGTAATTAAACAACTTTAAACTGTTTAAATCGCGTATGTTTTTCATTATTTTATTCCCGTCACCCCGTGACTACGATCACTGCAAAGTGTTTGAAACGTCGGGATAAAATAATGAAAAATATACGCGATTTAAACTGTTTAAAGTTGTTTAATTACTATATGTTCCAAAATTGTTAAACATTGAAAATTCTAAATATTAAGGCATAGACAACGCATTTTTGGAAGTACATTAGAATTTTTGCATTTTTTGAGGACTTCGTGCCGCAAGTCCTCAGTGCCCTCCCCGCCGCCGCCGCGGCGGCTTGAGCTTCACCGCAAGCTGGAAGAGTATTTTGCGAATGTCGCTTTGCTAGCTACCCTCAAGCAAAAAATCTGTCACAAAGCAACTGACCCCTGTCATGTTCCAGCAAAAAATTGTTAACAGAACAGACGTCATATTGATTGCCCCGATAGGGATTCAGAAAACGAGGTTGCTACTAACCGGATAGGTCAATAAACCGGACAGGTAGTACGTAATAGTGAGAAAAATATAACTATATTTCAGTTACAATGGCAAACCAATCATAATGTTGTCTCTTTAGATCCCGAGTGACCAGCTGCGCTATAGCGTGCGCAAACAAATGAAATGTCACCAATGAAACGAGATTTTTTGTTGAGTAGATTATTTTCTCGGTCTAGACAAGAGGCAGCAGGTAGCAGCGAGCGGCCTCATCACAACGATACTCTATTGCTCTATATGTAGGTTGGATTGTGGACAGTTTCTCAACATAAGCTACGATGGTCTTTAAACGATAAAGTTTACCTACCATACTTTTCTTACTATATTTTTTTTAGAATGTTAACTTTTTCGAATTTCTATTTTCGCCTTGTAAAGTTAGATATGTCGAATGGCTAATAGTATTTTCTCAAATGATTTAACACTTTCTGGCATCACTGAAACTGGTACGTACGTACCTCATCCCGAATTTATCGACTTTAGTAGAATGAGGCGATTAAAATGATATTTAAGTAAACGTAAAAATATAATTTCTTATTATACATTTTACACCTTTTGAAGATTAACTTCCATTCTGTTTGACAAGGTTAAAATTGGCAAGTCAAGTTCTTAGAAAGTTCTGCAAAACTTGTTCAGAAAATCGCAATTTTCGACCTAATCTATCTATACGACCTTGATCTACAATAGAAGTCTGAAGAGAAGTACTACGTTCTCTGTCTCCAGACCGGCTACCTTAAATTTTTCTTAGCTATTAGGGCTGCCACCAAACATTCAAGGCACAAAGGTGCTTCAAGACAGAAATAGGCTAAGTTATGGCCTAAGTATGAATAACTAATAGCATGTAACTTATAATACAAGTAAAATTCTAAATCTCTCTAAATCCCACTGCCTGAATACTTGCGTATAGTAACCTGCGTTTAATTTGCCACCCGTCTTGCTTGATACCACGGAGCTTAGTGTGACTTAATATATTACTTACAATAGGAGTCAAATTCAAGTTTTGTCTCTCCAGATCACCCTGCCTGAAGAACTCGCCAGCGACTAGGGCTGCCACCCGTCTCTCTACAGGCCATGGTTTGGTGATAGCCGCGAGGTCGCACGCAGTCATCAGCATGGCTCGAAGCAAACCGCGCCTCTCCTGACACTCTCCCCATAACGGCGTGACAACCCTATCTGTGCTGACTAGGTCGATGAAGCCGTTGCGTTTGCTGGAATTCCAAGAAGCACTCTTATATTATTATGATACATCATAAGGTCTTATGGAAGCAGACAACGCCTGATGTGATTATGTTTCTTGAATAACTTTATTTTATATTTAATTGAGTTACCAGCTTAAGGATATAAAGACAGTTTTAAATTATAATACATCCTTGGGTGTGATGTCGTAACAAGAAATTATTTCGGATGGAAAAGGATAACTTCCAGCGGGACTTGAGTCCGCAACATCCAGAATACCGTCCTGGTGCGTTAGTGATTATGCTATGGAAGCGGGCGCTGGACAGTCGAAATCTCTCCATCCGTTTGAATGCACGCCTTTTTGACGTTGGCGACATCTACCCAAATAGCAGAACACTATTTACATACGCAGGTAGGTTGATACGATCAACACTGAACACCAAATCGATGAAGCCATTTTTATTTCGTTTAGTATTATTTTATAAAAGCATTAACGTATGCTAAGCGAAAACATAGACTAGACATAGACATGGTGGACTACGTATCTAGTGCAATGGATCGCGGGCTCCAAACCGATGTTATTTATTTTGATTTTCAAAAAGCATTTGATAAAATAGATAATAACATATTGTTGAGCAAGCTTTCAGCCATAGGTTTCACCCCGGGCCTCCTCAATTTCTTCACTGACTATATGAAAGATCGGTGTCAATACGTTAGACATGGCTCTTATGTATCTAAGCCGTACAGCACCAGGTCAGGAGTCAGTCAAGGTTCAGTGCTTGGTCCTCTTCTGTTCTTGGTCATGATGCATGACCTCCCTAATGTATTGAGTACCGCGAAGTGTCTCCTGTACGCTGACGACCTTAAGGTTTATCTTGAAATTCAATCTCCTTCTGACTGCCTCGGCTTACAAAATGACATAAATAAAATTTTAGATTGGAGCGTGACAAACAAAATTAATTTTAATATAAGTAAATATAATGTTATGACCTTTGACCTGAAAAAAGACCGATTTCTTTTTAATTATCACGACGACCTGCCTATAAACCGGGTAAATTGTATTAGGGACCGTGGGGTAACTTTTGATCGCTCACTGACCTTTCATGACCATGTGTCAGATATCGCTAATGAAGCTTATCGGCGACTGGGCTTTTGTATTAAGGAGTTCGAGGAGTTTTGAAAATCCGCAAGTTATTAGAACTCTATACAACACATTGGTTAGAAGCAAGCTTGAATCCAGCGCATGCGTCTGGAACCCGCACCACGTCACCTACACGCGTATGCTTGAGAAGGTCCAAAAGGCATTCTTGAGGTCGCTATACAAAAGACTGTATGGGTACTATCCGTTCCTTTACCCGACCAAGTTTTTGCTCGGTCAGCTGGTCAGCTACCGATTCACTGGAGGTAAGAAGGATACTTGATCAGCTAACTGTCTGTTATAAGATACTTAGAGGCTCAGTGGACTGCTTACAACTGCATGATCTGGTATGCACCCTGTTTATCCGTGGGCGTGGTCGGCCACACGATCTATTCTACGTAGGTAAACATCGTACTGTGGCGCGAGCCATGTCACCGCTAATCCGTGCCCGCCGCCATCTCAATGAGCTCCTTGCCGCCAACACTGATTGTGATATTATGTTTGATAACTGGAAAACTATTGTGGCTAATTCTATGACATACTGTGAAAATTTAATTGATCAATGGGATAGAAACAAAAAGCTTGACAGCTCTATTGACATTGACGATTTGATATAAATTATAATTATTATTATTTATGCTATGATTATTTTTTGATTTCATTGTATTGGCATTGTTTAATTTGAATTATTGTTAATTTAATTTTTATGAACATTTTAATTGTTTGGTATTGTATCAACATATTAATTATATCTTTTAATTGGCATTGATCATCATAAATTTTAAAATGTCATAGTAAACAGATTATGAATTTCGAAATTCAATAATAATGTTGATGGACATAATTTGTAATGTATTACCTTTTTTTGTTTTTGTATTGTGAGATAAATGTAATTGAACCTGTGTCGTTTTTTATCTCAATAAATAAATAAATTAATAAATAAATAAATAGAAATTAGTATGTTTTCGCTTAGCATGGCGTCAATGCTTTTATAAAATAATGTCGTAACAAGCTTTAAGAGCCACTAAGCCGTAATTCTTAATCGCAGCAGAAGATGCTTAACTAGGTGAAGCGATGCCTGCTGCGGTCGTGACTTGTATGCCTAACCGCTAGTGGCAATTACTACGGAGTGCTTCTGTGCTTCGGAAGGCCCGTCAAGCCGTCGATTCCGAATATAGTCTTAGAATAGCAGTCATTATAACATGGTAGGACATTTTGCGAATGCATGCCTGGCTAGCTACTAACATTGATATAAGTGCATGTACGCAACAATATTATTTTTATTATATTTATTTCAACGCACTAAAATCGACACCACGAAATATATAAGTAGGTAATATATTATTCATTATGATTAGCGGCTGATAAAAAAGACAAACGACCAAAGGCCGACCAGAGAATTAATACCGCCATTAAACGGTGTAATGCTGCCAGTCTTTTGGGAACCCTACCCGTGGACAGTAACCTGAGCTCTGTTTTCTACTTATTATTGCCTCCTGTTAGGTAAGGAAGCTCTCAATTTTTATCTAAAACAAGTCGTAGATCTAGTAACTTTGTTTAGTTATTTTTGTGTATCTTTTCTTTTTATATATTTAGTAGGTATTTACCTAAAATAAACAGCCAAATCGGTTGACAGGATAGCGTCTTCGAGCACTTTGACAACCTTCTCGTAGTCGTCAGACGACAAATTGACCAGGATCTGGTTTCCTGGAGAGTTGAGGATCATGAGGCACTGGTCGAAGTGATGGTGCTCCATGGTCGAGGTAGAGTAAAGCTGAGCTAATGGTGACGATGCTCTGAAATTAGTAAAAAAAAATATTTTTATGTGTGTTTCGCCTGATCGAAGCCAAGGTCTTAGTTGTTAATCTAATAGACTGACTATTCCATTTATGTTGATAACTTTGGTAAGTGATGATGTTGTCAAAGATAGAACCCAGCTACCTATATTGGAGAATAGTTGCTCTCGCTGCTACATTTTATGGCTTAAGCCTGTTAACACCTTCGACCACATCATCACTTACCATCACGTGAGATTGTGGTCAAAGGCTTACCTACCAACAATAAAAAAAAAAAAAAAAAAAAATGGCTGCTACCACAAATCTGTGAAGGTCAAGTTTGCAGATTATCAATCGTCAAATTTGGATTGACCTACTAAAATTATCCAATTTTCAAAAACTTGTTTCCAATTAGAAGTCGCTCCAACCTTAAGGACTAATTAGAATTAGAACTAACACCACTATAGTCCCAATACACCCTATTACGGAATATGATTCTGTGAGAATAATGGTGATATTTGACGTGATTAGAGCATTATGAATTTAAAATTGATCCAAACAAATAAGACCTACGGACCGTCCATTAATCATGTAAGGCTTGAAAGGGGGAGAGGGCTTAGCAAAAACAATAAATATCACAAGGGGGGAGGGGGTGTAGTAAGATATCACGTGTATTAATTTTTTCGTCTAAAGCGCGATTTCTAAACCGAAGAGCGTCGTTTAGTGTGAACTTGATTCGCCGTTGCCAGACAACAAACGAAAATCCCCCAAAGAATTCACAATAAAATTTAGATAAATATTTAAAGTATTCTAAAAATTTTATGATTTGTAGGTACTAAAAATACACGAAATTTCACCACGTATCACCAAGAGAGTAAGAACATGCTCAAAAACATCACGTGATTAATGAATGGCCCCCTTGGGGAATATTTAGACTTATGTTTCTTATTCACAATTTACACATGCGGTTGATATAATCTTTTATTTATTTATACAGATGTTCACCACACAAAGTCCACCAGGTTCGACGACTGCAGAGGTCGTTGACTGACAGATGGCAATACATAACATGAAGTACAAAGGCTAATAAATACGAGTAATTAATAGTCATACAAAATAACCTCACGAGCTTTGTGGCGATAAAACCCTTTGATGTGCAGTAAATTATCGAGAGCCGCGCGAAAGGCATTCGTGTTCGCCTCAATATGACGAATTGCTTGTCCAGCCAGACGTGTTACAACAACGCAAATCTTCGCCTTATCGCGATAATGTGGCCGTGCAGTATTATTGCCTATAAATCGTAATAAATTCAATAAAATAAATGCCAATGTAAACCAACCTGAACAGGATATTTTAATATATAAAAAACGCTTATATATCCCCGAAGAGGTAGGCAGAGGTATCTAAATGCGTTTAGCTAAAGATATTTGGTCAAATGTAAAGGAGGACCAGAATTTTTGACTGCTACAAAAAAATTCTTTATAAACAACCCAATACTCTTTCTTTATTCTCCCAATATTGTTTATTAATTATTCGAGCCAGGGATTAAACCTCAAGATTACAAAGCAACTATTTACGCCAACGAGGTTGTCATTTTAACTTTAAGTAAACGGGGAAATTCGCATCTCATTTATCATTCTCGATGGCTGAGCGATTAAGGCATCCGGTGCGAGTTCGATGCCGGCCAGAGTAGTTATGTACTTAAAAATTTGTTAATATTCTTTTAGCATACGATAGAGCTGGATATCATATTAAGAAAATATAATAATAAACAGGGATGAATGAAAACTTCTCGGGCTGAACTTTCCTATCAAATTTTTATTGGACAAATGCTGATAAATTTAAAATATTTCATACTGAGGACTCATTGAAATATGGCTCACAGAAATTTAGTCTTATATATCTATTACCACTAACCGGTTAACAGATGCACATGATGGCAGGGCATTTTGCGAATGCTCACCTGGATAGCTACCCTCATCAAGAAGAAAATCTGTAGCCAAGCACCTAAGGGTGCGTACCCGCAACTGTCGTTGAAAACCTGTATTTCAAGGGAAACCTAAAGAACTTATTTGACTTTATAATTACTTACTATCAGGTGCGGTCAAAAGATGCCTATGCGCTATAAAAAATAAAACATCCCAGTATACATTTATTTTTATTCTACCTTCAAAAACCATGACATATGTTAATACAGATTTGAGCAGTTCAATTATTTTAGATGGTACTAACTTGATCTGAAACGAGTTATTGGTCCCCCGGTGGTCGAGATCGTGGCACAGACACCCGATGATCAGAGCCAGACACTCCAGCTCGCCGAAAATCTTCCACCATTGCGTCTCCTGTAAATTAATAGTAAAAATTTTGAAATAAAAACATGTATGTTGATGTTTTAAGTTTAAGCTTTAAGAATATTAACTATAAATAAAAATAGCATGATAGAAGGGCACTTTGCTAATACCAGTCTAGCTAGCTAACACTTAAGGGAAGTGTTTTCATACAAAACACCTTTTCATATATACACCTAGGTGTTCAATCACTCTCAAATTTTGCAATAATGTCCAAATTTGGACATACATGCAAAATTTCGACTCAAGTTTGAGTACTTGGTATTTAAAATATTACGAAACTAAATTGGTTTGGAAAGTGCTTTGTAGATCTGTAATCCTTTAAATAGAAAATCTGTCAGGAAGCACTTAATAAGTTGACTTCATATTTAATTCACAATTATTATTTTTTATTGGACTTTCACATTATTATAAGTAAAACATCAAACACTTTATATTAAGTCACAACAGTGACAAATAGTGACGACCCTTTGTGTTGTGGGCAGCATCTTGCGGCGTCGGCTTTTATGCATACATCAAAGACGTTTAACCTCTGTGTTTCTTACACTGTGGTAATATACGGCGTAATGTGACACACCAATGTCCAGAATTAAAACATCCATTAAAAACATAGCTGAATCGCAATTTCTCATTAAAGTTTTTATTAAATTGCATATCTAGGTTGAGGTAGGCCCTGATCTAGATTTACAACTCGTTGCCGGCCAGTACCAAAATCACCCAAACTATTGATATTTGACATTGCGTTCATATCAGTGCCCGCTGCAACGCGGCGATTTCAGGAATTATTTGGCCCCAAATGCGCTAAAATTAGTGACAAGTAAGACTCGCCATTAATCGAAAATACTGGAAGGTGGGCAGCAGCGCCTTGTAAAGAACTGCCTACTTACACTGCGTTCCCCAAGACGCCTGCCAAGCGTGGGGATTATGGCAAATACCCCCTTAATAGGGGAGGCTGTGTTCAGCAGCGGACGATCCGGCTGTTACAGTACAGGTATATTATTCTATATATATTCTACTTTCAAGGAGTGCCGCCGAGATAAAAATAATAGCTTAATCATAAATTCCTGAAAAGATCACACCAATGGCATTTGCATCTATGAAACAATACTTACAGTTAGAATTGCGAACATCATCTGCGCAACATTGAACGCGTGCCTCCAATTGTGGTACGTTACATTGCGGTAATTCTTCTTAACGCTCAGCAGCCACCGGCACAGCACCCCGTAGTCTATATGAAACCTCTCCACAAAGTCGAGGTCAAGAAACATTCGGAGACATGCGGTAAGGGTTTCATCGTCAGACATATCGATGTCGTCGAAGGCTAGCTCGTGCAGACTGAAATGCACTGATGATGGTATCCGCAGGGTCTGAAATAAGGAAGACTTTATAAAAGTCTAGAGGTACTTTACTTATGGGATGAAGATTTATGCATATAGAACGTAGGTTTAACCCGGCTTAATAAAGAAATGAATAGAAGATAGTGCCGGTAATCATTATTACATCTCACTTGCACACTATAATCTGTATATTGCGTACGAGGGAGATGAAATTATTACCGGCAACATCATGGATTTATTAAACCGGATTCTACTAGTTACAATACAAATAAACGCTGATGCAAGGAGACGAAGGTACGAGTATGTTTTTACCTATATGATTATTTTATTTAAGTGCTTATTCACGACTCTTTCTACTGTGCACTGGTTTTCATGCATTAGGGATTTGAAGAATGATTCCTATTATTTTGAAAGTATGAACGTGGTTATGATAACTTCTTGTGAGTCTAAGTCGAGTGAACTAACGATCGCCTTAAGTCTGATTTTCATACCAATCCGAGTATGGTGGTGGTAAAATAGTTATTTGTTATACAAGAGTGCAAAGTTGCTTTTTAACCGCGTGTTCAATTTTGATGACCGAGCAAGCGAAGGATTCTAAAATTGAATCACGAGCGTAGCGAGTGATTCAAGATTAGAATCCTGAGCGTTAGCGAGGGAATCAAAAGAGCACGAGGTGAAAAATCTTTGCACTCGAGTGCAACACGTAACTTTTCATTCCACCTCAGCGAGGAAATGTATCGTACTGTTTTAAATACTTCTCGCGTGATTGTTGAGGGAGAAAGCTCATTTGCGCATTATTAACAGTTTCAGTCAATTCTGTTGGCGTCAAACAAACATCCTCGTCGCTAGAATCACTCATTTTAGTTTTTTCACTTGTTTTCAAGTTTCTTGTTTTTAATATACCTAAGGTTTAACAATGACGTGAAAAATGCCGCGTAAAGAACCGCGTACAAAGCAAATTGAAAAAAGAACACCAAGAAGGTTCCGAGTCTGAGTTTTTAACAAATTAAAAAAAAGTTGTATGATATATTCGGCACCATAGAGGTAGCAGTAAATAGGTTTAATGTATTTTTTAATTCACAAACTTAGTGCACACGATGTTCTTAATTCAATTTACTTTATCCTCTAGAGAATAAAAACGGCTTTTCCACTCAGATATTGAAGATTAAAAATACTCTTTCCGAGATGGTGGGATGAAAAAAATATTACTTTGAAGGGACCACTTTTGTAGGTGATGGCCGCTGGTGGTCGGGCCTTGAGTTCATCATATAAGTAAGTACAACATATAATATAGGTATATATAACATATAAGTACCTAAGAGGACAACCACTCGAATATATAATAACGCTTGGCAACTGGAGTTCAATGATATCTACTTAAATAAATCAATAGGCGACTTACCCGTAACCGCTGAGCATCGTCTAACGACGCCGATGCGTGGTAACTTAATACCTGAAAAACATAAATTATGTTGAACATAGTGGCTCTTTCGACGCAAAGTTAATCGAGAACGTGGGAGAACGTTATCACGTCGTGAAAATTTTATTACTTATCCTAGTTTTTATTTTATACATATTTTTTGTGGTTTAAAATACGAACAATCGATAATTAACCATCGTCAGCATTCATTTATAACAGGTTATCTGATCTCTCAAGTTTCTCGCTTTTACGGTTATGGGTGCTTAGCGAGTCATCAATATCCAGATTTATTTATAACACTTATTTATTTATTAGTTCAGATTTATTTCAGTTTATTTGGGTTTGTATTATTCTAAAGGCGGCTTGCACCTCATCTTATATTTACCATGACATCAATAACATAAATTTTGCCATTTAATATCAAGTACCTAATTATGACTCATTCCCGACACCTAATTTGTAATGCATTTGTAAAGACTTGCAACATGTCCCAAAGTTCACGCAATTCGTAATTTCTTTTCCATTCTGTATACTATTATTGCGCCATTTACATGGTACCTATGTAATCTGTACATTTCTTCGTAGAAGATAGCCTTAACATGTTCTTTACTGGATATATAGCAAAATACAGGTACTACTGTCAAATTTGACTGGCACACCAATCATAGCTCTACAGCAGCTAATAATATTTCTGCTATACGCTATTCCTTATATATGGTTTCGAATTTCGATTATTGAAACTCATACGAATAGAGGAACACATATGAAGATACCAGAAGAAAGGTAACTAGGAAGGTACAAACATGTTGCTACATGTTGGAAGGTAACAGTATAAGAGGAAACCTACAAGTAGGAGGGTAAAAGAGGAAAGGTGCAGAGTGCATACAAGTAGAGAGCTACCAATTATATCGCGCACAACTATGGCACAGAAATGCGGATAGACTGTAGTTTGTACTAAATAATGTGGCGCGAACTTTATGATAAGTTCACATTTTCGCAAATGATTTGTGTAATGGGCACTGTTTGGGTTCTACTTACGTCTAAAGTGACGCTCTGTTTCGCCATAGCGGTGATAGCCTTCTCATACATATGCGTGTTGTGGATGCCCATACCGCAGAATATCGCGAATGCCTCCACGAAGTTCTCGTCGTTTTTCGTGAACAGCAAACCGTCGAATTTGTTTATTAACTGTAAATAAACATAAATTATTCAAATTATTTCTATATCATACTAACAGAAGAAAGTCGACATTATTTGTTACAAGACTACCGTGATTGCCTTACGCCCGTTTCTACCAACCCATGGATTTAAAAGAACACTTAGCAAATTTGGTGACACTTAGCAGCTTATTTGTTTTCATCGACGTTAGTAATAATAATAACAAAATTGTTATTTTCGACCAACTTAGATAATACAATGCATAAAAATCTCAATAAAAGCACAATAACGTATTCAATACAGAAATTCACATAATTTGAACGTAACGTAAATGCGGATATGATCATTAAATTCATTTTCAATAAAATTTATAATGTTTTTATTTAATAATATCGAGCACGATTCTCGATCGTGCCCTCGGTGAGTCAAGACCTCCTAAAGATGCTTCGTTTAGAAGCGAAACTAGTCGGGTATTCTTCCGGTTAGGCTGCGTGATGTTTGTGACGTCACGTAGATGACAGGAAAATTAGGCGGAATTGTCACTAGATATATAATTTTATGCTTTTTTAAGTGTTTTATTTAAATATTATTTAATGTTTTTTAGGATACTTTTAAAAGTATTTATTATTAAATATGGATTTCCGCAAAGTAACGCCTGAATCTATTCATTACCTAATGTTTTTATTTTATGTTATTACAACTATTGAATAGAAATAGGTACTTGATTAAATTTTGTGTAGTAATTTTTTATATAAAACCATGATTATTATAATCATAATTTTATTGCATCACATGATTTTACAATTATTGGTCTTACAAATTTTATGTTATACAGAAATTGTCTTATTTTATTTATGTCTTTATCTCTTTATGATCATAAATGTCATTAAAAATATCAAACAGTGTGTGAAGTCAATACTTAATATTTAGGTAGCCAATAAATAAACCATAGCACCATAGGTCAAGTATTGGCAATCAAACCGATCGCCAAATACCTTTATAATACTATCACTGCTAGCCCAGACCCTGCGCACCAAGGATGTGCAACGTTTCCCAAGGTCACGTAGAAACAATCGACAAGTGATTCGGTGAACATCCCAGTGTTGTAGGACGCATCGCTACGTGGCGTATGTGCACGCACTGCATAACCTTCTCGACTCAACAAATTGGCTATTGGTTGTGGACACCAGTGTTTTCGATTTGCTAGATGTTATTAAATAATCCATTATGATATTCGCAAAAAGACTGTACCTACAGACGCCCGGTCAAATATAAGCTATTTCGCTGAAAACTTATATACCCCGCGCCAAATCGTCAGTCTACGCGCTGCCTGACGTACGACCTTACGTTCCTTACTAAATTTATACAAGTTCATATATTATTTAACTGTGTTGGAGTTAATTTTTGAACCTATTTCTTATAAAGTTATCTCCGTGGTATTGTACCCACACGACAAAACCTATGGTACCGTTCGTATGTTAAGCAGGTCCCTAAACAAAATACGTTACAAACCTAACTTAATGACATATTTGCTTTTACCCTACCATGTACGTGTATAGAGAGTGTCTTCGTCTAAAGCTTAAGAGAAGTAGCAATCTCTATTAATCAAGAAATAGAGCGCCACCATCAGTTGCCATCATTTGAGACCATTTTATCTTACAAAAATTAAATAGTAAGGAATAAAGCAAAGATGGTCGATCCCCATCGCCAGCTTGAGCTTCACCGCATGGTGGAAGTGCATTTTGAGAATGCCCGCCTGGCTAGACACCACCCTCAAGGAGAAAATCTGTCGCCAAGCACCTAACAGTGAGTTGCGGCAGCAGTCCTTGAGAGCCGGAAAAGTTATAGGCACATGAGACTTAACAACTGTGTGACATGCGCAATACAATTCGTCAAATGACAAAATGCATCTGTTATAGGCTGATCGATATAGGCAGGATCAGGGGATCTCGTGCTTGTTTCGTCATAATCAGATAAATAAAGGAATATATATAATATTTACTATTATGTACCATATACCTACTGTATTTAAGGAACAAGTACTGAAATCGCTGACACAGATTTTTGAATCCAAGATATAAATTTTTAATAGTATGAAGATAGGCTTCTATGATGCGGAACCCTAGGAGTACCTATACACGTCTTCCAATCAATGATACCGTTAGATATTTAAATCCTGTTTAATATAACACTTCATAAAAACATTAAGTACCTACTAAAATCACTAGCATTTTATTACCCTCGTAGATTGAACAACATTACTTATAATATACAGGATTATTGGTCGTACTAACAACCTCTTAGGGTTGACATCTGCTAGTCCTAACAAACATTTTGAGATAAATTTAAAAAAATATTTTTTTGGTATTTTTTTAATGTTTTTTTCGTGTTTTTTATGTGTTTTTGGTGGAATGCCCATCTAATGTTAAGAGTCTCTTGTGCCTGTAACGTATTATTTCATATTTTTCATAACTTTGCTCGAAGTAAATATTCAAAACTCTATTCAAAGGGAGCAAGGCGCGGTCCAGCTTTACCGCGGTGAAAGCTCTTGGCTCGGAGTAGGCATTAAAACACAAAAAATAAATTAAAAAAAAACATTTTTTTTTAAACAAAAAAAAAACTCAAAATGTTTATTAGGACTAACAGATGTCAACCCTAAGAGGTTGTTAGCATATTACCAATAACCCTGTATATCTGAACAACAAGACAGTATTCCTACAGTTAAATAAATAACCTCATTATGTTCTCAAAAAATTTACATTCCAAACACATCACAGTGATCAATGGGGCTGTTATAATCAATAGGGCTGTTAACATTAACGACCATGAATATATATGATACATAATGATTATAGTTAAAACGTCCGTTGTTTTTTTATTGCTAAACAAACAAGAACCGATTCTAACCAGTACGTACTTAACGTGATCTGGTTTGAGGCAAACCCGCTCTAGGTATGCGTAACTAATTACAATATATCAGACATTAAATGCTTTTTTTTGCTAATGTAAATCCCCAATAGGTAAGTCCTACACACCTTAAGAAATCGAATCCGAACACCGGAACACCATTGTGTAATTAAATAGAGCCATTCAATTTCTAAATATATATATAAATATATTCTCTTATAAATATAAAACTTTTACCGAGTTAGTCTTCCAGAAAAAGAATAGAAATGTCTGTGAATTCTATCTTCAAAAATATTAAATTCTAAGCTATTAGTTAGGTAACCAGGTATTTTTAAAAATAAACCTACTTGGCCGAAAAGTTAGAGCAATAATTACTACAAGAGCACGTCAACCTATTAAATTCAACCCTTAAACATTTCAGGAATTGTTGCACAACATACAGAATTATCAAGATTTTAGGACTCAACCAATGAATATACAGGGTTATAGGGAAAATGCTAACAACCTCTTAGGGTTGATTTCTGCTAATCCTAACAAACATTTTGAGATGGTTTTTTTTTGTTTAGAAAAAACAGATTTTGTATTTTTTTTTTGGTCGGAATAAGCACGAGGACCACCTCATTTTAAAAGTCTCTTTAGTCTGTAATGTACTATTTCATATTTTTTATTACTTTTGCTCGATGTAAATATTCAAAACTCTATTCAAAGGGAGCACGGCGCGGTCCAGTGTTGCCGCATTGACCTCTATTGTTGCCGCGGCGGGACTCGGAGTAGGCTTAAAAACAGAATAAAACAAAAAGATATCTAAACAAAAAAAAAATCATCTCAAAATGTTTGTTAGGACTAGCAGAAGACAACCTTAAGTACCTAAAACCTAATAACCCTGTTCAAAGCATTTTAGGAATAAAAATGTAGGGATTCATCATTTTAAAGTTCTGGACCTGAAGAAATTATATATTAAATTATATATTATTTAACTATTTGCATCTATCCGCATAACGAAAACTCAGTCGCAATGCGTACTTTAGTTTCAGAAGTGTATGAATTATATAAAAGTTTCTTACCTAATTAACGCTTTCTACATTATGATACTTTGTCAGTTCAACAGCAAAAGTTGAAAGTTTTTAATTGAAAATCCCCTAACGTTCTGTTATACGAGTTGATTCATATTTATCACAATTTTTACTAAAGCCAAATTGCGTTCGTTCGAAAATGTGTCAAGCTGAACTCTCAAAGAAAATATATTTATTTCTTACTTTTGACTTATACCCCTTCATTATTATATTATCTCTGTTAAACTTTAAGTCTATTTTATCAAAATTGTACCTGCTGACGAAAGAGTATAATTTTAAGTTTTAAAGTTAAAATTAATCAATAATTTTAAGCTTTGATAGTTATGAAATATCCCCAACTACATTAAACTTTCAAGGGATGAGCTTCATAACCTTCAAAATGTCAGATTCTGAATCAAAATGATAGCGAAAAACATCACTAACATAAGCATCCCCGAAAAGGAAGAAACTACTTCTTCCACAACAAGCTAATAAGTACATACTAGGCCTACCTTTTCGAAATCACGAATCTTAGAAACGAATAGATAGGTAAAATAACGCTCGGAAAATGTAGAAGGAATTTCAGCGTTCCAAGCTCGCGTTCGAAGTTGTTAATTAGTGAAACATTCAGACCGGAATGCGTGAGCCGGTGAGGCCATTAAAAATTCGCACAACTGCCTAATGTAGTGCTCCCTGTTGCTTTGTGTTTCTGTCGTATCGTATACCCGCACTGCGCTGTTCAACAGCACGTATTCGAGCTTTAGGTACACAAGCTTCTGATATTGGCAACTTTATAGAGCTGTGCGATCAAAATTCACATTTCAGTATACCGATTGTCCAGGCAGTCGATAACCCTTCCATATTTATATTGACTATATTCGTATGCTTATCCACTTTACACCCAAATAGTGATACAGTGTATTGATCGGTTTGTCCTCTTTGCGTACAGAAACAAAGGAATGATTGCCCTGTCACTTCTTCGGTCATACAAACGTCGTATTTGTAGTTTTAGGTCCAAAAGCATGACATCGATGTATGCCTTTAATGTTTTTGCAGATGGGAATAGGACTCCCTAGCCTCGCTTAACATCCCCATTCTATAATCGGACATCCGGGGATACTCAAAAGCGCCACCCCTATATGGTTGATATTCCATTTACGCGAACGAAATCATCGTATGAACAGCCAGGGAAAAACACCCTGCCTGAGTCTGTGTTTCCGGTTAAGTACAATATGGGGGTCTTCAAAACGCGAGTGAATAGATACCTTCTGGGTAAGCGCGCTTAATTATCGATCGCATCATCACTTAACATCAGGTAAGATAGTGGTCAAGTGCTGCTCAGTTCAATATAATAAAAAAAAACATGTATTAAAAAACGTGGCTGTTCAGACACTGCCGATCCTTTCAGGGAATAGACGTATCGATGTTTTATTGAAAGGTATCTAATGCATAGCACCATGAACTACACATTAAATTCTAAATGTATGTATAACCTTTTCATAGGTACTGCAATTGCGATGAACAAATAACTTAATTTACCATAGTATCAATCGTTTTTTTAAGTTTTTTTTTAATTCCTTCAAAATATCCTTTCCACGGAAGTCGATCTATCATCCAATTATCTTATCAAGACACGAGACAACAAGGTCACCTATTTATTTCAGCTTGTATCATCTCGTCTAAGGCTGGATTGTGCCATCTTCGGTTAACATAAAATCGTTCGTCAATAAAGGTGGATTATGGAACATTTTTCGCGGATTTAACCATAGTCAAATTTGCTACAATCCCGCCTTAGAAACGTTCTCGTTTTGAGCTCAATCTCTGGATTTTGAGTCAACAATACTGACTGCGTTACTATTTGAATTTTTCATAAACAAGCATCTGCGACAAGAGGCCTGCTTCGCGGCACATCTGTCGCAACTTAATTAATTTTACGAAGCCGTTTAATTATGAAACGCTTCTCTGTCATACAGCGTCTCCTTCTCGCTCATATTTTCTCCTCTGTAGTTTTAGCTTTAACTTAATTTACGCGGCAATTGATTCTTGGTCTAACATCTTAGCGAGTCCTTGGGTGGTAACTGGGAACTCTGCGTTGTAATTAATTGGAAATGGATTCTATAGTTGTGAGTTTCTGGCAACATTGTTTCATGTTGAGATCAAAGAATTCATTCAGCGCTAAATTACTGAGCCGTCGTTTGTCTAAATAGATTTGTCTCAAAACACTTCTACGATACACATTGTCTAGCAACCTAAGACAAAGAATGTTTTTATTGAAAAAATTACACGAAAACCAAACTTACATTATCGTATTTTGCTGAGTGAAATATTACATCTTGCCATTGAACGAATAGGTGCAACCTTACTTTCAATATATTTATATAAGTCAAGTCAATTTCAGTCAACTCTGAAACTTAACGCTATCAAGTAAACAAATCTTCTTTTTCTTCCGCGAGATAAATTCTTGAATATCGGTCATGTAAACCTGCATCTTTGATCATTGTCGAAGTACACATAGAACATGTTGTAGTAGGTAACTCACCTGAATAACTCCGATGATCCTGCCTTCCGAATTCTTGATAGCCATACAGAGAATTGTATTGTGCTTGAAACCAGTTTCATCGTCCACGGACGGGTCGAATCGGGGATCCAAATAAGCATCAGGGATGTTTACAGTCTGAAAAATACAAATAGTTTATTTACAACGTGAAATCAAAGCGTCGGCGAAGGCAAATTAAGGCATAGCAATTAATTTATTACAATTGTATATAAAGATTAAAAAGAAAAAAGTTATTTTCGCACGTAGGTATAATATTGTTTTTAATTATTTTTGACGTCAAAGGCAAAAAATATTTATTGTATCGTCAACGACGCTCGTATGAAGGTCAATTACATTGCAACACAAACAAATTTTACTATAAAAATTTCAACTTCAAAAAGTACAGAAAAAATGGTATAGATCCACTTCAAGAAGAATGGGTAAGAAACTCAGGGCCGTTATTTGTGTCTTAATTTTTTTACAATTTGTAACATAATCTATTATAAAATGATCACACGATTTCTTATATACATAGGTACTCGTACAATATAAGATAATACAATAGGTAATTGTAACTGAAGGTGACTTGGCAGAGGTCGAATATCATTTCATCTTTTACATGCAGCTTGAATTTTCTTTCATGTAAACTACGAGTATAATACCTATTAAAAGGACAGTACTTGAGTTAAACATAAGTTAAGCAAACGACTTTGGATAAAATCAAATCTCTTGAATAAAAACCACCCTCAAACATAAAAACTATCAGCAATAATTTAAGCAGTTGCTTTTAAGAGGCTGTTCCTATTCTAGATTTATTTTTATATCTTCGACCGCCTAATCTTTACCAACAGGTAAAAGGCTAGCCTGCTATCAGCTTAAAACAAATGTTTGGAATAACGCTAATAAAATCACTGAAGGTTCGTATGTGTCTTAATTTTTCGAATTCACTTACTTACATGAGATCTAAATTGGCTGGACCTTCCCAAATTAAATTTGTCCCCACAAAGGTAACCAAATTACGAACACAGACTGATTCGTTTTTCACATATACTATTAACCTCGGGTCTTCTACAAGGTTATGTAAGTTATTATCTCTAACACTTCGAATAACTTCGACACAGCACTCAGAAGATTTTTAATCTAAAGGCCATTTGTTGATTATAGCGACCTATATATATATCAATAGCATAGAACGAACATATAATAATACTACGAACCAATAGATAACAATTAAAAATAGGTAGGTAGTGGTTGATTATGATCTCACAAGCACTCTCAAAATTAATTTTAAAATGATCCGAACATAAATGATGAGTTATTAATTTGGCATGGTTTTAAATACACTATAGGGTATATATAGTGTAAGTATATATATGTAAGTAGAGAATCTGTCGCCAAGCACCTAACGGTGTGTTCCGGCAGCTGTGCTTGAGAGCCAGTAATTCTAGGTTAGCCTGAACAACATCTTCAACCACATCATCACTTACCATCAGGTGAGAGGTCAAAGGCTAACCTATCAGGCATAAAAAAATCATATACATATACTATAATCTATACCAATATTATATGTAGGAAAGATTTTTATTTTTGTATGCAACCAATGAATTTAAAAACAACTGGACCTATTTGGATGAAATTAGGCATGGAAATAATGAACTTTGTTCAAAGTTTCTGTGGGTCAAAGTTCTTTAATTTTGCTATAATTTTGCGCAGTTGGATAAAAACTATCCTATGGCCTTTTCCGGCTTATTATTTCCATGCCTAATTCCATCCAAATAGGTTCTTCTTGCGCGATAACAGAAATACACGCGGGCGGAGCCGCGGCCGTAAAGCTAGTATTATATAATTTAGCATGTCCATTATCGCACACCATGTGTGGCATTTACTCCTTAGCACTTTCGTGCTTCAGAGGGCACGATCAAGCCGTCGCGTCGGTTGCGGATATTGTCTTAGGATGGCAGTTGCTTGTGTCAGGATTCGTAGGTCATACTCCGATGATTTCCATGGTAGAAGGACGTTTTGGGTTGTCCACCCGGTTAGCTATACCACCCTCAAGTAGAATAACGAGTATGTCGCAAAGCAGAAACACCTATTTCAGTCAGTTTCTTTCTAGTTTACGCCTGTTCACCATTTAAGACACAATCATCACAAATAACAATCAGGTGAGTTTGTAATCAAAGGCGAGAAAAATATGTAAGCGATGCGCGATGACTTTTGTTTCCATATGTATATGTTTAGACCCTGAGCAGTCCCCTCTCAAATCTGACTGGAAATTCAACAGCGTCGTCCATATTACAATAACGTCCCAATTATGTTCATAGTAATATTACGATTATCTGGTTTCACACTCAAAGGCTGTAAAGATTGTCTACCGATACAATCTTTACACCCTTTGAGTGTGAATAATCTGTCAAATCTGTCAGTCCACCCGTCTACATCTGTCCGTCATGCATGACCTTGTTTAACTTGCTAGCTTACGAGTAGGCTCAGACCAAATAAAAAAGTCAAGACGGAACTCTGCGAACAGCGAAGTGAGGCCGGTTTTCTAATTCATCATGTAGTGTGTGCAACGTTACCGCGTTACCGACCAAGTTACTTACGTGCGTATTATGATAACGTCCTGCCTTTTATCTTTTTGATATTGTTTTTAAACCCTCTTAGAACACAATTCTACAATTTCGTAAATTTATGATTTCTCATAAGACATTGCTCTACGCGAAGCAGCTGTGCAATTATCGTAGTTACCACTCCCTAAACTAGACTATAAAACCGTCTAAATTCGATAGAACGGGTTATATCGATGTTTTGTCGACAATGCAAGTAAGCAAACTACTTAGACGATCTTTAGTTAAAATCGATAAACATTTGTTAAATTATAACTATTTTTACGATAGCCCTATCATGGAACTTTAAAATGACGCCTGGGATCGTCTATTTTGTAGATTTTAACGGTTGTTTAAGAATAGAAAGGTTTAAAAAGAAACTTTATATAACAGCGACAAATTTGAAATCGAACTTTTGGAAGGGTCTTTGAGGAATCTCTTCCTATTATCGAAATAAATTGTACTCGTCCACATACTAGGCATTAAGAACGATATTATAAGAATGCGATCTTACTGTATTACCACATGCACATAACTACATACCTAATTAGGTATACTAACTATTAAATAGAATTATTGTATTGACCTATATTTAATACCTTTTAAGGAAATAGATAGATAGATAACACTTTATTGTACTTTCTTATTACAATTAATATACTATGTTCATCTTAAGATAAAAAAGATAGTACAATCGGCGGCCTTATTGCTAGGCAGCAATCTCTTGCAGGCAACCGTAGGCAGAAAAATCAATTTGATTAACATCGGGGTAGAGTGTAAAACTAAGTGAGATTAGTAAACTAGTTGCATACTTAAATATATATACAAGTACCTATTATAAATATTTAATATCTGTATAATATATATATACAAATAAACATACATAAATAAATAATACATATTATATACACATAAAGATACACAAATATAATTCATGGTAAAAACAAAATATTTAATTGTGATCCATTGAGGAGAGGTAATACATTTTAACATCATTTTTAAATGAGATAATCGATGGCGCTTTTCTTATTGCTTCTGGTAAAGAGTTCCACAAACGAGCAGCTTGAATGGTGAAGGACTTGTCATAAAATGAACTCGAGTGTAAAGGTACCTCCAAAACATGAGATATAAGCAGGTACTTAATTGTATTTCTGAACTATCGTAAGTAAGTAAAGACTACATATATTATATACTATCGTCCGTAACTAAATTGGTTATTAAATACTCCCATTTTTTTCTTTTTACAACTTTTGACTTTGTTATTTAGGAAAAGAACTGATTTTACTGACTGTAAGACTAAAAAATACTGACCTATTACTGACCTTTTACTGTCTTAACTTTAATCTCTGAAATGGGGTATAAAATAAGGGAGTTTCTGACAGAGTAATACTTGCAAAAGATGAATTGAGACTTCGCATGTAAAAGTCAACTTTACACAGCCAAAACAACTCTAGCGGGTTGTAAATTAAGTAAAAGAATATTTTATTTACTGTTTGGCATCCACCATCCCCATAGAAAAAAGGAATTTATAAAAAAAGGTTATGCGATCAGCTTTGTCTATGCATTCGAGCTTATCTGGTACGGAATTTTCTAAAACAATTTGTCCACAAAAGGGAAAAAAAACACTGATGAAAATGGCGCCTCTGTGGTAATTGGCGCTTTCGTCACACATATGCGATGAAGCAGAATTTCATAATTTTATTTTCAGCCTAGTCAACCTTAGATTTTTTTACCTGTAGATGAGTTGTATGCCCTCCATATTTGCTAGACGAATTCAGGGTAATTACCTGAGTCACTACCAGTCTAGCACTTCCGAGCGTCCGGTGAATACATCGCCGCTAATCGTGTTTTTTAGGAATAATCTGTGGACAATATGCCTTCCTTGTGTTTTTAGACTATGCACCAATTATACAGGCACTGTGAGAGATAAGAAAACTGTTTCATTTCACGCGTAATTGTTGAAATAGGAAATAACGTCATTTTGTTTTATCTTAGGAACTAATCTTAATGATATGGATGAGCGAGATATGTGTATCGTTTGGTGTGAGAGAGTGAAAGAGATCGCAGCATAATGGTCTTTCCTTGTCATTACAAACTGCATATACATGTGCGTAGGTATGTACATAGGTAAATTCTAGTAAGCTTTTAGAGCAGTGGTGTTCGGATATAACTACTCTATGTATTTCAACTCTCTGTAGTCAACTCTTCCCACAAAAGGTTCATCACGTTGGAAAAATCCAGTGAACTTCATGAATGTCCTTGCACTATGTGCCGTGAACACTACTTCTAATTTCCCTGTGGTGCTCTTCAGGAAGCTAAGGATGTTTTCGTAGGCCATAGATTTTGGCGGCGTTTTAGACTTTGGTAGGTATACGTTGTGTGAAATATTCAACTATTTCAACGTTGTTCTAAAACCGTCGAATTCTTCTCACCACCCTGGTGAGAAGAATTCGAAGAGGGTTTTAGTACAACGGCCAGCAATAGTTGAATATCAGCCACCTATCAAAAAGTTATGCAATCACGGCATTTTTTGGTCAGCGTCCAGTAGGTAAGCGCTATTCCAAAATACTGACTTTACTGACCAATTTCAGGAAAAACTGACATTTACTGACTTTACTGACCATTTTCGACCCCTGATATAAGATTTCACTCGCACATTTCATCTTGTTTGTTTATCCTTCTGCAGCGGGCAGTATAATTTTGAAATGATATTGGTTTACGAATATGCTGAACGAAAATAATAACAATTACTAAAGTACCATTTTTTTTCGCCATGTAGTTATTCTCTGGAAGATAACTTCAGTCAGCTGTCAAAACCATTTTACCCGATACTGACAGTTAAATGAAACACTACAGATAAATTTTATAATTCAGCTACAACTTTCTGTAAATTTGTTATTCCACAAAACACAGTCTAATTATCAGTTATATCTAAAATAAAGGTTTAATTATAATTATTTTCAGAAAAACTCATTTCCGCAGTGAATGAATGATTTTAATAATCTATGCTAAAGCAGTCTAGTTTCGAAGTGGCCATTTCATAAAAATAGACATACTGTCCAGAATATCACGATCGTAAAGCTGTCTATAAGAGTTATCGACAACAGTTCAATGGGAATACGATTCGTTAATTTCATTTTAGTAAATAATACGGGATAACTCACGTGAATCAGTCAGATTGCTCCGACTATAGTTTCAACCACATTCGGTGGTATTTGTCAAGGAGAGCTCGGGACACCCGCGTTGACGTCTCGCTTAGCACTAACGATTCGTTAAGTTATCGATCATAGGGATTCAATAAATTTAACGAGCTATACTACGGTACTCGCACTAGTTTCGTTGTACGTGTGTGTGATTGTGTATATACACGGCGAGGCTTCGTTGTACCCGGCCTCGCTTCGTTGTTCGCAGTCTTTACTTTTTATTTGATCTGAGGCAGTAGGCTCATGAAAATGTAAATTTGGAAATGTGGTCATTTTTCACAAGAATATACTACCGGAGCTTCGTCCTCTTATGCATAATCATAACATATTTGTTAGGTAGCGAGGCCGCTAGGGATTTACAAAGAACCAGACATAATCCTGGATTATGTAGCCTCCATAGGGATCTCATAAGAAAGGGTCTGTTTTGTTTATTATAAATGATATATGACCGCTAAGCCCTTTACATTTTGTTTGGTTTTTTGCGTCTTTAATCTAAAGGTCAGTTTACTCGTACTTTATTGTTATGATGGATGGGCGAGTTGTGTAGCGAGTTGGGAGGCGCTACATTTGCTCAACTTTTAGTGAAACTCAGACCTAAAACTAAAGTTCTACGTGGAATTACTCTATACTCGCCAAGTTGTTAGGTAAGCCTATCGCCGCGTGCCGCCTACAGCACCGGTCACAGAATATACAGTCGGAATATACTCAATACTGTGACCAGTGCGGTAGATGTTCCTAAATCCTGTATCAATATGGATATATTCCACATATAACATTTCATTATAATTACGTTCGTCACTTAATAACAAAAAAAATAATAAGAATAATATTGCCTTCACCAAATTTACACGGATAACTTAAAAAAATAAAATCTTATTTAATTTTATAGCGACTTTGTTCATCTTTTATCCCAAATTAATTTAAACAAATTTCCCTCGACACAGCGATTTATCACATCCATTGTAAAAAAAAAAACTATGATTTCATGCACAAAAATAAACTGAGCCTGACTTAGCTAAAACCAAATATTATAATTACTTAAATAAACTTAACAACAGCAAATTCGAAGACTGAGTGAAGTACGTTCAAGTGTTGGAAAGCACTTTACAACTTAGAGATTGTTACATATCTCCGGTAATCAAAACGCCCACAGTTCATCTCAAAGATGTGTAGGTATGTCTCATTGTTGTGGGCTCATTGGCAACTTCTCTTGTTTTAATAAAGAACAATATAGAAGGAAAGAAAAAATATACAGAAAAGATATAACGCAGAATCTAAAAGAAATAGATAAAATAGTATTTCGGAATCAATATTTATGAATAAAATCATGATATTACCAAACTAACCCTGACTTATACTGACACATATATACAAAATCACTGTCAAAAATAAGTGGAGACAAAAATCAATATTAAAAATATCATGGCATAACCAAACAGGGTTAGTTTGGTTATGCCATGCAGGCTGATACTGACATGATGTAAAATTAAACAACATGATACCTCCTCGAAAGATATTTGTAATTTCTTATCTTTGTTTCGATGATAGAAAAAAACTGAACATAATTCATTAAATATGCTCTGACTCTAATATTAAATCTATTTGAACCTTTTTTGCGGAAAGTAGAAATCTCTGTAAGTCGGATCGTATATGTCACGGATATGTCGAGAAATCAAACTTTTTTTTATGCCTGATAGGTTAGCATTTCACCACTATCTCACCTGATGGTAAGTGATGATGTGGTCGAAGATGTTGTTCAGGTTAACCTAGAATTACTGGCTCTCAAGGACAGCTGCCGGAATGTGTTCCGGTGTGATGTTCACGCTTGGCTCCGAAGCACGGAAGCGCTCAGTAGTAATGTCACCAGTGGTCACCCATCCAAGTGATGACCGCGCAGGACCTTGCTTAATTTTGCTGATCGATTCAGAATGGTTAAGCAAACTTCGCTAAGAGCGCTTCAGAACGTCTAGGAAAAGCTTGGACAAAACTAATACTAGATACTAAAAGTTTACACCCAGACAATTCCTTTGATTACCACTTTTGTGTTTGAAAATCGTCGAGATAATAGTTCAAGTCGGTTATTACAATTGACGCAGAGGCAGGCAAATTTTTAATATAACGACATTTTAAATTTATTTTATTATTTATTATGATTGGTTTTAGTTGTATTTAATTTAATTGTATGACATTTAATTCCATCTAATTTAATTTTGAAATTTAATGTATAATTTGTAATATTGTTACGTTACGTTAAAATAGCCGTAGGTTTATTGTAAAATTAACTTATTAGTCTTGCTATTTTTACACGACTGCCCATAAAAGGAGTGTTGTCTTTTCAGGGATCATGTGTGTACCTTTTTATGTATGTTTGTGAGTTTCTTTATTCCACCATAACTTCTAAAGGGCTTAACCGATTTTAATGTTTGATATTCGTCTTGATAGCGCAGGTGACACTAGGTACTAAAAAAAAAGTAAAAAAAAAAACAAATTGGTGAATTATTGTGATATTTTTCTCACTATCTAATGTCTAAAACCCATTTTCTGATTCAAAATCTGTTCCTTCTCCTAAACTCATCGAATTTAGTATCAAAAATAAGGGCTTTAAGAAACGTTCCATTAATATATATAACCTGCAGTTTTAACTTTAATGGAACGATAAACTGCTTAACGAAAATAAATTATTTGCAGCCGGGTTTTTTAATTTATTTATAAGTGTCGTATTACCAATTGTATAAGGGTTTAGGATACCTTAGTAGAGATATTGGATCGCCTTCCAATGTCTGTACCTAGCTTCTGGTATCGACTAGACAAAATACCTACAAAATTACAAATAGCTTAAATACTAATTTACTCAAACGAAATCAGACATGCTTGAATGCCTGAGAGAAATTCTTTCTTCTAAGAAATGGTTGTTACTGAACCATTCCATTTATTGATGATTAAAAAGTCCACCTTATCGGTGAATAATATAGTTTATGTAAATCGTTTATCAACAAGAACTTTGTTTTTCAATTGGGTCTACATCAAAAGCATGACAGTGTTGATGGATGCTTTGGCAATTGTTACATTGAATCCAATTTTGGTCGAAAATCGCATTAAAATAATTAAAATCCAAATGAAAATGGTGGTTCTGTTAAAGTTACATTTCGTAAAATTCGTGATATTTTCGGACAACATAATCGTCCTTCTGAGACCGCTATTTTGGCCGTTATGCCGAGGGTATCACTGACGTGTGGTTTCAACAGAACGGTGCCACATGTCACACAGCCAATGAAACGATCAATATATTGCAAACGAAATTTCCCGAAATTCAGCGGTTTAGTGGCCAGCCAGACCGTGTGATTCATTACCACTGGATATTTTTTTTGTGGGGCTATGTTAAGGGCAGAGTTTATACGAAGCCAATTGAATCGATTGCAGCCTTAAAACTCAAAATCCATCATGGGATTAACTAAATAGACCCGCCATTTTGCCAAAAAAGTGATTCAAAACTTTGATGATAGAATCGACATCTGTCTGCGTGCTTGTGGTGGACATTTGCCACATATCACTTTTTATTCATAATTGCCAAACTTTTATCTTCGTAATACAATAAAAATTTGAATGATCTTTATGTAAATTTTTTGTATTATTTTGTTTTAGTAAACAAAGTTTTTGTGGAAAACCCCTTTATAATAGATAAATAAAATATGAAGTAACAAAAGCACAATTATTAATATTGATTTGCGTTTATCAGACTAGGATTTTCGTAGTTACATACTTCATTTACAATAAGGATTGCAACTCCATTCATAATTCGAAAAATCTCACTTTTAGAGAACATTGAAGTGTTATATAGCTTAATTGAAGTGTTTTAAACCAGTATACAACTCCATATTTTCAGTACTAACCTCGCCCGTAGTCGCGACATATCCAGTGATGCCGATGTTGATCGGGAATCTGCTCTCGTAAGGCGACGCTCGTTGCGAATTGAGATCCGTGTCATCCCCCGCTTCCAAATCAAACACTCTTGAGAAACTGCCTTTGGACGCCTCATGTACTAAAAGAACCTGTAACAAAGTAAAAACCCTTAATGCTTAGCTCCAATATAACTTATAAATTAACAAACTTAAATTTTAAACATAACGTATCGTTAAAAATTTACGAGAGGAAAAATTTAAGTCATGTGCGGGATTCGAAACCGCGTCCATCCACCCCTTCAGCCGGGGTATGCTCTAATCCAATTGAGCTAACATGAGAATGAGTCATAACTGAATTTTTTCCGATCATTCTTTATTAACCATCATATTGGGATGGAGCGACACCTCAACTTATGTTGTATTACAAACAAGACAAATTTTGCAATCAGCTTTAAGCTTGTTAATGATGACGAAACCTTCTAATTTAAATATTGTTTTTATGTTGCTCTGCCGATTCCTCTCTTAAATTTGTAATGTAATCCGCAGATCCCTAATATCGGTGATTTCATATTTGAGCTATTTGGTGTAGATATTGGGTCTGTGGGGGACGGAAGCTCATCTTATTTTTCAAAACTTACCCAGAGCGTTTCGTAAAAATGTTGGCAGTTATTTGGCACAATTATTGCAATCTAACGGGGCTACCAGAATGCGGATCACGATGCCAACTAGTAGTAGGGTGGAGAATTCGGACTACCTGTGGGTCATCGATGGTCTTGAAGTTCCCGTAATGCTTTCATTGTAGTAGCTTTAGTGTTGTATATAGTTTGTAGTGATTTCTTAATAAAGGCATACCTCCAGTTAAAAAATTAACTTATCATTTAGCAAAGTGGCAAAGCGTCAATTAAAAATAACCCTGTCTCACGCTAACTCTCCTTAGGAATGCTCTCGTTGGTAGTAAATCCACTGCTTTTCGGGTAATCATGGCATTCAGATGGTGAAGAGCCCTGTTTATATCACCACTGAAATTCACGCGAGTATTGGAATGCTGCTCAATAGGCACCCCTTTACCGACCATATACGACATTCAACAGAAGAAAATGGATCAGTTCTCAGTATATTTTTGAGCTGGAACTGTACTGGCTACATAACATTTGAATATTATCTTGTTCAAAGTAAAACAGGAAATTACGAAAACGACGACAAACTGTAAACATTTCCCAAGAATATAAAGATGCAATCATAGCGAGGGGCGATAAAACGTGTAGTTACTGAAAAATTCAAAATAATAACTGTAAGTAATAGGACACTTGAAATATAATGAGATTGCTAATGACATTAACGGGAAAAAAAGAAAAAAAAAGAAAAAAAAAGAAAAAAAAAAAAAATATAATGAGATCGTAATAATCGCAGAGAAGTTTATGAGAAACAGTAGTTTGTTGCTACAATGGCGACCGACATTAAAGAAGTGATTTTTACGAACGGAGCGCTTTTAAAATCTTTTATTTTAGTTTGACGGCAACGAATGACGCACTCTCCAACATCCTTTCGTCATAAATGAAGCTTTTTAAAAATAAACAAAAGAATTTAATGAACGGAAAATCTGGGGTTGAAAGGCAATAACAGTGTGGTTTACTATTATTTTGACAAGCAAAAAATAGACAGTGTTGCCAGCAATAACCAGTCTAGAGTCAGGTATCTAACTAAACATCCATGGTTTCAAGCTCCAAATTGAGGTGCATAAAAAATCAGAATATATATATTATTATTATATTATCATAACTCTTTGAAAACTAAATTCCATTATAGAAAAGGATTAAACAACTTGTTGAAGTTAGTACCACGCTAATTAAAAAAACTGACTTAAAATCCATAAGTAATTTCATACTTTTCAAGGTTGGAAATCGGTTCCGTTTTATAAATGTTTTTTTTAAGGTTTTTAATTACGATTAAAAGATCATTATCACTCGCCTAGAATACTGTACATTACGACAAAAGTTGCAATTATTAATATCAGTTCAGTAGCTGTAACCCTAAAAATACTCGACCGATATTGATAGAATTTGGAACCAACTTGGAAGTATAAATCAAAATCAATGTCCGAGAAATCGCGTGACAAACATATACAAAAAAGCTCGTTCGACTTCCCCCTTTTTAGCGACCTTCAGTAAAACCTCTACTCGCAAAGTAAACAAAGATTCCACCACAGATTACGAAAAATTTTAATTTACTCCTGTCAACAATAAAGCTTAAAGTAACCAAACTGAAATTAAACTTCAATATTGTCTTGCAAACAGTGTTGTAATTGGCACTGGGGCTGAAACAGCTTTTCCTGTACTCACTGCGGCTTGTTTACAGAATTTTAACTGATTTCGGAAGTCTATTCGAATGACATTCACAAATTTTTAGATAGCGAAATTTCGGCCTCGTTCGGCTATTTGAATGCTAATTTTATTGCAGATTTTGTCAGTAGAAAGTAATTGTGCTGACATTAGGTATTGGGACACACCTGAGCATGCTCGTTCAATTTTGTGACGGTATCGTATCGAAATTGGTGGTCCACCAGAAATTGGTTTCTCGTGTAAATATACCTACAAATTTTATGTTCATATACCTACGTAAGAATCTGTTACATATACCCAAAATAACATAGGTATATAACGTCTATGTACGTTTTTTTGTTTATTTATTGTGAGGGAACAAGCTCGAGGCCCACCTGATGTTAAGCGGACTAACCTCTGCCTGTAACAGATGCATTTCGTCACGAAATGCACTGCGTCAGTCACCTTGAGACATATTTGGAATTCTAATGTGCCTGTAATTTCACTGGCTCTCAAGGACTGCTGCCGGAACACACCGTTAGGTGCTTGACGACAGATTTTATACTTGAGGGTGGTAGCTAGCCAGGCAGGCATTCGCAAAATACCCTTCCATCATGCGGTGAAGCTCAAGCCTGCGGCGGGATTCGAACCACGTACCTGCTGCGCGGCAGTCCATAGCCGCCACTGAGCTGTCACTGCTTAATCATGCTTAATAATGATATCTTGTATCATATGCACACTTTCAACTTTATAAACAAATTTGTTGCGGAAATCTCTTAAAAGATAGGTAAGTGATTATGATAAGAGAACATAGAAGTAACAGGAAGTTCTTAGAAGGAATTGGTGCTTGGTGAGTTACTATAACAAAATTATTGATTTAACATATTTGAAGGTAGTTTTTAATAAGAATGATGGAAAGATATGTTATTTCAGTGCAGTAGTTTGAAGTGTGAACTTTGTGGGTACTATTGTAAAATAAATCTTATGTACCTGGATATAGAGCTGCCTCATTCAATTACATTTCCAGCAAGTTGTCGGAAACGAACCGGAAGTTTCACACGTTACACGGAAAAGTTACGAAATAACTCAAACCTTTTCCAATTCTCAGGAATGTAACCAACGACATTTCTAATGTCATTGAAGGTAGGCAAGATTTTATAACGTACTTACGTGCGCACATTCTAGCTATACCAAACTAACTAAAGGTACTATGTACATATTTTTAAGCTTTCTCAAATTTCATTAATATTTGCAGAAGGATGGAGATGGAAGGAAGAAAGACTGGTCTTTTCACGCCCATATTTAAATAAAAATACAATTTTGAGTCACCTCGACTTTTCTATCGCAACTTGCATTCGAGTCGCTTTCAGGCTAGCTACCAAATTACCAATCAAGTAACCAAAGACTTGTCTATAAGCTGTGAAAAAAGTCAGCTGACGTTTTTTTAATATTTTTTTGGTTGATTGGTTTATCCTACTCACGGACGATATCACTACTCAATTTGTCTATACAGTGAGTATAGTTTTGGCATAATATCGTCACAGATAATTTCTTGAAAGATTATAACACAGAAGATAATTGAAAATTGGCTGCATCAAAGTTGATTTATACATTATGACACCATCTTACCCTTATCAAATATAAATGCAATCACATGAATTAGCTTAATCGACATTCGACTTTTATAGCCCACTTTATCCCCTTTAAGGGTTGAATAGTTGACTGGTTTTTATTAAAAATAAACTCTAAATCAATTAAATAATTACCTATAACTTAGTCTGATGTTTGTTACAAATTTAGACCTCTTATAATTGCGAATAAACACATGTACTTAGATTGATTTTCTAATAACAGTGTTCAAATTTTCATATTAAAATTCAAATGTTCAAAAATCACAAATATCCCCTAAGGGATTAAATTCAAAAACATGTTTCTTGTTACTAAACTGGACCACCCCATCGAACAAAGAAGAGCCATCGAAATCAGTTTATTGTACAGTGATTTTAGGTAACATACAGAATAAAAAAAACGCGTCGAAATTTCCTATCTTTGTGAAATAAAATTGATTTAGAAAACATTCACAATAAAAATTAGCTCCAAGCCGAAAAAGTAGATAGAAAATCTAAAAAACCAGCGCGTCCATGTGATAGCAAACGAGTGTTCCATTAAAGTACAGAGTTATTTCTACCACCATAATTGAGTTTTCCTTGGAAACGAGCCAATAAACCATTGCCGGGGGATTTGACGATGTTACGAATGTTGAAAGGGAACACGTCATTCTGTTCACCCCACTCGATGATCAAATAATCGCCCACTCAGAGCGAGCAATATATGAGCTATAATATGTACACTTACTCATCTTTTCTTACATTATTTACTTTATGTAATATATATCATCGCGCCTTTTTGTAATTTCAGATTTAGGCGAATCTGACTGAATTTTCCGTGCTTCGGAGGCCACGTTAAGCCGTCGATCCCGGTTGTTGTCTTATGATGGCAGTCGTTACAGCATGGTGGTAGGGCATTTTGCGAATACCCATTGGCTACTGAAAATTGTATTTTAAGAAAAACTAACCAAATTTTCTTTTTAGTAGCGTTTGTCCGCGTCTTTCTTAAACTATCAACTAGAACCTAGGTTATGGAAAGTCCCTTGCAGTCAATAATTAGATGGGTGCCCGCTAATGGGCGCTTCCATGATCGAGGGGGCAGGTTACGACGTCTGTCCCGGATGATGTCTTAGGATATCAGACGTAAAACATAGTGGTAGGGCATGTTATGAATGCCCGTCAGGCTATCTAACACCCTCAAGCTGATAATCTGTCCCAAGTATCTAACGATGTGTTCCGGTCCTTGACAGCCAGTAACAATATATTCATTCACCATCAGATAACCTCATGTGAAAGTATGTATGTCGTAATAATAATTACATAGGTACAATAAAATGTTGAGTACGTGAAAACTCCATCAAAAGCTAAAGCATCTCCTATAAAAGTACCTACATATATTCAATCTTTTTATTACATATCCCCCGTTTCAAACGCCACAACCGCAGCTTATAGGACAGACAGTTGTTTTCTAATAATACTGCTCCAACGATTTCTGTCTGTAATAAAGGGCAACAATTGTGTACGAGTAAGAAACAAGCGAATTTCTTCCACAAGTGGGACCTTTCAATATTGAAATAACAAAAACGAAATTGGGCAACTATTTGCCGTTAATATTGGCAGCGAAATGTGGTCGCCTTTCGAAGTGCGTGAAACCTTTTTCGAATTATTTCCCAAGGGTGAGAATTTGGGTCCGAGGTTGCCGTTTTCCATTCTCATTTATACACTGACTTGATGTTGTTTTGAGACTGAAGGGTATTACATACATGTTGAAATTCTCATTGACATGCTTATATTTTAAATAAACAATGTCCATTTATCATGGCTACAGAAAATAAGCAAAGGATACGGAAAATCATTGAAGCGCATACAAATAAGAAGAAAAGAGAGAAGTAATGTTTGGCCCAACGATAAAAATATCGAAGATCAGTGACAGTTTGAACCATGAAAGGTAAATATACAAACTAGAATAATCACAACTTTTCAAAACAATTATGATTAATTTAAAATACAGTTATCAAATCCAAAATTCCAGTTGAACACATCGGCAATCACCGGTTGTAGGTGAAGCGGAGACCAATTTCTAAAACCTCAGATTATATAAAAAAAGGTTTGTTTTTATACTTGTCTCTATGTTTTGAGCCTAAAACGGATCACTTGGTTGTCTCAAATCAACTATGCCAACGTTTATAGCATGTTTTATTCAAGATATATACCTACTCTAATTTCCACTGAACGTTTTTATAACCTACGTTCACGAGGTATGAAAAATCATACCCTTTCACTTGAAGCAATATTCGGCACTTGACTGATGACTCTCAATCTATCAAGTTTTCTTATATATCATCGTAGCTCGGGGCCGAACTTCGTTACGCCTGGATTTTGACGAATGGTTCCACCATTCACACAAATAATAGGGACATATCTGATCGTGTTCTCTCTATATTATGATGACAAAGATATTTCATTTGACGTGACATTTCATATTGTTATTTTATTAATTCCAAGATACGGAATGAACATTTTTGATACAGAGGAAATCGATATGATACCCTAGGTTACTAAAATAATAAAACTTAATGTTTGAATTTACACGTTAGAAATACATTGCATACTCAGTAAACAAGCCGAGCGTGCAACAAACAAAGGGGACATTACCAAAGCCCCGTAACATGACAGCACATTCTCACTTCCTATTTTCCATCTAAATAAAGCCCTTGTGAAACCCTGATGGCTTTTAAGCCACGAGTTTGTTAACACTAACACTCTCAACACAAACATACTCTACTACACACACTACTCAAAGACGTTACGTTCGCGTTACATCCTTCCGACAGCAAAACCTTTTACGCAAAGGAAATATTATTCATGTATGCGCCAGATGATATTTCAGCTTTGACTACATTGTCCACATTTTTTTACGATGGCATCGTTGCTTTACGTCACCTAATTCGAAGTATTCGGACATGTTGGCGCGGTTCCAGTTAGCCGATACATCGCCGGAAGTAGTATACAATACAGATACAAATATCATTCGGCGATTGTAGTTAGCGCCGAGGGGTTTTTTGTTAACTACCGTTTGTATTGCTTTGTATAGTTTATTGGTGAAGCAATGGCCTTTTTTGGTATTATAGAAAATACGGCAATAGCCGTGTTCATTTTTCATCAGTATAGTTTCTCTTGTTATTTATGGAGGCAATTTAACGATTACAGCAATGATTCTCAAATTTTTGAAGGTTTTGGTACAAGAAAACTGGACCCTATAGCTAAGCCTACGCTGTCTGCTAGTCCGTAGGATCTGTATCTTTGGAACCACATTAGGTAGCCGGTTAAATTTTTTTTTATGCCTGATACGTTAGCCTTTGACCACTATCTCACCCGATGGTAAGTGATGAAGTGGACGAAGATGTTGTTCAGACTAACCTAGAATTACTGGCTCTCAAGGACAGCTGTCGGAACACAACATTAGGTGCTTGGCGACAGATTTTCTACTTAAGGATGGTAGCTAGTCAGGCGGGCATTCGAATTCGCAAAATGCCCTACCACCATGCTATAACGACTGCTATCCTAAGACAACAACCGGGACCGACGGCTTAACGTGCCCTCCGAAGCACGGAAGCGCTCAGTAGTAATGTCACCAGCGGTCACCCATCCAAGTCATGACCGAGGCGGACGTTGCTTAACTTTGCTGATCGGGTCAGAATAGCTAAGCAAACTGCGCTACGAGCGCTTTCTTCTTTTTACAGAATATGTGTTGGTATGGCGAATAACCCAACAAATAATAATAGTATCATAAAACCTCACGCACATTTAAAAGTTTGTATTTGATTATACGGGTTATTCACGTGAAATAAACACCAACGTGTTGCCGATATAATTACATAGCATAGCGCCTGTACTTAGAGGTGAACTCATAGTTCACTAGTCGTGTTTTAGGTTTCTTGTAGGCAAGAGCGTAACAAAGCCATACTACACTATAGAAAAGAATAAGGCTATACGGGGCCTTTTTCATAAAAAACACCCCGATTACGTATGCCCTTGCGATAGAAAGTACCCTCCACCGCAAGTTCTATCCACAGTACAACATGTTAGTTCACGTGTCAAATGCCCTCGAAGTCATTGTGAAATCTGAATTCTGGTTTTAGTATGATTCACAGCAGCTAGTTTTCCATGGAAGGTTCTAGACCAGAGTGCACCGGACCTAAGAGTTGATAAGTATCGTCGTGCTCGCGATGCTAGCCGGCGATAAGGACGCGTGGCGCCTACAGTCTCAATCATTATTAGATGCCCCGATTAAATACAAACACTGGCGTCATACAGACGATAGACCAACAGCTTATAATTTAGCTAATAGATAAGTACTGGAAGTTTTATAACTAGCAGTTGTAGAACGTTCAAGATTTATGAAATTTACAATATATTACAAAAATACGACAAGAGGAAAAATTATAGTCATGTGCGGGATTCGAACACCCGCCATCCACCTCTATAAATGGGGTATGCTCTGACCGCTAAGCCAACATTACATATGACTAATCACTCTAATTTGTCTTCTTGTTCTTAACCATCGTATGGGGATGAAAAATAAGGTTTTTTTTTTCAAGAAATGTAGTCAGTCAACCCGTACATTTTATCCTCAATAGGGCAGGCGCCGTGGGATTCTCCATAGGAATTTATTCTTCCACTTTCTAGATAACGCCTGCAGAGCCAACACTTAAGCAATTAATTATTACAAAAGAAGTACGAATCCAAGAGTCACAAAAACACTCCGTTTTACCGCCATGATCAATGGACCTTAAGCTAGAATTATTGACTGTCAAGGACAGCTGCCGGAACAAACCGTTAGGTGCTTGGCGCCAGATTTTCTACTAGAGGTAGATAGCTAGGTGGACATTCGCAAAATGCCTTACCACCATGCTATACGACTCCCATCCTAAGACCACAACCGGGACCAACGACTTAAAACATGCCCTTCAAAGCACAGAAGCGCTCAGTAGTAATATCACTAACCATCCAAGTCATGACCGCGGCGGACGTTGCTTAACTTAGCAGATCGATTAAGAACGGCTAACGTTGGCTACGAGCGCTTCAAAACCTCTTATATAGTCACCCAGGGACCGCGATATGCTCATGGACGAAGTAACAGCTAGTTTAAATTAATGGTTCTAGAGCAGCGTGCACCGGATCTCAGCTGAGTTGATAAGCATCGTGGTCGCAATGCAAGGCGGCGATTAGGTCGCATGGCGCCGCCTGCAGTCTATCATCATTAGACACCCACTGACGTCACATAGACGATATCTACATAGACTTTGACAGCTTTTAATGTAGATTATACCTAATTATTAAATAACTATCAGTCCGCCACGGCTTCGCACATTTATTTAACAAACATCCCAAGCAACAAAATTATCCTATAATGCAGATGTTACAGGCCTCCAGCACTTATAATGTTCTTTTAAGGGTTCTAGTATTGGCTGCCATGCTTGTAATAGCAAGAATGGAGTTAGTTGGGCCTTATAGTATATCTGATCTTATACATTAACTTATAATTACTTATTGGTTGAAATTAAGGGCGCAATATACGCTTGGGTAACCTATAAAAGTATCGCGAGGGTGTAAATGCACTCAAGAGTATATAAACTGGTAGGCTATACTTATAACTGCTAACAAGAAGCATTATAAAACTACTATAAGTAAAGTACGCTAATAAGAATGATAAACAGAACTAAACATACTGGAAACTATTTGAATTTATTACTTGGTTTTATAAGGGTTTATAAGTTCACTTTACAGATCAATTATAATTAAAATGGAGCGGTTTTATAGTGGTATAAACCAATATTATTATAATCTTAACACGATTATAAAGTACCATTTTATACACAAGGTACGCCTATAGCGGTTTGTTAATGTATTTGTTAAAACTAACTTTCTCAAAATGGCGATTTTTCGTTGTATGTTTACTAAAACCAACATTATTTTAAAATTCAAGTTAATGAAAACGTTAATTTCAAGGGGCGTGTAAAATTTTTGATAAAAAACCTATTATACTTCACCGAAAATATACGTGCGCCATGCACATTCGAACACATTATACATTTTGACTTACTGCTAACTAACACTCTACCTATAATTAATATTCCAGTTAATATAAAAAATTATGATAAGAAATGATGAATAACTTACCTTTATTAATCTTAATCGTTACAAATGTGCGCACCAACATTCACCAATACAGAACACTTTGTATGAGCTTGTAAGGGATTCACTGTGTATGTTATTGTCGTGTTTGGTTCTATTAAGCGCTGATAGTTAGCTTCGCGGGAGGAAATAGTTCCACGTAGTCCATCTATAAGGTCGTAATTGGTCAAAGTGGTATTCACCAAGTCTACTATAGATATTTAATAAGGTAAAATACGCCTATATATTGGGCCCTTTTCCGTGGTTATAATTGCTTACTATTCCGTTATAGTCCTAATAAAATGGTGGTTCCAGGATAATTACTAGACCACATTTTGCTGCTTGGGATATTTTCAAAAATTATTAATTTAAACACATAGAAAAAGAGTTATTGTGACATAACAGTAAAATACTAATAGGCCCGTTTCAGAATGTCCTAATAAAATTTCGAGTTACTATGCAACACATAAAATAACCGAATGATAAAAATGACAGTTTACATAGAGCGCGTTTCAAGCTTTAACCGATGGATAGGTTAAATCGAAGACTGTGAAACGCAAAGATAGTGTTTTATTTATTAAATATGTTCTGGGTAGTAAAACCGGAGCTTACTCGAACATTCTGAAACAGGCCCTTATAGCAATGTGGATTTTTTTATAGATATTGATGTCTTCTATAAAATTGTAGTACATTGCTCTATTTCCATTAATTTCCGTAGTTACGCGATATACCGAGATTTTTGGTATTTTTTTCGCACTTTGGGTTACATTATCGAAGTTTTCATACGGATCCCTAACTTTTTAGAACATTTTCTATGGCTTATGTTCATTATCATCCAACATTACGATATTCAAGGATATCGTAATGTTGGATTCTCATGGTGAAAGAATTTTTCAAATCGGTCCAGTAGTTTCAGAGCATATTCAACGCAAACAAACAGTCAAATCTTTCCTCTTTATTATATTAATTTAGAAATATTGTACAGCAAATTTGATATATTACTAGAGGTGTAGGTATTTTAACTGAAGTGTATGGATTGTTTTGTACATGTATTACGAGTAGATGACGCCGCCAAAATAGTGCCCAGCCTCAACTGTTAAAAATGCATAAAATTTAGATTTTAAAGTCATTTTGCATATTACAGCGAAATGCATCTGTTACAGGCAGAGGTTAGGCCGCTTAACATCAAGTGGGCCTCGAGCTTGTTCCATCACAGTAACATGAAAATAATTAGACAGAACTCTTGACCGTTCGAAAGTGTTTTTTTGACTACAGACTTCTGGAAAAGGGGTAGGTTAGGGTAACATTCTTTTGTAAACCAGTTAAAGTTGGAAATATATCTAAGAAGTTTAAAAAAAATCTTAGGTTGGGTAATCTAAGTTACATTTTTACCGGACCGTGTCGGATTTTGGTAGGTAATCTTAGCCAAAAATAGATATTATAAATAAGCTAGGTTATTAGTTACCTCTTGATCAAAAACACATAATTTTCAACAAAAATGTCAGAAAACAAAGTTTTGTGGCTCTTTGAAAATACTTTAATAAGCTTCTATAAAATAAGAATTTGGGTAAGAATGTCTATTTTATGCTAATATATAAAAATGCAATGGTTCGATATAACAAAAACTCGAAATATCGTAAACAAGTTTTCATAAAATATGCATAAAATATTTCATAGATGCCATGACATTTTCAATTTATTAATCCGTGTTGGACTAGTTGCGTCAACGTGAGACTGGGTTTCCTCCCTGGCGAAGAAAACAATTTCGGAGAATACAATCATATCTAGAGGTGACAAGCACGTTTTGTCCCAGTAAGGGGGCTCTGTAGGCATCATCATACGTCCAAAGATTCCCGAGTAATACGATACCGTGACCACAAAACTGTGGTGTCAAAACATGAAAAAAAGTTAAAAAATTTACCGACTTCCAAAAAAGGAGGAGGTTCTCAATTCGTCTGTTTTTTATGTTTGTTACCTCACATCTCTTGACTGGGTGATCCGATTTTGAAAATTCTTTTTTTTTTGTTTGAAAGCTGACGCTTGTCGTTTGGTCCCATTTTAAATTTCCTCAAAATCGGTCAAGCCGTTTTTGAGTTACGCTCCAATAACTAAAAATATGTACCTATCTTGATGATGATCGTTGAGAATGAATGACAATCGATCCCGTAAGCAGCAAAGGTCACTAAAAAGATTGAATTTTTTTTTTTATAAAAAATGGAACCGACTTCACCACCCAAAAGTGTGAAATAACTTGTCGAAGTCGGTACCATGCGCACAATATTGTGATAATAGGTACTTTTGAACAATCATGGCACCGACTTCAACAAGTTATTTCACACTTTTGGGTGTTGAAGTCGGTTCCATTTTTTGTTAAAAAAATATATTTTTTTTAAGCAAAAAGCTACGGATACGTATAACTGATAAAACAGAAGCATAGATTTGAGACTCAAGGACATACATACAAAATTTCAACAAGTTCAAACACTTGCTATTTAAAATATGATGGTGCGAATGTAGCACGTTATGAGAAGCGCTCTGAATGACTTAATTCCCACGATCAATGACAACACAAAAATCCTTAGATCGGTTAGGGTTAAAAAACTGCCGGTAGCACTTCTTATTCATTAAAATTAATCATCAAGCAAATTAATCTTAAGCCTGCACCGAGGCAGCGATACGTAATTGTGGTTCGTTTGATCCCTTGCTGTATCTTGATTTCTTAATTTCGAGTTATGTAATTAATATATATTATATTTAAGGATTCATTCTATAAATCATACACTTTTGAAACATGATTACTTAAAATTTGATGGAAAAAAATCCAATGTTACATCTAAAAAACGAAATAAACCCTTAGTACGGCGTAAATACTTAACGGAGAGTCATACGTATTTGAATAATAAAAAAAACAACATGATTTCGATAACGTATACACATTACATTTTTCAAATAGGTATTTGTTTTGAATATACGAAGGAAGTACTCAAATTCACCCATGTTCCGCCCATTTTAGTCAGAACCGCGATGCTTTGTCCCTATCCGCTTTAGTAATTCTTCGACCATCGGACGTGGACGGATGCTGTTGGCGTGCCTTACTTACGCACACATACGCGGCGCGTCTAAAAATCTCGGTGCGCCCTTAAGCAACACCATCGTTATTATATACGGCAGTGTTGCCAGCAACTTTTTGCGAGGCGAGTAGTTGTGCTGTGACGAATGCCAATCGTGTGCGGATATTTATAAATATTGATACCTATATGGAAGCTCCAGGGTAATTCTAAATTTAAATTTCATATATATCATAGAAATTAACACGCGTTCTTTGCCCTCCATATCTAGTTGGGATGCATTAATAAAGATATAGGTAGCTAAACTACCAACAAGCTGGAACTGTATCTGCTCTTAAACATATTCGTACCATAACTCTATTATGGTTCTTGTTAACTTCGGCACAGTTCAGAAGACGTAACTGTACTGTATCAGCCGGATTGTCTGCTGCTGAACACAATTTCCCCCACTAAGGTGGACTCCCACGCTTGGCAGGCGTTTAGGGAATCGTTTAACCTTCCAGCGTTATACCCTCAGGCGCCTCTTAAGACACTTACGGGAGGTGATGGTGGAGCTACATTATAGCTCAGCACCCCACGGGCTAAGATGTAACTGCAGTTATTTATTAAAGCAAATAATGTTAATTATGATTCAGCACATCATCTGGTAATATTTTTTATTATTTTCCAAAGTAGTTACACCGAGTCTAATATTTAAAACAAAAAAAATATTGTAAAAAATAATTCCCCCATTTTAGTGTTCCATGCTACTTACGGGATCGATTGTCATTCATTAAAAATGACTATATCATCAAAATAGGAAAAAAAAAATTCAGTTATTGGAATGTAACACAAAAACTGCTGGACCGATTTTGATGAAATTTAAATGGAACTACACGACAAGCATCAGCTTTCAAATAAAAAAAAACAACAAAATCGATTCACCCAATAAAAAGATCTGAGGTGACAAACATAAAAAAACAGACGAATTGAGAATCCTCCTTTTTTGAAATTGGTTAATAATATGTAGTATCGACCGGATAAAATGTTTTCCCACCAACATGGGATCCCAAACCACCAGTATTAGTGGTAAAAACACTTAAGTGGCAACACTGCATTACTGTCAACAGGTATTTCATTTGTTGAGTGATTTGATGTCCATCAGATAAGGGAAAGTGGTTTGTGTGGTACTGTTAAGAAGCTTAATGAAATAATCCGTCAGAATTGGGTTTAGGGGTTTTTTTATCTTTACTTTTATTGCGAAGTCGTTTGAAGTTCCGAAACGACGAAAGTATATTATGCTAAACAGGCAATCATTTCTTGTCATATTTGACCATCAATAATAAATAAAACCATAAAATATTTAATTAAAAAAACGGTGTTTATAACCAATTTTCCAAAACGAGTTTTTTTTTAAAAGAAATATTGCATACCTAGATACTAGAACATCCTAAATGTAACTTTCCCTTTTCCAATTACAATCGTCTTTAAGGGAAGTGTATTCATTCTGCTTTCCATACAAACGTAGTTTCGTAATAACGTAATATAAGTTTTTTTTATGTTAGATCGGTTAGCCTTTGACCACTATCTCACAAATCAACCTAGAATTACTGGCTCTCAAGGACAGCTGCCGGAAGACAACGTTAGGTGCTTGGCGACAGATTTTCTACTTGACGGTCGTAGCTAGCCAGGCAGGCGGGCATTCGCAAAATGCCCTACCACCATGCTATAACGACTGTCATCCTAAGACAACAACCGGGACCGACGGCTTAACGAGCCCTCCAAAGCACGGAAGCGCTCTGTAGTAATCACCAGCGGTCACCCATCCAAGTCATGACCGAGGCGGACATTGCTTAACTTTGCTGATCGGTTCAGAACGGCTAAGAAAACTTCGCTATGAGCGCTTCAAAAACGTTTATTTTTGTGTGTAAAAAGTGTATTTTCCGCGAAAAAAATAGAGCTATCTTTGATTCTGGTTTGCTAGCTTTTCATTTTACAATTTGTTTTATCTCTAAACGGGAAAATAAGAATTTTCATACAAAACTAAACAATTTAGTATTTATAACATGAACAAATTACGTCTCTATGGAGAACGCTACGAATATATTTATACGCACCATTCAAATTAAAATTAGAAGAGGTAAATTACAAATAGTTTTTTTTTAAATAAGATCTATTTTGTTTATTTACAGGGCCATAAATTAAATCGTCAAATAGAAGATTATTACAAAAGATACCCATAAGTACTAGAACTTACTATTGTCAAACCTGTCATTTGAATAATATATTATTCAATAAAGATTCCCTCATTGCTCAGTAATCTTCTCTTTTCATACATTCAGTGTATTAATCTTTACTCGTACCTATATAAGTGATTTGAAATTTAATTTTCCTTTGTTGCCCTTTTGTTTGGGCTGGGAGGTCACCCAACTCTCCGTCTATTCTCTATTAGGGCCTATTTGACCATAATATCGTCAAACCATGTCTGGTAAAACTTCTGGTTTAGACAGTATTTTCTGTCAACCCATCAAACCCGTAAATGAAGTCCAAATCAAGCCCGTCTTTGATTTTTTACTTATTTTTATCCTAAAAACCAATGCAACACGAGACTTAGAGACAATGAGGTGATCTAAACGTACCGTGATATCATAGGGTTTTCCAACTAGATTATCTAATGGGTTGATTTGTATTAACCATTTAAAGTGTACTGGCGATGACGCACGGACCAATTAGTTAATGAATAAATGCATGTGTTGGTTTATAAGTAACGTAAAAGGTATGGGTCCTTCACGAAGGTAGAATTACTTACAATTATATTATAAATATAAGTAATTCAATGTTAAAAAAAAACTTTATTAGTTCTGTATTAAAAATACATAAATTCTAATACAGGGAAAGTTATATAAAATTAAGTGATATTTAAACCGACTTTTAACTTATATGAAGGTTTATAAAACCGGTCCAAAATGTATAAACTTTTCGGGCTATCCTACCTACCTACATGTTAAGGTTATGTAGGAAATGTAAATCAAAACCAGCATACAACTTATTCCCCTTATCTTACGCTAAGCGCCACATCAGAGACTCTACAATTATCGCATGGCAGCTTCAATACACACAGTCCTCTACCGGAGCGCTCACACGATAGTTCTTTCCAGACGTCAAGACTGCATATAAAATACTCCAGAAGATTAAAATAAATAATTCTTTAACGGAGCTTTTTACCGGTCATGGTGGTAACAGAGCTTACTTATTTAGATTTAAACTCATGGACACTCCATTCTGCACTTGCAACAATGATAAAGACCAAACTATAGAACACCTGCTCACGGACTGCCCGCGTTATCATCTATTAAGGTACAATTGCGAGTGCAGAATGGACTGCCCAATCACAATGAAAAATTTCAAATTTATTATTGGTGATGATGACTGCCGTCCGATTTTCCTTAACTTTTCTCAGGCAGTTCTGAGAAGAGCGGGAAAAGAAAACGGCTCTAACAATTTGGTGTACGACTAACATAAATATAGATGATGAGAGAGTTTAAAGAACAATGTTGTGTTCTCTAGTTCTACATGTTTAAATTATTGTTTATGTCTTAATGTTTGTCAATCACAATTTTAATGTATGTATATATAAATTTTGTTATAGTAATCGTAGAGACAACGCTGATTTATTGTCTAGTTTGTTAGGGGTTTGACCTTTAGTATATGTTTCATTAATAAGGAAGTCGTCGAGTTTCCATTTTAACCTGTGATAAACAACAGGTTTATGTTTTTATGTTAAGTTGAAAGATAAACACTAAAATGTTACAGTGTAATATTGTACAGTTTAGAAAAAAAAAAAAAAAAAAAAAAAAAAAAAACAATAATATAACAATAATAATATAATAATAATAATACAAAAAAAAATATATATATATATAATAATAAATAAATTAAACAAAAAAAAAAAAGCATTATTTTCTTTGTTAAAAACCACAGTTAAGAAAGTTGTTGCATAATAAATAGTAACAGTAAAACACAGAGGGAGGATGGTTTTAGTCCGTAGGTCGCCAGGCAACTGGCGGAGTCGGACATCACCGGGAGGTTGGCGCTTGGATCAAGCATACAAGCAGCAACGCCCCGGTATCCATGAGGATTTCCTCCTCCCTACAGGAAAAAAAAAAAAAAAAACAAAAAAAGGTTATGTAGGATAGTTTTTTTTTAGCTAATAGGCCGACAACAATCTCACCTGATTAAAAGTGATGCTGTTGTTCTGGCTCTCGAGGACAGCTTTCGAAACACACCGTTAGGTGCTTGGCGACAGGTTTTCTACTGGAAGAAGGTAGCTAGCCTTGCCCTAACACCATACTATAACAACTGCAATCCTAAGCCAACAATCGGGACTAACAGCTTGACGTGCCCCCCAAAGCACGTAAGCGCTCAGTAGTAACGCCAATAGCATTCACTCATTCAAGTAATGACCGCAGCGTACGTTGCTTTGACACGAAGTTGATCGTTGTATCATCTACTTTATTAGAATCGATTAAAGTAAACTTTTTAAGGAGCCAAACCGACTGTTGTATACTATAATATTAGAACAATGGCAAAAATTTCTCTTTATCTCGGTGTAATCAATCGTACTCCAGTCAATACACAATACCGAACTATCGGAGCACTGAATCACTGAACAAAGACAATAATGCCAAAGCAAATAGCTTAATCATGTGAATATTATTAATTTACATTAGAACATTAGTTTATTCATATTAATCAAAGAGCCGGAAGTAGCAGTCAAAATTTCTGCAGATGCACCAGATTGATTATTAGCACAAATCTATTGCTCCCTTCACAGTCAGTCACTTATTTATCGTATTTTTTTGCTATCTATTTAATACAATTTATAAGTTATTTGTCGTCTCCAATACATCGTCTTCCTGATTTATTTATCGTATTAATGTTACTCGTATACTGTAATCATTTGCTGCTACAGAAAGGGAATTGAATTTGTAAACAATTACCTAACGAGTTTTTGTTTAATCTAGTTTGCAACTACGAATCAGGAATGTATGAGCCGTTTTGTATGAACATTTGTAAACAGTTTCCAAACAGGATAATTAAATCCCCATTTCCCTCAATGTTTAGTTATTAAACGGGACTGTACCGGCTTCTAAACAACGGTTGGTAGCTGACCAAGCGAGGAAATTATTTTTGTAATCACTGATTATCCCCAATTATATAGCATCAAAATATCGATAACTCACAACACAATACAAATACATACACAGTAAATATCCCGGTTCGATAGTAAGCTAAACTACATTCATATTTCAAAAATCCTATCAGATTTGCAAAGGAAAATTTTGTTGGTCGAAGCATAAATCATCTATTATATAGACCCCAGAACATAGCTGATGAAATATATGGGTAGAGACATTCGTTTACCTGATTTTTGAAGCGCTCGTAGCGAAGTTTGCTTAGCCATTCTGAATTGATCAGCAAAGTTAAGCAACGTCCGCCGCGGTCAGGAGTTGGATGGGTGGACCGCTGGTGACATTACTACTGAGCGCTTCCGTGCTTCGGAGGGCACGTTAAGCCGTCGGTCCCGGTTGTTGTCTTAGGATAGCAGTCGTTACAGCATGGTGGTAGGGCAATTTGCGAATGCCCGACTGGCTAGCTACCACCCTCAAGTTGAAAATCTGTCGCCAAGCACCTAACGGTGTGTTCCGGCAGCTGTCCTTGAGAGCCAGTAACTCTAGGTTAGCCTGAACAACATCCTCGACCACATCATCACTTACCATCAGGTGAGATAGTGGTCAAAGGCTAACCTATAAGGCATAAAAAAAAAAGTCATTATTATGATAATAAATTTTAACCGGGTTATGAATAATTTGATTACTCCGCCAATAATGCTTTTTTTGTAGGGTCGAATATAGCTCCAACATAGACCCTTCAAGTTTCATCAACATCGGTCGAGTAGATTTTATGTTATAGTCAATGAACTGATAAATTTATTTTCAGTTGGGTGGATAAATGGTGATTGCAGCTCTTATCGATGGTGGACAGGGTATTTAAGCAAGTGACTGTAATCTTGTAAGCAGTATATACAGGGTTATTGTAAAAATGCTAACAACCTCTTAGGGTAGACTTCTGCTAGTCCTAACAAAAATTTTGAGATGAATGTTTTTTTTTTGTTTTTGACAGAATGTGCACGAGTTCCACCTGATGTTATAATTGTCTTGTGCCTTTTATTTCTTATTTTTTATTTCTTAATCAATGTAAATATTCAAACATCAGGTGGTGCTTTATTCCGTCAAAATCACAAAATAACGCAATAAATACTCAAAATGTTTGTGAGGACTAGCAAAAGTCAACCCTAAGCTTTAATAAGAGTGAAAAACAAAAACGGAACCGACTTCTAACGAATGAAATAACTTTTGGAGGTTGGACCATGATAAGGTAAGGTCAGCAAGCTATTTCATACTTTAAGGTGTTTGGAGGTATTTTTAAATTTTTCGATCCTTTTAGTTCCCACTGACTATAAATACAAATCCCTTTCCATCCCTCGAGTGACATAATCCATTTTCCGATACAGACTCGACATGCCCATTCTGAATCATTATAAGTCCCATTTCCATTACGAACGCGAGAGATCTGAAGCCATTAAAGCTAAAAGATAATACACATTACCGTTCCTACGCCATCTTGAGTCGGAATAACAGACTAGGATAACGTAATAACTCTAAACGCTCCATTAACTACGAATAATAAATGAACTCTAAATATTCCATCAGACGACAAAACTCGGATGTGAATTGGTTGGGAACTATTCATATTCCTTATGGGGGCTTTCATATCGATTAAAATTCTTTGGGTTCAGAAACTATTTGATCCCTATTCGGTAATGAACTAATGTTTAAATAGGACGGTCGGATTCTAATCGTATTTGCGATTTAACTTTGTATAAGTACATACTCCTATTTTATATACCTACAATACGTGTATATAGGTAGTTTGAAAATATAGGTTAATAATTATACTCAACATGTAGCTTCCTCAAATACATAAAGAAGTACATGCCTGACACATGATACAAGTGAAGAACTAAAACCGTGCTCCAGATTTTTTTTTTTGTGATTGTGACACACTCGAGGCCAATCTGATGTTAAGCGGTAACCTCTACTTACAACAGACATTGCGCCCGTCTCCTGAGACATACAATTGTTTAGTCTCATGTGCCTGTAATTTTACTGGCTCTCAAGGACTGCTGCCGGGACACACTGTTAGTTGCTTGGCGACAGATTTTCAACATAAAGGTGGTAGTTCTCAGGTAGTAAGTTCCATATGACTTCTTGAGCTGTATTTTTATTTCTGGTTGCGCCGTCACTATAAAATAGTCACTTTCACTATCCGATGACCTTTTGGAAAATTATTTAGAATTATTAAAAGCGTGCTGTTATACTATCAATTTAGTAAAAACAAAATTTAACAAAACAAATAAATCGCCGCGTCTTTTTATCGAAAAAGGTCAACAACCTCCTTTCATTGAAAATCCAGTGCGAGAAAAATCTCACCTCTTTCTTCTAATTATTTGATATAAAACCTTTTTTGGAGTAAGTTGTAGAGCTGTATTTTTAATTTCTGGTGCGTCATCTCCATGAAATCGTCACTTCTACTATCAGATGACATTTTGGAAAATTATTTGGAATAATAAAAAGCGTACCACTTTTTGAGTGGGTGTGGTATAAAGTATTATTTCCTCTAATTTCATTGGATTTCGGACGAGAAATTGCGCGTGTGTGCGCGCTTAGATGAAACTTAGGTCCTGAGCCGTTTATTAGATTTCGGTATTCACCCGCAACGACCCGCTAATATTGCCTATGTTTCCCGCTTAATATGAAAAACTTATATCGCAGCTCAGACCGAATAAAAAGTCAAGACAGAATGTTGTGTAAAGAGCAGTGAGGCCGGTAAAACTACGCCTCGCCGTGTACAAACACGATTACACACACATATGTACAACGAAACTACGCCTTGATTCGTCAGTCGAATTATTGCGGCGTGGTGGCATTGGTGTTGCCGGTGTTAAGCCTATAAGGTTTACCCTATTATTGGGTGATAATACACAACGTATTGCTATTAGTTTTTTTTATTACTTGATCAATGTGTTTTAACCGACTTTAAAAAATGAGAGGGTTCTCAATTGGACTGTATATTTTTTAGATACAGATATTGCAATATCATTATCAAAATCGGTTCAGTGGTTTAATTGCAAATTTAAAAGATGGATTTCATTCATTCACTCCATTTTCAACCGACTTCAAAAATGTCCAGGTTTTCAATTCAGTTGTATTTTTTTTAATTTAATTTATTTGATTAAATCTTTGTTACTTCATAACTCCGTCATTTTATTTTTTGTTGGAAAGCTGATACCTTTAATTATAATTGCTGATACCTCATATTCATTTCATTGGTATTGGATTTTCGGTTTCGAAGATATTAAAGTAGATGATGTTTTTTTCGTTATAAAAAATACATATTTCCATTGTTTTTTTTTTTGTTGTTTTTATAGTTGTTGTATACAAGTTCATTTTTAAATTACCAAAAAAAATTAATAGCAATATCTACTGCTGGTACTAAACAAGTACAACTAGTCAAATTTATTTATTACTTTTCACTAAAAAAGTTACACGAAGTTGAAATTTTCAAAAATTCCTTTTAAAATTATGGTCACTAAATAAACAAAACTACCACACACAAAAGTACAATTAATGAATGGAAACACATGATGCGCGGAAGTTACACATAATATTCATCTCTCTTTCTTATTTTCTGCATTGCGCGTGTCTGTTTCGGTAGGTACCTAATCCAAACATCTGTTACGTACTAGTAAGTATTTTTAGCATTAAATGAAAGATCGAATCTAACTTTCCTTTCCCTTCATACTTTGATCTTAGATTACATTACTTGTAGGTACCTAGTGAATTGTTTTGATTTAAATAACAATCGGATATTTAGGTATCTGCTTTAAGCTTAATAAGATAAACATCATAGCGTGTCAACTTTGTAGTAATAATAACTCACCCGCTTGTTTACACTGAGCTAAATAACTAGCTATCAGTTCGATGCTTACATTATTATTATATCACTTGTTTATTGTCAATTGCACGTTTCAAAAAATTGTTTCGTAGTGACATTAACGCATCAATAATGTACAGCTTTATTGACACTTTCACTTAAGTTTCATCCACTGTTTACACAGTTATTACCGACATAAATAAGTAAACACATCATTTTTTTTCAATTCATAGAAGTCCTTAATCGTTTCATCCGAATTGATATGCCGCGGTAGGTACTTACTAACATCGTCTTATTCTTTAGATGAAAAACTATCATGGCGGTTATCAAATCGCGGCGTGCTATAAAGAGAAACAAATTATACTTTATTAACGACGCATCATCGGCGCGTGCGGTACGCGACTGAAATCTGAACTTTCGGCGTTTTCTTTCGGCAGGATCATTTGCAAGGTCAAGGTGTATGACGTGAGAAGCGAGATGACCTCGACGAGTTTTGTTTATGAATGACACATTTTTATGTAGGGGTAATTACGTATGTATAAACCGCGTGCATGTAGTATTTCTTAGTGAAGTAGAGGAAACGGTGTGAATTAAATGCTTGGGCGTGTTAATCAATGAAGAGGTTTGACCAAATATTTATGTATATGTTGGATATTTTTTTTTTTACGTAACTCATGTTTTTTTCTGTCTGTATGTTTTTAGTACCAGCAGCAGATGGACCAGTTTTTTTTTTGGTAGTTTCAAAATATTGTTGTATAGAGTTGAATTATAACCATATTATAATTGATATTACAAAGGCAAATTTAAGTCCCCTCTTAACTGTTCACGCTTTACTGGTCACTTACCAGTGTTACTGTTTAATTATTTTTTCATTTTCCGAATTGAGTCCAAAAATTAAACAAAATCGGATTGAAATCATTCGGAAAAGTAAGAAGGAACTATCGTGTGAATATTTTAAAATCGGCGACTTATATTTATTTATACCTATATCTACCGCCAAGCAGTAATGTTTACATTCCTATGTTCCGGTAAAATTACAGGCACATGAGACTCAACATCTTTATGTCTCAAGGTGATGGGCGCAGTGCAGTTTGCCACTTGTGACGAACTGTATCGGCAGAGGTTACAGCTTAACACCAGGTGGGCTTTGCGCTTTTTTCCCCGATTGCATAAAAAACCCGTCACTAATTAGTTACAAGAAATAAATGCATGTAAATTAAATACCCAGTAATGTTATTTCTGAAACACTTTTTCCATTCCCTTCCCCTACTTAACGACACTACTTTTGCCGACACGTTACATCGGAACCCTATTGTTGTATTAATATTTAATACTAATTACGTTATTAAATTGGTAACGTTATTTTCATAAGGTAATTTGATTATCATGGCAACACCGACACACGCACACATGTTTGAAAAACTGGCCTCACTTCTCTGTTCACAACATTCTGTCTTGACTTTTATTTGGTCTGAGTATCGCAGAGCTAAATTTGAAAAATTTGTTTAGATTTTATTTTATGACCATAGAACATAATTTATCACGCCGGGGTCCTCAAACACTCGGCCACCGGAACATGCTCGTTGAGCCTAAATTTTATGCTCTAAATGTATAACTTTAACCGTCACAGGGGACTGGGAAATTTGATTTTCCCTTAGCACAGGATTGTACTTGTAATCATATTTAGAAATATAACAATTAAAATATTTTACAATTATTATTTCCTTAATAGAGTCCTTTGTGTTGTTTGAGAAAATATTAAACCGCACAACATACTTCTAACTGAGATAAGGTCAAGAAAATTACGATTTTGATATTGATCTAAAGTCTAAAGGATAAATTGAGTAACTTTCCCTTTGACTAAGGCCGAGACCAAAATAAGCCCAGTTTCCCAGAAACAAGGAAATAACTTAAGAGTAGATATTTCTAAAGAGTAATTAAATTCGATATCCTTCAAAGAGATAATTGATACGTGATAACTTTGAAGTGACGCTTCAAAGCCATCGCGGGGTGAAATATAAAAGATAAATTCTCTTGTACATTATTTAATTAAGTTATTTTTAGTTAATGTTAGTTAATAATAAAATAGAGTAAGGCCTTCTTTTCAATCATCATACAATAAGGTCGGGTATTTCAATGACAAGATTTAAAAATAACACACTGATAAAATTAACATATTGGAATAATAATTTAGTTTTTACCGACTTAAAAAATTAAGAGGTTCTCATTTTGACTGTATTTTTTTGTGTGTCTCATATGTTTTTACTGGGTGTACCGATTTTAATGATTTTTTAAAATGTTCCAAAGCTGTTGCTTGTCATATGGTCCCATTCAAATTTGAGTAAGATCTGACGAGTAGTATTTGAGTTATCCCTAACAATGCATATTTATTTGGCTTCGACTACATTGATGAGGTCTCAATGTCACTTGTCGATGTAAAATGAACAAATAAAACGGGATTGAATATAATGACCACCATAAAATGCTTTGCTACCCTTAGTTTATTATTATTTTTAATTTATTTTAATCTTTCTTGTAACTAGTATAAATAATTTTAAAAATGCAATAAAGTGTTATCTATCTAACCAACATCAATCCGCTATATATTGGTTGTTTATATACTAATTTAGTCATAAATAGTACCTGCTTGATGATTTCAAAAACGAGCGCAAGTAAAATAAGAGAAACAAACATCGTTACTCCAAGAACAAATCTGGCCAAACATGAGTTTCGAGGTACATTTTCTAGTTGAATGTTTGAAGGATAGTAGGGCATTTTGAGTATGTTCACCAGACTAGCTACAGCCCTCAAAAAGAAAGCACCTGACGGTGTTTTTCGGCAGATGTCTGTGAGAATGAGCAACTTTAGGTTAGCTTGAACAATATCCTCGACCACATCGTCTCATATCATCGGGCAAACAAAATGAAGAACTGCGTAAAGGTGTGATACTATATAATATGTATAATTATGTAAGTCAGCATCTGTTTGTGTGTGTGACTTGTCGTTACTGTAGGGCATGTCGTTCGTCGTGACATGTGACAATACACCACGCCCATTGAATGTTTTTGCGTGTTCATAGATTACACCTTCATGCACATAAATAAATGGTTATTACTAGTTACAATGTATTTGAGACAGGTAGAACTTAAAATGATATATCTTGAAGGTGAAGACGATTTTGTAGTAATTCTTCAGATGGGGCAAATATTGCTGCCCTATTAGGAGTTGGACTTGCACGTTGAGGGTTCCGTACTAACACTCAATATATTTTATGTACTAATTTACCAATAATCAATACAAAATCGACCGAAATTATAATAAGCATTGTTCTAACCTTGCCTTATTTTATTACCCTAAAGCCGTGTTAAAAAACAAATAAAAAAAATGCATCACACCTAATATTACCATGGTTTGGATACATTTTACGCATACATAGCAACCACCAACTCCTCCCCATTCCTCTTTCCCCACCCACAACGAATCCTCACACACAAACACACACACAAGTATTTACATACACTATCGTCTAGCACTATCATAGCATTCATAACAAATGTCTATAATTTGACTTTATGGAGCACTCATAAATGCCTACCTATTTTGTCTTTCTGTGAGTACCTATATACCTACATTTAGTAATTTGTGCAATCTTGTTTTGGTCATATTATGTCAAGTTTTATTTTGTATATTTATATTTTCTGTAAACGCTGTTAGATTACCATAATAAATAAATAAAAAAATATAAAAAAAACACTTGTTTTTCAGTTTGGGATTCTTAGGGCTATGTATTGTCAGCTACACCACTAGACTACACAACTGGGGTATCGTTTACAATTTTTTGTGGTAACTGCACCACCGCCCAATAGTGATGTGTTCCTTTTCATTAAACATTTTAACATGTTTTAATTTACAATTAACCAATAAAGACTCACCTGCACTCTCTGACACCTAATCAGACTCTGCGTATGCGTTAGTATCCGCAGCACCATGTGTTCTATCGTGCTCTGCTCCTCGAAGACCATCCGCGCCAAGTCCAGGAGGACTTGGTTCCTTTTCACCTCCAGCTGGGATCTCTCGTAAAGCTGGGCGTTTCTGAGGCCAATTCCACAGAATTGAAGGTAGGACGAGAACACCTTCTCGTCGTACGACGTGAAGGGGCCATCGCTCTGCTTGTTTATCACCTGAACAACATATTTTACGTAAGACAATGAATATTTTGGCACACACATATATAAAATATGACTGTGTGAACTACAAGATTCAATAGTTTTTGAAGTCGTAAAAAGATTTAATAGTTTTTAAAGTCTGTTAAGAAAGAGAATGCACTTGGGATTTCTAATATAAAGTTTAATAAACTATAACTATAGCTGGTTTCCCGTTATCTTTGCTAAGTATAGTAATATATTCTGCAATAGCCTGATCGTCAACTGTTGAACACAGCTATTAAGGGGGTATTTGGCTGGCAGGCGCCTTGGAGATAGCAGTGTAAGTTAGCAGTTCTTTAGAAGGCCGATTATCTGCCCACCTTCCAGTATTTTTCCCTTAGTCGCTTCTTACGACACCCACGGAATGATATGGGGATAAATAATATATTACTATACTCCCCGTGGGGTGCCGGGCTAGAATTGTAACCTTCACATTTCTTCCCGTTGGTGTCGTAAGGGGCGAGTAGGGGAAAACATACTGGAAAGCAGAAGCAGCGAGTCCTGAGAAATTGATTCTATGTGCGGTCCCCACTGTAAAGCATACTTTAAATCTAATAAGAAATAGAAGGCACAGGTACTCGTAGGTGAGAATTTTATTTTTAAAACAATTGCAAGTAAAGATGAGTAAGAAATAAAATCAGATTATATTATTAAGCAACTTCCACAAGAAGAAAGAAGGTTCTCAAGTCGCGCGTATACATATCTATCTACGACTATATACACCAAGACATGTCACAAGAAGCGGCCATCCATTCAACTCATGCCTGCAGCAGACGTTGCTTATCTTAGCTGATATGTTACGAACGACTAAGCAAACTGCGGGCTACGAGCGGGTGCAGGCATGAGTTGAATGGATGGCCGCCTGTGATGACTTCAGAGCACTTCCGTGCTTCGATAGGCACGTTAAGCCGTCGGTCCCAGGTTTTGTCTTACGATCGTAGTTGTTATAGCATGGTGGTAGGAATTTTGCGAATGCCCCCCTGGCTAGCTACCAACCTCATGTTGAAATTCTATCTCTCAAGCACCTAACGGTGTGTTCCGGCTGCTGTTCTGGAGACCCAGTAATTCAAAGTTAGCCTGATGAACTTCTTCGTTCTGCATCATCACTTACCATCAAATGAGAAAGAGCATGCATAACTTTTACTGGATAATACAATTTTGATTATGCCTTTTTATATTGGTAAGTAAGTCTCCTTTAAATTTAATTAACATCAGTTGAGTAGATTTTGTCAATAAGCCTGGCTGATACGGTAATTGCAGCTCTTGTCGATAGATACCAGTATTTTAGGTTGGTGAGTGACAATTAATCTTGTACTCAGTATGGATCAATAAAAAGGTTTACATTTTATTTGCATTTTATTAGCAAATTATAAATTTTGTTAACTATTTATAGACATAGATTAATTTAAAAATTGGATCGCTTTTAAAAATTAAAAAAGAGTGAAATAATTTGGAGGTCAAACTATGAAAATGGTAGCTCGAATGGAAGGGAATCGAAATCCTAATCAGCATGGCACCGGCTTCAACAAGTCAACTATTTTTTTTTATTTCTACTTTCTGTACAGCACAACGATCGATACGATTGTTCAATTCACTTATATAACACGTAACTAATAATATGTTTCATTGAAATTGTAGTCAAGTTAAAATATACGGTCTACATATAAAACATTTTTTAATTATAAAAGCAGAGAGCAATAGTTTTAAAAATCCATTCAAGTTGGATATTTGTGGATTATAAGGATTTGAGATTGAATAAAAAGTTAATGAATCTGATATCTTTCTACAGAATTGGCTAGGTAGGTCGCGTCGTCGGCAAAGTTAAACGAGCGCCAATCCGAATTTAATTACTTCTATGTTTTCTGCGAAATTTTCTCTGAGCTAAAAGATCTTGAGCCTAATTGAATAAGAACTCAGTCAAGATTAGGCTTAAAATCATGCATCAATAAAACAGTTTTTTTAATAAGCTTTTGACCGAACGAACAAATATATAAACACATGTAGGTTAGTCAAGTTCAAAAACAGTACAAAGCAAACATTACCGCGATGGGCGTGTTTTCAAAAGTTTACCGTGCAACAAAATTACCTTTACGCGACCAATCGGATGCGATCATTTCTAAGCGCCAAATCAATTAACCAATCCAATTGAAGTTGGAAGATTTTGCGTGTTTCGTTAATTGATAACTTGATTACTCCGAAATTAAAGCGGAAACGGAATGAGAGTTATACTTCTTTGCATATTTAGTAGTGTTAACTTATTCATGATCTGACTACTTTTCAGTGTATAGTTTTTTTTTTAATATCTGCGATACATCATGCAACACATTTTGAAGGGCTCGTCGCGAAGTTTGCTTAGCCATTCTGAACCAATCAGCAAAGTTAAGCAACGTCCGCCGCGGTCACGAGTTGGATGGGCGACCACTGGAGACATTACTACTGAGCGCTTCCGTGCTTCGGAGGGCATGTTAAGCCGTCGGTCCCGCTTGTTGTCTTAGAATGGCAGTCGTTATAGCATGTTGCGAATGCCCGTCTGGCTAGCTACCACCCTCAAGTAGAAAATCTGTCACCAATCACCTAACGGTGTGTTCCAGCAGCTGTTCTTGAGAGTCAGTAATTCTAGGTTAGCCTAAACAACATCTTAGGCCACATCATCACTTACCGTCAGGTGAGATGGTGGTCAAACATAAAAAAAACATACTACTCACAGGATCGATTGTGCCAATCGAGTTAATGTAGTCACCATCGGTAATAGCAGAAATTAATATATCGTCTAGCTAAGGGAAAGGACATATTGGAAAATACTCTTTCACAGCACTAGTTTACCATACAAAATATACATGGATAAATGCATTTTCTTTAAATAGCAATTAGCTTCTGAAATGCGGACAAACATATAAAGCGTTTTTGCTCAAGCTGAAACGGAGACTCTTCGCATGCCCATCAGGCTCGTTCGGTCAATGACAATACCTGAGCGACGCCGATGACCTCCCCGTTGATGTCTTTGATCGGCATGCAGAGGAGCGACCTCGTCTTGTACCCAGTCTGTTGGTCGATGTCGTGGTTGAACCTCTCGTCCTGAAACAAATAACAATCTTTAACATAATATAAAAATAAACCACATTTTAGTGTTCTACAAACGAGCCCAATGTAATACTTTACAGCTAGATGTTTGTACAAGCAAATATCGAATGCAAATCCAATGAAATAACATAACGCTGCTATGTGGCTGATCCGACTAGATACCGCAAAGTATCAATAACAGAGAACTACGTAAATAAATTAACAACCTGTTTATGGAACTGAATATGTGGTTATTACTTACGGAATATAATTAAAATAAAATGACAAAAAGTCTATGAGGAACAAAAGGGGTGCAAATCAAAGACATTAAAAAAAAACGAGAAGACAAGGCCCATCTGATGTTAAAAAGTCTTAAGAAGTTGTTAGAATTTTTCCAATAACCCTGGGAATGACGATTTTATCCAACAACGAAGGTAAATTATTGCTTATTGTTATAATGCATTAATTTGTTTTCGATGTATCATATTATCACCACGCCTGTTTATTCCCAAAGTGGAAGCAGAGGAATTTAAGACCCACCTTCCATCAATATCTTAGGTATAGGAGTTAATTTATTATTACCGTTTAATTCTATGTCCTAGAATCCACTGTATACGCCGATCGCTAATGTAAATACTAATAACTCATTAAAAATGTTAAGCGCAAAACTCAATTAGCAATTATACAACAAGCTTCGACCCTTACAAAGTGCTGAGTCGGCAGCGTTCATTAGTGAACCTCTAATTGCTGTATTATCAGCAAGCCAGAGAAGTACCACTCCTATTGGAGTCACATAATAGCAACTAGGCCGACACAGTAATCAGAGGCGACCGCAACCCGCAGCGTCCTCGCTGTATTATTGCTGCTTTAACAACCCTTTAAACTGGAAATAGGATTGGAGATCTGGGATATAAAATACTAGTAAATTTATACCATACAAGTACTACCTTGCCACGGATGGTATTGTTTTAATTGTAGATTATGTTATCCACGGTGTTACCTGACAGGAAGCTATTGACGTGGTCTACGCTGCACATGTCTTCGTAGATGACAGCAATTCACTGTATACTAGAAGTTTTTTTTTATGCCTGATAGGTTAGCCTTTGACCACTATCTCACCTGATGGTAAGTGATGATGTGGTCGAAGATATTGTTCAGGCTAGCCTAGAATTACTGGAACTGTCGGAACACACCGTTAGGTGCTTGGCGACAGATTTTCAACTTGAGCTAGCCAAGCGGGCATTAGCAAAGTGCCCTAACACCATGCTGTAACGATTGCCATCCTAAGACAACAACCGGGACCGAAGGCTTAACATGCCCTCCGAAGCACGGAAGCGCTCAGTAGTAATGTCACCAGCGGTCACGTCCAAGTTATGACCGCGGCGGACGTTGCTTAAGTTTGCTGATCGATTCAGAACGGTTAAGCAAACTTCGCTACGAGCGCTTCAAAAGTATCTATTCCGAAATGTTAGGGCCGGTGTCACCCGACAGAAAGCTATTGACGTGGTCTACGATGTACATGCCTTCGTAGATGAAACCAATTCACTCTATAATTGAAGACTCTCTTCAGAAATGTTAGCCACTGTGTCACTCGACAGAAAGCTATTGACGTTGTCCACGCTGCTGATACCATCGTAGATGATACCAATTTACTCTGTAGTTGAACTCTTTTCAGAAATACTATTCGAAATATATTATCACGCTTATGTATATATTCCCCTGATGGGATGTAGGGGTGTCAAAGCACTCGGGCCGCTTCGCTTATATTTTTAAAGCAGTCAAGGTCCAGTGGTCATGGCTATGGATTTCCGCATAGCACAGCTGCCGCATAGCTTTTTCTACACAAAATATGCAAATTTCAGTTTGTTACTCATTCCGTTTACGAGCTGGACACCCGTTACATACGTGCGGATAGTATGATATTCATAATATTGCCCTATGGATCATATCAATGTTAAAAAGAAATGCCCGTCTTTGTTGCCAGGACCATTTTTGGTTAAATACTTTTTGGGTCTCTCTCATAGATTGTTAAGAAACTGCAATTTCTATTTGTATGTGCATTTAATTATACTTATAAAAATCAAATACTGAAAACGCCTATTTGTATTGTAGCTGTGATTACAACATACAAAATTTTATTCTTTCACAGGTATTCCCTACAAGTTGCTCGCAACTGGACGCTTTTATTGATGCTAGAATGTGACCTTTTAGTAAGATTGATGTGGTTAGGCACTTTACCTGAGGTGGGAGCAGATAGCGAACCGCCTCTTGCAGGGGCTGATAACGCATTAACGATAGCGCCATTTCTGGACTAGAAGCACCACAGAGGTACAAAATTCAGCTTCGTCAGAAGGAAACACCGCATTGCCATATATACTATGCCTCTAAACATTCCACTTTTAAGTAGTAATTTCTACTATGTATTTCATTAGATCTTTACTATTTTATTAGACATTAATAGCTCTTATGTCTCCAGAGACAGCTATAAGGTCCGGACTGTCTTCAGAAACATAAATAGCTATAATAATAGTCTCGGAATGACGAACGCGGTGCAATGCCACGCAGAACGGTGAAACTGCAAAAACATGAATGGGCAGATGTAGCGTGTAGCATCAGCGAGCTCCAACGTATCCATCTCGACGCTATTCAAAAAATATATACGTATAAGAAAACTTTTTCGTTGATTATGGGTGTAATATATGAATATCTTTTAATTAGGTTCATATCCACAAATATCTACGTGCTTGGCTTCTCACTATAACAAGGTCGAAGGAGTAATTAGAGGTCACCGCACTTCATACCGCACTGTGCTCTGCGCCAGCTATCGCTACTTGAAAATACTACACATCGGAAATTATATTTCAGACCGAATTTATTTTTATTGATGATATATGTTTTTCTTTTCTAATTCTCGAACATTATTGTAAGCCAAGTAGCGCCTAGAATGACTAGTTCTCAAGGACTGCTACAGGATCACATTGTTTTTTTTTTGCTGAAAGGTAAGCCTTTGACCAAAATCTAACGTGATGGTAAGTGATGATGTGGTCGAAGGTGTTTACAGGCTTAACCTAGAATTACTGGCTCTCAAGGACAGCTGCCGGAACACACCGTTACGTGCCTGGCGACCGATTATACGAACCGCCAGGGAATGGAATACCCTGCCCGAGTCTGTGTTTCCGGTTAAGTACAATATGAGGGTCTTCAAAACCCGAGTGAACAGGTATCTTCTGGGTAAGCGCCCTCCATCATCGACCGCATCATCACTTAACATCAGGTGAGATAGTGATCAAGTGCTACCCTTCAGTATAAAAAAATAAGAAAAAAAAATGTGTTTAGTCTTCAAGCGCACTGTAGCAAATGAAATTACTGAGCGAACTAGATATAAGAACTAAGGTCTAGAAGTGACGAGCGCTATGCATTGTCAAGCAGAACGAGAAAGGTGACACTGATTCTGTAATGCTTACCCATCAAGCGGAAAATTCGTCCGCATCCTCACTGGCCTTAAAAAAAATGTTCAGGGTATCTGAAATCTTAACGACCTGGTAAGTTTATTTCTGAGGTGCATTACATGGAACCTAGCATATAGGCTTCTACCAGACAAGTACATAGTATTATTATATGTTCTATGCCCATAGTATGTAAGAGTTTACTGCTCGTTTTAAAAACTTCATTATCTTTTCACCCTTATCTGACTTCTAAAGCGGAGTCGGAGCAATACCTCTTTCGCTACACCCATTAATCTATTGTATAGCTTATATGACCGGCCGAATATTTGACGTCAACTATCCCTGGGAAAGTTTTCGTTGGTAGTAGGTATACCCGCTACCTTTTCGTTCAATGAGTAGATAAATAGATCATTTATTGTTACACCATAAAAAAATAGTTAAAATGTACAATGATTGTGAAAAATAAATTGACAATGGGCAGCTTTATTACTAAACTTAAAATAAAAACTTAGCGCAATGTCTTCCAGGCAACTTTTAGAAGGAGAGAATGATGGTGTTATGATCGTAAGGAACCCTATTGTGTGACTATTTGCGACAATACCCTAGTCACGTCGACATCAAGGAAGTTTAGAACAATCAGCTTGCTGAAGTCATATTGGTTTCTTTTTATACTACATTCAAAACGAAACAATAGAAAAATTCAAAAACACTGATCCTTATAATTAGCAACGTCTGCAGTACGCAGAAATGCAGTTAAAACTGCTCAAAGTGGCAGCATAAACAAATATTACGACAATCAACTGCGGTGAACACGACATTGGAACACTTGGAACAGATCCATGTAACCATTTCAGTTCTTGCAAAAACAAACGACGTAAATCTTTCAAGAAATCCAATTTTGAGAAAACCGTTGCATTGTGTTATTTACGATTCAATACACTGGACTTGCGGTGAACGATGCACACATATACGATGAGCGCGTATGTGAGAATATGGACTGCTGTTTTTGATACACATACATACATAACGTGCATATTTGAGTGTATGGCCGGAAGCCAAAAGGGGATTAAATCGGAACTCACATGTCATTGCGTGCTACGCTCGTCTGTCAGCTGACCAGATTGGGGTTTAACAACGAATAGCCATGACACGACGAAATCAGTTTTGCTGACGTAAGCAAAATGTTTTTGCACATACATACTTCATTAGCTTTAAAACAATAAGAATGTTTCTTTTTGAGTACCCGACCTTATGAATAACTTGTTGAAGGTAATAAGTACCATGTTTCATGCATGTATTCAAACACTGAGCTTATATTTTCATGAACGGAGTTCTTTAAGATCTTCAAAATGGAATTATCCAGTAAAATGTTATGTGCGAAGCTTTTTTTAGGGTTCCGCGTCCAAAAGAGAAAAGAAGTGATATAAATGGGACTCCGCGGTTTGTCCATCTGTCAGTTAAAATTTCAAGAGTCTATCTCGAAAATGAAAGTTACAAACCTGGAATTTAGATATATTGTGTATGTAATAGAGACGAATATTAAACTAGAAATTCAATACAATTATTTTAGTGCTCCAATGCCAAGGATGCCGAAATAAAATATCTTTTGCACGAGGGGGTGTTACAAATCATTGAGTTAAGTATAAGACATCCATTTGTATTTACTCAGTTATATATGTTATTTTTTAAAGCATATATTTTTTAAAGTATATATTTTTTTAAATATATACTTGTACGGGAAGATTTCATCCGAAACGAAACCACCAAAAGTATACCGAGCAAGAATATAATAAAAAAATATCGCGCCGATCCCGAACCGACACCGCACCGATCCTTTGTCGGTAAACCTAATAACACACACAGTATATTGTTCAACACGGGGATCGAACCAAGACCCTCATGATGTAAAGCAACGGATCAACTCTACCAACATCCACACTATGGATATAGTGACTTCCTGGTATGTATTCCATAGAATGCAGTAATTCAAATATTGATTTGGCTGACAGATCTGCATGAAAATTTATTATGATGATAAAAAATTAAGGGCTTGTTTCAGAATGTTCGAGTAAGTTCCGGTTTTACTACCCAGAATATATTTATTAAACAAAACACTATCTTTGCGTTTCACAGTGTGACGGTACAGGCCCTTCTCTGTCCCGCCACGTTCATAAATAAACCTATTTACAAATATCAGTTTGCTGCATTTTGAATGTTTTAGAACGAAATCGTATTAACCCTTTTACTCGTGCTATCTTTCCATAAGAAAGAAAGAGAGCGGAGAAGTGTGCTGTTCTGGATGCTTTTTATGTTGCCAAACGCATGAACGGCACATAAATCGGGGACTTTTGACAATAGGAAGCGGTTGAAGTATGATTATTGAAGAATTAAATGAAATATATTGGGCAGTTTTAGTATGGGAAAAGAAAAAAAAAGAAATGGCAAGACAGGGGTGGGGATAGAGGTGCAGTTTAGGCGGGATAAAGTGAGGAAATAAAAAAGATGGGGGGATTGAGGCATTAAGCCTCGGAGGTCGCTCTCAGGAGGTACTCCGAAGACGGTCTTCGGTGAGATTCTTAAAGTCCGTGAAGTGAATTATTGGTAAAAATTTAAAAGTGAATTGTGTATTGAGAAGTGTTACACCGGTTAGGGGTTAGGGAGTCTCGAGTTGGCTAAATGCTGACAAAGGACATGGGACTTAGTAATTGGCATGGCCGATGAAAAGTCTGTACGATTCCCAACACGTGGCAACACGTGGGGATTTCGGTCGATTTTTAGGTAGGGAGTAGGCACGCCCAGTGTTAAACTGGCAGGGTTAGTACCTATAAAAAGGGAAACCCGGAGCAAAGTAGTTAGCATGGCTGACAAAATGCTTATTTATTAGTAATCCGAGTATTCAGCATACGCAGAAGAAAGGTTACGACGTAGCGTTTTCCTCCAAGCGTTCCCGTATCCTACCCTACATTATGATTCCTCATTTTCTTAGGTATTATAGTCTTCACGTGTAGCCGTGGTCTGGGAGTGCAAGCTCCCAGATTTAGACAACGTCCCTCGGGATGTGCCCGCGCTTGGAACGAGCCGGCGGCTGTATCCTTCGGGAAACAGTTACAGTTCCCTTCAGTGTCGTATATCCTAGTGTGGCTTAGGTGCTCCTAGCAAGTGGGGTTCCCTAATAACCATAATGGGTGTTATTGCAATGAAGTCTATATTATATATATTTTACACCATAGGTATCAAATCCTCGTTCAATACAATCCCAAGCTTCGGCCTCATATGTATGTGAACGTATTACACCGGCATTTAGTATACATTGGAATTTGCCATTCCACTTTCAGCTAGCTTCTGTTAGCAGGAGTTTCCTCTTTACACCGAGGGGAAGCTGTCCTACCTACCATTGCTATGGAAAGGGGGCTACATTACACACCACATGATTAAAGTAAATGTGAGACATGGATCTCTAGGCTGAATACTACATCTAGAAGAATAGGAATTAGGTAACTAGGTACATTTGAGTAGGAATAGGGAACATAGGAAATTGTTTGGGAAATAGCACTTAGTAATAATTCGGGGGTAGACTCACGATATGATGCAATACATTTTTCTATCTAACTCATAAGATAGGTGTACTGGCAACTTCCCGGATTACAGGAGGTAGACTAGTATCCTTGGGTTCGCTGAATTATTAAAACATTTAATATTCTATCAAGTGTCCAGGAAATACTTTAATAGCCATGTAGGTTACAAACTAGAATTATTTTGTTACAATAAATAAAATAAAAATCAGTTTTAGGTTCATATTTATAATTATCATCCACTCAAATTAGTTTCAAATTAAGACGGTAGTAAATGTAAGGTATCGTTTTTGATGCTAATGGACAAGCTGTGCAGTTCCATTGTGGGAGACCATCTAATGAGAGACGTAGAATGGTTGACTACTCTTCGACAGCATGAGGAAGGATATATTACAATTTATTATGTCGCTATTAGTATCTGTTAAAATCAAAGTAATAGGATATATCAAATAAATAAAACAAGGAATTAGAATATCCTAAAATAAAAAAATAACTATGCAATATCTTGAAATTTTCATGTAATTAATGGACAAGCAAAGCTGTTTCATTATGATTAACCTTTTCTATCAGACATATAGTCTAGGTGCATTATTCCTCAAACAACATGGAAAGAATATAAATTGTTTCATTTTGAAGTCAAAAGTTTGCAGAAACAAAGAAAGAATATCTAACAACAAATACTCAAGAATACCTTGAAAATATACTAAACTTATTTGTTCACTATTAAAATTACTAGATATAATAAAATCAAGTAAAGCTGTATAATTACTCTCCACTCTCAAAATAATATATATTGGACCAATGATATCATCTAACAGGATATGACATCTAAACAAAGTGGTGGAATAGGTTCAAAGATATTATTTAACTAGATATGTCTACTCAAACAGAGATATGATAGGCTGTAGATTGTATAGGGTTACTTGTAGTCCCAATCCAATCAGGTTTTAGGACATATTTAGTACATACCAGCGTAATATTAGGAACTCCCTTTTACCATAATAAGTAAAAGGAAGTCCCGCTAAGAACCGAGATATGATTGGATGTATGCCCTTACTGAGGCTAGGCAGCTCCAGAGATGGCCAGCGTCTCGGTGTTATGGTAGATACTCGTTTGGGTAGAATGAATGGTTTGTTTTGTATAGCTATGAATAATGATGTCTCTCATTTTCATAGAAGTAAATTAAAAAGGTCCTTGAATGTGCAGACAAGATACAAACTTACATACTTACAGTGTCGATGACAATATCATACGACATTCCCTTTTGCCAAAAGAATATGTCCTCATGCCCATGTAGTATATATGAATACTGAATCAATTGCAATACACATACTTACTGACTTTTAGTACATTTGTAAATAATAGAAAACAAAAAAAAAAGAAAGAATAATAACTTTATAAAGTCCTCTTACAATGGGTGATTATATGGTTACTAATTATGTTGGGTAATTAGTAAGGAATATAACAGACCTATGCGGTGGAAGATGACCAGTTTGGACAAGTCGAAATCTACAGATGGCAGCGGGGAGGGGCTGTTATCCTTAGCCGCAATCAATTAAATATCATTCTTAATTTTATTTGCATACTTACCTACTTTAAAGGTTCTTATGTAAATCTTACTTATTTCATACCTACTTAGAACATCTTAGCAACATAATCTTCTTTTCACTCTACCATATTAATATAAAGCAGATAGTTACATATCTACGCAGTAATTCTTATTCAACTTTATTAGAACATCACATTAGTCACTATAGATAGAATCTATCACTGCATAATACTTATGGCAATATGCTGAGGTTTTAATAGACTCACAACATTTAGTCATGAAATAGGTAGTTTGGTTTTGATAGTAAGAAAGTGGTAATAGTAAATTTTGTTGTTGCAACTTAACACTTTTACTGTATTATGTTAGAGAGCCAGTTCTAAATTACACCACTTGGAGAGTACATAGGTAGAGTAGGTCACGTCTCAAGCCTTTGGAAAAGAAACTGAGTTGCTACCTATGGGCACAATATAGGATCCTGACCACTATACTAGACGATCACATGGCCTTATAATGATCTCAGTCAAGACACACTCAATATTAGGTTTTGTGTTATGTTTGGATACGGTATCTCAGAATGGTAGAAGTTATCACACAAATAGGATATCACAATTAAATTTCATTTTATTAAACATTTTCATATAAGGTAGCGTAGAGTACATGAGATTTATAAATAGATAGAGGGGGGGGTCGTTACAATTGAGTTCCGTGACCAGGATTATCTTGTTATAATGTGGTGCTTTGTGTTCAGGTTTCCCTAATTATTAGCATAATCAATCATTGATAGGAAATTTTCTTCATTGTAGTTTAACTATAGTTTTCTTGTGATATCGAGGTGCCTTGACTGGGACAATTTGTTACCGTGAATGGACAGAAGGATTGAGATGTGTAAATGGTTACATATAGGTTGTGTTTATAGGTTAGGTACTTACCATCTTACCAGAAACATATACTGATAGGTAGGTAGTGTTTATTCGATTAATATTAATAGTCACTGTGCCTACTAACATGTTCTACCTTATACCTTTATAAACAGTATTTAAGTGCACTGAGATAAAGCATTTTACAGTCAAGATCAGGATAGGAACGACGGAATATTTCTTGGTAATAGATTGGCATCTGAGGTCTTGTTTACCACATCACAGTTCTGCCAAATTAACTCTTAAATTCAATAATATAGTCTCCTTGATGTGTTTTCCTGCTCTTAGTGTATTATAGTCTAAAACCTAAAACCAACAATTTGTTTTGATTTTTCCGTTTTCATTCGATGCAAATAGGGCGGCGTTACCTAGTGTTTATAAAGTACGAGTACGTTATTACTTAGTATTGGTACCGAAACGGTTATAAACTAGTATTATTGTATTGGTACCCAAATGGTATTTATTTCTATCTCAAATCAAAGAACGCTCTCTATTACTACGAAAAGTGGCAACGCTTCTGCCCTTCCGTCACCATGTTGTGGGGTGCAGAGCAGCAATATGATGCGTACACACTAAACATGTGCAAATGAGCTAGTATATCGATATTAGGTAGTTAATATTTGAATGAAATAAATGCTTTGTTATTTTTATGTACAGATAAGTTATTTTCTATTAACATATTATGTAGGTACATAAAGTTGGTATATCATATATACTAGGTTCCATAAAAAAAAAAAAAAAAAATGTTCAAGCTGCATCCATTACCTACATATGAATTAACATAGTAAGAAAATTCAATTCCTTAAATTTGGGCATAACACTGTAATTTCTTTATTACATTACAGTATTGGTGGCGCAATAAAATATTTTCGGTTGTTAAATACTAGGTTTTAAAAGCTTAAGAAATCCCTTGTGCAGCATTGTAATAGAAACAGTTTCGTTCAAAAACGAAATGACAATTAATTTTTATCTCGCCTTTTTAACTTTTTTTGGATCTGTACATATTGGACATTAACAATTTTTTGAGATTAATAATTTATAGCGCTAGAAAATTAAGAATATAGGCGCCGTCAGCTTAGCATGTTAGATACTTGAAGAATTTTATCAAGAAATAGAAACCTTAACTAATACTATTAAATATTCCATGTTAAACAGTAGTCGACAGTATAAAGGTTGATTAGAACCAAGTATTAATTATTGAAGTGAGATCGATTAAGATGTTATGGTTTTTATTTGATGCGTAATTACTTTAGGGGCAGTTCTATATAAAAATCATGTTATGATATCTATACACGATTTTGGGTACGTTATATACTGGTAGGAATTAGTTCTGAAAGTTATTATTTTAATGACAGTTTGTAAACTTCGGTAGACAAAGTTTAGATGTTTGAGGAATAGATTGACCTGTTTAAGCAAAATAGTAACAATATTATTTTTTTTAGCTTCTTGTTGGCAATGGCCATTGTACAAAAATATAGATTTATGTTGTATGAAATAAAGGGCATCTTTTCGAGTATGAATATCATTAAATAGTAGACAATCTTGCCGCCCTATGATAGAAGGCACTAAGGATATAGTCAAGTTTACGATTTATTACATTTATGATTCATATATTTCTTTTAACCAAAAATTAATAGAGCGGGATCTCTTGTGTTAAAGAGGTTTAGGTACGCGGATTAATTACCTATTTATTAAACGAAATATATATCTGAGATGCGTGAACCATTTTGACCCCATTCGTAGGGTGGGGTAAATTTGGTTCGAAATTGGTCAGTGGTGGCTAGAGGTTGTACAACTTGTACGGCTTTGAGCATGCCAAGATCTGACTCTTGAATTGGTATTAAAATGTTGGTTTTAGTGCTCTTAAGTGAAAATAAAAAATAAAAAAATTTAAAGGATTAAACACGGCATAATAGAAGAATGGAGAGGCCTAAGTCGAGTCGGAAACGTAGACAGCCCAATAGGTATTTGGAGGGAGAAAATAATGCATTACCGGTGGAAACAGGAGAAAGTACGGCTGATATGGTTACTAATCGGAAGTGTAGGCAATCCAATATAGATACAAATGGAGATAATCGTACAAAGTCGGGAAAAGAAGGTGAAGCTGTGAATATTACGGTAGAAACGAACGAAAATGAGGATATAGAACCAGCAACCAAGCGGTCTAAAAGGACAAACGTTCCTAAGAATATAATAGACAGAAGCAAAACAAAGAACAGTACGGCTGTTATGTACCACATGTTAAGAAGGACTATAGGTACTTTAACTGCTAAACTTGATGTATTAAGTGAAGAAGTAAAAAACACGAAAGCTGCAGTGATAGACGTAGGAAGTTCTTCCTCATCAGTTGAAAGAATGCGAGTAATTATGCCTGATAGTCAGCAGCCACTATCACCGCCAGCGGAAAATGGCTTAATGGATTTTGAACTAGCTGACACTACAGCTAGTGACAAAGCAATAAAAGAACAAAATAAAAGCATTGAGAAGCAACTGCCTGCAAATAGTGAAGGGGTCAGTAGCATTGTCTATAATATTAGAAACATTACTACGGAAAAGCCCAAATTTGGTGGGAAGACGACGAATAAAATAAGTATACATCCGGTAACCTTTCTAGAAGACCTAGATGTTTATTTAAATAAAGCATCAAAAGAAGGCACAGGGTTAGAACTGATACAGGAGTGTTTAGTAGAAGACGCTAGAGATTGGGCCAGAATATATAAAGGGAGATGGAACTGCGTTGAAGATTTTAAAGTAGACTTCTTAGCTACGTTTTGGGGTGAAAGTGAGCAGAGCGAATTACGTCGGAATATTGTACAAGGAAGTTGGGATCGACAAGAAAATCCATCAATGGTAAACTATTTCCTAAGGATCGTTGGCAGGGCTCAGATGCTAAGTTACAAAATACCAGAAAAACAACTAGTTGCGGACTTGATTAGACATTACCCAAAGTTCGTACAGCAAGTGTGGGTAACATCTAGAGCAGGAACTATAGTAGAAACTGCGGAATTTCTTAGAAATATGGAAAACATCAATAAGCAGGAGGCGCATACTTATTCTGCAGCTTCAGGACAGATTAAGGATAGTGCGAGAAAGAAAATCGACTACCAGCAAGGTTATCGGAATTGGCGAAGACCAGAAGCGGTTCAGAAGACCATTGCTAAAACACCGGTGGTTAGTTTAATTGATAGAGAACAACCAGCTGTTGTTAATAGTCAGGAAGTAGAGTCAAACTAGAGGAGGCTGATGATGTTGTCCCCGAATCAGCTTCAACCATAGGGGATAGGGGCTTGCTTATTATGAGGAAAATGGGGTGGAAGCCAGGTCAGATATTAGGAAAAAATGGAAGAGGTTTAAAGATACCTGTATTAGGGAAGATCTTAGATAGAGGGGAAAAAGAGGGAATAGGATATAGCACATTAACCGATCCAAGGATAAATTGCATTCGTAGTCAGATAATAGATGTCCTTAAATTAAAAATAGAACAGGAGCAATTAGATAATGACGAATTTACTTCGGTTACATCAGTTTTTGACGAAAGGAATACAGAACCAAAAATTAATGGGACAGATTTTAAGTCGGAAATAGGTGTGCAAGTGTTTGACTTTGAAGTAGTAGGGCTACTTGATTCAGGAAGTGACATAACCTGTATCTCGGAAGAATTTTGGGGCGTATTAAAACAACGAATTCCTCATATACCGTTAATTCCTATCAAACCTGTTCAAATAAGAACAGCTGTAGGGCAGAAAAGTGTCGATATTCGTAGCATGGCTTTATTACCTTTGAAAATAGGAACGACAATGAAGGATACGGGGGTGTTGATTGTACCAGGACTGCTTAGACCTTTAATATTGGGTTTTGACTGGATGAAGTCAAACAAGATTAAGGTTGTCTTAAGCGGAGCAGATAGAGGGGTGGTTTTGGAATATGAGGGGCATAAAGAGATCATTAGGTTCATAGAACTCGGAAGTAGCCCATACATTGAGAATGATTGTGAGGGTCTATGTAACGAAGTGAATGAAGATGAGGTAATAGATTTACGACAGGTTAAGATAGGTATGTCACTTAAGGTAGAGGATTTGGAGAGGCTCCAAGTATTATTGAAGAAATATGAAGGTTTATTTTCTGACACGCTAGGCCGAGCAAACTGTTATGAACATGAGATTAGGATGGAACCGCATGTCCCGATTGTAAAAAGGGCTTATCCTATTCCGTATGCTTATCGGGAAAAGGTAGAGGAAAAGTTACGGGAAATGGAAAAACTGGGGATTATAAGTAGATCTGCTACACCTTATAGCAGCCCGCTAACCTTCACTCTAAAAAAGGATGGTTCGATCAGAGTCCTTTTAGACGCGAGGGAAATAAACAAACATATGATATCTGAAACAGAAAAACCGCCACTACAGTTAGACGTAATAAATTCATTCCATGGAACAAATTTTATAAGCATAGTTGACATGAACAATGCTTATTTTCAGATACCGATTTCTGAATCAAGTAAGATGTATACAGGATTTACGTTTAACGGAAAATCCTACGTCTATAATGTTTTGCCTCAAGGCTTAAAAACTTCTGTGGGTAGTTTTAGTAGGGCGATTGATACTATATTAGGTTTTGAAGTACGAGAATTCTGTGTTAATTACCTAGATGACTTGGCTATAATTACTACAGGTAACTTAGAAGAACATTTAGAGCACATTGACATAGTACTAGGAAAACTACAGGCAGCGGGGTTAACTTGTAATTTAAAGAAAAGTAATTTTCTGTGTAAAGAAGTTAAGATGTTAGGATACATCATATCCACGGATGGGCTTAAGACAGATCCAGACAAATTGAACGCGATACAAGAATTCCCGACACCTAAAAAAATAAAACATGTCAGGGCCTTTTTGGGGCTATGTAACTTTTATAGGCGGTTTATACCTGCGTATAGTAGTCACATTATGCCGCTATGCGAACTTTTAAAGAAAGAAGCTGGATGGCATTGGGGGGACATAGAACAACAAGCATTCAATAAAATCAAAACTCTGTTCATAAAAACAATATCGCTTCACCACCCTGACTTCAAGAGATCATACTATTTGCAAACAGATAGCTCAGGGATAGGAATAGGAGGAGTTTTGTATCAATTGGGGGAAGATGGTGAAATGAAGATATTAGGATTCCATAGTAAGGTGCTCAAAGGGCCGCAATTAAATTGGACCGTCACAGAACAAGAGTTTTATTCGGTAATATGTTGCTTGCAGAAGTTCGAAACCTATTTAAGGGGGGCTAATGTAATAATTCTAACGGATCATAAAGCACTATCTTTTATTAAAACTTGGAGATTATATAACGCTCGAGTAACTAGATGGGTTAATTATTTAGAGCAGTTTCAGTTTGAGGTTCAACATATTAAGGGCAAGGATAACATTGTAGCTGACATTTTATCTCGTTACCCAATAGGTGGGGACATATTACAAGAAGAGAAAACCAAATTGCCGGAAATATTATACATGGAAATTAAAACGAATAGGGAATTGATCACGAAATTAAAGGAAATATCGAAGTTCCAAAAGGAAGATGTTGAAACAAGAAAAATAATAGAGGAATTAGGTAAAGCTCATAGCTGTATAGAAAAACAAAGCAGGATAATTAAAAGATGCTATGTAAACAATGATATATTATATTTTAAACCGGAAGGTACAAATATTGATGTTATATATTTACCGGAAATTTTGCGAAAAGATATTATAGTGCAAATACACCTAGAAATGGGTCACCAAGGGGCATATAAAGTAATAAAATATATAAGAGATAGATTTTATTGGAGAGGGTTTACCAGATTAGTGAAACAAGTAATAAAAAATTGTCACGATTGTCAGATTACTAAAAGCAATACGGTTAAATTTGTCGGTCCCTGTCGGTCAATAATAGCAAAGGAAATAGGTGAGATGGTAATGGTCGATTTGTATGGACCGTTGCCAACAGGAAAGTTTGGGATGAATTACATACTAGTTATCCAAGATGCCTTCAGCAAATTTGTGAAATTTTATGACTTGAGAAAAGCCACGTCTAGATCAGTTATATGTAAAGTAAGACAATTTTTCGATATAATTAAACCAAAAACCATAATGTCTGATAATGGCTCGCAGTTTTCGAGCAAAGCATGGAAGGAATTCATGGGGCAAGAAGGAGTGAAGGTTATATACACTACTGTGAGAAATCCGCGACCAAACACTACGGAAAGAGTTAATAAGGAATTAGGGCGTTTGTTTAGGACATATTGTAGGAGTAATCATAGAGGTTGGGTCGCCCTATTGCCGAAATTAGAAATATTATATAATAATACCTTTCATGAAAGCACAGGATTTACACCATGTGAAATAATGTATGGTGAATCAAACAGATTGTCAATAGACCCGGGGTTGATGAGAATAAATATTAACTTAGAGTTAGGAAGGATAAGAGAACTAGCTCAACTTAATTTACAAAAGATGGGAGAGAAACGACAGTTGAAGTTTAATAAAAAATTTAGACTCATTCAATATCAAATAGGCGATTTGGTGAAAATAAAACGGTTAAATAGATCTGATGCGAGACAAAAAATAACAAAAAAATTTGAGGCATTATATGAGGGACCATACGTTATAGCAGCAAATCCCTATCAAAACGTCTACATTCTAACAAATCCGGAAACAAATGTAGTGAGAGGAAAATTTAATGCGATACATTTGTCAAGGTATTACAAAGAGGCGGAACCTAGGTTGGGGCTGATTGGGGGAACAAAATGACAGCTGGAACTATTTTGAATAAAGATTATTAAAAAAAAATGCTTTAGGCAAAGTTTGAATTTCGTAATTGAGATGTATAAGATTAAAATTAAAGTTTACTGATTACTTAACGTTTTGTATGAATTTAAGAGAAAAGAATTGAGGTTGTAGGTTAATAAGGCTTGTTTTTAGTACATAAAGGAAAATGTAAATGTACTAAATATTTGAATCATATAATCCTAAAGAAAAAAAAAGAAAATATATTGTAATTTAGATTAACAAAAACGCCCTAAGGGGTTCTCAAATAAAGAAAGTTTTGGACTGAATTTGATTAGTTAACCTTTTATATGAAGTTAAGAGAAAAGAATTGAGGTTGTAGGTTAATAAGAAGGCTTGTTTTTAGTACATAAAGGAAAATGTAAATGTACTAAATATTTGAATTATATAGTCCTAAAGAAAAAAAAAAAAAGAAAATATATTGTAATTTAGATTAACAAAAACGCCCTAAGGGGTCCTCAATAAAGGAAGTTTTGAACTGAATTTTAAGATTTTTATTTCGCTGGGTTAGGGAAAGGCCCATGTATGTTTATGGGGGATTTGCTACCACTTTGTTAAGTAAAGTAAGTCTGGTGAATTATAAGGAAAGATTTATAATAACAGTCAATATTGAAAAATAAAAGGAAATTTAATTTAAATAAATACCTATAAAGGTTGGCTCTAATATACACATGTATGAATATAAAAGAAAAATAACAAAGTGGAAGTATTTTCTACTAAGCATAGATGGAGGGGAGGATGGTGGCCTTTTCAATTGTTCAGTTTTAAGATTGTTGATAAGTAAATTGAAGTCGTCTAAAAATAAATTGTCTTAAATCAAGTTTGTATTGTTGAAAATTTAATATTATATTGTGTATACGGGTTGCTTAAAGAAATACGTAAGTAGTAATGAGTTGAAACCAGCGACTTATTATTCAAACTAAATTAAATTTCAACAAAATTGACAAACAATTATAATTGACAAAGCCTGTCTGTGCATTTGCGTCACAAGAACGAATAAATCATTAACGATTCTAATTAAAGATTCTAGGATTTGCTAGGAATATGCAGACGGGGGGTTGAGCGTAAAAATAATTCATTTAATAACTGAAAATTATAGCAAAACGTAACTTAAAAAAAAAAGATACATATAGATTCATAATTAAATAATACGCTATAGGAAATTACAAACGGGGGTTTGAGCGAATATAGTAATTCAGTCAATAACTGAAAGTTATTTCAAAATTCAAATCGAACAATTGAATTCTTAATTTAGCAATTTGCTAGGAATATGCAGACGGGGGGTTGGGCGTAAATGTAATTCATTTAATAACTGAATATGCAGAATATGCAGACGGGGGGTTGAGCGTAAAAGTTTTTTATTTAGTAACTGAAAATTATAGCAAAATGCAATTTAAAAAAAAAAAAAATAAACATAGATTCATAATTAAATAATACGCTAGGAATTTACAAACAGGGGTTAGGTGTAAATAGTAATTAATTCAATAACTAAAAGTTATTATTCATACAATGAGTTGCTAAGAGCATATTAAAGGGGGGGTTGAGATGTAAAGAGTGGTCAATTTATATCACATCACATAGTTTATCTAATGCATGCCATCTATGGTTGACAGATAAATCTCATTAAATTTAATTCGTTTTATCATGGACTAAAGAGTATTTTTACTGTTATTATATTATACCTGCTTTGTAGTTGTCGTGCTGTTGATTTGTAAGGGCAGGCGAGAATGTGAGCTTGGGGAAGGTATATTAGGCAAGTGGAAGTAGTGAATTTGATTGATAATAAGGTATGGATGAATGAATAATTAGGATTTGAATTTGACCTTGAGATGGGAGGCTGAGAGATTTATGACAGTGGTTTTAAACAGTATGCAGGGCCCAGCAAACCAACAGGACTCATGGGGTTAGGGCTTCTGATTTATTGATGCTAACCTTGGAGACACAACTTAACCCAGAAGGGGCTTTCTATGAGAAATTGGTGTTAGGTTAGGTCCGATTGACAATTTCAGTGCTAAAACTGGTATCATAGAAAGTCCATACTTCACAAGAAGCTAAGAAAGCTAAATGAAAAATTCGGCAACTTTTACAAACTCCAACTAAGTTCCAGACGTTATTCCGAGTTGAAATTTTGAGGAGGTTTCTTATCATTGGGAAATAAATGCTTTGTAACTATTAAAGTCAATGGGGCTACGGAAGGGACTTATTGGTGGAAATTTATCTTTAATCTGAATGAAGAATGGTTTGAATTAAGTTTACGCTGATTTGTTACTATTAGGGTAGATCGGCCTCACAACCCGGTTCTCTTGCATAGCCTTTTTGGTCCTTGTGAGAAGTCTTTGTTGTTCAATGGTTTGTTTATGCCAATTCTTAAAATGTAGATAAGGTGATGTGCTGTGATTTGGTTGGTTTAAAAACACACTACTACACTCTTTCATTTCGAGGAAGCAATAATAAATCTGTGTTATCGTTATTAATATTGTTGGTAATAACATTTCTGGGGTTTTTATTATCTTTTATTGTCTGGTTTGCTTGTGAACTATAGATGGTTTTTTTAAAATTTTCCTTCGGTATAAATTCACACCTGCAGAAAATTTGGGGGTTGGCTGTGACGGTACAGGCCCTTCTCTGTCCCGCCACGTTCATAAATAAACCTATTTACAAATATCAGTTTGCTGCATTTTGAATGTTTTAGAACGAAATCGTATTAACCCTTTTACTCGTGCTATCTTTCCATAAGAAAGAAAGAGAGCGGAGAAGTGTGCTGTTCTGGATGCTTTTTATGTTGCCAAACGCATGAACGGCACATAAATCGGGGACTTTTGACAATAGGAAGCGGTTGAAGTATGATTATTGAAGAATTAAATGAAATATATTGGGCAGTTTTAGTATGGGAAAAGAAAAAAAAAGAAATGGCAAGACAGGGGTGGGGATAGAGGTGCAGTTTAGGCGGGATAAAGTGAGGAAATAAAAAAGATGGGGGGATTGAGGCATTAAGCCTCGGAGGTCGCTCTCAGGAGGTACTCCGAAGACGGTCTTCGGTGAGATTCTTAAAGTCCGTGAAGTGAATTATTGGTAAAAATTTAAAAGTGAATTGTGTATTGAGAAGTGTTACACCGGTTAGGGGTTAGGGAGTCTCGAGTTGGCTAAATGCTGACAAAGGACATGGGACTTAGTAATTGGCATGGCCGATGAAAAGTCTGTACGATTCCCAACACGTGGCAACACGTGGGGATTTCGGTCGATTTTTAGGTAGGGAGTAGGCACGCCCAGTGTTAAACTGGCAGGGTTAGTACCTATAAAAAGGGAAACCCGGAGCAAAGTAGTTAGCATGGCTGACAAAATGCTTATTTATTAGTAATCCGAGTATTCAGCATACGCAGAAGAAAGGTTACGACGTAGCGTTTTCCTCCAAGCGTTCCCGTATCCTACCCTACATTATGATTCCTCATTTTCTTAGGTATTATAGTCTTCACGTGTAGCCGTGGTCTGGGAGTGCAAGCTCCCAGATTTAGACAACGTCCCTCGGGATGTGCCCGCGCTTGGAACGAGCCGGCGGCTGTATCCTTCGGGAAACAGTTACAGTTCCCTTCAGTGTCGTATATCCTAGTGTGGCTTAGGTGCTCCTAGCAAGTGGGGTTCCCTAATAACCATAATGGGTGTTATTGCAATGAAGTCTATATTATATATATTTTACACCATAGGTATCAAATCCTCGTTCAATACAATCCCAAGCTTCGGCCTCATATGTATGTGAACGTATTACACCGGCATTTAGTATACATTGGAATTTGCCATTCCACTTTCAGCTAGCTTCTGTTAGCAGGAGTTTCCTCTTTACACCGAGGGGAAGCTGTCCTACCTACCATTGCTATGGAAAGGGGGCTACATTACACACCACATGATTAAAGTAAATGTGAGACATGGATCTCTAGGCTGAATACTACATCTAGAAGAATAGGAATTAGGTAACTAGGTACATTTGAGTAGGAATAGGGAACATAGGAAATTGTTTGGGAAATAGCACTTAGTAATAATTCGGGGGTAGACTCACGATATGATGCAATACATTTTTCTATCTAACTCATAAGATAGGTGTACTGGCAACTTCCCGGATTACAGGAGGTAGACTAGTATCCTTGGGTTCGCTGAATTATTAAAACATTTAATATTCTATCAAGTGTCCAGGAAATACTTTAATAGCCATGTAGGTTACAAACTAGAATTATTTTGTTACAATAAATAAAATAAAAATCAGTTTTAGGTTCATATTTATAATTATCATCCACTCAAATTAGTTTCAAATTAAGACGGTAGTAAATGTAAGGTATCGTTTTTGATGCTAATGGACAAGCTGTGCAGTTCCATTGTGGGAGACCATCTAATGAGAGACGTAGAATGGTTGACTACTCTTCGACAGCATGAGGAAGGATATATTACAATTTATTATGTCGCTATTAGTATCTGTTAAAATCAAAGTAATAGGATATATCAAATAAATAAAACAAGGAATTAGAATATCCTAAAATAAAAAAATAACTATGCAATATCTTGAAATTTTCATGTAATTAATGGACAAGCAAAGCTGTTTCATTATGATTAACCTTTTCTATCAGACATATAGTCTAGGTGCATTATTCCTCAAACAACATGGAAAGAATATAAATTGTTTCATTTTGAAGTCAAAAGTTTGCAGAAACAAAGAAAGAATATCTAACAACAAATACTCAAGAATACCTTGAAAATATACTAAACTTATTTGTTCACTATTAAAATTACTAGATATAATAAAATCAAGTAAAGCTGTATAATTACTCTCCACTCTCAAAATAATATATATTGGACCAATGATATCATCTAACAGGATATGACATCTAAACAAAGTGGTGGAATAGGTTCAAAGATATTATTTAACTAGATATGTCTACTCAAACAGAGATATGATAGGCTGTAGATTGTATAGGGTTACTTGTAGTCCCAATCCAATCAGGTTTTAGGACATATTTAGTACATACCAGCGTAATATTAGGAACTCCCTTTTACCATAATAAGTAAAAGGAAGTCCCGCTAAGAACCGAGATATGATTGGATGTATGCCCTTACTGAGGCTAGGCAGCTCCAGAGATGGCCAGCGTCTCGGTGTTATGGTAGATACTCGTTTGGGTAGAATGAATGGTTTGTTTTGTATAGCTATGAATAATGATGTCTCTCATTTTCATAGAAGTAAATTAAAAAGGTCCTTGAATGTGCAGACAAGATACAAACTTACATACTTACAGTGTCGATGACAATATCATACGACATTCCCTTTTGCCAAAAGAATATGTCCTCATGCCCATGTAGTATATATGAATACTGAATCAATTGCAATACACATACTTACTGACTTTTAGTACATTTGTAAATAATAGAAAACAAAAAAAAAAGAAAGAATAATAACTTTATAAAGTCCTCTTACAATGGGTGATTATATGGTTACTAATTATGTTGGGTAATTAGTAAGGAATATAACAGACCTATGCGGTGGAAGATGACCAGTTTGGACAAGTCGAAATCTACAGATGGCAGCGGGGAGGGGCTGTTATCCTTAGCCGCAATCAATTAAATATCATTCTTAATTTTATTTGCATACTTACCTACTTTAAAGGTTCTTATGTAAATCTTACTTATTTCATACCTACTTAGAACATCTTAGCAACATAATCTTCTTTTCACTCTACCATATTAATATAAAGCAGATAGTTACATATCTACGCAGTAATTCTTATTCAACTTTATTAGAACATCACATTAGTCACTATAGATAGAATCTATCACTGCATAATACTTATGGCAATATGCTGAGGTTTTAATAGACTCACAACATTTAGTCATGAAATAGGTAGTTTGGTTTTGATAGTAAGAAAGTGGTAATAGTAAATTTTGTTGTTGCAACTTAACACTTTTACTGTATTATGTTAGAGAGCCAGTTCTAAATTACACCACTTGGAGAGTACATAGGTAGAGTAGGTCACGTCTCAAGCCTTTGGAAAAGAAACTGAGTTGCTACCTATGGGCACAATATAGGATCCTGACCACTATACTAGACGATCACATGGCCTTATAATGATCTCAGTCAAGACACACTCAATATTAGGTTTTGTGTTATGTTTGGATACGGTATCTCAGAATGGTAGAAGTTATCACACAAATAGGATATCACAATTAAATTTCATTTTATTAAACATTTTCATATAAGGTAGCGTAGAGTACATGAGATTTATAAATAGATAGAGGGGGGGGTCGTTACAACAGTCATCGATTTAGCCTATCCATCGGTTAAAGCTTGAAATGAGCTGCATGTTAACTGTCATTTCTATCATTCTGTTATTTTATGTGTTGCATAGTAACCCGAAACTTTATTAAGACATTCTGAAACGGGCCCTTAATGTATAGCCTTGTTTTTGATAAAAACAGCGCTATACAAAACGAAATCATTTTAGGAGAACTCATTTTCTAATGGAATATTTGCCACGAAGACGAAAGGTACGCTACCGTGAAAACTTACCTCACAATGAGGTTACAAAAATGAAGGAACTTGGAAAAGGAAATTTGAAAATGACAAGCTTTATGAAGATTCAAATAGAACACAATACTCAAACAGGCATATGAATACGTCCAGGAAATGTATACTGTCATTCTTACCCTTATTTTGCAAAGAACCACAAACTATCGCAGGCACATAAGACTTAATAAATGTATGTCTCAGATTGTGACGAAATGCATCAGTTATATAGGCAGAGGTTACCGCTTAACACAAAAAAAACCTATAACCAGTAATATTTATCTGACAAATACCGCCATTTTCAAACCAGTAATGTAGCTGAAACATTAGCCATGATAAGTTCATTAACCCATATAATTCTAGTATAGCCTGAACGAATTCTTCGACCATATCATCTCTTACCATCGGGTAAGATAGAGATCAAAGGTTAAGTTTTTGCAATATTAAAAATAACAAAGTTACGTAACTATTATGCCATTTAGGTACATAACATGCGAAAGAAATAGATGTAGGTACTTGTGTCAATAGTTAATTAATATTTTATACAAAAATCGCGCCCTTAAAGTAACATTAATACACCCGAAGAACATTACTTTCGTTCTGGGCAGTAAAATAAATAGCACATTAGTGTGTGAAATACTTGAGGGTAACTGAAATCTGTAAAGAAAATAGGTACTAAAAACCGAAGTAGGTAGTAACTGAAAACCGCACCGCAATCCGATTCGTACAAGTTTTCCGAAGAAGTAGGTAATTTCATTTCTTCTGTCGAAGAAGCAAATATCTCCAAGGAGCCATTTCAGATTTTCAAGACTTTGTAGAAATCAAAACTGAGATTCGATATGACCCAGTTCGAGGTTTCTTTTTAAGATTGTAGCACTGCAAAATCGTAAATATCATGTTTAACAATAGCTCTCATCCTGCGGAGTCGATGGACAATACCAATATTCGTTGCAAGTTTATACAATGTAAGCAACGACATAACAAAAAACTATGGACGACAGGTCACCTACCAAACTATGGTCACCTACCAAAGTAACGAAAACAAGTGTCCTGAGTTTCATTCTGAGAGAATCATTAAAAAAGTTCTTATATGGATAGAAACTCTTTATTCGTAGTATATCAAAGAATTAAGTATCTGAATTTGAATCGTATCATCATAATTCTAAGACTCAATTTTTCTTTTACTCTTAGTAAGACTAGTTTTCTAATGTCACTGATTGTTAGGGTCTGTGTTTTAGAGCACCGTACGTAAAATACCATCGTATTCCTTAGCCTACATACGCTGGCAAGACTGACTGCTATTAAAGAGCTGTTTCTTTTGAATCATATTCAGTAACCAGTAGAATTGTGCAAATTATATCTTTTATTATTTATAATGCCAACTAATAAAAACAAAAAATAAGAAATTTAAGGGTGATCCACATAGGAGAAACGTATTTTATTTGTGATAAAACTACAAACACCGTAGAAAAGCAACATAATAAAAACCAACTATGTGCGAGTTACAATCGCGCTAAGGGACCCCGAACTAAATTAAACATAAACGATTGTTTGGTAAAACAAAAAAAAATATTGTATGTTGGTGCGTAAGTTCGGGTCCGGCTCTCGGCGTGCACTTGCAGCCGGACCTGAACTTTTAATTTTTTTGGAGCATTGATGGCTCAGTGACATTGGCTATGGACTGCCGCGCAGCAGATCTATGGTTCAAATCCCACCGCGGGCTTGAGCTTGGTGGAAGGGCATTTTGCGAATGCCCGCCTGGCGAGCGACCACTCTCAAGTAGGAAATCTGTCGCCAAATACTAACGGTGTGTTCCGGCAGCAGTCCTTGATGGCTAGTAAAATTACTGGCAAATGAGACTTTAACAACTATGTCTCAAGTTGACGGGCGCAGTGTAATTCGTGACTTATGACGAAGAGCATCTGTTATGGGCAGAGGTTAGTCCGCTTAACATCAGGTGGGCCTCGAGCTTGTACCGTCACAATAAAAAAAAAACTCTTAGTTTTGTATCTATTCCACATCTAAATAATAATTTTGTAGAATTTACATTATTTCTCAGTCTTCTCCTTCTGGAATAAAGGAACAGTAAGAAGGATTTTTAAGTTAAAATTTTGAAACAATAGTACGTGTAATTGTGAGATAGTATTGCAACCATATATTATGCAATTCAAACTAAACTCGAACTATGCGAATAAAGAAAATGGGATAAAACACATAAAATAAAGCCAAAGCACGTAGGAGCTCTTCAACAGGCGAACGTGTGGAATCTTCATAGCTATCATTTGCAGTCGACCAAACAGCAATTGGAACATATTCGTTGCGAATAAGGGTCAAAATAGTCGAGTTTTTCTTTAACGAACTGCAATCTAAAGTTTGTTGCATTCCTATCCGTAATTTTCTAGGATATTAACGTAAAAAATAAAATATCTTTCAACGCCCATGAAACATGTACGCAACTTCCTGTGGAACTTGCGATTCAACAGTATCATTGTTAATATGACTATATCAATCAAATTAAACATTCGCGATTAATCGAATATATAATAGGCGTGTGAATTTTAAAGGGCGTCGAAACATGATGTTATAGAATCCTGAATTATAAATTATAACCAGTTCAAATCGCATTAAATGAATAATTATTAATGTAAACAAATGAGATGTTAAATAGACGTTGAAAATGCGAATAGAATAACATTAGAGTTCATTAGAGCTGTTCATAAAGCAATCGCGCAATGAAATAAGGCGTGAAATGGAAAAGGGCTGAGCGTTTAGCGAGCCAATGTTAATTTTCCAGTCAACTTGGTACATAACACGTATGTCATTGTTAGCGAAGCGATACATCGGAGCGGTATCAAAGTAGGTACCTATTGAAACTCAATGAGCGTGCCATGTATGTCAAACAATAGACGATCCCCCTCATAATACTTACTGGGAATTGGATTCTTAAAAACTCTTTTTAACACGACTGTCCAAAAAGTGTTATGTTTTCAGGGTTCATGTATGTATGTTTGTGAGTTTCTGTATTCCACCATAACTTCTAAACGGCATATAGCGTTTAGTGAGACGACTGGGCAGATATTATATAGGTCTCTGAAACAGTTTATCAACGATACGATACTTTACGGTAAGATACGATAACTCTTTATTGACACCGAAAACAGGACATTACAAAGAAACAATATATAGGCACAAAGGGCAGTCTTATCACTAAAAGCGATGTCTTTCAGACAACCTTGGATGGATAGAGAATACATTTTTTACACAGGTAGGGTGGTGCAAATCTGTTATAATATAAACAATTATGTAATATCAATTGCTGTATTACGATAAAAATAAGCTACTTATATTACTTACATGAATATCAAATTAATATATGATAATATATATCAACTTGCCATTCAAACATTTTTCAACGACTACAATGCAAAATTAACAACAACATTTGCGCAGTAATACCAATGTCTGTAGAAACAGTATTTACGATTATTTAACAATATCCATTTATACACGACACACGTCTAGTCGGTGAAGGGATAATATACCTACGCGTCCAAAGCAGAATACAGTGAAACTCAAGTAAGGAAGGCCATGGTTCAGCGCATGAACTTAGCCCTGAAAGCGCTCTCGGATTGGGTTGATACTCGTACGATCTTGGTACAGTGCGGCAAAAAGTTAATTCGATCTGACTTATAGTATCCGAAATGTTTTCGTCCTGTTAACAGATAGCTTTGAAGCGCTCGTAGCGAAGTTTGCTTAGCCATTCTGAAACGATCAGCAAAGTTAAGAAACGTCCGCCGCGGTCAGGAGTTGGATGGGTGACCGCTGGTGACATTACTACTGAGCGCTTCTGTGCTTCGGAGGGCACGTTAAGTCGTCGGTCCCGGTTGTTGTCATACGATGGCAGTCGTTATAGCATGGTGTTAGGGCATTTTGCGAATGCCCGCCTGTCTAGCTACCACCCTCAAGTAGAAAATCTGTCGCCAAGCATCTAACGGTGTGTTCCGACAGCTGTCCTTGAGAGCCAGTAATTCTAGGTTAGCCTGAACAACATCTTCGACCACATCATCACTTACCATCAGGTGAGATAGTGGTCAAAGGCTAACCTATCAGGCATAAAAAAAAAGCTTCAAAGTTCGAGTGTAAGGTGCAATTCGAGGACAAAAAACTTGCTATATACAACTTAAACCAAACACATCCAAATTTATTAAATCGCTTTATTATTATAAATATTGCTGTTTTTTTATTTTACACATATTTATTAGAATTTGGACATTTTTGAATGTTGATTGGTAATTATATAATTTGATTTACCTTCCTATACTCATTTTAAATTCAGAGTTTAAGAATATCATGAATATATTTCCACTTTGACATTCTTAATATTGTAATTTTATGTGTAGTGTAGTTATCATTATGTATAGGTTTGAATGACCTGAAATAAAAACATTTTGAATTTTATTTTTTTTAAATTATACCAAACACAACTTCGGTCCTGTATAGAATACTTTTCGTATCTATAAATCAGCTGGGGTGAGTACCAACTGGAAGGATATGAGAGACTAACCAAAAAGTTCAAAGATTTATTGCTTTAGAATTATTGAGCATTGGCCCAGAGTTAGTTCATCGATATTTTACGGGATACAGTTGTGGGTGTGTCCCTCCTACGTTAAATAATTTACTTCCAACATCCCCTTCCATCTGCAGACAATCAAACAGACACCAATACGACACCGTTACAGCTTGTACAGAACGTCATGATAGCTCAGTCGGTCAGAGCATGCTCCGGCTATAGGGGTGGATGACGCGGGTCAGCACAAGACTATAATTTTTCCTCTCGTTGTCCTCAATTTGTAATTTTGTAATGTGATCCGCAGAGCATGCGTTATTGCAAAGAAAAACTATAAAAATATATAGGGTTGCGTCATCATTAACAAGTTTAAAGCTAATTTAAAAATTAGTCTTGTTTCTTACTGCAAAAGAGCTACATACCTATATGGTTCAACTTACGCTGTCCTCAACGTAAGTTGGTCTCGCTCCATCCCCATACGACGATGGGTAAAGAACGAGAGGAAAAATTATGGTTATGAGTCAATGTCATGTTAGCTCAGGTGGTCAGAGCATGCCCCGGATATAGGGGTGGATGAGGCGTGTTCGAATCCCGCACATGACTTCTCGTAAATTTGTAATTTTTGTACAAAACGGTTCACATCTTCATGTATCAGACGTGCGAGCTAGCCTGGACTCGAGCTACTCTAGTACATTGTAGGGCAGATACAAATACTGGTAGAATCCAGATGTGTCCCCTAGGTTGGGGATCAGGGGGACACGTGTTCTTAAGAAAACTTTAAGTATGGTCAACTTATATAGGTAACATTGCGATTTGCGGTCAATTGCAAATTGTATAGGGCTAGGGACGGTTGACAGATAAAACTAAAAGAAAATGATCATAATTAGGTATAACAAAACTGCCTTTTTTCTTATAGTAATATTTAAGGTTAGTCTCTTTATAGCAGTTTCCATATAAACATACATTTTTACTTTCCATATAAACATAAGTTTATTTTCAAAATTGTTTCGGATAATCGTTTTATATCGGATTACCTATTTTCACATTGAGAGATAGGTTTTAATATTATAAAGAGGAAAGATTTTTGTATGTGATGAATAAACTTAAAATAACTGGACCGATTTGAAAAATTATTTCAGAATCCTACATTCCTACACTATCCCTGATGAACAGAGGCTATAGAATATTTTCAAAAACGTTGAAATTTTTGTTAAATACCCGCGCAAAGCCGGGGCGGTCGGCTAGTTGAGAGATAAAATAAATAATTAAACGAAAAACTGGCAAACCAGAAGCCTATTTGAGCACTTGGTTAATTGGTTGGAAAACATGACAATTCTACGTTTGTATGGCAAGAGCTACGAAGACACTAACCTTAACACTTAAATGTTAAATATTACTGTAAGCAAAAGGCTCAGTGCAAGAATACAGCGCTTAAGTTCTACCCAGTCTAGTTCGTCCAAAAAAAATATGTCTTTATAATTCCTCGGTCAACCTTCAGCACATCGACGCGACATAAACGCCATAACACTCATCAAAGTGTCACACAGCTTTTATCTCATACAAAAAGCGTTTCATAAGTTTCGATATTCTGGCTCCATTTAGTTTTCCATAGGCAAGTTCGAGGCCATCCTTTCATTATCCGATGGTATCTTCTGTGCTCATCCTGGCGGGTGTCCAAGACCGGGACCTTGGGGCCAAGTGGCTGGTGCTTGCTCACGTATACACAATGTTTATGAAAACAATTTGCATGCAAATGTGTACGGAGATCGTAACGAACTGATAGTGCAGGAACATTGGCGTAGATTATTTTGGTACTTACCTTCTTATATATTCAACGTACACAGCGTTTGGTTTAATTGAAAATGTTATTCCGCATCAAGATTAAATCAAATTTAAATGAGAAAAAAAAACATGACTAGCACTTTAATTTGAACACAAATACAGAAAAGAAAAAGACAATGAAAAAAGACTAATGCACTGTTTCCTTACACCTGTTTGGGAAACAAAAATTGATTTCAGAGGACAGCGGGAACAAAATTTAAAAAAATCCTATGGGAGAGTGTACCTACTTTCTCTGTTCTGATAGGTCCACCTTCGTTCTTGCGAATATGTTACTAGACTAATCAATCAAAAGGTGTGTGGTTCAGAATGTCCTAACCAACACATAAAATAACTCAATGATAAAAATGACAGTTAACATGCAACGTGATTCAAGTTTTAACCGATGGATAGGCTAAATCGATGACTGTGAAACGCAAAGATAGTGTTTTGTTTAATAAATATATTATGGGTAGTATAACCGGAACTTACACGAACATTCTGCAACAGGCCCTTAGTGAATAATATTACATATAATTATTGTTATTCATTAATTATAGGTTTATATATACTCGAGTGCATTATATTTTTCTCATACATAGGTAATAATGAAAAATAGCGTGTTTCGCTCGGGAAGAAAATATAACTTTGTACCCTGAACACAAAAACCCATTTAACGTCTAATTAGTGTTAGTTTATCATTTCAGGAATACACACTTCGACATAGTGTTGAATGTTTATATAAAATACCGTTCTAGATAATTTGTTATCGTTCGTTTTTGACCACTATCTTACTATGGTAAGTGATGATGCGGTCAAGATGTTGTTCAGGCTAACCTAGGATTGCTGGCTTTCAAGGACAGCTGCAGTAATAATAGTATTGGACTGACGCGCAGGGAATGAATTGTTCGAATCATGCCGCGTGCTTGAGCTTCGCGGCATCGTGGTAGGGCGTTTTGCTAAAGTTCGCCAAGCTAGCTGCAACCTAAGGGTTGCTGACTTAAGAGTCTTCTAAGCACCTAAGGCTGTGTTCTGTCATGTGTTGTTGAGAGCAAGTTTCCATTTTAGCCTATATACCAGCTAATGAGATGGTGAACAAATAATTGCCATAAAAAGTATTAAGCTAATGCTCACATCCCATTCTAGGCTATTCCTGTTTACCACCTTCAACGACTGGTGAAAAGACTGAAGACAGTTCATGATACAAAATGAAATCATATTATCGCAGCAGTATGTGTTATATTTGCTGCGAGATATAAATAAGTTGATTTTACGAGTATATTTGACTCGACGTTGAAATATTCATATACAAGGCCTCTGTACGCCGACACGTAGATTTATGTATTCATAACGTACTTTATATAAATATTTTCGGTCATATGACCGAAAATTAAATTTGAATGATTCCAACATCCACTATACGCAAGATAAAAATCAAATATTTTGTAGGTACTTTGGTTTAATGAATATTCTATTCGGGACACATATGAGCCCACGTAGAATCAAACATAAGAGCAAACATAAAACAAATTGAGTATGAAAATATTCTATCACAATGTTTTCTCAAAGGATCAAGTCACACACGAATAAGTATAAAACGTTAGAACGACTAAGTAATTGAAGGTGACAACGTTTCAATGTATATTATGCGTTTTCTTTAACTAGATATCTATCATTATCTAATCGTGAGAATTATGGCTCCTGTTGGTAAGTGATAATACAGTTGAAGATGTTGTTGAGGCTACCCCAGAATTAGTGTCTGTCAAAGACAGCTGCAGGAGCACACCGGTAGGTGCCTGGCGAAAGATTTTCTACTTGAGGATGGAAGCTAACCAGGCGGACATTCGCAAATTGCCCTACCACCATGCTATAACGTCTGACATCGAAAACTGCTGGTAGACTGATGTGCAAAACAACACCTTGCACCCAAGCTTAAGCTAATAGCGAGACGAAAAGCGGATGGATCTATAAATTTTGAAAAAAAGGGTGGCCTGTAACCATAGAACATATAATAACTGTAGATAACTAAGGACAAGATTCTCACACAGAAACAGCGAGAAAACGAGCACGATCTGCCATGCTTGGATCCGTGTCTAAAAATCTTTCCATGCTAGCTCGCATAGTGGCCCATCCTTCTGTCTCTAGGAAGACTAAATTTTAGGAATTTGCGAAGATTTTGCAACGTGAAATACTATTAAAGCTTTTAATTCTATCATAAATAAATATAAATGGATATAAATGGAAATTAGCACAGATTAAACTAGGATTATAGTGAAGTTAAGTGCTTTTAGGTGTTGCTACTACTTACATAAATTACACACGCTTAGATATCTTCATTGGAAGAATACCCCACAGCTAAGCCAAATCAGTACTTAATATTATAAATGCAAAAGTAACTCTGTCTGTCTGTCTGTCTGTCTGTTACGCTTTCACGCCAAAATGACTGGACCGATTTGAATGAAATTTGGTATGGAGATAGTTTGAGACCTGGGGAAAAACATAGGATAGTTTTTATCCGACTGCGCAAAAAGAGGTTAATGTTTTCGCGCGATAACCGACATACGCGCGGGCGGAGCCGCGCCCTGAAAGCTAGTAATAAATAAAAGTGCCCGTCAAAGTAGCAATATTATGTGTTCCAAACTATTTTATTACATGAAGGCAATAATATTAAAGCACGCTACATTCACTTATTTTGATACAATAAGAAGGGGGAATAATAAAGCTAAAGTTGGCAACATGTTTTATAAATAAGTGCCTACTTATAAAAATCTAACGCAAACTGAGCTCCGAAATGTTAACGCCAGTATTCAGAATTATTTTAAGTAAACTTGATATCGCACAAATGTAATATTACAATGAAATATGTTATTGCTAGATTTTTTTCCGTTGTTCAGACAACAAGCCTTTCTGTGTAATTTTTGGCGTTTACTTTGAAAACAAAACTTGAATGTACAATAAATGCAAAAGGAAAATAGAGTACGTGAATATAGCCCAGAAGAGAAAAAAAAAGACGAACACAATTAAATTTTTTTAACACTTTTAGATCATTTTTATTTTGATAATGATGCCTTTTGCAATGTGTTTCACTGTTTGGAGTTACTTGAAGCTCAGTTACTTACATTTCATTACTTACAGCTTCAAAATCATGACATGGTCAAGGTTACCCACGCTTTAAACACCCAAGGAATGAGGTTATGAGTTTGCTTAATACTGGATAAACTGCAACACCAACCCTTTTCATCGACCAGGCTTAGAGTAAACAGTGCCTCGTTTATTTCTCTAATATTTTACTAATGTCACGTTAAACTATGTTATATTAAAGATATTCGAGAAAAAAGGCTACAATATTATCTAATGCTTTATATTTTTGTACCATGCCATAAAAGACAAAATAAATGATAAAATTACGTTCTTCATATATGTTAAGACATACTACGGATGCATGACTAACTAGAATGTAATACAATTTACTTTGTCCGTATTTCATCTTAAATCTCTATCAAAAGGCGGCTTGTTTACTTATTCATGTCAAGCACCGTAAATAGTCATACCAACAAAAACCAGAGATGATATTCGCAAAAAAACTCCAGCATTCCTTAACCATTCATCGTTTCTACCCACATTCCCTATATCAAACTCCTTTGTCTTTGAATTTGTATTTAGGCCAGATAGTCGAAGATTTATTGCAAGGAACATTCTGAGAACGGTGTTGAATTGGTAATCTTGGGTATGTCTTATCCACGGACGTACGGAGGTTTGAAATATTGGGGGTGTCTCAAGCATCTTTGAGCTTCGTGGAGGATTCGACAGAATGGATTAATTTTCATTAGTTTTATGTAATCCTAGTGTATAAAGTTTAGAATAGGTATCTGTAGCATAGCACAGTTATAAAAACTTCCAATAATATGTAATACGGTCAGGTTATGGAAGACATGTAATTATGTCCAGCAACGAGTTACAATGGTGGCTACTTCCAAAAAAGCCATGTAATTTTTCTGTGTCTGGATATTGTCCTAGCCTAGTATTTACCTACTAGAAATGCAAATCAATATACGTATGGATTTTAGATCTTATATATGAAGCATACATAAAAACTTTAATAATTTGTATTTGTGGTGTTCGATTAGCATGCAATATTGCTTGAAATCATATTATTGTTTAGAAATAGGTAGGTACAGTATAAGTTTCTTACATATTCATTCCACGTACTTTTTTTTATTATCATTATTAAATATTTTGCACTACAGACTCTGGGTCCGTACTCTTTTTAGATTTTCCTTTTTTTGTTATCAATATTATACAATTTATAAATTATTTGTCGTCTCCAATACATCGTCTTCCTGAAGGGAAGGATATTAGTAAGTAACAATCTTAACACTAGGGTGAGTCCTTTTTTTTTAATATTGTACATGTTTTGTTATATACATATTATTCTTATATCTAGATTGTTAGCAGCCGACATTTACATTAAATTTATATTTACAGTATCTTATTATCCTAGGTTGAAGGGCCGGCCACTGGTTCCGGCGTTGCCCTTGATGTTTGCATGTGAGCCTCTACAACCCCTTCGTCCCAGTTTTTTATGGCCATTTTTAGGTTGTAGTCACTTATTGCTTTTCCATTTGCCTCCGTTGCCCGCCTCATGAATCTGCTAATGGCGTCCAAACTGTCGTCCGTGTAATAAGTGCAGCGCTTTGAGTGTCGTGACATTGCTACCACTGCGTGTGATACACTACACTGTCTCGGAGCTTGGTGACTGTTTCTCTCATCTGTACTATGATCACCATCTCGTAATTTAAACCCTGCGCTTCGTGTACTGTCAAGGTGCAGGACCCTGTACCAGACCCATATCCCCTGCCGACAAGTGAAGCTGTTTTCTCCTGTGTCAGCACAAGAAATAGGGTATTCTAAAGGTCTGTTGGAATGTTTGCACCTGTGTAACGTTCTAGCGTCAGGCAATGAATTTGTGATCGCGATGAGTATATATATACCCGGATACACTTAAATCCACGATCAGTTGCCCCCATTTTTAAAATCCTAATTCCATCTAACGATTTTCCTTTTCATTCTTTCCGCTCCGAACAACGTTACTCAGCATTCAAGCGAAAGTTTTATTCATTGATGTCAATTTTACATTCAGTATAGAATACACGAAGGATCCTATTATACAACCGAAAACAACGAACAGAACAGTTATTTTAATTTGGTTGATGCAGACTGAAAGGCGGTTGAGCTATTACGAAATTAGCGCCACTAATTATTGATATCATACCTAGCTCAGGGACTAGAGCGCCATAATAGGCTTCTGGAACTTTCCATGTTTTGCGACCCTTCGTTAGACATCATTATCGACTTAAAATTATTAATAGATCCACATGTTATTTTCCGGAAATCCATATTTAAAATTAACATATATAATTATATATCAAATATATTTAGTTACACGTAAATGGCGTCAGAAATACTACGTAACCCAACCGAATTTTTTTTCGAGGCATTTCGATTTTGCGCTAAGCATCTTTAGAAGATGCTTAACACCTCCTTTAAATGTCTGGACGCACTATTAGGAACTCAAATTTTAGGTCGCGCAAACTAAATATTTTTTTAAATATTTTTATATTTGCAATAACGCATGCGCTGCAGATTACATTACAAAATTAATCAATATTGTTTTGTTATCAGATTATAAGGCTGAAGGTGTTAGGATTTAGGACTAAGCTAAACAGTTTCAACAGTCTATAAACCACCTCTAGAGCTCAGATTATAGAACTAATATTGAATTCTAGCCAAACTATTATGACAGAAGTCAATAAAACTTCATCTAGGGGTAGTGGAAATAGCGTAAAAACAAAGAGGTCCAACGTGACATGACAAAACCTCTCAGTTCGTAACACAGCCGGAAAAGTACTTTGTAATGCGTTGATATAGCACTGATATATCTCTATCGTAACAACGTCAAGGATTTCTGAGACTGATTCGAGACCCGCGAAGGATACTTTAGGATACGAATTGGTGTCGCAAATGTCTTTTTTACGAAGTGGTGAAAACATGAAGAATACGAGTTAAGGGGGGTACGGTGACGTGACAAATCTTTTACTAGCTGTTTAAGACTCTACCGAGATCCAAGACGAGAGAACATAAATAATTCGCACGAAGCCACAGCAGCAGGATAAATGGTCCGCTTAAAAATGCTATTACTTCTTCACCTTACAGACAGTCCACGAAAAAAACGCTAGCATGGAAGTTTTTGAGCAGACATTTACATAAATGAAATTATATGACAATGTAATAACATTTTAGCTTATAGTGCTCTTTGTGATGTCAGAGAAATCATTTGTACCTATTCCAGAAACATGGAATAAGGGTAAAGTTTGGTAAAAATATAAGAATTTGAGTAAATACCTGAATAATATATGTATATTACATATACATACATACTATATAGGTATTTACTCAAATTCATATTTTTTTACAAAACTTCTTCAAAGATCCCCATGATGCCTGCCAAGCATGGGTATTGTGGCAAACCCCCCTTTAATTGAGGAGCCTGTGTTCAGCAGTGGACAAGCCGGCTGATACACTAATCAACATAGTTTAATTTTTCAACCATACTACATTTGTTATATTAGGTAGGTATATGATGCTCGTTTCGTTTAGAAGGAAAAAGTACAGAGAACAAAATTCAAAAGCATCCTATAAATTCGTCAACGAAATTAAAGAAATATTACTTTTATCTTTAGGGAGGACATAGATGCTGGCTACCGCCTGTGCGGTCGTCCAGCTCCACCGGGTTTTGGGCGAGGGCCTGGCCCTACAATAGCCCGGGAGGGAGAAGTGCCGAAGGCACTTCTCCCGAGACGGGCGTAGAAGGCGAAAAGCGCTTTCTACCTCCGTCTCCTGCGGACGCCGAAAACGTACCGCTATTATAGGAGGGGTTGACAGCGAGCTCAAGGGCACCACTGTGGTTCGGACCTCGGCTTGTCTCGCTGTCGAGAGACATGGGGGGGATCGGAGCAAAATGCCTCTGTGCAACTGCAGTGTTGCACAATTGGGCCCTACTGAATAATACTCTTTGACTATTTGGAGAGCAATTTATCGTGACCTTGTTTTTGCCTCGAGCTCGCCGGCGAGCTCGGTGTTTGATTGTGTGACCTCTAATTACCTCACACCTGGGGATTTTACCTCGACGACTTGCGGATAACGCTAAAGCTGCCAATGTAATGACTGCGATGGGGTCATCCGGGTCGTCTAATACCTGCCGTGGTCGGCGACGGGGGGGTTTGAAAAATGGGATAGAAGAGGCGGTCGAGTAGTTCGATGCCTGGACAACCAAAGGGTTCGAGTGGTGGGGCGCTCGATCAAAGTATCGGCGGGCGCAGTCCTTATTGAACTGCGCTAAAGAGGGAAGGTTTAGGTCGCAATGCAACTCGGTGTTCCGGATATACCACGGAGCGCCGGTTGCACTACGAAGAAAACGGTTTTGAATGACTTGAAGCTTATGGAGATGGGCCTCACTAGCATGACTAAACACTACTGATGCGTAAGTCATGATGGGGCGGATGCAGGCAGTGTAAAGTGTCTTCTTATTTCTAAGAGACATTTTACTCTCTTTGCGAATCAGGGGACCAAGGCGACCCATTACAAAGGCCGCTCTGTTACGGACGGTTGTTATATGATCGCTAAAGGTGAGATTCCGATCAAGGGTGACTCCGAGATATTTTGTTTTACTAACCCAGGGGATGGGTTGGTCGAACAAAGTTAAAGGTTGCGGGTAACGGGGGCGGCCCTTCTCAGTAAAGTACATAGCTGCACTTTTAACTGGGTTGACCGCGATGCGCCATTTACGGAACCAGTCACCGATCTCGGTGATGGCCCGTTGGAGGGCGGGAATGGACTTTCTACTGATATGCCACCCAGTGGTATAAATAGCGGTATCATCCGCGTATTGGGCTAATAGGACGTTAGGCTGAGAGCGTGGGATGTCGCTGGTATACAGCGCGAAAAGAATGGGTGATAGCACGGAGCCCTGAGGGACTCCGGCTCTGACTGGGTGGGGGGAGGAGAGGGTGCCTTCCACGCGATAGCGAAAGCTTCTGGCTTTAAGGAAGTCTTGTAGGATGAGCACAAGACGTTCTGGCACGCCAAATTGGTATAGCTTGTAAATCAAGCCATTGTGCCAGACTTTGTCAAAAGCAGAAATATTACTTTACCATTGTTTCATCTTATAGCGTGTTTTTCATGGCCGCACCGTTAGCCACTTCATGAATTCTATATGCGGTCTAGATTTATCTATCCGCTTTTCACAACTTTGTTTTCTTGTTACGACTTAATAATGTCGACGGTTGTTCTATGATTTTTAGTTATCTCAACTAAGTAACATAATAACCGTTCAAGTACGAATAGGACTTGCGATGAGGTCGTTACCCACTTACAATAAAATCATCGCACTGAATTGAATGAACAGTTTGAACGACTATTTTTTGCTTATTTTTTAAAGTAAAGAATTGTAGGGCCTTATATTCCGTATTTCTACGAACTTTTGGGCTTTGTAGTTTGCGATATAAAGGGCGCAAATCTCATTTAACAAGAACACGTGTATTACAATTATGAAAAATATATAGTAAAAAGTATTTATAGTCCAGTCTACGAATACATAATATGTAAAGAAGTTTAAATCTAAAACAGTTACAACTTTCATTTTGGACTCATAAAGTTCACAATTACAAAACCCGCAATCTTCTAAATTCAATTGGATTGGTTAGTTGATTGGGCGCTTAGAAATGATCGGGATTGGTCGCGTCAAGTTAATGTTGTTGAGCCGCACGGTACACTTTTTAGACCACGCCCGCCGCGGTAAGCTTTGCGTACTGCTGTTTTTTAGCATGACTTACATTTATTTACGTATTTATTCGTAGAGTCCAGTAGTATGTAAATAGTAATCCTATAATAATTAACCTAAACTATCAAAATCTGAATTTATTTAACATTGTTTACACATCTGATCACCAGACTTTATATTTTTATCAGAGTTCAACTTTTACAGTACAGTATAGGTTTGGAGACACATTCAAAAATAAAACGCTAGTTATCCAACAACATTTCCGTTTTTTCGTTGGATGTGGAGCTTCTGACGAAGTGGTTCTACCGTGAACAGAGCCCTCAAAATATAAAAAGATTATCGGTTGATTTTGCGGAACTTCAAGGGTTTGCATTCATAAAATTTTGAATCAAATGATATTATTCGATCCAAACATAACCGAAAATGTACGCAGCCAAAGTCCCAATTGGAAAAGCACAAGGATACGATGTGAATACCACAATCTTAATGAACATGAATATTATAACTACCCGCGGTCCGGGATTTCATATTTTTATTATTAATCATAAATTATCCGGCTTCGCACGGGTATTTAACAATTTCCTTAATTATTAATTTAATACATAAAAAATAGTTACTTTGACATAACTGTAATAGTTATACGTATGGTATTGGGGACTTTTTTATAGATATTGATGTCCTCTATAAAATTACTTTACTCTATTTTCAATAATTTCCGCAGCGTACGCGATTTAACGTTTTTTTTTCGCACTTTGGTTTACATTATCGAAGTTTTCATAAGAATTCCAATTTTTTTTTTTCGCACTTTGGTTTACATTATCGAAGTTTTCATAAGAATTCCAATTTTTTTTTTAATCTTCTATAGCTTATGTTCATCAGTGATAGTTTAGGATTCTAATGGTGAAAGAATTTTTCAAAATCGGTCCAGTACTTTCAGAGCCTATTCAATGCAAACAAACAAACAATCAAATCTTTCCTCTTTATTATATTAGTTCAGATATCTGCTAAATAATGATCCCCGAATAGCTAATGATTACAGCCTATTCACTACGAGAAAACAAAATATTAGTTGTTTATAGCGATCATTCCGACTGTCAGTATGAATAGCGCTCGAATACAAATAGCTCCAAATGAGCTTTTTTGTGTTTCCGAATCCAAATCAAGAACATACCAATAAATAGGTTATCAAGAATGATTAAATTAATTTCCGCTTTAGCGGAATAAATAAGTTTACCGCATTAAAAATGGACCTACACCTGGAATAAGGAGTCCTCTTTTTATCTGCTTTACGGATAGACGGTAATAGATTCGCGCCATATTACTTGGACCCCAATTCATATCTGACGAAATGTGGGTGTCTATATACCTCTATGTACCTTTGTGGGAATATACAAGGGTGATGTCGATACGATATAGGAGGTTATTCCGTCTATTTCGTTTCATTCAAATTTATTTATTTCAGGTAAATCAACCCATAAATTCATTCAACATGCATCAGAATTAATAAATAATTCATTCATTCATACAAACGTCCTAATACTTAGCATTTATTGTATATAATCCGTTTTAATATACATAAGTACCTCGTCATCTAATATCTCACTTACAAGGGGTCGGTACCATATGTTTTCTGAAATATTAGTAGGAGGTATTTTAGTATAGGAAGTATTTTAGTTAAGCCAGGCCTGGCTCACTCCTTAATTTCGGAACAAAGCTACATGTACATCAGCGTATCCTTCCGAACGGGATTATTCTACGGTGCGTGCCGCGTCAGAAGAGATCAGAGCTATGCGATAGAAAGAGAGATCTTTCTGACGCTTTGTAGGCAAATATAAATATTAGGTACTCCGAGCTTTGCGAGCTGAAGTGCACTTTATTGATTCGTAGCTAGAGTCGCTTATTTATTGGAATGGCTTAGCGGATTGATCCTTCTGCTCTATTATGTGGTATAAAGTTAGTAATTCGATGAATTAGTAACTTAATTATAATTCGTAAACCAATGTGACTTCTTGTTAGCGGCTCTGCTGGTTTTGTAAGCTCCACATAACTATAGAACCGGGTAACCGGTGCCGGATACACGCCTGTCAGAACGTGTAAAAAGGACCAATTTTTTCTAAAGGCATCGACCAGCGGGGCTCGCTCTTAACCGATCAACTAAAGTCAAAACTTAGATGGGTGACCGCAAGTGGCATTTAATATTTAACGCTTACGTGCTTCGGAAGGCACGCTGATCCCGGTTGTAGTCTAAGTATGGCAGTCGTGTCTAGTCTAGCACCCTTAATTAAAAAATCTGTCGACAAGAACCTATAGGTGTGTTTCGGGAGGTGTCCTTGAGAGCCAGTTCCCATAATAGGTCATATAGGACTTTTGTTGTATGGAGTTATTTCGCATTACTGGCAGAAAGATTGCCAAGATTGTCAAATCGCATGCGCACCGACAAAAAGCTTATTTGCGTGGTAGTGTGTCAAACTTTCTTTGTACCAAGATGCTCATTTGACGATTATAAGGTCTTTCAAGTAATTTCACTTTCATTTCACATTACACAGTCAACACTTTCAAATAACTATATTTTGCAACAATAACTTTTTTGTAATAGAAAAAAATTGCAGCGTATTCTAAAGCCCTATTATAAGACCTTTTATTAGATTCGATTAAGGTCGTGAGTGTTTGTTACACAAATTTCACTCAAAATAGCTTGTAAATTAAATGATAATATTTCATTCATCGCTTATAAATTTGTATGGAAAAATAAAGACTAAATCAGCTGTGAGAACAAATCCTCAAAGACCTTCGACCTCGATTAAGGTAATACTTTAGCTTTACACGTTTCGTAGCTTCAATCTTTTGAGTGGATGGAAAGTTAGGGCTATGCCTCAGGGCTTAGCGGTAAAAGTATTCCAAGCAAGGTCAAACAGTAGGCGGACTCCAAACAAAAAAAAATTATCTGTACTCTTACAGATGATAGTTTCAAAAGCCGACTTTCAAATAAACCTATTATAGCTCCAGCTTTGAAAACAAAACGAATGAGCCAATACTTTGCTTGCTGTAATGTAAATTTTGTCTCTTCAAATGTGTTTTGTTATGTACTTCAAACCACAGAGGCTTTTGAAGATACGACTGTTGGATTTATGAGATTATAAACACAATTTTCTTATGAGATCTGTTCAGTTATGAAGTGATAAATTATTCATAAAGCTGTAAACGTTTAACACCAGAAAGATATTTACATACAATAAATATATTCTTTCTTGGAGAAGGTCATTTGGGTGATATAAGGCTGTGCAATGCATATAATATACAGTGACAGTCATGTTATATGAACCTATGTCAGATCTGCATGAAATTAAAGTCACTTTGAAATCCCTCAGTGATAGTTTCCCGTGGCGCACTACTCACAAATGTACATTGGTACTTTCCTTAAATTTAACTTTAGCATGTTGTTGAATTTGTATATTGTGCACTATGAATTAAATTTTACAGTCTATTCACTTGGTTGTGTAAAGTCTGTTGGAAAATGTAATAAATAAAATAATAACAATGAAATAAATAATTAATAGATTCAGGCGTTACTTTGCGACAATCCATATTTAATTATAACAAATATTTTAAAACTAATATATCTTAAAAAATATTAAAAATAGCTATCTAATGACAGCCTAATTAATTAGGCGGAATTGTCACTATATACATATTTTTTATACTTTTTAAGTGTTTTATTAAATAATTAATTTGATGTGTTTTAAAATACTTTTACATTATTTGGTATTATGAAATAAATTAAGTAGAATAACAGTTGGCGTTTTTTTTAGTTTGTATATCAGCCGAACGGGTGACTGTTGAGATATATCTAGTAATTATGTACATAATAAATCACCTTGCCCCATCTCGTCATATTAGTATCTCTCGTCCCATAAGAATCATTTGTGTTACTATAAAAGTTCAACAGGTTGTAAAGGTGACATAGGGAGAAACGCGATAATGAGAGGCATGCTGCTACTCACATAAAGACAAACATAAGAACCTGTATTTCTATGTTTTCGCTAACAACAGAGAATAACACACACCCACTCACATCCACGATAGTAGTGGCACCTTTCGTTGACGTCATCCAACAGAAAACTCTAATTTACAATGAAATTCTCGTGAGTTGCACACATATTTAAATATTATAAATTAAGCCGGCAAAAACACTCACGTTGGGGATCGAATACCAGTGCCCGTCGGGAGCTCGCAGACGCAGCTGCGCACTCACCCTGATGATGAGCATCTGATGATATGCTCGAAACCCGGGTCGAGGTATTCGATCCCCAACGTGAGTGTTTTTGTCGGTTTAATTTATAATATTTAAATATCTAATTTACAAATTATAAGAGCACAACATTTTTGTCCCAGGCGGGCATCGATACCGAGTCCTCCGATTTCAAGCCGGATGCCTACTCCACTCGGCCACCGGAACATACTCGTTCAAGCCGAAACTTTGTGCTCCAATCATACTACTTTAACCGTCATAGGAGACAGTGTGAAGAAACACATAAGAAAGAAAGATCGAAGCCGCGAACTATAAGAAAAAGTTGGAGAGATAATCGAAACCAGTAACTTAATTCGCTCTTTACAAGAGCTTATTACAGCAATTGAAAAGCCAATTGGCCGTGTAATTGAAATCGATTAGGACTCGAAATTTAAATTAACATTTTCATAAACGCTATTAGGAGTAAACGGGCGTACTCGCGGACGTGTCGCCATTAGTATGAATAATGTTCATTATTAAGGACGGAGGAAGGAAGATTGCCGTGCTATTTAAGGGACGGTGTATTCGATGATGGCTCCATCAACTTGGTATAAAACATCGGGTGGGAATTAAGGTCCTGACTCGAAAATAATGTGGTTTTTCTGTTCCACGTACTCGTACCTCATTATGTATGAAAATTAGGGTTTTTTTTACCTTATGGACTAACTAGGGTTCAGTAAAAGCAAGTACGTTTTTTACGATATAATAGGTATATATTGCTATGACCCGGTTAGTAACGAAACGAATCTAATATAGTGCCGATAATCATTGCCTCTCATTTGTAAACAAGACAGCAATAGTGTGTAAGTCTATTCTAGGTTAGCCTGAACAACATCTTCGCCCACATCATCACTTACCATCAGGTGAGATAGTGATCAAAGGCTAACCAACCGAGCATAAAAAAGTGAGAATTTTTTATTGGAGCCATTTTAGAGTTTCTTTATTAAAATGTATAACCTAGTTTGTTGTTTTGCTTATGTTACCTCCAGTTTCTGACCCAGGCTTTTAGAGCCCAGCTCAAATGTAAGAAAAGGATGAAAGATGTAAACATACTACAGTTTGGTAATATTGAAGGTAAATTTATTTCACTGGTACCTTTAAAACGGTTTTAATTTTAAAAAGCTTTCCACGCTATCAGGTAAAAACTACAAATGATAAAAAGCATTTTTAAATGCAGATTTCGAATGATAAACAACACCTTTCCGAACTTGTGCGGTGTAAAAGATATTAAGCACTATCTTGAAGGAACGTAGCATTAATGATCGCGTAGCACACACTGTTTGAGATTTATTCCATTCTTTAATGTTTGCGCTTGAAATTTGAGCAACAAAGGCAATGAGTATGTGTCATGTTAAAACCGCAATCACTTAGTGTGCGACTCGTTATATATAATGAAACTTCAGAACTAAACGAAAGATAATGTAAAAACTTTCGTAGCGTGCAAAGCTGTCATTTGTTTCATTTATAACGTGTAATTATTTTCGTAGGTTCTTGAATCCTTAATGACTATAGAAAATATAATCTAAACCTGCATAGTGAAAGCTACGCAATGAAATGAGTTATCACTCAATTTCAGCATATATACAAATCCTTTCGAAACGCATTGAATCACAGTGAAAACTAAATTTCTTCAAAATCATAATCACGATGCGATGAAATGGTTTTATTTTGCCGTTTTCTGTAGAACAATAAAAATAAAATATATATCAATATAAACGTCTGTTGATTTTTTATAATTTTTTTGATTAAACAAAAAATATTGCCCACCGGGTTACGTAGCTTCTATGACGTCACATCGCATTAAAGGCACTTTGACAGAATCACAAATAAATATATTTCTTATTATCAATTAATGATTTCGGCAGAGTAACGGCTGAATCTGTAACTACTCTTTAGCTGTATGTTTAAATATGTTTATAAGGCAAGTGCATCGTTTACCAGAAAATATTATAGTCCCATAAAGATAACAACATAATTTCGTTCATTATAACGATTTATATAGACATCAATGTCATAAAATTATCTTTCAAATCAAATGATATTCAAATTAGAACCATTAAGACTTTTGGTACTAACTCAACATCATCGACGTTACTGATATTAATATGGTTAAATAAGATAAGGATCTCGCATGACGAATAGTTAATGTTTAATAACGGACCATTCAATGAGGTTATTGCAGTTTATTAAACAGAATTCCAGTTTTAAGTATCTATTAAAATTCCGATTTCGAATTGATCAAAATCAAGATAAGGTTCAGGTTGTTATGCGTTTCGGCAACAGATAAACAAGATTAGAATTTTAGAAAGGCAAAAATATAACGACGATTCTGTTATCTGAATAGTGCCATTGATTAACTTATAATAGTTAAAATATGCTTATGGTCTGCTAAAATTCGTATATTAATTTATTTTATTGTAACCCCCGCTAGGTGCCGGGCTAGAATTGTATCCCAAATATCTTGAATACCATCCAAAAAATACCGGAAGGTTGCCAGCAAAACCTTCTTGCACTGAAATCCTCAGGGCCAGGCGTGGGAAAACTCCCCTAATGGTGGAGGCTTTTGTTCAATGAACAACCACTCGTTATGACTGTTGATGTGATTTAAAGCGTTTTCCAAAAAAACGTGGTTTCGTCGTATTTATAAAACCAAGTGTTCAACTTCGGTGAAATTATGCAAGCATATCCTTGAGCCTAATATCTATGTTTCTCGCTTGCCAGTCTTGAGTTTAAATATATATTTTTTCTTTAAATATTAAAATAAAAACTCATACACAACGCGATTATGCCGATTAATTTCGAAATATCTAACATAGCGAAACAAAAATAACAGACGTATTATGAAGAGTTTACCGTTTAACACCAAGTGGGCGTCGAGCTTATTCTGAAACCTAAAGACATAATTTTTGTTTACCGAAAAATTTTACCTACTTCAACACTCAAAAGTGTGAAATAACTTGTTGAAGTCGGTACTATGATAGTTCAAAAGTACCTATTATCACAATATTGTGCGCATGGTACAGATTTCGACAAGTTAATACACACTTTTGAGTGTTGAAGTCGATTCCATTTTTCGGTAAAATATTTTTTTTCACCCTTTTTAGTGTCCCTTGCTACTTAAGGGATCGATTGTCATTCATTGACAATGACTATATCATCAAGATAGAAATATATTGTTCAGTTATTTGAGTGTAACTCATAAACAGCTTGACCGAATATTAATGAAATTTAAATGGGACCACAAGACAAGTATCAGATTTCAAATGAAAAAAAAAAAGGAATTATTAAAATCGGTTAACCCAGTCAAAACTGTAACAAACATAAAAAAAACAAATGAATTGAGAACCTCCTCCTTTTTTTGAAGTTGGTTCAAAATAAAGACCGAAGTTATGCTTATTTTGATTGTCTATTTATTTACCGTGTTCAGTTCACCACAGCATATACAGTATCTATACTATAATATTATAAAAAGGAATTATAAAAAGGAAAGATTTGTAGTTTTGTATTTTTGTATGCAACGAATAAACTTAAAAACTACTCGACCGATTTGAATGAAATTTGGTATGGACATAGTTTGAGACCCAGGGAAGGACATAGGATACTTTTTATCCAACTGTGCAAAGAGAGGTTAATGATTTTGGGCGATAACCGAAATACGTGCGGGCAGAGCCACGCTCCGAAAGCTAGTTTGATATATTTGTATAATACATAGGGTCGCGTCTTCGTGGATGCCACTATCTATATATCTAATACTTTATTACATTTCCGCGTAACATCGAAATCGATGTCACTGCAATCATCAACAAGCACCATGACATGCCAAGTCAGCAACGGCATACCACCGGACACCGGCCGGAACTTAGGGAAGTGCTCTTTGAAAATTGTACCTACGTCCTCAGTCTGAGGGAGTAGGACGGAGAGACCTTGTTTCGAATGTGAGTGAGCGAAACAGAACTACGCAATATTTATATGAGCGAACTTTTTTAGTAAATTCAAATAAAAAACATTCAAATCGGGAATAATCTCACAAGCTCTTTATCACATGATTGCTACATAATAAATAGAAATAAAATGTATATTCATATGATTTTTTACATAGCAACAAAATTTAATTTAAGCGAAATTTTAGAGCTGTATTCATGATTTCTATCGAGATAAATACATGATGGTATCGTGTTTTTGGTTCAGGCATAATATTTGTCATATTCTCTAGAACTCTGGAATCCATACTGATATTATTAATGCGAAAGTAACTCTTTCTATCTGTCTCGCTGTCACGCCAAAACTACTAGACCAATTTGAAAGAAAATTGGTATGGAAATAATTTGAAACCCGGAGAAGGACATAGGATAGTTTGTATCCAACTGTGCAACGTGGTTAATGTTTTTGAGCGTTAACCGACATACGGGCCAGAAAGCTAGTAACATATTATTTATTTTATTCATACCTGTAAGGAGGTCTACTCACAAAACATGGTTAAAATGTGTGTCTTAGAGTCTCACTTCACCTTCAATTGAAATGCTCTCTCTTCATTCATACTTTCAAAAATGGATTAATTTTATTTTTTTAATACATTTAGCGCCCGTTTCAGAATGTCATGATGATAAAAATGACAGTTAACATGCAGCGCGTTTCAAGTTTTAACCGATGGATAGGCTAAATCGATGACTGTGAAACGCAAAGATAGTGTTTTGTTTAATAAATATGTTCTGGTTAGTATAACCGCAACTTACTCGAACATTCTGAAACAGGCCCTTAGGGTCCGTTTCAGAATGTCCTAATAAAGATTCGGGTTGCTATGCAACCATTATGCAACACATAAAATAACTGAATGATAAAAATGATAGTTGACATGCAGCGCTAACACACTGCTGACAACTGCAAACAACTGAAACAGGCCCTTAGACTTTAAAATTTGCATTATTTTGCATTCTTTAACTGCGCTTTCCTACTTCGTATTTAAACAACTATATTTTATTATTTCTTTAACTGTGACTCGTTTGAAGAGGACATGCTATTTCGGTTTTTGTTTTTTATATACAACATTAATGTTTAATTCAAAAAATTATTTCTGTTCGTGTCCATAACCATTAAGATGCATATAAAAGAACATTTTGTTTTAATAAGTAGGCAATAACTTAGCGACCGGTCGCCTCTCACACTATATCTACAGAAAGCTATGGTATAGTCTTAAATCGTCATAAAATCTAAAATCTTTGCTCAACTCGAATCAAATCGATCACAAAAAGAAGTGTTCTGTGGTGTATATATCGTTATTTTTAATTCCTGATAGAATTAGCTTTGTACCACCATCTCACCTGATGGTAAGTAACGATGCGGTCAAAGATGCTTCACGCTAACCAACATTTACTGGCGCTTATAATGACAGCTGCCAGAACACACCCTTAGGTGCTTAGCGCCAGATTTTTACTTGAAAGTGGTAGCTAGCCAGCCGTGCATGGCATTCGCAAAATGCCCTACTACCATGATATAACGACTATATCTTTAGACTACAAACGGTTCCGACAGCTTTAAGGCGAAGTGTATCATCAAAGGACTAATTTTGAAAATATTTTAAAAAAGATGTACTACGCCTTATAGATGTGAATAAAATATATGATATTCGATAGGATGTGACAAATAAATATTATGTCTAATATGAACACGATTCAAAATATTTCTCTTGTAAGAAAAAATATTACGCTATAGAAGCGAAAGGACGACGAAAATTTATAATTTAAACTCCAAAACGCGGTCCCGAAATAGTTCGATTAAGTGTTATTGGTTTATTTCACCCCCCAAATACCCCATAATTAAAGAAATAAGTTAATAGGCATCTGCCTAGTCTATCGGGAATATACTGGCGTAAAGATATATTTTTAATCTAAAATAGAATTCTAGCGTTCAAGTAACTAAGAGGGTCGTAGACGCCTATATTGAATAATGATGATTTTGACTTTGACTTTCGACTTCCTACCTTATACGCATCAGGTATGTTGACAGGTTCTCCACTCTCCGCGACGTACCCCACGATGCCGCTCCCCCAGGGTATTCTAATCTCCTCCAGTTGCTCCATCTGCTCCGGTGTGGACTTGGAACACACGTCGAACAGTTTTGATACCAAACATCTGCAGACAAGAACAAAAACTTTAGTTACAAACAAAGCCATTAAAATCAAAAAAATAGTTTCTTACCAACACGTATATTCTCTTCCTAGAACTTAGTCTAACATGCTTAAGAAGTAGACAGTGATAAAAAAATAAAAATTTCACTTATCATACTCGTAAAATATATGCCCGGTTTTAGATGACTAAAGCGGCCCTAGAGCATAAAAGCCTGCTCTTTAAGCACAAGTGCATAAAAATGAACATTTTATTTGAAATTGTTCAAGAAGGTTTAGTTTTTAATATATTTCTTGTACGAAATTTGCTTATAATTTATTAATTAGTATAACCCATTGATTTTATACGAAAATGATACAACTAAACAATGACACTCAGTTTAGAACATTGTACATATAATGGTTCAATTTAATTACAGATATATGTTTCTAAATATAAGTACAAACACTAAAAGCCGTCGGTCTCAGTTGTTGTCTTAGGATGGCAGTCGTTACAGCATGATGGTAGGGCATTTTGCGAATGCCTTCCTGACTAGCTACCACCCTCAAGTAGAAAATCTATCGCCAAGCACCTAACGGTGTGTTCCGGCTGCTGTCCTTGAGAGTAATTCTTATGGTAATGAATAGATTCAGGCGTTACTTTGCGGAAATCCATATTTAATAATAACAAATACTTTTAAAAGTATTTGTTATTAGTAATTCTTATGTTGAATTCATATCATTTTGCATCGTTTTAGGGAATTTTGTGAATGCCCAGTTGATACCACCCTTAAGTATAAAATCTGTCACCAAGCACTGTAGTTTGCATCATTATTTAATAGATTAACTTTGGTGGGTGACCGGTAGTGGCATTCACTGCGATCTTTCTTGCTTCGCAGGGCACGTTAAGCTGTAGGTCAACATATAAAAGGCGTTCTTTATGTGTCATGGAATTCGCAAAAATGCCTACATTTTTTTTTAAATAGTCACGTTTTATCTGTTTATAATATATTTGTAAATTGTGAAGAGATTTGGATGGTTATTCACAAATAAGCCTCGTCACCATATTAACAATGACATGCTGACAATTATGCAAAACTTTTCTCACTATGTTGATGAATGAAGCAATGTCTCTAATGTCTGGAAATCGCCAAAACTACAAAATTGGGGCCATTCATATGTAATGGCACTTCAAGAGTTTGGATAGGTATCGCACCGACTTTAACATATCTACACTAATATTATAAAGAGGAAAGATATGTATTTTTTATATAACGAATAAACTGAAAAACTACTAAACCGATTTGAAAAATCTTTCACCATTAGCATCCTACATTAACCCTGATGACCATAGGCTAAAGAATATTATCCAAAAAAGTTAAATACCCGAACGAAGCCGACGTGGCCTAGTACCTATATATTTTTAGTGTAAGTACAGGCAGTTATTTTTTGGAAGTGATTTTATTAGAAATTTATCGCGCATAGAAACAGTCTTATTTATTGCAAATGGAAAGCATTGTGGTTCAGCCAAACCCTTGAAATTTTCAAGATATTAATTCAGATTGGAAACGTAATAAATCTTTGTGAAATGGAGGGCTATTGTGTATTATATCTGTCTGTACAGATGCCGCCTCAAACAATTGGTTACCGAACACAATAGGCTAATTTAGGAATATATTCTTTGAATTTATTAAGTTCACGAGCCCGGTTTATAATATTCTGACGGGTCACTGAATTGTTATAGAGACGAAATAAAGTAGCTGAGTGTTAAGTAATGGACCATACATTTGTAAGGTTTTAAAGTAAGCATCAATAATTATCAATTTTAATATAGATAGAATATAATACTTGTATTGTCCAAGGATATCTACATACCTAAAAGAGTTATACTCGGTGTAATGGATTTTGGAATTAATTAATTTTGAAAATTTCTTTCAACATTAGAATCCTATCTTATCCCTGATGAACATGGACTATAGAATATTTTCAAATAAGTAATTTTTATTGTTAAATACCCGTGAAAAGCCGGGGTGGGCTGCTAATATATATAAACCTGTCTAGTAGATTGTCGCCTCCTCGACAGGAGATGCGGCGTAAATAAGAGACCGGACATGTTAAACGACATTCTCATTACTATCCACGCGAGAGCAGCGAACGAGACAGATGCACGACAGGCGTAATCGAATTCCCGGCGGGAGCAGCGGGAATTTTCCAATCCCAAGTAGGAAGAAGAATCCTTTTAATAAAAACCCTAGAGTCCAGTCATTGACGCGTGACCGTGCTTAGACTCAGAAATACAATGCGGGAGCAAATTTTCCGGACTTATTGTGAACGTTCTTTAGGGTACCTACTCTATTTTAATGCAGTGAAATTACAGTAAATAAATTAACGGTAAGGAATAGGCGTGGCGCTTACCTTCAGGTATGCGACTTGTTCATCTCCTAACAATGTCACCTGATAGTAAGTGATGACATGTTCGAGGATGTTTAACAGACTATTGGACTTTTCTCTCAAAGACAGTTGCTTGTGTAATACTCTTACACTGGAATTAGAATTCTCTTTCCATCTATTTTCGAGGGTGGAGCTTCTGATTGTTTTTTAAATGTGTTGTTAAAAATCTTAAAATAAAACCAAAATCACCCCAATGACATGGAACGTTATTCGGCTTCATTTTTCTGGTAACTTAGAACGCGTATCTTAGTATATTCTGATCAGAAAACTTCTAGAACATTATACCACTACACATTTGGAGAATAAAAAAACAGAGTTTTTCATTATTATATAAAAAATACTTATTATGCAAATTTTCGTTCTGATAACCCAACTTTTTTTGAATTCTGATATTATAACCCTAATACCACAAATATCACGATTGAATTTCGAAAAATATTTTTAAATACGTGATACTAATTTACAGAACGAAGCAAGAATCATAAAAATCGGTTTATAACTCGAGTTCTCAGTCGATAATAGATTAATCAAATAAAAAAGAAGCGTCTCCTATATTTTTGGATATCGTTTAAAAATATATTGCTCAAAGGCTGAATAATTTTAAATTGCTAAGTCAATGTCAAACAGAATTTGCAGAGCACTTTTTCGCTTCTTTCGAAGCGTAAAGTTCAATACAAAGCCTTTGTGTAAACTTAATTACCATGACAATGAAACCAAAAATAGCTCTAGATATAAGAACACGAAAATAATGACAATAGTAATAAATTAGTTTAAAGGGAAAGCCCCAAGCATGCACCCTTTCTAATCCCAACTAAATACCACATTTAGTGCACATGCCTCTGTAATATATCGGAGAGTTCAATAACCATTGAACAGTTAGATTGTTCCAAACCCATTTTGGTTTCTGGTTAATAGTTTTTTGGGAAAACGTAAAAATTTCATCAATACATTTACAAAACATATAATCTAGAATCTAGAAACACTGCCGAAGTACAGAGAATGTCAAACTTTCTCTCAATAACTATGATAATTAGTCTGTTTGTTTTATGAGCTTATTAAAAAAGCTTCTATGGTTTTAAACCAGAACTTATTCCTACCATCTCACTTACAAATAAATTATATGCGTAAATAAACAATACTACTCAACTACCATATAACAGTCACCCTCGTATGTGGGAAGGTGCCCTTAATCTCGATACCCCACATGTGATCCCTGAATGATGCCAACCAGTCACAAATATAGGTAGGACTCAGAGACCATCTGGATAGGTACCACCTCAGTGTCAGATATTCTGTGCAAACACTGCAGTGTTTAGGTTTGAAGGGCACCGTAGCAAGTGAAATTACCGGGAAATGAAGACTTCGATTGTCTCAGAGTGTCGAGCGCAGTACTGACACACACAATCGTGACGCTGTAACTGTAATGGACAGACGTGATGCTAATCAGACACCGGCTTGTCCATCTCGGCACCTATTCCTTATATTAAAAAAAAGATACGTGAAAGTACTTTTGAATAGCTTTTAAACCTTTGTAACCTAAAGAGGTTAACTCACACAAAAGGAATTCAATATTTTGCTAAGTTACTATTATATCGGAAACATGTATTAAAACTCAACGTTACATTTTAATACTGGGAACGTAAGGTAATTAAATATTTTGGGAGGTAATAGGTAGATTGCATGGTATTTTGCCCCGTGGGGTGCCGGATGTCCCGTCTGGTGCCGGGTCAGAATTGCACCTCCCCATATCAACCCATCAGTGTCCTAAGAGGCGACTTAGGGAAGAATACTGGAAGGTGGGCAGCAGCGCCTTCTAAAGAACTGCCAACTTACACTGCGATCCCCAAGACGCCTGCCAAGCGTGGGGATTATGGCAAATACCTCCTCAATAGGGGAGGCTGTGTTCAGCAGTGGACGATCCGGCTGTTACAGTAAGGGTATTTTGCAAATGCCCCACTGGCTAGCCATCAACTACGAGTATCAGTCGCTAACCACCTAACGATATGTTCCGGAAGCTATTCTTGTGAGCCAGTAATTCTAGATTAGCCTGATCAACTTCATCATCACTTACCATCAGGTGAGATAGTGGTCAAAGGCTAGTCTATAAGCTATAAAAAAAAAACATAATAGAAACCTAAAAACGAATGGAACACTTTGGAATTTCAATATTGGGAAGTCAACGTACTATGTAATGAATTATAAAATTAACACAGTATAATGAACTACAATACAAAAACAACGGACGCAATAACTCGCAGGGACTCACCTCATCACCGTATTCTGTAAGTGTCCTAAGAGGTCTTTTAATTCAATAAGACCAAGATGAGCGAGGTCTAAGTGAAATCTACACATATTAACTCAATTTCCGCTAAAGGATCACAACTACTGAATACGAATACCTAATATGTGCACTTTTCCTTTAGATACTAACTCAAATATTTGCGGAGAATATCTCACTATTTTATAAATAAATCTTTATTGAATTATCACATATATTTCAGTCCATATTTGCAGGCATTGTATGAGCGATATATTTTGGAATTACTGTTATTACTTTATATCACGAAGTCTACGGTCTAGACAGATTTCTTAGTTTATTAATTCGTAACAGACACGCGATATGATATCATGTGCAGCCAAAAGAGAAATAAAAAAATGATATGATCATCATCAGTCTTGGAAGTCGCGTCTTGTACTCCAGAATTACATAATGTAACACTAGAATACCAGCCGAAACGTGTTACGAAAAGCACGACTGCTAGTGTTTAGAAAAGAGTTGGTGCCGGCATTGATATACGTATTATGTTAGTGAACGTTGGTTTTAGCAGAAGATAGATCATAGTCGAACTAGCTTACCGGGCGCGGCTCCGCCCGCGCGTATGTCGGTTATCGCGCAAAAACATTAACCTCTTTTTGCGCAGTTGGATTAAAACTATCCTATGTTTTTTCCCGGGCCTCAAACTATTTCCACACCAAATTTCATTCAAATCGGTCCAGTAGTTTTGGCGTGAAAGCGTAACAGACAGACAAACAGAGTTACTTTCGCATTTATAATATTATATAGTACTGATAAGTGAGGAACTGCTTTATAAGAGAGCAAGGACTATGGAGTAAATGAGATTACGATAACATCAGTCGTTAAAGAACGCTATGGTTTGGGCATTTAAAACGGATGGAAGTATTTTTTTATGGTACGTGTTAATAATAAAAATTATTGTCTTTATTGAATGACATGTCTAGCACAAAATTTGTTGTAACACTTTTTGTTTTGGTAAAAACTGTAACAAAAGGCAGTATCTTCATTATTATAAGGTACATATGTTTAATTTATAATATGAATATGAATGTCTATTACTTTAGATCTTAAATTACATGAAAATATGTTCTAGAAAGACATACTTATTAGTAAATACATACCTATTATTTGTAACAGATCACACTGGGTAGAATAGAAAATAAATAAATTTAAAAAACTATTACCCCAGTATACAATAAAATATATATATGTATATATAGGTATGTGCCCATATGAAACAACCGATGTACTAAGCAAGTGAAATCACTTGCTAAATGCAGTGCTTTTCCTTCACGAATAAACACAGTAGTGTTTCCACACTACTGCTTCGGGGCAGAATATCTGTCACTGCTATGGTACCATCCAAGAAATAACTTTTAAAAAAGCTTGTAACCGCCATGCACATCGCGCTTTGTGATTGAACCTTGTCAACTACATAATTTGTTTTATTTTCTGTTACAAGCTCTTAGGAGCCTGATCTGCATCGGGAAAGAGGAGAGGCTTTAAAAAGACAGGCATGAAGAATTTAATGAGATTGACGGAATCAAGAGATATATACCAAGTCATGTGGAAATCTTTGAACTCTGCATGCATACCCAACCGGGTTGGAGCCACGTATATATAGGTATATAATATAATATATTATAGTAATTATTATTATATATTATAATTATATTATTATTATATATTATTATTATTATATTATTATATTATTATTAACACCTTCGACCACATCATCACTTACCATCACGTGAGATTGTGGTCAAAGGCTTACCTATCAGCAATAAAAAAAAAAAAAAAAAATAGTAGGTAATATATATATATATATATATACTAGGTATGCATGCAGAGTTCAAAGATTTCCACATGATACTATCTTGGCAATCTTATATATATATATATATATTACGTCGCACGTGGGTATATTTGTAAATACTAGGCATATATGATATTTGAAAAAATTGCATACCGCATTGTGGCGATTTATCGCATTTTAATCATAAGTCATGTTCAATCGATTGTATTAATCGGAAACTCATGGTCGGTCGATAAAGCCAACCTTAATATGCGGTTCTTTCCGGACATCGAATATTGACTTATGACACAACAATTCCAACTTATTTTATGAAGTAGCTATTCGGAGATTTATTTACGACTTGTTCGCATCCCATTATGGATCGACCGTGACCTTCGCGAGCTTTTAACCCCTCGTCTCCAAGGGGTGGGGGGGATCTCAGATCGGAAGGAAAGTTTCGAGTGTCATTCTTCATTTACGATTCGCCCGTTTTCGGGATTACCGTCAAGATTCGGTGTGAACAGCTGCCGATATTTTTTATTTGGTCCAGATTTTTACCGATTGTTTTTACAACTTTCGAAAAGTATTTACGTGATGGAACGTTCTTTGAATACGATTAATTAGTATAAATTAAAATGAGTCGGTGTTTTTCCTTTTCAGGGTGAATATTTAGATTTTTTTAACCAACTAAAAAAAAGGAGGAGGTTTTTATTCAACTGTATTTTTTTTTGGCTGTTTCCTCAGAACTTTAGGCTGGGTGAACGGATTTTGATGATTATTTTTTTATTTGAAAGTTGTTGATTTCCATATGGTCCAATTTAACTTTTATCAAATCGTTAAAGCTGTTTTTGAGTTACACTCCAATAACTGAAAAGTGTTTTCCTATCCTGATGATATAGTCATTGAGAGTGAATGACAATCGATCCCGAAAGTAGCAAGGGTCACTAAAAGGGGCGACAGATATGGTGAGAAAAAGAGCACAATATTATGATAATAGGTACTTTTGAACTATCATGGTATCGACTTGAACAAGTTATTTCACAATTTAGAGTGAAGAAGTCATGTATTAATAATTTGAGTCCATCAATATAACGATAAAGGGCTATCAGTTTTACACAAGATAGATATATAGATGGAAAACTCTTATTGATACACCACTATTAAAAGATTAAAAAAATAATAATAACAGAGTGTTATAATGGGCAGGCCGCCCATTCATCAATAAAAGTGATCTCTACCAGGCAAACAGGATGGAGTTGAACGAACAAAACAATTGGGGCGGGTGTAGTCCAAATATTAATAATGAAAAAAGTACTGTATATTCAAATGTCATAAAATATTTTAAAATAAAACTTATTTTAGTGTAATTTCTAAACAAATGTATAAAAATAAATTACTTATAGGTTTTTATAATAAATAAATGCAATAATTATAAATACATATCTGTATATACATACTAACATACATAAATAGTTAATGGTATATACCATGTATGTCTGCCAACTATACGGGCACGCCTCCCGTTTCTGCTTCGCTCGCGCTAGGTGCGTTAAGTGCCTAGGCGATCACGCGACAACAGCGTGCACTCGCACCCGGGACTCGCCGGACCCACCCAGTTGCGTTCTATGCGGTGCTCAAGGGCATACCGCGAATTACCGTGGTTGCCCTAAAGCACCACGAGTGAACCACAGGGTGGCAAGGCATAGGCCGACCCGTCCCTCTTATGACCGCTACCAACGGGTAAGCCCTAAACTCACGGTAGTACCTGCCTCACAGGTAATACCCGCGCCACTCCCAGCCCGTAACGCATGGTCTAAACCACCCAGTATGGTTAAGACCGTCGCTACTGCCCGCGCCCCGGCCCGCGCGCCCGCACCCGCGCCCGCACCCGCACCCGCCCGCGCCGCGGCCCCTGCCCGCGCACCGGCCCCGGCTCGCCCCGCGCTCCCGGCACCCGCTGCCAACACCGTTCGCGCCCCTCCCCGCGCCGCTTCCCGGCCACAAGCTCCCCCTATGCCATTGATGGCTGCCCCTCTTCAAGAGGCAATCAACCTAGTCAGCGATCTGGCTATGTCGGTTGACATCAATGAGGTACAAGAGCTATTCCACAAGATGCAATATGCTCAATCCCCAGCGGACGTGATCCAATACACATTGGAACACGCAAACTTACTAAGCGCCCTTAAGCGCTTCGTCCCCCAGGCCCCTCCCCAGTACAACCACTATGGGTAGTACAACCGAACGCACGAAACCGTACTCAGTTTCGTTAGCGTCATTTAACGCTGACGGCCTCTTCAAACAACGTGACCTCGTCCACGACTTCTGTTGTACCCACCTTATCGATATCTTATGCGTGCAGGAAACCTTTCTAAAACCGGGGAAGGCGAACCCTAGGTTTGCCAATTACAGAACGGTACGTAATGATAGAGTGAACTCCCGTGGGGGAGGCACTCTTATCTTTTACAAAAGGTTCCTGCACTGCATTCCCCTACCTACCCCGACTCTTGTTAATATGGAAGCATCTTGTTGCCTCCTAGCTATGACTGGTCATCAACCTATAGTCATAGCGTCCTGTTACCAAGCTTGCTCCAAGCCGATCGTCCGAGCTGACTTAGAAGCCTTGTTCTCATTAGGAAGCGCCGTCCTTCTGATTGGCGACTTCAACAGTAAGCACATCCTATGGAATTGTAACGTCAACAATCCCAAAGGTATTGCACTTGAAAACCTAATCGCAGAACTTAACTTTGACATAATTGCGCCCACTGAGCCCACTCACTACCCTTATATGGAAGACCATCGATCTGACTTGCTTGACATGGCACTACTCAGAGGCGTAACACTCCGGGTACGCTCCATAGAAGTGGTTCACGAGCTTCACTCTGACCACCGACCCATTATACTGCGACTACGTCCCGACCCAACGACTGACCTCCCCCGCCCCACTAAGACGATAGTGAACTGGAAGCAAGTAGGCGATGCCCTAAAGGCTATCAGTTCACCGGACCTTGACAAGATCCCTGACAAAAGATGACGTAACCCTTGCGATCGATTCGTTCACCAATCACCTCTCAACCGTAGTAGGTGCATCCGCAAAGGAGGTCATAGTGCCGGACGACCGGCGCCTTGTCATTCCAGCGGATGTGAGACGATTGGTGACGGAGAGTAAAGCAGTGACCCGACATTACGACTCTTACCCCAGTAAAGAGAACAAAACTAAGAAACGCCACTTTGAACGCATGGTTCAAAGTCGCATGTCTGAGTTGCGTGATCAACAATGGGGCGATAAACTTTCAAACCTCGTGCCAAGCCACCATGCTTACTGGGACTTGGCGCGAGGCTTGAAAGGAAGTAACCATAACGACATGCCTCCCTTATACAGACCAGTCCCACTAGTCCCAGCGTTCTTTGACGAAGACAAAGCTGAGTGCCTAGCTGATAGCCTAGAGGCTCAGTGTTCCCCTAACGTAGATCACGTTGACCAAGCTCACCTCGATTCGGTGGATGCTGAAGTCGAACGTAAAAGCTCTGTGGTCACCTCTGAACTCCCACCAATCACCTTAGCGACTTACGCTGAGGTGGAGAGACTGATCAAGGCCCTCCGACCGCGCAAATCCCCCGGTGCCGATGGCATCTCCAACAGGGTTCTTAAAACCCTCTCTCCTCCTCTCATCCATCTCTTAGTCAGCATCTTCAATGCTGCTATGAGCCACTGCTTATTCCCAGACACCTGGAAATGTGCAAATGTCATTGGCATTCACAAACCAGGCAAAAGCTCATCTGACCCCACCAGTTACCGCCCCATCAGCCTCCTCAGTGCCTTAGGCAAACTTTACGAGCGGTTACTTGCAAACCGTCTCTAGTCCCATGCTAAGGAACACCACCTTATCCCAGATGAGCAGTTTGGCTTCAGACCCGGACACTCATGCGTCCAACAGGTGCACCGCCTCACGGAGCACATCATTGAGGGCTTCAATAAGTACCCCAAACCCCAGACTACGCTAGCAGTCTTCCTCGACGTAGCGAAAGCTTTTGACAAAGTCTGGCACAACGGCTTGATCTACAAGCTATACCAATTTGGCGTGCCAGAACGTCTTGTGCTCATCCTACAAGACTTCCTTAAAGCCAGAAGCTTTCGCTATCGCGTGGAAGGCACCCTCTCCTCCCCCCACCCAGTCAGAGCCGGAGTCCCTCAGGGCTCCGTGCTATCACCTATTCTCTTTGCACTGTATACCAGTGACATCCCACGCTCTCAGCCCAAAGTATTCCTAGCCCAATATGCGGATGATACCGCCATTTACACCACTGGGTGGCATATCAACAGACAGTCCTATTTCGTCATGCAACGGGCCATCACCGAGATCGGTGACTGGTTCCGAAAATGGCGCATCGCGGTCAACCCAGCTAAAAGCACAGCTATGTGCTTTACTGAGAAGACACGCTCCCCTTACCCGAAACCGCTTATTTTGTTCGACGAACCCATTCCCTGGGTTCCTAGAACAAAATACCTCGGAGTCACCCTTGATCGTCATCTCACCTTTAACGATCACATAACAACCGTCCGTAACAGAGCGGCCTTCATAATGGGTCGCCTTGGTCCCCTACTTCGCAAAGAGAGTAAAATGTCTCTTAGTAATAAGAAGACACTTTACACTGCCTGCATCCGCCCCATCATGACTTACGCATCAGTAGTGTTTAGTCATGCTAGTGAGGCCCACCTTCATAAACTTCAAGTCATCCAAAACCGTTTTCTTCGTAATGCAACCGGCGCCCCGTGGTATATCCGGAACACCGAGCTGCATTGCGACTTAAACCTTCCCTCGTTAGCGCAGTTCAATAAGGACTGCGCCCGCCGATACTTTGATCGAGCGCCCCACCACCCGAACCCATTGGTTGTCCAGGCATCGAACTACTCGACTGCCTCTTCTATCCCATTTTTCAAACCCCCCCGTCGCCGACCACGGCAGGTATTAGACGACCCGGATGACCCCATCGCAGCCATTACATTGGCAGCTTTAGCGTTATCCGCAAGTCGTCGAGGTAAAATCCCCAGGTGTGAGGTAATCAGAGGTCACACAATCAAACACCGAGCTCGCCGGCGAGCTCGAGGCAAAAACAAGGTCACGATAAATTGCTCTCCAAATAGTCAAAGAGTATTATTCAGTAGGGCCCAATTGTGCAACACTGCAGTTGCACAGAGGCATTTTGCTCCGATCCCCCCCATGTCTCTCGACAGCGAGACAAGCCGAGGTCCGAACCACAGTGGTGCCCTTGAGCTCGCTGTCAACCCCTCCTATAATAGCGGTACGTTTTCGGCGTCCGCAGGAGACGGAGGTAGAAAGCGCTTTTCGCCTTCTACGCCCGTCTCGGGAGAAGTGCCTTCGGCACTTCTCCCGAGACGGGCTATTGTAGGGCCAGGCCCTCGCCCAAAACCCGGTGGAGCTGGACGACCGCACAGGCGGTAGCCAGCATCTATGTCCTCCCTAAACAAACAACAACCATGTATGTTATGTATGTATATACATAAATTATATAAAAATATATACAAATATTATCTCAGCCTTAATTGGACCAATAAAACTTTTAAACTTGATCCTTGAACATTTTGAGAGTCGGTGCTTGTCTGATTGATACAGAGAAATAAAAAAAAAATGGACTGGAATCTAAAAATAGACTCTAGAAATTGACGTTTGACTAACCTTATGTACACTACAGGGCCTGATTAGAGATGTTCAACGGACGCATATCCATAATAATTTGAACTATCTGTAGGCCTGCAATGCCTCTGGGTTGCCTAAATGTAGTAATTCAGTGTAGTATTTGTAATGCGGTATGTCATTTTTAAAGTTTTTTTAACAAAGTCACATGGCCTGTAATATTGTTTGTACTTTTTAGTAACAACATAAGTTAAACTATAGGTGTCGCTTCATACTGTGGTTAAAGAGCTGGAGGAAAAATTAGAGTTATGAATCATTGTCACGTGAGCTGAGTCGGTCAGAGCTTACGCCGGCTACAGGGGTGGATGAAGCGTGTTCGAATCCCGCACATGACTATAATTTTTCCTCTCGATAATTGATAATTTTATTGTTACACACGTAAATGATTTTTTTAAATATTTCGTGGTGGTCGTTAACCCAAATATTAAAATTGAAATAAAAATTCAATAACATATTTTTCAGAGGGGAGTTCAGGGCGAGAGGGGAGTGGGGCAATACTTGAGCAGGCACCTTAGCATGTGAGAGCTCCATTGAACTGTGTACTAAAATGTATACCTACATTTTATATGAAATTCCGGTGTATAACACCAACCACTCTATTTAACCAACAAGCGAGACGAAATATAAAAATAATGCTATGATAAAAAAACAAACATTTAATTCTTTTACGGCTGCAACGCGGAATCCCAAAGAGCAAGGCCTGAATTGGACATGTCTACATATATCTTCTATATTAAAAGTTTTTTTTAACTGGCGGTATGCCTTTATTAAACAAAATACTACGAACTATATACAACACTACAGCTACAACAATAAAAGCATCTAGGCAACCTATAAGTCATAGCAGACTCATAGGCATAAAATAGTTAAACCAGTCATGGAAATGAAGACAATCTATTGCTTTGTACATCGCTCATGTCGTTTTTAATAAGCTCTAAGGATAAAATGTCTTGTACTCTTCACGTTATATGACTTGGCGTGGAGCCAAAAGCTGAATAAAAGCTGAATAAATGCCATATGTATAATAATGTGAAGTGACGTAAGATCGACCTCTTCCATAAATTGCAGATATAGAAAGCAATAGAAGCGTAAATATAAACTATTTTTTTTCCCTCGTGATTTGACATCAATTGGAAAGCCTCTTACGAGCTTTTCTAGTAGATCATTAGTTCAATGCAAAAGCTGTGCCTAATGTTTTTTTCACAATATACTTCACCACCTCTGCTTTTTAGGGCACCGTACCCAAAAGGTAAAAATGGGACCCTATTACTGAGACTTCGCTGTCCGTCCGTCTGTCACCAGGCTGTATCTCAAGAACGGTGATAGCTAGACAGTTGAAATTTCCACAGATAATGTATTTCTGTTGCCGCTATAACAACAAATACAAGTGCGAGTCGGACTCGCGCACGTTCAAACAAAAAAAGGTTAAAATATGAAGTCTAATGTTGTATAGCTAATGGTACGGAACCCTTCGTGCGCGAGTCCGACTCGCACTTGGCCGATTTTTTAAAAACAATATGCAAATACGAGTTATACGAGTGGACTTACAACAGCGCAAACGTGTGTTTTATATTGTTGCAAAAGTATATAGTTGATGATTATCTTTACATTAAACAGGCTGCAAGTATGTTTGACGTTAACTGTCATTAAAATATTTATATACTGTAACAGCCGGATCGTCCACTGTTGAGCACAGCCTCCCCTATTAAAGGGGTAATTGCCATAATCCCCACGCTTGGCAGGCGTCTTGAGGATCGCAGTGTATGTTGGCAGTTCTTTAGAAAGCGCTGCTGCCCACCTTCCAGTATTCCCTTAGTCGCCTCTTACGACACCCATGCGATGATATGGGGAGGTGCAATTCTAACCCGGCACCCCACGCAGCCTTAAATATTTATGTACCTAGCTTTAATTTTCGTACGCGTAGACAATAATGAAAATTGATGATGAAAAGTATGTGTTAATCCACGACCTAAACTCTATATATATTGCTAGTTCATTTAAATCGAAGGAATAACAAACATACGCACAAATATTCGCATTTATAACATTAGTGTGATATTTAGTCATTAACAACATAGCATTTTTAATGATGTCCCCCGGGACGTCTATGGTCGACACTGAGGCAAAGGAAGTAAATGCATAACAAGGAACATCTGTTCTGAAGAAACAAAAACGGTCCGATGGATTCGACTGTATACATTTCTTGTTGGGATGATAAGTATACCTAAATAACTAAACGAGTGCAAGTAGTCAATCGAGATAATTTCTATAATTATAATTAAGAACACTAAACAATATATAGTTAAAGTTATATTTAAAAAAAAAAAATATTTACACACTAATTTATTGAATGTTAGAAGGGTTGAAATCAGAAATTTCTTAAACTAGAAAACAAAACATTTACAATTATATTCTTATGCGTTTCTGTATGCAGTAAACAAAAACTAATTATTTTTTTTGTAATATTGTCGTTTTGTTATTAGATAATACCACCGTACCGACCTCTAATGGTAAGAATAAGGGCAGGTGGATGATTATAAAGTTCAAGAGACGATGAAGCATTTTGAAACACAAAATTGTATGTGATATAGTAAATTAACAAAACATTATATTTCATAGGCACGTTAATATTTGATACCCCAGCGAAAATTAATTAAATTTTCCTAACAACGCCTAAAAATATTACCCTGCTGTACAAATAGCTTAAATTTAGTATTTAGATTATAATATTACTTCGCTACATTTACTTCATGAATACAATTTTAAAGATATAAACTTGATTACGAACTTCTTCGTTTAATTTCAAAAGATCTGCTTAGTTAATTTGGGCCTTCACTTAAAACGGTAGTTATTGACCACGTGAAACAGAAATAAAAAAATAATCTTACTATTTTTTTTATACAGGGTTATTAGTAGATGGCCAACAACCTCTTAGGGTTGACTTCTGTTAGTCCTAACAAACATTTTGAGATGTTAAATGTTTGATTGATTTTGACGGAATAAGCACAAGGACTACCTGATGTTAAAAGTCTATTGTGCCTGTAATGTATTATGTTAAATTTTTTATTACTTTGCTTTATGTAAAAGACAATGACTACTCCGATAAAAGAGCGCCCGCCGCAGTGGCAACACTGGACCGCGCCGCGCTGCCTTTGAATAGATTTTCATCGAGCAATGTAGTAAAATATATGAAATAATACATTACAGGCACAAGAGACTTTTAACATCATGTCAAAAAAACATATAATACACAAAAAAAAATATTTAAAAAAATCATCTCAAAATGTTTGTTGGGACTAGCAGAAGTCAACCCTAATACGTTGTCAGCCATTTACCTATAACCCTGTATAAATATGTGAAAAGTTTATTCAACAGTAATAGCAAACGTTCTATTCTATGTGTGGCTGATCCTTTTCGGAATATTTGTGATTCTCGTGTATTTCCCGGCTATAGACATAAAACCCATGGTGGGTCCTGCGAAACGACATCGTGGAAATGTTCCCAGGCAGTTACATTGTGCCTATCGGACGAATCCCTTACCCTGTCAAACGATGTAACTCAATTCGAAACTGACACTCCTACTTTCTCTCCACTATCTATAAAACTTCCATCCATATGTATTTCAAAACCCAGCTTAAGTAATTTCGTTTTATTTTCAAAACTGCAGCGTTTATCTTGTATAAACTAGCAGATTTTGCCTATATTTTGTCTAAAAGGAAGAACGGGGCCTTATATATCTGTTCGTCACGGGTTTTTATAGTCTAAACAAAACGTAAGGGCCAAACTTAATTTATTTCATGTAAGCAAATAAGTTTAATTCAAGAGCAAATACGTAATTAATACGAAACAAGTCAAGATTTTAATTTCATTAAGAATTCAGTGAGAAAATTCCAGACATAGGCGATATAAGCCGTACATAGATACCATATCTAGGTATATAAAAAACGTACAATATAATGTAAAACCGATATTATAGTATATGCCCACGCTTAATGTATTATATTATATCTACTCGAGTTAAGTCTTATTCTGTCAATTTCGACGGACTACTTCATTACTTCTTTAGTAAATATGGCCTCTTTGCTACAACGAACTACCTACATGCATACATATTATCGCGCCTTTACATACCATTTTAGGTATGTAAAAGTACCTTTTGGTAAGCAGGGGGCGAGCCTATTCCCATCTACTGGGCACTGTACCCCATGATTTCAAACCCAGTCGACCAACGACAAACGGTCTGCCTGTTGACAGTTAAAGTCAACACATTTTTGTCGGTACAATGTTCATATTAGTCAGCGCATAATGGTCTACCAAGACATATCAAATCACACCAAATTCAAGTACCTTTTATTAATTAAAGTGACATGTTACCGAAGACATGTCCTGATAGCTTGTAACATCTCATGCTCTCATTCTTAGTAAGAATTTCTTACCTGCATGCATAGTAACCGCAATGGTTATTAATTGTATTGGTGAGAGACCAAAGTTTTTGTACACAAAATACAAAGGCAGTATCCACGTAAGGCAATTTCTGAGAGAATTGTGTTGAGGTGACATCCACCCGGGAACGATACAACGTGCATAAATGGAAAACTAGTTCAGACGCAATCCTGACAACGTCGCATTTTATTAAAAGCCTCGACGACATCAGTCATTCGATACGACGTGTACCCAAGATTTTACTATCCATTCGCACAAATTCCATCGAGGGAACTTTTCGAGATATCACTACACTGTGTCGGATCCTCGGCCTCAAGGGATGGTTACAGGGAATCGAACTGTGTATCCACTTTGTTCACTGAGTGTAACTCTGACGAAATGCTCCGGGACACGTTACATCGGTGTTGGGGATTGTTTGAATACAACAATTTAAACAATCCAAGTTCAAAGTTTAGTACATATATTTATTTGATATTTGGTTTCTACATCTTAATTTAATGGACCAGACAAACAAGCACAAAGTAGAGTACAATACACTTAAAAAAATGACTACAATTCGAAAAGTACATTATTAAACGAAAGAACCAATTATATTTAGTTAAAAGTCAAGAAACGCCGATGCAGGTTTAGGCTGGATCACATTTTTATTCATATTAAAGAAATGGCTGTAAAGTTAGTAATATTTTCGAAAAAAAAAAACAGAATAACTATCATAGAACGAAATACTATAATTAAGTATCATATTGAATTCGCAAAGTCGAATCTGTCAATATTAAAACTAGATGTTGATTATAATTTAGTAAGTAATACAACTGGATTATGACAGCATTTTATTTTATTTTTTATTAGTTTATCTATCAGTGAGTATATGAGCATAATGTTATCAGTTTAATACGAATGTCCTCTCAAAGACATCTCCAAAATACACCGTTAGGTGCTTGACAACATATTTTCTACTTGATGACATCTGACAAAGCAGTGAATACAAAAAACAAAAGGCATACCAGCTAGCCAGGTCTGCCTCCACAAAATGCTCCACATCTCAAAGTATATTATAATCAAAATATAATACGTATAATTTTAATTCAAAGTTCATTTAAAATTAAAAGACATTATTAAGTAAGCTCACGTACAAAACACAATTCATGCTAATATTATGAATGCGAAAGTAACTAGTATGTCTGTCTGTCTCGCTTTCACGCCAAAACTACTGAACTGATTTGGATGAAATTTGGTATGGAAATAGTTTGAGACCCGGGGCAGGACATAGGATAGTTTTTATCGAACTGCGAAAAAAGAGGTTAAACATTAACCGACATAGGAGCGGGCGAAGCCGCGGCCGGAAAGCTAGTATTTTATAAAAGTTATTATTATAGACTCACGAATACACATGTGAAAAGAAATGGAAATGGAAATGAAGTGAAATGGAGCAAGGATTTAGGTTGACCTTACGAAATACCAAACCGATAACAACCAAAATTCTCATTCATTAAAACGGGAACGAGGTAGGCCAGATTCGAATTTGAACTTGCGTTAAATGAGAACGGGCAATTATATAATAAATCGGACACCCACGCAGTAAGCCAGACATGCCAATGATCAGTCGGTCCTGATTAATAGCAGCGGGACGAAAATTGGACCTCTACCTAATGAATAATGTTTCTCGAAATAGCTTGTTTAATTTCTAGAAGAATATCATTTTGGTATTCATTTACGATTCTTCAGTCTGTCTATCACGAGGAGTCCCCTGATTGGAGAGAAAAATGTATTCTATGCCATTTGAATAAAGAGAAATTACGACTAGGTGACTTCTGATGATGGACAGGCTGTAACACGAAAGGAGACGCGTCTTTAAACTACACTATATAATAAGTTAGTAACATTACGGAGGCAACAACAAAATTTTAAGATCCACCAGAAAAAAAACGCATAATTTCGTCAACAGTAAACATTGCCATTTGACATTGCCCATTTTAAAACTACAGTTTTAAAATGGGCAACGGTTACCTATTTTAGTAGAAATTGCGACACACTTGTTTTATTATCATTACATATTTTCTGTCAGTCAGTTTTAACTTTTACTGTTTTTTACTTTTTAGCTTAGCGAGCTACCGTTTTATTTTTGAATACGAGTACTTGAACAACATTCGTCGTTAGTTTGACAGTTTCCTAGATTAAGTATTTAATTTATATATATCAAATTTTGCATTTAATCGAGTACATCAATGCTCATTCCATTACTACCATTACTATTCCTGTCAAATACAACAATTTAACAGAATTTCAGATTAAATACATATCCTAAAAAATCGGCCAAGTGCGAGTCGGACTCGCGCACGAAGGGTTCCGTACCATTAGGTATCCACATAGACTTCATATTTTAACCTTTTTTTGATTTAACGTGCGCGAGTCCGACTCGCACTTGGCAAAATTTTTGTATTTTTTGTTATAGCGGCAACAGAAATACATCATCTTTGAAAATTTCAACTGTCTAACTATCACCGTTCTTGAGATACAGCCTGGTGACAGACGTACGGACGGACAAAGTATCAGTAATAGGGTCCCGTTTTTACCCTTTGGGTACGGAACCCTAAAAAGCTATTTTCTCAAATATTATTGTGCAAAAACATGTCATACGTACAAAGCATGCTTTGAGAAGAAAGTGCTCATATATTATATACTACCTATAATATAGAGAATTCCTTTAAGCCACAGCCACTTACTCGAGTTATTTTCCAAAATTAGTGTGTCTTCGAGTGTTACCTTGTGATAATAATGTATTACTAACCGTGAAGTGTATGTGAATGTGCTCGAGTGTTGCTAAATGGTAGGTACAATAGAAATTCCGTTACATTTCGTTTTTTCGTTCAATCTCCATTTGAAGTTTTAGTAGTGTATGCACCACCAACACGATTTGGTCAAATGTGTGACTTTTCTACAAGCCTTCTACAAAAGTAGTAATCGATACTGATTAAGTATACACTTGTTTCCATGCTTTGACGAATGGCAGATATTTAAACCAAACGATTCACATTGGAAAGAAATCTAAAATGAAAACATTTTTAAATATCCAGCATGGAACTCACCAGTAATTTTTAAGTGGTTCATAGCGTAGTTCCTTAATTCAGAAGCAATTTATAGTCCAACGGTCATAGTATTTCGTCGTGCGGATTTTGTTTAAAGCAGTCAAAGATGTTGTCAGTTCAGTTTTCTTTGAACTCTGTATGCGCCTGAAATGTAATTAGTCTAATTCGCGATTTGTCTCAACTTCATCCTTAAGTAGGCTTTGGCATACACAGTTCCTGTATTCGGATTTATTTGATTTAATATAAATTTAAGTTTCTACTGCAAATTCAAGAGTTTTGTGCATAGCTCTGAATATATAAAGATATTGTGTATTGTGGATAGACCGCAGAAAATGTCTACATAAATTGCCTAACGATAATAATTTATTAATACACGAAAAATATTGCGTCCTAAACAAGTATAAATCGTCCCGAAGGTAAACAATACAGATAGGTAATTATACTAAAGGGCTCTAAACAAACTGGATGTTTTCTAGAATGTTCTCATAATACTATGTTTACAAATTAAACAAGGTGAACAATATTTATAATTACTTTGTTAAATAAACAGTTTGTTTTTATCTATTTACCTTCATGACTCAAACTCTGCTCAAAATAGAAAACTGAGTACTGACTCGAATCTTACAATGGGGAAGCACACTGTCAGATTAACTCCACCCAGATGACGCTACGTGTTTGTTACCAATATGAGGTCAAATTGTACGGAAATATTTATTTATATTTTTTATAACTAACTAGCTTTCCGGCCAGGGCTCTGCCTGCGCGTATCGGTTATCAAAACCATTAATCGCAAAACCATAAATATCTATATGCGCAGTTTGATAACAAGTATCCTATATCCTTCCCCCGGATCTCAAACTATTTCCATCCCAAATTTCATGCAAATCGGTCCAGTAGTTTTAAGTTAATTCGTTGCACACAAAAATACAAATCTTTCCTCTTTATAATATTAGTGTAGATGTAGGCAGATAGGTTAGCCTTTGACCACTATCTCATCTGATGGTAAGTGATGATGTGGTGGATAAAGCTGTGAAAAACTTTAACAGCCACTGTTTTAGAATATTAGCATTCATAAAAAAACTGTTTTTTATTGGGGAAAACTTTGTTATAGGTACTACAGTGTTTTATTCTTCAAACAAGAAAATGTATAGCCTATTTAAAGTAAATTAAATAATTTTCATGAATAGATTCAGGCGTTACTTAGCGGAAGTCCATTTTTTTTATTTTTTTTTTATGCCTGTTAGGTAGGTTAGCCTTTGACCATTATCTCACCTGATGGTAAGTGATGATGTGGTCGAGGATGTTGTTCAGACTAACCTAGAGTTACTGGCTCTCAAGGACAGCTGCCGGAACACACCGTTAGGTGCTTGGCGACAGATTTTCAACTTGAGGGTGGTAGCTAGCCAGACGGGCATTTGCAAAGTGCCCTACCACCATGCTGTAACGACTGCTATCCTAAGACAACAACCGGGATCGACGGCTTAACGTGCCCTCCGAAGCACGGAAGCGCTCAGTAGTAATGCCCAATCAGCGGTCACCCATCCAAGTCATGACCGCGGCAGACGTTGCTTAACTTTGCTGATCGACCCAGAATGGCTAAGCAAACTTCGCTACGAGCGCTTCAAAATATAATCAATAATAATAAGATATAGGAAACATATTCAATAATAACAAATAATTAAGAAAACATTTAATTAATATTTAAGAGAAACACTTAAAAGATATAAAAATATATCTAATGACAATTCCGCCTAATTTTCCTGTTAAGCCAACGCGGCGTCATAAACGCCACGTAGCCAAACCGGAAGAATTTTCGAAGCGTTTCTACACTTAGCATCCTCAGGAGGACCTGACACCTCGAGCGCATAATGTTTTCTTTAAATATTTTTCAAACATTTGTTTGTTTTCAAATTTTATATTCTATAACAAAATATAATAATACCAATATTCCCATACTTTTGTTACATTTGAAATCTTTCATACTTTGTAGAAAATTCAAATACATTTCCAATATAAAGTTAAGTTTTATAGTTATACGCAATGCAGTAGGTAGAGTATAAATGTTAAATTGTAGCTTTGTTTTAAACTCGCCGACTTAAAACAGCACACATTCACATATATTATGCAAGCGGTGAAAACAGCAAAACTAGCTAGTAAGTAAGAAGCTTACAAAGATAAGCTTCTTTCTCGTTCGTTTTACAACTACAGAAAATCCAATTTATAAAACCATGTTGCATTTGTTTTTATTTAAAATTAACTTTATTGATGTGGATTTCGATGTTAGGCATGAATGTTAACAAATCATAAGAGTAGAGTACACATAGTGTTTTCCATACAATCGCAGTTTTATCATATTTTAAATATCAATGGTTCCAACTCGGTGAAAGTTTTTTTTTATTGCTGATATGTAATCCTTTGACCACAATCTCACCCGATAGTAAGTGATGATGTGGTCGAAGGTGTTAACCTAGAATTACTGGCTCTCAAGGACAGCTGCCGGAAAACACCGTTAGGTGCTTGTCGACAGTTTTTCCACTTGAGGGTGGTCGCTAGACAGGCGGGCATTCGCAAAAACGCCCTTTCACCGTGCCGTGAAACTCAAGCCAGCGGCGGGATTCGAACCATGGACCTGCTGCGCGGCAGTCCATAGCCAAAGCCACTGAGCTATCACTGCTTCGAATGTTGTATGCATATTGCTGAGCCTAATATCTTTGCTTCTGGTTTGCCAGTTTTTCGATTTATTGTATCCCGAAAAGTCAAAATAACAATTCCTATACAAAACGATTCGAATTATTTTTTAAAATACTTAATTTTACGGTACTTCTGATACTTGATAGGTTAGCCTTTGACAACTATCTCACCTGATGGTAAGTGATGATGCGGTCGAAGATGTTGTTCAGGCTAACCTAGAATTACTGGCTCTCAAGTACAGCTGTCGGATCACTGTTAGGTGCTTGGCGACATATTTTCTACTTGAGGCTGGTAGCTAGCCAGGGGGGCATTCGCAAAATGCAACTATGTTAGTAAGGACAGCGCTACTCTTAATAGTGATCCAATGTTTATTAATTAAAAACAATGATAGATTGGGTGCAAGGACGGATTACATAAACAGCTGCGATTCAGTACATGTTCAGGAATCGACTCAATTTCAAACGAAAGTTATAATCAGACAACACTAACCATACGTCTTTTGTCAGAGAGTCACTCGTTAGAATATTTTATTTCTGCTCTTTTACGTATTTTAATTTGTACAGGCCTCGTGTGGCGTTAAACTATTTGTATGTTGAAATAGTAAACACAGCAAGTGGCTCAGTGTAAAGTTTTAATTAGAGATTGCGGTTTCCATCAGCCTTACAACCGTCTGTGGCAGGCACAAATTAAACTTAGTATCAACGCACACGCAACAATGTAAATATATTACAATATACAAGACGAGATAAAGAATATTTGCAATGTGCACGTTATTCACATAACACTATCACATCTAGCTAGGAGGTGAGTTCTTGCATTTGTATTAATGATTAGTAAACTAGCTATTGTAAAGTTTTGAATATCGGATCTGCATTGGGCACTGGAGTGGGACTGCATAAATCTTAGTATTTAGTTTAGACTAGGAGTATCTATGTCTTTTCCCGATATTTTGTATAGATATAACTAAGTCTCTGTACGCAATTGTTATATATTTTTTTATTTTATTGAAATCTGATGAGGTCGACTATCCTTTCACCTCTATCACACCAGAAGGTAAGTAAAGATGTTGTTCAGAGTAACCTAGAATTACTGGTTCTCAAGGACCGCTGCAAAACACGCCGTTAGGTGCTTGGCGACAGGTTTTCAACTTGAAAGTGGTAGCTATTCAGGCGCCCATTCGCAAAATGTCCTACTACCATGCTACAACGACTGCCATCATAAGACAACAACCGGGATCAATGGCTTAACGTGCCCTCCGAAGCACGGAAGCGTTCTGTTGTAATAATGTTAGCGGTCACCCATCCAAGTTATTCCGCTGCGGATGTTGCAAAACTTAGCTGATCAGGTAAGAACAGTTAAGCAAACTTCGACTTAACTTTTATTTATAATGGAAATAAATACTTTCGTTATCTTCAAAGGTAAAATATTTAGGTGTCTCAAAGAAAATTTCATTAAATCAATCATACTGAATTATCTTGGAATATATTTAAGAATATATCTTCAGATTGCCAATCACTTAAAAAATTTGGCATAAAGCGAAGATGGAAAGCAATAAACAGATTCAGGTAAAAGCTTAACTTACATTTTCCAAATATGCAAGTCCAAAATTTTATTTGGGGTGTTTCTCTGAAAGTTATGTCTATCAGGTTTTGAATTTTCAAAGTGCTTCGGAAATAAAGAAATACTTAAACACACTATAAATAATAACGAAGACTAGTTAAGCGGATTAATTAGGGGCCGCCAATTAGGAGCGAACAGACAAAATAATACTTTGCAGCGGAAAAAAAGGTCCAAAGAACAATAATCACATATTAATCTCTATACATTTCAAAAGTCCTTGACAAGGTCTAGCACAACAGTCTAGCTAATAATCTTCTCTCGTAAGGCTTACCCGCTGTGCTTGTATTCTTGGATTTCTGACTTATTGAGGAAAATATCGATACGAGTTGTCCTTGATGAAATTTCGTTTGATCAATTGGGAGTAATGCCAAGACACCTACACCTACCTGAACGGTAAGTTTTTTAGCTACTCTTTTTTTACCACTGAACGCAAACCAGAGATGGCAACGTGGGTTCGAATCCCGCACATTTCTTTAATATTTACTCTCGTAAATTTGTAATTTTGTATTTGAGATGTCAAGTTTGAAACCCTTGTGTAAGGGTGTTCGTGTGTCTTTATCGTGGCATCGTAGCTGCAAAACGGTTGAACAAATTCGATGCTATAGAAAACGCAAAATCAGGCATAAATGTAATAAATCCCAGCTATACTTTATGATAATCTGATCAGTCCCCTCTAAAATATTCAGATTATTACGAACTAGCTTTCTGGCCGCGGCGCAGCACGCGCGTATGTCGGTTATCGGGAAAAAACATTAACCTCTTTTTGCGCAGTTGTATAAAACTATCCTTTGTCCTTCCCTATACTAAACTATCCTTTGTCGTCTCAAACTATTTCCATACCAAATTTCATCCAATTCAGTCCAGTTGTTTTGGCATCAAAGCGAGACAGACAGACAGAGTTACTTTCGCATTTATAATATTAGTATGGATTAAACTATAGATGATTCAGATTTAAACCAAAATAACTTTTACAAGCATTTCGGTTAAAATTCGAATCAATCAATCTCATTCAATACCACAGAATCAAAGATTAAATCAGAGTTTTCTTAACTATTCAATGTCGGTGAAAAATCGGAAGCCGAATGACCATCAATAAATGTTATTTATAAAAATGTTCACAACGAATCAAACAGGCTATGTATAAAAGAACCAACGGTGACACGCGTCAACTACAGTTTCTGAGTAAAACTTTACTAACAGTTTTGCTACAATTCGGTATACTTGAATTTTAAAAATCATTCGAGTACGCTTCGTCACTCTCAATTCTAAATTGCTTCGCTGCAGTTCTGAGGCTATTAATTTGGACTAGCTCTAATCGCCGCATAGAATGACTTGGTTTCCAAGATTTAAGGCTGTGTCAAAGCCAGTGGTACGCCAAAGCTTCATCGCAAATTGCTGGTACTCTAATTGCTGGTAATGCATTTTCGTGACAGCAGGGTCACAGTATCGATTACATACTGACGTACTATATAGTTTGACGATTAGACGAATCTTATCTAATATTTTTCCTCCCGAGGGTGTCGTAAGAGGCGATTAAGGGAAAAGTGCGCCAAATGCATGCCACTTCTCACTAGAATGTGAATAGGGTTTTATGTGCATTAGACGCAAAACAGGGTTGTATACAATCTTAGTGCCCTCCCAGGGCTTCATACAATATGTTCATGTGTTCCTGTCTTATAATTATGTTGTTAGCGTAAACATATCACGAGTAATATGTTCTTGTGTTTCGTCCAGTGTGCTATAGAAAACATTTTGTATGACCCTGTGCCCGGTAAATAGCAATAGGCTCGCCCCCTATTACATGACATACGCACCTCAGCGTACCCCATCGAGGAAAATAGGCATGATTATATATATGTATGTATGTAGCGATGATACGGAGACATTCTTCTTTCTGGTGGTAAGCGTACCGAACTGTTATACGGGGTCTGGTAAATAGCTTTTAAAAAGAAACGTATTTTTTACACTTGGAATAACTTTAATTAATATTTGTATGAAAATAGTAAGATTTGGTAAGACCGGCGCGGTTTGAAGACGTGACACTGCACTGCGCTCGTCAATCAGTGACAGTGACTGTAAAGACTCCTTTTCTCATTTTTACCACTTACACAATAACTATCAGTATCTGGTCGACTTTTTTACATCAACTTTGTAAAATCATATAAAAGAAAAATTACGTATGTCAAATTTATCTCTTTATCTTCCCGCGTGTGTCACCGACTAAAGGTAAAATACCGGAAGGGGGTCAGGAGTGGCTTCTGAGGAATGCCAAATCTCATCCATATCGGTCCAGTAGTTTTTAAGTTTATTCGTTGCATACAACAATGCAAAAATTACAAATCTTTCCTCTTTATAATTTTAGTATAGATTACGTTTTTCTGACAGACATTTTCAGCTACAGTAATCTGGAATTGTGACCTAATTCATGGAACCAATCTGAAGAAACTTGGCATCTTGTTACCATGACAATATCAAATATTCCTCGAAGCAGTACTTTGGAATTACTACTGTGTTTAGGCGCTTATCATCATGCGGCCGACTTGTCCGTACCATCAGAGGCAATGCAGTTCAATAAGGGTCTTGTATTGTAACGGAAAATTATATAAAATATGAATTAAATAAAGTACAATCTCAATGCGCAATGCGAGTAGCGGCGCGGCATGACTTTCAGTGTACCCTGCGTATTACGAGTATAGTTTGTAGGTCAGCACAAGCCTTGGATGGACCTTCCGAGACTAATAATTTTATTTCCACAGATACAGACTAGCCTACTAAATCGAGTATCGGGAACACATTAATGCGCGCAAAAGGGGCAATATTTCACATTAGCCTCGAGGGAAGGTACTAAGAGAATTTATCTCACAAGTTGACCTCATCCGACTGGGTTTGCATCCATTTTGTGAACAGCTATATTAATGGTCACTGCGGCTTGTGTGAGCGAACACAGCTTTTGGTAATTTGCGGCTCGTATTTCATTTGTTAGGTATGCGAAATTCATGTGTACATGGAATTAGAAACAATTTGCCGAACAAAGCGAAGTTTCCGTGGAAAGTTGGGACGCGATGAGTTCTAGACGATGACATGACACCTCACATGATAGGATACAAAGTGCTAGGCCTCTTAAGCAAGAGACCGTCTTGGAGGGTAGCATCGCAGTGTCAGATAATCTACCTCCAAGCAGCAGTGTGCAAACACTGCTGTTGTTTTTGGAGGGACACTAGCGAGTGAAATTACCGAGCACTTGAGACTTAAAAACGAATGTCTCGGAGTGTCGAGCGCAGTGAATTGTAACACACAATCATGATGACACTGTAACTGAAATGGACAGACGTGATGCTTTCCGTCAGGCACCGGCATGTCCATCTCGGCAGTTATTAACATAAAAAAGAACATACCGATATAATTTATTTTTGGGCTATATTTTTCAATCAAGGGAAGGAGTTAGGGACCATACAGTATACAATTAAGAGATAGGAAAAATATATGAAATTTATGTTTATATTGTTACCAGTACCACTAGAATATACATCAGCAAGAATAGACTATTTTCACCGGAAATTAGGTACTCCGATCTTTCTTTATTATTTATCCCGAAAAAACCATTAATTTCGCTAATTTAGGAAAGATATAGACATACGTATAGAAATAATTATATAAGCTATTCATAAATTAACAGTGCCGGTGTAAAAATATTATATTACTTTATAATTTCTATTTTCTGAAGAAAGTTGACCTAATACTAAAGCTAGAAGCGAATTATCCTACAGAAAATAAATAAAGGGTGCAGGGTTAGAATTGCACCTCCCCATATCATTCCATGGGTGTCGTAAGAGGCGACTAAGGGAAAATGTAATACTGGATAATACTGGAAGATGGGTAGCAGCGCCTTCTAAAGTACAGAGAACTTACACTGCGATCCCCAAGACGCCTGCCCAGTGGGGGGATTATGGCAAATACCCCCTTAATAGGGGAGGCTGTGTTCAACAGTGGACGATCCAGCTGTTACTACAGTATTTAAACTGATTTCTTGTACGAATACGACACCCGTGATTTACTGACAGTCAGACTGAAGACAGAAGAATGACATGAATAGGGCTCCGTTTTGACCTTTCAATACGGAACCAAAAACCACAATTTGAGCATAAAGACGACGAAGTTAGTAAATAATTGCCAAAACTAATGTTCAATAATACCCAAACCAATTAAAAGTAAGTATTTATGCAAATAAGATTGCCAACCTTATTTTCATTCTACCCACATTGGGGTTCTATTTTCGCACAAGCCACTTTTCACGCGCCACCCACACTCAGGTTGACCTTTTTTAACGCGATTAATTTCTCGCCCAATTAAAATTACGCATTGCAAGTTTGAAATTATAGAGTTAGATACAATAGAGAAACTTGATATCAAATAAACATAATGGTACCAATCAGTTCATGGTTTCAGACAAAGCGCAAATGAAAGTAGTTCCTTGGATTGTGTGACTGCGGTTTGCTAACGTTTCTCAGGCAGTTACTATATACGTATATTCAAACAGTATTTAAGCTCACACGTTACGCACTCTATGTTCTTAACCTTAATAAAGACGGTTCTGTTTACGTACATTTAAACGGGTTTGATAATTTCCCTAACAATCATCATTTTTCTACATACACATAATATTGAATAATCAACAAATGTTTCATTAATGACAAAAAACTATTAGGTTTTGCTCTGTTTTCACAGCCTGGCAATAACTTAATCTCTGTAATAATTATAAAAAAATACTTTTCATGTTTTATATATCACTATTATAAAAATATTATAAGATTTTGCGCCAACATATCCTGTCGGCTGGAAGACAAGATGCAATATTTATTCGCGACGATCACGATACATTCAACGTTTATGAATATAGATAAATAGCCATACAATTGGCATTAGAAAATATTTACATGCGAATTAACGACCCTTTTGACAGGTGTCCCATGAAATTAATATACCTCATATAAAGAATAATGCCATAAGGATTAAAAAAACCACCTGCATATAACAGAACACAATGGCAAAAATTATAAAACACGCCGCTTTTAAAACTCGTAGTTAGGTAAAATTAGCCTGAACGAGCCGTTGCTAGGAATACGATTCATGAAACTTTTTTTATATTGAAAAAAACAATTTTTGATAGTTTCAGGTCTGTCAATCTTCACTATGTAAATCAACATAGTGAAGATTCGTATATACCAAATCACTAGCATCGTACAAATAATAAAACCAGAATTATGACAAGTACGAGATTTGTTGTGAACTTTTCGAAGATTATTCACTGGGTTACACAGTGGTTCCGACTCTTTCCCCGGCGACACGGTCTGATGACCAAAGAGGAAAGCCTCCGGTCGTCGGCCTAAATCGACCCTGTACCTACCATCAGTGGCATAGTATTACTTGAGAATATAACGGGAGAGTTTCTATCATTCCAGAAAATCTATAGTAATAAGAATACATATTTTAAGAAAACATGAAATTATATTTTACAAAAACACTTTAAAAGTTTTAAATATTAAAAAAAACTTTATATTAATATTTTAGAAAAACACTTTAAAAAATATAAAATATATCTTGTGAAAATTCCGCTTTAGTTTTTTGCAAAGCCGACGTCACGTCATAAACGACACGTAGCTCAACCGGAAGAATTTTCGACGTGTCTCACTTCTACACAAAGCATTCTCGAGTCTTCAAGCGCACGATCGATAAATGTTGAGTGGACAAAATTTTGCCAATCACACAATATCAGTGGTATTGTTATCAGTAACTTTATAAATATCTATAGACCAAAAGCGATGATGGACGAGATGAGATGAGTCATTACCTTATTCTTTAATATATATTTGTACTCTACTTAATGAGCTCTAGACGACAACATCCCAAATGTTAAATTGAAAAAATTTTTTTTTTTCTTTATCTAATGTATCTCATATCTCCTCGTATGACACTCATATGCTACAATCAATCTCCGCTTGATCTATTCCTCAACTTGATACATCTATGTATTTTATGATAGGATTATATATTTATATACAAGATACTATATCTGCGCTGAAAGGAGTCAATCTGATAATTCATTATCATAGTGTAATTGGGAAAGAACTAACAACCTCTGATGGCTGAATTTTGTTGAATGTTTTTATTATTTAGCTGTTTTATTTTTCCATACCAACAATAATTAATTTTCTCGTTTTTAGTAGTCATTTATCTATTCAAACGGCGCTCTGTGCGGTCCGAGCCTCCGAGGGCTCTAAAGGTACCTGTGGGCGGCATTGCTGCTGTTTTCCTTAACTACAAGAACACAGAACTCAAAAGTGTCAGACAGTACTAGAAAAACTTTTTTTTTTATTGCTGATAGGTAGCCTTTGACCACAATCTCACCTGATGGTAAGTGATGATGTGGTCGAAGGTGTAAACAGGCTTAACCTAGAATTACTGGCTCTTAAGGACAGCTGCCGGAACACACCGTTAGGTGCTTGGCGACAGATTTATCAGAAGCCAGCGGCGGGATTCAAACCATGGACCTGCTGCGCGGCAGTCCAATACCAAAGCCACTGAGCTATCCCTGCTTCAAAGTTTATATATTTTTCTAACTAATGTCAGAGGTTCTGTGTAATGCCACAGAATTAAAGTTGTTTGCTGTGTTAAACGGTCTACTTTGTCCAGAACAGGTTGTTAGCATTTTGCCAATAACTCTGTTTATAGGGCTATGTTAGGACCAAAGGGGCAGAGGCCCCGTTAAATCCGGGCATACCGCCGAGGCAAGACGCTGAATGGTTACGCAACACCATCTTGTCCCGCCTTGGCGGAGGCTGCTCACGGCCTGGTTTTAGTGGGTTCAAGTCCCACACATCCCCTTTCGCCACCAAGGAGGACAGTAGGGTTAAACTCAACATGAGTTATATTCACGCTGTGATGTTAACACTGTTTTTCAGTCGACCCCTGATCTCGGAACGAACCGAAACACCAAAAAAGTTATAAAAAGCATAATGACTTTCACGAGGTCCAGGTATGTTTCTGACATCAATAAATTAATGGAAATATGATTAGGTCCAAACCGTGTTACCTCTCTGATCATTTGTCAAATTAACTTTACGCCTTTAATTTTGAAATAAGTTGATGAACCGTTCACGAGAGGCCCATTGAAATGATTGACAAATCAATAGGATCCAAAACAAATCACACTTCATTACAATAAATATTCCCGACGTTCTGGATAAGGTTAAATTTTGAAGCGCTCGTAGCGAAGTTTGCTTAGCTGTTCTGAACCGATCAGCAAAGTTAAGCAACGTCCGCCTCGGTCATGACTTGGATGGGTGACCGCTGGTTACATTACTGCTGAGCGCTTCCGTGCTTTGGAGGGCACGTTAAGCCGTCGGTCCTGGTTGTTGTCTTAGGGTGGCAGTCGTTATAGCATGGTGGTAGGACATTTTGCGAATGCCCGCCTGGCTAGCTACCACCCTCAAGTAGAAAATCTGTCGCCAAGCACCCAACGGTGTGTTCCGGCAGCTGTCCTTGATAGCCAGTAATTCTAGGTTAGCCTGAACAACATCTTCGACCTCATCATCACTTACCATCAGGTTAGATAGTGGTCAAAGGCTAACCTATCAGGCATAAAATAAAAAAAAATATGTGAAAATGTTATAAGAATAAAGGAAGCGAGAGATTATGTAATCGTAAGCAAGTGGAAATATAATCTCTGAGTAAACACGATAATGTTTTTATTATTGAAAAAAACTTGAAAAAACTGTTGCAAAGTTGTTTGTTAAATTTTATATATATATTATTATATAAAACAAGTTAAAGTCAATGTAATTATACATTGACTTTAACTTGTTTTTACTTGAGAAAAATAAGAGTTCGTAACAATTTTTTGTATGTGTTTTATTTCTTTAATGGACTCCTGTTCTGGGAATAAGGTTGTTGTTATAGTCGGTTATATAAGGTTGAGTGGATATGGCTTTTGTCAAGTGGGGCGAATTTTCGAACAAATATTTGCATTCCCGAGAAAATATCGTTCCGTTAAGTCAACCAACATAATGTATCGATATTTATGAATAACTTTTCATAGGAACACAAAAGATGCGACGCATAGAATCGAGGTTTCTTTGTTCAAATTACTTATACGACCAAATTCAACATGTAATATCAGAATCTCATTTCTAATTTCTAGAACATCAGATAGATTCGTATAAAAATTATGGTGCTGATTAGGCAAGGGCGGAATATTTTCTTGAGGGCTGGCGCAGTAATCGGCCGTCGTTAATTTTGTTTCAAATCGGCGGCGAGCAATACAGAACACAAAGATTTGATAAAAAGACTAATTACCCAGATCTATGTTATTTGAGGTCGATACAATACGTTTTACTCTGAAGAATATATTATACAAAATTTTTAACCTCATCAATGTTCTCGTAGGTTATATATATACTTATACACACGTATTATGTATACTCGTGTCTAGTTTTATGTGTTACCTTTGAGTTCACCATGACTTTATGATTGTAAATGCTATTTTTATGCAACTAACAGTCTTTTCTTTCTCAATAAAGGTCACTTTTGTGCACCTAACCGTCCTTTGCTTCGTAAGCCAACACTATACGGATTTACACTTATATTTTATTGGAAAGCAATACATGCTTTAAAATGAAACCGAAAATCCGCAGTTTTAAACAAAGAGCACGTTTAAATGTTTGAAAATGAATTCAGAATTCCATTCAGTGAAACCCAATGGTCGAAAGTTGTAAAACTCTGGGAAAAAAAGCTGTAAATATATACGAACGAGACGCCAGAAATGTGGGAAAATATTTCATGAGTGGTTTTTATACTAAATACGTGGGTAAATATGAAGAATGCATGCGACTCGCACAAGGGGTTTTTCGCTTTTGACCTTCTACGTGTCCCCTAAAAACGTACGCAAATGTGAGGCGGCATTTTACCACAGCATACATAGAGGTTTTCGTATAGTACCTTTTAAAATGATATTATGAATGGAGCCTTCGAGACGTGAATCACTCCAAGATTGTTTTTCATCGTAGCAACATGAACTTTGAATAAGTTATACAAGTTCAATGGTATTCAAGAGTGGGAGAGCATAAATCAAAACAGTAATATTTTGATTGAAAATCTGTCGCCAAGCATCTAACGGTGTGTTCCGGCAGCTGTCCTTGAGAGCCAGTAATTCTAGGTTAGCCTGAACAACATCTTCGACCACATCATCACTTACCATCAGGTGAGATAGTAGTCAAAGGCTAACCTATCAGGAATAAAAAAAACATACTTGATTTGCTATGAGCTCCCATATATCGTTACTGTTGATGACACCAGGCCTGGCGCACTCCGCACTTTATATATAGCTATATACAGGTACATCGGCGTATCCGGCCGGGATTATTCTACGATGCGTGCCGCGTCAGAAGAGATCAGAGTTATGCGTGGCTATGCGATAGAAAGAGAGACGCCTTGTAGGTAAATATAAATATAAGGTACTTCAAGCTTTTCGAGTTGAAGTGCTCTTTATTTCTTCGTAGCTCATTCGTCGCTCATTTGTTGGAATAGGTTTGAGGAGTCATCTTTCTGATCCTTTTTATTTTAACATGATTGATCTAAGTCCCGAAAATACGATTATGTCCTACTGATTATGTTCTGGTACTTATTAATGCGCTAAGAAGTTTATATATATACTAGCTTTCCGGGCGCGGCTGCGCCCGAAAAACATTAACCTCTTTTTGCGCAGTTGGATAAAAACTATCCTATGTTTTTTCCCGGGTCTCAAACTATTTCCATACCAAATTTCATTCAAATCGGTCCAGTAGTTTTGGCGTGAAAGCGTAACAGACAGACAGAGTTACTTTCGCATTTATAATATTAGTACTGATGTGTTTTCATGTTGATTGTCTGAGGACAATCAACATAATTAATAAAACTTGGAAAAGCTTACATTTATCAAGATAGTTAAAGGTAAGTAGCAATGAACGTTCGAAATAACATCAATAGGATAGTTTAAGTAAGTTTTAAAACGTTATATTGGAATGTCTTTTTGCGTCAAATTCAAATGTATAGAGCCACTGCGAAAAGAACGGGCAAGAAACTCGGGGCGTCTCTGACACATCTGATTCATATACACTTATGTGCATAAGATGTTATGCTTTTCAGACCATATACTTCCCCTAACATTTTTCATGGATGACTATTTGCTAATCTGACACGATACACATTTTAATACACCCTTTATATACACTAACAAAGGTACTTTCATAAACTATTTTTAGAACAATACATAAATTATTTCAACCTCAAACTGACTTATTCAAAGCATGTGTACATAATCTAATATTGCTACGAGCGACAGCGATATTCCTACGAGCAACAGCAAAATTGCTTTAGTGCACAATCACAATGCAACAAAGTTTGTTCTCTTTGACTTAAGTATGCACGGTCACGTAATTCAATCTTGAAAGGGTACTTGCTCTACCATGTACTAATTCACAGCGTTTTAAAATGTAAAGAACAACAAAGTTTTAGGAGCATTAAGTTAAGCCAAGGATGAACATTACGATAAGCTTACTTCATGCTACAAAATTAACTTAGCTTTTTCTAAGTGACTCACGTTCTACATCAAGTAAATAACTTATCAAATGTTCTGTCACAAAATTTATTGCCACTAAGGCAATTCGATGCAATGCTTGATATTGGACAGGCATTAAAGCGCAATAACTATGGACGACTACAAAAGAGGACCAGATAATGAAATGAATTCCGATGCGGCGCGCGGGGTTGAGCTCAACGCATGGTAGTATTTTTCAAAATGTTGGCCTGACAGCTACGATCAAGAAGAATATATGTCGCCAAGCACCTAACGCTGCTATTAGCCTCGTTGACTAATAGCATGATGGTGAATCTCTATCAGCAGTGTATAAAAACATTCCAAAGTAATAAGAACTAAGCATCAGAGATCAGAGTCCTCCTAAAATAACTTTTAATGCCCTCATTAAATTAGTGTGATTACGAAGTAAAAGTCCCTTAATTCACGTATCATCCACTTCCCACAGACCATTCGCATTCACTCATAATCTTTTACTCTCTGGGTATAAAACAGCGATAAAGTTAACAACTTTTACATGCTGTGACGCCGGTAGTCTAGGGTTCAATAATAGAAGGTCGTTGCCGTTTTGGATAGAAATGGGACTAAATTTAATACTTGGAATTAAATTTTGACCCTTGAAATAGCCGAGCTTGAAGTCTAGACGCTCAAGACGCAATTATTCCTTAGGAGAGTCCAGCTTTGACGGGAGACCGGGCAAGCCTTTGAAGTTAGCACCTACCTGGGGCAATCTCCATAATTGTTAATTTCAACTGCAACTGACAACTTGTGAAATGAGAACTTGAAAAGAAAATTGCTTTCAAGTACTTATTAATTTATAAAAAAGGAAACAGTTTTATATCACAAGGGTCACTTACCTAAGTGTATGTTGATTGGAAAATCACTAAAAAGTAAACATTTTAAACACGAGCAGGACTTTATTTTTATTTATAACTGATATGCTAGCCTTTGACCGCTTATCATCTGATGGTATGTGATAACGTGGTCGCAGATGTCGTTCAGGCTAATTACTGGCTCTCAAGGAAAACTGCCGAAGCACAATGAAAGGTGCTTAGTAACGGATTTTCTACTTGTGAGTGGTAACTAGCCAGGTTACTACCACCTTGCTATAACGACGGCCATCCAAAGACAATAAGCGGGACCGACGGCTTAATTAGCCTCCGAAGCACGAAAGCGCTCAGTAGTAATGCCATTAGCGGTCACCAATCTTGACCGCAGCGGTCATTGCTTGACTTAGTTGATCGGTTAAGAACATCATCAAGCTACGCTACAAGCGCTTCAAAATTTTACTTTTTATTTTCGCGTATTACAATTTTTTTCTTGTCCTAAATCAAAAAGATATCAACGAGTCACCGGCACAATTCATTTTCATCTGTTTTTCAGATTCTTTGATTTACACAAAACATCGATTACAGGAGCAGGCATTGGCAGAAACTCGTTCCTGAAGCAATAAATACTGATTACGAACGGGTCGACTGCATTTAAGTGCAAATTCTCATTTAGTTCTTCTACATTTCATTGCATACAGACGCTTTTTTCTTTTGCATTTTGTCGGATACTTGTTTAATTATTGAACCTAGAGCAGTAAATATTAGACGGCTTCGCACGACAGAAATGTGTTCATTCTATTATTTTTCCCGCACACTTTTCTGGCCGTTATAAAACCAAATGACGTCATAAGTACTCTAGTGTAGAATTTTCTTGTCTCGAAACGTGTAAATACTTAACTGTAGACGTGAAATTACTGGGTACATGATTCACGAACGGAAATGATAATATTTTTGTCTACAGATTTACACTTCGCGGAAAAAACAAAAGACGAATCTCATTTTACTTTCATCTCCTGGCAGGAAATTGCCATCCTGTCACGCAATCTTGGCTACAGTCTAGTACAGGGATGATCAAACACACTCGGCATTACCTTATCAATATTGTTGTTTACTGAACTCTCAAAGAAAATAATTCTGCGGAGTGTCGGATACGTGTATATACAAATGTATGGGATTTTCCTATATATCATTAAGGCTAAGTATTAAAATTATTGAGAGTAACTTTATATAATAATTTTACTCATAAAGCCCAAACGCGCCATGTTATAGAGTTAGTGGGAGAGCCTTCTTAAGGTCGATAATACAATATCATATGTATATATGACCATAATTACAGGAGAAATGCCTCGTGTGTGTTCAGTTACAATAACATTTGAAATTGAAGCGCTCGTAGCGAAGTTTGCTTAACCATTCTGAATCGATCAGCAAAGTTAAGCAACGTCCGTCCGCCGCGGTCATGAGTTGGATGGGTGACCGCTGGTGACATTACTACTGAGCGCTTCCGTGCTTCGGAGGGCACGTTAAGCCGTCGGTCCCGGTGGTTGTCTTAGGATGGCAGTCGTTACAGCATGGTGGTAGGGCACTTTGCGAATGCCCGCCTGGCTAGCTACCACCCTCAAGTTGAAAAATCTGTCGCCAAGCACCTAACGGTGTGTTCCGGCAGCTGTCCTTGAGAGCCAGTAATTCTAGGTTAGCCTGAACAACATCTTCAACCACATCATCACTTACCATCAGGTGAGATAGTGGTCAAAGGCTAACCTATCAAGCGTAAAAAAAAAAAAAAAAACTTTTTAATTTCATCCTACATATTTTAAATGCAGCCGCAGGGGGCGCTGCCTTTTAACAATTTATGCAGAAAAATAATTATTTATCCTGTAGTTAAGTACATCAAAACTCGAAGTGTATGAAATCTCGTACTAGGAGTACAGATGGAGTGAAGACGTCTCGAGAGCTTTGCAATCGACTTAGAGATTGGCAGCTTGCCAAGACGCAATTCCTTAGATGCCAAGACGGGCAATTGCTTTGGCTAACTTAGTGCAAACGAGCGCATTCAACTCCGCGTTTACAACTAAAGGCAAACTTTGCACCTGCCAGGTTCACGCAGACAACCGCACATTCTATTGTAGTTACCGTTCTCCCGACCGAAAGTTTTACAAACTAAGCAAACTTCTTTCTACCCTTATCAGTCGGTATTTTTGTACCTGTTGTATGATTTCTTTAAAACCACAAAGGTTCGCAATAATGCCCTTCGCTTATATGACCATTGCATGGTGGTAGGCCATTTTGCTAATGCCTGCCTGGTCAGTTTCAACCCTCAAGTAGAAAATCTGTCGTCAAGTTCCAACGGTATGGGACGGCAGCTGCCCCTAAGAGCCAGTAATTCTATATTAGCCGGAGCAACATCTTCGACCACATCAATTACTTACCATCATGTGAGATAGTGTTCAAAGGCGAGCCTATCAGCTATTAACAAAAAAGTGTTCTATTTCTTCTTCAGAAATCTTGATAGTAGCTATCTAGTAGTTATAGATAGTATCCGCTACGTAATTCGCCATGTTGTATAGTGTTTTTGTCATGTTATGTAGTGCCTGTGAGTCAGCAATGACTTTTGTTGTTGTTAAATTTTGTTTTTTTGTAACGTTGGTTGTCTAAATGCTTTTATTGCAGAAGCTGTAGTATTGAATATAGTTCGTAGTATTCCGTGAATAAAGGCATACTGCCGGTAAAAAAAATCTAAAGAAAATATGTAAGGTGCACTATTTCCTTTCTCTAAGACCCAATTCAACCCAAATTCAAACAAAGTCAAATTCAGACAATTTTTTTTATAGAATAGAGAAACAAATCTTTCACGATCTAAATTATACAGAGATAGCAAAAATACAGATTTATGTCGTAGTACTCTGAATTACGAATCAGTTTAGCCTAAATGATTTAGGAACCTAACAAAATAAAGGCGAACCTTTTCATTTTTGATTTCCAAAAGAGAAAATTCAGTCGAGACAAATTCACAAATTGACAATATTTTAATACGGTCTGCTGATTTGCCGTGAGTTAAAAAAGTTTACAAATATGCTTCAATAATTCGTGAGTCAAACTTCACAGATGGTTGGAATAAAAGCTTGTCAAATAAATTCAACAATGAAGGAATCGCTTTGGAGCGAAAGTTTTGAATTGATTACACAAAGAAAAATCATCGTTTGCCTACCCTTATCTCAATCATGCTGTTGTCTTTTATATATTCTCTGATAACATATTTATTACTAAATATATTTTCGACAAAACAAGTATAAATTACATTTACAAATTATTGGAGCACATTTTTTGTTGTTCCGGACAGGAACCGAACCCAAGTCTTTCGATTTCACGCCGGATGCGTATTTTACTCGGCCACGTAAACCTTACCCTTTTTATGTTATTACTGATAGGTAAGCCTTTGACAACAATCTCACGTGATGGTAAATGATAATGTGGTCGAAGGTGTTAACAGGCTTAACCTAGAATTAACCCTTCGGGGCCGAAACCTTGCGCTACAATTGTTTTACTTTAAATATCGTAGGGGATGGTGCGCGGCCATCAAACAGAATACTAGACTTCATCTGATGGAAAGATGTGCTGTTTAAGACACTTAATTCTCTATTAACTCGCAATGATGTCGCTTCCTCTCTAAAAGGGTAGTGACATCATTGCGAGAGTGTTTGTTGCAATAATTTGCATTTTAAAGAAATTATATCTCATACATTAAAATCGATTAAGCGGTTCAGAAGTTATGATGGAATAAAAAAACTCACAACATACACACATGAACCCTGAAAACGTAACACATTTTTGTGGACATTCGTGTAGACAAGGATATGATTGCAAAAAGTTCTGGCATATCGTTGGTCGCGAAGTAGTAAAAACTATATTATTATTATTATTTGACGGTAACCCTCTTTAAGAATCCTATCATTGGTAGAAGTAGTAATAGTAGCTATGCTGCTAAATTAACCCTCATTTAGGTTCCAATTGGAATCATCGTCCTACTCGCTTTGCCGTTATTCTGCTTTGGTTTTGGGCGCATTTTTTCCCCATATTCGCATTTTGCTATATACGATAGGAGGATGTAGAATAGCCTTTTATATACTTATGCCGGGAACAATTGCGTTCATTAAATGATTATTAATAAAGTTTAGGTATTAACGTTCAGTACATACATTGCGTAAAAATTGTTACTGGGCGGGCCGTGAAACGTTTTCTTTCAGACCGCTTGCTTTATTAATGGTATTCGTCGAAGTTAAGGAACACAGGTCGTATATCACTTCAAATGGAAATATCATCTACGAGTATGATTCAGGTTTGAACTTCGCGCCTGTAAATTATACGGACTCTAGCTTCGCTAGTGACGAGAGTTTTGATTATAGCTATTTCAAATCCTTAGCGCTGGAACGGTCATTCTGGAAAACTAAAGACAAAGCAGTGTCTCGTGGAAATTGGTTACGATTGGACTAAGCAAGCGTAGAATAAAAGACAAATTACAGCGCGGTCCATAACAACGAATATTTTAAAGTAGTAAACAATATAGATTACCTTCAAATAATAAAATTTTAAATGCGGCCGTGATACGGATTACGAAAAATACGCCCACGTAAGCATTTGATTTACGAACTTAAACTGTTTGTATTCGCCGGGGTTTATACCGACGTTTTTAAGCTTAAACATTTTTTATAACGAAGACTCTATTCGAAAATCGTGCTGTAGAAAACAAATGAGCTGGCGTTTTTGTCATCGTTAAGTAAGTTGCGAAAGAAAAACGTGACGTAGTCAACAACAAAATATTCTGCAACGACTTTACTCTCAAAACATTTTATTCGTCTGGACACAGAATATAATAGTTTTTGGTAGAAATCCGAAATTTTCTGGTCGTAACATAGATACTTTTTCGTAAGCGTTTAAATCACAGATTTAACGTAGGTTAGTTTATTATTATGTTATATTAGGCGTACAAATAATAGTACATTTTGTTACAAGGGCAGAAAGATTGTTATTACAATCGAGGCTACCAAATAATAAGCCCGAGCAGTACCTACATGTGGAATTACAAGACTTCTATACCCGATCCGTATTAGAGGGCTATGACTACTTAATCAAGCCGCGATTAGCATAATTAACGTATCGTACGACTATTATCAATAAGTTTGTGAGTAAATTAAAAAGGTTAAGGTTTTTTTACTTTTTAATGGGTTGTGACGGGACAATCACGAGCCAATCTACTGGCAGCTTACTGAACCTGAACCTGAGAGCGTAAATTACGCATAAAGAAGCACATTTCGATACAGGTAACGCCTACGAGAGCTAGAGCTTGTACGAGCAAGTGTAATTGTCATTTTCATGAAACAACAATATATATCGTCTTAATCTAACAGAAGGCTATAGTTAATTTGCCTGTGTGTGGCAATCATAAGGTTGAATAGAACTGACCTGCCATTCTGTGGAGTGGGTGAGGCGACTTTCTCTCCCTGCACCAGGAATAAGGAGCCCCGATCCGCATCGAGGAGTATAGAGACATTCTGCAGAATTTTGTGGCACAGCACCCGCACCTCAAGCTCGTTGCAAATGTCTTTGACCTAGAACAATAAACAAAAATCAATTAAAGTAACAAGGTTCGTAATTCTACAATCCACTACAAGATAAAATTAAATTAATAAATTAAGTACTACAATTCTTAATCGGTTCACACTAAAATCTCAATTACAAACACACAAGAACCATAATCCATAAATGTAAATGTTTCTATTCCATTTTACGACAACATAGTTGGCGCAAAATTAGGTGACGACTAAATGTACTTAAAACTACCCGCAATTGCACAGAAATAATTTAATTTTATCTAAATTCTGACACCTATTTGGCTCAACAAAAAAGCATTTCAATTCTACGGGCCAATGCTGCCAGCATGCTGGGCACGCTGCTAACGGTACTGGGCTGGAACATTTGGACTGCCTGTGAGTGCAATGACTTCTAGGTTGTCTAAATGTTTTTATTTTAGTAACTATAGTGCTGTATATAGTTCGTAGTATTTTGTTAATAAAGCCATACCGCCGGTTTGAATAAAAATAAACCATAATTAAGAGTAATACAATGAGGAGATGTATATGCTTTACTTCATTTTAGTTTAGTTTGTGAGGCACAACAGAATTACGTTTTTAAATAACGGTTGAATCTATGTATCATAATAATATTACAATATAAAGAGAGCATTTCTGTTTTACATAATCTAGCTGTGACTTCTGTTATATCAAATGTCTGAATGTGTGGTCGAGGTTGTCAGCAGGTCAACTCTAGGCCCTGAAACTATAAACATAGCCATGACTACTGTCTGAAGAGTCCGAATGTATGGTCGCGGATGTTAGCAGGTCAAAGCTAGACCTGGAACTGGTCAAACGGGCGGCTGCAGGTCTACGATGCATTTTCTATTTGTGGCTAGCTGGCAGGCGAGCATTCAAGTTTGTGGAGAAAATAATGTGCGAAGTAGAAAACTTAGTCCCAAAATAATATAAATTAGTAATAGCCCTAAGGAAATAGCTAATCCTGCTGCGTGAAAACTGCATGGTTTGTATCACGCCACAGGCTTGAGCTTCACTGCATGGTGCAAGGGAATTTAGCAAATGTCCGCCTGATTAGCTACCGCATTCATAAAGAAATTCTGTGGACAAACTCATTATGGTGTATTCCGGTAGCAATCATTGAGCCATTATAAGTTAAGCCTATGTATCATGTTCGAACACATCATCACTTAATATCAGATGAAATTGCGTTCAAAGTATAGCCGATTAGTAATATAAAAACATTCAATCGTCACTTTTACACACTCAAAAACTTATAAAACAAAGTTCAAAAAACTTTATCGTAGAACTTGCAATAGCTAGTGAGACAGACATCCTGAATTCCACATCGTCCACTCTTTGATGACAATTCATAGCTATTCAAATGCAAACTTTTGAAAAGCGTAAATGTCCCAGGGAGCAAACTCGAAAGTGTATCCAGAATTTATAATACAATTTACATATCCATACTATATTCGTGATGCAGTCGCGCCATGTCAACAAACTTGGAATCGCGATGTCCACCCACGACACTAGCCCAGTACATATACTTATTATCAGAGCCCTAGCTCTCGACATTTCTCGTATTTATTGGTTCGTCGTATTCGCTGAAGATAACTTCATTGTTCAATATCAAATGAATGACCAACATTTGACTTTATTATTGACGCTACTAGGTACTCTTTTGTTTTGATTCTATGTTTGTAAAAAAATGTCTCGACTTCTATAAAACGGGGGTAGGATCTAAAGTTCAGTACAGAGCCCTTTATGACGAGTTCAGAAATTCTTCTACTGCAAGCACAGTAGTGTTTAGCTGTAGCAAGTGAAATTACTGGCCGAACGAGACATGAGAACTAATGTGTCTCAACTTTATTAATGAACCCCCATAATCACCCTATAAACTTTAATACTTACAAACTCTATGAGTTTTAATATTTTTATTTTTGCAATAACGCATGCTCTACGGTTTCCATTACAAAATTACAAATTTACGAGAGGAAAAATTATAGTACTCTGCGGGATTCGAACCCGCGTCATGCACCCCTATAACCTTATATGAATATTATTTTTCTTCTTGTAAATTTGTAATTTAGTAAATTTATATGAGTGTTACTATAGTAAAAAAAAAATTATATATTAAAGACGAACTTATGTTTTGGAGTAACGGGCGCAGTGCAGTGTCGAGCAGGGCGACAACGAAAATACTGCAACTTTAATGCGCAGGCGTGACACTTACCATCTGGCGGCCGAATTGTTCATCTCGTCACTTCTTGAGATAAAAAAGTCGACGAGCAGATATTGTTTTTCAATTTTATATATGATCAGTGATCGCTGAATGAACCCCCATATCCACCCTCTAAAGTTGATTACGTAACTTAGAACCTCTGAGTGTTACTATGATAAAGTTTTTATAGTACATTTCGCTGAAGATTATTTACTGCTCATATCAATACTGTGTACAGGGCATTCCAAGACTGCGAATATCATTTCCGAACTAATTTCCGCCACTATATTTCTCCGTCTATTAGGTATTACTCGTAGCAGATGTAAAATGACTGTATACACTATACTTATCTAAGTATACTGTGTTTTTGAACGACATCCATGTTTATGTATACACATTGTTTTAGGGTTCCGAACCCAAAGGGTAAAAACGGGACCCTATTACTGAGACTTCGCTGCGCCGTCCGTCCCTCCGTCTGTCACCAGGCTGTATCGCAAGAACGGTGATAGCTAGACAATTGAAATTTTCACAGATGATGTATTTCTGTTGCCGCTATAACAACAAATACAAAAAGTTGGCCAAGTGCGAGTCGGACTCGCGCACGTTAAAACAAAAAAAGGTTAAAATATGAAGTCTAATGTTGTATAGCTAATGGTACGGAACCCTACGTGCGCAAGTCCGACTCGCACTTGGCCGATTTTTTTTTATTTTACTGTTGGAGAAGGCTTTTAAGACCTCATCCGTTGGTAAATTATGATGTGGTTAAAGATATTATATTTAGAAGGCTATATTGGTTCTCCAGGATATCTTACGAAACACACGGTAGCTGTAGGTGGTGGATTTTTTTGCTTAGACGTTGACAAGTGTTACATAGGTTTACTTGAACAGATTATAGCAAAATGTATTTAGTTTGTAGCAGTAAGAAAATTATATGTTAATCTTGATCACATTATCTAAAGCCAAGAAAAGTTCGAAACACGTTTCCTTAAAATTTTCTTGATCTAATAAAATTGCAAAGTTGACTATTCATTATGCTTGTAACATAAATATCTTAATTTATTTAGGTATCAATGTGTATGAAAATATATTAATATAATAACAAAACCTTTTTTTACAATATTAAGTGTAATGTTGTATAGTTAATGGTACGGAACCCTTCGTGCGCGAGTCCGACTCGCACTTGGCCGCACTTTTATACATCTCACGTGACTTATGAAAATTACGCAGCGCTTGAAGTTACGCGCGGAAAGCTAGTCCGACAATGTAAAAAGCTTTCTCGCTTTAATTAAAAACGTTATTAGAATTTATATGGCAGTTACGAATTTATACCTGGAGTTACTTCAGTTAAACGACCGAAGTAAAGAGTTTTCACATTAGAAAATGGTTAATTAAACACGAATAAAGTTTCTATTACGAGTACATACAATATTTTATAGGACTATTAAATGTCTCGTCATAATAATCACAGGTCCGGATTTAAAGGCGTTCAAAAGGGCATAAAAACTAATCGGACCCCAAGAAAGTTGAATTAAAGCTATGCCTGTATGCATGATCTTTCTGTTATCATTGAGATACCTTCCAACTGTGTGTTCTCGTCGTGGCTAGAATTTCTAATTACTATGTAAATTTAAATTAATGTGTATTTCATTTCAGAGTTTATAAAAAATAATTAATAATAGTGATAGCTATATTAGGGATTGAGATATTAGGTTAATTTTTTTAAACTGAATTTTACTCGAAATTGTAATCAAATCACTTCGAGAATTTCATTAACTTTAACATCATAGGTTAGTTTAATAGTTACAACGTCAGCATACGGCAATATGACGTCACATCGCCGAGGGCGTAACTTTAATTATGTATTAACTGAACCTATATGTTGAGCTCCACCCGTGTCAATAATTATGGCTAGCAAAGTATGACAATATTTCAATTTTGTATTTTTGTTTTTATTATAATATAAGTGAGTACTAATCTACCTCAATATTTTTTTTTAATGCATGATAGGTTAGCCTTTGACCACTACCTCACCTGATCACGGTAAGTGATGATGTGGTCGAAGATGTTGTTCAGGCTAACCTAGAATTACTGGCTCTCACGGATGGCTGCCGGAACACACCGTTAGGTGCTTGGCGACAGATTTTCAACTTGAGGGTGGTAGCTAGCCAGGCAGGCATTCGCAAAGTGCCCTACCACCATGCTATAACGACTGCCATCCTAAGACAACAACCGGGACCGACGGCTTAACTTGCCCGCCGAAGCACGGAAGCGCTCAGTAGTAATGTCACCAGAGGTCACCCATCCAACTCCTGACCAAGGCGGGCGTTGCTTAACTTTGCTGATCGATTCAGAATGGCAAAGCAAATTTCGCTACGAGCGCTTCACTTTACACATTATAAATTTATTTAATAGCACAGGGGCGGTTGCACATCATACCACAACGCAGACGTAGATTATATGTGTATAATTTCTTAAAACCTTCATATTATAAGTTAAGCTCAACAAACAAAACCCACATCACTGCACAGTCAGGTGAGATACTGATCAAAGGTTAGCCCATCACAAAAACAAAAGAAACGGAATTAAGGTGCTACGAATTATATACTACAACAATAAGCTGATTTAACCTAAAATATTACATTGTCACGACTGTATTCCCCGAAGGCGTAGCATACAATCACCACGTCTTACTCTCTACGTTTTGTCCGAGTTATTGTAGTTCCAAGTTATATGGGGAAAGCCTATTGCCATCTTACCGGCCAAAGTTCCATAGTCCAACTGCCTGTTAAGGACAATTTCTTAGTCAAGAAACCAAAGCACTATCCGACCCGGGTAACGAAACCAGGACTTGGAGATTTCTAAACGACGATTTTACTACTACTGTCACAAGAAAACCAATTCATATTAGGTTACACATTATATTGTACAATGAGCGTCTTCCTCGCTATGAAGCTATGTCTACAATTGAAATTATTATACCAGTATTACAATATGTACTCATAATAGACCGTTTTTTGTTTGTTTGACCGCTATGTCAACTCACCAGTTGTGCAGCGACTTTTTAAAATAAAAGTTTATAATACAATTTGTCATGCAGTATTTCCGGTTTAGAATGTAGAATAAAAAACAATTGACAACCCAATTTAAAATTAATAAAACTAATTTGTCAAACACAGAAATGTCTACCGATAGTGAATTAAAATACTATTTCTATTTCTATTAAAAGATCTGAGATTAATTGCCTGTCTATTCGTTTTGTACGTTCACTAATATTAACGCATGAAGAAGACTAAATTTAAATATTAGTTCCGTTATCAATTTATTTAAGAACAAGTTAATACCCGTACGATATAATTAATTGCTGACGAAGAATGTAGAATTAAAAACAATTCACAACCCGATTCACAATAATATCAACAAAACTAATGTATCAAACACAGACATTTATCTACTGAATTAAAAGACTTTTGTCTGTAAATTCGTTTTGCACGTTCACCAATATTAACGCATGTAGAAGACTAAATTAAAATATAATTAAAATTTGAGTTCCGTTATCATTTTATTAAGTACAAGTAATACCCGTACGAAATAATTAATTATTGACGATTTAGGTCGAACTCGATGCCCCAGTAAACCGAGAAGACTCCAAGCATTTAGGGCGCGGCAACGTCGACGTTTAATAAATTAATCAATCAATAGAGCTTATGGGAATATGTTTAAGACGCGTACATACCTACTATGTGTGCTTATATACATAGAATGTGAACGAGCTCATAAAGACAGCTGCCAAAACACAGCGTGGTGTCAAATTTAGGGCGTCAAATTTCATGCTAGGAATCTGTGAATGAAATTGCTGCAGTAGTACCGCAGAAATTATATTTTTAGTATTGCGATGCAGCTTTGGTTAGCTAAGTTTAATTTCCATCATATCAAGTGATGACATGGACATATCCCGCACCTGAGGTAAGCATTACCCTTGCACATTACAGTTAGAGTGTTACTGTTCTGGATGACATTGGACTACGGTCGTCATCTGGAAACGTACGCTCTTAAAATTAGTTCGCTCAGAAATTTTACTGGCTATACTACGCTTCAAATATCAACACATTGCATACTACTGCGAATACTGAAATCATACTGAGGCAGAATATTTAAAATTCCGGAGACGGATATTTAGGAGACCTGTTAGAGACGTGGCAAGTTTCAATTTTGTAAGGTACTAAGTTTCAGCTCATTATATAACATTTGCTTTGTCCATTCACTCAGATTTGAGCTTTACATCTGGGTAATTAGCCACGCATAAACTTTCACAATGTCACTTTTTATAATATCACTTCACCCAATATAATTTTGTCGTGATAGGTCAGTCTTTGACCACTGTCTCATCTGAAAACTTCGGGTAAGAAAGAAGTCCAATATCCTCGAAAGCATAAACATAAAAACTGTTGAATGTAAAGATTTAATTTACTTCATTATTTCTTATAACTGTAATTCATCTTTACGTATACTATGTGATAATAAGATATCAAGAAAAAATCTTCACGTAAGTGCACACACTCAGTCTACTCGTGACCACGGTCAATGCAACTTGATCGAAACGTCGAGGTTAATAAAAAAATTATTTTGATGTTAATTCGTGCGTGGATAGACCCGTCAGTAATAGAAACATGAGTGCACACACAGTAATATATAGGTACTTTGTTCAGAATATTTTGGTAACGTAAAAAAAGGAAAACTTAGAATAAATCTACCGAAAATCAGAGCGTATTGTTCTTTGATATTTTTATGAATACGCTACCTGTAATAACAGTTTCAGAATATTACAGTTGGTTTACTTGGGTCGGGACCGAAGTTTCCAACTTTTCGCTTCGTTATTTTATTAACAACTGAAATAACGATTTCTGAAAAAATATATTGTAGCGTACCAGTAATGAAATAGAACAGTACAAAATACAGTTATTTTTAAAACATTCCTAGCAACAGATTTTACAGCAGAGTATAAGTTAAAGTGAACCGACAAACAAATGGATATGTGCGATACGGCCCTCTTCTGAGTAGTTGTGATGGGGGATCCAAATACAACGTGGCCTAACTCGCACTTAGCCTTTTTTTCTGTGTTTAATAGGACCTTTACTTCTCAAGCTATAAATTGTGTTTGCTTATAATTATCTGACAGTTAAGCCTTAATCTCACTTGTCGGTAAGTGATGATGTGATCGACGATAGGAAACGGACTTGGTCTTGAATTATACTGATTATTAAGGACTCCTGCCGGAACACACATAGTTTGGTGAATGGCGACAGATTTCCTACTTGAGAGTGTTAATTAGCCAGGCGAGCATTCACCAAATGCCCTTCCAACATGCGGTGAAGCTGAAGCCGACGGTGGAGATAAAACCATGGACCTGCAACACGGTAGTCCGTAGCTATCACCGCTCGGCCATCACTGCCTAAAATGCTGCGTTGGTCAAGTTATTGGTGTATAAGCATTGTGTAAACTAGGCTAATTGTACCAGCGATTACATCAAAACCAACATACTCATGTTTTTTTCTTATTCATGGCATTATCCCTCTGATTGAGGCCTGCACAACATGTGCTCATTCTGAACTCTGCCCACAGAAGGTTCACAAATCCTTCAGGCATATCATTCTTTACGCAGTCCATACCTTTAGATTCATTAGTTCAAAGTCATACTAAACTTAACTTTAATGAACCCCTCACTTCCACACTACAGACAGCAATAGTGCGCAAGTGAGAGGGAATGATTAACGGAAACATTTTTGATCCGTTCCTTTATTACACCGAGTTGTAAGTCTTTTCTGGTTATACAAGAAAACATGAACAATACCCACAGATATAAAATTTTGAGGATGGCATAAAGATTTTTGTACTACACCTGCTCGGAAAGTACCTTGATACTTTATCAAATTTACGGTAGAAAGTACGTCATTGCATATCGAACAAATATGCGGGGAGAAAACGCATCTGAGCGGGAGAGAAAAGTGTATGAAAATCCATTTCTTACGTGGTTTTTCTTTTTTAATTTTGGGTAAGACTATGCGCTGGTAACCTAAATATCAAAAGCCAAAAAGTTTTTACAGTGAGTTTTTATCTCCAAGTTCGCAAAATGACACTGGCCACTAGCTGTGTGTTGGATGGTGTCAAACAATTTGAAAAAAGAACATGTGAAAATTGCAGACGCCATTGGCGCCATTTTCAATTTGTGTGTTGTTTGAGGATTCAGTTTTCGTAGAAAAGTAAAATAAAAGGTAGGTGTAGTATAAAGCACTATGTATCACTCGAGAGAAAGTGCGATTCCCGATCTCGGGTGTTTTAAAGCCCTCGCCTACGGCTCGGGCTTCAAACGACACCCTCGACGGTAATCGGTCACTTTCTCCTCTCGGTGAACAATGTACGAATAATTATCTCAGTAAAATCTACACCATATATAGTTCGGTTTCAGGGACAACAGATCTCATCTGTGCCAAAGGAAACACGCTTTACATTCGTCTATAGTACCTACTTGTACCAAATATATTTAGATAATACATGCTTTCATTATTATGCTGAAATGTTTGGCCTAGATCCAAAGAGTTATAAATATGAATTTACAATATTAACCTCTTCAATTACTTTATCTGAATAGCAATTGTATGCGAATCATTCTGGCAAACCCTACATGGTCCAATAAATTTTAATAATATTGTTTGTCATTGGGCCACAGATAACGCATAGTTTAGTAATGTCACAAGTTTTAAAATATAGCACTACAATTTATTAGAAATAATATGTGGTAAGTTATCATGAGGACTTTACAAGAATTCCATTCGGTACAAATATGAACCCATGTGGAATGTGGAAGTCCATGGCTCGTGAGCATTTAGATGGAGCACCGGGCCGTACCCAGATACTGAGACTGACTCCGACACGATTTAGTCCTTAAGTCTTAATTAACTATGTTAAGAAACGTCCGCATTAATTGGATAGGTAACCAATATTTTTAATATTATTTAGCGCTTCGGTGCTTCTACATAAAATTTCGGCGTTGGTAAAGATTTATGTTTGACTCGTTAGGGTTGAGTGTTGATCGAAACGTGGTCGAAAGTAAACGATGTAAGCGACAACGAAGAAAATTATTAATATAGAAACAATCTATAAACATAACTATACCTAATGGATTTTTTTTCCTTGGTTCGACTATGGGCTTCTGGTTTCTACTCGTGCAAAATAACTTGCGAAGCCTTTTGCTACTTTTTTATGGGATGGAGGGCAATGGATCAGGCGGCGCACCTGGTAGTAAGTGATCACCGTCGCCCAAACATCAGCAACACCACAGGTCACGAGGATGCGTTGCCGGCCTTTGAGGACGGAATATGCTCTCTTCTTGAAGGCTCTTACGTTGTATCTGTTCGGAAATACTTCACCTGGCAGCTGGTTCCATGTGTTCGGGGTAATATTGGTACATTTTGGAATGACACGCTGAGGGTAGCCTGACTAAAGAGCTACCACTCTTATGTAGAAAATCTGTCACGTAACAACTAACGGTGTATACCAGCAGCCACCCTTGAGAAAGGTAAGGAATCAACAGGCGTGACTTTGGCTAAAGGCTGATTTCTATCAAAAGTCAAGAAAACGCTTGTTATGGTTACATGCAACACATCATCCCACCTTCCAAACTTTAGGAATAATAATATTAATAGGAGGTTACAAACCATCCCGAAGGTTTCCGATTTTATGCGTCATTTCCACGACAAAGTAAAGAATATGTAAGTGCTCCTATTACGGGAACATCTGGTTAAGATGGGCTTCTGCAAGTAAATGTGCAATACGTGATCTGGTAAGGGTTACAAAACACAATACTCAGAGGTTAGAAAAGGCTAGGGCCCGACGTTAGTGCCTCCACATTATTCCCTAATTCTTATACGGTATGAAACGGAAAGGTACAATGAAAACACGTACGGTAAGCTTATATTTGTAAAGTAATTACCTCAATATGTAAAATAATTGTAATTTTAAATTCTCGTAATGTAAAATTCTCATAGTATTAATTATCATATCGTTTAATTATAATATTTAATTCCCGAAATGTGATTTGCAAAATATTGAATTCACAAATCGTTTATTCCCAAACTATTATTATTGTAACCTTTTAAATTGTAGTCTCATAGCTGGAGTGGCTATTCTTTTTACAATTGAGTAAATAGTTATAATAATAATATTAAAATTGAGTACCTTCATTTTTTGGAAGTCGGTTAAAAAATAATGAATTCTATTTTTTTTATGCTGATAGGCTACCCTTTGACCACTATCTCACCTGATGGTAAGTAATGATGTGATCGAAGATGTTGTTAATGTTAACCTAGAATTACTTGCTCGCAAGGCCAGCTGACACATTTTTTTAATGTAAATCAGATTTTGTTCTTAACAAATTACATTATTAGGCAACTGACTCTATTATGCTTAGAATAAAGTAGAAAATTCTTTAAACAACAACACATCTCATAATACAAAATAACAAATACGTTGACGTGTCGTGCGCTTGAAGAGTCCAGGACCTGCGTATGTTTCGTGTAGAACCGAAACGCGTCGAAAACTCTTCCGGTTTGGCTACGTGGCGTTGACGTCACGTCGGCTTAATAGGAATATTAGGCGGAATTGTTTACAAGTTATATTTTTTATATTTTTAAAGTGATTTTCTGAAATATTAATTTAATGCATACTTAAACTAAATTAAAATATTTAATATTTATTATGGATTTCCGCAAAGTAACGCCTGAATCTATTCATTATATCGTAAAACTCTAACAAACTGTGATAATTTCGCAGTTCAACAGAAACCGCACTATTCGATATAAGTTGTAAACTCTGCGACCACCACTCTAATGAAGTTTAAGCGATTGTGGATGCCGACAAACTTTCGCCAACATTAGCTCCATTTAACCCAAATATTGCTTCAGTTATGTAATAATAAATAGGCAGAATCTACCAAACCCCTACCCCTTAAAAACTTTGTTCTGTAAGCCCTAATATTGCGCCCAAATAAGTTTTTATTATCTTTAAATGTTAAAAACTGTTTTATTTCTTAACTTGTGTCAAAATATTGTTCGTATTACAAAAACTGAAACATTATCACATTAAATAACAGCTATTCGGCAACTTCTACTATAATACCTATTCATTAAACAACCTCAAATAACTTGTAAGTATTTTACATATTTAGATTTTGACTACCATTTTACCTGTTCTTAAAATTTGGTCGAAGATGGTAGAATCAGGTCTAACCTAGAAGATACTGGCTCTCAAGTGGAAAAGTACAACTTCTCGAACAAACTATTCGGTGCTTGGAGACAGATTTTCCACTTGAAGGAGGTAAGATGGTAAAAGGAAGGCAAGCATCCCCAAATTGCCATCGCAAATAAATATCCATAACCTGCATTTATGCGATGCGGATCAAAATAATTAGTCATTATTATAATTAACTAGCTTTCCGGGCGCGGCTCCGCCCACGCGTATGTCGGTTATCGCGCGAAAACATGAACCTCTTTTTGCGCAGTCGGATAAAAACTATCCTATGTTTTTTCCCGGGTCTCAAACTATCTCCATACCAAATTTCATTCAAATCGGTCCATTAGTTTTGGCGTGAAAGCGTAACAGACAGACAGACAGACAGACAGAGTTACTTTCGCATTTATAATATTAGTACTGATATAGTACTGATAATCAGTAACATATTTGGCTCACAAATGCCAACTGGTAGTACTGGAGCATTTGAACTACATGTGGTGGCCTTTAGGGAGCCTAAATGCTTTCGTTGTAGTAGATTTAGAGTCCGTTTCAGAATGTCCTAATAAAGTTTCGGATTGCTAACCAACACATAAAATAACTGAATGATAAAAATGACAGTTGATATGCAGCGCGTTTCAAGCCTCAACCGATGGATAGGCTAAATCGATGACTGTGAAACGCAAAGATAGTGTTTATTTAATAAATATGTTCTCGGTAATATAACCGGCACTTACTCGAACATTCTGGAACAAGCCCGTAATGTTATATAGCTTGTAGTGTTTTATAATTAAAGTTATACCGCCGCCGGTTTAAAAAAAATAAGCAGCCTCGTAACTGACAGCGATGCGGCAGCGGCGATGCTAGAAACTGGTTACGTTCATTGTTTACTTTACGTATGCACATTAAGCCTAAACAATTCATACCTTAATGTGACCACAATAGAGACGAGATTGTTTCTGCAATGTTGTTATCTGTCCTAGTGGACGATCGGGGTTTTGTGAGTTATGCAGTTTAGTGTTGTTGTTAGCTTGTATAGCCTATATGTATAATTCATTATTTTTTTATTACTACAGTGAGTGTTGTAAGATGTATAACGTGATGGATGTTATATTGAGTCAAAAACATTTGCCTAGGTATGTAAAAACTACTAGGACTGTTACCGCACTGGAGGAAGACATTGACAACTGTAACACAGGTTCGACCTAGCACAGTTTGTCAATGTGAATAACTATACTGAGATTGGATCACACACTCATAAAATAATAAAATTGTAAACGTATAGTTGTAATGTATTGTGTTATTTTTATGAAATAAATTTGTAAGAAGGTTTGCTAAGTTCAGCGTTCGAGTAACCTCAATCGCCATTATATTGTCTACGTGGGAGTTTACTCATTTATAATTTGACATCGTCGTACCCTCATCATGCACTATATCACTGAGGTAAAGGCGGGCGGCGGCGCCCAAGGGTGTAAAGAGAAGCCGCAAAGAGACCTCCCAAGCGTGTCAGACCATTTGTAACAATATAAAGGACAAGCTTTATTTGTTTGTCCTCGGCTCAGGCAATAACTACACACGCGGTTTGGGGCATGTTTCCACGCCGCTTGATCTATACTGGGGCTGGTTTAAGCGACTTAAAGATCATCAATTACATCGTAAACTATTTCAAATGTTATTTGTATATTCCATTTTGGGGTAGTAAGACTACTTCTAACAATGTAATATATCCATTGACGCCTGGTAAGTGAATAAGCATACAAAATCGAAAGGAAAAAAATTGGACCACGAGTCCAGTAGTTTTGGCGTGAATGCGTAACAGACAGACAGACAGAGTTACTTTCGCATTTATAATATTAGTACTGAAGTACTGACTAGCGGCCCGCCCCGGCTTCGCACGGGTAATTACGAGCATAAATTGAGATGTGAGCTATCCTACCTTTCAATTTGAATCAAAATGTACACTGTGTGCAAATCAAATTGATAATTGGTTCAGTAGTGTAGGAGTCCATCGCGGACAAACAACGTGACACGTAATTTTTATATATAAAGAAGTTTTTTTTTTTTTTGAATTTGATAGTTATGATTTGGTGGAAGGTGTTAACAGGCTTAACCTAGAATTACTGGCTCTCAAGGACAGCTGCCGGAACACACCGTTAGGTGCTTGGCGACAGATTTTCTACTTGAGGGTGGTCGCTAGCCAGGCGAGCATTCGCAAAATGCCCTACCACCATGCGATGAAGCTCAAGCCGCGGGATTCGAACCATGGACCTGCTGCGCGGCAGTCCATAGCCAAAGCCACTGAGCTATCACTGCTTCGAAGATGTGAGGAATACACAAGCAATTAAAAAAAAATCTATCTTTAATCAGAAGTCATCAGATCTTTTAACTCCTACAACACGATCCCAAAGACACCTGCCGTTGCCAAGCGTAGTTAGTGGTAAAACAGGAAGTCCATCAGAAGACATTTGACAATACAGTATTGTGTACCCCTTTCACGTTTTGTATTGAAAACGTAACAGGACCGTAGTCAATGAATTCATCACTTGAAAGTTTACGAGACACCGTAGGCGTTTATGACAAACCGTGGTCAAAAATAGCACAGTAGCAGACGTCTCTTGATCTCAAGGTTAGATAAGTCCGTGGAAACTAGGTAAAAGGACGGCAGTACCACTTCATTCCATCTGTATCTATCTATATTTATATGATAACTTCATTTCATCTGTATCTACCTATATTTATACAATAGCGACGTGTGGGGTTTGTTATATATTTATAGCTGACAGGCTAGCCTTTGACCACTATCTCACCTGATGGTAAGTGATATGGTCGAGGATGTCGTTTAGGCTAACCTAGAAGTACTGGTTCTCTCTCTGATAAAAAATATGACACTAAAGTACCCAATTTAGTTTGTTAACAAATTGTACTATTTATGAGAAATAATTGCTCGACGAACTGATAACCGATGGGGAAGAAAGGTTCTCGAGTGGGTACCACGTTACACCGGAAGACGTAGAGTTGGTAGGCCCCCCACCAGGTAGACTGACGACATAGTGAAAATCGCGAGTAGCCAAAGGTTACAAGCGGCTAATAGCCGTTCTTTGTGGCGTTCTATGGGGAGGCGTTTGTTCAACAGTAGACGTCTTCCGGCTTATGATGATGAGAAATAAAACTTTATTATTATTATTTGTAAACATAAATAGTAAGGCCATAAGTAAAAGGCCGTGTATAAAGAATGTGAAGAGAGTAATATTGACAAGATATCGCCAAGAAAGTTAATGGAAATCCGTAGTTTGAATCGACTGCCTAAACACAGTATAATAAAGAGTTACACTCAAGTCTGGCGCCTAGGAATTATAATAACTTATATTCGTGACCCAGTCACGTCATTTACTAATAAAATTATTGTTACTGTCAGCTGTTATCATAATGTTGGAAATGTATCGATTTCTGTCAAAACTTCTAATGTTACGACATATTTATTGATGTTATGATTACATTTAGATAGTTATTCCACAATGTGGATATTAAATTTATATTCATGTCATTATAACGAGTGATAGGCAACGGAAAGTTGTTGGCGAATATTGTTTATCATCATCTTCTTACCCATGGCTCACTCATGTGACGTCGGTATAATATTGTCTTCACTAACTTTGAAGCCTGCACCGAGGCAGCTATACTTAGGTATAGCAGTGTGTTTCATTTGATCCCTTGCTGTATTTTTATTTCTTGATTTTGAGTTATGCAATTAATTTATATTATATTTCAGAATTCAGTCTATAAATCATACACTGTGGAAATACGATTAAGTACTTAAAGTTTGTTCTATAGAAAAAAAATCCAAAGTTATATCTGAAAAACGAAATAAACCCTTAGTACGGCGTCAATACTTCACGGAAAGTCATCAGTAATTGAATAATAAAAAAACGACGTGTTTTCTATAATGTATACAAATTACATTTTTCAAATAGGCATTTGTTTTTATTATACGAAGGAAGTACCGAAATTGACGCACGCTCCGCCCATTTTAGCTAGAGCCGCGATGCTTCCTTGTCCGCTTAGTAATTCTTCGGCCGTCGGACGGGGACGGATGCTGGCGGCATGCCTTACTCACGCACACATACGCGGCGCGCCTAAAAAGCTCGGTGCGCTCTTAAATACTTGGATGGGTGACCGCTAGTGGCATTTATTACTGAACGCTACCATGCTTCGGAGAGTACATGTAACTGTCGTTCCCGATTGCTGTCCAAGTATGGCAATCATTCGTCATAACATAGTGATAGAAAATTTAGTCAATGCCCGCCTAGCTACCTAACAATTTCGTGTACAAAATCAGTTACCAGGGTTATAGGTATAACTTTGTTTCGGTAGCTGCCCTCGAGGGAAAGTAATTCTATGATAGCCTAAACAACATTTTCAATCGCAAACATATCGTCAGGTGAGATAGTGATCAAAGGCTAGCTAATTAGCTACAAATAAAAAAATATTATACCCGCGCGCCGCTATTGTATAAATATAGTAAGGTACAAAGGGTAGTAATAAAAGAAACGGCCAAGTTCGAGTCGGATTCGCACACGAAGGGTTTCGTACCATCATCTATGCAATATTAGACATTGTATTAAAACATAAATTAACCGGCAAAAACACTCACGTTTTGGGTCGAATACGTCAACCCGGTTTCGAGCATGTAAGATGCTGGGGCGAGTGCGCAGCTGCGTCTGCGAGCTCCCGGCGGGCACGCCGCAGTATTAGATCTTGGGGTTCGAATACTGATGATGAGCATCTGATATGCTCGAAACCCGGGTCGACGTATTCGATCCCTGACGTGAGTGATTTTGCCGCTAAATGTTATAATATGTGTAAAACTCACGAAAATTTTATTTCAACTATATTATAACCCTTTTTTTAGTTTTCACGAAGGGTACAGCACCCTCGGTGTGGGTTTTAGACTCGCACTTGACAGATTTTTATTATTTGTTGCTACATGTATAATGGCAACAGAAATACATAATCTGTGAAAATTTCAACAATCGCGATTCATGAGATACAACCTGGTGGCAGACAAACAAACCGACAGTTGAGTCTTAGTAATAGGGGTCCGTTTTCACACTTTGAGTACGGAACCCTAATAAAGATTATTTAATAGGCAATCAGACTTTTGGTGTGTCTTTCTAAAGTTAATATTTCGTTACAAAACAACATTAGAAAAGCCTTCATTAACAGACTTTTTCATTTAATGAAAAAGTCAAAAGAAAAAACATATTTTCACTCCGTTAAATAAATTAAAGCGCCAAAGAAAACTCAAAGCGAATCAATTAGCAACAAGCCCTCCATTTAAAATGTTATGTTTCAAGTTATTCGTGAGAAATAAGTTAATTAAGCGGAAAGGACTAAGCAAGCTCTAATTATAATTCCTGTCGAAAGGTGACGCCGCCGTCTGGGCTACAAAGCCAATTTTGTTGTTTTAATATAAAGTTTGGAATCGTTTTGTTTTCTAATTACTTGGTACCGAACAGCCTGTATTTACAATATTTAGAGAAACAAGGCTTTCACCAAATTTATGATTTAAATACCAACAAATTATTCAAAATGTTTCACTACTTTATCAACTTCCGTATATAGCAACTATCTTTTATCTTGACTCTCGAAATATTAAGGCATATTAAGATAATGAATATATTCAGGCGTTACTTTGCGGAAATCCATATTTAATAAAAACAAATATTTTAAAAGTAATTTCGTTCCTGTAAAAGCGGAAAGCGTCGAATATTCATCCGGTTTGACTGCGTGGCGTTTGTGAGGACACGCCGGGTTAGCAGGAAAATTTGTCGAAATTGTCACTATATAGATATTTTTTCTAATATTTTCAGTAAAAGTTCTTTTAGAATATTTGTTTTATTGAGACGCATATTATTTAATGCGCAAAATGTTCAACACGCAAATGGAGGGTCTTTCTACGACAGTAATATCATTGCATATTGCCAAATGAAGTGAAAGAATGTGAGAGTATTAACGCATATCGCAGTAAAGTAAATAGCTTGTTAGATATGTAATGCCTACAAAGCCAGAGGACTCATTTTTAAATTATATGTAAGTTAATCTCCTTCTAAGTGAACATTTGTGCTTATGAGAAATAAAAGTTCTTTAAACCTAAACCTATATTTAATGTATGAACTGACTTCTAATGTTACTAACTTCAACAAATATTTTTGTGGGATATGTAGTACATACAGGGAAAGTAATGGTGAGTCGCCCTAATTTTAATCTTCTGCTCGTGCTTATATCATGTACCTACTGATAGACGCAGCCCTACAGCATTATGTTCACCAGAGAAAACGTTGACTGCCCAGTGGCAGTTACTATAGTCGCGATAGGGTTAAGCTTCAGCACATATTAGTAGTGCATTTTGCGAATGCTTGCCTGGCTAGCCACCCCCAAGTAAAACATCCATCGCCTGCCTAACGGTTTGTTCCAGCGACTGTCAGTTACTTTCTATACAGGAAGGATAACTGTCAAAGGATATTTAAATATTGTAAAAAAACCGGAAAAACACTCATGTTAGGGATGATCGAATAGTAGTAAATAGCATTTGAATATATCATGTGAAATTTACGAGAATTTCATTTCAAATAAAGGTCAAGGGATAGTCAATCAGCATTAAGAAACTTTGGTGCCCGTGTTCACGTATCGCCATACATAATCGGCTTCAAAGCCACTCATAGGAAGGGATTTTTTTAATGCTCTGAATTGACGGCCTGTTCATTACAGTGGCAGTTTTTTTTTATGGAAAGACAAGAGTGTTTTTTTCCTCTGTCGACGACACAACTCCACTGGACTTTACAGTGGTGTGCCACAGTCGTCCTTCTGCTTGACATTGCACTGTACCCGTCACTCGTTAGTTCTTGTCTGGTTTGTCTATAGTAACTACACTCTCTACAGTGCCATCACGCCAAAACACAATTGTATTTGCACTTTACTACTTCAAAGCAAGATAGTTCATAGTGGTACTCACCAAGAAGGACACTTGACGAAGAGACCTACCACCTGACCTATCAAGCATCTAACAGTGCGTAACCGTAACATACAGGCATATGAGACTTAACAGCTGTATATCTTCATTACTTGCCACGAAATACATCTGTTAAATAAAATTTTAAACTTTATATCATGCTGCCAAATCTATACTTATAATATAATAAATAATTATCTGTGCTGATTCATTTCCCTGTCATTATAAAGTGGTAACCGAGTAAATCACAATGGTATTCATGAACCATAATCTGCGACCGCAAACAACAAATTAACAGAACATTATAGCGGGTGTCTGCGCCATCCCGACAGTTGTCGTACCCTCACATTCCCAAGCTTAGCCTTATATCCTAATATATACCTTATCACAATACAGTAAGAGCTAATTCTCCAGTGGCTAAATGAAAAACCTGCTGACTCGGAGTAATTAAAATCTTTACAGAACTTTTTTAAAGATCATAGACGAAGTTCTTTTTTACAATAGTGATTTAGGTTTTCAAAAGACTGTGCTTAATCTGTGTATGGAAAAGAAGTTTGGAAACGGCAAATTTTGATATAAATTTGTTTAGATAGAACAAAACTTGTATTAGATATTTAATTACAGTATTATTAAATATTATTTTGAAGCAGTGCTGGCTCAGTGGCACTGGCTATGGACTGCTGCGCAGCAGGTCCATGGTTCGAATCCCGCCGAGGGCTTGAGCTTCACCGCATTGTGGAAGGGCATTTTATGAATGCCCGCCTGGCTAGCGATCACCCATAGAAAATCTTTCGCCAAGCACCTAACAGTTTGTTCCGGCAGCAGTCCTTAAGAGCCAGTAATTCTTAGGTTAAGCCTGTTAACACCTTCGACCGCAATCACTTCACTTACCATCACTTACCATCAGGTGAGATTGTCAAAGGCAATAAAAAAATTACAGGGTTATTGGTAGAATGCTAACAACCTCTTAAGGTTGACTTCTGCTAGGACATAATAAATATACGACATAAATCACTGTTAGTGTTAAGATCTTTAACACTAACAGTGATTTATGTCGTATAGCTGCTTGGAGCAAGCGTTTTGGCCTAAAAGTCAACCCTACAAAGACACAGGCAATTATAATAGGAAGTTCCAGAATGTTACCTAAGGTGGATTATCGACACTTCCCAAAATTGTATTTGAAGGAGTTGTGGTTCCATACAGTCAGGAAGTTAAGAATCTTGGGGTTATACTTGACAATAATCTCTCATGGAAACCTCATTTAGCATCTATAAGCCGTAAAATCTTTGCTTCCGGTAGCTCTCTTAGAAGGCTACGTAATTTTCTTCCTACTGCCACTAAAGTTACGCTCGCACAATCTCTACTTTTGCCCATTCTTGATTATGCCGATGCCTGCTATCTCGATCTTACGGAGGAACAGCTAAATAAGCTTGAGCGTCTCCAGAATTATTGTTTAAGATTTATTTTCAGTCTTCGAAAATTAATCACGTATCTCAATTTCGTACAAGACTCAAGTGGCTGCCTATTCGTCTTCGCCGGGATACTCACATACTGTCAATTCTTTACAACATTTTATTTAATCCCTTTACCCCCCTCTATTTGAAGAAACGTTTTAAATTCCTCCATTGCTCCCACTCGTGTGACCTTAGATCATCTGAAAACCTTACGCTGAATTTGCCAAGCCATCGAAGTGACTTCTATGGCAGCTCTTTTAGTGTTCAGGCTGCGCGACTTTGGAATAAGCTTCCGGTAAGTATTAGACAAGCTCAGTCTATTGCTGTATTTAAAAATAAAATTAAAGACCATTACTTATCTACTTTACCATCTCATTGAATTTTAGTCTATCCGTAATGTTTAACGGTATGTAGTATTGTGTATGTTTATGTATTGTATAAGCTACAGCTTACTAATATTCTATCTGTTATAGTACCTAATTAGTATTTATGTACTGAATTTAAGCATTTGATTTATTTAAGTAGATATAATATGTAATAAATTTATTGTGTTCGCCAACCTCTCTGACTCCTTAAACGATCTCCATCCAACGGTTGACTGGAAGAGATCGCTTTAAGCGATAAGTCCGCCCTTTGTACTTTAGTTTTAAGTTTTTCTAGTTATTTGTATTTTTCTATTGGTGTACAATAAAGTGTTTCGTATTGTATTGTATTGTATTGTATAATACATAATTTTATATACTAAATATTTTGTCTATAAAAATCTAATAACACAGAATATTTTTCATTTGACGTACTATCTTGGTAAAGCATGTACTTAATTAAATCCTTAAATAGAAAATCGATCCCTGTTCCAATTAATTTGAAGGGCAATAAGGCTCGAAATCCCATGGGGCTTCATTACTCGCGAGGCTTCCAATGTCATGCCAAGGCGTATGAAATTACCTTTTTGTATGTTTTCATATATAATATAGGTATATTCAAATCGATCCTAGTTTATCGGTATTTGAAGGGAGGGTGTTTGTTAAGAATTTCAATATGTAGTGTGTTAAGTCTAATATTTTTTGTCAAATAGAAATTTACACAGTCATTGAAAAATCATACAACATAATATATTTTGTAACAAAGTTTTAAATTTGATTTTGAATCTCGTAGGATTATTGCAAAGCCTGCTAGATAAGAAACTCGATTCACTGTTATAGTTCCCAGTAGGTTAACTTATTTATTTTTATAAATCGCACGGGATTATCTTTATTTCAACCCTAGATCTGAAACCCGATGTCTAAACCGTTGTTTGATAGCGGGTGGTATGAACATATCATAGATTTACGCCGCCTGCGGTCGATGCAGCGCGTGACCGAAATGCTGGCATTATTTGCTGTCTCAGCCGGATTGGCCACTGCTGAACACAGCCTCCCCCATTAAGCGGGCTTTGCCATACTTCTCACGCTTGGCAGACGTCTTGGGGATTTATTTGGCTCAATGAAACAGCATACCAATCCAGTCAGGCAATACTCTGAACCAAAATAAAATTGTTTGGCCACTATACAATACAACTGGACCTACCAAATCCATTTGAGGTACTAAAGGCTAGGAAAAGGACATGCTTTCGTTATACCGGTTGAAGTAAACTTAATGATAACGTTTCTACATGCAGCTAAGATTACCTGTCGCGGGTACATTATAAGGCTTGGACGTGCATAGGACTTTATTCCAATTTTGAGGCTCAACGCTTATCAGACTGTGATCAAAAAAAATTAAACAAAAAATGTAACCGACTCCAACACTCAAAACTGTGAAATAACTTGTTGAAGTCGGTACCTTGATAGTTCAAAAGTACCAATTATAACAATATTGTGCGCATTGTACCGACTTCGGCAAGTTATTTCAGTTTGAGTGCTGAAGTCGGTTTAATTTTTTGGTAAAAAAAATTTTTCACTCTTTTTAGTGACCCTTGCTACTTACGGGATCGATTGTCATTCACTGTCAACGACTATATCATCGTATTATATAGTTATTGGAGTGTAACTCAAAACGGTTCGACCGATTTTGATGAAATTTAAATTGGACAAGCAAAGGATAAGCATCAGCTTTCAAATAAAAAAAAATGTATCAAAATCGGTTCATCCAATAAATTTTTTGAGGTAACAAACATAAAAAAATAAAAATATACAAACGAATTGAGAACCTCTTTTTGAAAAGTGTCGGTTAAAAATGACGCATGCCGAATAAGGTGGACGCACCGCTGATTTTTAGCACCAATGGATTCAGGAAAGCGCTCATTAAATCTGTTACTACATATAATATACTCACCAGTTCAAATATAAGTTCCTTCTCGTCCAACTGCCGCAGCTCGTGCCGCGACCGCCGCTGTGGCCGCGACGGGGTCGCGTGCGGCTGGTCGCCGAGGAAGGTGGGGGTGCCGTCGACTGTCGTCACCAACGGCTTCAGAAGACCTCCACGCTCAAACTCGTGCGCTGAGATCTTCCTGAGAAACAGAACTGGATTTTAGCCGAAGGAAGGCTTCACCATAATCGTCTGGACTATATTCGCCGAAACGGTAGAATCGTCTCATCGCCTATATTCTTCTCCCCAGACACGTTTGAGCCCCTATTACTTAGAGGGCAGGCCTATCGCCACTACTGAAGCTCTTAGGTAGGTTAAAATATCATATCTTTTTCTTATTTGATTTTAATTTCTCTTATAATGTGATTTATATTGTAGAATGTGTTTGTACACAATTAATTTGAAAATCGTAAGAATATCCATGAAATTGTATAGGTACACATATATATTTTTTGCTCCTTGTATATTCGTATGCCAGTAACGGTGAAGCACGCTGAGCTACTTTTTAAATTTGACCTGAATAATATGTAATTACCGTTTTCCTTATAAATAAATATATTTCATTTCATTTCAGATAGATCTATTTAAGTTACGTGTTCAGCGTACGATGCGATTGCCAGCATTATCTACTATTTTTCAGCACGACATTATTACAATTATCGTTCAAAGTCAAAGTCAAAGTCAAAATCATTTATTCAATTTAGGCGTCTACGACGCTCTTATGAAGGTCAATTACAAATTTTAATATTGAAATATACTACATTGTACTGCCACGTTCAGCAAACAAAAATTATAGAGCCACTGCGAGAAGAACGGGCAAGAAACTCGGGGCCATTCTTTTAAACGTTTTTTAAAAATGTGTTTGGTACATACCTACTATATAATAAAATTATTACAATACTTAATTTACATTACGTAGGTGTTAGGCGCTAGCTTGGTAGAGGCGAACCAGTCCAAGCATTTTTGTCGTTTAAGTAATCACAAACTGTGTAGTAAGATTTCTTTATCAAAATATTCTTCACATGCAACTTGAATTTTCTTTCTGTGAGCGTTGTAATATGTTTGGGCAATTTATTATAAAACCGCACACAATTTCCTAAGAAGGACCTTTTATTTGTCTTTGCTAATCTAAAACCTGGCACCGCTATTTTATCTTTATTCCTAGTGTTATAATCGTGAGTGTCACTGTTTGATTTAAATTTGCTCAAATTTTTATGAACATACATAATATTTTCAAATATATACAGACTTGGTAAAGTTAAAATATCAATTTCTTTAAAAATATCTCTCAGGGATTCCCTAGGATCCATTTCATATATGGCTCGAATTGCACGCTTTTGTAAGATAAAGATTGTCTCTATCTCAGCAGCAGCTCCCCACAGCAATATACCATAAGACATAATACTGTGGAAATACGCGAAATAAACGAGCCTAGCAGTAGCTACGTCTGTTAGCTGTCTTATCTTACGAACTGCATATGCAGCAGAACTAAGTCTTCCAGATAGATCATGTATATGTGGATTCCACTGTAAAGTTGAATCCATTTTAATTCCCAGGAAGACTGTCGCATTGTCAAAAGAGAGTTTTTCTAGGCCAAGCTTAATGTTTGGTTCAACATAAGTAACATTTGGTAAAGAAAACTTTAAACATTTGGTCTTTTTTGAATTTAAGAGAAGATTATTAGCCGCGAACCACTTAGAGATCATAGATAACACATTATTTACATGAATAAGTTCACTATCCCTCCTATCTACTTTAAAAATTAGGGAGGTATCATCTGCGAATAAAACTATAACTGTTATGCGTTCCGTCTCAATAACTGTTATACGTCCTCACAAAAGCGGTGACATCCAGAGAGTTGAAATACATAGAGTAGTTATATCCGAACACCACTGCTCGAAAAGCTTACTAGAATTTACCTACTTACATACCTACGCACATCTATAAGCAGTTTGTAATGACAAGGAAAGAACGTTCAAATATTATGCGTCATATCTGTTGTTAGAAAGAGATAAATAAGCAATTCGTGTTACCACCGAACCTTTTTAGGTGACATTCGGTTAATTAACTGAATTTATTTCAAATATGGATCAGATGTTCTTCATATACTGGGTATACACAACGATTGTGTTGGCAGAATAAGTAATAAAGAAAGAATCACGAATTATGCATAGATGGAAATTTGCTTGTAAATACAGTACATATTCTTGAAATGCAACACGTACTCTTTATTGAACAAAAAAAATTGTACCTACACAGCTCGATAACTTATTTCCATGTCCTTGAAGTGTTAGGTAAACGCTTCGAGATAAAAAATACATTTCACGATAATCTTTGTTAGAAATCGAAGCTATTGAGATAACATCGTGTAAGTATTCGGTGAACAAATTCCGCCTTTATCGGCCGAAAGAAGGCTGCGAAGGAACTTCACACAACAGCCGCTGTAAGATCGTTCCTAAGATAATGAAGGGGAGGCTTTACTGAACCCTCTCTATTTTTTACAAGTAAAATACTTGAGGGTCGCGATAAAACAGTTAGCAAAAACCGAGAAGCTGGGGCGACCTTGTAAAGTTAAGTTTTCAGTGTTTCACAGCCCATCTAATGGCCTAGTGGTGTTACTCCTTTGGCCTCTTAGGGGAATGTTTAATTAAGGAGTCAGTTTTCGTTCTTCGCGCTAAAGTATAAAGTTGCTTTGAGTATCTGAGTTGAATGCTTATTTAGTTTATTCTAATGGATCCTTAGTGAAAATACTATAAAAAGTTTGCCGACAAGTTGTCTCACAAACTTTAAGTAATACAGTTTTGTTAAGGTGCAATACCAGCACGGTCGTAGAAGTTCTTATATAGGCCACAGGCGATTTTATTTCAGGAACCATGTTATACGCTATAGCGTATAGTATATAGTATATTATAAACTTTATTGAATTCTACCTATATTTAAAAATAATTAAATCAAATATTGCATGTTTTCCAAGTGTTGTGAAAGTATCAATTCCTCAAAATATGTTCGTGCATCTCCAACAGAGGGACTGTCGTAACCACAACATTACATCAAACGCTGCTATGGTCGTTACTTCAACTGTACTTTTTTCACCAGTTGGCCATCTTTAGCAAAGGGCTTCCACAAAGACGGCCTTTTGGCAAAGATAATCATCACCTAGTGAACAAACTACAGTACCACCACAACTATAGTACACAAAGTACCAACCAGTGTCAGATATTCTCCCTCAAAGCAGTTCCTACTGTGAAAACAGCGCTGTGACGTGAAAGACTTTGCAGCAAGTGAAATTACTGGGAAAACGAGACATAAGAACGAAAATCTCGGAGTGACGCGCGCAGTACAGTGCCAAACAGAACTGTAACCGTAATGGGCCGGCGACGCTTACCATCATGCGGACATAATGTTCGTTTAATCTCGTATAAAATCGTTTAAATAAAAGTTTGTATGATTTTCGAATCCGCCAGCAACGATCTTAACTCACCAACCTACCTAAAAGCCTTAAAACAAACAAGTAACTTACTACATGACATTCAAAACAAAAGTACTATTCGTAAATAAAAACAATCAGAAAAATAAAATATCATAACAATAGAATAATGCAACACATTTCTAGAATATTATCATCCTCGCGTTAGCGCTGAAGTATTCCCCACTTGAGTAATGTAGACAGGGACAAAAGTCCACGTAATCTATCTCAGAGGAGGCGCTTACCCCGGGGCATATCCTCGCAACATCATGACAAAAGATTGATAGTGGCTTTAGAACAAACTGCTTCCGAGTTGAGAATGAGCTGGATTTATTGCACTTTCAGATTTTATAGCAGCTTTATTGTGACCTTTATGCAGTTTCAGCGCTACTAAATGTGGAACAAACGCTTTTAGTGTTCTGCCCGAGTTTGGTAAATGTTAAAATATTTTCATTGTTATTGAGAGAGAGAAAATTTGCCTTCTTTATTTTTCGCATAAAAATTAACGACATTACAAAGAAGTCTAAATATGTACCTTCAATATTTTTTTACCCCTTCTTCAACGTTTATCTCGACCTAAAAGGCAAAATGCTTGGCAAGCGAGTTTCGTGACCTAAACAAACAACGATATCAGTTGCTGTCCCGGCATCCGCCACTTGATACTAATAGCCGAGAGTAAATATGCTTAAAATCTATTTGGGAAGGGTAAAGAGTGCCGAAAACCCTTCTTGGTAATTAATTGGACATTATTGGTAATGATACGAGAAGCTATACTAGAAAACGCTCCCAAATTAATTCCAGAGTAGAGGTGTGAAAGTTTTAGTAGTAAAAGAAAGAGAGAACATGACATTTAAAGCAATATTTCTCATTCTAATGAACGGTACTTCTGAGCGATCGAAAAGGATAGGCTTAAGAGAAAATGTGGAGACAGCTCGACGCATGCCGTATGGTTTTCCCCTTCCTATTCTCAAGCACTTCTCGGAGAAAAATATATGGTCGGTTTCACATCTTACGAAGAGGTAACGATCGCATACAATGTAAAGTAATGCTGCATTGCACCTAGTCGTATATCCTCAATAATTATTATGGAACCGTATCGATATACCAAAACGGAATGACATTGAAGTCATACTCTGCTGTCTATCTGCCAGACTCACGAGTTTATTTCTAGCACGCAAACGGAGTTAGGAACAAACCAGAAAATAAGAGAGAGAAAAAAAAACAATTTCATTTATTTCGAGCAACCAGGGCGCATCATAACACTAACACATAAACATGGCATTAAATTATTCATTATAAGACTCGACAGAAAATGACAAATAATAATAATACTATAAAGAATTTAAATATGTCACGATGAAAAAAAATAAGCGACAATATTAATCAATTAGAGTTAGAATCATTTAAATTATTACATTTCATTATAATTATTATATGTCAACAGAAATATTAATCAGGAAAAATCAAAAGTTTCTTCATAGGAAAACCTACCATTTCCTAACCGGCATTGGTTGCTAAATGCCTATTTCAGCTATGCCGTATATAAATAAATACATACAATCAAACCTGTCGGCGAACATTAATTAGTAATTCCGTTTGCTGTCATCCATCTCACCATGACCGCAGTGTAAGATTGCAGTTCTTTAAGAGGTGCAGCTGCTACCCAACTTCCAGTATTTTCCCTTAGTCGTTTCTTACTACACCCACGGGAAGATATGGGGGTTTCAATTCTAACCCAGCACCCCACGGGGGAAATGTTAGTAAGTTAGGATTTCTAATTTTGTAAAGTAACAGGAAATCTTTTTTTCGCCTTGATAACCATTATGAGGCACAAAAACAAAAAAAAACACTCGGAGATTGCCCGTTTTATTCAATAAATTATCAATGTAATGCCGCCCCTACGCACGTTGTACCCTAAATAATAAATATACACACTAGTAGAACAAATATGCCAGAGGTACTATTCAGTTCGCAAGGGACTACCGCGAAACCCATTTCGATAGTTATTAATATAACATTCTCGGTAAAACACACAACGATCAAAATAAGCTTTTGTTATGTCACTCTCCAAAGAGATTTGGAGACACTATGATTCTGTGGAAATAATACCTGCCGAGGGTCATCGCAACTCTCGACTAAAGCAATAAATATTGGTCTACTGAAATAATCGCTACTTCTGCAGTATGCTAGTATGAATAAAGAATTAAAAAGAACAGAAAAAAAGCTACAACGACATATATTTGCCCGCTCAGTGAACTGAAACCGGTTTTGCATCCGAGCTGCAGTCGCTATGGTCGCTGCCACCCCCCCACTTCATTTTAGTGATTAGTTACGCACACATTGCTGTGCGTGTAGTAGGTGTAAGTGAGGCTTTAATTTTATACCGTTCTTTATTAGTGCTGAACCACAGTGATGCCCTTTAGCCCGTCGACATCTCGTATTTGTTGCCGTGCGTTTGACGCCCGCAGATGACGGGGGTGCGCTTTACGCCCTCCTCCCATCTAGGGTAGAATGCCTTCAGCACTTTTCCCTCAGGTCTACTGGGGGATTTCGCAGCACTTCACCCAACGTCAGGCGAAACCAGAACTGCTGACAGCAGCAACTAGCATTATCCTTTCTATATACATACGAGAATATAAGTACGGTAGGGAACCATCTATTAGAGATTTTAAATCGTAGAAAGGGTAGATGCAGTTGGTTTCACTGTACTTTAGGATTCAGCAGATCCTAAATTCTCTAATCCAAAATTTCAATATTTCCGCCTAGAGAGTATAGAGATTCTGAAGAAAACTGGCTGTGAAAAACATACAGACAGGCGGACAGACACAAGCGTTATTAAGCGTTCCAATTATTCATCAGACATCCTTACTTCGACCTCTTTCAACTAAAAACTAAGGGTCGTGTAAGTGCGTATATACCAAGGTTCAAATTCACTGTGACAACTTGTATTGCCGCAGGATTTGCTCGTAGCAACTCCTCTTTTATTTTTATTAAACAGATTTCTCACCACGTTTATAATACCATTCATCACTGTCAACGTAACACGTGCGAAAAGTAAATCGTGGGTATTTAAATTCGCATGCTGCTGAAGTACCGACAGTAATTTGGCTGACTCAGTCTGTCAGAAACCTACTTATGCAGTACACGATATTATTATGAGCTATTTACATCAGCGACAAAATTGACGTAGGTAAGTAAACTGTTTTAATACAATGTAAAAACCAAAGAACAAGTTTTATGGATTATTTTTGCCTAGTCGTTCCTGACTTTCAACTAGGTTAGGCAACGTCTGCTGCTGTTCATTGATTGGGGTGGGATGGGTGATCGCTAGTGACATTACTACTGAGCGCATCCGTGCTTTGGAGTGTACGTTAACGTCATCGGTTCCGCTTATTATCATAGGATAGCAGTTGTTTTTTTTTTTATAACATGGTGGTACAGCGTTTTGCGAATGACCGCCAGGCTAGCTAGCACCCTCAAGTAGAAAATTTGTCGCCAAATTCCCAAAGGTGCGTTCCCGCAGGTGACCTTGAGAGTAAAATTACATTCTTCGCGATATCTAAATATTAGGTTTGTAAATCAATCCGTCTATGAACTAGACCCGCGACATACTGACCGATAGACAGAGTGAAATCAAGAGACGTCGTTTCCCTTTTAGGTTCAGAACCCTAAAATGAATTATGTATTGCTATACGTCTACTGAATGTAATGAGAGCAAAAACTTTACAACGTGTAGAAGTCGGACCCAGAAAATGTGTGGGCTCAGTTGTTTTGAATAACCATGGTACCGACAGCCGACTTCAACAAGTTACCTATGAGGTACCCTGCAGGTAAATTCTATAATTAAAAATCTTGTTTAGATAACATCCTAATACAGCCTTATGCTCGCATAGTACTTTTTTATCGTAAAAAGTATGGGTGCTTACTTTAAGTTGTACCTGAAGAACAAAGGCATGCAATGCCTTCTTTTTATAAGTGAAAAAAAAATATTTTAAAAATTATTTCACATTTTGCAGATATATATTGGACTAGATTTGTATTTAACTAATGACAAATTAAAAACTCAAACCGAGGAAACCATTTCAATGACAACAGCTCTTGATAAACATACCTAAAAAAACTTCATAGAGATACGAAATCCGTGTCGGAGAGTTGTTTCGTTGCAGTCACTGTTAATTCTATACTAGACGGATTCACTAGATTGTTACCATGAGTTGTACCTTATAAATACAGATCATAATTACCTGACAGGTGTAGTAGCTCCCGATCCGGAGCCGGCACGGGACGGGGACGCTAGCTCCGCGCAGGGCGGTGTGGCGTGCGACACAAGCCACGCGTCCACCACTTGCCGCGTCGCCTTCCTGTCGATAAACAATATACATTTATTACTCGAATACTTAAAACTGATTATATACTTCTGGAACAGCAGTTTTGTAGCTAGATTGGTGATGACCACGGACGATGTTGATGATGACGGTCAATCCAAAACAAGCTATGTATAAACTGCCAATGTTAGGCGTTGCTTAGCGGACTATGCATCGCTTGCAAAACAGTGTGAGTATAGTCAGTACCGTCTAGGCCATAGTTAACATGCTTAAGCTGCTTCGGCTAAGATAAGCTAAAATAGGGTGCAGTTACCTTATCTTAACTGAGATAGCACCTAAACATGGTAACTAACGCCTAGACGATCTTGTGCTAACCGATTCAAATGGTACCCTACCGAAATCGCCTCAAGTCATTCATAGTCTTTATATGGAACTTCATACTACAACGACCACTAATTAGCGCAGTATAATCAGCATCCCCTGAAGTCGGGTCTAGCTCGCAAGGCGAAATTAAAACGGTATCGATAAAATTTTCAGATGACTTGTGAAAAATTCGTAATATATTAATAAAAGACTACTATGAAGTATCTCATTATTCGATGGTAAAAAGGAAAAATTGGTGGCGCCGAAGTAAAACGTCAGCGTAACCTTTATGAGCCTACGTTGGGAGTTATCCTAACACTCCCAACGAATCCCACAAATCGGAACCCATTTATGAAAAATTCACATCTATCCCCATAAATAAGTAAGGATCCCAATGTTAGGAATTATAAGGAAATACTATTATGTTTTACGAATATTTGTAAAGCTAAAAGTATTTATACTCACTTTGCCTAGTCTCGTGCATCCTACTGCCACAAACGTACATAATTATAGTACATTTTTGTAAGAATTGTTAAAGGACATTTTAAAAGAATGACCCCGAGTTTCTTGCCCTTTCTTCTCGAAGTGGCTCTATAATACTTTCAATGCTGAAATTTGGGGGCAGTTTAATAGAGAAATATATTTGTTAGAATCAATTGGAAAAACAATTTAATAATAAATGAGACTAAGCGTGCTTAGCCAATGTCGTAGTTTTTCAATAGCAGACGGCACAAGCCGAACTCAGAACACTTGGAAAAGCAAAATATGGAAGTAGGAACTATTTCACATAAAAGGTACTAGGCGAGCATAATCGTGAAAGTATTATCATAAAAATTTTACGAAATTCATACACATCTAAATGATTAGATTTGGCTATAGTGTTTGGTTGTATTTGGTAATTTGAGGCTAATAAATAAACCGCTTCAAGTTAGTGCCTACTATAGGAGATCAGGATCTCCTAGGAGATGTGTTTGTTTTATGGGAACAGAAAGGACCTTCCCCAAGGTTAGTGAGGTTCAAACTTATAGGTACCAATTATGAATTGTAGTTAGTTATTGTATCCAATTTTCTCAAAAGCAATTTCAGTACATGTTAGAAATATACGTATATAATATACACCTAACAATTCTCCCACAAAGTCGCTCTTTCAATTACACGATAAGCAGCAACTAGGTTAGGAATACAAATGCTGAACTGCCTTCAACTCTATACAAGACCTACATAAAACAATAAAAACAGAGGGCTCTTTGTTACTTAGATTTGCATTTGGTAACCGGTTTGTAAATATGTTAATGTTTATTTCTAAATATGATTACAAGCACTATCGCGTGCTAAGCGAAAATCATATATTGTGCTCCAATTGTATTACTTTAACCGTCATAGAGGACGGTGCGCGGCCATCAACCAGACTACTAGACTTCATCTGATCGAAAGAAGTGTTTTTTCAAACACTTAACTCTCGGTATGATGTCGCTACCCTTCTGTATTTCTAAATATGATTACAAGCACTATCGCGTGCTAAGCGAAAATCATATCAAACAAATTATTGGAGTACAAAATTTTATGCCCAAGGCGGGAATCGAACCCGCGTCCTCCGATATCGCGTCGGATGCTTAACACCATCTCAGCCACCTGGACATTGACATTTCTACCGAAACTTTGTGCTCCAATTATATTACTTTAACCGACATAGCGACATCATACCGAGAGTTAAGTGTTTGAAAAAACACTTCTTTCGATCAGATGAAGTCTAGTAGTCTGGTTGATGGCCGCGCACCGTCCCCTATGACGGTTAAAGTAATACAATTGGAGCACAAAGTTTCGGCAGAAATGTCAATGTCCAGGTGGCTGAGATGGTGTTAAGCATCCGACGCGATATCGGAGGACGCGGGTTCGATTCCCGCCTTGGGCATAAAATTTTGTACTCCAATAATTTGTTTGATATGTTAATGTTTAATTTATTAAATAACTAGCTTTCCAGGCGCGTCCCCGCCCGCGCGTATGTCGGTTATCGCGCAAAAACATTAACCTCTTTTTGCGCAGTTGGATAAAAACTATCCTATGTTTTTTCCCAGGTCTCAAACTATTTCCATACCAAATTTCATTCGAATCGGTCCAGTAGTTGTAGCGTGAAAGCGTAACAGACAGACAGACAGACTTACTTTCGCATTTATAATATTAGTACTGATAGGAACAGACACTTCATATGATAATTTTATACAGAACTAGCTTTCCGGGCGCGGCTCCGCCCGCGCGTATGTCGGTTATCGCGCGAAAATATTAACCTCTTTTTGCGCAGTCGGATAAAAACTATCCTATGTTTTTTCCCGGGTCTCAAACTATCTCCATATCAAATTTCATTCAAATCGGTCCAGTAATTTTGGCGTGAAAGCATAACAGACAGACAGACAGAGTTACTTTCGCATTTATAATATTAGTACTGATGATAGAGGGTTAAAAAGCCGTTCATCATGTTAAGTAAAAGGAAGAGGCACTTTTTTCCTGTAATACGTAATTGTCGAAGGATGCAAATTTTTTGCTTGACAGTAATTGCCTCGTGATAGATTATGTTCCAGTTCTTTTTTTGGAAGTGGAGAGTCGGTGAAATATACCGCCTGATGTTAAGTGGCTATGAGCTTTTTGAAGCAATTATATATAGCCGAGCGGTATTAACTATGCACTGCTGTGCCGCAGGTCAACGGTTCGATACCCACCGCCAGCTTCAGCTTCACCGTATGGTGGAAGTGCTTTTTGCGAATGCTCGCCTAGCTACTTAGCTACCACCCTCGCGTAGAAAATCTGTCGCCAAGATAGTAACAGTGTGTCTCGGCAGCAGTCCTTGAGAGACATCTAGGCCCACACCGTTTACCATCTTCCACCACACCATCACTTACCAAAACATGATATAGATTGCCTATAAGCTGTAAAAATTAAAGTTACATATTTGAGGGTGGGAGCTCGCCAAGCAAGCATTTGTGAACTTCCCTACCATCATGAAGATCAAGCCGGCGCGGCGGTGGGAATCGAAGTATGGACCTTCAGCACGGCATTCCATAACTATTACCGCTATGCTATCACAGCCTCAAAATTAAAACTGGTCGAGAACTAATTGTTATAACCAGTAAATAATGAATATTATGTAACCAATTTCAAAACGAAGTAACGGTATTTTTTTAGTCCTTTTTGGTTCGATAAATTAGGTATATTATAAGTATGTTTTACAAAAATCGAAACAGGCGCGCGCCGTGTAGCACCGGATGTCAGTAATTATTACATAGCTACACGTTTTTGATCCAATCGAAATGTGGCAACGCAAGTTTTGAGTTTTAATGACGGATTTTTTTTTCAATTTTATTACCTACACTTTTTTTTTTTTTTTTTCATGCTTGATAGGTTAGCCTTTGACCACTATCTCACCTGATGGTAAGTGATGATGTGGTCGAAGATGTTATTCAGGCACCTAGAATTACTACTACTTGATAATAATGATGTCTTCTTAGGATGTTTTGAAGCGCTCGTAGCGAAGTTTGCTTAGCCATTCTGAATCGATCAGCAAAGTTAAGCAACGTCCGCCGCGGTCATGACTTGGATGGGTGACCGCTGGTTGGGCATTACTACTGAGCGCTTCCGTGCTTCGGATGGCACGTTAAGCCGTCGGTACCGGTTGTTGTCTTAGGATAGCAGTCGTTACAGCATGGTGGTAGGGCACTTTGCAAAATGCCCGCCTGGCTAGCTACCACCCTCAAGTTGAAAATCTGTCGCCAAGCACCTAACGGTGTGTTCCGGCAGCTGTCCTTGAGAGCCAGTAACTCTAGGTTAGTCTGAACAACATCCTCGACCACATCATCACTTACCATCAGGTGAGATAGTGGTAAAAGACTAACCTATCAGGCATAAAAAAAAATAAAAAAATGTGTCTTTAACTCTATAGTTACGGTACAACATATTATTATTTACATGTTATTTCTACAAAGTTAGGTTACATAAATAAAGTACCTATTTAACTTTATTACTTTTAATTTTATCATTATACACCACCGTCATCTGTAATGGCTGAATTTCTCTCCATCCAAAGGTTGTCTGGAAGAGATCGCTTTTTAACGAAAAGACCGCCAATTGTACAACATTACTTCAATTTATGTTATTTTTATAATGCTTATGTTATTTTGGTGTACAATAAAGAGTTATCTATTTATCTATTATAAGATACTTAACACATACTACAATAAAATCCACTTTCTACAATAATACAAAACAATCGGCCAAGTGCGAGTCAGACTCACTCACGAAGGGTTCCGTACCATTAGCTATACAACATTAGACTTCATATTTTAACGTTTTTTGATTTAACGTGCGCGGCCGACTCGCACTTGGCCAACTTTTTGTATTTGTTGTTATAGCGGCAATAGAAATACATCATCTGTGAAAATTTCAACTGTCTAGGTATCACCATTCTTGAGATACAGCCTGGTGACAGACGGTCGGACGGACGGACAGCGAGGTCTCAGTAATAGGGTCCCGTTTTTACCCTTTGGGTACGGAACCCTAAAAATGAGTGCTTCTCTAGTTCTTTTTTATAGTTACTACTTATTACGTTTGAAAAACTCTGTACCAATGCCGCACCGATCCATTCATGAAGTGACCCAGGATTCTATTTTAGATATAAAACGACATACCTAGTGAATTGTTTTACAATTGCCCGAGCGAGCGTGAAGCACGAGTAATGCGTCTCCGTTTCAACTTGAGACAAACGCTTTCGTATGCCTACTGAATTATCAGTTGTTCTCCTCTACAAGTCAAATCAAATCAAACTTATTTATTTGCTAGATATAGGTACATTAAACAGGTCTTCTGGTAAAAGGATGTGTTGATCTATATCTGAACCTTCCAGGCGTGCAAATTATGGATTCAATACAATACAAATATAAATTACAATTACAAATTTATTTAGTTACATTCCTAGAATACAATATTACTTATTATCCAATTACATTATTATATTATTTAATTCCATTACATAATTTTATTCAATATTTGAACTACATAATATCATTCATGTCCATACAATGTCCTATATTTTATTATTTAAAAACTCATTTATACTATAAAATATGTCGCATTACTCAACCGATTCTCATCAAATTTTGGGGGGCAGGTTCGAGATAGTGATGCGGAATTTTTTGACGATACAGTTTTTGGAAATTTGTCGAAATGCGGAGATATAGGGATGAGAACGAAAAAAAAACATTTGCAAGGTAAAGAACCACTAGTAAAATATTATTTTATATTTAATTAAATATTATAGGACACCGATGGAAGTGGAGTTATCTAAAAATATTTATATATGTCCCTTGAATAATCAGTTACCTCATAGAAGACTTTTATAAATACATCACAAACTTTTCACAAGTCATCTGAATTCGTTTTAATTGTTAAATAATTTTAAGTATTATTTTAAGCAATAATTTCAAGCATTCTTATTCAATGTTAACCTTAAGAGGTTTTCAAATAAAAATCGCACTGTGATTTGATTCCTAGATTGGTAAAACACAAAGTGTCGTCGTGTCTGTATCCATTAAAAATACATCTTGAAGCAGTGATGGCTCAGTGGCATTGGCTATGGACTGCCGCGCAGCGGGTCCATGGCTCGAATCCCGCCACGGGCTTGAGCTTCACCGCATGGTGGAAGGGCTTTTTGCGAATGCCCGCCTGGCTAGCGACCACCCTCAAGTTGAAAATCTGTCTCCAAGCACCTAACGGTGAGTTCCGGCAGCAGTCCTTGAGAGCCAGTGAAATTACAGGCACCTGCATGAGACTTAACAAGTGCATCTGTTATGGGCAGAGGTAACCGCTTAACATCATGTGGGCCTCCAGCTTGTTCCGTCACAATAACATAAAAAAAAACATAAGAATGCTAGAAATTGAATAACACAAAGAGTCATAAATACGTTGCTCAGTGAACCCAACTATAATGCACCGTAGCGTCGTCTTTAGTACGTTGAACTAGGAATCAATGAAGGAACAGTATTCACGTTTTGTTGCGCTGCATTTTCCGAGAGTTTTTAATACCTTGGAATTATCAAACGGCGTCTTCGGCAGTGTATTTCATATTAATTAATAAGGAATAAAAAAAATAATATAGTAAGAAAATATTAAAATGGCATTTTAGCTCGGTCGTGCGCTCAATGCTCCATCAAGCATCATCAGGATCTCTCGGAGACCTTGTAATGATACTTCGTATAGAATCGAATCGCGTCTAAAACTCTTCTAGATAGGTTATGTTTACAATGGCACTTCGACTTAGCAGGATAATTAGGCGGAATCATCGCCCGATATAATTTTTTTACTTTGGTAGGTTTGGAAACGTATGGAATGCTATCCACAGGTTTTTTTTTTCAAATTTCAAACCGTGTCATAGAAATATCAAAACTATCTGCCACATCTCCACGCTAACGACGCCGTAAAATGGCTTAAAGAATTTTGGATCATGAATTTTGTATAATATAGAAATCCATGTCTACCAACGAGAATACTCCCAAGGATACACGTTAGGCAGGCGGCCGACCACAATTCCGAAGCCAAAGCTGTAACATTTTGAAACCAAGATCTTGTGTTGTCCTGTGTATTATTACAACCATATTTTTTACTTGTATTAGTTACTTCCTTTATGTTGTTATAGAAAATATACGTTATCGACCTCGAATGAGCGTGATAGGAGGTAGGAAGAAGACGATTGTTTGAAATCGACCTGACACCACAGGTAACGCGGGAGTTTCTGTAGGTTTACCAATGCGTCATAACCATTACTAGTATAGTATCTACAGTTATCTTATTTTGCAGTGGTGTCGCTGACCTCGACATTGTGCTAAACAATACGGTAGCTGCTTGTTGTGATATAGTTATGTTTATCTAGTTTTAATTTTGCCGACTGTATGCGGATTTGACCGGTTAAACTAAACGCGATCAATTTGAGCTAAACGGAGTTCACGCGTTTAACTGAGTGCATTTTATCAACAAAATACAGCCATGCTTAAGCTTTACCCAGCTTCTAAACGCTCGATTTCTGACGTTCAGCTAAACTTAATGCGTTCAAGAGCTTTGACTCGCTGTCATCAACAAATTACAGACAATGGGGTTGATATCTATACAAAGCTACTTCGCTGTGTGTGTTTTTTTATTCACATTTCACAATAGGTTCGAGTTTTACCACACTCTGTCTGACGTTAAGCATTGATGTGGTCAAAGATGGAGCACGCTTACCTAGAAGAAACCTATTTACTTATTATTTCACTGGTTTTTCGATTAAAACCAATAGTTTAAGTATATTAAATTGATAGGCTACTGACGATATCGTGAAGTCGCGGATAGCTAATGGTTACCAGCGGCTAATAGCCGTTCTTTGTGGCGTTCTGTTGGGGAGGTTTTTGTTCAGCAGTGTAATTTCACAGTTCTGGCTGATGATCATGATTTGTACTTAAATCATCTGTGATGTCATCTGTACCGGGCATGTCACTGAATAAAAGAGAATTTACAAAAAACGAAGTGCTTACCTTCTGAGGAAAAGCTGATCTAGGCGAAATGTTAAACTTTTTCCAATTATTAAAACTTTTTACTCAGCTTCAATGTCTTTAAATAATCTTTATACATCACTGTAGCGATAAATGAATATGGGTCCAACTCGTTAGTTTCCTCTTGACCAACTGCCTAGGTGTAGATTTTTTAAGTTGCATGTAAACGACCTCAACAAGTCGATTATAAATTATAAACCAACATTATCTTTGTACACTGAAACCCCACACAGTCTTAGAAGAATAAAAAATCTCACAATTTCATTTAAAAGTCCATTAAATATGTAACAAATATTTTTAAGGTTTGTACCACCCACCTTTTCTTCTACGATTCCTCGGAATTTATAAACTACTATTTCTCGACAAACACATGCGTCACAGAAAGTGATTATTTTGTTAATAGTCACTCCAGTATACCAACTTTGTTCAGTCACAACCTACAAAAAAAATATTAAAATATTTGTTACTCAGCAAGCTGTTGAGTGGATGCATGGCCGGCTCGCGGAGCTTGAAGGGTGGTGACAGGTGGTACATGTCTGATGGTCAATGACTGCCTTGTATTACTTTTAGATTGAAGATATAATCAATATAAACATTGGGAATAAAAAACTAAAGGCAAAGTGCAAGTTGTTCGCACACTAAAAGTTCCACATTAGAATTAGTAATGAATTAAATAGAATAATTAAGAAAACGTTAATTTAGTTAAGCATATTTTATATACTCGTATAATACTTTTAAGTTCACCAAGCCGTCTAATAATTTATTTACTGCTCCTTCCCAAACATGGTTGCCTGGAAGAGATCGCTATAAGCGATAAGGCCGCCAATTTTAACATTGTAATTTATTTTTTGTAATTTCATCATATTTATGTACAGTGGTGTTTCAATAAATAGTTCTATCTATGGTGTTTCAATATCGAGACTGGCGCCATCTAATAGATACGAGAAGATAGATAATCTATCTATTATATGGCGCCAGTCTGACTCAAGAAGCTAGTTTTAAGAGTTCCGTATTTATAATTTGATGTTGTATAGTTATATATGCCGTTTTCCTATATATTGTAGTATAAAGTGCAGGAAGCCGGTTATTTAAGACGAAGTGATCTTTGCAAAATGTCAGACTGATGCCGTACGATGGAGATCTCGTTCGGATGCAAATGAGCGACACAGAACTTTCGCAATATTTTAACTGTCTTCTAAGGACCCATTTAAATTTCAATAAGATATGACGAGTAGTATTCCAGTATATCCCTAATAATTCGTATTTCATTGGCCTCGACTACATTGATCATGTTCTCATCATCTCAGTATCTGAATCCTAGGTTTGAGGCTTATCAATCACAATGCTTACGATATAACAAAAACAAAAAATCCGTACTAGCGAGAGAAAAGCATTTTGTGCCGCGGAAAGTACGTGAGGCTATTGAAATAAATCGTCATCCAAATTTTAATAGGGACGGTGGCTGGACTTTGCCATCTGCGTGGAAACCGGTGCTTAATTGTGCCTCGACCAGTGCCAAACTGTTTACCCGCGAATCAGACCTAATCGCAATAGTGTGCGAAGACCCTACACATATTTTTGACAAGTGCAGTGAAGACAGTGACAGTGACGTATGCGCCCCTACCCTGCCTGCGATGCCATTGCTCCCCGCTGTTCCTCAAGTTTCGCAGAGGACGTTGCGAGCAGCTGCCCGCAGAGCGCGTCTAGCAGCCCTCGAAGCTGTCCACATTCCTTGAGAACGAGCATCTTTACTGCTCGAACACCGGTCGAAGATAACGACTAAACACCATGAGTTCGAGCCGGTATATGTCAATTAGTAGTTAATATGTGAATTCATGTTAGTTTTAATGAAAATAAAAACAAAATACACATTATTAGTAGAGAAGCTCTTTTTATTTTTTGTCTATCCGGCTACCAACACATATCCTGTGAAGATTTCAATTGGCTACTGTTCCAAAAATACAGCTATTTAAAGGACGGACGAACGGACGGACAGACAGCGGATAGTTATTAAACGGAACCTTTTTCAGAACAGAATCCTAAAAACACATGATATAGCATAACAAGAACAGCTTCTGCAATTTAATGGACTTCTCTCCCGGGAATTCAATATTGTCCAACGATTCTTCATTAAAATTGTTACCTACCGCCGCAGAATAAACAGGCTACCACGTCGCACTTTGTTTACCTTTGTGAAGAAGTATTGATTACCTGCTGTTGTTTTGACGTACAATTAAGTAATTTTCTTTCATTCGTTGTAAAGAATATGTTTTTTAAAATATTTGTTTATAAAAGCTGATAAGTACTAGGTTCAACCTTACCACTATCTCGCTTGATGGTAAGTGATGTTGTCGAAGATGTTGTTCACGATAACATATTATTACTGGCTCTCGAGGACAATTGCTGGAACGCACTGTTAGGTGCTGGCGACAGATTTTCTACTTGAGGGTGGTAGACAGCCAGGCGGGCATTCGCAAAATATCCTGCCACCATGCTATAACGATTTCCAGCCTAAGACCACAACCTGGTCCGACCGATTCAACTAGCACGAGGCCCTCTTAAGCGGCAACCTCTGTCTATAACAGATGCATTTCGTCACAATATGTGACGAACTGCACTGCACCCTTCACACTGATTTGCTCTTTACTGATATGATAAAAAAAACTACATTATGGCCGTGTTAATAGTGTTTAATTATATTACAGTTAACAAACGTATAAGACATTGAGAGATGATATTTAATTTATTTTGCTGTAACTGTTGTCATGATTAATATATTTAATTTTACACATACAATCCTAACAAATCAGATAAGTACTGTACACACCACCTTCACAAAACCTTGGTAACAACGACGACGCTACACTCTAGATAATCCGTACATACTATTTCTAAGCCCAGCTACGAAATCACTAAGTTCACTGTACCCAACAGATGATGCGTTCAAATTTGGGTTGAGGTGATTTTGTTTCTATAAACTATATATGGTCGAAGATGTTGTCAGGCAAACCTATAATTACTGGTTCTCAAGGCAGGTGCCGAGACCCACCGTTGGCGACCGATTTTTTACGTTAGGGGGACGGCGTATCATGCTCTACCACCATGCTATAATGACTGCAATCTTAAGACAACAACTGGTGCCGCCGGCGATGCGCTTAGTAGTAATGCCAATAGCGGTCACCAATCCTAGTATTCAACGAACGTTGCTTAACATAGTTAAGAGTGCTTCAAAAATTCCACTTTTTGCTTTTGGCTATTATAATCTTTGGCAATAAGGTAGTAAGTTTTGAAGCAAGTTTTGAAGCAGTGATAGCTCAGTGGCTTTGGCTATGGACTGCCACGCAGCAGGTCCATGGTTTGAATCCCGCCGCAGGCTTGAGCTTCACCGCATGGTGGAAGGGCATTTTTGCGAATGCCCGCCTGGCTAGCGACCACCCTCAAGTTGAAAATCTGTCGCCAAGCACCTAACGGTGTGTTCCGGCAGCTGTCCTCGAGAGCCAGTAATTCTAGGTTAAGCCTGCTATCACCTTCGACCCCATCATCACTTACCATCAGGTGAGATTGTGGTCAAAGGCTTACCTATCAGCAATAAATAAAAAAGAAAAAGTAAATTTCAATTATAATGTTAACTTTATATACCTTATAAACTTTATTACTTTACCAACACGCTATAATAGACACTCGCAATCTACGAGGACATCACATTTTCAATCTAACTGGCACACCGCTGCGTGGCTCGTTAAACAATTCATTCATAAAAACAAATGAACGTGTTTATGATTATTGCCCATACACGCAACCTCTCCAAGTTATCGCGATCACTAACCCACACGACAAATTCCAGATCCAGATGTATCATGTTCACAGCTGGATTGTTTTGGTTAAACTAGGAATAAATAAGTCTATGGAAAAATCCATACTGATATTGTAAATGCGAAAGTAACCGTGTATATCTATCTTTCTCACTTTCACGCCACAACTACTGGACCGATTGGGATAAAATTTGGTATGGAAATAGTTTGAGATGCGGGGAAGGAGATAGGATAGTTTTTATCCTACTGCGCAAAATGAAGCTAATGTTTTTGCGCGATAACCGAAATATGCGGAGTCGCGGCCGAAAAGCTAGTCAAGAAAAATTTTGTTGCCAAGAAGGGGTAGTACAGTCCCCGATTTTAGTATACAAGGACTGTTAAGGAATTTTAAGTAATTTATCTTCATAGATCGATGCCAAACTCGGCTTGCATGTGTGCGCGCCGTGAAGTAGATTCCATGTTTTGGTTAAACATTTTTTTTTGATGCTTTGCTTAGATTCGCACTGCGTTGTCGCTCACGTAGGACCAAGAGTCGCGTTAAATCCTCATTCACTCCACTTTGCTTTCTTATTGCGATAATAATTGCCAAACAAAATGTACAACATATTTTATTTTTATTTCATTGTGACGGAACAAGCTCGAGGCCAATCTAATGTTAAGCGAACTAACTTCTGCGTATAACAGATACACTTCGTCACAAGTCACGAATTGCATTGCGCCCTTCACTTTGAGAGATAGATGTTCTCTCATATGCCTGCAATTTCACTGGATCTCAAGGATTGCTGCCGGAATACACTGTAAGGCGCTTGGCAACAGATTTTCTGCTTGAGGGTGGTCGCTAGCCAGGCGGGCATTCGCAAAATGCCCTTCCACCATGCGATGAAGCTCAAGCCCGCGGCGGGATTCAAACCATGAACCTGCTGCGCGGCAGTCTATAGCCGATACCACTGAGCCATCACTGCTTTCAAATATAGGACCCTCACCTAAAACCGAACACTCTAATTTATTAGGTCTCTACAACAATAAAACAACTTCTATTGTAAATATGTAAGTTGATATCTTTCCATTAGTCTGTTTATAAATATTTATTTAATTCAAAATTTAAAAGCTTTCTGAGATAAAGATATTTTAAATTTAGGCTATATTATATTGTTTATTTAATAACGTGGAATATTTTATTTATAGCGGTATAAGTAAGGCAGGTACTATGTTATATCTTTATATTTTCATATAAATTAAAATGTATGGGAAGTATGTTGTCTGTACGTTTATAAAAAAACCGCAAAACTGTGCGAGATAGATAACTGAATCGAGGAAGCTTTCCAAAGTGTGTGACGATGTAAAGTTTTCCACTAAAGCATTTTTTTTATGCTGTGACGGAACAAGAACTAGCCAGGCGGGCATTCCAAAATGCCCTAACACGATGCGTTGAAGCTCAAGCCCGCGGCGGGATTCGAACCATGACCACGGTGCGGGGCACGCATTGAAAGATTATTTACGTTTTTAAAAAGCTAACGTTATATAAATTCGATTTCAAAAATCCGTCGCCGTCCGCCGTCTAGCGACCACCCTCAAGTAGAAAATCTGTCGCCAGCTTACGGTGTGTTCCGACAGCTGTCCTAGAGTTCCAGTAATTCTATGTGAAGCTTATTAACACCTTCAACACATCATCACTAACCATCAGGTGAGATTGCGGTCAAAGGCTTACCTATCAGCAATAAAAACTATTTAAAAAAAATCGTTAATCGCCCAATGAAAAATAAACTTTGAATAAGCACACAACGCAGACCAAATGAATACTAAGCCTTTACACTTAATATTATAATATTTAATAAAATTGAGTGTTTATTATTATGCATCTGTTAAGAGCACAGTTTATGCAAATTAAATATAAATATGTATAATTGTTATATTAAAATAAATAATACACAATCGAAAGACAAGAAATATATTTTACTCAAAATGTGAATAAATGCACGTTATATTACCATATATGGTAATTTAACGTGCAATAATTAGATGGCATAAATGGCTAAAAGATGTGATGGCTGATAATGAAACACTTATGTCTAATAATTTCAAAGTGGTAAAGAAACTTCTTTTTAGGTTTCAATAAAATTAAAACGTTTTATTTCGGAGGAACTGGCAGATGTCAATCGAAAACTTGGCATTTACACCTTCTCTTTACAAGTAAAAAAATATGAGGGAAAACCAGATTGCACCGCAATTTGGATGTAAGGGATGTATATAAAATAAATCACTTTCGGTCCGATAAATATCTAATTATACATTAAAAAAAACATCTAACAGAAAATAAGATATGGGGGAAGTTATTTTATATCATATGTAACTATAAAATCTGGAAGGGACATTGGCACTAAAATAGTGTTCTCCAAAAACATACAGGATTCCTACTAAATTAAAGTATTAAAGGTTGACAGACCAATAAGTTACCGCTGCCTGTAAATATGTACATATCCAATCGAAAGAACAAGAAAAAAAAAGTGAGCATTTTGTATTTGTAAATTTTTTTTTTTTTTTTTATGCCTGGTTTGACCACAAAATAACTTGGCTAACTAAAATCGGTGGCAATTTTGCGTCCGCGTGTAATTTTGCGTCCTGATAATAAGAACCTCGATCTGATTGATATCGTGCCGCTTGATCGGCTTGTAAGCCGCCGCGAGTTTAATAATATAGCTATAAGCCTCAAGAAGTACCACAGAAGAAAGAAAGCTTCTTTGCTAACGGTGGCTTTGTACGTGCACGGTTTACCTATATAATTCAGTGTTAATAGATACTATTGAACTCATTTATTTTCTGCTGTAATAATTCCTGAACGATATAAATGTATTGCCCAATTCTTTTCCTGTAATGCCCTCCCTTCCAACCTGAACACAATAACGCATTTTGAAGCAGTGATAGCTCAGTGGCTTTGGCTATGGACTGCCGCGCAGCAAGTCCATGGTTTGAATCCCGCCGCGGGCTTGAGCTTCACCGCATGGTGGAAGGGCATTTTTGCGAATGCCCGCCTGGCTAGCGACCACCCTCAACCTAGAAAATCTGTCGCCAAGCACCTAACGGTGTGTTCCGGCAGCTGTCCTTGAGAGCCAGTCATTCTAGGTTAAGCCTGTTAACACCTACGACCACATAATCACTTACCATCACGTGAGATTGTGTGTCAAAACTTACCTATCAGCAATAAAAAAAAAAAAACCCCATCAATACCAGATATTCTGCTGGAGGGATATTTCGGGACTAGATAGATGACAACACTTTATCCAATATATCAGCAGTTGTCGACTAAAAGCCAACAAATATATTGAATATCTAGGCGCTACGTATACAACGCAATGCCCATCAACTACGACAAAATCTGACACCTGTTAAACTATTCCCAAATCTCAACGTCCCAGCCTTCCCGTAAACACGAATACCCCAAGTAAAACCTCGGAACGAAAGCTAATACCTAAATAAACTGAAGTTTTGTAATAAAGCTTGTTCAAACGAGAACGTACAGCAATTAATAGGGCTTAGCAAAACTTAAGTCTTTTGGGCACATCGTGCGGGGATTTCGGCATCGTAAAGTTTCGGGAAACGAGTACAAAATATGGCTTCCAATCGATACTTCAGGATTTACTTTTTCAGTATAACAGTTATACTTATAGATATAATAATAAATTATGTTCAGAAAAATCCAGGATACTCTTTAGTAACAGCATTTTTGGAATGGGTATTCAAATTTATAACACATTACCAGCAATTATTAAAGAATCAAGCTCAATTTTTATATTCAGAAGTAAGTTGGAGAGATTTTTAATAAAGAAGTCATACTACAGCATTCAGGAATATTTGAATGATAAAATGGTCTTCACATAAATGTAGATTAATATAATTTTAATATTATGACATTATTTTTTTTATAATGGGACATGATATATCCCATTGAATTATATTATATATTCAACGGTTGTCTGGAAGAGATCGCTTTGAGCGATAAGGCCGCCAATTGTTAACTATTTTTTTTTTTAAGTCAAATATTTTTAATTTTAGTTTAGTTTAAGGTGTTCAATAAAGAGTTTATCTATCTATCTATATCCATACTAATATTAAAAATTAGAAAGTAACTCTGTCTGTCTGTCTCACTTTCACGCCAAAACAACTGGATCGATTTGGATGAAATTTGGTATGGAAATAGATTCGCGGGGAAGGACATAGGATAGTTTTTATTTTGATGGATATATTTAGTTAACTTTAATTTGCATTTAAGGGTGCACCAGGGTTGATTATTGCGAAAAATAATACACTCGAGAGCAATGAATCCGGGTCACTTAAAGAATGTTAAAAATCTCGGAAACTAAAAATGATAGGTTAATGCAATAAATTGTATTTAATAGACAATGTAATACTCCTTAAATGAAAGTAAAAAAAATATGAGTCACCATACATTTTATTAACACAAAATTACATAAAGAAAAAAACTGCTGATCTCTCCTTAAAACAAAAATAGGAAACATGAAATTTTTGAACTTTATTACGATTTTCTTGAATTTTAATACTTCGTATTGCCTCCTCGTGCTTCCATTACTGCGTTTACGCGGTTTGGCATGCTGTACACCAAGTTCCTTATACGATTTTGGGGAATATTCTCCCATTCCTCTGTGAGAGCAATTTTGAGCTCACGAAGCGTGATTGGAAGAGGGTTTCGTTGTTTTACGCATCTGCCTAGCTCGTCCCAAGCATGCTCGATCGGGTTGATATCCGGGCTGCGCGCTGGCCACTCCATACGAGTAATGTTCATCTCTTGAAGGTAGTCATTCACAATCCTACCTGTATGAGGTCGGGCATTGTCATGCATAAATATAGCATCCTCACCTAAATTGACCATAAATGGACCAACGTGATCATTGAGGATTTCTTCCACATATCTTACGCTAGTTAAAGAGCCGTTTTCTATGATCACCAGCTCTGTGCGACTTTCAGAAGAAATTCCGGCCCACACAAGTACAGACCCACCACCGTAGGCTACTTTTTCTTCGATGCATGCTTGCTTGAATCTTTCCCCTGGTCTTCGATACACTCTGTGTCTTCCATCGTGCTTGTAGAGCATACATTTTGATTCGTCGGAGAACATAACTTTTGACCAATCTTCAATACTCCAATTTACGTGGCTCTGGGCATATCTTAGTCTCGAAATACGATGCCCACGCTCCAGTTTAGGGCCGTTTGCAGGTCTAAGGGGTTTTAAGTTAGATTCAGCAAGCCGACGTCTTACTGTCCATGCACTTGGGTTACTTCCTCCGAGGCGTCGAAACTGATTGGTGAGTTCAGTTCCTGTGAGAAAGCGATTTCGAAGCATGGTGTTCACCAAGTATCGGTCTTCTCGTGCTGTGGTACACCTGGTTCTGCCCGTTCCTGGTCTGCGTAGGTTAGAACCAGTTTCTTCGTAACGTCGGAGAACTCTTTGTACTGTTGACAGCGACACACCGACAGTCCTGGCTGTATCGCGCTGACTCCGGCCGGTTTCCAGCATTGTAAGTATTCTGGTGCATTCTTCAGGTGTAAGCGACATAATTTCAGCTTGAATAATGAATATAGGGCACTATCAACATGGTTTATGTACCCACATAAATGACAGATTACAAACAAAAGCAAAACCAAATGCTGTAATTTCGTAGTTCCATCTTCGAAAGTGGCCCTTTTTCAAATTTGATTTTTTTATGATATAACTTTACAATAACTAAGAAGTTTTAATACCTTCATTTAAGGAGTATTACATTGTCTATTAAATACAATTTATTGCATTAACCTAGCATTTTTAGTTGCCGAGATTTTTAGGATTCTTTAAGTGACCCGGATTCATTGCTCTCGAGTGTATTATTATGACCACATTTGTATTACCTGTACTCTAACAATAAATGATTTGATTTATTTACTTATACACATATGATATCATAAATGCAACAGTACGTTTGAATCATCGATCTTCTATCTTCTATGATCGATGGTTTGAACATACAATCCGTTTCGTTTCGTTCGCTTGAAATTTAATTTGCTCATTGCCGTAGCAGGCATTAATGCGAAAATGAGTATTAAAAATGTTACAGTCTACGCGCATCAAAGGGACAGTCAGAATCCAGATATTTCTTTATATCTGGCTTTCTTCGTTCTTGGAGATGAGAACAGGTCATATCGCATTCTAAAGACGGATAGCATATATTATGTAGTAATGACATCCCACTGCATCGTACCGAACTGCAAAAACTATCTCTCCAAAATAGGAGACCTCAAATCATAAACTAGACCAATTTCTGATTCGTTGAGTTAGAAAACATGAGTTTGGAACCAGTGATAAGTACCATGATATACAAGATACGTGTGTAGCTACGTAAATAAAAAAAGCTCGCAATCCACACAGCTTAGGTAGGTATAAAGACGTTCATAAACTCTTATCATCAAGGAATATCGTGAATGGATGTGCTAAACAAAAAGGGTTGAAAACAAAACAAGTACTGTCATTGAGTTAGTCCAAACTGAGCAAATGAAGTTGTTCAAGTAAGTGGCTGACGAGAGACAAGTTGGTAACTTGATACGAAGATGTCGTGTTAAAGTAACTTTTAGAACATTAGTGAAACAATAGCTTACGACTTGGGGATACTAGAGCGTGCCGAAATTTACGTTAAAAAGTAAGTCTATGCTCATGCGAAAACACAAAGAATATTTTTCACTAGCTTTCCGGGCGCGGCTCCGCCCGCGCGTATGTCGGTTATCGCGCGAAAACATTAACCTCTTTTTTGCGCAGTCGGATAAAAACTATCCTATGTTTTTTCCCGGGTCTCAAACTATCTCCATACCAAATTTCATTCAAATCGGTCCAGTAGTTTTGGCGTGAAAGCGTAACAGACAGACAGACAGAGTTACTTTCGCATTTATAATATTAGTACTGAGTACTGATTATCAAAGAATCGGCAAATTTTCGATGACATCTAACTTATGCTGTGGTAAACGATGAAACATACTTGAATATGAAGTATCTTCACAATAGAGAATAGTAGAGATCACAAACGATATCTTTTTATGTATTCTTACGTTTTTTCATAGATACCACTAGCATTGTATTTTAAAGTTAAATAAATAAATTGAAATAGTATAAATGCATGCACTTAGGACCTATAGGCCAAAATCGAAATACTAATGGGGCCTATTAACTTAAATGTGTCAATATATAGAGCCCACCCAATTATAGCAGTGTATATATATATAATAGTGAAGTAAGTAGAGATCTTTCAGTCTAAAATGCACGCCCATACACTAAGCTAGCCCATATACTAATTCTAGGTTAGCCTGAACAACATCTTCGACCACATCATCACTTACCATCAGGTTACCATCAGGTGGTACTTGGCCACTTCCATGCACGCACTACCTACACACACCACGATGATTGAAGAACCAATGGTATTGAAGAGGTTGTATGTATTGCGTCTGTACACTATTTTACATGTACGGGTAACGACATTGGAGGAGTATGCATTTTTAGACTGAAAGATTTCTACCTACAGTGTTGTAAATTAAATAATGTTTTACATATAAGTAGGAGTGGCGAATGTAGTTGACACAAAAGTATTTTTATTTTGGCATTTTTTCTACCTACAGTGTTGTAAATTTAATAATGTTTTACATATAAGTAGGAGTGGCGAATGTAGTTGACACAAAAGTATTTTTATTTAGGCATTTTTTCTACCTACAGTGTTGTAAATTTAATAATGTTTTACATATAAGTAGGAGTGGCGAATGTAGTTGACACAAAAGTATTTTTATTTAAGCATTTTTTCTACCTACAGTGTTGTAAATTTAATAATGTTTTACATATAAGTAGGAGTGGCGAATGTAGTTGACACAAAAGTATTTTTATTTAGGCATTTTTTCTACTTTTTTTTTTTTTTTTTTATGGCATAGGAGGGCAAACTAGCAGGCGGCTCACCTGATGGTAAGTGATCACCGTCGCCCACAAACATCCGCAACACCAGAGGTCTCGAGGATGCGTTGCCGGCCTTTAAGGAGGGAATATGCTCTCTTCTTGAAGGTTCCTAAGTCGTAACTGTTCGGAAATACTTCACCAGGCAGCTGGTTCCATAATATGGCAGTGCGAGGTAAAAAATGCCGTGAAAATCGCAAGGTTGTGGACTGCCAGACGTCGACATGAAATTGATGAAACATCATGCTTTGTCGGGAAGTCCGGTGGCGAAATTGAGCTGCAGGTAGTAAATCGAACAGTTCCTCAGAACACTCCCCGTGATATATGCGGTAAAAGATGCAGAGTGATCCAACATCTCTACGCAAAGCCAAAGGGTCGAGCCGACCAGAGAGAACTTGATCGTCGACGATTCGAGTCGCTCTGCGTTGAATGCGGTCAAATGGAAGAAGCTGGTACTGGGGAGCTCCTGCCCAGAGGTGAGAGCAGTACTCCATGTGAGGTCGAACCTGAGCCTTATAAAGTTGCAGGCGATGGGCCGACGTGAAGTACCGCCTCGCCTTTCCGAGCACACCAAGCTTCTTAGAGGCTAACTTAGCCTTATCTTCCAAGTGACAGCGAAATTGAACGACGTTCGATATGTCGACGCCAAGTACTCCGATGCTGGCTGAGGTAGCAAGGGGAGTGTCTTCAAAACGGAGGGATACGACAAAGGGGGATATCTTGGCGGTAAACGCACAAACTTGTGTCTTCTTGGGGTTAAATTGGACTAAGTTCAATTGGCCCCATTTCGAAACATTTGACAACATGGTTTCGACTGAAGACACAAGTTTGTTCCGACTCTCGACAACGTTTTCCCGAGAAATTTTAGCGCGGCCGGTGTATGAGGCATCTCCGGTACTGTCATCTGCATTACAATGAATATCGCTGAGTTGCAGCATGTCATTGATGTGCAAGAGAAACAGAGTCGGAGATAGCACACAGCCTTGCGGAACGCCAGCATTAATCGGCTTTAAGTCGGAGCATGCACCGTCGACAACGACCTTAATGCTCCGATCTGCCAAAAAACTGGAGATCCATTCGCACAATTTCTCGGGAAGCCCATAGGAAGGAAGCTTCGATAGAAGCGCTTTATGCCACACCCGATCAAAGGCCTTCGCTATGTCCAAACTAGCCGCCAACGCCTCACCCTTGGAATCCACCACCTCCGCCCATCGGTGCGTAAGATATACTAAAAGATCACCAGCTGAGCGACCACGACGAAAACCGTACTGGCGATCGCTAATCAGCTGGTGCTCCTCTAGATACTGCAGGAGCTGGTTGTTGATAATGGATTCCATTATCTTGGAGAACAGAGACGTTATGGCTATAGGGCGGTAATTGGACGGATCTGAGCGGTCACCTTTTTTAGGGATCGGGTGCACCAAAGCCGTCTTCCATGTTTTCGGGACAACGCTTGATGAGTAGCAGAGCCGGAAAAGACGCGTTAGAACCGGTGTCAACTCTGGAGCACAAGTCCGCAGCACTATCGGAGGGATGCCATCTGGCCCACTCGACTTATGAATGTCCAAGGAGAACAGTGCTTTACGTACTGCACATTGCCGGAAAATAATATCCGGCATCGAAGTATCACACCGTTGTATAGTCGGTGGTGAGTTCCCTTGGTCATCCAAAGTCGAGTTAGACGCAAAGAGAGAGCCCAGAAGATCGGCCTTCTCCTTTGCGGTGTGGGCCAGTGTGTCATTCTCTCTGTGCAGGGGCGGTAGGGATGACTGACAAAAATTCCCCTGGACAGCCCTGGCAAGAGACCAGAACGCACGTGTTCCCGAAGGAAGGCGGGCTAATCTCTCGCCAATTCTGCCGATATGCTCCGACTTCGCTCTTGCGATTACTCTTTTGAAGGACCTGGAGGCAAAGTTATATTTCTTTTTGAGATCGCTGGTATTTAAATCCTTAGATGCCACTGAATCGGCCCAAGCTTGGTAACGCTCTCGTTTATGGCCAGAGGCCATTTTACAAGACCGACCAAACCAGGGCTGTGACCTGCCACCGATGGGCACTGTAGAATATGGAACAAAGAGTTCTATACCCTGAAGCACCACATCAGCAACATAGTCAGCAGTGACATCTGGATCATCCGGCAAGAAGCAAACTTGCCCCCATGGGTAGGATGCAAAAAAGGACCGCATCCCGTCCCAATCTGCTGACCTATAGTGCCACACGCGACGACAACCTACAAAACGGGGTCGAGTTGGGCGTGTAACCGGCACTGAACTCCGGATCAGGCAGTGGTCCGACGATCCGAGGGGAGCGTTAACGGATACTGTGTAGTTGTCCGGGTGAGAGGTCAGCAGAAGGTCCAACAGGGAAGGTGTATGATCATCCACATCTGGGATTCGCGTAGGCGAGGTGACCAGTTTTGTCAGATCATACGCTAAAGCGAAGTCGTGAACAGATCTCCCCGCATGATCGGTGGTGAGCGAACCGAGCCATTCGGCGTGGTGGGCGTTGAAATCGCCAAGTATCACGATCTCTGCGGTGGGGATCTGCTCAAGCACGGAATCTGTAGCCATCTGTAGGTGCTCCACGAATCGATCTATTTCGGCATTACCGTTGATATGGGACCTATAAAGGCACGCGTAGATACGCGGATGGTCATCGCAGTCTACGCGCAACCAAATGTCAGATAGGCCCCGTCCTTCAAGGCTGCTGAGACGACGAGCACAGATATCCTCTCTAACGTAAAGACACACCCCCGCCCGCGGCAAAAAGGAATGTTCCAGTTTGTACCCAGGGTATGTGACGAATGAAGTGTCTGCCGGAGAGCATATCTGTGTTTCGGTCAAAAAGAGCAAGGCCGGCTTAGCAGTCTCCAGATGGTAGTGGACATCGTTCAGGTTAGAACGGAGACCCCGTATGTTGCAAAAGTCCACGGCTAGCGTGGTGTGGGGTGACTTAAGCCTCCTGCTTCGGATCGGGCCTCCGGGTCTCCGTACCTACAGTGTTGTAAATTTAATAATGTTTTACATATAAGTAGGAGTGGCGAATGTAGTTGACACAAAAGTATTTTTATTTAGGCATTTTTTCTACCTACAGTGTTGTAAATTTAATAATGTTTTACATATAAGTAGGAGTGGCGAATGTAGTTGACATAAAAGAATTTTTTTGGAGTTAAAGGCCTTTTTTTACCGTTGTTTACATTTTAAATTTACCAACACATTTCTGAGCGTGTGCTAAGGTGCCTGTGATGACATAATCGCCGCTCGTACTTGGATTGGAGTAATTTCAATGAATTTTAACATTTCAATTTTTGCAATAACGCATGCTCTACAGAGTTCGAATTCATAACTACCTATAACTTTTCCTCTCGTAATTTGGTAATAATTTCAATGAACTTTATTAAGATATTCGTGCTCTGTATTTAGATTTACTAATGGCCCGTTTCAGAATGTCCTAATAAAATTTCGGGTTGCTATGCAACACATAAAATAACTGAACGATAACAATGACAGGTAACATGCAGCGCGTTTCAAGCTTTAACCGATGAATAGGTTAAATCGATGACTGTGAAACGCAAAGGTAGAGTATATTTAATCAATAAGTTCTGGGTAGTATAACCGACACTTACTTGAACATTCTGAAACAGGCCCTAAGTCTAACGGATATAATATTGTTACGTGCCGGTTTCTCATGTTTTCACAAGACTGCCCAAAAAAAGGAGTGTTATGTTTTCAGGGTTCATGTATGTATGTTTGTGAGTTTCTTTATTCCACCATAACTTCTAAACAGCTAAAGCGGTTCTAATGTATGTGATATCTTTAGATTTGTATCAATAAGGGAAGTTGGCACTAGGTACATAAATAAAAAAACTAGTGGATTTAAAAAAATAATTTGCAGTCGTGTTTTTTACTTTTTAATTAATTTATACTTGTACTAGCTTTCCGGGCGCCGCGCGTATGTCGGTTATCGCGCAAAAACATTAACCTCTTTTTGCGCAGTTGGATAAAAACTATCCTATGTTTTTTCCCGGGTCTCAAACAATTTCCATACCAAATTTCATTCAAATCGGTACGGTAGTTTTAGCGTGAAAGCGTAACAGACAGACAGACAGAGTTACTTTCGCATTTATAATATTAGTACTGATTATACTTATTCGAAAATTCAGCAGTGTTACATACGCCGGTATCTATTTGATTTATTAAGTCTACGAACTTGGAGACGTATTGTCTAATTGCTAATTAACGTTCTTCAAACGCAGAACAGAAACAAAAGTTTCTTAGCATACGAATACTGAACGAGAATTTCTGTTAATTAACACTCATCAAGATTGTTGCGCAACTCATTCATCAGTCACGTACTGTAGTGGCAATTTATACTTGTTTATTTTATGTACAACAATGAAAAATTGGAACCACACAAGAACTCTGTCACACAAAATCTAACAATCATACTCGATGGTACCAAAGCGATTGCAAAGGCACATCTTACTGTTACAAGGTTTTAACATGTTATGCTCATATTATATGTTTTTAAATTAATATATCTCAATTAAGACCTCTTAGGGAGTCCATATGATAAACTACCTATTCACGTAAGAAATCTTTAGGAGTCACAGGCGCTACTGAATTATTCAATACCATTATTTGAATGTGTATATCATTTTATTAGTAAAACCTTACCTAGATGGTATTTTGCTGTAATATAGAATCCGATGAACAAGAAAAAGGTGCTGCAACTGTAGCTTAAGGAAAAAATTACATCTGATTCGATTTTTTTATGCCTGATAGTTTAGCCTTTTACCACTATCTCACCTGATGGTAAATGTTGTTGTGGTCGAAGATGGTGTTCAGGCTAACCTAGAATCACTGGCTCTCAAGGACAGCTGCCGGAGCACACCGTTAGGTGCTTGGAGACATATTTTCTACTTGAGGGTTGTAGCTAGCCAGGCGGGCATTCGCAAAATGCCCTACCACCATGCTGTAGCGACTGCCATTCTAAGACAACAACCGGGACCGACGGCTTAACGTGCCCTCCGAAGCACGGAAACGCTCAGTAGTAATTTCACCAGCGGTCAACCATCCAAGTCAAGACCGCGGCGGACGTTTCTTAACTTTTCTGATCGGTTCAGAATGGCTAAGCAAACTTTGCTACGAGCGCTTCGAATGTGTGCCGCAACTGTAGCTTTAGGCTATAATTACATCTGATTAGATATATGTTTGAATCAAATTTTGTTAGTACTAAATACAATCTTTGTAACGCTCTCATACACACCTGAAATTGACTCACAATATTAACAATCCCCTGCTGATTTATAAAACAAGCAGTAACTACGTTGTTGGCGCGATACGGTCGACGTTATTTTATCGTACAGTATATTATTTGCCGTCATACGGACAGCCAAAATATACGAGGGTATAAACCTTTTATGTCACCTTTTCCACGGTAACGTCAGCCGGTATCATGCCACAGAATAGAAAAGGCAGAAGGGAAATTAAGGCATTTGTATTCGATCGACGAGTGTATCTTCAGCGCTCAACGGTTACGCATTCGTTAATAGCGGTACGAGGTTTTCCTTCGATTGTTAAATTATACCAGAAGCTGTGTTCGGTACAGTTTTTGTACATCATGACATGAATTTTAGGGATATTAGTACCAACGAGAAAGGTAATGTGCATATTTTGAGTACACATAACGAGTGACAGCTAGTTCGAATTCGATGCGGTAGGTCAGCCTTTGTTATACTCTATTATTACAGAGATAATAGAACAATGAAGACACAAATGGCATTCGTAATAATAAAACTCAAACCATAACGCTTTGGCAATACCATTGCCAAGCACATTGCTAACAATAGCAAAAATAATACTTAATAGTTTCAATAAACTCTCATCGACTAGGAAATACCACTAATAATCAGATCCATTACATAGTAAAAAGCGTGAATACATAAATGAATAGAGAATATTTACATTCTAGCTGTTTATATATCATGATTGGAAGACATTTTGGAGAACAATAATATCAAGCATAACCGAAAAAAAGGTTGTTTGATTTAGTTTACTACATTTGTTTTCCTGTAAAGCTTATGGTAGGAAAAATGATTGTGTCGGCATCAAGTGATTATCTTACTTCATCGTTTGTCTTTGGTCCCCAAGGTTTTAAGAGAAAAAGCATGTTAGAAAAAATCTAACAAGTGAGAAAAACGTTTCATCACAGACACAAATGTCTTCTGTTACTATAGTACTTGCATAAACTATTGTGAATAATTATAGTCACCAATATATCTAGGTACATATATGAATTCTTATATTCTACTAGTTTACGTATTTACGGATATAATAATATATATAATTTATTCATAGCGCCCTACGGGGTTCCGCTGGAATGTCAATTGCTGTGTGTTGCTATGTGAATCGCTACCTGATGGTGTCGTAAGAGGCGACTAAAGGTAAAATACCGAAGGGTGGGAGCAACTCCTTCTGAGGAACTAATATCTTAAGTGGCCCCTTCCCAACCCACCGAACTACAACGCAAGCATGGTCTAAAAGCATGTTGTTTCATCTAACGCTTGGTCTGAATGCGAAGCACTGCGAAAAGAAAGAGACAGTGCCTGAGCCTTCGGCCGGAACTCGGGAATTTCCGCTGCTCACTCGCGGCTGCTTCGGTAGTTCGGGAGTCATTCATGATTTCGAGCACAGATATATGTTTATGTATACTATATGTATAGCGTAATGAACGCTCGCTAACGGTTCGCATCACGTCTGTCTAATGGACGCATGGACAACTATATTTACTTACATTTTATTCTATTATATATTTTGTGCCACAGTAGTTACCTATATTTATTTATGCATAAGTAATAATTAGTTAGGTATGTACCGTACGTACTGGGATCAATGACATGCGTTTTTATAAATTTTTTTTACTAAGTGAGGTAACGTTAGTAGGTCAAAATAGAATAATCTTATTTAGTCGACATGTATAGTAGATATATAGGTAAGTATAAAGACATTATAGCCAACATAATCAGATTTTATGACTTTATTTAGAACTAGCAGCTCGCCCATATTTCAATTTACAAAAATACCGATACGTTTCGGTATTTTTGTAAATTGAAATATAAAACTGTGCGAGTGCAGGCGCACGCCGCGCCGCGCCCCCTCGCCTCAGCCGCCGCCCGCGTTCGCCCCACGTGAGTCACGTGACGATGCCGTGACAATGTTACGTACCTACTCAGCAGAATATTATTTCGATATTTGAATTCAAAGAGGCGGCACTAGTACAATTGTACAATCTAGTGCCGCCTCTCATCAGCCGACATTATTATTAAATAGGTAGGCATACCTACTCTTGCAACTGACACGGTTATAATATAATATAATAATGAGTTACAGTTTTAGGATTTATCAAATTATCATACAGCTACTACTCACCTGTTGGTGATGATGTGGTCGAGATTGATGTCGATGCGGATTAGGCCTAAAATTTCTGGTTTCTCAAAAACTGCTGCCGTAACACACTGGTAGGTGCTTGGCGACGGATTTTTTTTTGAGGGTGGTAGCTTGATGGCAGTTAGCATGGTGGTCAGGCATAATGCCCACCTAGCTAGATACCACGCCCAAGACGAAAATCTGTCACCAAGCACTTAACGGTATGTTTCGCTGTGCCCTTGAGATCCATGTGGTAGAGGATTTTGCGAATGCGCGCCTGGCTAGCTACCACCCTAGAATACAAAATCTGTCGCCAAGCACTTACCGGTCTTTTCTGCTATGTGTCCTTGAGAACCAGTTATTTTACGCGGTGGTAGAGGATTTTGCGAATGCAAGCCTGGCTAGCTACCATCCTCAAGTAGAAAATTGAAAATCTGTCGCCAAGCACTTGTCGTTGTATTCTGCTATGTGTGATGTGTCCTTGAGAACCGCTAATTTTTCATGATGGTAGAGGATTTTGCGTATGCGCGCCTGGCTAGCTACCACCCTCAAGTAGAAAATCTGTCGCCAAGCACTTACCAGTCTGTTCCGCTATGTGTCCTCGAGAACCAGTAATTTTGCATGGTTGTAGAGAATTTTGCGAATGCACGCCTGGCTAGCTACCACGCCCAAGTAGAAAATCTGTCGCCAAGCACCTAACGGTGGGGTCCGGCACCTGTCCTTGAGAGCCAGTGATTATAAATTAGCCTGAACAACATCTTCGACCACATCATTACTCACCATCAGGTCAGATAGGCTATACATTAATAAAAAAAATGTTTGACAAATGATGGAACCGACTTCAACACCCAAAAGTGTGAAATAACTTGTTGAAGTCGGTACCATGATGGTTCAAAAGTACCAATTATCACAATATTGTGCGCATGGTACCGACTTTGACAAGTTATTTCACACTTTTGGATGTTGACGTCGGTTCCATTTTTAACCGACTTCCAAAAAAGGAGGAAGTTCTCAATTAGTCTGTATTTTTTTTTATTTTTTTTTTTTTTATGTTTGTTACCTTAGATCTCTTGACTGGGTGAACCGATTTTGAAAATTCTTTTTTGTTTGAAAGCTGATGCTTGTCGTTTGGTCCCATTTTAAATTTCATCAAAATCGGTCAAGCCGTTTTTGAGTTACACTAAAAAGATTGCAAAAAACTTTTTTACAAAAATGGAACCGACTTCAACACCCAAAAGTGTGAAATAACTTGTCCAAGTCGGTACCACGCGCACAATATTATGATAATAGGTACTTTTGAACCATCATGGTAACGACTTCAACAAGTTATTTCACACTTTTGGGTGTTGAAGTCAGTTCCATCATTTGTTAAAAAAAAAATTTCAATCTTTTTTGTAGAATTTTTTTTTTCAATCTTTTTAGTGTAACTCATAAACAACTTGACCGATTTTGATGAAATTTAAAATGGGACCAAACGACAAGCATCAGCTTTCAAACAAAAAAATAATTTTCAAAATCGGTTCACCCAGTCAAGAGATCTGAGGTAACAAATATAAAAAATAAAAATAACAGACCAATTGAGAACCTCATCCTTTTTGGGAAGTCGGTTAAAAATACTAAATTATGTATTTTTACAAAAGGTCCGAAATACCTATGATGTATATTTTTTTATTATATATATTATCTGTACCTACAACTTGCCATACACAATACATCTACATAGGGACATGGATCACTTACTACTTACTTACTGAACGTCATGTCACTCATGTCACATTCATGACACGTGTCATATTTTAAACTAATAATGTTATTGTTCCCACTTCCCGTCATTCATATCAAATAATATAGGTACTTGCTAATGAACCTATTTATCTAAACAGCGCGAGCGGCGAGTCTCGAAGCAATGCACAAACGTGCCGGTCCGTCACACCACCGCACCCCCGCCCGCCCGCTACGCTCCGTTGACAATAAAAATACATATGTCCGGTATAAATAGCTAGGTCAAATAAAAATTAAATAGGTAAATACGCTAAACCACCGTGAGCGCTCGCAAGTCAAATTCCACAGTCCACACCGCAAACATAGAATAGACTGAAGCGAGTGTGCCTTTGCAGCGAAAATCATTCAATTCAATGAACGCCTCCGTCTCACCCCGCGTCCCACAACTACCCTGCACGACTCGTCACCCGCGTACCTCATACCGCTCGTTGACTCAAGTAAGGTGAGAACACGATACCATTGAACGAAAATAAGCACACGGAAATTTCAGAAAACTTACTTCAGGATATACGTCGTTTTGAATACGCCTTGCAAGTTAGTAAAAAAAAATTACAATATTTAGAATTTCCAATAAATTTTCGAGGATTCTGTTCAGATGGATTTTATAATATTACATTTAATGAGTACATAATAATGGGCCAAAGTTCAGGTAGAATTTGTGCAAAAAATGTGATTTTTAGAAGATTATACTGAAATCAAGACAAACATTTTTGAAAATTTACTTGAATAGAAGCGTAAATATAATGTACTAGATACATATTAGTTCAAAATATCTGGGAAAAACTTTTTAACGAAACCATAATCACGAAAGAGCGTTTGTATGGAGAGTGTGGCGGGTAGAGTCACCTTAAGCTGCGATCCCCAAGACGCCTGCCAAGCGAGGTTATTATGGCAACCCCCAACGACTGAGAAGAAGTAACACATTGGTAGGTACAAGACGTTTAAAAGAATGGCTCCGAGTTTCTTGCCCGTTCTTCTCGCAGTGGCTCTATGGCAATACAATGTAGAATATTTCAATATTAAAATTTGTAAGTGACCTTCATAATTTGATCCGATTGCACAAGCAATATTTGCATCGCGTTTATGAAAATTCTGTTTATATAACAACGAAGTTTTGATTAATTAGTGAAATAAGATCTCGCATGCGGTTGGCTGCACTTTGTTAATGACATTAGTGGTTCTTTAATCTTTATTAACAGCTGTTGAACGCGATTAGATACATATATCAAACTACGAGAAGTTCACAAGCATACGTTTGCTTTCGGTTAAACTTGAGTTTCGTTTAGTTCATGTTGGTGAAATATAACCGAGAGATCTGGATACGGCAATGTGCTCAGCTTGAACTGATCGCGTTCAATTTTAACGTGAAACCGACTCCAAGGGCCAATTAATATTCAAGGTATTATTCATAGATCCAGTACCGTTTTATGACATAGATTAACTAATATTTTGTGCTGCAAAATGAAGCGAAACTCAACTGTAAATGGCACCCCTCTACCACGTTCAAAAATTGACATTTTACAAGCCCTAAGCTGAGCGTTCAAAGAAATTATGGCAAATCTTAGTGGTTGGCACAAAGATTTGGCATAATTTAATTGCAATCTGAGCTCTTACAATACATTCTCTCTACAATACGTTTTCTGTAGAATAATACATATTTTTAGACGAAATCGCATCTTAGTTACGTAAGCCGGTCTGAATTACTCGTAGTTCAAAAATATATCTATTTATAAATAGACGAACACTCATGAGTTCTGTTGTCTTTCATTGTTCTAACAAAAATAAATAAATATATTTTTTCATGCTCAATATCATAGAAAAATCTGCCAATTGCGAGTCAGACTCGCACACGAACGGATTCGTACCATTATCTGTACAACATAAAGACACTATATTATAACCTTTTTTTTTTGTTTTTAAGGGTGCGCGTGTCCGATTCGCACTTTGCCGATTTTGAGTATTTGTTGTTATAGCGGCGAGAGAAATACATCATCTGTGAAAATTTCAACAGTTAAGTCACGGTAATGTAACCTTGGTTTAGTTATCACGGTTCATGAGATACACCCTGGTGACAGACAGTGAAGTCATAAAAGGTTCATATAAGGTGACGGACAGTGTAGTCATAGTAATAGAGTCCCGTTTTCCCGTATCCTTTGGGTACGGAACCCTAGTAAAAAACATTACAGTAGTAATGAAGTTAAATTCAACAGGAAAACTGCCACCTAAAGTTAGTTCCATATTTTACCTCACCTACGCAAACTTGTGGTTTCTCCCTTACGACTTGAACGCATTCGACGTTTAAAAGCTCGCATAATAAGAATGTTTCGCATACAGGTCCTAAATGATTCACGAGTTCTAGGCCTATTTTAAAATATAATCCATATATCAAATGCGTCATTCCCAGTTTTTGCGTGGTGTTGTGAGAGGATTTGAGAGATTATTTATGTTTGAATGTTTCGACGTCACATTAGATAATCCAGTGATCCATTTGTATTATGGTTGATAATGGATTGCGGTAACGGTAGTAAACATATTTAAAAAATAAGCGCAAATTTTTCCGAATGATTAAGATCAGTTGTAATTAGTATTAGAGTGACCAGTTCACATTTAATAAAATATAGAATATGTATTTATTACGTTAGCAAATCGGTGATGTATGTTAATTGATTGCCCACTGTTTCTGTAAATTATATATATGCACCTTTATTGAGTTATACAGGAATTAGCCTCAAATTGAAAGCAACGAATACAAAAGATAATACTGATTTTTGAAGGATTAAATACGAAGTCAAAACAGACTCAGTTATTTAATGTTTTTTATGAATATAACATCTAACATAAACTTCGATAGAGCATTGTTTTTCGGATAAAGTTAATCTGCAAATTAACTCTAATGCATAAACCCAAATCGCCAAAATCTAGACGATGTATTCGTTATAAATAAGCTGATATCAAGGTTTATATTTCGCGGGTGATACTATAGAAACAGTTCTCAGTTAAAGTCACAAAAAATCATAATTAAACTGACGTTTATTCCGAATTGTTTTGTTAAAACATCGCAGATTAAAACATAAAATATGGCAAGGGGAGAGAATTAAAGTAATGTTTCATATTTTCAGTAAGCACACGATAATTTCGTCAACTAACACCGTACTACACAAAAAAATTAAATAGCAATTAAATTGCTTGTTTTATTAAATCTTTCTAATACATCCGTTTAATAAAACATATATAAGTTTAACTTTGGCCCACATTTTTCAAAATTTTATTAATTATCTAACGTCCATTGTGAGTAGGTCAATGCCATTTTTAGAATCTTTTTAAATTATGAAAAGGCGAAATCACGAACGTCTGCACAAAAATACGGAAACACAATGTGCTAATTTACATAAAATAATAAATCTAATTCTCGGAATTTACGCAACAGAAAATTAGTTTTTTTGCTTTTAATCTTGAATGTTTTTCAAGGCTGTATTTTAATTTCAAAGTGGATACCGTTTACAATTACAAATTTGACTTCAAACAAGACAAGGCGTCCATTTTAATTTCTTGTGTTTATCCGGAGGCACCTTTGTGAAACTTAATCTTTTGATGTCTTGAAAATAAAATTAACAGCTCGCTGAAGTAATTTCTATGCAACTGGGACTAAATTATTCACCGGATTCAGCTTTCCCACTCCCGTGGGAAAGTGTACTTTATAGTTTTCTTGTCTGTCATCTTCATCTTCATGCCTGTAGCCTACTCATGTAGGGTCGGTCCAATGATTTTGCTCTAACAACATAAAGGACAAAAAAAGAACAGCCGGACGACGTCCACTGTGGAACTAGGCCCTTCCCCATAGCACATATATTAGCCACTTGCTATCATTGGCTAGCTGCGAATTTTCAGATGTTGTCAGTACTAACTCTACTTCTTCCGCTGTATTGTGGTAACCACTCGAGAACCTATCTTCCCCAACGGTGATTAGTTTATCAAGCAATGTAGCCTGCGCATTGCCACTTGCAAATTCTTAAAGCAATAAAGGTGACATTGGTTCTTCGGCGAATATCCTCGTCCCGGATTTTATCGCGCAAAGAAACTACGAAACGTTCACTTACAATTAAGATCTACTATTCAAAATGAACAGTATAGCCAAGCTATACGACGTACGTGAGCGACACACGAAGGCGACAGGCTTTACCGGAGACGAAGTATTATTCTAGCTAGACGTTAGCGTGGGCGAGCTTGGCGGTATAGCGTGTGGTGTTTCAAGTCTTCCTTTCCCTCTACATCGCCCACTACCAGTCACCTCCGAGTACCTACCTCATCTCCGGCAACATCTGTTGCCATGCGAGATGATCGACGAGAAGTTGCCTTTCTGTATCATCTCTTACCTTAGAAAGTAATCATGCACGAATTCCTGGTTCTCGTCGAGCCACGCTTCGGTCCTCGCACACTCAGCGTCGTAGCAGGTTGGCGCGGGCAGAGCGCCGCCCGCGCCAGCCGCCGGCTCTTCTATGCTCCGCAACTGTAGACCTGTAACAATTCAGAGCAATATTTAATATATTGTTGAAGTCTTTTGTAACGACCGATCCTAAGTATCCTGATGATGATCATGTTTAGTTTGGTTAAACAGTGTGGAACAGGGAGTTGAAGAGATAATCTAAGCAACAATTCTAAACACTTTTATGTATTAAGTATTTCAGGAATACTGTGATATTGCATAAGTTGTTGAATAATGCTAATCAGTGCCGTTGCTTGCGCACACATTACCCATCAGCACTGCATAATCTCAACTCAGAAAACTAAATTATGAACCTACAAAGAATAGTAGGTACCGCGTTTTGCTCTCTTTATACCGACTGACCATGTAATGAAAATGAAAAGACGTAAAGTTTATTTTATTGTATTATAACTTAAATCAATATATTATCTAAATACCTGGAATTGGAGTTTTCCACCAATTACAACAAGATAAATCCATCGAATAAGCAATAGCTTCTTCCAAACGTATGGGTTGGGTATTGTGTTATTATCATAAATTAAGAATTCCCTACCAGATTTTTTTGCCACAAATCATAAAGACTAGCTACTTTTAGCAACCACTGAGAAAGTAAGTAAATTTATAAAGTAAATTTGTAATTACTGAAACTAAAATTATGTTTTCCTGTCAACATTTAGCAAATTATGTATATTTTGATGACAAATGACAAGACACATGACAACATAAGGGATGACAATGGGCCAATAGACAAACTTAAATGACGGATTATGTCACAAAACTTTTTCAGTGTCCGAAGATCCTATTTACGTGAAAATATCATACAGGTCGATTGGTTCGCCTCCATGTCCGATCGCAAGTGAAATAGGATCTCTCTCTCTCTCGCTCTACCGCTCCTCCGGCTCTCTTTGGGAGACAATAATCTTGCAGGAGGAGGCCACCGCCTAGCACGGAGTTCTGGACGGTATCCTCCACATAGCCGCACTGGTGGTAATCCGGGCGAAGGAAGACCCCTTCGCGTGATGTTACACAGGTAACTCCCGAAACAACCATTTCCAGAGAAAACCTGTGTCAGTCTCTTCGGAGCCACGCTTCGACTACGGGCCGGATCGCTTCGTGGAGACCTCGAGTGCTAATAGAGCAAGGCCGGACTCCCAATTCATTCAGCTATCACCTATTGACTGTGTGTTCAAAAATACCTACCAAACGTAGTAATTGAAGTTTATGCCAAGGATGTTACGCGAGGCTATTAAAATCAAAAAGTACCCAATTTCAATAGAGATGATGGTTGGCAAGTACCACCTTCTTGGGATCCTGTTATCAAATTAATTAAATCCCATGGCTGACACAAATCTGCAAGACCTCTGGACACTGTGAGCAAATATTGTGTGAATAGGGAAAGTTATGATTAATATAAAATTTCTGACGGTAGAACAAATAATTTCTCAATAACTCATGATAAAATCAATAAGTCACCCCGTGACCACGATCACTGCAAACTGTTTGAAACTTCAGGACAATAATAAATATACGCAGTTTAAACCGTTTGAAGTTGTTAAACGGTTTAAACTGCGTTAAACTATTTGAATTGAATCATTTGAATTACGTGCTAATGTTAACTCGAAGTTGAACTCGCTGAAAAGATTGAATGAAATTCGGTAAAATTTAAACCTAATTCCTATATGTTCGTATCGTTCGTTATCGCCGATTTACTTGTACTATTTTCGGGAAAGTGTGATAGAACGGACGCGGACGACACCACAGGCAATAAGGGATCTTTAAAGAGCTAGATACTACATTAAAGATATATTTTCATCTTACTATTCTCCACATTCGCATGATCCGCACGTATCTAGTGTCAATTTCAATTAGGGGTTAGCAAACGTTTATCCTTGGTATATAATTAACAACATGCGTTGGTACCAACGATGGTGAGATAAGAACACGCCTCGCCCAATTACTAGATATTGTGTTTATCTACGTAGATTGATATTACGAAGGATATTGTGTACACGTGTGTTTGAAGAGTATAGACTAGACGTGGGTTCTTAATAATGATGGCTATGAAGTAGATATGTTCTGATGCTTCAATCAACCTCGTTTTTTCCTTCTGTTTTATGTATATTATGAATAACCTATCTATGTGTTGTAACCTAATAATACCTATACCTGAAATGGATACATTAGTTCTGAAAGCTGTATCTTTAACATTATGCATCATACAAGATTTGTTTATGGAGTAAGCGCGTGAAGCGAGTGATACGAGCGAAGCGTCTCCGTTTCAGCTTTGGTAAAAATGCTTTCGTATGTCTATCCGGATTCCGCATTTCCGGTTGTTCTCTTCAAGTTGTATTTACTCAACCGGTTCTCGTGAAGTTTTGTAAGCAGATTCCATAATTATATAGATAATTATAGTTTTGAAAAATTCTGATAATTTTTGAATACGACTGAAGTATGGGGGATGAAAACGTAAAAAAATATATGAGTCGCGAAGTCTTCAGATAACAGAGTCACTGTTTTTGTTTTTAAATTTTCTTTTTAAATACAGGATACTAGATGGCACTTATTGCAATTTCAGCTTTACTGGACGTTGGGCGAGGTCTTGCGAGGCTTGGACTTCTGAGGTCAAGCTTCCTAAGAAGTCAAAGCCACAAACGCATTAGAGGTTACCCCTGAAAGCACTCTACAAGACGCAAACGCAGAAGGTGTATAACCTTATCCACCACCAAACATCATCAAAATATTATTTTAATCGTATGCTAAAAAATGGATACAAGCACTGATTAAATCTACACATTAACTAAAAGATCCAGGCCGCAGATATTGGATGCACAAATCAAAATTTCATTAATTACCATAAATTATTCAATTTGCATATTTAACAGTACCATATTATTAAACATTAACGAGCCGTGAATGAGTGTTAATTGATGAGGCTGTGGGAAACAGTAAAATTTTTTATTAATTACTTTAATGTATACATGTATGAAGTTGTCAATACTGTATGTAAAATTTATCACCTATTAGTCTGGAATTCTATTAAAAATTGTTATTCGTATGCATAGCGTGTTTGTAACAAATAAATTAATATGCATTTAGAAAAATAAAGACTATCAATTAAATTTATTTGCGCCATGAAACTTGTTAATGTTTATAAAATGGCATTAATTAGCCTAATCCCGAAAATATAACTGTTTGATGGAAGCTAATGGTTACAAATTTAAAACATAACGTTGAATTTATTAAGAAATCTGTTTAACATGTAGTATGTGTCGCCTGTAAAAGTGGTTTCGGCCGGCGGCTTCGCCCGTCTCATGCTTAGGTCACCCTGAAAGTTTTTAATAATAAATAAGAATAGATATTGTTATGATACTTTTATTGTTTTTTAAAGTTTATACCCTCTCAATATATCCATTTTCGCATTCGTCGGAACCATTGTAAAAAACAGACCAATCTTCCTTTTCAATGGAACGCATTCCCACCGATTCAGGTAAAACGTGTGCCTCTAAGTTTGTATTTAATTTGAGGGAACAAAAAGACGTCACGAGTTAAATGCCTTGTGATCAGAAGAAAACATGAGCAGGATTTGACTAACCCGGCTCAAAAAGATTTGACCAACACGGCTGCTACATACTATACCAATTGATATCTATCTTTGTGGTAACTTGGTACGATTTTATACTAAACATGCATAAAGGGGATGGAGCGACATCTAAAGTCAATCTAAATTACCCTACAAACAAGACTCATTAAAATAACCTTAGGTAAGTTGAAATGTTGTAAGCTTAGCTGCTTTGCCGGATTCAAAGCAATAATATTTAAATCCATTCAGCAGTTTCGTACGTGAGTACCAACGAACACACACATATTCATACGAGATGTTAGCAAAATTCTGCGAAAAAACAGCATATAATATCAAAGATTTCTACCGTAGAGCGATATCAAGGATGCGCGTCTAATAAAATTTAATTATTTTGTTACATCAAACTAATTAAATTTTATTACAGATAACTTGCAAGATATTAAATAGATTACAAAAGTTTGAATCAAATTATAATTAATATTTATTACGAGTATTTCGAGTGTAGAATATAAAATTTGGGACTTTATAGTACCAAGTAGTTTTTATAAAGTCTTTATAAAGATGAGCATACCTATACAGTATAAAAGTAATATAGATATTACATTTCAAGATCACTTCATAATCTATTCTCAATAAAGTAACGATGAATAGTTATTAATAAAATACTACGACCTATAAACACCACTGCAGCTACTACAATGAAAGCATTTAGACAACCTATAAGTCATAGCGGACTCACAGGCAGTCCAAATGCTCCAGGCCACTACCAGTTGGTAGCGTTCCCAGCATGCTGGCAGCATATTAAATAATGGACAAATTAATTAAAAATAAAGTAATATATAGGTATATATTACTTTATTTATATATTATTTTATATAGGTATATAAATTACAGGCACATGTGACTTAACAACTAAGTCTTAAGGTGACGGGCGCATTGCAATTCGCGACTTGTGACGAAATGAACCTGTTATAGGCAGAGATAAACGTTTAACATCAGGTGGGCTTCCGTTTTCCGTCACAATACCATTAAAAAAACCTCTGCAGGCTATAATGAAAAATCTCCAGGACAGTGCCCCAAGACGGCCTTTATGTCTTCAAATCGAGAGTAAATAGGTTTCTTCTATCTATCTATACATCAGGCAGGGTGTGGTCGAACCAATTTTGAATAAAAAAAAATTTGGCATCTAGAATTCGGGTTAAACCAAATTTTTACCGGACTCCCAACCTTTGGAAATATTTTTTTCGGACTCGGCCGATGTGATCTAATGATAGGGCTAAATTTGGAGTCAATTTGAGTAACATAGGAGTAGTGCAGGGTATATTAGCATTATTAACAGGGTATAATAGCAGGGTATATAGCTGATCCATTAAGTGAAATGGCAAGGGTACTCTGTAAAATGTTGCTTGATGTATTTAATTCATTTTAGTGTTAAATATTATATGTAACTCTAATGGAATGGCCGGTTTCCGTTTATGTTTTCACATGCAACTTGCATGTGAAAACATTTTGATTAAGAAATCCAACTACACATTTTGTGATTACTTTAACGACAAAAAGGCTTGGACGATTCCGCCTCTGCCAAGCTATCATAGCCTGTCACCTACGTATTTTAAACAAATATTGTAATAATTTTATTATATGGTATGTAACACATTGTTAAAAGAAGTTTAAAAGAATGGCACCAAGTTTCTTGCCCGTTCTTCTCGCAGTGGCTCTATAAATTTTTTTTGCTGAACGTGGCAGTACAATGTAGTATATTTCAATAATAAATTTTATATTTGACCTTCATAAGAGCGTCGTAGACGCCTAAATTGAATAAATGATTTTGAATTTAAAATAAATTGAATATGAGTTCTCCAACAAACGTCGTAGGGTGCCTTATTTGCCTTATTTGAGGATTTAGGTCAGAAACAAAGCATGATATCGATTGATTTCTTTATTATATAGGCTCTTATCGTAACGTTTTTTTAATAAGATAATTACCTTGAGTGTTATGAGCCTCCAAGCATTTTCATATAATGTTTTCGAGGCTCAAAACTTTCATCTTTTAAATTTCGGCATCATACAAGCCTAGATAATGACGAGATCAATCGGTATTATGCTTAATACTGGACCTAAAATCTCAAACCTTACGACGTTAGTATGGAGAAGTGACCGACAGGGTTCAAAATTCCTTAACGGACTTAACTTTTAGTCGATAAGGGACCAAAAGTAAAAATAAATGGAATTAAAAAAAAAAAAAAAAACGAAATATTGGTCACACAAACAAATACATTACCTGTGCGAATAAATTTGCTCTCTTTTAGCGTAACATCATTAAACGCATAGAAAACGATACGGTTACGAAACCGATTTTTTGTTTACCAAGAAGTTTCACGACTGTTTTCCCCAAATGGATAATTAAATTTTTTGAAGTTCTTTATCTATGTTTCCGATCTTCAAAAAAAATTGGCGTATAAATAATTAAATATTTATAATTTATAAGTGTTAAAGATTTACAATCCAATTAACAGTAATATAATATAATTGTGGACTTTTATACGTTTTTTAAATTTATAATAATTATGTAAAATAGAGAACATACGGCTATAAATTTGATAAATTCGGCTGTAACATTTTATATTAAGATAATATTTTATTGAAACCAACGTTATAAATTTCGTTGCATATAAATATACACTAACGGAATCGAAAAATATATCAAATAGGAAAAAAAACGTTTCACTTTTTTCCTTATGCTCTCAGAACTCACGTATCGTATCATACATATGTATATATAGTATTTAGGTATATGTATGTTTATTTATTATGTAGTATGTATATAGGTATTCATATATGTGTATTATTACACGTAAGTATATACATGGTAAAATTTTAATATAGGTTAAATTATTTGTATGCAGTACCTTTATGATAATTTCAGTAAGTTTTATAATTTTCGTAATACTGCCTCCCACATCGAATATATTATAAATCCTCTATTCTTGGTTGTCTGGAAGAAATCGCTATAAGCGATAAGGCCGCCATTTTGCACTTGATTATTTTATATATAAGCCTTTTTGTAATGCTATTTTTTAAGTTCTTGTGCAAATAAAGTGTTTTCTATCTTCTATCTATCTATATCATTTATTAGCATTACGCAGTCCATGCGTTCTTTTCTTCAAGTTTTCAGTGATATCATCCACATTCATAAAAATAAGCACACATAGCCTATAAAGGCTAACCTTTGACCACAATCTCACCTGATGGTATGATGTGGTAGAAGATGTTGTTCAGGCTAATCTAGAATTACTGGCTCTCAAGGACAGCTCCCGGAAAACACCAATAGGTGCTTGGCGACAGATTTTTTACTCGAGGGTGGTAGTAGCTAGCCAGGGGCCATTTTGTAGGGCATTCGCAAAATGCCCTACCACCAAGCTGTAACGACTGCCATCGTAAGACAACAACCGGGACCGACGGCTTAACGTGCCCTCCGAAGCACGGAAGCGGTCAGTAGTAATGTCAATAGTGGTCAGCCATGCAACTCATAACCGCGGCGGACGTTGCTTAACTTAGCTGATCGATTAAGAACGGCTAAGCAAACTTCGCTACAAGCGCTTCAAATTACTTAATTATTATTTAATTATTCTGCGGTCATGAGTTGGATGAGTTACTACTGTTGACATTACTACTGAGAGCGCTTCTGTGCTACCGAGGGCACGTTAAGCAGTCGGTCCTGGTTGTTGTCTCAGGATGGCAGCCATTATAACATGGTAATTTTGTGGTCATTTTGCGAATGCCCGCCTGGCTAGCTACCACCCTCAAGTAGAAAATCTGTCGCCACAGACCTAACAGTGTTTTTCAACAGCCGTCACTGAGAGCAAGTAAGTAGGTAATTTAAGGTTAACCTGAACAACATCTTCGACCACATCATCACTTACCATCAGGTGTGATAATGGTGTAACAAAGTGTTCCTGAAGTAGTGTTTGAGAGCCAGCAAGTAATTATACAATCACAGGCACAAGACACTTAATAATTGTATATCTCAGGGTGATGAGCGCAGTGCATTTCGTCACAAGGGCGAAATGCACTGGAATTGAATCTCAGTTCTGCGTACTAGGGCATCATATGTTTAAATGAGGTGGAAATTTTGCGCATCGTAACGGACGGTGCAGCCATCAATGAGAATACTAGATTTCGTCTGACCAAAAGAAATAGTTTTCCAAACACTTACAACTTTGATATTGATTTTTTATGGATACCCTTCGAAAATGATTTAGGTATATTATTTTAAGCAATATCGCCTGATATGAGTTTTTTTCGGTATTCCTGTTTTTTTTATTATGTTTATGACGGAACAAATACGAGGCACACCTGATGTTAAGCGGACTAACATATGCCTATGACATGCATTTCGTCCGAACGATTTGCCCTGTGCCCGTCACATTGAGACATACAGTTGTTAAGCTCAAGTGGCTGTAATTTTCTGGTTCCCAAGGACTGCTGCCGTAACCCACTGTTAGGTGCTTGGCGACAGATTGTCTATTTGAGGGTCGTAGCTAGCCACCACGCGAGCATCTGCAAAATGCCCTTCCACCATGCGGTGAAGCTCACGCCGGCGGCTGGGAGCGAACCATGGTCCTGGGGCAATGCAGTTCATAGCTATTACCGCTTGGCCATCATTGCTTCTAAAGATTCTTTGAACCATCACCGCATGGAACGCGCATACCCCATCCGCGTTCGATTCTAGGTGAAAATTTAATGCTCTAATAGTTATTTGTTATACAAGAGTGCAAAGTTGCTTTTTAACCGCGTGTTCAATTTTGATGACCGAGCAAGCGAAGGACTCTAAAATTGAATCACGAGCGCAGCGAGTGATTTAAAATTAGAATCCTGAGCGTTAGCGAGGGAATCAAAAGAGCACGAGGTGAAAAATCTTTGCACTCGAGTGCAACACGTAACTTTTCATTCCACCTCAGCGAGGAAACCAAGAAGGTTCCAAGTCTGAGTTTAAAACAAATTAAAAAAAAGTTGTATGATATATTCGGCACCATAGAGGTAGCAGTAAATAGGTTTAATGTTTTTTTTAATTCACAAACTTAGTGCACACGATATTCTAAATTCAATTTACTTTATCCTCTAGAGAATAAAAACGGCTTTTCCACTCAGATATTGAAGATTAAAAATACTCTTTCCGAGATGGTGGGATGAAAAATGTATTTATAAGTTTTGAACTTACCAGGCGATAAGAAACTGAAACATTATTTAAAAATTCATAGAATCTTATTTATTTCCCGTATAATCCCGATTTCCCCAAGCACGATAAACTTTAATCGGAACCGCACATGAGCTGTTTTAAATAAATCATTTCCATGCAAATAGTGTGTCGTTGATAAAATGTGGAAAATAGTGGAATATGCAAATGATGTTGATATTGCTGGGTCGGAGCCTTTGGGGCTTTATTACGTCACTACATTATCATGTTTTCATAGTTTTAATCTTCATTATCCCTGAGTGGGTGAGTCATTTATCACTATTAGTGATATCGCCGCTCATTGCTAAAGTAGTTTATAAAATATATTGTTATATTAATATTTTTATTTTGTAATAACACATACTTGTGGGTCACATTACGAAATTACAAATTTACGAAGGAAAAATTATAGTCATGTACGAAGGTCGAAAAAATCTCTCGCCAAGCCTGTTAACACTTTTGAGCAAAAAATCACTTAGCTTCAGGTGTTGTAGCGGTCAAAGTCCTTATATACCACATGATTAGTTATTTTTGCTAGTCAGTGTTGAACGTGTACAATGACGAATAAAATCAGAATAATAATGGTATAATACTTTATTATGTAATATATATTATGATACTATATGCATAAATTTAATTTTTTGTCTTGGCATTACTCCGCCGCAATCGCTGAACTGATCCTACTCTTCAGGTCCTAACCTGAAGTTACCTCTTTATTTATTTAGCAGTTCATGAGGGACCGCGATATCAGCTGGTAATGATCATCTTTCCCCTATCCCACTCCTGTGGGATCGGTTTTCATCTTCTTTAACAACACGAAGGACAACAGAAGAACAAATCTCGTTGGTTGTTTACCCTAGTAAACAGGACGTGAAGATGGTAAGGAGCAAATTTTTTTATGCATTATAGGTTAGCTTTTGTCTACTATCTTACCTGATGGTATGTGATGATGTGGTCGAAGATGTTGTTAAGTGACGATGTGGTCGAAGATGTTGTTCACCCTATTATTACTGGCTCTCAAAAAATGTGTAGCAACACCTCACTCAAATCGACGGAAGTGGCATGCCACCACTCCCGTCTACTGTACAATTACAGGTTCGTTGAAGCGCGACTAGGCAAGCACCATTGCTTGCCTAGTCGTTCTTAACCGTTCAACTACGAGAAGTTTAAGCAGCTTTCTATGTGATAACTACTTGGATGGTTGATCATTTATACATTAACTTCTGATCGCTTCCATGTTTTAGAGGGCACGTCAAAGCTTCGGTAATAATTGTGGTCATTAAATACATTATTTCACTGTGGTAGGGTACTTTGCGAATGCCAGCCAGGCCTCAATTATAAAATCTGTCACCAAGCATCTAACGGCGTGGTCCGGCAGCTTTCCTTGAAAGCAAGATTACATTCTAGGTTGACTATGATCGACCAAGTCTGTTTTGACTGTTCATCGCTTAGGTACCATAATAAGATTGTGGTGAAAGGCTAAAATACTCCAATAAAAAAAACCAAAGGTCGAGGTGAAAAGTTTTGTGCTCTAATAATTTATAAGTAAATTACTTTCCATTAGGAGACATTATTTGGAAAGCTTTCAAGAACAGTGACAAGTTTGACTAACATTAAATACCAATTTAAAATGTAATAGGATTAATTAAGTCAATGTGTACTATAGAAATCTACTTAACCCCCATTGTGAATCTAATCCCATCAAAATGTTAAAAAAAATACGTAAATTAACATATTTTTGCCAGACCATTTTTGCAAAATTATGTTTATAAATTAATATCTATCGGACGTTATCGCTAACTTATTTTTATAAATTACCGTTATATTTATTCAAAATACTTTAAGACCATTCTCTATTAATAATAAAATATCATAACAATCAGATGAAATTAGTAAATTTCTTTCGTAGTTTTTTAAAAAACGTTTCTTCATTTTTGATTCATTTTAGCTCGCATAAAATTTGAGGTCTTAATTTACTGCGGCATAACATTGTTTAGTATGCTAAACTTTAGTCTAGCCGTTAAATTCCATAAAAAAATAACATAAATGCTTTAACATACAATATAAGTAGTCCAGCTATTTAGCACTTAGCGCAGTGGGCTTAAAATTGATAAGTATCGCCAAAGGAATATAGTATATATTTATATACTATACCAATAAATACCAAAATGTCCAATGATGTCTAAGCATAAATAGTTAAGCAAAGCAAATAATAACTACAAAATAAAGTCCGATCGAACTCGGCCGAAACCGAAACCGAACTTTCGGTCGGACACTAATACAAAACTATTTAGTAACTATAAAGCAACAATATATGTTAATTTAGTTCGCATTGGGTTTAAATACAGTCATTATATTTCATTCGTTATTTTTCATTCGTAATATTTTATTATATTTCACTTCACAAGGTGGAAATCTAAATAGACAAGTGTTTTCTATTCGCTACCGTGGAAAAGGATTTTATATATAGAACTTCTATAAAAGTTCCAGAAAAAATAATTTGAGTAATTTTTCGTTTATTTTTACTATAAAATAACGCAAATTTACTGCATTATTTGAGCTGTTTTTCTTGCACTTAACATTTTTCTTGCTGGAATGAGGTGAAAAATTGTGTGTTGCGCTCGAAGGCAAAGTTACTTTGCGTCACGTACCTTTGAAGCATTCGGTAAGAGTATACGCTCAGGATCCTATATATATTTTTTTTTGTACTGGACTGGGTAGCACTTGACCACTATCTCGCCTGATGTTAAGTGATGATGCGGTCGATGATGGAGCACGCTTACCCAGAAGATACCTGTTCACTCGCGTTTTGAAGACCCCCATATTGTACTTAACCGGAAACACAGACTCAGGCAGGGTATTCCATTCCCTAGCGGTTCGTATAATGAACGAAGAAGCAAATCGCTTTGTTCGGGTAAATGGAATATCTACCATATTCCATTTTGAACCACTCTCTGCGCTCATGATTACGAATCCTCGTATCCTTCCCGTTCTTATTCTTATTCTATTTGGGGGCGATATGTCCTGCACTGACGTCCCGCTTGGGGTGTTTTGTGCATTTCCCCCGCCATCTTCTACCCAAGCCATCCTAACTCCCTGATGTAGCGGAGAAGGACCTTGGGTCGCTGGCATAGCTGCTCCAGTAAGGTGTGTGATGGTGGTGAGGATGTCGTTGATGAGAACGACTCTTGTAGACCAGTTGTAATTCTTATTTGTTCCGTGGCTTCGCAGTGCAATAGTACATGCTCCACGGTATCATCTTTTCGCATACATACTAGATCTCTACATAGAGGACTGTCTGTTGCTCCAGTTTTATGCAGAAAGTAATTCAGGTTACAGTGACCTGTAATAAGGCCTGCTAAAATTCGCAATTCCTCACGCTTTAGTTTCAGCAGGTTATTTGTCAGCTTCTTGTTTAGAGTTGGGAACATGGCTTTTGTTTGTTTACAATCCTCTGTCTTATTCCACAGGTTTTGTTGTTCTCTCTCGGTGTGATGACGTAGTAGTTCCCGCACTTCCATTGCTGATGGCTTGCAAAGGATCTTTACGTCATCACATACCTGTTTTTTTTGCTCCTTTCTTTGCCAGAATATCTGCCATGGTGTTACCCGGGCATGCACTACGTCCCTTTGTCCATGTTACCATTATTCTGTAATTGTTTGACAGCCTTTGTAAGGCAGCATGACACTGCGCTATCCTTCCCGTTATTAGGTGATTTGTCTAACAATTAATACATCACAAAGCAGTTTACTCACACAAAATCATGACCAATTCTGCTTATGCAAATTATACCAAACATTTACTGCTAAAGTTAGAAACCCTTGTTTGCTTTGGAGCGCTCGTAGCGAAGTTTGCTTAGCCATTCTAAAACGACCAGCAAAGTTAAGCAACGTCCGCCGCGGTCATGACTTGGATGGGTGACCACTGGTGACATTACTACTGAGCGCTTCCGTGCTTCGGTGGGCACGTTAAGCCGTCGGTCCAGGTTGTTGTCTTAGGATGGCAGTCGTTACAGCATGGTGGTAGGACATTTTGCGAATGTCCGCCTGGCTAGCTACCACCCTCAAGTTGAAAATCTGTCGCCAAGCACCTAACAGTGTGTTCCGACAGCTGTCCTTGAGAGCCAGTAATTCTAGGTTAGCCTGAACAACATCTTCGACCGCATCATCACTTACCATCAGGTGAGATAGTGGTCAAAGGCTAACCTATCAAGCATAAAAAATAAAATGTGTTGATTGTTGGCTAATTAATGGTTGGCCCCCGTTTTGTTATGTGTTCACTGAAATATAAATACTTCAAAAACATTCAATTTTGTTATAAAACTTGCCTATTAAAGGATAGATAACTTTCGTATAAAATATTATAATTATGATGATCTTTCTGTAAATGGCGGAGAAAGGTTTTCGTCCACGAATCGGAAAGTGCGTTATATGTGATGCCATGAACCAACGACACCGTGGCAGTCGTCCAATGGAAGTGGCCTATGCTCACAGTCGACCAGCAGTTGATAATGTTGAAGATATAAGTCCTAGAGATCACTCTGGTCAAGATCACATCAATGTACTAGACAGGCTGTTCATTTTGAGCTAAAAAATTGTCGCGAGTTTTGTCCATAATTATTATTTAGTAACCGGCTAGGACTCGCGTAATATTTACCGGATATTGCTCCGACCAGTTTCGAGCTTATTTGAAGTTCTTTGTCTGGGAGCCATGATTGTGCACAGCGTCGAGCGCGGGCCTCACCACGTAACTGGCGTTGAGACGGTTGCGCCGCAGCTGTCAAAGTCAGAATTCTTCCGTCCGAACTGTCACTTCTGTCACTATCACTGTGATTGTCACCGTCGTTTTGGTAGGTAAGGCTGTTCATTATCTCGCATCACCGAAATACCATTTTGGTACAAGTGAGGAAAGTTACTTCCAGTCGAAGCTACGATATTGTTTAGCCGAGCCACAGACGAAGCTTTAATAAATCAAACCGAGATAGGACTAATTAATGCCGTAGAAGTGTTATTCGAATATTTTCAAAGAAAAAAAAATGTATTACAGTAAAACAGGTTAGTTAATCTATGACTCGTATATCGTTAACTCCGAAAGTAAAACACTACTTGGTTTGATTTTCCAACGAAAATTTGAAAAAAAAATCTCATGCTGATTCATATCACATTTTTAACCGACTTCCAAAAAAGGAGGAGCTTTTTTTTCCTTTTTTTTGTTTGAAAGCTGATGCTTGGTCCCATTTTAAATTTCATCAAAATCGGTAAAGCCGTTTTTGAGTTACGCTCCAATAACTGAAAAATATTCACCTATCTTGATGATATAGTCGTTGACAATGAATGAGAATCGATCCCGTAAGTAGCAAGGGTCACTTAAAATCGCGAAAATTTTTTTTTACCAAAAAATGGAACCGACTTCAACACCCAAAAGTGTGAAATAACTTGTCGAAGTCGGTACCATGTGCACAATTTTGTGATAATAGGTACTTTTGAACTATCATGGTACCGACTTCAACAAGTTATTTCACACTTTTGGGTGTTGAAGTCGGTTCCATTTTTTGGTAAAACAATTTTCATGGTCCGATTTCAAAAAGTTATTTCATACTTTTCAGTGCTAGAAGTCGGTTCCATTTTTGATAAATATTTTTTTCCTCGCTTATTAGTGTCAATTACTAGTTAAACGGTCGATTTTCACTCACTTACAATATCCGTCAGTGACATTGTTAAGGGCACTGGAAAACTCTGGTCAAGAACAGCCAAGCAGAGAAATGAGTGGAAGCAACTGGAGAAGGCTTCAACCGCTACAAGAGGGTACACCTAAAAATTATAACAAAACTAACATATATAAAACTCTGTTTCAAATTCAGTATAAGGAATAAATAAAAGCTTTATTATTATTATTTTTATTACCTTGCAGATATATCCTTTTAAATAAAAAAAAAATATAAAAACTATGTAAAAAGAGTGGTCATTCAAAATATACGTACGTGTCGAATCGAGAACCTTTTTGTAATTCGGTTAAAAATTAATAAAACATATCAAACTTCTTGCAGTCGATTTATTGGTAGCGTATTAACTGGAAAGTTAAAATATACGTGTGCGTAAAGAAGCACATTTCAGCGAGTATGTTGAAATAGAATTGCACCGAGCATAAACAAAAACTTTGAAAGCACCTTTATTTACATCCATAACATACAGTATTATCATTTAAAGCCACCAAGGGGCTAACCTGATAATATTTTATTGATATAATTTGAATTTATTTTGTATTAATTGATATTAATTTGAATAACTTAATAATTTATATAATTCATGATTCCTATTGTGAGACAACCGATAAAATCATGTATAATATGAATAAAAAAATACATAATAATAGTCAATTTACACACTACTATCTATTACCCACCAGCCAAATGCATAAATCGATTTTAAACTTGTCGTAACAGTGTATTATTTTACTTCAAAAAAATTATTGGCTGTAGTTTATTAATTTATCCGAGCTCGATAAGCAACACAAAGGTAAAGATATATAACGAGTTTGAATCCTCAGCCGAATTTTTAGAAATACCTCAACACCTTCCACTTGGTTCGCAGAATTCTGTAAACCTCTTGCTTTTATTTCGTAGATATTGATCGATAAAATCGAGAAATATAAATCAAGTAAAAAGAAGCGCTCGGAGCGAAGTTTGCTTAGCCGTTCTGAACAGATCAGCAAAGTTAAGCAACGTCCGCCGCGGTCATGACTTGGATGGGTGACCGCTAGTGACATTACTACTGAGCGCTTCCGTGCTTCGGAGGGCACGTTAAGCCGTCGGTCCCGGTTGTTGTCTAAGGATGGCAGTCGTTACAGCATGGTGGTAGGGCACTTTGCGAATGCCCACCTGGCTAGCTATCACCCCCAAGTTGAAAATCACCTAATGGTGTGTTCCAGCAGCTGTCCTTCAGAGCCAGTTATTCTAAACACACCGTTAGGTGCTTGGCGACAGATTTTCTACTTACGGGTTGTCGCTAGCTACGCGGGCATTCCCAAAATGCCCTTCCACGGTGAAACTCAAGCCCGCGGCGGGATTCGAACATTGGACCTGCTGCACGGCAGCCCATAGCCAATACCACTGAGCCATCACTGCCTCAAATTATCAAATTCAAGGGGACGTCCCCCTGTCTATTCCAATTATTGACTTAACCATGATAATAAGTAGACGAACAACTTAATTAACAAGTCTATCCTTTGAAGCCATCGAAATTTGATTAAATCGCATGTTTATAATATAATAACTATTCAAATCCATCAAAGTCATATTCATGGAATATATTCTCTTCGATTAGCATATAAGATATTGCAAATAAATACCTGCCTTCCGTAGTTTGCATATAATCTAAAGGATATTTGTATCTCTGATAAAATTCAAATTAATGAAATAAATAATGCTATATATCTTTGCTAAAATCTAAAAGAATGAATGTCGTGTATTAAATGCTATTCATTATATTTTTTAATGGACACGTGATACTTTTTAAAAAATATTTATGTAGAATTTTTTTATTGATGTATTCACGTACCTTTTTAAAGAGACGTTTTTTTTGCATTAGTAACTTATAAACACTAATTTATAAGAATTTAATACATGAAGTGGGCAAATGGAATTAAGCGTCGCTAGGAAATAAAATTCTGGTTAAGAAATGTCCAGCAGCATTTCGGAGTCCAGGACTGTGTCCGGTCGAGCCTCGATGGCGCAGGTCTATGCTCGCTTCCTATCACATGAAACCTTTCTAAACAAATCTGCCGAATCATATCGGGGGTGTAAAGGGCGTGAAGTGGTAAGATATTTTATAGCGTAAACAGATCAAGAAGGAGGAAAGAATGCTATGCATATCAATATCAACACAGGGGATCATAGCTTCATAGAAACTTATTTCGTTACGTAAAACGAAGCTAATTTCATCAACTAAATAACAAAAGCAAGAACATTTTTCAGAGTCAGTAGTCAACCTACTAATATTATAGTCTCGAAAGTTTGTAAGTATAGATGTAATTTAAACGGTCTAGCTTTTTTTTATTCCTTATAGGTTAGCCTTTGACCACTATCTCACATGATGGTAAGTGATGATGTGGTCGAAGACGTTGTTCAGGCTAACCTAGAATTACTGGCTCTCAAGGACAGCTGCCGGAACACACCGTTAGGTGCTTGGTGACAGATTTTCTACTTGAGGGTGGTAGCTAGCCAGGCGGGCATTCCGAGAATTCCCTACCACCATGCTATAACGACTGCCATCCTAAGAAAACAACCGGGACCGACGCGACGGCTCAACGTGCCCTCCGAAGCACAGAAGCGCTCAGTAGTAATGTCACTAGCGGTCACCCATCCAAGTCATGACCAAGGCGGACGTTGCTTAACTTTGCTGATCTGTTCAGAACGGCTAAGCAAACTTCGCTCCGAGCGCTTCTTTTTACTTGATTTATATTTCTCGATTTTATCGATCAATATCTACGAAATATAAGCAAGAGGTTTACAGAATTCTGCGAACCAAGTGGAAGGTGTTGAGGTATTGAAGATAAATATAAATTGGATAATGTCCACATACGCTGTTGTTCTTAAGCCTGTTAGCTCGAGGCGGCGGCGGTAACCTACTTACGTTGTTCCTTAGTTGGCGTACTTCAGTTTGTGTTGTATAACTGTTTACTGTTTGTTTAATAAGTTTAAAGTACCTTATACTGCTCCATTGATCAATATACTCAGTACGCAAATTCCTTACCTTATGCTTCCCTAGTGGAGTCGGTAAGTCTTCTCTTACGACACACGGCACTGCAGAAGGATATAATCAACAAATGTTTGATTTTGTGTGATTACAATCAGTAATGGCTCGCAGTGGCATTGGCTATTTATTGCCGCGCAGCAGGTCCATGGTTGGAATCCCGCAGTGGGCTTGAGCTTCATCGCATGGTGGCCTTCCACCATGCGATGATCGATTCAGCTGTTACAGTTACAGTACAGTTTTACAGTAGGTATATAAGATATTAGCGAATGCCCGCCTGGCTAGCTACCACCCTCAAGTAGAAAATCTGTCGCCAAGCACCTAACGGTGTGTTCCAGCAGCAGTCCTTGAGAGCCAGAGAAATAGCAGGCACATGAGACTTAACCGCAATGTATCAAGGTGACGGGCGCAGTGCCATTCTTGACTTGTGAAGAAATGCATCTGTAGAGCAGAGATTAGTCCGCTTAACATCAGGTTGCCCTCGAGCTTGTTCCGTCACAATAACATAAAAAAACACTTGTATATTCTCTCGTTGGTAGTATACCTACTGCCTTATAGTAGAAAATATAGTGCGAAGGGTGTTAAGATGATCATTTTATTATCACCATAAGTAAATTTCTACTTGAATATGCGGAAACCTGTATAATGAATGTACAACGCACCTAGAAGCTATCATAATGTAGATATTATATATACATCAACCAGCTTTTAAATGCACGAGCTTGCCTACCCGGCGTGAATGATGATGGTTCACGTTTAAATGGATACGCCCACGTTGCAACATAAAACGGGGAATGGATTGTTTAATTCTTCCCTGAAACTCTATTATTTAGGTGAGTAAGAGTGATTTATAGAGATAAAAAAGAACAATTTGTAAATCAAACAAGATGATAAACTTTATTAAATTTTATCTAAGACCAAAGTGCATAAAAATATGGGATTTTGAAAAAAATTATGAAAAAGGGGTCGATTTTTTGCAGCAATTTTGTTATAATATAACAGGTATTGCAATTTGAAGACAAAAAATAATATAAAAATATTTTGTTACTGATTCTTATAAAAGCGAACCTGTCCAAAAAGGTATGCTGCATTCTTAAGCCTGCACCGAGGAAGCGATACGTAATTGTGGTTCGTTTGATCCCTTGCTGTATCTTTATTTCTTAATTTTGAGTTATGCAATTAATATATATTATATTTAAAGATTCATTCTATAAATCATACACTTTGCATTACTTAAAATTTTCTCGAGAGATAAAAAATCCAAATTAAGGGGGTATTTGCCATAATACCCACGCTTGGCAGGCGTCTTGGGGATCGCAGTGTAAGTTGGCAGTTCTTTAGAAGGCGCTGCTGCCCACCTTCCAGTATTTTTCCGGGGAGGTGCAATTCTAACCCGGCACCCCACGGGGCAATAAACCCTTAGTACGGCGTAAATACTTAACGGAGAGTCATCCGTATTTGAATAATAAAAAACGACATGTTTTCTATTATACCTACACATAACATTTTTCAAATAGGTATTTGTTGTTATAATTATGATTAGGAAATACTCAAATTCACGCATGTTTCGCCCATTTTAGTCAGAGCCGCGATGCTTTGTCCCTATCCGCTTTAGTAATTCTTCGGCCGTCGGCGGGGACGGTGCTGTTTTTTTTTTTTTTTTTTTTTTTTTTTTTTATGCTTTATAGGTTAGCCTTTGACCACTATCTCACCTGATGGTAAGTGATGATGTGGTCGAAGATGTTGTTCAGGCTAACCTAGAATTACTGGCTCTCAAGGACAGCTGCCGGAACACACCGTTAGGTGCTTGGCGACAGATTTTCTACTTGAGGGTGGTAGCTAGCCAGGCGGGCATTCGCAAAATGCCCTACCACCATGCTGTAACGACTGCCATCCTAAGACAACAACCGGGGCCGACGGCTTAACGTGCCCTCCGAAGCACGGAAGCGCTCGGTAGTAATGTCACCAGCGGTCACCCATCCAACTCATGACCGCGGCGGACGTTGCTTAACTTTGCTGATCGATTCAGAATTGTTAAGCAAACTTCGCTACGAGCACTTCAAAAATTCTGTTGGCGTGCCTTACTTACGCACACATACGCTAGCGCGTCTAAAAAGCTCTGTGCACCCTTAAAGATATTATATTACCTACCTGTGTATGATGTGAAACATTACTTATGGCAGTAAAATAAATATTCTATTCTATTCTAAAGATGCGTGGTGCCCGCAAGCAGCGCGATGATTACAGTTATCCCCTTTCTGTTGGGGAGGCATACGGTGAGCAAAGGACGCATCGTCTGATACAGAACTTTACAATTGGGCCAATAATAGTCAACTCATTGATATAACCGTAATAAGGTTCTGTAGTTCAGGTTATGAAATACGGTTAAGAAGTTTTTAAATAATTATTATTCCTCTCTCTCTATCTCATACATAACAAAACGACCAATACCAGATCAGTAGTTTACATTCAAACAATCACATGTTTTAGGCTTTAGATAGAATGGGTATGGGTTTTATACCCCTATCACTACCAAATTATGTTAAAACTAACTCCGATTTAAAATATATTAAGTATCACATTTTACAAATTATTTAAATACAAAATTTTATGTCCGGTGGGAATCAAGCCCATGTCCTCCGATTTTACGTTGGATGCCTAATCCACTGGGCCAACTGGACACACTCTTTGGAGCCGAAACCTTGTCCTACAATTGTATTATATTAACCGTCATAAGGGACGTAGCGTGTGTGAAAATAATTATTTAAAAAATCGCTTAGCACGCTATAGTGCACATATTTAAGAAGATATATAAAGAAGTAAAGTTAGTGCGATCTGTCAAACGAAACTTCGAACTTCGTTTTTGGGAGTAGACCTCCAGGAGATGGCGTATTTTAGGTGTTTTTCATATTTGGGCTACTTTCGACGTAAAATTAGGTTTTACATATTTCAGCAGTGAAAAGTTAACGGCGTATTTTTCCCTTTGATTATAATTTCGGATGACAGCTCACAAATTTAAAAGGCTTGTATCTCGGAAACTTTTTGCATAGACTCGTAGTTTTCATAAAGATCTGCTCCTCTTCAAATATATCAATAGTTCTTTCACGTGCACGAGTAGAAACATAAACGAGGTATCTTTGTTTTCGACTTGTTTATATTTTATCCAATATGTCCTCCACATGGTTTTACTCGCACATCCACGTTACATCAAGAAAAAACTTATGTTTCACCGACAAAAGAAACAATACAAATAGCGAACTGTTCGAGTACTTTATTAAAAGTTTCGCAATCATATTATGGCACGCGAGCGCAGAAAGTATTAGTATTGATTTGAAACAAGTCCGCATTAACCCCTCCTAAATAAATAGCATCATTAAATAAAACTGGTTTTTATTCATCATAAAAAACCCCGTCCAATAGAGGAAATTAACTTGACGATAAAATACGTATCTCGCACCGATGCACGAGACCTTCAAGGGCGTTTCAACCCGCTTTTGCAGAAACTGTGCGTATTACTGCCTCGTAAAAAATAATAAATACAGGCGTCCGACAGTTATTTTAAGTGCAGTTAAGGATTTGTTGCATTATCAATATCAGAAGCGTACGAGGAAATTACGTAGTTAAAGAAAGGTTAACCTAAATTACCGAGCGTAAGAAGGTAGTTGGGTTTTAATAGTAGCTCTTCGAAAATTTAAGCACACATTTCATCTCTACCAAACGTCTATATTTCGCTTTTTTTCAGAGGGCAAAATATTGTAGAAATTAGTTTTACATCTTTCATATTATATCTCACCTTTGGGTGCCGTTCATTACTTATTGAAAACAAGTATAAGTTAATAAAAAAAGTAAAAAAAACCCGACTGCAAGTTGTTTATTTTCGTTAAGCGATTTATCGTTCCATTGAAATTAAAACTGCAAGTTATATATATTTATGGAATCTTTTTTTAAAGCCCTTCATTTTGATACCCCACTCGATAGGTTTGGAAGAAAAATAGTTTTTTATCTTACAATATGGGGTCTAAAATCCGCCAGTTTTTTTTCTATTTTTTTATGAACGTAGTGTCACTTTCGCGGGTTATCAAGACAAATCTAACAATATCACTATATCTTACACCAAAATCGGTTAAGCCGTTTGGAAGTTATGGTGGAATAAAAAAACTCACAAACATCCATACATACTTTTCTTTTTTTGGGCAGTCGTGTAAAAATAGCAGACAATCTATCGATGTCATATACGGATCGTTGATAAGGCGCCCGTTGTAACATTTGATTCTAAGCCTTCGTATTTTACTATATCGTAATGAAGTGGTGTGTACAATAAAGAGTTATCTTCCTATCTAATATAGGAGGGAAATAAAATAGTGTACATTATTTTGTTTAAACAAACAATAGCTTAGTTCTGATAATTTTGCAAAGTATACATAAGAATATGAGACAAAATTGTGTACTACAATTTGTACTTACGTTGCAAGACATCAGATATTCATATATGCATTGTTTCGTATCATATTTCCTTTGTTTGGTGCAGAAATCTTAGCTCGTAGAGGTTATCGCGATCTGAGCCATCGCAACATAAAGTTAAGTGTACACTGCAGTAATTTCATTTGGTTGAGTGCAGAGGAAAATGAAGTTGGCCAAGGAAATGGAAATATACCGATAGCCAGTCATGCAAGCGACGGTATTACGGCGCTTCAGGTCGCATACAGTGTTTACAGGCTCTTTCGCAGATGGTAATAAATAGTATACTTAGCTCGGGACGAAATGGCTTAATTTCAGCAGTAATGAAGTAATGTTATTTAAAGGATTGGCACAACAGTCAATATATAAATATTAATATAAGCTGAGATACGATCAGGTCTAGGTAATAAATAATTAAAATGCATTTTTTTTATACTTTTAACATGATTGTTATTATTAAACATATTTATAATTTGAAGAAAACTAAGTTTAGTGAATAAATCATATATATCGCCTGCCATAGAAACAATTGTTTGCGACTTCAGCCATAGTAAAAGCAGAACTCTGACTTGGACATACTTAGAGCGATATATCTCACAAAAAATGCTATGGCTGCCGCATTCTCAGTTGATGGTAAGTGATTATGTAGTCGTAGATCGTAAACAGGCCCAACTGCGAAAGGGAACTGACTATCAAGGACAGGTACACACCATAGGGTTCTTAGCGACCGATTTTCTACTTTACAGACGAAGCTATTCAAACGGGCATTCGCAAATATCTTATATAAGAAACATATAATTAAATAATTGTCCGAAGTATCCGAAATGTCACACTTATCACAGAGACCTTCGTTTCACTCAGTCAAAACAAGAGAAGTATGGACGGAACACGACATGCCCGCACTTGACCAGACCACACAAAATGAAGTCATTTTCGACGGTTCGCGTAACAGAGCGCATGTCAAATTCAAATCATTTATGACGCAAAACATGGGTAAAATAACAAAGGATTGAAAAATAAATTACATAGAAAGTGCACAATGCTTTAACCTATTGGTGTGCGAAATTATATAACATGATTGTTGAAACCTACACAGAAAGCTATTGAATAATAATTGATATTGTGATACGCAATTCTAAAATATAAGGTAACTAATTGTTTCTAAGTATGTCGTTTTGAAAAATAATCCCAGTACAATAATTAATATTAATTAGTAAAATAATTCTATTATTACATGTGAAATTAATGGTATGTCTATATTTTCCTTAAGAGATTCATCAATTTCATAAAATGCTTTGTCAATTAAAAATTTTCTTAGCTAACATTTAAAAATAATAAAACTTTGGACATCTTTCAAAAGCCGCGGTAACTTACGTCTCGAGTTCTATGTGCTGAAGGCTTAAGCGCTGTTGGTACAACCAATACCTTTCAAGCCTAGCATAACAATCTGCATGTTACGAGACAGTAGGGCAGAGTAGGGTTGCAAATTGTGCGAACAGACGATACCTACTGCGAACACTATATTCTGCGTAATGTTTATTTAACGACGTCCATAAGACGCATGGGTACTTATACAGTTATAAAGTTTCATTGCTCTCGTTACGATCATACAGCGCAAAAGACAGTAAAAAGGATATAGTTACAAGTTTCTTCTTTTGTTTTTAACTATGAATGTACGTTCTTAACTTTGTGATAAGTATCTCTAACACGAGAGAAGACGTAAGGGTGCGCTGACTTATATAACAAACGAGTTAAGCTTTCTTTCTGAGCCTCAAAGTACTCGCACTCAACGCACTCAAAGCACATCCTCATTTTTTTATATTCTATAACATTAAGAAGTCTCTAAGGTGAAGTTTGAAAAATGACAGACTGAGGACGTAGGTTCGTTTCCTCCTGGGACTCTCCTCTTTTCGCATCCGAATGAGTGAAACAGAACTACGCAATATTTAAATATAGTGAGCGATTTTTTTTACATACATTCATATAATAGTGAGCTTTTCATAAACGGAAAGTCTTTCTGGTATTATATCACATGTACCTTGCACTGAAATACAAAACCAAAATTGTACCGAAACTTTCATTAAAAAAATATTACTTCTGTATTCCCTGAATCGGGTAGACAAAGAATTCATTTTTTAGGTTCAAATACCCACGTTTTAATAAGCATGTGTAATGTGGCCCTATAATGAATGAGGCCCCATTTAAATTTACCAGCAACAGTTCTAAGCACCGAACTGCTGCTGAGAATAGCTTTGTCAGAAAACCTCAATATTTGTCGGATTCGGGGAATGAATCAAAGACATCCAGATTACAAAGCAACGATTTCACCAATGCACCAACGAGGTGCAGTCACATTATTTTAAAAAAAGCTATTTCAATGTAAATTGTTTAATTTATTTTTTTATCTTTGATTTATATAATGTGAAGTCGGATAATTACAAACAAAATCATGTTTTTGATTTTGCAATTTTTTGTACATGTTCACTGTCATTGACTTCAATTGCTTGAAAGGTCTTTTATCGCGATCAAATCAACTAGATTTGTCAATACGATTAAATACGCAAACCAGCAATTTGTAGAGTACCTAAGTTTAAATTGCTGTATGGTTAAACTTGTGAAACAGATGGGACCTATCGGCTGTCATTCAGCGAAGGACCAAATCTGTAAAGGTTAGCGGTATTTAATCGGTTGTAACATTATCTGATGTATTTTCTATAATTATGACTTAAAAGCATTTTTTGCTTCGCAAACCACACATCTAAAACATTTAGCAAAGTTTCGTAGGGATCGAACCAGCATCTTCAAAGGAAGCGTTCCCAGTTTTGCAATCGAGTCCAATACACGAGCCTAAATTACACTTCTGACCGACCGATTTCAAACCTGACTACTAGACTACGTTTGCACGAAAGATGTGTTATGGCAAACACTGGAACTATCGTAGAGAAGTCGCTTTTTAAAATTTCTAATAATAAGTTCAGGGTTAAACATTTTTGCCTTGGGAGAGAATATTTTCCGTAACGTAACAATTAAAGTATGTAAGCTATACAACCTTTGTACTATTCCCAATAAGTCACGACGATGTTTTGCTAAAGACATAAACGATGTAAGCGAAGAAAAACAAATAAACTTTAGCAAAATACAGATATTCTAAGAAGTATGAATACTACAAATCGTTCCCAGAAACGTTAAAATATTCGTGGATATAATTTCATAAAAAATAATAACAAACCTTATATCATTATTACGACTGATTATTTCAGAAGAGTCAAGAGAGACAAAGGTCTCTAAAACCAACGACGTTTCGTCCTAATTGAATATTATCTCTATTTAATCACCACCTAGCAAAACTTTCAGTCTCCGCAATATAGCTAACAAAAACTTGTTAGAAAAATACAATATATACATGAGGTTGACGATCGAACCAAGGATCCCAAGATTGCAAGCAAGACCCACGCATTATCACTAGAACAAGAAGGCAGTCTTAATTTCAAATAGTGTATTTAATTGTAATGCTCTATAACTTAGTCTAAAGTAATAACGATCTCTATTATTGCTTCTCTATTCCTTTACCATTAATGAGATATATCCTTTGATAACGTTCAAACAAACCTAATTGTGCCACTGAACACGATCGGCGCGAGCTCCGTTAATGTTTCAAACTATAGCTTTAGTTGTCATAGTCGTTATCTAAGTTTTATCTCATATTGGTGTATCGAGACTCTCATTTAGTAAAGCAACTCTTGTTAACTTAGTTTGGAGGAATGTAGTAGTTGTCATATTCAGATTAAAAAGGGATTTTTGTTGGCATGTCGATTATCGAGATTCACAATACTCACATACAAGTACTTTAAATGAAATAACGAGCATATGACATTAACAAATACAATATGTGGAGATTATTGACCTAAATGTTCTGCAGCTCCATTATGGAATTTGTAACCAATAAAATCTGAGTGGAATTATATAATGCTGATTTTACGATTACGTATCTATGTATATGTGTCATTAACTAGAGCTATTATTTACTAAAGGCCATCAGTTGGGATAAGTTGGTCATATAAATATTGACAAATACATGACAAAGTTGATAAAAGTTTAAATGGGACATATTTTTTGGTGGACTTATATGAAGCAAAAAAAGAATCATGGCTGGATGATACAGAAAACGATAAGTTTAAACAAAAAATAATGTATACTTCTTTAAAGTTTTGGATATAAGGTAATAGTTATTTGACTTATTTGTTATGCAAGGTTGAGAAAATTGTTATTTGGTGCGAGTACATTAATTGAAACCTGAGAAAGCGAAGGGGTCTAAGATTGAACCGCGAGCAAAGCGATTGGGTCAAAATATAGAATCCTGAGCGTACCGAAAGTAGGAGGACACTCCAAATAGGAAAATGATAGTAGGAAGAAAAACAGTTTAAGTATTGTAGTACAATTGAGTCAATTTATAGTTTAAAATCAAGTAAATTAATTTTTGTAGAACTTTTGTACAAGGTTTTATTTCAGAAACTTTTTTCACGAAAGTGGCTAAGAAGCACTTTCCACTCAGATTTTCAAAGATAAACAGCAACTTTCCTAGCTTATGAACTGAAAAAAAATATCTACTAGACAGTTCATGTATGAGTACTATAGTATTTTTTTTTTTTTTTTATGCTTGATAGGTTAGCCTTTGACCACTATCTCACCTGATGGTAAGTGATGATGTGGTCGAGGATGTTGTTAAGACTAACCTATAGTACTTTGATTCGGTATAAATTGTAACAATATTAGATTCTCCATCTTAAAATTAATTAACAAATAGGTAACAATATAAGAAGCTTACTACTGATTGTATTTCCTGAATTAATCCTACTTTATAATAACTTTTATACAAATAATGTAAAATATGTTCCACTTACTTTTAAAAGCTACGAGCTAGCTACCTGAAGAGATTTTATACACTAAGCTTTAAGTGCGGTAGATTTAATGAAAATAGCAAACTTCTTAACGTCAACATAACGTGGCCATTAAAACGGAAAGGCGGAAAATTTCCGCGGTGTCTGTTTCACTTGAATAAAAAAAACACGAGTGCTCTGAATACAAATGTAGGACGGCAACAAAAGCCAAAAGCGGTATCACGAAATGCGTTAGTCGTGAAATTAACAGATTAAAGTACAATGTTCACAATGCTTTCAGCTTGGGTAAAAACCCAACAGCCAAAACATGATAAACAAGATGGAGTGCGTGGATATTGTACTCGTAGCTTCTATTAAACTACAAAATATATGTATGAATTATATTAAGAGATGATGATCCAGTGGCAATGACTATGGTCTGCCGCGCAGAAGGTTGGTTAGAATACCGTGGCTCGCTAGAGATTAACCGCATGGTGTTAAAGCATTTTGCAAACACCTACCTGCCTAGCTAACAGCTATCTAAATAGTGCCACTACCTACTAAGTTAAAACATTATCATCTAGCATCTAACGGTGTGTTCCGAAAGCTGTCTCTGAAAGCCAGAAACTAATAGCTTTAGTTTATCACCGGCTAATAATTAATCACGCTTTCAACAACACGTGTGAAATAACTTCTTGGGCATATCAAGAGACAATGCAGGTAAGTGTTTAAAATTTAGTTACTAACAATTAACAGGGGAGAAACATGTGTAGGTAACTGACATATTTCGAATGATCGAAGATTTCGATGCATCAATGTCAGGACATCTTTGTAAATTTCAGCAGTAGAGGTTTCTTAATTATCCAGAGCCCAGTTAATCAGTTTCACAGTGATATTTACTTCTTCTTTTTTTATTGCAAATGTTACCCAAGTACAAACGGTCATGTCAGCCTGGTGATAAGTAAAAACACCGTCTATAAAAAACTGCACGAGGTACGATACTGGTGTTTTGGTGACCACGTAGTCCTTTTTTAAAATGCATCACTTTCATGCTGTTCTGATATATAGCGTAAAATTCAAGCTTCACAACTAATGGCTTCGTCAAAAAACTGAATTTTATAGGATGCAGCATACAAATGTTATGTTCCGAGAATCTGAGGTTATAAAGGTTGTTTTTGTATAAAATCTGCCCTTTGGTTCAGTATCATGAGACTTACATTTGAAGCACAAGAACATGGCTGGTGCGAACCAGAATTTCTTGTCAAATAAGCTCAATGTGGTTTACTAGAAATTCTCATTATCAGTCTAGAAAATCTAAATATGCTTAGTGGCTATGAGGTCGTTCCTCCATATTACATTGGATGAGACCTAAAAACATTTGAAAAATAAAACCTGGAGAAACGCATGTTTTCCTGTAGCTTAAAACTATAGGCATGATGTTTTATTTTATTTCAGTTACCTACATAAGTTTTGCCTTTATTAACAAAACACTATAAATCAACTACATACAACAACTAAAGCTGAAACCACTTAGGCAACCTAAATGCCATTGTAAGCTCACAGACAGTCCAAATGCTCCAGTGGACTAGCAGGCAGCATGCCCAGAATGCTGGCAGTTTGCTCCGTTGGGGCAAATGTCAAAACAGGCCTTTTATTTGTGATAAGTTTAGTCCCCATTAGTATCTTGCAGAGTTGCAGCTTTTGAACTAATTTGAGCACTTATAAATTTGTTTATGAATTACAAATCAGAGATCTCAGAATAAAATATTTATTTGTAGTGAGGGAAATATAAATATTCAGTGTTCACTGAACCAATTTGAAAGCAATTCTTATTCGTTGAACAAAATAAAATAAATTAAAAATTTTAAACTCCAATACGCGAATTTCAAACTACCGCCCTGAGAACAATTCACAGTCCAGTTTAAACCACAGTTGGACCGCACTGTGTCCCATAAATTGTCGAATATGGGAAGCAATATCGCAGCTATAATGATAGGCAATAAATTCGTTTTATCGATTACATTTTACTATCTAGTTAAATAGATCTACGCAGGTGTCGCTGATCTAAAACGAAAATGGCAGTTTGACGTCATGTATTAATTCTAAACAATGAAACACTTGAAATTGACTGTGACGTAGGGTATATAAGATCATGACGTCACTGATAGTTGTTCTGTTATCTTAGCAAATACATTCTTTAAACTCTCTTCACTTCAATCACAGTACTGAACACAGCCTCCCCTAAGTAGGGGGTATTTGCCATAATCCCCACGCTTGGCAGCCGGCTTGGGGATCGCTGTGTAAGATGGCGTAGATATTAAGAAGGCGCTGCTGACCACCTTCTAGTATTTTCCCCCTAGTCGACTTTTACGACACCCACACGGGAAGAAATGGGGAGGTGCAATTCTAACCCGGCATCCTACGGTGGTAACCACCTATCCTATATTATTATATTTTTAAGACTATAAAAGCTCTAGATAATCACGAGTATCATGATGATTGGTAACCTATACTGCTTACCAATACTTAGTGCTTAACAATTCAACCTGTGAAACCGAATGAACCTAACCTCTAAATAAGAAATAAGAATTTTAGTTATTGTAGAATCTAAGTTTACCATTGTATTTACTTATAAATCTTTTTGGCAATAAAAATTATCTTATCTTATCTTATCTTATCTTATCTTATCTTAACTGCAACTAACACCATGCCTACCTTTTTCCATGGGATGATGATGGAGTAGAACGATCGATAATTGCACTTACAGTATGAACGAGTACAGGCGAATGTTTTTGAGTGATCGAGTGAGGATGCCTCCCCCAACAAGGGGGGATTTGCCATAATCTCTACGCTTGGCAGACGTCTTGAGGATCACAGTGTAAGATGCCAGTGCTTTAGGCGCTGCTGTTGCTTCAGATATTTTATCTTCATCTGCTCTTACGACTCTCCCAGGAAATGGGGGTCTCATTCAAGCCCGGCATCCCACAGGCAATAGAGGACCTACCAAGCCCCTAATATTAACTCTGACTCTATGATATTAATATTTAAAAATACTGAAATCTGTAGGTTGACATGGAAAACATTTAATATGAAAAGAAAAGTATTATATTTTTCAAAGTACCTACGTACTTTGAAAAATATAATATAACACGGATCAAACGTTATTGTAGAATTTTCCAATAAGAGTTCGTTGTTTTTAATAGAGTGATATATTGAGCAGCCACGGAAAGGCCATAGACAATATTTTACAAAAGAATAGCCAACAATAGATGTAATAAATCGAATCATCTGTCTGTAGATATCAAAGGTAATCTTCGCAATGTCGGACATGAACAAAGGATCAGTCTTCTGCAGGAATATTTATAGCGTAGCAATCATTAATATATAGACTTCAATAAAAGAAACATTATGTGTTTCGATTATTAGTTTTTTTTTTTATTAGTAAATCTTTTACACTGCAGACTCTGGATCCGTACTCTTTTTAGTTTTTCCATTTTTTTTTATTTTTTTTTATTATGGGTGACAAACAAGCAGACGGCCCGCCTGATGGTAAACGTAACCGCCGCCTATGGACATCTGCAACACTAGCTGCGCTGCTAAAGATTGTTATCAATTTAATACAAGATACATTTTTGTATTTTTAAGTGTTTTATTACAATATTAATTTGATGTTTTCTTAAAATATTTTAAAAATATTTGTTATTATTATATCTAGTTTCGCCGGTCACGTTTAAATTTGAGTGAGATCTGATGAGTATTTGAGTAATCCCTAATAATGCGTAATTTTTTTTGTTGAAGTCGGTTGGTTGTTGTTAAAAAAATATGTTACTATTTATTTAATTACATTGTAAAATAAAACAAACCTGCATGAAAATTATATGACAGTTGAAAACTAAGCCGAATTTCAAAGGAAGTCAAACATTAAATTAATATTACAGAATGAATAATAATACGCTAGATAACGGAAGTGACGTTAAATCATTTTACAGGAAGCGTAATAAAATAGATATTATCTGAGTCGAACTTGGCCGCTGTTGCCAACCACAGAGTGCTCAAGGTCAAACTTTTTCAGCGAAAATTTTATTTTTATGTATTTCATAAGATTAATTATGATTACTAAAACGCGAGATATGACTTTCTTTTCTGTATTTCACAAAAGAACTTTCTCGTCGGCTTCACGTTTAAATTACAAGGTAACTATTTTGATTACTGAGTTATAATTTAATATTACCCCAGTGAGTTTATAATTATTATTTAGTAACCGGCTAGGACTCAGTTACGTGCTGAGGCCCGCGCTCGACGCTGTGCACAATCGTGACTCCCAGACGAAGAACTTCAAATAAGTTCGAAACTGGTCGGAGCAATATCCGGTAAATATTACGCGAGTCCTAGCCGGTTACTAAATAATAATTATGGACAAAACTCGCGACAGTTTTTTAGCCCAGTGAGTTTAGTTAACAAGTAGACAAAATTTGGTCTTAATATTTTTTTTTACCAACAAATGGAACCGACTTTAACACCCAAAACTGTTAAATACCTTGTTGAAGTCGGTACTATAGTTCAAAAGTATGATAGTTCAAAAGTGCCTTTATCACGATATAGTGTGCATGGTACCGCCTTCAACAAGCTATTTCACAGTTTTGGGTGTTGAAGGCGCTTCCATTTTTTGTTATAACATTTTTAATTCACTCTTTTTAGTGACCCTTGCTACTTACGGGATAGATTTTCATTCATTGTCAACGACTACACCATCAAAGTAAATATTTTTCAGTTATTGGAGTTTAACTAAAAAACGGCTGGATCGATTTTGATAAAATTTAAATGGGCCCAAACGACGAGATTTTTTAAATCGGTTCACCCAGTCAAAAGTTCGGAGGTAGCAAACATAAAAAAAAAATACAGACGAATTGAGAACCTCCTCCATTTTTGGAAATCGGTTAAAAAGTAATCACTCAGGTTCAATTCCAAGTTTGGGGACCGTAGCTTATAAGCGCACCTACTCAATTAGCTGCACTAGTACTGAGTCCTCACTCACTGCTTATACTTTTCTTTGTATAGTAATAGTACCTACATACGTATACTATGAGTTACCTGCATTGTATTACTTATTAAGAAATAAAATAAATGAAAAAATAAATATGAAATTATACGAACGGAAAATCTTAGTGCAGCGGAATGCACTAGCGACTGTTTCTGGCTATAGGTTCCCCGCTGTAGTCACAAAATAACCTGAACACAGAGTCTACTCGTGACCACGGTCAATGCAACTTGATCGAAACGTCGATGTTAGTCAAAATATTATTTTGACCTTAATTCGTGCGTGGATAGACCCTTTAGTGATTTAGAAACATGATATTTTCGATTGAAATCCGGCAACCCTAAAATTTACTTGGAACAAAACTGCACAGCGGTAGCGGTAGAACCCTCAAGTAGAAAATCTGCCGGCAAGCACCTAAGGGTTTGTTTTGGCAGCTGTCCTTGAGAGCCCTTAATTCTAGGTTCGCCTGAACAACATATTCGATCAAATCATCACTTACCATCAAGTGAGATAGTGGTCACAGGTTAGCCTATAAGGTATAAAATATTTTAAAAAAATGTTGCGATTTTGATGTAATATGAATTCAAGCGTAAATTATAAAGGCAACTTAATCGCACTTCACCGTGACCTTTTCTTATACAACACAGCGCTATGTCTAAAGATTAATTACTTCGTAATTGTATTTCGTTTTCTCTTAGGCAATAATATTTTTACTTTCTTTTTCCATTTAGATTCATTAGTGTTTCTTTCATCAATCATTGTATTAGGTACTTTTACCATAATGTACCTACTTTGTGGAACTTTCTCTTATGAACTCAGAAAGTAATATTAAATTATCACAATATGTGAGTATAAAATCGTATTGATCATCGTCAATCAATTCTCAATCTTGAATTCATCATTGCAGAATCAAAATTGCAATAATACAAATACTAGTTATTACTATATGCAAGTGTATATTTTACTGATGGCGTATTTTTGCCATCCAATAAAAGAACTTAACTCATTTTTGAAAAACAACTCAATAACGCCAAAATTAGACATTGTAAAAAGTGTTTCAATAGGTCACAAAATGAAGCCGAGACGTGAATGCTTTCACGAAAAAATAAACCGAAAATGGATCTAGTGATGTCTCGTCGTATAGAGGATACATTATCGATATTTTAACCATTACTATTAACGTAATTTCAAATATTATTACTACCATGCGGTGGAAGGGAACTTTGCGAATGCTCGCCTGGTTAGCTACCACCCTTAAGTAGTAAATCTGTCACCAAGCATATAACATTACGTCGCGGCAGCAGTCCTTGAGAGCCAGTTAAACGAAATTATCAGCACATGAGACTTTATGTGTCCCGATGAAGTGCATAGTACAGTTCGATATTTCTGACGTAATAAATGTTTAGGCAAAGTTTAACACTTAAAATAAGGTAGTACATGTTCAGTTACAATTCCATAATTAAGTTAAAAATTTTTATAACGGTAGCACCCCCCCCCCCCCCATAATGGGGGAGGCTATGTTCAGTAGTGGATAATTATATGTAATATAATTATAAGTGATATATAAAAATACAGTACATGTGAGATATTGGAGTAGTATATGTTTCGTGTACTTAAAAATGTCTCTGATAGTTATGTCAATTGAAATTCAATTTACAGGCAGCAAATTTCGCACTATTTATAGCTCGTGTAGTTAATGATAGTAATCTGGTAGTCATATGTGGTCCCTGTAAATAGACACATTTTACCACTCAATAAAACTTTGTGCACAAAGAAAATTAGCAACTATAAAATTTTAGAGATGACAGTTTGTCATATATACGGGTGATTGAGCTGTGACGTTCTGTGACCTTGTCAGTTAAGGCAATGGCTAAAACTAACCCACAGAATACAATCAATTACTAAGACAACAAATATAACATTTAAGTGACTGGATCACGTTAGTTAAAATACTGAAGTATAGGCACCAAGAGCACACTCTTTAGACAGAGTCTTTGTACCGCCTCAACACCATATTTTTTCTCCCCACGCAGTAAATAACAAGTTTGATAATGTACTCTACAATCAATACAAATAAAGAATATTTTCTACCACAGTAGGCTAGTCGAAAAATGCCAGCAAACTAAGAAGTTGGTAACCCTCTCGTGATTGATAGCTTCCATGTTGGTATCAGTGCCAGATGTTCTGCCGCCCAAAAGTGTGGACATATCACAATTTTCCGTTGTTATTCCAAGTTAGCTAAGGATTTTGTTGACAGAAGTGTAAAATAATACGTACTTTTCTTGTGGTGAAGACATGATCCGTTGAGGCGGCACATGCTCGCCGTTTGCCCCATGCGGGCGCTACCTCGATCTAGCCTCCATTGGCGCCATCTGCCGTCAACTTTACATAAAGACGTCACAGCGACTAGCGGCACTATCGACACTCCATATTTTGTCACTTCACTATTCCCACAGGTTACGTCTTGGTTACACTAAAAGCACACGATTGATTTACTGTACTGGCTCTTAGGAAGAAAATGTTCAGTGAACCGTGATTCATTAAAAAAAACAAATAAAAACGTTACTGGCAGCGGTTTTAATAGACGTAAAACTTGAACCTACAGACTAGAGTATTTTCAAATTAAAGATTTTGAAGTAAAGGTAGAGAGATATAACAAATCTTTATGGTAAACATAAATCCGTAGGTATGAATGGGCATTATTATAATGTCGCATTGAATACAAGAAATACACAAACAAGTCAATTCCGTTTTTGATTTTTGATAATCATAATTTCAATATTCATATGACGGTGTACCTCCGGATTGACTTTTCCGTACACATATCATATTACCAATATTTATGATGATAGAATCATCAATCACATGGACAGAGAGCTTGACACAAGCTTAAGTTTCACTTAATTGAAACACTCCCCAAAATATCTTCCTTCTTCTGGGGAACTGCTATCTTATACCTAATGCGTGGGGCTTAAGGGGCCTTTGTTCAACTGTGGAAGTTATGGCTGTTGTTCTGACGTAAAATAATAAAAACAAAGTTTAAAACGTGTAATTTTCCTAAAATGTTCAAATCTTGTATCTTCAAAATATTTAACTTCTTAACTTTAAGATGCGACATAACAACCCTTTACCTACAGCAGCGTAAAAGCCTCCTTATGTGACTTGTGTGTGTTCTCCAAATAAAGTTGGACGGAACAACAGTAGTATCAGTTATGTACATTTTAATCTTCTTAAAAGCTGAAGCGTACAAAACGGATATTATAATATAAACGATCTAAGAACGTACGTACGTAAATTTATATTTTTTTCATTTATGACAAGTACAATTGCCGCAACACATCGTTTTTTATTATTATTGCTGATAGGTAAGTCTTTGACCACAATCTCATCTGATGGTAAGTGACGATGTGGTCGAAGGTGTTAACAGGCTTAACCTAGAATTACATACATACATCGTTAGGTTTTGGCAACAGATTTTCTATTTGAGGGTCGTAGCTAGCCAAGTGGGCATTCGCAAAATGTCCTACCACTATTGCCACTAGCGGTCACTCAACCAAGTCAAGACCACGGCGGACGTTGCTTAACTTAGAACGGTTAAGCACACTACGAGCGAAAGACGAATATCAGTTTTTTACATAACCAGCGAAAAGAGAAGAACACGGCGTTGCCGCTTTGGAATCTCGAGGTCCATCGTTTGGTCCCCAAGTCGTATCAGTCAATTACTATTAATTTTATAGTTATGTTACTATTCATTAATTTTAAGATTTCCAGTAGGACTCCGTCTGGAAGTTCTGGAAGTGTGGATTTAAGCGGCAAATAAGTTAGGTACAAATTTTTATAGTTTACTTATTCATATCAGTTCACATTTTCTGCCGTGTAAATTTTTGTATTCCACGATTCCGCTAGGGGCGCTGCTAAAAAATATACAAGATACAATAACTTTCACGGTGACGTACAAACGAGTAACTATGAAAACTGACTCGCACTTAGGGCACCTACATCGCTCCCAATAAAACATATGTGACTACGCCTATTTACCACCTTCGACAGCATCATCACCTACCATCACCTAAAGTTGTGGTCAAAGGTATATAAGACTGGAATAAAAATACTGGCCAATAAGTCGGTCTTTGCCCATTTTAGGATTTCGCATTGCAATAGCCCTAAGACGAAAACAAAGGTCAATGGTTTTGATCACAGCTTAAAAACTACATAATAAACCAAAATTTTCAGCATTTGTTGGTTGAATAGAGGATATAATACCTAATATACTAAAATTTCTAGATACCTAACTAGTTTAGTTTATAAGATAAACCCCGTAACAAAATTGATTTCTTTCTTTCAATAGAACATACGAAAATACATTTGTACTCAACTCAACAAGCTCTAGACGATGACACCCCACGTTCCAGTGCAGAAAAGTAATTTTCTTTGGCTACTTTTACATGTATTGGAACTCCATTTGAAAATAATGTAATTGTCATTTTCAGTCCAACAGTCGTCTTTGGGTTAACGTATAACATAATCATACGTCAGGTTTTGTGCTCATTCCGTTTACGAACTACAGAAAAGCAGATAGATAGACAGCAGTCTCGTAAGTAGGGCTCGGTTTTACCCTTTGGGTACGAAAACCCTTAAATTACTGAACAAACGAGAGAAAAGTTTATTTTTTTAAACTGGCATATCTTCGGTAAAAATAAAAACAACGCATAACGAAATGTATTGTAACAAAAAAGATCACTAAATGAGTACTGACTGAACTCTCATTTAAAAAGATAGAACGAGGGCAAAGGTTGGACCGATAACAAAAACAAAACACGACGTACTTGTGTACCCAGCCAGTGGTGGTTTAAAACGAATAGCAGCGGAATACAAAATGTCATTGATAAATCGACGGTGCACGCTTCGGACGGAGCGCTCATGAATGAGAGTTGTAGTAAATCATTGTCGAATGGTGCTCCCCGCTTACCGTTCCTCCCCCTTTTTGAGTGGAAACTGCCGCTATTTGAAGGCTGTAGACGTTTATTAACAAATAATTGTGAAGTAGACTAGACAATATTCCATTTTGGTCACAGATAAAAAAATGGCTTATTGTTTTCGAACATAAACGGATACGCCGATTGATCAGTGTTACTGCACAAAGTTCATAACATTAGTGTTCTTTGCCATTTTAACGCTATGTTTACCCGAAATGTAGCGGGCCTACTACCAGTAGTAACTATCACCTAATCTGTGCTACCAAGTAGAACTTTGTGTAGAAAGTAGACCAATTGCTCGGTTAGCTGAAGACCTCCTGACATATGATAGTTTTATTTTTTCAACAGCCATATCTCCACCGTTATGAAAAATAAACAAAAACTGAATCGACAACTAAATTCCATATTATTATCGAACCTTTTTACAAAATATCATCATCCTATAATCAGTTCAGAAGTGCGACCTGTAGAAGTGAACTAAAAGACATACGAAAACATTTTTCCCAAACTGAAACGGAGAAGCTTCGCTCGCGCTTCGCTCGCTCTGTAAGGGTAGGAATATGATGATTATAATGATATTAGGCATGACGCCAACTACATATATACTTTTCTATCGCGGATATTATGTATGCACCTGAATTGTTACTGAATATCAATAGCGCCAAGAGAATATAATCGAATATAAACAAATTTAACTATCATACGTTATTTTTTTTATGAACACACTCGGTAGCTTACTAATTAACATTGGGAATAACACTTGAAAAGCAAAAGATCTTAGCGAAAAATGTATAAAGAACTTAAGCTGGACAATACCTAACTTAACAACCTAACTCAATCTGCTAATGATCTCCCAATTTCAAAGATCTGTCGAAGAACAGTGCAAATTGGCAGTGTTTCAAAGACGATTTCGCGTAACTATCGAAGCGACAGCAAACCGTGGTCCTAGCCAAAGTTACTTTTCTCTTTTCTTTTATGGCCTACGATTTTATTCTTTAAGAAAACTATTTCGTTTTTTGATTTACTCTGCTATTATTTGGTTTCTACCGGTCTTCTTCTAAAGTGGTCACATTTTTCATGTCTATTTTTATTGATTGCCAATAGGCTAGTCTTTTACTACAATCTCTCCTGACGAGTGACGATGTGGTCGAAGATAGTAAACAGGCAAACAAAAGCCTCTGGCATAGCATATCGACTGCAGCCATCCATGATAACGACGTCTTAACATGACCCCCAAAGCACGGAAGCACTCAGAAGTAAATACTACTAGAAGACACTTGGATGCTTGACCACTAACCCTCCAAGTAGTGAACGAAGAGAACATTGCTGATCGTTTAGTAGCAAATTGCCACGCTAAGACATGAGCACTCCATAAATCTTAAATGTTTGACTTTTTTTATCTATCTATAGTATTATTGACTTTAAATTAACACTTTCTTTTGCTTGAGTTTGAGTTGAGTTCATTAACAGCTTCAGCTTTTGAATTGAATGAAACAAGTCACGTTCTATGATACCAAGTTGAACAAATTCCCAGAGTACGTAACTTCCTAGCGTAGGTGTATAACACAATTTGCAAAAGCATTTGTCAAAGACAACTTTCTCGTGTCTGTAGTGTCCGCTGCCACAGCTTACAGAAAATTAAATTACTTAAAGTTCAGAAGCATTATGTTTGTCGTGTAGGAGGTCTTTCAAGTCGAGTGTTCTTCAAGCTAAGTTCAAAGTTGGAAACTATCTCTGATATCGGATTTGTCTATCTGATGCCCTAGCATTTGTAAGCAAATTGCATGGTGATGCTCCTATTACATCAAAAACTTATGACAAAAGACGAAAATTTTGAAATAAATAACTAAACTATCTATTAATTTCTTAGAAAAGCCTGAAACTCATCAGCAGCCGCGGTGGCGCCACAATTATTTTATTCTTTTGAACTCGGTAAATCTTTACAATTATGTAAAATTTATTTAAACTTGACACTAATTGCTGCAACTCGACGTAAATTGTTATCTGTCTTGATTTATTTCCAAGCGACCGGAGATGTATAAAGCCCGGGGACATTGTTCGACAAAAAAGCGGGGTTGTTAGAGGGTTGAAAACATTTGTTTTCCTCGTTGTTGAAAAAGGATTCTAAAGGGCACTCTTTTTTCATTAAGCCTACAAATAATTTATCAAGGGCAAACCCTGGAAAAAATATTTTGGACTTTCTGGAAGTTTCTTAGACACTTTATAACAATTACAATGTATTTGGTATTGTTCTTCATTTTAGTCTTCTAACGAGACTGTGAACTTAAAGGCATTTTGGTGAATTAAAAAACTAATATTCTTAAAACACATTTATGATTATTGGCATATTTAGAAACAGACCCTCCAATTAGACCCAAAACCGTCCAGATGCCCTACAACGTCTCATAATAATTGTAACCAAGACATCAGTAAATTAAATTATGGCCGACTTCTTAATACGCTTTGCTGTGTATCAGATGCTTGAGATTAGCATTCACTTCCCATACTAATGTATTAGTTTCTTCATATTTCAAATATCAAGCATTCAGGTAATGAATAGATTCAGGCGTTACTTTGCGGAAATCCATATTTTATAATAACAAATACTTTTAAAAGTATCTTAAAAAACATTAAATAATATTTAAATAAAACACTTAAAAGAGCATAAAATTATATCTAGTGACAATTCCGCCTAATTTTCCTGTTATCTACGTGACGTCACAAACATCACGCAGTCTAACCGGAAGAATACCCGACTAGTTTCGCTTCTAAACGAAGCATCTTCAGGAGGTCTAGACTCACCGAGCGCACGATGAAGTAGCAGTAGCAGTCTCGATCGTGCGCTCGGTGAGTCAAGACCTCCTGAAGATGCTTCGTTTAGAAGCGAAACTAGTCGGGTATTCTTTCTAATTGTCACTAGATATATAATTTTATGCTTTTTTAAGTGTTTTATTTAAATATTGTTAAATGTTTTTTTAAGATACTTCAAAAAGTATTTGTTATTATCAAGCATTCAAATTCGGTGAAATTTTACAAGCATGTTCTTGAGTCCAATATCTATGCTTCTGTTTTGCCAGTTGTCAGGCTCAAGGACATTCAAGCAGGATTTCAACAATTTGAAACTTGGTATTTAAAATTTGACGTGTGTTTGTGTGTAAAATGCTAGCTTCGAGCATCGACAACACAGCACAGTATATTAAGCATTCGGTAATAATGTAGATTGCGGATATCTATAGGGTATATATGGACTTTGGGCCATATTCTTTCTTGACTTTAAAGTTTATTGATATGTTTTTTCATTTTTTACTTTATGTTACCGTTCTACCCGTCAACAGTGCACTATAAAACACAGATCGAAATTACTTTCACTTCAGAATTGCACGAATATTTAGGTCGGCAAGGACATTCGGGGCGACGCGCGACGACGAGTGGGTTTAAGTACCATTACGTCTGTCTGCGTGACTGTGGGCATAATTGTAATTAATGATTCTACACAACGTTTAACTGACTGTTTCGGCCTACGCAGGTCTGGCTCCAATTAAAACCTTCTTTTGAGAAATCTTGTTTCGACGCTAAAAGTTTTAGTTTATTTAATTACAATATTTTTTATCATACTTGTTTCTAGCCTTGTATTCTCAGTTACGTAACGTAATGCCAACAATTCATTGAAGTTTGTTAAAATCGCGCTCCCTCGGGAAAAATGTACCTACAAAAATGAACGAACTAGCGTCAGCGTATGTACGCTGACGCTAGTTCGGGAAACTATGGATTAAAATTTACTCTGTACCTATGTAACTTAAGTCAGTAAAAACTATTTGTATTTGTACTGTATTGTACATAGTAAATAGGTTTTTGCGACTATAATATTTCATGTACCCACTGAATTTCGTAAAAATATGTTCAGCCGTTAAAAATACATAATCCTACTACACCCAAATACACTTCCGCATTTTTTCATACATATATTGGTAGGATATTCTCCTATGCCATTATTTTTCAGCTCATATGACATCACCAACACATTTTATATAAGTTCCTATTTTCATCTCACAGGCAAGAAATTATGTGTTTAAATGAAAAGGCTGAACCTGGTATAGGTACTGCCTTTTAAGTTTAGCTATCCTGCATGTAACCTGCAGTCCGGAAACGTAAGAAGGTCCGGTGGACCTTTACGTTTCTGTAGTTTGTGGACTTTGTGCATACATCCGGTTTTCAACTATGTATACCTAAATTGGTTTTAATTCCATCCTCACCCTAGTTTCAGTAGAGTCAACATCAAATCACAATTATTACTTTAATGCGAATTTTATGTGTATTTGTGTACGTCAGTATATTTGTAACCACTTACTTCCGAATCAGAGGAAGGTATTTTTATTAGTCGATACATAATTGATAATTGTATTCCTTAGGACCTGGACAAAGAATACTTGAAATCCCAATTTAAGCTAATTAACCACATACCAAAATCGATATTGGATTCTGATTGCGTTATTACCTTTAAGAAAAGACTTTTTACTTTTCTAGTTAATAAAAGTTATTACACAGTTAACGAATATTTAAATGACCGTTATAATTAGTGTTAGAACTGTAATTCAAATTGACATATTATATCTTTTAATCAATGCTTATTGCTGTGTAAAAACATCATTGACATTTGACACTGTGAATCGACATTTATTATAAGTAATTTAATAGAAATTTCATTTATCTGAATCTTATTTATATGTATAATGATGTATGTTGATATTGTAATAATATGTCTCAAATAACTTCAATTTTACTAACTTTTACATATCATAAAGGTGGAATATGGAGAACTTTGCACAATTAAGAACTTTTTTATCACCCATGTTCATGCAATAAATATATTTGAATTTGAATTTATTGAATAGCCCCGTCTTCCGAGTGAGCGCGATATAAACTAAAATCCTTGCAGGCGAAACCGCGCTGGGCGGCTAATAAAACGTATAACAAATCTGAATTGTCATCCAATACCGAAATACCTAACGCATAAAATTTATCGAAAAATAACAACCTTTCATTCATCGCTTTACGTTATTTGCAATAAATATTCAAAGCTCTAAAATTTGTCACATAAATCAACAGATACCGATGATCGTGTAGAGAAACACCTACATATTAAATTAAATTGGTGTCATAAAATAATTATTACTAACTTATACGCGATCGTAGATCAATAAATGTGCAACATTAATCGTATTTTAGAATATCTATGTGATAATTCTTTTATATTAAAGCCCAATTTCACCAATATCAGGTACAATTAATAACATAAACCATATAAATGAAATATCGTTTGACTATGATAGAACGTGCAAATTTTAGAGATTTTAAATTTAGATACCTGAATATAGAATGAAAACTCTTTGGTTTGACTGTTATGGAATGTTACAATATCGGTCCGACTATGAATGAAAGAGTGAGAAAGATTAAATGAGGATAGAGGCGTAAGTTGAGAATGGTATGCCGTTTTGCCATATTAGTGGGACTCTGCTGTCTCTCCATCCGTCCTAATTCACAGGTCTCTAGCTTGTACACGTTATTAATTACAAACCAGAAACTTTTGATATTTTTAGCAGAACGTTAATCCGAAGACGACTATTGAACTAGAAATTCAGATAAATTATTTTGAAGAGAACAATAAAAAACTGCAGCCTAGTATGTGGAGTATAGTAAGTATATATTTTTTTATCTACCTTATCTTATACTATAATACATTAAATGGCAGGAAATACTAAAAATAACATTTTTGTCATTTTGTTTATGGAGTCTATCTCAAAAACTTAAATAGTAAGGAATCAGATGTTTCAGTATATTATGTACCTTATCCACAATTTAACAAATTAATACTGGAAAGGCAGATTTTTAACGTACTTTCGAAAGTGAAGTTTACAAACATTTTTTTTTTCTTTTACGGCTGTTACAATGAGATACCTAAAAGAACGAGAACCCACTTGCACTTGGGCATTTTATATTATAAGTTTAGAAATACCGTTGTATAATAACGGTGAACTTTATAATCGCCTCCGATTAGAGAAGATTAAAACCTAATCAAAAACTGGATAAAATTTTATCTGTTACGATTAAACTTTTATGCACATCAAGCAATAAAACTGAAAAATCTGCATAATGTTATTGATATATCAGTGTGGAAGTCAATTATTATAATACTTAATTATATTTGTCATTTAATTTTATAGCAAATTAAAAGAGTTCGTTGATATGGGATTTATGCTCTACTAACATAATAATATCATAACAATAAAAATTGATGGCCAAATAATGATACTGACTCCACTATGAAGAAATATTATCGCATTCTACCAAATTCTGAACTCTTTTAAAAAAGAGGAATTAATAAATTTATAAAAATAAATTAAATTAAATTTCTTAATTATTTCATTAAATTTTGTAGAGCTTGAAAACATTTTATTTCAAAACGTCGACATAATTATTTTTTTGACACTCCGTCATGGCCATATACCTTAAGTATTTGCCTTTAACGTTTCTGAACAAAACATTTGTATAATCTGTGGTGTGGGCAAAAAGCCCGCCATCCGCTTAGAAAAAAGTTCACGTATTTCGTAATAATCGTTGTGCTTGTGTATTAGAGCTATGAGTCATAATTATTTACTCGCAAATGTGATGAAAAATATTGTATGTTTCACGGGCGGTACGGAAATTACGAAGCTCGACTCAGAAAGACCTTAGTCTTCGACTTCGGGCTTCTACTAGAGCCTCGATCACGATTCCTTACTTACCGCCCACATACAATGTAGTAATAGTATTATTACGTATTCTTAAACATTACATTCAGCGATAAAATAAATAATTAAACGATAGACTGGCAAACCAGAAGCATAAGCTAAAGGACATGCAAACAAAATTTCACCGAGTATGAACACATGTTATTTAAAATATGAAGAAAAGTGCTTCAATACGACAGCTTTATCCCCGAGGCGAATAGTCTACTTTATACACCTTCTGCTAAGAATACAGTTTTTATTATACGTTATATATAGTTACTTATAAAAAGTTGATATTTAATACATTAGTGGATTAAGAAACACTAAATTTTACTCGATACTTCTTCGATTTAATCATTCAAATATATATGTAATTTGATACTTATTTATGGAACCTATTGATAATCGGAAAAGGAATCTTTTTCAAATAAATGTAGGTATTTTGTGTCATTGGTATTCACGTTTTTTTATTTGTTTTATAAATTAAAGAGATTTTTTGACATAAATTCAAGATTTTTTTAAATTGATTTTTTGGAGATTTTGTGCACATCGAGTATTTTCTAGAATTGCGAGCTCCAACGCGTAGCTCGCAATTCTCTCTCTCAATCTGCATGTAAGTTTACCTACGAATAATTATCCATGTCAGTAGGATCTAAATGCTGGCATTTAGATCCTACTGACATATTGGCTCAACGAATAATCATTGCAATTCAACGGGGCAATACGGCAAGCATGCTGGGCACGCTGCCGACTAGAAGTGAGCTAGAGCATTTGGACTGCCTGTGGGCCTGCAATAGGCTTCAGTTTGTCTTAACGCTTTCGTTGTAGTAGCTGTAGTGTTGTACATAGTTTGTATGATAATAAATAACTTTATTGTACCATGATAGCTGCACGGTCAAGTTTATATGAAAAATAACACCGAGTAGAGATAATTTTTACCCATTTACGAGCTCTGAACGAATTTTCTGTTTAGGGTTCCAGTTCGTCGTACATCCAACCTTCAAATGGCTATATCGTAAGAATAGAAATAGGTAGCCGGCAGAAATTTTTAAAGATTATAACGTGTTAGTATAGCAGATTACCTACCAAAAATAATTTATACATTTAAATAAAAGGAGGTTCTTTTTTTAATATTGTTATTTTTGTAATAACGAATGCTCTGGATTATACAAAATTGCAAGTTTACGAGAGGAAAAATTATAGTCATGTGCGGGTTTCGAACCGAGTCATTCACCCCTATAGCCGGGGCTCTGACCGACTGAGCTAACATGACAATGTGACTCATAACTTTAATTTTTCCTCTCGTTCTTTAACCATCGTATGGAGGTGGAGCGACACCTATAGTTCAACTTACGTTGTACTACAAAAAAGACAAATTATGCAATTAGCTTTAAACTAGGGAGTTAGGAGGTTCCATAATTCTATATATGGTGTATTGTAGTGACTATAGTCCAAATTCTATCGTGTATTGTATGACAAATGAAAAAAAACGGCCAAGGGCGGGCTTGACTTCCGCTAGCCATCCAGAACTGACTGGCTGGCTGAATCCAGAAAAAAACTTGTGGTAAGTTATGTGCTGGTGCGTAACCCTATAGGTGTCCGTAGGTGTCAGACCAACTCGCTCTTGGGCGATTTTTCTTTGATTTTAGAAAGTCAATTAGTGTAATTCTTCGAAAATTCGGAATATTCGGTTACGTTTTCTTCGTTTTATTAGTTTACATTTGTCTTCCATTTCTAGAACACCTGAACCAATCTGATAGCAAGGATTAGCTCGTACTTATATTACCAATTGTAATCAATCAGTCCCTATTTCTCTACTCGAGTGCCAACCGGCTTAACATGGCCCCAAAGCACGGAAGCGTTCAGCTAAATGCCGTCTGGTCACCCATCCAAGTCACGACCGCAGCGCCTGATTGCTAACAAATTGTTTATAGTTAGTAATTTTTCTTAAGCTTACTTTGTTCCCTGTTTGAATTGCATCATTGTCGCTATGAAAGATGCAACGCTTGATACAAACCCAGTGGCACTAGTAGACTCTATCAGAACATGCTTCTGCATCATTGATTGAGTGAATGATTGCACCAGCAATCAATTTATCAAGAGGTCTCCTTTCATTGTTGCTTCTCGTTGACAGGAATGTCGGTAGTTGTCTCTTTATATAGAGGGCCGTGACAGTGAATTCAATTTATGTATATGACTGGTAATCCTACAGACAGATGGACAAAATTAAAAAAGAAATGGAATAAAATTCTATTGGTTTGGTAGATTGGTAAATGAATAATGACCGATTTATAGCTAAATATAACCTAATGGGTTCAACTTAAGATAAAATGATGCCATATAATTATGAGGTGGGCACGTACTTAGAGACTGAATATGCAAAATAGATGCTGCATCTTTCATAGAGTAAAATTCAGTAGAAAATCTATCGTCAAGCACCTAATAGTTTTCTGACAGCAGTATGAGCTCAGTGCTGTTCGTCACATGTAACGGAATGGAACTGTTCTAGGCAGAGGTTACCGCTTAACATCAGGTGGGCATAAAGAGTATTCCGTCCTATCCCAATAAAAAAAATACGTACACTTATTTTTTAAAGAAGCCATTTATAATGTTATATAAAAAAATGGTAACAGTCGATATAACTATTAAGAGTAAAAAATAACTGTCCTGTTTTATACTGGAAAATCTTGTAAATATGATAATATCAATTAAAAAAGTTATTAAATAGTAATCAAATTATGTTGAATAACATATTATTACAGCTATTTTATGCTAAGCCGTTTTAGTATTCATTATTGACAAAATTCCATTCTATCTAGATAGTTGTAAGATAAGGATCATATTTTTTGAGTTTGGAGACCATTATGGTAATTAAACTACTTAGTTCTCCGTTTTTTTACAGAACAGCTTGCTTATAAATTTCGTTTACCATAACATATATAATAAATGTTTCCTATTCAATCAAAATATGTTATCATTTACAAAATACACACAAGACGACTCATAGACATATTTGTAAAAGTTTTGGCTTTTGCATATGGTCAACCAGTTTTGTGTATATATATAAATATTGTTTACATTTCTTGCTATCATGATGTTAGTTTTTTATCACTCATGCTGGGTCAGTTTTAAATTTGAACTGCAAGATGTAAATTTTGATTTCCTGTCCGAGGGGGCTTGGAAATCACCCTTGGTAAGTTAATAAAAAATAACACGATCCTTGAGCCTAATATATATTTTTATATATTTTTATTTTTGCAATAAATGCTCTGCACATTACATTACATTAAATTTATAATTTCGTAATAATATATATGAACACATTGACCTCGAGACAAAAGAGGAAAATAAATAGATAAATCTATGACACATAAGTTGTGCACGACAAACGGGAGAGAAAATAAGAAAATTTTCTTTTACACCCAAAGAAAATATAGCAAGATTAAAAAGTTATTTATATTCTTTCATTATTCATGAAAAATATAATGTTAAACACGGGTGTAAGTTATAAATTACAAGTATTTACTAGCAAATAATCCTATACCTAGGTATAACGCCTGAGCATAGAAAAAATAAATTTAAATTATAATGAAACATTAAAAAGTAATTTACAATCCAAAATGTTCATATAAGAAACTCGTTGCCGCTCGAACAGAAACTAGCTCTCTTCCCTCAATAAACGTTTTCAAAAAACATTTTATAGTAATTTAAAACTCATTTAATATCTATATTACTTTGAACTGTAGAAAAATATTGCAATAAAAAGTATCGTATAACCAATCTTACTAAAAGCTAAAACCGAAATACTGTGTTTGGTATTTCGTATTACGTCGTTGCTTATGACATGAGCTAAGCCTTTGAATGTTAACAATTCTGTGATTAAGTTTTCGTCAGTTTGGTTTTTCGTACTTACATTATGCAATGTATACATATATATCTCTTCGCATTGGTTCTATAGCCTTTTATCTGAACTTGGCATTAAAGTAATGTAATAATTGAACTTTATAGAGCATATTAGACTCCTAAATAAATTTGAACTGTCAAACGCATTCTCTCAGCGGACGCAGCGTAATATTAAAAATGTGAAAGTTTATAAAAATGTGTGTATATTTGTTACTCCTTCACACTAAAACGGCTAAACCGATTTAGATGGAACTACGAATATACATAATTTAGCTCCTGTAATTTGTGTATTTATATATATATCCTTTATAGTACAAAGGATACTTTTCATCATCACCTATTGTCTACGCGGGTAAAACCGGAAAGCGCAGCTAGTTAGTTCAATAGTAAAGAACTGTATATGTATAATATTTATAATATATACCTCCAGTTACTGTCTGGAAGCGATCGCTTTCAACGATAAGATCACCTGTGGTAGCTGAGTAATAGATTTTAAAAATACATGGATTCTTAATACGACTCGTGTGTTAATTAATTGTTACCTATTTATTGATATACTGCGATGTTTTTTGTTTTCCCAATTGCATTGCTAAAAGAGAGCCAATAATTTCATAACTTCAGTAATCAATCACTGAAGCGGGCGCGGTGAAGCGCTCGGCGCGGCGATTCTCTTTTAGGTTTTCCAATGTGACTCACGCGGTCTTTAAATATATATTAGGGATGCTACTTATACTAATATTGGTGTATAGTATTGGTATTGGTTTGTAAAGATTGTTTGTAATCGTTGTTATATCGAGTCCGTATACTCCTAGTATGTAGGTTCTTAGACATGAATATTAAAAGTATGTATGTATACTATAAATAATTTATAACCATTCTAAGTTTTATATAGCTATATATAAGTTAATATGTATAAGATAAATCCTAATCACTTATTAGTTATTCCTTATTTGTAGATTAAGCAATTAAGGAAACAATATGTGATGTTGTATCAACCATCGATTATATAAGTAAATATATATTATGAATAATAAAAAATATAATTATGATAATAATTTATAATTTCAAAGTCAAAATCATTTATTTTAGGAGTCTAATATGCTCTATAAAGTTCAATTATTACATTACTTTAATGCCAAGTTCAGATAAAAGGCTATAGAACCAATGCGAAGAGATATATATAAATTGCATAATGTAAGTACGAAAAAACAAACTGACGAAAACTTAATCACAGAATTGTTAACATTCAAAGGCTTAGCTCATGTCATAAGCAACGACGTAATACGAAATACCAAACACAGTATTTCGGTTTTAGCTTTTAGTAAGATTGGTTATACGATACTTTTTATTGCTACTTTAAAGTCTGTGTATATTATAAGTACAAATATTAAGATTGTGAAATCGATTATATGCTATCGGATATACTACTTATTTTCTAAGCATGGTAGGAATACTACCTACAAACTACGAGTACCTACCCTTGTAAGTAAGATTAATTAAGAAGTACTGTATACTAGTATATTAGATTAATATACTCAATTTAATATATATCTTCTACTAGCTGGTCCATGCATATCGTCTCATCCCTAATTCTACAAACATCACTGAACTGTGAGCGACCTTGGCGGTAGCATTAAACTTGTTTCAAAATACGGACGGCTACCTATAAAGTTACCTCGCTACTTTTAGTTACATTAAGGTACATGGCGACCAAATGGTAGGTATCTTTAGCAAGAGGACGCCTTGGTGGGTACCACCACAGTAGGTATTCGGGCTCGAAGCAGTAGAGTGTTATTAACACTGTGTTCAGGCGTGAAGGGTGGAAGCCAGAAAAAATATTGTTTGGCCGAGCCATATGAAATATCGTCACGCACGGAGTGACTGGCGAGGTGCAGTATGAAGCAGAACGAGATGGGTGATACTGCAAATGTAAGGGACAGGCGTGAAGCTTACCAACTGGCCAGTATTATCATTCGTTAGAATAAAAATAAATTATTCGGTGTGGTAATGTGAGTGCTAATGTATGATAAACTATGACGCTGAATAATGAATATGATGATACACTGATCTATGATAATTCTCACGTGGTTGTTTATCATAACATGTTTATGATAAGATCTTGATGGGACAACCTCGTGATTCTCATTATTTGTGCCTTCGAGATACCTTCCGTTATTAAAATCTTTTTTCCGTCTCAAATGGAAAACCTGACGTCAAATACCTAATAGTTTCTTCAGGCAGCATTTTTAAGTGTCAATTCTCTTCTAGCCTGATAACATCTTACTACAATATCACCTACCAACTAATGTGAAAATGGTAAGAAACTAATATCAACCTATCATGCTGATCAAAATATGCTCTCGATGGTTTGACGATCAAACAAAATCTTCAACAGAAATGGCATTGAGTTAAATTAAATAATAAATTATATATAATCTGATTATTTGATGATTAATATAAGCGCTATATAGAAGTCGATTCACTTCATACATATTAAAAAGATAAAGTTACAAATAAAGAAATCTAGTTTTATAACAGTAAAAATTGTATACGAATTTATTTCCATATAATGATTGATGCCATAATAAATTAACTTGCATTTTTCTACACTACGGTAAGCAACCATACTTCTTTGCGTCTAAGAAAATTCTTTACAGGTCTTCGTTCGTAAATAAAAGCTGCCAAGTTGAACAATAACAAAGCGAAGACGTTATACCATCAGAATTCAATAGACTTTATTATAAAATCCCACAGCACTGCAATATGCAATGTGCCCCTCGAGGCGACAAGGTAACGCAATCTGGAATACTATAGCAGAATACTAAGCAAGTTTAATATATTCCTTAAGGAAAAATCGTGGTCTACCTGGCCACAGATAATGTAATAGTTTGTACGCACCGTGTGTGTCATTTAATAGAAATATGACACGTATTGTTGCTGTTTAGGGATTCCAGGTCGAGGTTTTGAGCTCCCGTGCCGAATTAAACAGTGTGTTGCCGATGACAAGAATAAAAATTATAGTAAAAGGCCATTTAAAAATGAATGTTGAGTCAAACAAGTCAATCGCGTTGAGAATTTTTATGCCCTCAAAATATTGTTCAACAAAACTTTGTAAATATGTACGAGTATATTTAATATATTTTTACCAAATGACGAACTCGAGTTGCCAAGTTTGTAATGCTTTCACCAAAACTCATTCTGAATTAAATACGTTCATTCCAGGCCTAAATCCGTTGCAAAAAACTGGGTCGCGCCAAGGTCTTCGCATTGGTGACAAAGCGCTAGTGATGGCTAGACTCTAGAGCGTTAATCATCGACTCAAGAGTTACCAGATTATCGATATTTACAGGTTTCGTGGTGCTGTGCGAAGGACCTACACAACCTTTTTTATGTCTGATAGGTTAGCCTTTGACCAATATCTCACCTGATGGTAAGTGATGATGTGGTCGAAGGTGTTGTTCAGGCTAATCTAGAATTACTGGCTTCAAGGACAGCTGCCGGAACACACCGTTAAGTGGTTGGTGACCGATTTTCTACTTGAGGGTGGCATCTGGCCAGGCGGGCATTCGCAAAATACCCTACCACCATGAAAAAATTTGACCAGAACTCAACTTTAATGAATAAAATGACGTTGAAGAACAGTATACGTAGGTAGATTGTGTACAAACAAACACTTAATTTTTTTCCATTTTCGATCGTTATAGCATGGCGGTAGGGCATTTAGCGAATGCCCGCCTGACTAGCTACCACCACCCTCAAGTAGAAAATCTGTCGCCAAGCACCTAACGTGTGTTCCGGCTGCTGTTCTTGAGAGCCAGTAATTCTAGGTTAGCCTGAAGAACATCTTCGACCACATCGTCACTCATCAGGTGAGATAGTGGTCAAAGGCTAAGGCATAAAAAAAGAGGATTTCCGTCAAAGCAAGCAACTCGTTCACTGCAGGAACTATTTCATGTCACACGTCCATGTAAGGAGAAAACCAATCAAAGGCGCCAGTAAAACTTTACTTTTTATCTACAGGCGTGGTAAAGCACTTGAATCGAGATTTAGAGCAAAATATTGTATACTTACAGAAATGAACATTATAACAACAGAGGTCCATCGTGGAAAGTAGATAGATTTTCCTCGAGGAAAATCTAATTTGATTCGAAAATCAATATGATATCGGTTGGAGAAATATTATTGACGTCTGTAGACATAAAGCAACAGACCAACTACAGTTGCTGCATAATGAAAATAGTTTGTGGCCGATATGTTGGTCACAACGTTGCCAGAAAGCAACAAGTGATTGTGCTCGATTGATCGCTCAACCTGTTGTTTTGGTAATCTGGCAACTCACCGATTTCATAGCTTGCGTGGTAATTTATGATAACGGTTTTAGAGTGTTTAAACTTATATTTTTCTTTTTGCGTTATTTCATATTGCACCAGTGACTGAATAGTTTAATATTAGCGTGACACGGCCATGTTATAAGGTGCAATGAAGGCATTGTAACTGTGGACGGAGAACGTAGGAGAAGAGAAAGACTGAAGGTTTGGAAACCATTCTGAAAGCTTTCCAGCGTTAAGAATAGTTTTCTGAATGAAAGATAAAATAAGGAGGTACGTAGATTACAGAGAGAATGAGTATCGTATAATAAGTAGAAAAATAATGGTTACCCACGGAGACAACCAATATAGGTAAAAGCGGCTGAACGAAAAAAGGTGATGTGGAGTACATAATGGTTGGTATATTTGGCTTGTTTGCGAGTGACAATGCTTCATAATTCAGATAACTTATTTATCTTCCGATATTTTTTTTAAAGTAGAATTAATAACATTCGTTTTTTAATGTTATTGTGACGGATCAGCACGAGACTCATCTGATGTTAAGCGTACTAACCTCTGTCTATAATAGATAGATATGGTCACAAGTCACAAATTGCACTTCGCCCGTCATCCTGAGACATAGTTGTTAAGTCTCTTGTAATTTTACTGGCTCTAAAGGACTTTTTTTTATGGGATTAGAGGGCAAACGAGCAGGCGGCTCACCTGATGGTAAGTGATCACCGTCACCCGCAAACATCCGCAACACCAGAGGTCTCGAGGATGCATTGCCGGCCTTTAAGGAGGGAATATGCTCTCTTCTTGAAGGTTCCTAAGTTGTGACTGTTCGGAAATACTTCACCTGGCAGCTGGTTCCATAATGCGGCAGTGCGAGGTAGAAAATGCCGTGAAAAACGCTAAAACTGCTGCCGGTACACACTGTTAGGTTCTTGACGACAGATTTTCTACTTGAGGGTGGTAGCTATCCAAGCGAGTATTCAACCGTGCAGTAAAGCTCAACCGTCGGTGTAGACCCATGGAACTGCGGCACAGGAGGCCATAGCTATTATCGGGCTTCGTTTAAAAAGTTAGCCTTCTCACGTCTTAAATCATAACAATGAAAATTCAGCGCCGCGTCTTGAATCACGGCCCCAGTGTGTTACGAGCACCCATAACAATTTAAAGTTGTTTATTTTCCTTGGCACTGGACCGATGCCATCCTTGTTTGAAACAATCAATCATAACGATAGACGTGGCGACCATTTACAGGCCATGTTGAAATATTGAAGGTGAACATTCGGGAACGAATATATGCGTATGTGCAATTTGATTAGTAGGCGAGCACATCAACTAAATATATAATGTTCATTAATATTTACATGGAGCTGTATTATTACATTAATGGTTTCGACATAATAAAATGTGGCACTAACATTATCTTTATTGACTACTAGCTTTCGGGCCGCGGCTCTGCCCGCGATTATGTCGGTTATCACACATTAACCTGTTTTTGCGCAGTTGGATAAAAAGTATCCTTTGTCCTTCCCAGGGTCTCAAACTACTTCCATGCAAAATTTCATCAAAATCGGTCCAGTAGTTTTTAAGTTTATTCGTTGCGTACAAAAATACAAATCTTTCCTCTTTATAATATTATGGTATAGGTGAGGTGGGTGACGATAAAGAACGGTTTGGATCCATTTTATAGGTGTTTCTAATTTATTTATTTACTTATAGGAAGACCTACAGCTTTTAATGACAGTTGTAATAGTATATTATATAATAGTATATACCGAGGAAGCCAATTACAGATCTTCACGTTTATATTTAGGAAAATCAGTAAATGTTATTTTTAATTTTATTTTGTATTATTATTTGTGTGTTTAAATATTTTTCATTTTATTTCGTTTATAAACAATTAAGAAATTATTAAATTTAACGCGAGCATTTGTTTCCTTTCAAAAAAACATATCTGAATTCTTAAATAATGATATGATAACAAGTTTGGACAAAATACTCTCTTCTCTGTGCACATAAGCAAAATGTCGGTCTAACATTCAGTAAATTTTCTCCGATTGACAAACCTATAGATACTTCATCTGTACCTAATCGTAATCTGGCCACTTATAAGTACTGATTTCGCCGAATAACCACTATTCAAAACTCTAAGCAAAGCTAGTTACTTTATTTATGTATTTTACTCAAACTTTTATATAAACACTTAATTATGTACTGCCTATAACAGATGTAGTTCATCATAAGTGGCGAACTGCTTCTGAGACCATCACCCTGAGTTTGTTTGAGAGTTGTTAAGGCTCATGGCATCGGCATCCTTCACACCAAAAAATACCTTGACGATAGAAATAGGTAATATGTTTTCTTTACACAATGATTTCTACTGCTGCTAATTTGAAGATTTATTTTTCGTTTTCGGGAAATCCCTCATTTGTTTAGTTTTTGGCTGACCGGATATTCGATAAAAATGTTGTAAAACATTTTTTCAATCACACAACAGTTCACAAGAGTATTGAAATCGGTTAATTTGTCAAACCTATTACATCGTATATTTGTAATTTTGTCTTTTTCCATCGGAGCTTAAAATCATATGTGAAGATCGCACACCGTTGGTTTAATAATAAGATCGTTCAGTCAAGGAATGCAGCCGCAAGGCCGCCTTCGTTCATCGCCCGAGTATCGTCATAATTTATACTCAGCTGCAGTGCGGAATTAATAGCATTAAACCTGTATTACATCTGCAACATTTTTTATTGCAGATAGGCTAACCTTTATACACTTTTGGATGGTGATTCTTCGGTCGAAGACGTGAGCGACTAGGCCAGTAATGAAAAATGGCACTCAAGGTCAGCTACTGGAAGTGCTATATATGATGGTAACCAGCCACAAAATGCTTTGCTGAGCGCAACTGTCGTCTTTTTTTATTTTTTTATACAGAACTAGGTAGCACTTGACCACTATCTCACCTCATGTTAAGTGATCGATGATGGAGCGCTTACCCAGAAGATACCTAGTCGTCTTTTCATAGTAAATTATAGTAAATAAACATGCTTTAAATCGGGGAACAGAAATTTAAAATATTATTATATAAATCTATGTTTATATGCGTTAAAACCTGTTATAACAGTAAAAAAGCCAAGCCCACATAAATGTTGCATAAGATTTACACTTGCTCGTAATTGTATTATATCAATTAAAATAACCAATGTTAGTATGCATAGGTAAAAGCTAGTGCACCAATATGTACTCGTATAATGTTGGTGCACTAGCTTTTACCCGTACCTTATAATCGGTTCTATCTCACTCAAAGGAGTGCTCAGTAAATCAGGATACAAAGAATCTTATGCCATAACCTAACCATTTGAAGCATTGATGGCTCAGTGGCATTGGCTATGGACTACCGCGCAGCAGTTCCATGGTTCGAATACCTCCGCAGGCTTGAGCTTCACCGCATGTTGGAAGGTCATTTTGCGATAACCCTGGCTAGCGACCACTCTCAAGTAAAAAATCTGTCGCCAAGCACATAACGGTATGTTACGGCAGCATTCCTTGAGAGCCAGTATAATAACAGGCACATGAGTCTTAAGAGGCATTTCACATTTTGATGCGTGTATCGAAGATTTTAAGCGCTTAATTTACTATCATAGGAAAGATCTAGAAATTGTTGAATAATTGATAAAAATAGAATAATCTGTTCCCAATTTCCACGAATTATATAAGCATTTTAACACGATTTATTGCGTTAAATAAAGAGTAATTCCAAACAGATATTATATCAGAAGAAAGTGCATTCTTCAATTAATCTAATCTCAATTAACTGTGATACCAACTCTGTTTTCTTGGTCAGGAAAGAATATTTAATATAACTAAATTATCATTGTTTACTCATGCCAATTACACAATTTTTTATATCACAACTTATATTTATTTATTAATGAGTGCTAATATCAAAATAAGTTACTCACAGTCACGCTATTCCGTCGTCACATCTTTCGCTTGTGTAAGCGATGCGCTTGCATTTACCTAAACGTCAGTAGCGTGATTTTGTGAAATGCCTCTTAACAACTATGTCTCAAGGTGATGAAATGCATCTGTTATAGGCAGAGGTTAGTCCGCTTAGCATCAGGTGGGCCTCGAGCTTGTTCCGTCATAATAACATTAAAAAAACCTAAGCATCTAAGGAATATCTTTGTAGTAAGTTTGATCAAAACTCTTCTAAATTTCGTTCAGCCGTTATAGATTTCGCAGGTGAGTGGCTACCAACACACATACTTGATTTTTATAATGGCCAAATGAAACTACTACTGCAATGCGATTTGATCGAATCGCTGTAGCCTGAATAATTCCCATCAAATACATAATTAATGCTGCGACAAGCATATTTATCTAATAGGAAGGCCATCAGTTCATTCATCCTTTTGCCGATCCTGTTCCCTGCCTTTTCTTTAATCCTCACTCATCAAATTCATCATGTCCATTCTCTATTTTAATATTAGTAATTTTATCATAAGGTCCTTCGAAAGACTTTTTCGACTTCAATATCTCTATTGACGTGATTACGCACAACCGTATGCGGCTATGAAGTTCTCACTACCGTGACATGGCCCTTCGTCGCAGGGAGTAGTATGGGTCATATCATAACCCACCACGCAAGCCCAGGCGGCGTGGCATATAGACTAGTAGCCAGCCCTAGCCTCGGAGTTCTCAGTCCGCCCGAAGGCCGACAGCCATCCCAAACCGGGATCATGTGAATGAAACTAGCAGTCAACCATCCAAGTATAGTGACGGCAGAGTCGTACCACAGAGAACGTTGCTTAAAATATATAGTTAAGTGGTTAAGAATGACTAGGCAAGTCGAACGGGAGCTTCTTGATTACTCACACTGCAACGATGTGCAGCCGTTACTTGTTTTGTTGGAGTACTGTTAAACAAATCGAATTCAAATAACAGTTACCTTTTGATTGCCACTGCAAAACGCGGATGTAATTTTGTGCCAGATATATTTTCTTGAGAGCATTTTATTTACATGCAACATTTAAAGAGTCCATACGTGATCATGCTATGCATGAATAGATTCAGGAGTTAATTTGGCGAAATTCTTATAAAATAACAAATAATAACAATCATTCTCGATCGTGTGCTCGAAGATTCAAGTCCTCCTGATGATGTTTCGTGTAGAATTGAAACGCATTGAAAACTGTTCCGGTTGGGCTATGCGGCGTTTATAACGTCATGTCGGCTTAGTAGGAAAATTAGACGGAATTGTCAGTAGTAGTATATATATCCATTTAATATATTCATGAAAAATTGTATAATAATATTGTTCTTGTTATTATTGATTTGTGCTATTATTATTTATAATGAATGAGATGCGACGCTTTAATATATAAACACTAAGAATTAATCATCAAATTCATATTAACCTTACATTACCTACAATTCGGTTCACACATTAGACTACACAATTAGATATTTCCTGTTTCCCGGAATGCTAAGCAAAGGTTACGAAATACCCGGGATTTCCACATGTTACAAGCTGCCACGCCTGTTTTATTCAGTCAGTCTCAACACATTCTTCAAACACTCCTTCGTCGGTCTACAGCTCCCTTTAGCATTGCCCTCATCAAAGCAACACAAAATTTGGTCAGATGACATTCTCCGAGATCTTGTCTACCAACTTCCCGGATGCTCTGCTTCTAGTTTCAACAGTATATTTATAACCTATCCACTCTACATATTCATACGTCATTCATAGTCATTCATACTAATCATCCGACCAATACCTGGAATGTAGTTACTTAGGCAAAACCTGAAATCCAGATAGGTTGCGACTTGTATCGTAATTTAGACAGAAACAACTACATTTTCTTTATCCAACAGACGAAAGTTTCTGTTGGATAAAGAAAATGTAGTTGTTGAATAAAAATCGTTGGAACAAACAACCATAAAATCCAGGTATGTGACTGAAATCTTTCTCGCCATTTGGCTGAATCCACTCGGAGATTCGTATCAATCGAACTTTCAAACTCCTTATGGCCCAATCCATCTGCCTCAGGAGTTAGCGAACTTTGACCTGGATTTAGGCCAAGTTTGTACATTGATCTACTTTTGATAAGAAGATTATGTAAAACAATATCTGCTCACTTCTGATTTAATATTTATGAAAACAGGAGAATTTGTTATTTGGTTTACTATTTACGCTGTGATGCATGTATCAAAATCGCTAAAACTGCTTAGTTTTCTGACATTGGATTCTACTTAAGCTATTTTGAATACTTTGGGGATGATAGGACTTAAAAGGGGGATTTTCAGGATGAGAGACATAGATGAATCCAAATTTGTTGCGATTGTATGAAAAACACCATGATGCAAGTAGAAGAATGCCAGGATCGTCGCAAGTGGAAATTCTAGGTATCTATTTATTCCTCCGGAAAACAGGCACGATGTTTAAGTGAGAGCCTTGAAACTCCCAATTATGTAGCGAGCTGCAAGCGTGGCAAGGGTTTTTGAAATTAGAACCTCTACAAAATTTCCAGACAAATGAATTTACTTTATATATCAACAAATTTAGAAATTCAACATTTTATTTTTAATATAATTTGCTTTTCTTGCACCTAGCATTTTCTTTTTCTTCTTAGATTCTATTTTTGAGCCACTCGCTTTGCTCGTGATTCAACCCTTGAATCCTTCGCTTTCTCAGGATTTAATAAAAGTAGTTGCGCCAAATAACAACTTTGCAGCATGTTAAATAACTATTGAGTAGGTACGCTACCATTCTCTTGCAAAAAATATATTGTGGACCATCTCTCGCAGAGAACTTAACTTTGCGTTCCGGCAGGTGTCCTGTTTCCCACTTCAACCCCATAACAGAGATCTTGGTGATGGACATGGGGGTGTCCTTTGCCAAACAATAACCAAAATCTTCGAGGTGGCCCTTGAGATGTTTCCGCGCGTCACTATAAGGTTAAGGAGTGGACTAACTCCTCCTCCTCTCCTCAACATGACGAGGCCCTGCCCGGGGGCAAAAATGAGTCCTGTTTCCATTCTAGCCTTTACTTTCTTCGACCACATTTTAACATCGGTACTTCAATGACATAGCTAGCTATAAAACAATGTTCGATCAGATACAATACTTCGATGAGATACAATAAAAGCTTGAGTTAGTATTAAAAATGCGCATCTAATGTGTTTAGGGGTACATAATGGCTTGTCATTCCACATCAAGATAGCACAAACAACTTTCTTAATCGTATCTAACATATAAGCACATATTTGAACGTCATTATTTTGATATTCTGATGAAATCATGACCATTAAAACATAGCCGAGTTCTTATTTATTACATAGATAACAAGCTAATCTTGTTATATCTACCAAAGCGCTACGTTATCAAGTTATATATTATGCACAAAAACTAATTAGTTTACATAATGAATATTTATTTTTATCGTGGTATTATCGTTTCAGTAAAAAACGATGGTAATTAATGACTGTGAATCTCCATATCTTAAGAGATAATGTACAAGTATTCAGTGAATCACACGTGAGTTTTAGCAGTTCGAAAAAACTAAAATTAAAAATCAAAAAATACTATACCAAAACATTTCCTAACGAGTGGGCAATTCATCAAGTACTTCCACGGTGTGTGGGGCGCTTGTTTTTTCTTCTTACACCCCCTATGCGAAGGATGGTTACACCGCTCAGCGGTTTTCCCGTGCTTCGTGAACATAACGGGAACACCCCAATACGGACGCTTCCATAGACTGTCACATCACTGCCACTTCAGTATACACTAGCAACACTGACCGAAGACACTTGATTCACTAAACACAAGAACCAAACACTACAACTAGGTCATCCGTAGCCATCACAGTCCAAGTGATACACTACATGGGCGCGAAATGCAACTGAAAAGAAAAAAAAAGAAAAGCTGTATTTTTGGCCTCTGGTATCTACCAGTACGAGGCAAACTAAAATAAAGAAAATCAATAATGTAGATAAAGAGATAACCGGTATTATATTATTATATAAGGAGTCTGTGATTAAAGTAAAGAACGAAAAAAATGTCCGAATAAAGTTTATGTATTTATATTTCCAAAGATAACAACGACGAGCATTAAAAACTCAAACCTAAGTCGTATACTTCGACTAATTAAATTACTAATTTTCAAGGGCACGTTGGTTTTAATTTCCACGTAATAAAACTAGCCAAGCGCAAGTCGGCCTTGGCTTATTAAGGTGTCGCATGCCGCCACAACTCGTGAAAGAAATAGTATTTGTACCTTTGGATCACAGGCAATTTTGTTGTTAGAAATATAGAAATAAATGATATGGATCATCCATTTCATCATACATACATTCGTAACTGGTTTAGTTTTGGAGATAGTCCAAGTAACAAACATTTAATTTAAAAACAAGAATGAAAGAATATACGTTTAATGAACTTAGGGTTCAGGATTTGCGTTTCAATTTGTTTCCTTTGCTCATTAACTTACAAAATATGTGTAGAGAGTGAGAGAGAGAGTAGCTCAGTGCCCTGAATACCCCACGACTGACTTTTCAACAACCATATCTCCGCCGTTTTGAAAAATTTCCAAATACTGAATCGACAGAAAACTCCATAATTTCGAACCTGATCACAAAATGCTGAGAAATGCTACTTGCAGAGGAGAACAACCAGAAACCCGGAACCCAGACAGACATACGAAAGGATTTTTGCTTCATTCAGCTGAAACGGAGACTTCGCGCTAGCTCCGTTAAAAAGGCCTCTAACTAATAATGGAAAGAAATCCGTGGCACACATAAAGACATTAAAAAAAAATCTGAACTATCTGCGGAACTAATTACTTATTATATATTATTTACAATAAACCAAGTAACAATAAACAAGATCGAATCGAAAAATAAAAAAACAACATCAAAAACACCTAACAGGTCAAACGTTTTTATTATTATGCTTATCATTATATTCGCATCTAATAACACATTATCATTTAGATAGAAGCTCAAAGATTATCACTGATACGTTTTCATGCTTTTGAGTAAGAACAGCGTATGCAAATCTTCGATCAAATATAATACTAGTATGCATGTTCCAAGGTGCAGATTGACTGCTAAAGGAATATTATGTAACATATTATCAAAACTGATGCACTTTGTAAAAAAAGCCGCTAAATAAAAACAAAAGTAATAAGATGTTATTATATACTTGAAAGAAACAATTACGTGCTGCCGATATCGGTACAGATCTGATTCAAGTCCGGTTCAATCCCCGTCGAGGCCCGTCAACCCGTCACTCAGATGGCACTAAGCACAGCTGGCCAATTATGTTATTTGTTACCATCAAAATTTGATTGAAATCTAAGGTCTATCAGTTAATTCATATTTGTTACTATATATGCCTTAATTAATAACAAATACCAATACGTAATCGCGAAACCAGCATATTTCTATGATTGCAATCAAAATTATTAACAAATTACTCGTACATAATTACGCAGTGGAACATCCCGAGTAGACCCCGCTTATTAAACCTCGAAAGATATCAATCGAAAATTTAATAGTGGATCATCCTGAGTAGACCCTGCTAATCACACTTCGAAACATATCCATCGCAAATCAAATACATGTATACAAAGATTTTAAAGCCCATTAATGTTTACAGGAAGCGATCAATCAAAGACTGACGATTGCTCAGTTGTCAACTCAGTCACGTCAAAAATGTAATTTTTTATCGATTATGTCACCTTGAATATTAATTTACAAGCGACATGATTATCATGTCGAATTTCCATTCATTGGTCTATTAATCATCGTCATAACAAGTTATTTTCTTGTCCTATATCTTTTATAAATCCAATGTTGTTGTATTGTAAGTTCGAAATCAAGGAAATATAACTGGTCTAACTTGACATACTAATATGCTTTTAATATAATAATACCACTAATATTGAACAGTGATGACTATGTGTAGGTATACTTTAAAGATCACTGGATACTGCACACAGTCGTATATATTTCCGATATTTATATTTATTTGTACTCTTAAATACCAACAGATGTTTTTTTGTATACTCTCCAAATGTGCTACTTATGGCTACAAGGGTAAGAGCGTTTCTCCTGCCAATGTTTTTCAAAACATTGAATAAAAACTTACACGCAAAACTTTGTTCCGCGTCGTCCGCGCATGAGAATGGCCAATACACAAAAACGTTTACATTTCATTAATTCACGTAGTATTTTGCTCAGTTAGTAGTTCAATGCCCCGCCCTCTCTACCCTCGAGGGGAGTATGTTTAGATGCTTTAAAACATTCCATAGACAAAACTTTCAAGTTTTCGTGTTCTATGCTTCGATAAACATTGGCAGGAGGTGCGCCTTCATACAGCTGTTAAGAACATATCGCTATTGATTATGTAGTATGTTAAAAGTCATTGCAAATAGATTGGATTAAGTATTGCTGCTCACCCGAAACAATTAACAGTTTGTAAATAATAGGTACATAAGTTCGGCGCTGCACAGCTTAAAGTCCGATAAATAGTATGGATTAGAGACAGTAAGATATTGTATGCCATGACTGGCATGCTTTGGTTATTTATTTGAAATATCCAAGTTATATCTCACTTTTGCATGCAGATTTTGAATGAAAACAAACCTTCCCGAACTCGTGAGATGAAAATATACATATTTATCTAATGATGCGGTCGAGCAATACTAATTGTGATAGCAACACATAGCTGCAAAATAAATAACAGCACCAAGCGTTTTAAACATCTCAAATCAAAGAAATTACGAGTTATAGATTACCTGAGTTCAATCTTACACCATATAAGTAAAGAAGTACGAAGCTATAGACTTTGTCCGATCATTTTAACTATTACGTTATTACACATAAAGTTTTCTGGTTTCTTTGATTATATCTACCAACTTCAACATCTATAGCACCTGCCTTATTAGAAAAGATACATTTATTAACATTTTTATCAAGATTTTTGAAGAGAGCACGATTCCTCGCCATATTTTTAGTGTAGCACATTTTGATGTACACTTGTTTGTTGTACTTTAGTAGCAGTTAAATTACTCTTTAAACGCGAGTTCGTCCGGGGAAGTGCTGTCACCTCTATTTCTACCGGCTAGCGGTAATGTTCACATTATTTTGTTCCGGTTTTAAGGGTGCAGGTGAAATCAATGGCACATGAGACTAAATTACTTTAAGTCTCAAGGTGATGAGCGACGAACTGCATCTGTTATAGGCAGTGGTTACCGCTTAACACAAGGCGATCCTCCTGCTTGTTCAATCACGATCGCATAAAAAAACTGACTGACAAGCTCACGCACTTCTCCGTTATGCATGAACTCCAACATTAAATACCGCTTAAGAGGCCTCAACCTTCAGTGGTATTTAGCCTGTACGGATGAGTATTTTGCGGAACGGAGTGGTCATTCTGTATGTACTACATACTAGAAATCTATGCAAAAGGCAGATTCAGCAAGTTTTAAAATAGTTTACTTTTTATGTCTGTTTCCTTTGCCGAGACCTTTCTAATATTGTCACGTATTAGATATTTTATTAAGTATTTATGCTAATTTCTACTAGTTTATTCATTCATCTTCTGGTTTAACATACATATCTTTTTTATTGTTAGTGAAGTAAATGGTTGTTGTCAATTCAATATAATCGTAGAGATAGCAAAAGGTTCAAATTACTATGAATGTGTTATTGACTCCGATAATTAATTCTGTTAAAAGGATTCCATTAGGGACATTCGGTAGGTATATCACTTTTTTTTTTATTATACAAATTTGAATACAGAAACATAGTTGTTACGTTATCGGCTAGTTAATGGATTGTGTGACGCGAGGTTATCCGGTTATATTGCGTCAAACAGGTTTTACAAATTATTGACGTCATGTTCATTGAGTGACAGAAATCTGCTCTCTGACGTTTGGCGTTGTGTAATTTTCTACTGGAACGTGCTCGGCTTGGAAGTAAGTGCAGACGAGAGCTCAACGCTTAGAGCAGCATTGACCGCAATACAAAAGACCGAAAATATATGAAAGCAATTGCCCTTCTGTGGCAGAATACAAGTTACCACCATGTGTTTCCATGTCGTATTATATACACTTGTATAATATCCGCTGAGTCACTTCAAAATCAACTTAATATATAGGTTTCTTGGTGCGTGTTTAATTGCAAGGTTTTTAAGACAAAATAGTCCTCTAAACATACACACGAATCATGTAGACTGTTTAGCGCGGTCGAAGACCGGGTGCGGAAGGTCAAGGCGCACTTACGCACACAGCTGTGTACAATTGTACACTACATACATAAATCCATACACACATGCACAGGCACGTAACTAAACAAGGACATGATTATCGTTCTTCCGTTTACTTTATGAAAGCGAAGCAACACGCGCGATGTTGCTCTTGAAATATGGATGTAAAGTTTTTGTTTCACCTTGTATTGGAAGATTCAGACGATTTTCTACTATCGTTGTAATGTTCAACTTTGTTTATCTCAGGTTTTCAGCCATGTGTTTTCATTTTTCTTCCTCAAAAGACAATCACACCAACTTGTAAATGATGATAATTAATGTTAGTGTAAACCATTCAATATGGTATTATCATAGGTTAATGAACCTGGAAATGTACGTTCAGATCTTATACATATTTTTGCTAAAGCTAAACAACCCCTAATATATATTATACATTTCTTTTCAATAATGGCAGTCGGTACATTCCTGGATTTTAAAGAACAATTAAAGGTACTCAGCCAAAGTCAGTGACATTTATTAACATGATTACAGGTCCTCCTGTACCATTACAGATCCTGTTATAAGTACCTACTTTATTGTGTAAGATTAATACAACAAGTGGTTTTCCGAGCAGTAGACCTCGCGAGTCTGCCCTGGCATAGCTTACAATTTAATAAAGGTTAACTGCGAATTCTAACGGGAGGATGGGTCACAAAATCCAAAAACTAGATTTTTAATTAACTCAATGACACGCGTGCCCCAGAGAAAGCTAGTTGTATCAGAAATAGGTAGGTAAGTAGTAAATATACCGTAATTTTACATACTACAGAAACATCGAAAATGAATAATTGATTATGGAGAGAGGCTATCACTTGTAGGCATCTGACGTGCGTATCAGGACATTGCCATAAATTTTAAGCGCAGGCTTCTATACTTTCAACACCTTATAATGTATAACCCCGTCATTTTGAAAACAATCAAAGTATTTGTTGTTGTATGGACTTATCAAACCTGCTTACAAAATTTCGTGAGAATCGGTTGAGAAATCCGACCTGTAGAGGAGAACAACTGGACATGCGAAAGCATTTTTGTGTAAGTTAAAGCAGAGACGCTTCGCTCGACCTATGTGACAGTATTGTAAGTCTCGCTAACATGCTATGCAATATGCTACATCTAACAAAATACTATGAACTATACACAACACTTCAGCTACTACAATAAAATCATTTAGACAATCTTTAAGTCATAGCAGACTCATAGGCAGTGTAAATGCTCCAGCCCAGTACCAGTTGGCAGCGTGCCTAGCATGCTGGCAGCATTGCCCCGTTGAATTGCAATGCTTATTCGTTGAGCCAAATATGTGCCAGCATTTTGATCACGCGTCGCATCGACGATATATCTTAATAATTGCAAATGTGTCATTGATTCCATTTACAACATATAAACAAGCATTTTCTTCATAAGGCTCAGTGTTAACAACCTAGTCATGTTTTCTACGAGGCTGCGTCCATTTTAGGGTAGCGCCACATCATAAAGCCCTGTAGGGACCGTGCTTCTTTTTGCTGGATGTTAAGATAAAGTTTCTAGAGAAAATGGGAAAGTACTAACAATGCTGATATGATAAAGACCAAGCAAGACATTATGTTCTGATCTAAACCAAATTCCAACAATATGTAAACCAGGTTTACCCTAATTTATATATTCCGAAGCAATATGGAAATTTAACCCATTCTCATATATAAACAAGTTGTATCATAAAACACCATCAGATATAACCAAATAGAATTCATTATATGTATACCTCTTTTTCAAAAATGTAATTAACATATAACTTTTGGAAAACATAATACAAAAGGTCATAGGTATGCGAACAGAAGTGATGTAAGCAAACGAGTTATTATATGTATATATATTCATTTAATGGCAACGGTATATATACTAACTTGTCAAGTCAGGATTATACAAGTATACTATATATCTTTGGCAGTGTAAATAATGTACAAAACAGCTATGCAATTGTATTATACAGACAAATTCACATGAGCAAGATGTGGCCGTGGTAATGACAATTGATGTTCGTTTTGAATTTAGCCGGATAATATCTAGCCCGACATGGGACTAATTCCTAAAAATTTTACTAAAAAAAACCTTGGACTTTTCAATCCAGATTTGCTTTGTACAACTCCGACAAACAACGATGAGTTTCGACTGACGAGTAGCGACAAAAACCAAGTATCTTACTGCCTACCATTTAGCAGCAAACGGTTACGTTATTTTCTAACTACATAAATTTTAAATATTCTGTAAAAAAATAGTGGTTTTTGAGCACAATAATAAAATATGTACACACAATAAGTTTATAGAATTTGCGACATGAGAGAGTGTAAATTTTAGTTTAAAATTTTATAAATTCTAAAATTAAAATGATGGCACCTATTGGGCTCAACGAATAATACAACGAATGGTAGGGCACTTTGCGAATGCCCGCCTGGCTAGCTACCACCCTCAAGTTGAAAATCTGTCGCCAAGCACCTAACGGTGTGTTCCGGCAGCTGTCCTTGAGAGCCAGTAACTCTAGGTTAGCCCGAACAACATCCTCGACCACATCATCACTTACCATCAGGTGAGATAGTGGTCAAAGGCTAACCTATCAGGCATAAAAAAAAAATGCCGTCATATCTCCTGCCTTTCTTCGTGACGGAACATGCACGAGACCCACCTAATGTTAAGCGGTAACCTCTAACAGTTGCATTTCGTCATAAGTGACTTACATTGCGCCCATCATCTTGAGAAATACAGTTCTAAGTCTAGTAAGCCTGAAATTTCACTTTACACGTCAAGGACTGCTGTCGAAACTCACTGATAGGTGCTCGGCGACAGATTTTCTACCTGAGGCTGGTAGCTAGTTCTTATGCAACACGTACAGTATTTCACGTTCTGATAATGAAAATATGTTTAAAAAAATAATTGACAAAAACACGAATTTAAATATTTTCTATTAAGTAAATCTATCGCGATCTGTTACACTGAAGTAGTACCTCCAAAGGATAACGGCAAATATGTTTAAGCACCACATATGGTCAGATATGTTTTAACAATATTTTGCACCTCTTTATTCCACCACCGTGTATCTCAAGTCTATAAATGTTGCTATTTCATATTTCTCTCCCGCACTCTTTATGTATGTTGAGATATCTTTCCAATATTCATTCAATTTTTTGCCACCACACCATTCAATTATTACATTATAATGACAGTAATTTTTTTTTTTTACCGGCGGTATGCCTTTATTAAACAAAATACTATGAACTATATACAACACTACAGCTACTACAATAAAAGCATTTAGACACTTATAAGTCATAGCAGACTCATAGGCAGTCCAAATGCTCCAGCCCACTCCCAGTTGGCAGCGTGCCCAGCATGCTGGCAGCATTGCCCCGTTGAATTGCAATGCTTATTCGTAGAGCCAAATATGTGCCAGCATTTTGATCACGCGTCGCATCGACCAAGCGCTCAGATAGACAGTAATTATATTTCTAAATTATTTTGCTTACTGATCCTTCTGTAGCTTATGTATATATTAAGAGTTGGGTTTTTTATATTCAACTGTCTATCCAATACGATGCTTAATCTTACTCTATTCGTCTTGTCAATTTCGGGGTAGAAATAGGATTATCCGAGATTCATGAGTTTTATCAGTAATCATTTCTGATAATGTACGAATCTACATATCTATAACACTTTTTGTGCTATAAATCCGTCATGCGACCGATGAAGGAAGACATATTAAAGATTATTATTATTATTATTATTCAAGACATATTCCAGCGTTGTTGCGTAGAGTTTCCCTGTATTTATTTCTCTAATAGCTATCGGTGAACGGACTATAATAGTTACTATGATATAATCTGTAGTCACTATCGCTATACAGGTAGTCGGATGACTCACTGCATGCTGACCAAATATGGATCTTGACCAAGACCCCAAGCCCATGTTGCACTGAGAAACTGAACATGTTTTTAATACCGCTGCACTTCTCTTTTTGCACATATTTTGCTATGATTTTTTACTTCACCTTGTTTAAAGTGATACGGTCAAAGAGGATACGATTATTAATTACGTATATAAATATTTACATTATATATTTACTAGGTACATCTCTCCTATCAAGTTTTACGCTAATGACGAATGAAAGGCTTGGAAATCACACCCGACAAAATTATTTAAGAATGTTTATAAAAACATTACTTTCAGTTCTTTCGTGCGTGAATAGACCCGGTAAGAAATATTACTTTCAGTTGTTATATTACAATGAACATCTGAATTGCTCAATAGAACGATAGTATTTATAAAACTACTAATGGTTATAAAATCTGCAAGTAATAAAAAGTATAGGAAAGGAAAAAATCCAACGTAAAAGTCTCGGCAGAACAAATATGTGATTGCATCTACAAAACACGAATATTATTACGATGGGTCGTGTTTCGATGATTCGTGATGGATTGAATAAGGCAGTAGAAGAGAAAATATATTCTCCAATTATGGATGACTATAAACACATTGTACTGATGATAAAAACCTTAGCCTAATTGCGAGACGTGTGTTATAGTTGAAGACATACACCATTTGCTTATGGAATGTTTTCTGAAAAAAACTCAACGAGAGTTGCAATCACTTAATTTGAACAATAGTTTTTATGTGGGATTGTTCACACATTATAGCGGAACCTGTATCTGAATCTGCAAAACTGTTGTTCAAGTCATTTGAGGGCATATAAGTATATTTTGTTTATTAGTGTTTAGGTAACGATGGGACTGGCATGTAAAAAGTTCCTAAAGTTCCTTTATTAATATACTTAAAAATCTTAAAATGACGCTTCAGGTTTACAGTACTTACCTAACAATTACTACGAAGACAGCAAAGAAAACTATATTGCTCCAGTATGACCCTTCCTGTAACATTTTACATTGTCATGATTCGATTATGTTCCAACTCCTGACGTCAATAGTCAGCAGTATATTTTCGATGGCCCGTTCAATGTAATTACGTGGTAATTCCCAACAGGCTGAAAGGCTGTGTCCGGCCAAGAGAACGTTAATAAAGGCACGCAAAAATGAGTACTGCGTCAAACAAAGCTACTATTTTGCGCCAGTAATGACATTGGTCTTGAGAGATCTATTCTTTATTCACCAGAATATTCGAGATTCAAGACTTTTATTATACATGGTTTTGTTTTCTGCTCTAAGCTTGCAACTACATGTTTAACATAGATCCTTTTCGAAACGTTTTCACCTATTTGTTGAGAAAAAAAACTTGCCCTAGGATTATACTGATTTACTGGGCTTGAGTAGATGATCCTGACATATATCGACAGCTGTTTCAGCGACTATATAAGATATCATAGGAGGTGTATAAGTGACCGCTCCTAGGGGACCGCGAAAGGCGAGGGTGGGGGTTGCTTAGGGGGATGTTCATTCATCTGAGGCGTGACGTCACACCCGAGGTCGTGCCCTCGCGCGTTCGCCGAGTGAGCCACCGGACGGCGACAAAAACGCATAGAATATGAACAATTTTCTTACTTCTATATATACCTAGGAGTGCATTATCTCTTCTTATATTTAGATATATATTCGAAGTTATCAAAACCTATCAATACTCGACTCAGCAAGGATAATGATTACCTATAGTATTTACCTTCTTAGTTATGTGTCATTATTACATGTTAAAACCCTATAATACTTAGGTATTGCGTATATGCCGTCCATGAAAAATACGTTTGAATATTCATAGAAATAAAAATATTGATAGACCTCCAGCAGCCCCAATTACAATATTGATATATACGGGCATGATTAAGTTACTTGTTACGTTGAAAGACTTGAAAGACAGATAAGTACCTACGCTTTGTAATAAAATACAAGATACCCCAATATATTAATCTAATCAATCACCATTAAAGCGGATGCCCATACAAAATATTGCTTGGTCTGCTGTAACCTAGCATCGCCACGTCACTCTTTAGAGGGGCCCTCCCCCTTTTATGATCGCTTTCCCGATACTAACTCTGTGGAAGCGAATCTGGAATTAGTATTCTTGTCATAACACCGCACGACAAAATATAAATGGAATGAAAATTGTGAAAAGGTCAAAAAAGAAAGGTGTGACGATTTATTAAGCGTGCCAGGAGAATTTATCAAGCTAATGCATTTATAATGTGCTCTAAATGCAGTCTGCGTCATCTGCCGGCATAACTTGAGATCTGTCAAGTACAGTTGGGGTAGGTTATATTATGAAATCTGGTTTTAAAATGTATAAAAGAGTAGAGGTCTTGTTTAAAGTGAATAGAGGTTTTGGGTACTATGTGAGTCACGCACTTTCTTTGACATAAGACCACCGATTGTAGTTTTAATCAGTTGGATAATGCTGACTTTTATAAGCATACTGTACCAGCCGGATCGTCCACTGCTGAACACAGTCTCCCCTATGTAGGGGGTATTTGCCAAAATCCCCACGCTTGGCAGGCGGCTTGGGGATCGCAGTGCAAGATGGCATAGTTAAGAACAGTAAGGTATCAGCCGCATTGGAGCTGCTGCCCACCTTATAGTATTTTTCCCTTATTCGACTTTTACGACACCCACACGGGAAAATAAATGGGGAGGTGCAATTCTAACCCGGCACGGCAGGGTTAAGGGCTATAAGCAGAACCTAACATAAATTAGATGTAGTATGTACCTATTCATTTATTTGTTTATTGAAGTTATTATTATTATTTATTAGAGAAACGTTTATATTAATAACGTAAGTCAACATTTTTTCATTTATAAAAACTGAACGAAGTCTAACACTAAAACGGCATGCGTTTTAGTGTTGGCATCATATAGCTGTTTTTCAGTACATCTCTACTCAGGCGGATATCAGCCGAGATTCAGTCCGTAAATAGAAGTGGTTCACAAATTTAAATACTATTCATATTGAGTCGGTTTATAACGCGTGTTGTCAATTTAACCGGTCTATAGAGAAACAATGTAGTTGTATTGTACACCGATGTATGGTGTTAGTAATGTTTTAGTGAGGGCGTATCGACTATCGATTGCTTTAATGAGATGTGGGCGCACGTGTGGTCTGTGCCGGGAATAGTGTATGTTGCAAACGTTCGGGTTATCGCTATAGGGACGTTTTATGGTGCCTTTATGATATAGAAACAATGGGGGCCTGATCTTTTGTAACGCTTAATGGGCGGTTGAATGCGGCCGTTTCGAATTGCGCAGCTTTTTCGTGTAATAAAATCCTTGGCAGTAATTTGGGTGTTGATTGTGTGACGGAATTGAGGATTCACCTCGACTTGACATTGGTATTAAGTTGGGACCTTTGTCCTGCTAATCCTTGTGAGATTTAATACTGTTCGCAGATGTACGTAGCTTAGAGCTGTCACAAGTCAAGAACTTATACGAACTACGAAGATAAAAGACGGATTTAGCATTGGTACGGAACTCATGAGATTTCTACTTTCAAATACTCCGTGATATTTAAGTTTTTGGTGCAGATTGTTCATATAGAAGTATCACTGCAAACACCTCTGAATAGGTAGGCATCACGGCATCTTTAATTTTTCGGCTCACAAGTCTTAAATAGGTACAGTCAATAAAAAAAATTAAATGTCCATATTTGCCTATACTTTAAATGCGATCTATTTTGAGATAAGTCGATGAAAAAAAAATCTGAATACTTTATAATCATTTATAATCATATTTAAAGTCTATAGAATCAAAACATACAAATAATAAAAAAAAAATTGTATAATCAAGAAAATTATTAAATTATTGAACAACATACATATCTCATCCTAAATTTAAAATTTTCTTGCCAAATAATAAATTGAAACACATTTTATCTTATTTTTTTAATACATACGATTTTAAATAGTAATGGCGTCGTTGTGGAAGTATAACTACACTTGTAGGGGTCTAATGTGCTCGCATTTTGGACCGAACTATCGCCGGTGGCGTAGAACCTTATTTCAAGAATAATTTGTTTGATTTTTGTACTGGCAGACAAAGACCTACGTATTTGAAGACTATGAGGTCTTTATGCTTTAGATAGATCATATTGTAACTTGTAAGACTACGTGATGAGAGTGAGAGAGAGATCTAATGAACAAAAAAAAATCGCTGAGAATATGAAATAACTTTGATGAAGTCGGTGCCATGCTTATTCAAAACGCACTGATCTTAAATTTTTTTGGTCCGAGTTATCAAGTTAAATTTCTCTCTTTGTAGTGATCAATACTGCTTAAAATATTATGGTTACTTGCCTGAAACTGTTCACGGCAAGAGTTTACGTACCATTAAATCATCCAGGTATGCAAATAGTTTTTTTCAGTTAATTGACAAGAACTTAAAAACTACTCTATTGATAGTGGTGAAATTTAAATATTAATACATAGTATATTCTACACAAAAAAGAATAATTAAAATCAATACATAATTTGCGGAACAATCGCATAACAAACACAAAAAATCTTACAACGAATCGAGAACCGCAGATACTGAAAAAATTTTTAGGGTAATAGAAATGGAGTGCTACCTAGACACATTAATAAGTAGGTACTTGATTTCTGCAAAGGCACTACAAAAAGACCGTTCAGTTTTTCGGTACACTCAAACAAAACCTGAGAACATCCATTTACTCTCCATCTTTTCACAAAATCTATTCAAATGACTGTTGTTTAAAGTCCTAAACATTGGAACTGTTCTGAAACTCCAACATTAAACTAACTAAAAGTTCGCTGCCTACTATCCAACAATCCCGAAGGGTCGGCTTTGTTTCCGATATTCGCAAAAACCGCACATTCTGAATCTTTAATTTTTTACATTAAATTTCAATCCAACAAAGCCGTTATAGCACAGCTGCGCGGCTTCACAGGGTTAATAAAAATATGAAGTAATTTACTCTCTGAAAACAGCTTTTTTCGTTATAGCAAAAAAGGTGTTTACAAAATTTGCATAGCAATGTGAATCGTTGTTGGGCGAGCTTATAAGACCTTACGAGATACCTTTATTGCCGGATTTGTTCGATATCTGAAATCCAGTTAAGAGTTACTTGGTAATCAAACTAGGTGAGAAAATTAAAAAAAAAAATTCAATGATAAAAATCGGCCAAGTTCCAGTCGGAACGGCTATATGGATCTCGAACTGAATTACAAAATAAAATATTTTTGGTAAATACATACAAGAAATTAATTATGTATGTATGGCACGGACACCTCAGTGTTCATACCCAGTTTTTATTGTTTTCAAGTCTTAGATAATTAATATAGGTACTTTACCTAGACCTACACATATTTATACTTCAATACGTCGGAGGAAATAAAGTACATATAAATGGAAGCGATAAGAGATGACTTGTTTGTATATATACTCAGTATGTGAATATAATTATTGTGTACATACTATTATATGTACAGTACACGTACCGATGACGGCGCGGCGCGGCGGAGGCTTGCCGCGATAATACGAGGTCAAACACACACCACAACATTGACAATAAAACTTTGTTTTCTAAGTTAAACCAGTATACATATATACTGTTATATTTAATATTACGATTAGGCATGTATGTGAAAAGTATTAATACTTTTAATTTTGATAATTTCGGACAAAGCGATTTGGTTATTTAAGGCCACGATACGACGCGCACTGATTTGAACACTATTGCAACAGTAATATTTTTTAATTATTCCTACTGGACAGCAACGATCTTCAATTACAGCGGAAGACTCATATATATATTTATTGCCATCAAAAGTTATCTGATTACTAAATTATCACAAATTTAAAAATGAATTTAGGCATTAGGGTTATGCTCACCTTGTGCAGCAATGTTCTCTTTTCAGAGGAGCATCGCTGCGCTGTTTTTCAGCATATCCCTGTTGTTCTCGGGTGGTTGTTTGCCGAGAAAGGTTAATAACCTATCTTAAAGTAAAGCTCGAAAATTTTGGAGAAACTGGACAGTAATGGTTTGTAAGTATGCCTTTCATCAATACAGAAATTTGCATTAAAAAGCATTTTGTGCCCAAGTCATGGAGATAAGCTATAGTCATGTCGAAGTCAGTAAAGCAATGGATACCTACATTACTAATACGTCGTATGGAGATTGAGCTACAATACGAGGAAGTAATATATCTTGCATACACTTGTCCACGTTCATGAACACTTAATCAGTAACAATCCACCATTAGAACAGGTTGATACTCGAAGGAACTCAAATGTTGAATAACACAATATTGAGAATTCCAATTACCTCGCTAAAAACAACTATGTACAAAAGTAGTGAAATAAAAATCAATATGTCAATAAATTCTTAATAATGAATGTTAACATAAACATGAAAAATATTTTTCTAATTATTCTTTGATTTTACGGTACTTCTGTGTATATAGAAAGAAACGGAACTCTTTCCACAATTTTGAAAATTACAATGTGTTTAATTGTTATTTCAGGCTGTAAAAATACTGTTCTCAAACGATAATTACGAAAATATTTAACAGAATTACGAACCTAATGCCTTCACACGCATTATTTATTTTTAATATATTCAAATCGATTACCGATTTAGCTACTTCAGTCTGCTGAAGTAGGTAAATTAGTAATCGACTTAAAACAAGAGACAAATCGATTGAAATCCAGAACAATAATTGCTATTCCAGACGACAACACACCGACAACTGGGGTTGCTGACCTATACAAGAATTAATGGCGTCTTTCCAGTTCTTGGTAACTAATCTTGATTCCCTGAGGAACTCACGAAAACACTATAAAACACTCTCGTCATAATTGAGATGGACATGGAAACATGAACATTAGTTAAAATGTCAAGAATATTCATGATTATGATTGTTATTGGATTTGAGCTTCTGATATCATTAACTTGTTCATGCATATTCAATTCATATAGTATCAATACTATCGATTACATGTTTATTGATTTTAATATTTTTTATAAGATGTAGCTAATATATGCTTTGATGAATAAGTAATTGGTGATGTTGTTAATATTTGCTGTCAATTTGACAACTATGTTCAGTTTTTAACAATATTCAATTTTGATTTCAAATTTTATAGTTCCATTCCTTGGTATATTTGAGGAAGTTATCAAGTTTTGACTTTAAGTTGTCATAGACAGTTATCAGTAAAAAAAAATGGTCAGTGGATATTGGTCACAGCACTTCTGTTCAAATTCTGAACGGCTGAAACTAGAAAAATCTTAACACGTTCCATAAGAGTGCAGATGGCCTGATTTCATCCGAAATTTTATTTAGAATTCAATTCTTAAATAAATGTTGTCGAATATTCTATTTCTAACGCCAAATTGATTTACGGGGTATATACAAAAAATAAATTTGAAAAACTACAGTAAAATTAAATATAAAAATTAAATTCTAACAACCTATACTTTAAAAACTGTAGCACGCCAATTAGCATACGATATCAACGAACACACAAGAAAAAACGTGCTATTAGTAGTACATCATTTGGAATTCCCTCAAACGAAACTGAATAACGCATGCAAGTAAGCGTACTTGATCAAGGTTGGAACCTAATTTTATACGTTTATGAGGCAATCGTCAAATATATACCTATCGATGTCACAGAGAGCAAAACTTTTCTGTTTCAAAGAGGACACCTCTGTAAGCATGCATTTCAAATTTAAATAGATAAGTAGATTCAATTACTTTCAGTCACATCTTTATGCACTAGTCATCACACACAATCATGAACCACGCTCTGAAATTTAGACACCCGTGGGTATTCGATCTGATTATTCAAAACAGTTTCTTTGCTCTGGCAAATGTTCAAAGCATGGTAGTTTTCACGTGACAAGACTCTTATCATTATATCTCATTTATTGTTTACGTGCCTTATCTATCACGTGTGTTTATTAGTATAAAGGAGAGTAGAGGAGAGTAAGCCTAGTTTGTCATGGGCGTAGCACATCTATTAATCTGCAATATAATTTAAAGTATAGATCACTTCTTACAGTACATAGTATCCTATATAATTACATGCGTCCGAGCTATATACTACCAAATTAAATCATATCAAACTTAATAGAGATAGACAACGGCTCTAAATAAGGATAAACGAAATAGTTTTCTTCTTAGAAACACACATAAAATCATGCACCAATGTGTAGAAATGCTTGGTTATCTGAACTAAGCCTTACTATATGCGTATCTAAGTAGTAGGTACAGAGGCGGGACGGTGCAAGCAGCCTGATAATAATTATTAGTCTGAGGCAATTAAGAGGCGCCATTGATGAGATAGCTGAATCCGGCGATGCTGCTGCAGCTAAAGTCATAGTTATAAGAACGGCGGACACACCTCAACAGAATAGAGGACAGTTTGAAAAATACATTAAGTTTTCTTCAAAATTTCTTTAAGTGTATTACTTAACGAAATTCTGAAGAAAACTTAATGTGGGTGGATCATTAAATCGACCAATCTTAACTATACGCGGATTTTGGATTAGTCGATTGTCTCTGGTAGCAAACCTTGAGGGTTTTCCTTACTACCTAGCTTGCTACGACGACGGTAGACCACAATATAACTTACCCACAGTTATGATATATATTTCTATCTAATCAGTTAAAAAGAAGTCAATGGACTTCGGTTATTCTGAATAGGTGCTGAAACATGGTGTTCACATTATGAATATATGCTGAAACTCCAGAAATTCTTTTCACGTTCCATAAGAGTGCAGATGGCCTGATTTCGGAGTTATAACTGAAAGTATCAACAGAAACGTTTTGACGGTACACGTCAGCTATCTGCAATCCGAGTTTGCACTCGGAAGTTAAATATTGGATCCAGTTCACGCTCGTTCCAAGTCAAATATTTAACCTTTTATACGACGTCTCTAGGTTTTATGATGCAATAGCAGTTCTGGTAGTTACTCTAAACCCTTATTTTTTGCATTATTTATAATTAAGAAACAAAGCTGCGTTTAGCTGAAAGCTATAATTATTATATATATATATACTTCATAGACTTGGATGCGCTCGTAGCGAAGTTCGCTTGGCCGTTCTTAACCTATCAGTTAAGCAATGTCCACTGTGGTTATGAGTTGGATGGGTGACCGCTAATGTCATTACTACTGAACGCTTCCGTGCTTCGAAGGGCACGTTTAGCCGTTCTGGTTGCTGTCTTAGGATGGTGGTCGTTATATCATGGTGGTAGGGCATTTTGCGAATGACCGCCTGGCTAGCTACTAACCTCAAGTAGAAAATCTGTCGCCAAGCACGCGACGATGTCTTCCAGGACCTATTGTTGAGAGTCAATAATTCTAGGTTAGGCTGAACATTATCTTCCACCACATCATCACTTACAATCAGGTGAGATAGTGGTCAATGACTATCCTATCAGCTATAAAAGGAAAACATTTCTATGATTTTCTAAAATATTTGCATTTTGGCAAAACGTTCATTGCTACAAAGATCATATAAATGATTTTGTTTTACTCGTATTTTATTTTGCTTAGTTTGCGCAGTGTTGGCATCATAATATATTATATTATGAAATAATCATAAGCCAATCGATTCAATCGTAAATTAATAATGAATGCATCGATTCCGATTTTATTTAATTTAGCTATAAAATAATAAATGAATAAAATACAAGCCTGCGTTTATTACCTACGGTTTTGTTGATAGAATTTTCGAGATAATACTATATTTTTCCTTATACGAGTATCTCCAAGAAATGTCCTCTACTCTCATGAGTCGGGAGTGGTCAAATCGTTTCACGAATAAGCAAACAATATTTTGTTGTGAAAACTACTACGTATTAAGAGAAGTTATCCATTTGCGTGACCTACAATCATTTGTGGCGTAGGTATGTGCGCTAGCATCAGAGTTACTCTATGTTATTAAATGGAAAACATGTTGACATTGGTTATACACCGGGGAAAGTTAATGTTTAGAATTCTAAAAATCATTTAACGATTCTTAGTATTCGTTACTCAGTTGAAATTGTTCTTTGAAAAGGTGAAGCAAACGAGCGGAACCCACTTCTAAGAGTTCTAACCAATTACACGACAATTAATGGAGCAATATGAAACTTGCACGCAGTCAAACCCTCATTTGAAAGGGATTCCATTGCGGGAGGTGGAGAAAATTGGCAACATTCATTTAAATTGTCATTTGCAATCGAACTCATATTAGCACCTCGTGCCCGTATCAGTATCGTTCAAGAAAACACAAAAGGCCATCAAAAATCGTTTAAGACTAATAGAGAGATCATCAGCGCAACATTTGTCCTGAAATGTACAATATCAGTATCAATATTTATAGTGATGTTGTTGGCAATAAAACTTAATCGTTCAGACAATTATGCCGGCCTGGGCCAAATTGACAATTATCGTGCTGCCAACATTGTCTCTGGCTGTTTGAAGACTAGATCAGCTCTGACCGTAATTGCTGTACGTACTATCACATTCCTTTTACGAGGGAACTATTCAACTAAAGATCAAGGATTATTGAATTTCAGTAGTTACAGTAAAGTAGTACAGCTATCGGTCTTTAAAAGCGCTCGTAGCGAAGTTTGCTTGGTCATTCTTAACCGATTAGCTAAGTTAAGCAACGTCCGCCGCAGTCATGATTTGGATGGGTGACCGCTAGTGACTTTACTGAGCGCTTCCGTGCTTCGGAAGGCACGTTAATCCGTCGGTCCCGGCTACTGACTTAGGATGGTAGTCGTTATTGCATGGCGGTATGGTAATTTGCGAAAGCCCGCCTGGCTGTCTACCACCATCAAGTAGAAAATCGCCAAGCACCCCTAACGGTGTGTTCCGGCAGCTGTCCATGAGTGCCAGTAACTCTAGGTTAGCCTGAACAACACCTACGACCACATCATCGCTTACGACCAGGTGAAATAATTAATTTAACTACGTTTTTTTTGTTGGAAGGACCGTCATTCATCAAAGCTTCGATTAAGATTGTGTACCATGGTCTACGACATTTTTTATGATTTCATTGACTATGCAAGACATGATAGACGGGCCAGTGAGGGTCTCAAGTGAAGTTGATTTAAATATTATATCAAAAATATATTAGAAGATCATCCCATATCTATGACTCCAGAATTATTGATTGACTGTTTAAACATTTTATATTAAAATGGTTCAGATTATAACCTTGGCCTAAAAAAGAAGAAGAAAGGTAATTAAAGCATTTTTTACTAATTTATACTTTGTTTACATAAGGCGTTGTTGCCCGATGTTATCTATTAGCGAAACGTCGTCAAGAGACTGTTTCTTCATCAAAAGTAATTTTCCATTAATCAGAAGATCGTACCTAATAACTAGGTATACTTTAGGCAAATTGTATAGAGGTATTATCGTTAATTGGATTCTCTGTGTAGATGGACTGTAGCGCTTTCAATTTAGGATTATAAACGTGAAAGGACTCATTGTAATCCCAGATCAATCAATCGGGCTTACTTGTGGACATGTGACAAATGGAATTCCGAATGGAATTATTCATTTACATTAAAATGTTATTCCAGTTTGTAAACGCTATTATGAGAATTGACAAGTTCGAACTATAGGTATATATAACTGTTAGTGTATGTTTCCATTTTTATTATTTAGTAACCGGCTAGGACTCGCGTAATATTTACCGGATATTGCTCCGACCAGTTTCGAGCTTATTTGAAGTTCTTCGTCTGGGAGTCACGATTGTGAACAGCGTTGAGCGCGGGCCTCAGCACGTAACTGGCGTTGAGACGGTTGCGCCGCAGCTGTCAAAGTTAGAAATTCTCCGTCCGAACTGTCACTTCTGACACTATCACTATCATTGTTTACCATTTGCTCGAGTAAGCTACTACATCGATTGTTACGGATTTATCTGTTAGCCAGTTGTAAGACATAATGGAACAATGATAAAACCGTTATTTATATCTACGTGATTTTGTAGATATTCATTGGATGGATGCTTAGAACCGGTAAAAAAATACATTTATCCAATATTGGTAGCAAACGTTCATTGTTGAACATAGCCTTATTAAGGGGGAGTATGTCATAATCCCCACTCTTGGCAGGCGTCTTGCTCAGAAGGCACTGCTGCCCACCTTCGACATCCACGGGAAGGGAGAAAGGCGGGAGTTAAAGTCAAGGCACCCTGCAGGCTATTATTTATTATAAAAATATTTATTCCAAATTACGTACCTAAGTGAAAAAATCTTAGTGTAAAGTTTATTTTACTTTTTATTTTAAACAATCGAATAAAACCACTTGAAACCTTACAAGAAAAAAAAATTTGACCTTGTTTATAAATATGTACTGTTTTCTTATCAAAAGTATGTCTTTATGAAAAGTATTTTTATTATTTTTGTCTGATTTTCGCGAATCTCGCACGATGCAAATGACGCTATTACCACATTGCAGCGCACTCTGATATGAGTCTTAGTAAAGTTAAACAGTTTTTTTGTTTAGTTATGATTACTATATTTGTATATAATTTTGCCTATGAGTTCCCTTCAAGCTTATAGCTTCAATCACCTCATTACTTAGAAACCTGATAACAAGAAGTTAAGCCATTGAAGAATTCATATAAGAGATTTTTCCCTTATTATAAATTAATGAATAATCGCTTGCTATATGAATATCAGGTATACCCTATGAAGTGTCGCCCGCACAAGTTATTAATTATAACGTGCTGAGTTTTTAGTGGTTGTCCGATAGACCTAATAATATGCAATATATGAAATTTACAGGGACAAGGAGATAATTCTGAATTTTTTCCATTTAGATAAAAATATTATTGGAAAATTTTAAGGGCTACGATATATATTTAAATATATACACGAGTTTTAAAGGGTAAAGTAAGTTTGATAATTTTTTTTTTAATAAATTAATTTTTTTTATAATGTAAAAAATCTTTCTGGTAGGTACATCAATGATCTTTCAGACAGATTACATGATTGCTACATACTTATTAGAAATAAAATTTGTATTGATACGATTTACTGTAGGTATAGACACGCAGACAAAAGCGAAATTTTAGAACTGTGTTCATGATTTTTTTATCGAAAGAAATATATGGAATCGTTTTCGGATCAGGCATCGTATTCTTCATATCCTTTAGACTTCTAGAGTATCATATATTTAATTCAAATCAATAAGGCGTAAACGTAACGTGCATGGTGGTAGGGCACTTTGCGAATGCCCGCCTGGCTAGCTACCACCCTCAAGTTGAAAATCTGTCGCCAAGCACCTAACGGTGTGTTCCGGCAGCTGTCCTTGACAGCCAGTAATTCTAGGTTAGCCTGAACAACATCTTCGACCACATCATCACTTACAAACAGGTGAGATAGTGGTCAAAGGCTAACTTATCAAGCATAAAAAAAAAACTCTTTCTAAAAACATGAGCAAAATATGCCTTTAGATTTTCACTTCACCGTTTTATGACATTTTAGCTGTTCAAATGCAGGATTTTTCTTATTCTGTCGATCTTCTCATTCTTTGTTTGTGCAGATAACCAGCTACATAATTACAGTGATCGTCAAATTATTCGTCAATCCAATTGGTTTGTTCGATATAAGATTACATTTGTTGAACACGTAAACCACAAGCAATAGCTGCGAAAAATCCAACAGAATCAAAGTCTCAGGAGGAGGTTTTCTGTCAGTATGTACAAAAGTTTAACTATTTACAATACCTGAAACATAAACTGTACTATTCTGCTTATTATTTAAATTTTCTTCTGTAAGTTCATAATCAACATTGAATAATAACGCATCAAATGATTTACAAAATCTACTAGGTATTTTAAAAATTTCGAAGCAATAATAACTAAACAACTGTCCAGAACAGAATAAATACATATATTTGTATATGCTTTAAATAAAAGGAGTAAATTCATCAAGTACGATGTACGAATCACTATAGATATATTTAACATTAGTTATTAATTAGTTATTATGACTCCTAGTTATCAGATATGAGTCGAAATATAACTTAACTAGACTATTGAAAATCAAGCATTATATCGGAAGCATGAATCAATTCCATCGCTGACGATGGTAAGTTTTACTTTTTCCAAGTCCCTAATCCCAAAATGTAAGAAGAACGATCTGCCGTCAAATAGGACAGAGTATGGTTATTCGAAGTAATTCTTTAACCAACACATTTCAAAGAATATACTCTGTAGTAATATCTCACACTCGTATCTAGTATTCATGTGATAATTAACGACTTAACTTTTCATCGCGCCAAGCCCGCAAGTAATTCGAGGTCTCTGCTCTAAATTACTTTAACGCATGACACCATTCCGAGCTCCGAGCATTATTCTAATTCCTTCAGAACAATAAAATTAAGAGATTACAATTAAAAGATCGAACACAACCTAATAGAACAATTTACTTTACAATTCTTTCTTCAGCTACCAAACATTCGAGTATCGACTAAACTCAGGTCAATGATCTTGTTTGTTGTATAACGCATTACTCTCATTAGCCAATGACGTACCTGAAAAAACATCTGTTACAAATTACAAACTGTCTTATGAAGACATTCATTCATACGGAATGCTTAACAGTATCTGTGACACATTCGACCTCCAAGGGAGGCAGGGTCCAACCAATCATTACACACTCACGTATATCAACCGTAGTGTGCGTAGGTATGTTGTATAACGATTGATAAACCGCAGAAAACGTTAGAATGGAATTGTTTGAGCTAAGAACAGACATAATATTTATACAAAGCGTGTGTACGTAGTGTCATCAACTTATCGCATACTCGTGCCTCATATTATGTTTTAGTTTTCTGCTGACTTCAGTTTTGTCGTTGCTGTAATGTTTAAGATTCAACCTGATGACATGTAATAATTTTAATACTTGTAATAATTTGACATTTGAGTATGTACTTTTTCATTTCTAATTATTTTGTTTGTTTTGTTTGTTCAACTCGATCCTTAGGTTGCCTTGTAGATATTTACACTTTATAAAGCCGCCCATTGTAACACTATGTTATTATTATTATTTGATATGTAAACTTTAATATTTTTAAAGTGTTGTAACAATAAAGAGTTTCCAAGTCTGTATATATATATTTTTTTTTTACCTTCGGTCAGCCTTTATTAAACAAAATACTATGAACTATATACAACACTACAGCTACTACAATAAAAGCATTTAGACAACCTATAAGTCATAGCAGACTCATTGGCAGTCCAAATGCTCCAGCCCACTCCCAGTTGGCAGCGTGCCCAGCATGCTGACAGCATTGCCCCGTTGAATTGCAATGCTTATTCGTTGAGCCAAATATGTGCCAGCATTTTGACGAGTTTATATCTATGTAATAACTAGTTTTGAGTGAACTAATAAAATTTCAATGGTAAAGTTGATGCTAAAACCTCTTTCGGCAGTCAACCCCATCCATTCTGAACAGCCCCCCTTCAAAAGATGCACCCAAAATCCCTACGTACTGGGCATATACCCGAAATTCGACATTATCTGCCTCTTCGGGCAAGTTGATTGACAATTTAATTAAAAAGTATGCTGCTGTTGTATTTGTTATTATGCAGTATCTGATGTACTCGCATTTCTTGACATACAGGTTTATGATGTTATAGTGATGTCCTTTGTATTGTTAGACATACACATACCAACCCCACGTGAGGGGGTTAGGTTAGGAACATGAGAAAAGTAACAGAAACGAGTTGCATGGGTTTAAAAGGTTACATCGTATATATATGTGACCTCGAATATCTATATGTTCTAATCCTATATATCTCTCTAGGGGGATACGTACAAAATTTTCGCAAATAGATTTTAAATGAATTTTAGGGACCTTAAATCAGGTGGCGATGATTATCCATTCGGATCTTGTAACGAAAAATAAAACAAAACATGAATTAAACAAAGTTCAATCTCGATGCACGCTGCACATGGCGGCTGCAACTTTTTTGTTGTCCAAGAAGTGCGAAAATTAGAGAGAATAAATCTTTTCACATGGATGCTATTGTTCGATTAAACATTTTCTGCGCGGATTTCTCAAGGATATAATCGGTCACATTTTAGAGTGAGTTATATGAGTAAATTAACTATCGCAGGAGGAGTTACAATTTAAAAATAATTGGTAACACCTGCATTATATTTTTTTTTACCTATCAATCAAGCAGTAAAGAAAAAAACTTCAGTACGGATTTGCTGCCAAAATTTGCGCACATAGAGTGTATTTTAAATCCAAACAATAGTTTCTTTACATTCAAAGTAACTAAAATCAAGGACCTGTCCACTTTAGCACCTACATGCATGATAAAAATGCATAAGTAGGATTAAACATATATAGATAGGTATATTTAATCATAAGTCATAACTCATAAGTTTGTATTATTTACCAAAATTAATATAGATCTGCTAGATGGCAACTTTCTGGACAATGTCAAGCCAACAATACAATACTAGGTATATGTATAATATGAATTTAACATTTGATTTGGCAATTTTAACTGTTTCGTAAAATTTAAACTTAATTAATATATGTATGACTATCAAGGGGCAATTTTGAATATTTTTGAAAAATGTAGATTACTAATTATAATATGCATGACTCTGAATCGTAAATTTGAAATAGTGGCACTTTGAATTTCGAACCGGTTGGGTTGATATTTATCAAAATTGAAAACAAGAAAATTATTCAAGATATACCTACTTCTATCATAAAAGGATATTAATATAATAAATAATATAACAAACAAGCTTAACACAGCAATGATCCTTATATCGTATATTATGAGATCATGTAAATATTGCTTTATTTAGATATTATTCAGTTTCATCTTTTTAAGTTTTAGTCTTCATAAAATTAATCATAATTAATAGACTTTATACAAACTCATCGATCATGGGCTCAAGGCAGAGTTTAACAAGTGAAAATCAGTAAGCTTCTCCTAATCTCCGGGAAACATGCGTGACGACTGCCTTTCGGGAAATAAGCGTGACGATGTAGGTAACTTACTAATTATTGGGTATTTTCTCGAATAAATTATTTCTGTCGATATAACGCCTATAAGGATCAGAACCAATATTTTCAAGCATCTTTTGATAGATTCTGATTAAAATATGTAGGTTATCAAATGAAGCACGTTATTTATGCTATAGATAAAACATGTACTACGAAAATTACATATGAAGAAGTACCTACCTACATTCATCCGCCGCGGTCATGACTTGGAAGGGTGACCGCTGGTGACATTACTACTGAGCGCTTCCGTGCTTCGGAGGGCACGTTAAGCCGTCGGTCCCGGTTGTTGTCTTAGCATAGCAGTCGTTACAGCATGGTGGTAGGGCACTTTGCAAATGCCCGCCTGGCTAGCTACCACCCTCAAGTTGAAAATCTGTCGCCAAGCACCTAACGGTGTGTTCCGGCAGCTGTTCTTGAGAGCCAGTAACTCTAGGTTAGTCTGAACAACATCCTCGACCACATCATCACTTACCATCAGGTTAGATAGTGGTCAAACGCTAACCTATCAGGCATAAAAAAAAATAAAAAAAATACATTCGACATTAAAACTATGACTTCTGTAATACAACTGTTCACCTGATACTGTGTTTTTATCAAACTAAACCATATAGGGACTTGACATTGAAGACTCTGCAATAACATACTAAAACATTTATACCATGGAAAATTATTCGGATGCCTCATACGAAACGCCAATATTTGCAATAATAATCCATTCCAGAATACATTCAATGCAATAATGAATAGTAAAATGCTTTATTATAATATTTGTACGGACGCAGTACAGAGCACACAGACTCATATACCTACGTATCCATACATAAACATTTGTGTTGATAATGTACGTTTGTGTGCATACACGTTGTCTCACTCAACACAAGTTTATTCTACTACACGATACGAACAACGTTGGGTTTTGTTTTTGCAAACATCAGCCTATTCAAATTCCTATTAGTTTATTGGCATTAACATCAATAGCGGAAGGAGGCAAAATCTAATATTGGAATAAAATTCTCTAAGAGTATATTATACACAATGACAGATCGAGTCATTTAAAGCCAGTATAGTAAATCAACCGGGGTCATACTTACAGATAACGTATCTCGGGCACAAATGTAGAGGTTAACAACAAAAATCCGTCAACAAAAACACAAGGGACGTGATGCAGGCGTGCTGCATACACTGCGGCCGTTAACCCGGCACCAGCGGACTGCGTTTCGAAAACTTCACGTCGTCGAAGCGTTTAGAGAATATTCAAAAATAGACCGACCGATTTGTTCAAACGCGCAACAGTGGTCGCCCGCAAGATTTACTCTACGTTGTGACTCGAAAACCGAAACGAAAGCGATGCGCGGCCATCGGATCCGTCCTGAATTGCTTTGAAAAGTTTCCAGTGCACAAAGTTAGTGGGATCGTGAGTACGGGCAGAACGCGGCGCGAACGCGGCAGCCCCGTGGCGATCAGAAGTGAACTGGCGCCGACTGCTAGCTTCCATCGGCCGTCGCCGCGCCTCACAATCCGCGCCGCCACAGGAACACCCACACAACTATACCGACTGCACACACACACACCTCGCAACATCAACACACTTGGCGCGAGTACTCCCACACACTCAATTCAAAACTGATAAACACCACAAAACACTACATCGGTCTGCAACTGCACTTACTCGTATTTACTGTTTTCCTGCTTTACATCTCCAGGAGCAAACGCCGACAATAACTAATGTCGCAAATCCTGCGGAAAACTTAATAGACAGTCTGTGTGCAGTTGTGCACAAGACGAATGATGTAAATGTATACGAAACGGCAAGAACAGGTTTTGTACGACTATCGTAATGGGTACTGAGAGACAGAAATGTCGTAGGTCGGACACGGCGTGGAATGGCATATTGGACGCAGACAAAGCAGGAAAACGTGGGTAATAAACGAAGAGGTTGACTATTGTTTTGTATACGCACTACAGTTCCTACGCACACAAACGAAGGGACTAAAAAGGTGAAACTTACGCGAGCAATGCAAGACTAACATATCGTAAAAACGTATCAGTACTACAATAAAAACGCACTAGACACGCTCTTGTGAATGACTCTATAATTTATGATTACAAAAAAAAACAGTGTTAGAAGAAAATTTACCTAGTCTTTTTCTTTTTTACTAAATATGATTTACAAGCGAAAATCATATTTTTACAAATCATTGGAGCACAATTATTTATTTATTTATCATTATTAATTAAAACGGTACGAAGACCAATTACATTAATTAATTACACATGAAAATTAACATTAAATAGAAATGGTCATTAAAATGTGACTTAAAAATAATAAAAATTTACAAGAAAAACTATACATCATAATTGTGATTTGTCAATAGTACAAAATTTTTACGGAGTGGTTTAGGCATCCGGCGCGAAATCGGAGCACGCGGGTTTGTTTCCCGCCCGAGGCATAAAATTTTGTGCTACAATAATTTGTAAAAATATACCTAGTCTATTATAATGGTTTGATAAAAAATCTTTTACCAAAATGTGTAACTCAAATAACAAAATCTCTTTAATTAATCGAAAACTTACGTTACTCCGTGTCAGATGATCATGTTCCCACTGCTGGGTTTCAGAAAATACTTCCTTTCAGATAGGGAGAGGAGAACTTTGTATTACTGATTCTTTTCATACCCCATGTGTGTCAAACATGTGTGCGGCCCACCTGATTCTATATCACATTTATTTTATTTAAAGGCTGATAGGTTAGCTATATATGGTCGAAGATCTTAATTGGTAGGGGCATCACTGGCGCATTGCCAATCTTTCAAATACCTATAATATACACCCTATAGCAGAAACCCATACCACGGTAATGTTATCTATACAGTATTTCAACTTCATAGAAACGGATGACGCGAGTTATACGCGCCTCGATCTCGGCCCGCGCTCGGCCCGCAGACAGTCTCGAGTGTCGCGACTACGCCGCAGTGACGATCGAATGGTTCGTTGTTTTTTAACAATAACCGCGCGATTTTTTCACCAGAAATAAGTTCCAGTACATATTTACATATTAAATATGACGAGTAAGATATATTGTGCTGTTTTTAGTTACATGAATTCGTCAAAAACGCATCCAGAGATAACTTTTTTAGATTACCTGGAAACTGAAAGGTAATACCAGAAAATAATTTTACTTAATACTATAAAACAATTTTACTTACTAGTAAGTATTTTTTTTTTATAGTCTACATATAGTTGACGGTACTTAATGTGTGTCTTTTTAATGGACAAGTATTTCCTTTACCCCGCAATAAAATATGTCTTAATTAATAAAAAAAAACATGAATAGAGTTAAGGAAAGTGATTGACACGAGTGAAATAGGTAGTAGTTATAAGCAAGTTATAATAATATTACAGGTATTTATTAGAATGTGGATTTTTAATACTTTAAAATATAATAATAAACCATTTCGTACGCCTCACAAATATTTTTCGGTCGCCAATTTTCAATAACGATTTTTTATTCGAACATAAACCTGGTTTTTTGTTTAAATCAACCTATTGGTCAAGAAAACAACACGCATTTTTAGTGAACACTTCCTGTTCAATTCACACAGTATATTATTTGTTTATATAATAAAAAGTATGTTTACAATCACAAAACTAAACACAAACACAAAGTAGGCAAATGTATAAAATGTTGGAGGCGGGCAGCCCTATCGCATGTTTACGTACAGCGCGGCTGTAGGTACTTATTTCGAAGACAGCCGAGCTACAATACTGTATAGATAACATTACCGTGCCCATACAGTAGTCACTGGGGAAAACCTCGGCAGACAACACGTTCCATTATCGGTTGAAATACCTTTGAAACGGCACAGTGCGTGACCATTCTGTCTCCACAATGTGAGAATGGTATCGATGGCGCCGGCGGGCAGTGCGGTGGAAAAATGAGGCTGAGGGCATCGTGTCGAACAGTTCCTCGGAGCAGATCCCATTGTTCAAACGATAGAAGACACACATATCCTTGCTGTCAGAGCAGCTGCCGTCACTACGGCTATAGTGCATCTTGCAGAAAACTAGCAAGCCTTTTCCACAAACATAGATTATAATTCAAAGAATGCAAGTAATCAATCTGTACTGTACTGTACTGTATCAGCCAGATCGTCCACTGCTGAACACAGCCTCCCCTATTATGGGGTATTTGCCATAATCCCCACGCTTGGCAGGCGGCCTGGGGATCGCAGTGTAAGCTGGCAATTCCTAAGAAGGCGCCGCCGCCCACCTTTCAGTATTTTTCCCTTAGACGCCTCTTACGACACCCACGGGATGATATGGGCTGATGATATGATACGGCAATTCTAACGGGGAAGAAATCAATCACCTTGACGTTATTATTAATTTTACTATCATATTTAAGTGAAACAAGTTTTAAAGGTAGAAAAGTAGAAAATTATTCCCATAAATACTATTCATCTAATCTTTTACTAACTTCTATTAACTTTTTCTACTAATCACTTACATGAGAACAAGAGCAGCATATTTCTTAATAACGTTCGTTTATAACACAAGTATAGTTACTCATTAAACGTATAAAATATGAGGTGGGCGTTACATCAACGCTTTGTTTATCAGAGATCATTGTAAACGATGATTATGTTGAGCTAGTTGCGATTTTAATACGTTAAATGAGCTTACTAATGATGTGTTTGATGTTTGACAGTAGTTTATTATAAAGTTGTGCACCTTCGTACGTAATCATTTTTCTCCCGTAATAATTTCTTATCTTAGGTAGCACTAGAAAACTAGCTGGATGAGTACTTCGTTTTGTTGTCTGTTTCAACTTCGTAAAGGATAAATTAGTATGGATTGTGCTCTTCAATATTTTTCTGACAAGTATGCATGTGTCTAAAATATATTATTGTTAAATATTTTTGTTTCTTTGTATATTTTGGAAGCGGGTGTTAAGTAATGGTAGCAGATAACGGTTTTTATAGCTTTGTTTTGTAGAATTTGTAGATTGGCTTAGTTTTGTTTTGCAAGCACTACCCCAAATTTCAATTAGGTAAAGTAAATAAGGTTTGACAAGGGAGTTATAAAAGAATTGTGTAGCAGATTTGACGTGGGATACAATGGACTATAACGTCGAAGGGATCCAATAAGTGACGAGAGTTTGGTCTTTAAGCAATTAATCTGCACATTCCACGTCAATTGGCTGTCTAAGTTAATTTCAAGGTACGTTTCGTAAGTTTTTTCCTGCAAGACAATACTATGAATTTTTAAGGGAGCATGAGAGGAAGTAATTTATTTTTGGCCTCAAAAATAACGTAGCATGTCCGACGTATTTATTGTGAGAAGGTTATATTGGTCCCAAGAAAATCTAACGCTTTGCACAAGTCATCATGATATTTTGAAATAATCATTACGTGAAGGCACGGGCAATGACTATCCGATGGCGGCAGATAGGACCCTAACATGCTCCCGGTTCTAACAGATGAAGTGATCGACGTAAATCAATCAATACGTACCAAAAAAATGCTTTCAAACTGTACACTTTCGAAAATTAAGTAATTACAAGCACAATGCAAGAACATATTACAAAACCGGTAAATTTTATTATGAAAACTAACGTGGTTTACACTTATTTTAGTAAATAATAGGGGATAACTCACGTAAATCAGTCAGATAGCTCCTTCTATAGTCGGAGTTATCTGACTGATTCACGTAACTTTTACTGTACTGTACTGTAACAGCCGGATCGTCCACTGCTGAACACAGCCTCCCCTATTAAGGGGGTATTTGCCATAATCCCCACGCTTGGCAGGCGTCTTGGGGATCGCAGTGTAAGTTGGCAGTTCTTTAGAAGGCGCTGCTGCCCACCTTCCGGTATTTTTCCCTTAGTCGCCTCTTACGACACCCACGGGATGATATGGGGAGGCGCAATTCTAACCCGGCACCCCACGGGGCACGTAACTTATTCCGTATTATTTACTAAAACCAGTAAATGTTCAATGAGGGTTAAATGATATTCGTCAAAAAGATACTTACGCATATAATATCCGCATGGCTGACCATTGGTAAAGATATTACCTGAAATCAAAGACAAAAGATCTGATGGTAACAACTTAATAAATAAATACATACACAACAGTCATGACACTTAATTGGAATTTTTGAAGCGCTCGTAGCGAAGTTTGCTTAGCCATTCTGGATCGAACAGCAAACTTAAGCAACGTCCGCCGCGGTCAGGAGTTGGATGGGTGACCGCTGTTGTTGTCTTAGGATGGCAGTCGTTACAGCATGGTGGTAGGGCACTTGGCGAATGCCCGCCTGGCTAGCTACCACCCTCAAGTTGAAAATCTGTCGCCAAGCACTTAACGGTGTGTTCCGGCAGCTGTCCTTGAGAGCCAGTAATTCTAGGTTAGCCTGTACAACATCTTCGACCACATCATCACTTACCATCAGGTGAGATAGTAGTCAAAGGCTAACCTATCAGGCGTAAAAATAAATAAAAATAATATAACCATAAAACAATTATTCTTAGATTTTGACTCTATTATCTCTAGAAAAAAACAATGTTCAAATATTAGTGTCAAATCAAAGTCATTTAATAGCGATATTAGATATAATATAGAATAATTATATTCATAAATAGCGCTCTAAAACTATTAACATTTAAAATTACATTTGCAATAATCATAATTGAATCGTCTCTTGCATATTTCGAACATTTAATTTACATAGATATAGGATACGTATATATAAAAAAGTGTTAAATAAGCAATATAAGTAACTATATCCAGGAAATAGTTCACACGTTATTTGGAGTTGCCGATAAACATTGTAGTACGGTAATGCACATCTACACTAATTGTATAACGAGGAAAGATTTTAATTTCTGTACTTTTGTATGTAACGAATAAACTTAAAAACTACTGAACCGATTTAAAAAATTCTTTCACCATTAAGTTTCTACATTATTCCTGATGAACATAGGCTTGAGAATATTTCCAAAAAAGTTGATGTAGATTTTCTTGTAATTTTAGTTAAATACTTATGCGAAGCCGGGTCGAGCTGCTAGTTTATTTTAAAGATCTACACATATGTAGATATCAATTGTAACATTGTAAATTTTGAATTCAAGATAGTAGAAAGGACGAAGGCGGGAAACGGCAATTATTGTAAAGCCTCCAAAAATTCACATTTTCAGGACATTGTCAATCAATGGGAGACTACCGGCTGTTGCTGTGACGTGAAGTTCTGATATATTTATGAACTTAATGACAAATTCGAGCTACAATATGACTCCTAGGTTACTTCCAAAATAGCTCACGATGGCATTGGAAAATACCCACCCTAAAGAAGCACAGCCACGGGTTCGAAACCCGATCAAACCTTTCTCTTTACTGTTTTTGACCATAATCTCATTTTATGGTAAGTGATGATGATATCTTAGTATTAATGACACTCAAGGATAGCTGCCATAACACATCTTTAGATGCATGGTAACAGAACTCGAGTGTCGTAGGCAGCTTTAGCATTCGCAAAATGCCGTACCACCCTGCGATAAAGCTTAAGCCCGCGCCGCGGCGGGACCAAGGACCTTCTGCGTGAATAATTTTTATAATATATGACATGGAGTAGTCAGCGTACGGACATAAAAATATGATCAAAAAAAAAGGTTTGACTTTTTTTTATGTTATTGTGACGGAACAAGCTCGAGGCCCACCTGACTAAACTCTGCCTATAACAGTCTGCCTAAACTGAGACGGCACCTTGAGACATAGTTATTAAGTCTCATGTGCCTGTAATTTCACAGGCTCTCAAGGATTTCTGCCGGAACACATCGTTAGGTGCTTGGCGACAGATTTTCTACCTGAGGGTGGTCGCTAGCTAGGCGGGCATACGCAAAATGCCCTTCCACTATACGGTGAAGCTCAAGCCCGCGGCGGGATTCGAATCACTTGAGAAAATATCGACAATTGCACTTACAGGCGCACCTGATCAACTCAATGATAAATCAATTTCAAAGTTCGCGTCAACCTATCAAATAAAGACATATACACATATATTTTATATTTACAATAGGAAAAGGTCTCACGACGGAACGTTCCAATTTACTTTGTCGCTTTCAGAAATTCAATTTGTGCTTTCGCAAAATCTATTTGTGTTTCTACACGAGACCGGAGATAAAAATGGTATCGTAAATTGATTTAATCGAGACCTACGTCTTCACCTGTATCGGAAAGGTACCGTATCTCACACCTATTGCAGGTGTTTATTTATTTCTTTTTTGTCTGCCATTACCATGTCTTTTGGAGACAGAATATCGAAGCACTCAGGCACACCACCTGATGCAATGTGATTTCAATTAGTGTATATTCGTATACGAGCTTCGATACTACAAAGTACAGCTACTGCGCCGCGACCGACCGTGTCTCCCCGAATGATTTACCTATGTTTAAATATAATTTCATTGCCTACCACCCCTATAGTCAGTGACAGCCGAACATAACAATTTAATTGGTAGACTTATAAGGTACATCCGGGGTCAGAAAAATATCCGTACAGTTAATTGCTTCAGAATCAAAAATTATTCATAAACAGGAATGGCTTGCATTTATTTGCATCGAAAGCTACAAGTACTTCGGCATATCCGTCCAAAGATGCAGACTGTTAAGGCGGAAATCAGCAGGTATACCACAAAATACCAACAACGATTGAGTAATCATCCCAATAAGCTGGCTACCCAACTAATCACTCATAGCTATACACCCCGTCTGCGAAGAAAGCAAGTGCTTCCCTCTGACTAGAGAGCAGACAGTAATCAAATGAGGAGATGTTTTCGATGGAAGACTCACTCGGCATAACAAACATACCCACAAACAATATTCTGAAAGTGAAAACCACTGATTGGAGATAAAAACGCAACAAAAAAAAATGTGCATCAGTTTTGTAGTATAGAACAATTTGTACCAAATTGGTAGGACAGGGTAGAAACGCTTCGGAACAGGTTTGGGAAGCTTCTCACGAAAGTCCTATAAGTAGGTACATAGTATTATTCCATATCAACCTTTTTACTCTCTGCTTATATAATCCCAGATAATAAATGTAAAAAATAGCAGTAGAAAATGGGTTGACTTTACCAAATTAGAATTGTTAGCACAATTATCCACGATAATGAACAAAGTTTGAAACTAAACGCTATACCAAACTGTGTACATTGTGGGCAATTTAGAAACATGGGAGTGGTAAAATGGCTTTCTTTAGGGTTCCGTACTTGATACGGGATCCTATTATGGCTATTACTAAGCATCACAATACCATCCGTCCGTCAAACATCAAACTTGGTATGGTTATAGTTCAATATTGAGCGTATATAAACAAATAACAAAAACCAGCCAAGTGCTTTTGAATGGTGGTAGGGCATTTTGCGAATGAGAGCCAGTCATTCTAGGTTAGCCTGAACAACATCCTCGACCACATCATCACTTACCATCAGGTAAGATAGTGGTCAGGCAAAAAAAAAAAATGCGGTAATAAGCAATAAAAACAATATTTTTGGTTCATTGCGTGTTGTTACGAAGCCCTAGGTGTGCAAGTCATACGCTACTATTTTCCGTTGCAATATAAATAATAAGCAAAATACTTAAATACTTAGTCCGCGTTCAGTACTATAGTTTATCTTGAGAAATCCCACCACATTTTCCTTCGCTGTTTATGAATCAGGATAAAAAGTATCTTGATGGTTATTCTAAACAACTTCCAAATACTTCAAAAGATTGACGGAGCTGAATTGACTAACATCCACGATACAATGGCGTAAAGCACTTGTATTTTGTTCGAGTTAAAATACGCACAGGTAAAATCAGCATTGATGTTAGATTGTAGACAAAAGGCATCCTCGAATACATACAGTTACGCCGAAAGTATCATATACAAATACATGAATTCGGTACTCAGAAGCTTAAGAATTACGTACGATTATCTTCCAGGATCCATAATAGATCCTTATTATTAGTAACCGATATTACTAAGTTATCGACGTAACACATCGCCTGTTCCAGTAGAAACAATCAATTCTGTTTTTCATAGGATCAAAAGCCTAAACGGAGCATTAGTTATTCAATAGATGTAGTATCGCCGGCGTTGATCGCGGTCTTATCGGGACCGAAAACGTGACCGACCAAAAGGGAAAGTTTGATCAATTTATTTGTGGTATAAAAACCTTGTCCCTCCCCACCCTACTTTGGCGGAAAGACCTTTGTCACGCATCAATCATTGTTTGTTGAAAACAAACCGAATAATCATGCTTCATTAATGGACGGATGATGGATTTATACTTTCTTTGTGTTTGGATAAAACGGAAGAGCTATTGCAAGTAGTTTTTCTTATCTTTCATTCATAGTTTACTTGCGCCAGTCACTGAAATTTTAAGTGTTATGATATTATACAGGGTTATTGGTAATATCTAACAGCTCAAATTCTTTTACATACTCCCCACGCACGCACCAACTATCGCCGAAATTCCTGCGTATTACGCTCGTCAACTGCATTTAACAAAATAATGAAATCGCACCCCACCATCAACTTATTTACTTGTAGTGTGGCTTCCATAAATTCTACATTACTGTGGCCATATGCTACTCCTCTGGATAGTCGTTAGCATAAGCATTTTTAAGAAGCGAACTTTAGCGTTATTTATCTATTTTCTATTGTTGTTGTAATCACTTTCTAACTGTGGAGGCTTGTAAATGGCTCTTCTTTGTTTATATTAATATTACTGTGTAATGAAAGCTGTAAGCCCCCGAATACAAGTAAAATAAAAAATAAAATAAAATATGCTAACAACCTCTTTTTTTTCTCTTTGACTTCTGCTAGTCCTAACAAACATATACTGACAAGATTTTTTATCTTTGATTTTTTTTTTTATTGTGTTTTTGACGGAATAAGTACTAGTATCCCCTAATGTTAATAGTCTCTTGTGCCTGTCATGTATTATTTCATATTTTTTATTACTTTGCTCGATGTAAATATTCAAAACTCAACATTCAAAGGGAGCACGGCGAGGTCCAGTGTTGCCGCGGCGGCGGGTGCTCTTGGCTCGGAGTAGGTATTAAAACACAAAATTTTTTTTAAAAAAAAACCTTTTCTATATGTTTGTTAGGACTAGCAGAAGTAAACCCTAAGAGGTTGCTAGCATTTTACCAATAACCCTGTATAACAGGTAACTGGATTTCAGTTACCTGTTGAGCAGTTTTCATGTCATTCGCAAACATACGTACATGGTAGACACATTTCTATTAAGATTAAAGTATGGCACTGCAATTTTGTATTGAAATATTCAATTAACCTGTATTTCTAAATATATATCTAATATTTACTCAGCTACTCAGCTATCTCGACATAAACCTTTCCTGCATTCGCGACAAAACTCTGAGAATTCGAACTCTATAAAATATTCAAGACATTCTTTTTAGTAGTTAGTGCTAAGCTTTGTCGGGTTTCCATGTTTAACTCAAATAGTTATTTTTTTCAATTTTAAATAGCTTTTTAGAGTTCCGTACCCAAAGGGTGAAAACGGAACCCTATTACTGAGACTTTGCTGTCCGTCCGTCCGTCCGTTTTCACAGATAATGTATTTCTGTTGCCGCTATAACAACAAATACAAGAAGTTAGCCAAGTGCGAGTCGGACTCGCGCACGCTAAAACAAAAAGGTTAAAATATGAAGTCTAATGTTGTATAGCTAATGGTACGGAACCCTTCGTGTGCGAGTCCGACATATTAAAAAAAGTGTTTTGTATATTATGTAAATAAAGTAAATAGTTTTTGGAAAATAAAACACCAATGATGTATATGCAGATTTTATTGTAATTCAAAGTGGCCATTCAAATTCAATTCAAATTCATTTATTGCATTTAAGCGTCTACGACGCTCTTATGAAGGTCAATTACAAATTTTATTACTAAAATATTCTACACATTACTGCCACGGTCAGCTTACTTTAGAGTGGTAACTTAATACATCTGCTCCTATTATGATAATTATTTTAATTATTCACGTTCCCTATAGGTATAATGGTTATTTAATTTTTAATCAATTATTTACAAAGGCATAATTAGAATTTAATATATTATATATATATAAGTAGTATAAGTATGTAGCAAATGTACCTTGGACTTGCCTGTAAAAAAAATACAAAGGGCTAAAAAAACTTCTTTATCTTTACCTTATTGTTATCTAAAATTGAGACATGCCACTTTGCTTGCTCTGTAAACATTTAGGTACTAGGTTTAATAATAACGTATGAGGTTATTTGAATTTTTTTTTTTTTATTTCCTGATAGGTTAGCCTTTGACCACTATCTCACCTGATGGTACCTAAGTGATAATGTGGTCGAAGATGTTGTTCAGGCTAACCTAGAATTACTGGCTCTCAAGAGCAGCTGCCGGAACACACCGTTAGGTGCTTGGCGACAGATTTTCAACTTGGGTGGTAAATATCCGATAATGGAAAAAAATACGATTCTATAGGAGTTAAAATAGTCCCCTAAGAGGGTTCTGGTAACTAATTTAAATAACAAATAAATTTGCCCGTTTTGTAACAGACTGATTGAAAATATAGAATACAATAAAAAGTTATTTTAAACCTTCTGACTCTGACACAAGATACACATGGAATGCGAAACACAAGTCTTGTTCAGATAATTGAACCTAATTTGGACAAAATTCGTGTTTACAAAAACACAAAGAAAGGAAAATATAAATTGAAACTCAAGCAGGATTTGCACTCTGCAATTCGACCACCCTTCGGGGCGGTACGATATGCTCTACCAATTAACCAACCCTTAGACTGAGACCCCTGCACTCTGATTCGTAAGCTTTCACATTATGGTATTCGTGGAAAAGCTTTGAATCTTATAGAGTCGTATCTGTCAGACAGGCTACAGAAGGTTGGAATAAATTGCAATACTTCTTCCGGGTCTTTGGTAAAAATAGATGTACCGCAAGGATCAATTTTGGCAACTTTTCTGTTCCTAGCGTATATTAATGATCTGCCTTGCATGGTCAAAGATTTCTGCGATATTGTTTTATTCGCAGATGATACCTCTCTGATTATTAAAGTAGATAGGAAAGATAGTGAATCTTCACTTACATTCAAAAAAGACCAAATGTTTAGTTTTCTTTATCAAATGTTCCTTATGTTGAACCAAACATTAAGCTTGGCCCAGATAAACTCTCTATTGGCAATGCGACAGTCTTCCTGGGAACCAAAACGGATTCAACTTTACAGTGGGATCCACAAGTTACCGATTGTACTGCGCCCGTCACACTGGGATATACAGTTGTTAAGTATGTGTCTGTAATTTTACTGGCTCTAAAGGACTACTGGTGGAACACACTGTTAGGTGCTTGGCGACATATTTTCTACTTGAAGTGGTTTCTAGACAGGCGAGCATCCGCAAAAGCACTTCCACCATGCGGTGAAGCTCAAGCCGACACGGCGGCGGGTATCAAACCAAGGATCTGCTGGCACGGCAGTTATTACCGCTCGGCCATCAATGCTTCAATGTAGAAACAGTATTCTTAAATAGCTCCCAAATGTTTTATTTCGTACCCAATTTAAGCTAAATTTGGCACAGAATTTGAAGATATCAGTCTTACTCAGTTACAGATGTAGGTCAGCCAACTTAGAGTTGTATGAAAACATTTTACTTTTTATCTCGGCAGTGCCAACAAATGTAGAGATGAAGCATACAGACGGTACGCTGTAGGCACGAGCCAAGTTATTTATCATTGAACCCCCAAGAGCAGCCAAGCGCTCAATCCTTATCGGTTTTATATTAAGAAACGAAGCAAATCTGTTATCGGTACTAATATACCAAATCTATACTAAACGAGCAATATTAATAATATATATTATTTGTAGAGGGGTTCTCGAAAATGCCTCGAAACGATTTCTATAAAAATTACGATAGGTATAGGATTTTTCGGGGACGATAAATTGATCTAAGACTCCTGTATGGGAAAACTAGTTTTTAGATCGATAGTGTGTATTTTTAGTAAGTAAATATTATATTTTTCTTGACCACTATCTCACATGATGGTAAGTGATAATGTGGTCGAAGACGTTGATCAGGGTGACCAAGAATTTTTAAGGGGCCGAAATACAGCCTTAGGTGTTTGGCGACAGGTTTTCGATATGAGGGTGGTAACTAGCCAGGTGGGCATTCGCAAAATATCCTACCACCATGCTGTAACGACTTCCACCAACCTTAACGTGCCCTCTGCAGAACAGAAACGTTCAGTAGTAATGTATCTAACGGTCACCCATCCAAGTCATGACCGCGGCAGACGTTTATTAGCTGATCGATTAAGAACAGCTGAGCAAACTAGCTAAAAAATATTTTTTGATGAGTATTCGATATCTTCTATAATCTATTATTTTATTTTCTTTATATTATTACTTTTTTTTATTTAATACTAGCTGCGCCCCGCGGTTTCACCCGCGGGTTGATGGATGATGATAAAATGTATAATATGTGTTAATCCAGCGGCTTATCTACCTCAATACCATAAATTTTTGTAACTATAAGATTTATATATGGCTTACGCAAATATGATCATGTCTCCGATTTTCGTAATAAGGTCATGTGGCTAAACTGTATCAATGGGTGGACTTACCGCTCAGAGCGATCTCTTCCAGATAATCCATCAACAATAGATATGGTCAAAATATTGGGCGGGGTTTCTTATGGTCTTAATAATTGTACACATAAATAACTGCTGTATAGCGTTACGTTTTCTAATGACAGTAACAACATAGAATGGGTAGAATGAATAAATTTAAATTGTTCCTTGAGGTATCGCGGGGATAAAGGATTGAACAGAATACTGTAAAGGAGAGATAATATATGAGCATTCCGGCGACGACGAATAGGGAACCACTTGAGCTTATTCCGAAAATCGGAGACATGATCATATTTGCGTAAGCCATATATAAATCGTAAAAAAATTGTTTGGTATGGAGGTAGATAAGGCGCTGGATTGTAATTGTAGCTGCGCCCCGCGGTTGTAACCGCGGGGCGCAGCTAGTTATTTTTACTTATAAGTAAATACTAACCACAAAAATATTTAAGCTGTCGGTATTATTTTAAGTGGGTGTTAAGTATTATAAAGTACCAAACAAAAATATTAAGATAGGTAGATAACCTACCTAATAATAATGAAGTATCTTCTCATACGTCCTACTCCTAACCACAAAAAATCATAGTTCGCTACAAATCGCTAGTGCCTTGAAAATTCGCAAATCGGAGACAACCATCAATGACGTCTGCCTTCACGGGTCTGCACGCGTTTGGGTTGCGCATTCAGCGATGAGCGGCTTCTTCTCCCACCTCATCCGTAGTGCATCCGAACGTCCGCCGAGCCGCCCCACGCGCCCCGCGAGCCGCGCCGCACCGCACTATAGTATCGCGGTCCGCGGACTTGGTTGGTCATCGTCGTAACTAATAAAATATTTGTCCGAATGATGTAGTGTAAAGGACAAAGTATATCTATTTTAAATACCAGAAACGATAAAGTATTCATTTTGATATAAGGATCAATTTGTTACTACCAAATGCCCATTAGAAACTTATGAACTTACCAACAGATACCTACACAGTAGATAGGCATTTTCTGCCCATCAACCGCATTCTTCCTAGTTGAATTTTGCGAGGTATAGTTTGTGGGGCTCGTTTGGGCCTCTGTAGTTAGTTTTATTAGCTTTAGCTTATTTATACAATTGCTTTTTGACATTTCTTGTCGAGCTAATTTCTAATCAGTTGTTTTTTGTTTCCATGGCAACACTGCCCGTTTTTGGTTTCCATGGTAACGCTGCCCCGACACCGGCGCGCGCACTACGGACGACATTGTTGACGCGAGCCTTCATGCGGGTTGAGACGTCGCAAAAATTTCTAGTGTGGCTTATTAACAGCTTTTTTGATATTTTCGTCAATTTTTACAGTATATCTTTATAAATTATAGCCTATGTGTTATTCTGATGTATAAGCTATATTATTGTAAAGTTTCATTCAAATCCGTTCAGTAGTTTTTGCGTGAAAGAGTAACAAACATCCATACATCCATACACACTCACAAACTTTCACGTTTATAATATTATTAGGATAGTAGGATTATTTTCTATGTTCTATTATTTTATTATGAGTATTAATGACATTGATGACCTTTTACGTCATTAGCACCCGAACAATTATGTATTAGGTAATAATTATTATTTCCAACTGGTAGTGAGCTGGAGCATTTGGATTGCCTGTGAGTCTGCTATGACTTATAGGTTCCCAAGTGCTTTTATTGAATATAGTTCATAGTATTTTGTTAAATAAAGGAACACTGCCGGTAAAAAAGGTACTTATACCTACAGTATTACGTTAATAATTCTGGTTATGCGAGCACTTACAATAACATAAACATTCAAATTCAAGAAATAACATTATCCTGTTAGCACGTGTAGGTTATCTTATCAATGGAATAAATGTTATTGTTTTTATTTCGATAAAGCGAAACAACGATTTAGCAATAAATGTGATTACCCGTTCACAAACGTATACCTAAAAGACGTGAAAGTATATGTTGGTGTTTCGTCTTCCAGACCAGACATATTTCTATAATCAAAAAAACCAGACATATTTCTATACTCAAAAAATCTAAACCGCACAGTACTTATAGAACTTACTGTGCCGTGGGAAACAAACATACCTAAAGAGCACACATTAAAAACAGACAAATATTATGACCTAACAAATGAATTAACCAAAAACGGTTATGTGGTTAGTTTATATGCTGTAGAAGTTGGAGCAAGGGGTATACCAGCGAAATCCCTATATAACCTACTTAAAGACCTTGGCCTGCCGAGAACAACCGTAACTTCCATCCTAGAACGTGTATCTAAGGCGGCATTAGTAGGATCTTAACAAATTTGGTTAGGTAGAGGAGGAGGCTCGAGCAGGAAGGGGAGCGTTGATGCATTGTAAAGAGGCCCCTTAACCCTACTCCTGGGTTGCAAGTCCCAGGCCTCTCTAGCCTTTACCTCTGCAACGCTATGGACCCGCACGGTGAATGCATGGAATGCTAAGTAATTCTTCTCATCTCCTTAGTATTTTTTTATAGCGGTAACCTATGCCTGTTACAGAAGCAGTTGGTCACAAGTGGGGAACTGAACTGCGCTCATCGCCCTGAGACATAAAGTTGTTAAGCCCCATGTGCCTGTAATTTCACCGGCAGCCATACCCTTCAAACCGGAATACAGTATTTCGAAAATAACTGCTTGGCAGTACAAGACATGGTGGCAATACTTCTTCGGAAGAACTCGCACAAAGTTTGTGTTAATGTTTTACGCTGAAACTGCGGAAGCGATTTGGATGAAACTTTCAATATAGACTTTATGTCTTATAGAATTAACACGTAGAAAAGTGTCACCATAGACATTATGACTTATTTGTTATAAGCTAATGTTTTTTATATAATATATTCAGGTGCATTATTTTTTGTTCTGTGTTTAGCTTATTCTTCTATAGATATTTTTTCAGATTTTCAGGCTTATTATTGGATAACTTTTCTTAATATTTTTAATTTCGTTTAAAAAACGTAGTTTTATTGCCCCCCACTTGATTAAATTCCCAATTCTCCCCTTCCTCCATACCGGGTTCGGACGTGGCTGGCACACCATTGAACATTTATTGAACTCAGTCCAAAAAAATCCAGTTCTCATTGACGTGACGCCGTCAGTAAAAAAAACCTTTACATCTAAATACACATGAGATGGAGATAGCACTTCTTTTGAGTAATACAATAGTGATTTATATAACCTTAACGAATTATTATTTAGTAACCGGCTAGGACTCGCGTAATATTTACCGGATATTGCTCCGACCAGTTTCGAACTTATTTGAAGTTCTTCGTCTGGGAGTCACGATTGTGCACAGCGTCGAGCGCGGGCCTCAGCACGTAACTGGCGTTGAGACGGTTGCGCCGCAGCTGTCAAAGTCAGGATTCCTCCGTCCGAACTGTCACTTCTGTCACTATCACTGTGATTGTCACTGTCGTTTTGGTAGGTAAGGGAATATTGACACACTACACTTGTACTATCCTCTTCGCGGTTCCACCCCGTTTTTTAGCTCAACCTTAACGAAAATAACAAACAAATTTATTTAAGTTCAAAAATTCAAATTGTTAGTTTTACCTATCGAAAATCAATGTCATACATGTGCCAGAACGATTAATGTTGATTTGAGACTATGCAAAAAAGATTATGCCGACCTACAGTGGAGTCAAAGCGCCTTGTATGGGTGGCCATTTTGCATCTGCGATGTCGGATCTGTTCTTTCCTATGACATTCAATTATTGAAGCGCTCGTAGCGAAGCGTGCTTAGCCATTCTTAACCGATCAGCAAAGCTAAGCAACGTCTGCCTCGGTCCTAGTAACATTACGCTTGAGCTTGAGCGCTTCCGTGCTTCGGAGGCACGTTAAGCCGTCGGTCCCGGTTGTTGTCTTAGGATGGCAGTCGTTATAGCATGGTGGTAGGGCATTTTGCGAATGCCCGTCTGGCTAGCTACCACCCTCAAGTAGAAAATCTGTCGCCAAGCACCTAGCGGTGTATTCCGGCAGCTGTCCTTGAGAGCCAGTAATTCTAGGTTAGTCTGAACAACATCTTCGACCACATCATCACTTACCATCAGGTGAGATAGTGGTCAAAGGCTAAGCTATCAAGAATAAAAAAAAACATGTGTTTTAGCACTCCTTATCTACCTCTTAAGCCCTACCTTACAAGACACTGGCGCGCACCAGTGCTGCAGCTATTTTTTTTTTCAAGGATCGCCTACACTTTTGACCGTTTCTAAGATACTTACTGCTAGTAGTTTCGGTTGGCAGAAGCAAGACATTTTCATGTAATCGTATTTTTACACGGTCCAAAAGTAGCGTAATGTTTTTAGGCTTCGTTAATCGGTCAAGCCTAATAATTGTAATCTAAAGACAAGCTATATTAGTCTAAAATGATATTCGAGGTAGACCATTATATACACGAAGTTTCAATTGATTGAAAACTGCGTTATACCGAAAAACATCGATAAGTGATTTTTTAAAAGCCCACATAAATTCCTGGGAGTCCATTGATGATATCTAATTAGACCTTCAGATAAATAACGACTGTGGACTACTCATTTTACAAGTCTCGAGATGTCTTTTGAAATAATATCGTTTTAAATAAATTAGCGTCATTTATCCCGGGCAAGTCCTGGGACGAAGTATTCGTCGGAACTCGATAAATTATCCTCAGAATATTTTCTCGAGTTACATTATTTAGGACCCGGTTTTGATGGACCCCGAGAGGAACTGCGGCATTTTTTTTAATGGATGGCATTTTGCTCTTTGCAATTTGTTTGTAACTTGACGCAAGTCGTTTTAAATAAATTATAATTCTTTGAGAAAGAAACTTGAAACTTTACGAGTACTACATAGTAGATGTTGATAAAATGCCTTTAAATGAACGTAAGGTCAATGATGGGAAATACAAAAATTTTACATTTTGGTTATGGAGCTAGGTTGGCTACGAATATGTAGATTTTTATATGAGTTCTTTGTTTTTCTTTTAATGTATCCGGCTTTTATGTTTTGTTAAATGCGGACACCGATAGCGTACCCTCCTACGTCGGTTTCAAGTCAATTGGTAGAATATCTGAAAAGATATTAAGGGTTTGCTTGGTAATTTTACATTTTGACATTTTGGGAATAATAATTTAATGTCTATTTTTTACGGTATTTTCTTTTTTCAATAAATGCGGGCAGCGAACCCTGATCGTTCCCAGTATGTTTGAGCCAGAACGGTGCTTTTTAAAATATTAGTTTTGAAGCAATGATAGCTCTGGCTATGGACTGCCGCGCAGCAGGTCCATGGTTCGAATCCCGCCGCGGGCTTGAGCTTCACTGTATGGTGGAAGGGCATTTTTGCGAATGCCCGCCTGGCTAGCTACCACCCTCAAGTAGACAATCTGTCGCCAAGCACCTAACGGTGTGTTCCGGCAGCTGTCCTTGAGCGCCAGTAATTCTAGGTTAGCCTGTTAACACCTTCGACCACATCATAATTTACCATCAGGTGAGATTGTGGTCAAAGGCTTTACCATCAGCAATAAAAAAAAAATGTTGTAAAACACTGTATTTTTCATATACTTAAATTAATCTTAGGTATACCACTCCCTACACATTAGGAAATTAACAAAATTACATCCTCATCGTACTTTAGCATGTTATATAATAATATCAAAAGTTGCATTCCGGTCACTCATATAGTATAAAATAAAATTACACTCGCTTACACCCACAAATAACTGCTTTGGCTTCAAAATTACAGCACATATTTGTTCGTGGTAGGTTGGTTACCTTTTTTGTGCTTATCTTAAAATACGTAAGATTCCGAGACTCTTTTGTAAATTGTATAATAATTTTTATTAATAATTATTACATTTTGCAACAGTATAATTTTCAATATTTTATACGGATATGTGGTGACTTGTGTAATTATGTTCATTAGTATTCTATAACTTTCCGAGATGAAAACTATTCTTTGAATGTTGCAAACCCCATGACCATGCGTACAGTAGCGACCAAACTTAGCTTCAAAAGCCATAAATCTGTTTATTAATATGTAATTACGCGGCACAGACACGCCTTAAAAATCCGGCGGCTCTTTTATTAGTGCCGGTGGGCGACTCAATGCACATTCACCGTTGCAATTTACCCATCAATCGATCTATTCGATAATTTATATCGATTGACGTCCGCGTGGTACTGAACAGCAAGAAATAAAAGTGATATAAAAACACCACAGAAAAACTGATCAAGATAATAATCATCAATTAATCAAGAATTAAACTACCTTGCATCTTAGCAATTTGCATGTCATCTTCACAATGAGTTATTGCCGACTCGTCACACCGAAGAAATATATCCAGATTCGTAATAAGTATAAAATTTATAGGTGTCATGTCAATTTTATTCATAAGCAATGTATTCGATTCAACTAAATCCATTGTTTCAATGCAAAATTGAATATCGAACAATTTCACTTTCGCATCTTTATCTCATTTCAAATACATGAGCAAAAATATTTTACGAGAGAGCCCCTAGCCTCAGCGCCGGAAACTGAACTGTGACAATTTGAAAACAAAGTTTAAAATAGATTGAATACGTTATAAGGTTTGTTACTCACAATACCGGATGTGAAATTTTCCACGGTGGCTTCAGGATTGTTCCGAATTGGCGGGATTCATTCACGAATGTATTTTTGGCGTTCGTATAATATAAATGGTGTCGTCCACACAAGCAAGCTCGTATGTGAGAGTTCAGTCGTTATGTATGGTTTATAGGTCACCGAGCGCAGCCTTCGGGCTTACTAAGCACAATATGCTTTTGGTTGCAGGTTCCAATGGGCATTTACGTTACCTTTTTTTATGTAAATCTTGTAATATTTGGTGCAATATTCAAAATGATTTAAATCAAAGCTTATCGAAGCTCAGGAAGCTCACTCAGTGAAACATCCAATGCTATACCTAAGCGACACCCTCTATACGCGGTAGTCTGTGGAGTATAGCGACAACTGGCACGTGTCGCGCTCTACAAGTACTGTGTACTATTCTGAGACTGATTTTCATAGAAAATTTACGTCTGCACTCGCCGTGCTGAATGTGCAGTTAGAATGCTTTGACTATTTCTATCAACAGCCGGCAACCTGCATCTCGAAAAGTCGTCACTCCACCGTTGAAAGGGCTTATAATAGGCTTAATTCTACCGGTTAACGCTCACCAACTACATTCCCCATCGATTATCGGTTCTTTGAGCGACGTTATTTCCAAAAAATTATGGAGTTAAGGAGCTTCTTTTCTAATATATAACTATTGTACTAGTTCAGAGAACAGAGGCACTCTCTCGACTGCCTGGATTGACTACATGTATAGGCCTAATACTTCATTCATTCAAAGAATTTTGGAGTATTTTTGTAATCGATACAACTATGAAATTCTTTCTAACTTCTTTCTGACGTGCAGGACTTAATAAGGATAAAGCGGTGTATATTTCGCAAGGTGTGTATCATATGGTTTTGCTCAAAGGTGAGTCCTCTCAGCAATTTGTCGACGGATCCAATGTTAGGTTTCCGGTTTCGGAGAGAGGGTGATGTCATTTCACATCTGTTGTAGGTATATAAACGACACCACGCTACTTGCACTTCCCCGGCCCGCGCGCCCGCACCCGCGCCCGCACCCGCACCCGCCCGCGCCGCGGCCCCTGCCCGCGCACCGGCCCCGGCTCGCCCCGCGCTCCCGGCACCCGTCGCCAACACCATTCGCGCGCCTCCCCGCGCCGCTTCCCGGCCACAAGCTCCACCTATGCCATTGATGGCTGCCCCTCTTCAAGAGGCAATCAACCTAGTCAGCGATCTGGCTATGTCGGTTGACATCAATGAGGTACAAGAGCTATTCCACAAGATGCAATACGCTCAATCCCCAGCGGACGTGATCCAATACACATTGGAACACGCGAATTTACTTAGCGCCCTTAAGCGCTTCGTTCCCCAGGCCCCTCCCCAGTACAACCACTATGGGTAGTACAACCGAACGCACGAAACCGTACTCAGTCTCGTTAGCGTCATTTAACGCTGACGGCCTCTTCAAACAACGTGACCTCGTCCACGACTTTTGTTGTACCCACCTTATCGATATCATATGCGTGCAGGAAACCTTTCTAAAACCGGGGAAGGCGAACCCTAGGTTTGCCAACTACAGAACGGTACGTGATGATAGAGTGAACTCCCGTGGGGGAGGCACTCTTATCTATTACAAAAGGTCCCTGCACTGCATTCCCCTACCTACCCCGACTCTTGTTAATATGGAAGCATCTTGTTGCCTCCTAGCTATGACTGGTCATCAACCTATAGTCATAGCATCCTGTTACCAAGCTTGCAAAAAGCCGATCGTCCGAGCTGACTTAGAAGCCCTATTCTCATTAGGAAGCGCCGTCATTCTGATTGGCGACTTCAACAGTAAGCACATCCTATGGAATTGTAACGTCAACAATCCCAGAGGTATTGCACTCGAAAACCTAATCGCAGAACTTAACTTTGACATAATTGCGCCCACTGAGCCCACTCACTACCCTTATATGGAAAACCACCGATCTGACTTGCTTGACATGGCACTATTCAGAGGCGTAACACTCCGGTTACGCTCCATAGAAGTGGTTCACGAGCTTCACTCTGACCACCGACCCATTATACTGCGACTAGGTCCCGACCCAACGACTGACCTCCCCCGCCCCACTAAGACGATAGTGAACTGGAAGCAAGTAGGCGATGCCCTAAAGGCTATCAGTTCACCGGACCTAGACAAGATCCCTGACGATATCCTGACAAAAGATGACATAACCCTTGCGATCGATTCGTTCACCAATCACCTCTCCACCGTAGTAGGTGCATCCGCAAAGGAGGTCATAGTGCCGGATGACCGGCGCCTTGTCATTCCAGCGGATGTGAGACGATTGGTGACGGAGAGTAAAGCAGTGACCCGACATTACGACTCTTACCCCAGTAAAGAGAACAAAACTAAGAAACGCCACTTTGAACGCATGGTTCAAAGTCGCATGTCTGAGTTGCGTGATCAACAATGGGGCGATAAACTTTCAAACCTCGTGCCAAGCCACCATGCTTACTGGGACTTGGCGCGAGGCTTGAAAGGAAGTAACCATAACGACATGCCTCCCTTATACAGACCAGTCCCACTTGTCCCAGCGTTCTTTGACGAAGACAAAGCTGAGTGCCTAGCTGATAGCCTAGAGGCTCAGTGTTCCCCTAACGTAGATCACGTTGACCAAGCTCACCTCGATTCGGTGGATGCTGAAGTCGAACGTAAAAGCTCTGTGGTCACCTCTGAACTCCCACCAATCACCTTAGCGACTTACGCTGAGGTGGAGAGACTGATCAAGGCCCTCCGACCGCGCAAATCCCCCGGTGCCGATGGCATCTCCAACAGGGTTCTTAAAACCCTCTCTCCTCCTCTCATCCATCTCTTAGTCAGCATCTTCAATGCTGCTATGAGCCACTGCTTATTCCCAGACACCTGGAAATGTGCAAATGTCATTGGCATTCACAAACCAGGCAAAAGCTCATCTGACCCCACCAGTTACCGCCCCATCAGCCTCCTCAGTGCCTTAGGCAAACTTTACGAGCGGTTACTTGCAAACCGTCTCCAGTCCCATGCTAAGGAACACCACCTTATCCCAGATGAGCAGTTTGGCTTCAGACCCGGACACTCATGCGTCCAACAGGTGCACCGCCTCACGGAGCACATCATTGAGGGCTTCAATAAGTACCCCAAACCCCAGACTACGCTAGCAGTCTTCCTCGACGTAGCGAAAGCTTTTGACAAAGTCTGGCACAACGGCTTGATCTACAAGCTATTCCAATTTGGTGTGCCAGAACGTCTTGTGCTCATCCTACAAGACTTCCTTAAAGCCAGAAGCTTTCGCTATCGCGTGGAAGGCACCCTCTCCTCCCCCCACCCAGTCAGAGCCGGAGTCCCTCAGGGCTCCGTGCTATCACCTATTCTCTTTGCACTGTATACCAGTGACATCCCACGCTCTCAGCCCAAAATATTCCTAGCCCAATATGCGGATGATACCGCCATTTACACCACTGGGTGGCATATCAACAGACAGTCCTATTTCGTCATGCAACGGGCCATCACCGAGATCGGTGACTGGTTCCGAAAATGGCGCATCGCGGTCAACCCAGCTAAAAGCACAGCTATGTGCTTTACTGAGAAGACACGCTCCCCTTACCCGAAACCGCTTATTTTGTTCGACGAACCCATTCCCTGGGTTCCTAGAACAAAATACCTCGGAGTCACCCTTGATCGTCATCTCACCTTTAACGATCACATAACAACCGTCCGTAACAGAGCGGCCTTCATAATGGGTCGCCTTGGTCCCCTACTTCGCAAAGAGAGTAAAATGTCTCTTAGTAATAAGAAGACACTTTACACTGCCTGCATCCGCCCCATCATGACTTACGCATCAGTAGTGTTTAGTCATGCTAGTGAGGCCCACCTTCATAAACTTCAAGTCATCCAAAACCGTTTTCTTCGTAATGCAACCGGCGCCCCGTGGTATATCCGGAACACCGAGTTGCATTGCGACTTAAACCTTCCCTCTCTAGCGCAGTTCAATAAGGACTGCGCCCGCCGATACTTTGATCGAGCGCCCCACCACCCGAACCCATTGGTTGTCCAGGCATCGAACTACTCGACTGCCTCTTCTATCCCATTTTTCAAACCCCCCCGTCGCCGACCACGGCAGGTATTAGACGACCCGGATGACCCCATCGCAGTCATTACATTGGCAGCTTTAGCGTTATCCGCAAGTCGTCGAGGTAAAATCCCCAGGTGTGAGGTAATTAGAGGTCACACAATCAAACACCGAGCTCGCCGGCGAGCTCGAGGCAAAAACAAGGTCACGATAAATTGCTCTCCAAATAATCAAAGAGTATTATTCAGTAGGGCCCAATTGTGCAACACTGCAGTTGCACAGAGGCATTTTGCTCCGATCCCCCCCATGTCTCTCGACAGCGAGACAAGCCGAGGTCCGAACCACAGTGGTGCCCTTGAGCTCGCTGTCAACCCCTCCTATAATAGCGGTACGTTTTCGGCGTCCGCAGGAGACGGAGGTAGAAAGCGCTTTTCGCCTTCTACGCCCGTCTCGGGAGAAGTGCCTTCGGCACTTCTCCCTCCCGGGCTATTGTAGGGCCAGGCCCTCGCCCAAAACCCGGTGGAGCTGGACGACCGCACAGGCGGTAGCCAGCATCTATGTCCTCCCTAAACTAAACTAAACTTGCACTGAACACATTCCGACCTGTGCCGCCACGCCGTGCACACCTGTCTACAGCTCCGCCAGTATCTCCCAGTGAGACCGCAATAGTCCCCGCACTATTGCCGTCTCACTCGGGTCATCGTTCCGACGCTAGTTGCAGACCAGTGCCTTGGAATACGCAGTCCTGACGAAGTTTTTGTTTTGTGTGCAGAAGCTGAGCAGCCGCCGAACGCCGAGCAACGCGAGCTACGAGCTCGCCGTGCCGTCGCGCAGAGGCGCTCTAAGACGTCAGGCATTACCACCTACCCAAGTCCCTTGTTTCGGACGAACAACATCATATCGGGCTGGTGGTCTTGTTTTGACCGCACTTTTCGGTGCGCATTTCACCACTTTACTACCCGACACAACATAGTAACAGTCGCGTAACAACACACTTTGTGCTGTTAAGCGACGTCGTTCAGGCGTGGGGTAGCGTCAGCCAAACCCGTCTGAACGATCAAATCCGCCATTTGCTGCGGTCGCAGTGTGACACCCTACGGTGACAACGGCCACTGTTGTTGTTTTGGTTTAACCTTGCACCGTGGCCTTTCCCGCTTCACGGGTCAGCCGAAGCAAGCTGGGCTCCGGGATTACTGGCCTTGGGGTCACCCCTAGTCAACCCCGGAGTAGCGCTTAGGAGCACCCCTCTCCGCCGAGAAAAAAGCTCGGAGAGGGTACACAACTAGGGCACACCTTAGGTACACACTCCCTCTCACACAGTGAGCTCACAAGGTGTGTGAGGGAATTCAAACCCTTGATAGGGCGTCCTGAGTATTCCCCTCAGGATGCAGTCCCGTCCCTCTAACGGTGAGGTGCAGGTCCTTCAGACCTTCGCCCTCCGCCACCCCGATCTGTATGTTGCTCATATGCAACTCCTAGAAGAGGAAGCGAGTGCCCGCCTCACGGACACTCTTATTGCTCCCTCCGGGACTTCAATCCCGGAGGCCAACGTCCCTCCTCTGACCCGGTCCTTCTCAGAGGACAGCCCGCTTTCGCCCGCCCCGGGCCCGGACAATAGACGCACGGTGGCAGCCCCTCCCCGTGAGAGGTCTCGCTCGCGCTCACCGATCGGGAGGCCAGCGAGCACCCGTCCCTCCATCGCCGTTGTCGAGCCCACTTCGGACTCCGAAACGGAGATGGAAGTAGATCCGAGTCGCGCCTTACGCACTGACTCGGACTCCGATAACGACGGCTATACCGTCGTTGACCGCAAACGCAAGCGTGCTCCTAAAGCCGCTAGTTGCGCAACTTCCGCCCCTCCCGCCAAGGCACCCGCTAAGGCCCCCGCCTCCGGCAAGAAGCCGACCCCCGCCCCGCGCCCCGCGTCTCCTCCCTCCGCTCCGGCCACTACTGCCGCGTCCCCTCAGGACGCGAGCGCGCGCCGCGAAAAACCGCCTCCACCCCTGTTCATTCAGGACAAAACCAAATGGGACATGCTGTCCCGTTTAGTTTCGGATCGTGGGATCCATTACACTAATGCCCGCTCCACGCAGCAGGGCATTAAAGTCCAAGTACCCACCAGTAGCGACCACAGAGCGCTAACAAAGCTCCTCCGTAAAGAGAGCATAAGTTTTCATACTTATGCGCTCGAAGAGGAGAAAGTCCTCCGAGTGGTCATCCGCGGTGTGCCCAAGGAGGTACATACCGATTCGGTATGTGCCGACCTGAAGGCACAAGACTTCCCCGTACATGCAGTTCACCGCATGTACAGCGGGAAGGACCGCAGTCCCTACGATCTAGTACTCGTAGTACTAGATCGTACACCTGAAGGCAAGGCCATTTTTAATTTAAAAAAGGTCTGTGGCCTCTCAGGACTCGATGTCCAAGCCCCATACAAAAATGGGAGTCCCTCGCAGTGCCATAACTGCCAACTATACGGGCACGCCTCCCGTTTCTGCTTCGCTCGCGCTAGGTGCGTTAAGTGCCTAGGCGATCACGCGACAGCAGCGTGCACTCGCACCCGGGATTCACCGGACCCACCCAGCTGTGTTTTATGCGGTGCTCAAGGGCATACCGCGAATTACCGTGGTTGCCCTAAAGCACCACGAGTGAACCACAGGGTGGCAAGGCATAGGCCGACCCGTCCCTCTTACGACCGTTACCAACGGGTAAGCCCTAAACTAACGGTTGTACCTGCCTCACAGGTAATACCCGCGCCGCTCCCAGCCCGTAACGCATGGTCTAAACCACCCAGTATGGTTAAGACCGTCGCTACCGCCCGCGCCCCGGCCCGCGCGCCCGCACCCGCGCCCGCACCCACACCCGCCCGCGCCGCGGCCCCTGCCCGCGCACCGGCCCCGGCTCGCCCCGCGCTCCCGGCACCCGTCGCCAACACCATTCGCGCGCCTCCCCGCGCCGCTTCCCGGCCACAAGCTCCACCTATGCCATTGATGGCTGCCCCTCTTCAAGAGGCAATCAACCTAGTCAGCGATCTGGCTATGTCGGTTGACATCAATGAGGTACAAGAGCTATTCCACAAGATGCAATACGCTCAATCCCCAGCGGACGTGATCCAATACACATTGGAACACGCGAATTTACTTAGCGCCCTTAAGCGCTTCGTTCCCCAGGCCCCTCCCCAGTACAACCACTATGGGTAGTACAACCGAACGCACGAAACCGTACTCAGTTTCGTTAGCGTCATTTAACGCTGACGGCCTCTTCAGACAACGTGACCTCGTCCACGACTTTTGTTGCACCCACCTTATCGATATCATATGCGTGCAGGAAACCTTTCTAAAACCGGGGAAGGCGAACCCTAGGTTTGCCAATTACAGAACGGTACGTGATGATAGAGTGAACTCCCGTGGGGGAGGCACTCTTATCTATTACAAAAGGTCCCTGCACTGCATTCCCCTACCTACCCCGACTCTTGTTAATATGGAAGCATCTTGTTGCCTCCTAGCTATGACTGGTCATCAACCTATAGTCATAGCATCCTGTTACCAAGCTTGCAAAAAGCCGATCGTCCGAGCTGACTTAGAAGCCCTATTCTCATTAGGAAGCGCCGTCATTCTGATTGGCGACTTCAACAGTAAGCACATCCTATGGAATTGTAACGTCAACAATCCCAGAGGTATTGCACTTGAAAACCTAATCGCAGAACTTAACTTTGACATAATTGCGCCCACTGAGCCCACTCACTACCCTTATATGGAAAACCACCGATCTGACTTGCTTGACATGGCACTATTCAGAGGCGTAACACTCCGGTTACGCTCCATAGAAGTGGTTCACGAGCTTCACTCTGACCACCGACCCATTATACTGCGACTAGGTCCCGACCCAACGACTGACCTCCCCCGCCCCACTAAGACGATAGTGAACTGGAAGCAAGTAGGCGATGCCCTAAAGGCTATCAGTTCACCGGACCTAGACAAGATCCCTGACGACATCCTGACAAAAGATGACGTAACCCTTGCGATCGATTCGTTCACCAATCACCTCTCCACTGTAGTAGGTGCATCCGCAAAGGAGGTCATAGTGCCGGACGACCGGCGCCTTGTCATTCCAGCGGATGTGAGACGATTGGTGACGGAGAGTAAAGCAGTGACCCGACATTACGACTCTTACCCCAGTAAAGAGAACAAAACTAAGAAACGCCACTTTGAACGCATGGTTCAAAGTCGCATGTCTGAGTTGCGTGATCAACAATGGGGCGATAAACTTTCAAACCTCGTGCCAAGCCACCATGCTTACTGGGACTTGGCGCGAGGCTTGAAAGGAAGTAACCATAACGACATGCCTCCCTTATACAGACCAGTCCCACTAGTCCCAGCGTTCTTTGACGTAGACAAAGCTGAGTGCCTAGCTGATAGCCTAGAGGCTCAGTGTTCCCCTAACGTAGATCACGTTGACCAAGCTCACCTCGATTCGGTGGATGCTGAAGTCGAACGTAAAAGCTCTGTGGTCACCTCTGAACTCCCACCAATCACCTTAGCGACTTACGCTGAGGTGGAGAGACTGATCAAGGCCCTCCGACCGCGCAAATCCCCCGGTGCCGATGGCATCTCCAACAGGGTTCTTAAAACCCTCTCTCCTCCTCTCATCCATCTCTTAGTCAGCATCTTCAATGCTGCTATGAGCCACTGCTTATTCCCAGACACCTGGAAATGTGCAAATGTCATTGGCATTCACAAACCAGGCAAAAGCTCATCTGACCCCACCAGTTACCGCCCCATCAGCCTCCTCAGTGCCTTAGGCAAACTTTACGAGCGGTTACTTGCAAACCGTCTCCAGTCCCATGCTAAGGAACACCACCTTATCCCAGATGAGCAGTTTGGCTTCAGACCCGGACACTCATGCGTCCAACAGGTGCACCGCCTCACGGAGCACATCATTGAGGGCTTCAATAAGTACCCCAAACCCCAGACTACGCTAGCAGTCTTCCTCGACGTAGCGAAAGCTTTTGACAAAGTCTGGCACAACGGCTTGATCTACAAGCTATACCAATTTGGCGTGCCAGAACGTCTTGTGCTCATCCTACAAGACTTCCTTAAAGCCAGAAGCTTTCGCTATCGCGTGGAAGGCACCCTCTCCTCCCCCCACCCAGTCAGAGCCGGAGTCCCTCAGGGCTCCGTGCTATCACCTATTCTCTTTGCACTGTATACCAGTGACATCCCACGCTCTCAGCCCAAAGTATTCCTAGCCCAATATGCGGATGATACCGCCATTTACACCACTGGGTGGCATATCAACAGACAGTCCTATTTCGTCATGCAACGGGCCATCACCGAGATCGGTGACTGGTTCCGAAAATGGCGCATCGCGGTCAACCCAGCTAAAAGCACAGCTATGTGCTTTACTGAGAAGACACGCTCCCCTTACCCGAAACCGCTTATTTTGTTCGACGAACCCATTCCCTGGGTTCCTAGAACAAAATACCTCGGAGTCACCCTTGATCGTCATCTCACCTTTAACGATCACATAACAACCGTCCGTAACAGAGCGGCCTTCATAATGGGTCGCCTTGGTCCCCTACTTCGCAAAGAGAGTAAAATGTCTCTTAGTAATAAGAAGACACTTTACACTGCCTGCATCCGACCCATCATGACTTACGCATCAGTAGTGTTTAGTCATGCTAGTGAGGCCCACCTTCATAAACTTCAAGTCATCCAAAACCGTTTTCTTCGTAATGCAACCGGCGCCCCGTGGTATATCCGGAACACCGAGTTGCATTGCGACTTAAACCTTCCCTCTTTAGCGCAGTTCAATAAGGACTGCGCCCGCCGATACTTTGATCGAGCGCCCCACCACCCGAACCCATTGGTTGTCCAGGCATCGAACTACTCGACTGCCTCTTCTATCCCATTTTTCAAACCCCCCCGTCGCCGACCACGGCAGGTATTAGACGACCCGGATGACCCCATCGCAGCCATTACATTGGCAGCTTTAGCGTTATCCGCAAGTCGTCGAGGTAAAATCCCCAGGTGTGAGGTAATCAGAGGTCACACAATCAAACACCGAGCTCGCCGGCGAGCTCGAGGCAAAAACAAGGTCACGATAAATTGCTCTCCAAATAGTCAAAGAGTATTATTCAATAGGGCCCAATTGTGCAACACTGCAGTTGCACAGAGGCATTTTGCTCCGATCCCCCCCATGTCTCTCGACAGCGAGACAAGCCGAGGCCCGAACCACAGTGGTGCCCTTGAGCTCGCTGTCAACCCCTCCTATAATAGCGGTACGTTTTCGGCGTCCGCAGGAGACGGAGGTAGAAAGCGCTTTTCGCCTTCTACGCCCGTCTCGGGAGAAGTGCCTTAGGCACTTCTCCCTCCCGGGCTATTGTAGGGCCAGGCCCTCGCCCAAAACCCGGTGGAGCTGGACGACCGCACAGGCGGTAGCCAGCATCTATGTCCTCCCTAAACAAACAAACAAACTTGCACTGAAACGTCACGACTTGACGTAGTTGCTGAAAATCACTGAGAGTTTCGCCAATAACATTAAGATGATATTTAGTTTTGATAACTGTGCGGTATAATATAATAAATAAGATATCATAAATAATCTTCTCAGAACCATTACCTTAGTGATATAGTATAATAGTAAATTATTTGATACTGTGCGGTTATATATGTATGTCCAGGAAAGCAGCATGTATAAGAGGCTTTCACTAGACTTTTGGAATAGGGCATATACAGTAAGCAGTTATCTTCGACACGGCACGTATATACAGGGGGTTCTATACTCTGCAGTACTATACCCTGACTACTTTTGCCTGCCGGAAAACAAGGTTTATATATAATAAACAATGTTTTTGTTGTACTTTTATAAAAAAAAAATGATTCGAAATTACATAAATGTTTTGAATCATAATATTTTTTGTTATAAGTATATACATAGTACCAGTATGCCCGCGGGGTGCCGGGCTGAAATTCCTGTGAGAGCCGGAAGAGGCGATGAAATATAACTGACATCTGACTGAAGACCTGACATTTTACACTGCGTCCCTCAAGACGCCTGCCAATCGTGGGGATTATGGTATACTCCCTCTAATGTGGAAGACTTTTTTCAATTGTTCAACGGTGGGCATTATGGATGTTGATGACTGTCAGTATTTGCCTATGAATTTCTATTAATTCACTTTACTTTACTTTATCTTATCACATTATTCCCGAGAATTTAGAAGCTACTCCTATTAGCGTTGCTAACGATTGGTGTATTTTTTTTTTTCTCAGAAATAGTATTGTTTTTTTAAGATGTACCTAGTACTGTATCAGCCAGATCGTCCACTGCTGAACACAGCCTCCCCTATGTAGGAGGTATTTGCCATAATCCCCACACTTGGCAGGCGGCTTGGGGATCGCAGTGCAAGATAGCATAGTTCTTAAGAAGGCGCTGCTGCCCATCTTGTAATAGTATATTCCCTTAGTCGAATTTTACGACACTGACACGGGATAAATGGGGAGGTGCAATTCTAACCCGGCACCCCACGGGGGGTACCTTGTAATGTAGTTTTATTATTTATCTCTACTACTTCTACTCTTTTTAGAATTACTCGGTTATCACAGGCATTCATGCTCAGCTGTAAACTTCACCGCGTATTTTAAAACAAACTGAAGTTCTATATAAATTCTGTATACAACGAGCAATGTTTTCACTACGATATGTGGAATACATTGCTCAATAAAACACTACCCGTACCTTCTTTTAGCGAGCAGCGGCGAGGATAAAACTTCAAAGAGCTTTGAGCCCTCATAACTAAACATTGCATTCTGTAACTCCACCGACTGCATGTAGAAGTAACAGCTAAAGTTACATCATCGCATTTACGGTTGCGTACCTAATGCACAACCCAAAGGGAAAACTGGTGAAAAACGATATCGGAACGTTCTCTGGTAACTGGTCCCTTCGTATGTCGGACGGCTACCGGTCTCTAGTTTAAAGATAAACCGAAAACCGAATTGAATTTAAAAAACTAGGGACTACCTTTTCAAAATGTTTATTTATTTATTTTCATTGAAGCGCTCGTAGCCAAGTTTGCTTAGCCATTCTGAATCGATCAGCAAAGTTAAGCAACGTCCGCCGCGGTCATGACTTGGATGGGTGACCGCTGGTGATATTACTACTGAGCGCTTCCGTGCTTCGGAGGGCACGTTAAGCCGTCGGTCCCGGTTGTTGTCTTAGGATAGCAGTCGTTACAGCATGGTGGTAGGGCACTTTGCGAATGCCCGACTGGCTAGCTACCACCCTCAAGTTGAAAATCTGTCGCCAAGCACCTAACGGTGTGTTCCGGCAGCTGTCTACTGGGTTAGCAACTCTAGGTTAGCCTGAACAACATCCTCGACCACATCATCACTTACCATCAGGTGAGTGGTCAAAGGATAACCCATCAGGCATAAAAAAAAAAAATGAACAGCTAGGGCAAACTTCTTATATAAACATATATAGATACATACAGCCAATAATAGGTCATCGCGGATAGCAATAGAATATGTTATATAGAATGGGGATCACCTATACACAATATTATTAACATAACACTTAAGCACCTCTCCCCTCACTCGTATAAAAACAGGCAGTTTAAAAAAAACCCTCTCATTTGAGGTTTTATCGTCTTGCACGCAGTATATATGTACGCTGCGCTGTATCAAATTGAGTATGCATGTGAAGAAAGCGTTCCGATATCGTTTTTATAGTTTTTTTATAATAAAGAAACGCTGTCAATATTTTGTTACGCGATCTACTTCAAAAAAAAAAGTTATTAAAACCACACAAATAGAAAAAACTGTTGTATTAAACTATTGTTTGTGATCCCGACTTCGAAAGGTAAGTTGTTTGATATTTTTCAGAGTTCACTCATTTTAGTAATGTATGCCGTTTACTAGATCGACTTCATGTGGAAACAACAAATGTGACATTAGCAATAAATAACTACGAGTAGCTCAATGAAATTTAGATGATTTGGCGAATGTTTTTTTTCCAGATAATTAAGTGCCTAACTGCTACACTAAAGTTGATAAAATTTTGTTGCGAACAAATTAGAGATATTTTAAGTCTGAAAAAAACTATGTTAACGAACATGTGGTATACATACAAAATATAATTAATATGACACGGCACCAGAAAACATTACATTGTTAATATTACGATCGGCATTTGTTTTGCCTCTATATATGTAATTTCAAATATTACCTCGTCGAAACTTCAAAATATTCAAGATTGTTTTGAATTCGAAATCTATCGAAAAACAACCTTGAATATTCAATGTTAAGCCTGATCAAAATTTCATGGTTGAAAATTTTGTTGATTTTATATGCAAAATGTAGTAATAAAAATTTATAATTTAATATTTTGCAAGACTAAGGTGGGCCAGTTTGTTACAAAAAAGAGGAGAGCAATAAATTAATAAAACAAAAAATGAATAAAAGCACTTGGCAGTGCGAGTCGAGCCTAGCTCTTTTATGGTTCCTTATTGCAATAGCCAGTATATACAGAATTATTGTTGTCAAATCATTAATGCACATTATATAGCTACCTTAATAACTATTTACATATGATTACATTATGACCCAGTTTCGGGTATGTCAACTTTGTGTGGAGCGGACCGATTTGTTTTTTTTAATTAGTAATTGTCACATAGGTATTGTTCTATGGTGTAATAACATTTTTCGATCAATATTTTTGGTTTTTAAGTAAGGTTATGTTCACATAGTAATTAAAAAACTTTAAACGGTTTAAAACACGTATATTTATCATTATTTTGCCCCGACGCGACGTTTCAAACACTTTGCTGTGATCGTAGTCACGTGAGCGAATACTGCGTGAATAGGGAACGTTATGATTAAAATAAAAATTTCTGACGGTAGACCATACAATTTCTTAACAACTCATGTGACAAATAAAACCAATAGGTCATCCCCGTGACCACGATCACTGCAGTGTTTGGAACGTCGGGACAAAATAATGATAAATATACGCGATTTAAACCGTTAAAAGTTAATTAATTACTATGTGTAACAATCGCGAAAACCTAAGACAACATTAAGGTTATGTTCATTTTCATCATTCTTTAATTCGACCGGTAACTTATTAATAGTAGTTTATGCAACTGTCGCAATAAAAGAGGGTATTAAAACATGAGTACTTATAGTTTTTTGTGAAAATAAGATTACACGAGTGTTTTATATGCAGTTGTATACACTACTTTATTAAGGGCCCGTTTCACAATGTCCTAATAAAGTTTCGGGTTGCTATGCAACACATAAAATAACTGAATGATAAAAATGACAGTTAATATGCAGCGCGTTTCAACCGTTTGATAGGCTAAAACGATGACTGTGAAACGCAAAGATAGTGTTTTATTTATTAAATATGTTCTGGATAGTAAAACCGGAACTTACTAGAACATTCTGAAACAGACCCTTAATCTCATGGCTATACCTACGCTTTTCTTGATTTCTCTGGCAAAAGACTATTCGTCAGTTTCTTAGCTATTTCTAGAATGTCAGGTGGAGTTAAATTTTAGTCAGTATCGTCGTTGTTGCTTGACATTTTTGCTACTAATGGCCATTGCATGGGGACCACTACTTTGCATCAACAACCTACACATAGGTATTTTTAATTTATGTTTAAGCCTGAGCGGGTATTACGTATGAAAGCTTTTTGAAATATTCTGGGTATTTTTTATGGTAGTCGATTTTAAAAACTACATTTTACATCGGCGTTTTTAGTAATTGTTCGTTAATATTGTTTAAAATATGTATAACAACAACAACAAATCAACTTTGACGGCTCCATTTATGCAATAAAATATGTATAGATTACATTTATGTAATAAAATACCACAAAATGGTGTAATAATAGTGTATTTCAAGAAATATACCTACATATGGATCATCGTTCTGAACATTTCTTCGCACATTAGTATTTTCTTAACTTATTATTTAAGTTTAATAATCTTACTTGGATCAAATTATCTTATTTCGTTCACTTTCCTAGACACAGTACCTAAGTTAGTTTTCCGCTTTACTGACCGTAATTATTGGTGTAGGGACTCGTCTTAAAAGAACAACAACCAGAACTATTCACTTCTTCCCTCCATTTTTTCTTCGCCGTTCCATGACCATCCCGTTTCAAAACGTTGGTTAAGATGGCGTCCGTGTCCCGTCAAATCATGACCATTTATCAAAAGCAACTGATACCACACTGTCGTTTAGCAATTAGATATTAGGCACAAACTGAATTAATATCGAAATTACTATTGTTATTGCGTTAATTAATTATTTATTCAACATTTTACTACGGTTTGCTTACATATGTATCCTCTACTTAATGTGCTCTAACACTCCGCATTGTGAAGCGCTCGTAGTGATGTTTGCCCAGCTGTTCTTAACCAATCAGCTAAGTAAAGCAACGTCAGCCGCGGTCTTGACTTGGATGGGTGAGCTAGTGTCATTATTACTGAACGCTTCCGTGCTTCGGAGGGCACGTTAAGCCGTTGGTCCCGGTTCTTGTCTTAGGATGGCAGTTAAATATTATAGCAAGGTGGTAATGGTATTTAGCAAATGCCTTCCTGTCTAGCTACTCAAATAGAAAATCTGATCCCTCAAAAAGAAAAAAACATCTATCGGTGTGTTCCGGCAGCTGTCCTTGAAAGCCAGACATTCTAGGTTAGCCTGAATAACATCTTCAACCATCATCATTTACCATCAGGCTGAGATAGATAGTTTTTTTGGAGTTTGAGGAGAGACGAGTCCTACTTAAAATATTTGAGTGAATTTTTAGTTCAATATTCATTTTTATGTCAACGTTTTTGACCAAACATCGAAATTTCTATGTTTGTATCTTTGTTTACGAGCTTGGAACCTGGTACATACGGACGGACGGACACGAAAGTCCCGTTAATAAGGCTCTGTTATGCCCGTCGTGTACCCTAAAAACTACAATATATTCTTTCTAGCGCACTTAGTGACGTCAGAAATGGTAGATCTTCGTGACAACGTTGCCGTTGCCATAAATTAATTCTGTGAACCCTTAAACTTGCACTGCTCAGCGCTGGAGATGGACTTAATTAAAACGTATTGTCTCGTAAATCGTACACCCACAACTTTAAAAATACTTACTAGAAAAATACACTCACCTTTTCTGTGGAAAATAGTAGTTTTCAAGATAATTTCATTCTCTAGTCTGCGCCATATAAGTGTAAACAATACCGTATGATTAAATAAACAATTTTTTTATATGTTGCCCATAGTTGAGTTGTCTAACGACATCGTAAAAGTCGCGGGTGGCCAATGGTTACAAGCCGTTCTTTGTGGCGTTCTATGGGGAAGGTCTTTGTTCAACAGTGACCGTCTTCCGGATGATGATGATGATACTGCCCACAGTCTGCTAGCCGTTGACCACGATAGATTTTCTACTTGAGGGTACTAGATAGGCAGGCATTAGCAAAATGTTTGATGCATTGTCTGATATTTACGTTTTATTAGGCTTTTTCTTCGACGAATTACGGATTTTGACCACTCTTGGAGGTTGACTTTTCACAAACAACTAGCTTAACCCCTTTTTTTTTATTGTCATGAGGAAAATGCATTTACGCATACACACCCGCCGGGGAGCAGGTGGTTATGTCGGACTCAGGGTCAATGAGGACCCCACTACCGACTAAAAACCTCATGGTGTTCCATCGTCATCGACTATTGACAGGGGTCGCTTTAAAACTTTGGAAACTTTTTACCCATTTAGGGGTTGAATTTCTAAAATTCATTGTTCTCTTTCTGAACATTTATAAGACAACATTCGAGGCAATCTGCTATAAAAATTTATCATTAAAAAAAAATAACTATAAAAATTTACCTTCGAACCCCTCTGACTTAAGGGATTAAGAATTTGTGGAAACACATCATTGTTTATTTTATACCATAATATGTGTGAATATTCGATTTAATGTGACAACCCAGTAAGATTTTTATACGAACATTGAACCCTTTTTCACTTTCAGGGGTTCAAATCGTAAAAATGACTTGATGAAACATTCATCATTATTTTTTTATTTTTATGTTCGTAGATCTAATGTGCCAAATTAGCAAGGTATTTCAAATTTGTACCCCACGTTTTACCCCTTAGGGGGAAAATTTTCAAAAATAGCTTTGCACTTGTTCATTTATAATTATTTTTACATTATACTAGCTTTCTGGGCGCGGCTCCGCCCGCGCCTATGTCGGTTATCGCGCAAAAACATTAAAAATATTATAAATGCGAAAGTAACTCTGTCTGTCTGTCTGTTACGCTTTCACGCCAAAACTACTGGACCGATTTGAATGAAATGTGGGATGGAAATAGTTTGAGACCCGGGAAAAACATAGGATAGTTTTTATCCAAGTGCGGAAAAAGAGGTTAATGTTTTTGCGCGATAACCGAAAAACGCGCGTGCGGAGCCGCGCCCGAAAGCTAGTATTATATAAATTTAAGCTGGTCAAACATTTCATACATGTTTTACTATTTGCCCACACTCGTGTTCTTTTACGAACACATAAAATTTAGTAATCCAACGTTATTGACACCAAGTTGACAGTCGAAAATTCACAAGCTCTGAACATATATACGTTATCAAGTTTTGATTTTCCTATCGCCCTAAAACTGAACCAAAGCTAAACGGAGCCCTAGAAATGAGACTTCCCTGCCTATTTGTCCATCCGTCCTTGTGTCCGGGACCAGGGTCTTTATCCCGTAAATTGAATGAGCTACAAACCTGAAAATTTCATATTTTGTGTAAAACGCTAACCGAAGGATGAGATAGAACTAGATATTCATCATCACCAGCCCGCAGATGTCCACAGTTGAACAAAGGGGGAGGCCCCATAGAACGCCACAAAGAACGGATATAAGCCGCTTGCAACCATTGGCTACCCGCGACTTTTACGATGTTTTCAGTCCATCTAGTGGGGGGCTTACCAACTCTTCGTCTTCCAGTGTAACGTGGTAACCACTCGAGAACTGGATATTCAATAGAATTATTTTTCTGGATGAGAAGATAGCTTAAAACTAAACTTTTATGCAAGGCGTGTCATCTTCTGGAGCTAATTGAATAGAGTAGTTATAAACTATAATTTATTTTTTTATTTAATGTTTTTATTTGTGCAATAACGCATGCTGTACGGATTACATTACAAATTTATGAGAGGAAAATTATAGTCATGATTTTTTTATCCTATATAATAAGTAAATGGGAGGCCGTTAAGGTCGTTAATTCTCGACTATTTTTGTGAAGAAGCCTAAGTCAAAACTAAACTTGTATACCTAAAATACTAAAAACTGCGATTTACAATGTAGTTTTGAAACTGATGACTGAACTTACACACTGAAAACTAACAAACATGTTTTCCTTTTACGATCTGACGCAATGCGATACCTTACAACAAGTATAAATAATTTAAAAATTAAAGTAATGCAAATTATTTACTTCCATTAAGTGTTTTGTCGTTCCATTAAAGTTAAAACTACAAGTTATATATATTTATGGAAACGGGTTTGGGAGTATTTTTTTTTCATAATATCGCGTCTAAAATCCGCCAGTTTTGCCAGTTTGTTTTTTACTTCTTTTATGTACCAGTTACGCTATCAAGACGAATGATATATCACTTATTAAAATCGGTTGAGCCGTTCAGAAGTTATGATGGAACAAAGAAACTCATAAACATACATACATGAACCCTGAAACATAACACCTTTTTTGGGCAGTCGTGTAAAACCGATGCCAGATTAGCTAAAACTTGTCAGTTTTACAATATGGTTTGTAAAAGAAATAGAGTATTAATAGCAGTGCCCGCCTGACTAGCGACCACCCCCAAATAGAAAATTTGTCGCTAAGCACCTAACGGTGTGTTCCCGCAGCAGTCCTTGAGAGCCAGTAAAATTACAGGTACATGAGACTTAACAGCTATGTCTCAAGGTGACGGGCGCAGTGCAATTCGTGACTTGTGACACAGAATCAAAAGGACCTTGTGACGAAATGCATCTGTTATAGGAAGAGGTTAGACCGCTTAACATCAGGTGGGCCTCGAGCTTGTTCTGTCAGAATAACATACAAAATAGTACAAAATGAAAAATAGTAAGTTTGTAACAGTATATTCGTTTATTTTTTTATTTTTAAACAATACATATTAAGTGAGTGGACTTGTCCATTTTTTATATTTGTTGTTGTGCAGTAGACTACAATCATGCCAAGTTTGAAGCTTGCACTAGTATTTATTACCGTTTTTACGATAAAGCAAAATAAATAATAGTAAGTCTGTAACAGTAGATTCATTTACTTTTTTATTTAACTATACATATTTAGTTTTCAGTTTTTTTCTTTTACTGTATTGTAAAACAGCTATATTTTTCGATTGCGTTACATATTTTGATCTATTTACATAATTTATTTTTTCAGTAGACAGAGTACAGAGAGACCGTAGATCCGAATGTTTAATTGATTCCTTATATTTCTCAACGTATTCCTAAGAAAAAGGGTCGTGACAGACAGATATACAACAAAGTGATGATGATAAGCTTTCAAGTATAATAGATAAAATCTTTAACAAAAATATACTAAAATTTTCAATTCCGCCAAAGAGGTCATCTTTAGCTGATCGGTTAGGAACAACTAAACAAACTACGCTGCGAGCGCTTCAAACTTCAAGCTAGACTCATGACAAGCCGACGGACAGACATACAGACAGCGGAGTCTCAATAGTAATTTTGCGAATGCCCACCTGGCTAGCTTCGCCCTCAATTACAAAATCTGTAGCACCAAATGGCGTGTTCCGGCAGCTGTCCTTGAGAGCATTCATTCCATTAAGTGGGCATATCGTGAGTATGCCGTCGCAATATCAAAAAAAAACAAGGTTAGCCTGAGCAATATATCTGACCACATTACTTACCTTCAGGTCAGATAGAGGTCAAAGGCAAACCTATCAGCTAGATATAAATTTAAAAAACATAGCGGGCTCCGTTTGCCCTTTGGGTACGGAACCCTAAAAACACAAATTAATATTTTCAAAAAAAAAATGTTCAAGTTGAGAATTAAATCCATTTCTTCAAGGTTGGACTGCCTTCACAACAACGTTAATGAAATCCAAAACTATAAATTATGCAACACCAAACACGTGTTTAGTAAACCAGTTTGTAACGTTACCACTAACCAGTTTAGTGACTTTTGTTTATGAATTGCAAATTTAGGTTTAATAAAAACATAACTTAAAAGCTAGTTCAAGATCATGCGATTGACTCGGTAGGTGTGGTACCTAATGTTATGGATACTACGAAGTGAGATAGTAACTTTTACTTACATTAAATAATATTATTCATTGACCCACAAACCAGTCCACTCATCATACGATGATAGTAAGTAGTAGGAATTGAATCACGTTTTAGGATTACCTACTATTATATATACGAAAGGGCGATGGGAACCTTGAGAAAATCATTGTGGTTGGGAAGACGGACGGAAAACACTCACGAGGTCGATCCCCAACCAGATGGATGGATCAGATTAAGGACTCATCAGCCGTCAAGGTCCACAACATCGTGCCTGCGATGAACATGGAGACAGGTCATCCGATCTAAGTACAGACCATCTAATGATGTTCACGATCCTCGGTCATGAGGGGGGGGGGGGACTACAGAGACTATTATATAAGGTGTTATGCAGAGATGCAGAGTAAAGTTACCAATACAGTTGGAAAGAAAATATAATTATACATTGAAATATTTTTTACTGACTTAGCACTAATTTGACAGTTTTATCATTCAATCACCGCCGAGGGGTGCCGGGTTAGAATGCCACCCCCCTATTTCTTCTCGTGGGTGTCGTGAGTGGCGACTAAGGAAAAAATATCAGAGGGTGGGCAGCAACGCCTTCTGAAGAACTGAAAATTTGTACTGTGATCGCCAAGACGCCTGCCAAGCGCGGATATTGTGGCAAATTCCCCAATGAGGGGAAGTTCGGGTTGATGTGATAATGATGATGAATCCAAGCAGTCTTCAACAACAACGTTTATAAATTCAGTCATTTTCAGACAAAGTGATTTTGAGATTTGTTCAGATTCAGATCAGTATAATATAAGAAGTAGTCGTAAGAAAGACGTTACTGCCAAACTGTCAGAGTTCAATCAGTACGCAAAGCTCCTTGTTGAATTTTCGCTCTGATACAACAATGACAAGATCTAAACTCGATCTAACTGGATCTATATATATATATATATATATATATCCAGTAAACACTTGTATTAACACTCCGTTACATGGAGACACATGTCGTGGGACACTTTTGTGCCCCAGGAATATGCCCTTGTTATATCCATAATAATGCACCCAAGGTGCCATCTACTTCAATAGTTGTCTAAAATATCCCTAAATATGTGTCAGTGACACGGCAGCGACGGCAACACTCGGATTTATTACACGACTGCCCCAAAAATTTGTGTTGTGTTTTCTAGGTTCATGTATGTATGTTTGTGAGTTTCTTTATTCCATCATAACTTCTACAAAGCTCAGCCGATTTTAATGTATGAGATATTGTTAGGTTCGTTTTGATAGCGCCAAGTAACGCGAAGTACGTCTATAAAAACTGGCGGATTTTAAACGCCATATTGTGAGATATAATTTTGAAGCGCTCGTAGCGAAGTTTGCTTAGCCGTTCTGAACCGATTAGCAAAGTTAAGCAACGTCCGCCTCGGTCATGACTTGGATGAGCACTGGTAGTGACATTACTACTGAGCGCTTCCGTGCTTCGGAGAGCACGTTAAGCCGTCGGTCCCAGTCGTGGTCTTAGGATGGCAGTCGTTATAGCATGGTGGTAGGGCATTTTCCGAATGCCCGCCTGGCTAGCTACCACCCTCAAGTAGAAAATCTGTCGCCAAGCACTTAACGGTGTGTTCCGACAGCTGTCCTTGAGAGCCAGTAATTCTAGGTTAGCCTGAACAACATCTTCGACCACATCATCACTTACCATCAGATGAGGTAGTGGTCAAAGGCTTAAATAAAAAAAAATTCTTCCAAACCCAGTTGTGCCGTGTCAAAGAAAAGCTTTAAAAACGATTCCATAAATGTATATAACTCGCAGTTCTAATTTCAATGGAACGACAAAACTTTTAGTGATAATAAACAATTTCCAGTCGGGATTTTGTTTGTTTGTTTAGGGAGGACATAGATGCTGGCTACCGCCTGTGCGGTCGTCCAGCTCCACCGGGTTTTGGGCGAGGGCCTGGCCCTACAATAGCCCGGGAGGGAGAAGTGCCGAAGGCACTTCTCCCGAGACGGGCGTAGAAGGCGAAAAGCGCTTTCTACCTCCGTCTCCTGCGGACGCCGAAAACGTACCGCTACTATAGGAGGGGTTGACAGCGAGCTCAAGGGCACCACTGTGGTTCGGACCTCGGCTTGTCTCGCTGTCGAGAGACATGGGGGGGATCGGAGCAAAATGCCTCTGTGCAACTGCAGTGTTGCACAATTGGGCCCTACTGAATAATACTCTTTGACTATTTGGAGAGCAATTTATCGTGACCTTGTTTTTGCCTCGAGCTCGCCGGCGAGCTCGGTGTTTGATTGTGTGACCTCTGATTACCTCACACCTGGGGATTTTACCTCGACGACTTGCGGATAACGCTAAAGCTGCCAACGTAATGGCTGCGATGGGGTCATCCGGGTCGTCTAATACCTGCCGTGGTCGGCGACGGGGGGGTTTGAAAAAAGGGATAGAAGAGGCAGTCGAGTAGTTCGATGCCTGGACAACCAATGGGTTCGGGTGGTGGGGCGCTCGATCAAAGTATCGGCGGGCGCAGTCCTTATTGAACTGCGCTAGAGAGGGAAGGTTTAAGTCGCAATGCAACTCGGTGTTCCGGATATACCACGGGGCGCCGGTTGCATTACGAAGAAAACGGTTTTGGATGACTTGAAGTTTATGAAGGTGGGCCTCACTAGCATGACTAAACACTACTGATGCGTAAGTCATGATGGGGCGGATGCAGGCAGTGTAAAGTGTCTTCTTATTACTAAGAGACATTTTACTCTCTTTGCGAAGTAGGGGACCAAGGCGACCCATTATGAAGGCCGCTCTGTTACGGACGGTTGTTATGTGATCGTTAAAGGTGAGATGACGATCAAGGGTGACTCCGAGGTATTTTGTTCTAGGAACCCAGGGAATGGGTTCGTCGAACAAAATAAGCGGTTTCGGGTAAGGGGAGCGTGTCTTCTCAGTAAAGCACATAGCTGTGCTTTTAGCTGGGTTGACCGCGATGCGCCATTTTCGGAACCAGTCACCGATCTCGGTGATGGCCCGTTGCATGACGAAATAGGACTGTCTGTTGATATGCCACCCAGTGGTGTAAATGGCGGTATCATCCGCATATTGGGCTAGGAATACTTTGGGCTGAGAGCGTGGGATGTCACTGGTATACAGTGCAAAGAGAATAGGTGATAGCACGGAGCCCTGAGGGACTCCGGCTCTGACTGGGTGGGGGGAGGAGAGGGTGCCTTCCACGCGATAGCGAAAGCTTCTGGCTTTAAGGAAGTCTTGTAGGATGAGCACAAGACGTTCTGGCACGCCAAATTGGTATAGCTTGTAGATCAAGCCGTTGTGCCAGACTTTGTCAAAAGCTTTCGCTACGTCGAGGAAGACTGCTAGCGTAGTCTGGGGTTTGGGGTACTTATTGAAGCCCTCAATGATGTGCTCCGTGAGGCGGTGCACCTGTTGGACGCATGAGTGTCCGGGTCTGAAGCCAAACTGCTCATCTGGGATAAGGTGGTGTTCCTTAGCATGGGACTGGAGACGGTTTGCAAGTAACCGCTCGTAAAGTTTGCCTAAGGCACTGAGGAGGCTGATGGGGCGGTAACTGGTGGGGTCAGATGAGCTTTTGCCTGGTTTGTGAATGCCAATGACATTTGCACATTTCCAGGTGTCTGGGAATAAGCAGTGGCTCATAGCAGCATTGAAGATGCTGACTAAGAGATGGATGAGAGGAGGAGAGAGGGTTTTAAGAACCCTGTTGGAGATGCCATCGGCACCGGGGGATTTGCGCGGTCGGAGGGCCTTGATCAGTCTCTCCACCTCAGCGTAAGTCGCTAAGGTGATTGGTGGGAGTTCAGAGGTGACCACAGAGCTTTTACGTTCGACTTCCGCATCCACCGAATCGAGGTGAGCTTGGTCAACGTGATCTACGTTAGGGGAACACTGAGCCTCTAGGCTATCAGCTAGGCACTCAGCTTTGTCTTCGTCAAAGAACGCTGGGACTAGTGGGACTGGTCTGTATAAGGGAGGCATGTCGTTGTGGTTACTTCCTTTCAAACCTCGCGCCAAGTCCCAGTAAGCATGGTGGCTTGGCACGAGGTTTGAAAGTTTGTCGCCCCATTGTTGATCACGCAACTCAGACATGCGACTTTGAACCATGCGTTCAAAGTGGCGTTTCTTAGTTTTGTTCTCTTTACTGGGGTAAGAGTCGTAATGTCGGGTCACTGCTTTACTCTCCGTCACCAATCGTCTCACATCCGCTGGAATGACAAGGCGCCGGTCGTCCGGCACTATGACCTCCTTTGCGGATGCACCTACTACGGTGGAGAGGTGATTGGTGAACGAATCGATCGCAAGGGTTACGTCATCTTTTGTCAGGATGTCGTCAGGGATCTTGTCTAGGTCCGGTGAACTGATAGCCTTTAGGGCATCGCCTACTTGCTTCCAGTTCACTATCGTCTTAGTGGGGCGGGGGAGGTCAGTCGTTGGGTCGGGACCTAGTCGCAGTATAATGGGTCGGTGGTCAGAGTGAAGCTCGTGAACCACTTCTATGGAGCGTAACCGGAGTGTTACGCCTCTGAATAGTGCCATGTCAAGCAAGTCAGATCGGTGGTTTTCCATATAAGGGTAGTGAGTGGGCTCAGTGGGCGCAATTATGTCAAAGTTAAGTTCTGCGATTAGGTTTTCAAGTGCAATACCTCTGGGATTGTTGACGTTACAATTCCATAGGATGTGCTTACTGTTGAAGTCGCCAATCAGAATGACGGCGCTTCCTAATGAGAATAGGGCTTCTAAGTCAGCTCGGACGATCGGCTTTTTGCAAGCTTGGTAACAGGATGCTATGACTATAGGTTGATGACCAGTCATAGCTAGGAGGCAACAAGATGCTTCCATATTAACAAGAGTCGGGGTAGGTAGGGGAATGCAGTGCAGGGACCTTTTGTAATAGATAAGAGTGCCTCCCCCACGGGAGTTCACTCTATCATCACGTACCGTTCTGTAGTTGGCAAACCTAGGGTTCGCCTTCCCCGGTTTTAGAAAGGTTTCCTGCACGCATATGATATCGATAAGGTGGGTACAACAAAAGTCGTGGACGAGGTCACGTTGTTTGAAGAGGCCGTCAGCGTTAAATGACGCTAACGAAACTGAGTACGGTTTCGTGCGTTCGGTTGTACTACCCATAGTGGTTGTACTGGGGAGGGGCCTGGGGAACGAAGCGCTTAAGGGCGCTAAGTAAATTCGCGTGTTCCAATGTGTATTGGATCACGTCCGCTGGGGATTGAGCGTATTGCATCTTATGGAATAGCTCTTGTACCTCATTGATGTCAACCGACATAGCCAGATCGCTGACTAGGTTGATTGCCTCTTGAAGAGGGGCAGCCATCAATGGCATAGGTGGAGCTTGTGGCCGGGAAGCGGCGCGGGGAGGCGCGCGAATGGTGTTGGCGACGGGTGCCGGGAGCGCGGGGCGAGCCGGGGCCGGTGCGCGGGCAGGGGCCGCGGCGCGGGCGGGTGCGGGTGCGGGCGCGGGTGCGGGCGCGCGGGCCGGGGCGCGGGCGGTAGCGACGGTCTTAACCATACTGGGTGGTTTAGACCATGCGTTACGGGCTGGGAGCGGCGCGGGTATTACCTGTGAGGCAGGTACTACCGTTAGTTTAGGGCTTACCCGTTGGTAACGGTCGTAAGAGGGACGGGTCGGCCTATGCCTTGCCACCCTGTGGTTCACTCGTGGTGCTTTAGGGCAACCACGGTAATTCGCGGTATGCCCTTGAGCACCGCATAAAACACAGCTGGGTGGGTCCGGTGAATCCCGGGTGCGAGTGCACGCTGCTGTCGCGTGATCGCCTAGGCACTTAACGCACCTAGCGCGAGCGAAGCAGAAACGGGAGGCGTGCCCGTATAGTTGGCAGTTATGGCACTGCGAGGGACTCCCATTTTTGTATGGGGCTTGGACATCGAGTCCTGAGAGGCCACAGACCTTTTTTAAATTAAAAATGGCCTTGCCTTCAGGTGTACGATCTAGTACTACGAGTACTAGATCGTAGGGACTGCGGTCCTTCCCGCTGTACATGCGGTGAACTGCATGTACGGGGAAGTCTTGTGCCTTCAGGTCGGCACATACCGAATCGGTATGTACCTCCTTGGGCACACCGCGGATGACCACTCGGAGGACTTTCTCCTCTTCGAGCGCATAAGTGTGAAAACTTATGCTCTCTTTACGGAGGAGCTTTGTTAGCGCTCTGTGGTCGCTAATGGTGGACACTTGAACTTTAATGCCCTGCTGCGTGGAGCGGGCATTAGTGTAGTGGATCCCACGATCCGAAACTAAACGGGACAGCATGTCCCATTTGGTTTTGTCCTGAATGAACAGGGGCGGAGGCGGTTTTTCGCGGCGCGCGCTCGCGTCCTGAGGGGACGCGGCAGTGGTGGCCGGAGCGGAGGGAGGAGACGCGGGGCGCGGGGCGGGGGTCGGCTTCTTGCCGGAGGCGGGGGCCTTAGCGGGTGCCTTGGCGGGAGGGGCGGAAGTTGCGCAACTAGCGGCTTTAGGAGCACGCTTGCGTTTTCTGTCTACGACGGTATAGCCGTCGTTATCGGAGTCCGAGTCAGTGCGTAAGGCACGACTCGGATCTACATCCATCTCCGCTTCGGAGTCCGAAGTGGGCTCGACAACGGCGATGGAGGGACGGGTGCTCGCTGGCCTCCCGATCGGTGAGCGCGAGCGAGACCTCTCACGGGGAGGGGCTGCCACCGTGCGTCTGTTGTCAGGGCCCGGAGCGGGCGAAGTCGGGCTGTCCTCTGAGAAGGACCGGGTCAGAGGAGGGACGATGGCCTCCGGAATTGGAGTTCCGGAGGGAGCGATGAGAGTGTCCGTGAGGCGGGCACTCTCTGCATCGTTAAGTGATTGCTGATGATCAGCGTAGAGTTCGGGGTAGCGGAGGGCGAAGGTCTGAAGGACCTCCACCTCACCGTTAGAGGGACGTTGCATCCTGAGGGGAATACTCAGGATGGCCTAACGGGTTCTGTCTCCCTCTCGCAACTCGTGAGCTCACTTGTGTGAGAGGGAGTGAGTACCTATGGTGTGCCCTAGTTGTGTACCCTCTCCGAGCTTTTTTCTCGGCGGAGAGGGGTGCTCCTAAGCGCTACTCCGGGGTTGACTAGGGGTGACCCCAAGGCCAGTAATCCCGGAGCCCAGCTTGCTTCGGCTGACCCGTGAAGCGGGAAAGGCCACGGTGCAAGGTTAAACCAAAACAACAACAGTGGCCGTTGTCACCGTAGGGTGTCACACTGCGACCGCAGCAAATGGCGGATTTGATCGTTCAGACGGGTTTGGCTGACGCTACCCCACGCCTGAACGACGTCGCTTAACAGCACAAAGTGTGTTGTTACGCGACTGTTACTATGTTGTGTCGGGTAGTAAAGTGGTGAAATGCGCACCGAAAAGTGCGGTCAAAACAAGACCACCAGCCCGATATGATGTTGTTCGTCCGAAACAAGGGACTTGGGTAGGTGGTAATGCCTGACGTCTTAGAGCGCCTCTGCGCGACGGCACGGCGAGCTCGTAGCTCGCGTTGCTCGGCGTTCGGCGGCTGCTCAGCTTCTGCACACAAAACAAAAACTTCGTCAGGACTGCGTATTCCAAGGCACTGGTCTGCAACTAGCGTCGGAACGATGACCCGAGTGAGACGGCAATAGTGCGGGGACTATTGCGGTCTCACTGGGAGATACTGGCGGAGCTGTAGACAGGTGTGCACGGCGGAAGTGGTCGTCTAGTCGGGATTTTTCCTTTTATAATTAATTTATACTTGTTTTTAATCAACACGTTACTCGTATTGAGACTTCAATGTGCCCCACATATTTTTAATCTACGCCATATTTAGTGAAATAACTTCGTTTGTTGTAGTTCTAAGCATTAATAAACGCTATTTAATTTGTAAATTGCTTTTACTTTGATTTAAAAGAAAAAGAAATACTATAAATCAATACTACATTATTTATATATTAAATAATAATCTATTTACTGCACACTTATGTAGTTTGATTTAAATTTAAAATTTGCGTGTTCCACATTTTAATATGAATCGAGAAAAGCTAAGCAAAAAAGGTCGCTATAAATACAACATTATTTAATTTTGTTTATTTTTATAAAGTATTTGAATTTCATATGAAAATGGGGCACTGTGGTGCCCCGCGCGTGAAATAACGCTAGTGCGTGTCGCGGAGTATTTAGAAACTCCTCCTTTTGGAACGGCTATTCAACATAGATATCTAAAGAAAATCACAGAAATTTAAATTCAAAAATAATTGGCCGGTCTTTTTGCTGTGCTCGTAATAAAAAACTTCAAAGCATAACTTCGCAGCCAGGCGTAGAATTTAAAGCTGGCCATAAATTATAGTACATTTCTAGATTTCATAAGAAGGCACTTATAAATTATCTTTCACGGAGCAGCTTCACCCGTCACTTAGGAAAAGCGCCTCGTATTTTATATTCAAAGGGTGCCCAACAATACCACAGCTTAAATGGGTTTTCTTTCATGTATTCTAACGCACAGCGAAAAATAACAGAGACTAAATTCCACAGACTATCCATAAATGTCTATATTGTATGATTGACAGACAATAAACGTACGCATCGCACAAAAAACAACCAAGCATGTAAAAAATACTATCATATAAATATCTATTTTACAAACTTTTATGTAGTTTCACGTTTCAGTTCGTGTCAGGGTGTTTGTCATCTTGTAAATTAAATTTGATCCACTTCCCGGCTACCGGTTGAGCTGAAATTTCGCATACATGTGTAAATCGCGTGACACTGCAATATTATGATGACATGGTGCTGATCTGATGACGGAGCTGGAAGGTGGCCAAAGGAATTTCGCAATGAAACGAAACCTCCTAATCGAGGTTGGGCTCATTTGAATCGTCTTGACGAGTATTTTCTTAAGACTTTTTACTAACAAGAAAATAATAAAAGCTTTTTTTTTTTTTTTTTTTTTTAAAATATACATATAGAATAGCTTGTTTTAAGAGATAGTAACGCAGTACGCTCGAGGCACACCTGGTTCGTTATGGCAAATAACATAAGGCTGTGCCAGTGGACGATCCGGCAGGTACATTACAGTACACCTCGTGTTAAATGGTAATCACCACAGTGCAGTTCGGCTGCTTTGAACTGCTAAGTTGTTAAGTCACATGGGCCTGTAATTTCACCGACATCTATACCCTACAAACCGGAACACAGTAATGCGAACATTACTTACTGCTTGGCGGTACAAATAGTTATGATGGCAGGACTTAAAGGACGAACTAGTAACCAAAGATTCCACGACTACCAAGTCTATCCAATATATGAAAAATATACAGGTGTTGCGGACTCCGAACTTAGATTAAGAATTGTATATATTATTATGTTTGTAAATTAGTAGTCAGGCTAGGATACGTAGAATAAGGTTGTTTTGGTATCGCAATAGTTCACTAGTTAATAAATAAAGTGTTAGACCAAGGTAGATAGCGAGCGAGAAGCAATAGGTGCTCTCCGATCGGTAAAGCTAGGTTATTAAACAGTAAGAAATTGTGTGAGCTAGACAACGAGGAGCAACGTAGTGACGTCACCGGGACCACACGTATGACCCAACCCTCAACCCCCGTTAGCGCGTACCCTTTGGCTGTGTGGTCGAGTCTCCGCTAGTCGTTGAGACTCCCGCACGCCACCCCCGTACGTACTAGCGCTTTTTGCCACCCTCCGGCAACTAGCGAGTGTTGCAATCGCAACGCGCAGCTCTGCACCGCTAGTTACCGTGCAGACACTACTAGCAATTTTATGGTAAAATTGCAACGCAGTGCCGCCCTGACACATCTGTAAGCATCATTCATCCCTACTTTCTACGTGTTAGGCAACCTTCAGCGGTCGCCTTGCTGGGCTATCCCGAACGGGGTTCCCCCTGGCAGGGGACGCACCGCTAGCGGAAGCCGCACGTAGCTGTAGGCGATCACCCGAGCAGCGTGTCACCACCGTAAGTGATCACCATTATCATCACGTGATCATCTCATTCATACCACCCGGCATCTCCATCACCACCATCAAATCATCATCAACATCACCATCATACATCATCATCCGTTACCATGGCGGACCCCCCGCCCCGTAAGGATCCTGATCCCGACCCACCGGAAGGCATAGTATGCCGTTATTTAATGGACCCCACCAAGTCCGTGATTGTGCCGGCAGCCGCGTTAGGATTACGCAAGGCGCCGCGACACAAGAAAAAGGACAAAACCAAGGCGACGGAAGGACTCGCCACTGTGGAGGCTGAGCCCACCACCAGTGCCGAAACCGCACCAGCCGCACTTGGTGCATCATCATCCACCCAAGCGGGGTCACCCCGCAGACGCCTAGAAGAAACCGTCTTATCACAGGCAAGGACGTTACCCGGTCCAGGACTCACAACGAGTGGGTCTGAGTACCCACCACGTAGTGAAACCGCAGGGGAGCCCTCCACCAGAAGGTGTAAGGTAAGACGGCCACCCACCACCTCGGACTCCGACACCGAAGCGGGCGGAGACGAGAAAAGGATTAAAATTAAAAAATCCATCACTCCCAAGAAACGGTCACCCATCCATAAATTGGACCGACCACTACGACCCTCAGGTCAATCGACTACAGCGGCGTCCCTGGACGTCTCACACGAGTCCTCATCGGGTGGGGGGCCAGCCAATATCACCGCTGACAGCACCTCACCCGACTCATCATCATCATCATCACCATCCGACAATGAACAGCAAATGTTCAGGGATACCCACTCTACGTCATACGCTGGTATAGAACCAGTGCCAATGCACGCGGCCCCTATGCCGTCACCACCACCCCAGGAGCAAGCAGCGATGTCCTATGTAGAGGCAGCCGCTTCACCAGCCCGCACCACCACAAATTCACCGAAGGCAGGCCCCTCACGCCAGCCGACACGATCATCACCAGCCCTACCCCAGGAAAATGAACCTAAGGTAATAAAAGGCTACCCACCCATAGTGATTGAATCCTTGAGCAACTGGATCCCTGTGTTTGCCAAGATCAAAGCTAAATTGGGCCACTCACTCAACGTCAAACCAAGCGGAAAAGGGTTCCGCTTTACAGCCAGATCTGCAGAAGAGTTCCGTACAGTGCAGAAATTCTTGACGGAGGAGGCAGAAAAAGACAAAACCGTCTCCTGGCACTGCTATGCAGTTGATGAGGATCTGCCACTTAAAGTGGCAATCAAAGGACTCACATTCTTCATTCACCCGGACGAGATTAAGAAGGACCTTGAGGATAAAGGCTTCCCAGCTAAATACGTCCGCGAGATCCCACCAAGGAGAGGAGGCATAGGGCCCGTATACTTTGTGACGCTGGAGAGGCTCAGCGAGGTTGAACGGACCCGCCTCTATGCCACAGACGAAATCCTTAACATCCCAGGTGTCACCATTGAAGGTTGGGCACCCAAAGGCGGAATCGTCCCCCAATGCCACCGGTGCCAACAATTCGGGCACGCGTCGGGAGGATGTCACAAACAGCAGCGGTGTGTAAAATGTGCAGGTGAGCACAGCGCGAAAGACTGCACCAAACCAAGCGGGCAAAGGCCTACATGTGCAAACTGTAATGGCCCCCATATCGCCTGCAGTCGCAAATGCCCCCATTATATCAGGGAGGCAAGAAGGAGGGGAGTAAAGGTACCCCCCCCTATAAACAGACAGCCGCCTAGGCAGGAGCAACAGCCTAGGCAAACCCAGCCGCCTAGGCAAGCACAGCCACGTGCCCCCCCAACCGAAAGGAGACCCCAACAACCAGCATGGCAAGCCCATACACCAGCTCCCCCCCAGACAGGGGACATGTACGCCTGGCCTACCATGCAGTATGCGGGCATCATTCAGCCCACTGCGGCAAACCCCCCTACGGCAAGGGGAGCCCCCCTCCCGAAGAAACGCAAGAAGAAGGGAGGACGACGGTCTAAATCCAACAGGAGGGGGAAAACGGCAGCATCATCAGCTGCACCAACAGCAGCATCAACCCCCATACCCGACCAGAGAGGCACCGAAACTGAAGGTGCCACCACAGACTACGAGCGACCTACTGCCAAAACTTTTGTACCCATACAAGTACAAAAGCAAGCAGCACGCCAGACTGCCGACAGCAGACCCACACAGACGAAGTACCAAAGGGAAGCCCAATTAGCTCCCCCACCAGCGCCTATCCAACAAGACCCCCGCCACAGAGAGGGTCCACAACCACAAAGAGAGGAAGGAAGAAGACCTCAACCCCCACAGCAGGGAGAAACAATCACCAGAAGCAGACCTCCACTGCAACATGAAGCCCCCCCCAGGCCAGAATGGGTCAGGCCACAACCAAGAATGCCCACACCCGTATGGGCAGCCAGGGCGCCCTGGGGACACACCCAGTACCCAGCACCAAGATACCCCCCGGCAGGAGCACCCCCCCCACACCAGGGGCCCAACCAATACTACCCACATAGAGGGGAGAACACTCACCAAGCACCAACAAGTAGCGGCGGGAACCCCCTGATGGCGATCATAGGGATCCTGACGGATCTTCTTGTATCCTTGGCCTCTGGAGGCGATATCCAGGAAGTGGCAAGGAGAGGCCTATCCATACTTGCTCAAATTCAATATGGATAGGCAAATACGAATAATCTACTGGAATCCTGGAGGCATTAGAAGCAAAAAATCAGAACTGACGCTGCTTGCGCAGACGCAGAAGGCCCACCTCATATTACTGGGGGAGACTAAACTAAAGCCCTCAATACAATTTAAAATAGCCAACTACCACACTCACCGAGTCGACTGCCTCTCCGCAAAGGACAAAGCATATAGGGGTACTGCAGTACTGGTGCGAAGAGACATCGTTCATGACGAATTACCAATGCCCCAGCTCATTGAACTAATTGCCAATGGCATAGTTCTTAAAACCAGCCAAGGAGAGCTGAAAGTTTATGCAGGCTACAGACCACCATCATCAACCCTGATTGCAAAGGACTTCTCCAAGATAATGGATAACCAAACCCCTACCATCTTCGCAGGGGACTTTAATGCGAAACACACTTCCTGGGGATCACGCATTATCACCCCGCAAGGCAGAACCCTATACGAAGCAGCGGAAAAGGGGAACTTTGAAATCCTAGGACCGGATGAACCGACTCATGTGCCTACTAACCCCCTACACCGTGCCGACGTTTTAGACGTGGTGGCCTACCAAGGTCTAAAGGGAACCATCAATGTCGAAGTATTATACGATATGGATGAGCAACACTTCCCCATCCTCATAACGATAGGCCTGTCACTAAACTCAATTAATAGGCAACCTACTCAAAGAACTGACTGGCAGGCGTATGCAGCGGAACTAGAAGATCTTAGTATTGGACCCATCGAGAAACCTACCGATGTCGACCAAGCTGCTATCGCCATCACCAACAGACTCCAAGAAGCCAAAGACAAACACACAAAAATAGTCCAACCACCAGCAAAGAAATACGAGCTACCTTTAAAGCTACAAAAAGCCCTAGCCGACAAGAGGCTATTAAGGAAGCAATGGGCAAGCACTCGCTGCCCCATACTCAAAAAGCGACTCAATGCCATCAAACTGCGCCTAAGCCAAGAAGTAGAAACCTGGCGAGGCGAAATCTGGCACAAAGAGATAGACCGCGCAGGAGAACAGATCACCAACCTCCACAGACTAAACAGAAGGATGACAAAAACTTTTCCACCCGTATATCCTCTACTAGAAAATGGTGTGCGAAAATACGCACCCAAAGACAGAGCGAGGATTCTGGCCCAACATCTGGAAACGCAGTTCACGTTGCACCCAGTGAGGAACGAAGCCAGCTCAACAGCCAGAGCGCACCATGAGATGGTTAACTCCTGGGCCGACGAGTACCGCAAAACTCCAGCCCCCCCACTGGATGGCGACAACTTCATCTCACCTGCCGAAACCTGGAAGGCAATTAGACGCCTGCCCAGAAGAAAGGCGGCCGGATACGACGGACTACCGATTGCGGCGATCCATCAGCTGCCCAGGAAAGGCATAGCTACCATTACCCGGCTGTTCAACGGGATCTTACGTACAGGCCACTACCCAGAGTCCTGGAAGATGGCCAAGGTCATAATGATCCCGAAGCCGGGTAAGGATAGACGTCAACCAGCCGCATACCGCCCAATCTCACTGCTGCCCCACATGGCGAAACTGCTAGAGAGACTGCTACTGAACAGGCTGCGACCCTTCATAACACCAAGAAAGGAGCAGTTTGGGTTCAGACAGCACCACTCAACTACCCTGCAGCTAACTAGAGTCATCCATCAACTGAGCAACAAGTTGAACAAAAGAAGACACTCAGTAGCGGTATTCCTTGACGTAGAGAAGGCCTTCGATAGAGTGTGGCACGAAGGTCTTCTCTACAAATTGGCACAGCTCGAAATACCTAAGATGTACCTGAAAATCGTAGATAGCTTCTTGGCAAACAGAAGCTTTATCGTCTCGGTTGACCAAGAAGAATCCCAACAGAAGAGCATCAAAGCTGGCGTCCCGCAGGGCAGCTGCCTCTCTCCACTACTATACGCAGCGTTCACGGACGATATCCCGACAATTGAGAACAGGGAATGGGACCATGAAGACCGAGTAACATTAGCCTTGTTCGCTGATGATAGTGCGTTCATATCATCCTCCACCCAACCAATGCAAGCTATTAAGGTTATGCAAAGACAGCTGAACCTCTTACCTGAATGGCTCGACAAATGGCGCATGGCTGTCAACGTAGAAAAGACGGCCGCGCTATTTGTCAGCAGGAAAACCATCCCCAAGGAAAAACTGTCACTACATGGCAAAGACATCGACTGGCAAACTGACACCAAATACTTAGGTGTCAGTATAGACAGAAAACTGAGTATGACAGCACAAGTCAACCAAACAGTCCACAACACAAGAGCGGCGAGAGCGTTATTGAGACCCGTCCTGAACTCCAATCTGCCACTGCGAGCCAAGCTGGGGATCTACAAAACGTACATAAGGTCAAGACTGACGTACGCATCCCCAGCTTGGTACGCACTATGCTCCAACTCTAACAAAGCAAGACTACAGGCTCAACAAAATATCGCACTGCGCATTGCCACTGGCGCAGGGCGATACGTCCGGAATTCAACAATAGCCAAAGACGTGGCTATGGAAACGGTGGAAGAATTCGTTGTCCGCCTTGCGAAGAAAATGTATGACGCGGCGGACAACGGACCCCATGAGCATCTGCGGGGCATAGCCCCGCTCCATACTAGGCCACCAGACACGAAACCTAGATGGCGTCCGCTCCCTAGAGAGCTGATAGCACCAACTTCATCGTCAACAAGTGACTAATCAAACAATAAGGCACCAATGTGCAATTCAGACCTTGCGCAGAGCGGCATTACAGAGAGTAGCCTGCGCAAGTTAACAGATACCTTGTGACCGTAGTCACATGAGAAAATGCAGGGGAAATGGGTAAAAACCCGATGCCCCATCCGACTCCCCCCCCCAGATAAGGGAGTGTCGAAGAAGAAATCAGCAGCTAGACAACAGTATCTCTGTCCCTTTCTACGTTGTAATTGGCTAAGTAACAAATTGATAGGATTGCACTACGCAATAGTAGAATAGGAAATATGTTAGGGCCCACTGTATATAAACAGCCGAGTTTTGGGCAAAATCATCATTTCCGACCTGTGCCGCCACGCCGTGCACACCTGTCTACAGCTCCGCCAGTATCTCCCAGTGAGACCGCAATAGTCCCCGCACTATTGCCGTCTCACTCGGGTCATCGTTCCGACGCTAGTTGCAGACCAGTGCCTTGGAATACGCAGTCCTGACGAAGTTTTGTTTTCTGTGCAGAAGCTGAGCAGCCGCCGAACGCCGTGCAACGTGAGCTACGAGCTCGCCGTGCCGGCGCGCAGAGGCGCTCTAAGACGTCAGGCATTACCACCTACCCAAGTCCCTTGTTTCGGACGAACAACATCATATCGGGCTGGTGGTCTTGTTTTGACCGCACTTTTCGGTGCGCATTTCACCACTTTACTACCCGACACAACATAGTAACAGTCGCGTAACAACACACTTTGTGCTGTTAAGCGACGTCGTTCAGGCGTGGGGTAGCGTCAGCCAAACCCGTCTGAACGATCAAATCCGCCATTTGCTGCGGTCGCAGTGTGACACCCTACGGTGACAACGGCCACTGTTGTTGTTTTGGTTTAACCTTGCACCGTGGCCTTTCCCGCTTCACGGGTCAGCCGAAGCAAGCTGGGCTCCGGGATTACTGGCCTTGGGGTCGCCCCTAGTCAACCCCGGAGTAGCGCTTAGGAGCACCCCTCTCCGCCGAGAAAAAAGCTCGGAGAGGGTACACAACTAGGGCACACCCTAGGTACACACTCCCTCTCACACAGTGAGCTCACAAGGTGTGTGAGGGAATTCAAACCCTTGATAGGGCGTCCTGAGTATTCCCCTCAGGATGCAGTCCCGTCCCTCTAACGGTGAGGTGCAGGTCCTTCAGACCTTCGCCCTCCGCCACCCCGATCTATACGTTGCACATATGCAACTGCTTGAAGAGGAAGAGAATGCCCGCCTCACGGACACTCTCATCGCTCCCTCCGGGACTTCAAACCCGGAGGCCAGCGTTCCTCCCTTGACCCGATCCTATTCAGAGGATAGCCCTACTTCGCCTGCTCCCGGGCCCGACAATAGACGCACGGTGGCAGCCCCTCCCCGTGAACGGTCTCGCTCTCGCTCACCGATCGGGAGGTCAGCGAGTACCCGTCCCTCTTTCGCCATTGTCGAGACCGTTTCGGAATCCGAAACGGACATGGAGGTAGATCAGGCCGGCGCCTCACGCACGGACTCTGATTCCGATAACGACGGTTACACCGTCGTAGATCGCAAACGCAAGCGCGCGCCCAAAGCCGCTAGTTGCGCCACTTCCGCCCCTCCCGCCAAGGCACCCGCAAAGGCCCCCGCCTCCGGCAAAAAACCGACCCCCGCCCCGCGCCCCGCGTCTCCTCCCTCCGCTCCGGTTTCAACCGCCGCGTCCCCTCAGGACGCGAGCGCACGTCGCGAAAAACCGCCTCCGCCTTTGTTCATTCAGGACAAAAGCATATGGGACATGCTGTCCCGCTTAGTTTCGGATCGTGGGATCCATTATACTAATGCCCGCTCCACGCAGCAGGGCATTAAAGTCCAAGTGCCCACTAGTAGCGACCACAGAGCGCTAACAAAGCTCCTCCGTAAAGAGAGCATAAGTTTTCACACTTATGCGCTCGAAGAGGAGAAAGTCCTTCGCGTTGTGATTCGCGGTGTGCCTAAGGAGATACATACCGATGCGGTATGTGACGACCTTAAAGCACAAGACTTCCCAGTGCATGCGGTTCACCGCATGTACAGCGGGAAGGACCGCAGTCCATATGACCTAGTACTCGTAGTACTAGACCGTACACCAGAGGGCAAGGCCATTTTTAATTTAAAAAAGGTCTGCGGCCTCTCTGGGTTAGACGTACAAGCCCCATTTAAAAATGGAAGTCCCTCGCAGTGTCACAACTGCCAATTGTACGGTCACGCCTCCCGCTTCTGTTTCGCTCGCGCTAGGTGCGTCAAGTGCCTAGGCGATCACGCGACAGCGGCGTGCACTCGCACTCGGGACTCGCCGGACCCACCCAGCTGCGTTCTATGCGGTGCTCAAGGACATACCGCGAATTACCGCGGCTGCCCAAAAGCACCACGCATAAACCACAGGGTGGCAAGGCATAGGCCGACCCGTCCCTCACATGACCGTTACCAACGGGTCAGCCCTAAGCTGTCGGTAATACCTGCTTCACAGGTAATACCCGCGCCGCTCCCCGCCCGTAACGCATGGTCTAAACCACCCAGTATGGTAAAGACTCCGCCCGCGCCCCGGCCCGCGCGCCCGCACCCGCTCCCGCCCGCGCCCCGGCCCCTGCCCGCGCACCGGCCCCGGCTCGCCCCGCGCTCCCGGCACCCGTTGCCAACTCCGTTCGCGCCCCTCCTCCCCGCGCCATTCCTCGGCCACAAGCCCCACCCATGCCGCTGATGGATGCCTCTCTTCAAGAGGACATCAAACTAGTCAGCGACCTGGCGATGTCTATTGACATCAACGAAGTCCGCGAGCTAGCGCACAAGATGCACTTCGCTCAATCCCCAGCGGACGTGATCCAATATACATTGGAACACGCGAATTTACTTAGCGCCCTTAAGCGCTTCGTTCCCCAGGCCCCTCCCCAGTACAACCACTATGGGTAGTACAACCGCACGCACGAAACCGCGCTCAGTTTCGTTAGCGTCATTCAACGCTAACGGTTTCTTTAGACAACGTGACCTTGTCCACGACTTTTGCTGCACCCACCTTATCGACATTATATGCGTGCAGGAGACCCTTCTAAAACCGGGGAAGGCGAACCCTAGGTTTGCCAATTACAGAACGGTACGTGATGATAGAGTGAACTCCCGTGGGGGAGGCACTCTTATCTATTACAAAAGGTCCCTGCACTGTATCCCCCTACCTACCCCGACTCTTGTTAATATGGAAGCATCTTGTTGCCTCCTAGCTATGACTGGTCATCAACCTATAGTCATAGCGTCCTGTTACCAAGCTTGTCAAAAGCCGATCGTCCGAGCTGACTTAGAAGCATTGTTCTCATTAGGAAGCGCCGTCCTTCTGATTGGCGACTTCAATAGTAAGCACATCCTATGGAATTGTAACGTCAACAATCCCAGAGGCATTGCACTTGAAAAACTAGTCGCAGAACTTAATTTTGACATAATTGCGCCCACTGAGCCCACTCACTACCCTCATACGGAAGACTTTCGACCTGACTTGCTTGACATGGCACTACTCAGAGGCGTAACACTCCAGTTACGCTCCATAGAAGTGGTTCACGAGCTTCACTCTGACCACCGACCCATTATACTGCGACTAGGTCCCGACCCAACAACAGACCTCCCCCGCCCCACTAAGACGATAGTGAACTGGAAGCAATTAGGCGTTGCCCTAAAAGCTATCAGTTCACCGGACCTTGACAAGATCCCTGACGACATCCTGACTAAAGATGACGTAACCCTTGCGATCGATTCGTTCACTAATCACCTCTCCACCGTAGTAGGTGCATCCGCAAAGGAGGTCATGGTGCCGGACGACCGGCGCCTTGTCATTCCAGCGGATGTGAGACGATTAGTGACGGAAAGTAAAGCAGTGACCCGACATTACGACTCTTACCCCAGTAAAGAGAACAAAACTAAGAAACGCCACTTTGAACGCATGGTTCAAAGTCGCATGTCTGAGTTGCGTGATCAACAATGGGGTGACAAACTTTCAAACCTCGTGCCAAGCCACCAGGCTTATTGGGACTTGGCGCGAGGTATGAAAGGAAGTAACTACAACGACATGCCTCCCTTATACAGACCAGTCCCACTAGTCCCAGCGTTCTTTGACGAAGACAAAGCTGAGTGCCTAGCTGATAGCCTAGAGGCTCAGTGTTCCCCTAACGTAGATCACGTTGACCAAGCTCACCTCGATTCGGTGGATGCTGAAGTCGAACGTAAAAGCTCTGTGGTCACCTCTGAACTCCCACCAATCACCTTAGCGACTTACGCTGAGGTGGCGAGACTGATCAAGGCCCTCCGACCGCGCAAATCCCCCGGTGCCGATGGCATCTCCAACAGGGTTCTTAAAACCCTCTCTCCTCCTCTCATCCATCTCCTAGTCAGCATCTTCAATGCTGCTATGAGCCACTGCTTATTCCCAGACACCTGGAAATGTGCAAATGTCATCGGCATTCACAAACCAGGCAAAAGCTCATCTGACCCCACCAGTTACCGCCCCATCAGCCTCCTCAGTGCCTTAGGCAAACTTTACGAGCGGTTACTTGCAAACCGTCTCCAGTCCCATGCTAAGGAACACCACCTTATCCCAGATGAGCAGTTTGGCTTCAGACCCGGACACTCATGCGTCCAACAGGTGCACCGCCTCACGGAGCACATCATTGAGGGCTTTAACAAGTACCCCAAACCCCAGACAACGCTAGCAGTCTTCCTCGACGTAGCGAAAGCTTTTGACAAAGTCTGGCACAATGGCTTGATTTACAAGCTATACCAATTTGGCGTGCCAGAACGTCTTGTGCTCATCCTACAAGACTTCCTTAAAGCCAGAAGCTTTCGCTATCGCGTGGAAGGCACCCTCTCCTCCCCCCACCCAGTCAGAGCCGGAGTCCCTCAGGGCTCCGTGCTATCACCCATTCTTTTCGCGCTGTATACCAGTGACATCCCACGCTCTCAGCCTAACGTCCTACTAGCCCAATACGCGGATGATACCGCTATTTATACCACTGGGTGGCATATCAGTAGAAAGTCCATTCCCGCCCTCCAACGGGCCATCACCGAGATCGGTGACTGGTTCCGTAAATGGCGCATCGCGGTCAACCCAGTTAAAAGTGCAGCTATGTACTTTACTGAGAAGGGCCGCCCCCGTTACCCGCAACCCTTAACTTTGTTCGACCAACCCATCCCCTGGGTTAGTAAAACAAAATATCTCGGAGTCACCCTTGATCGGAATCTCACCTTTAGCGATCATATAACAACCGTCCGCAACAGAGCGGCCTTTGTAATGGGTCGCCTTGGTCCCCTGATTCGCAAAGAGAGTAAAATGTCTCTTAGAAATAAGAAGACACTTTACACTGCCTGCATCCGCCCCATCATGACTTACGCATCAGTAGTGTTTAGTCATGCTAGTGAGGCCCATCTCCATAAGCTTCAAGTCATTCAAAACCGTTTTCTTCGTAGTGCAACCGGCGCTCCGTGGTATATCCGGAACACCGAGTTGCATTGCGACCTAAACCTTCCCTCTTTAGCGCAGTTCAATAAGGACTGCGCCCGCCGATACTTTGATCGAGCGCCCCACCACTCGAACCCTTTGGTTGTCCAGGCATCGAACTACTCGACCGCCTCTTCTATCCCATTTTTCAAACCCCCCCGTCGCCGACCACGGCAGGTATTAGACGACCCGGATGACCCCATCGCAGTCATTACATTGGCAGCTTTAGCGTTATCCGCAAGTCGTCGAGGTAAAATCCCCAGGTGTGAGGTAATTAGAGGTCACACAATCAAACACCGAGCTCGCCGGCGAGCTCGAGGCAAAAACAAGGTCACGATAAATTGCTCTCCAAATAGTCAAAGAGTATTATTCAGTAGGGCCCAATTGTGCAACACTGCAGTTGCACAGAGGCATTTTGCTCCGATCCCCCCCATGTCTCTCGACAGCGAGACAAGCCGAGGTCCGAACCACAGTGGTGCCCTTGAGCTCGCTGTCAACCCCTCCTATAATAGCGGTACGTTTTCGGCGTCCGCAGGAGACGGAGGTAGAAAGCGCTTTTCGCCTTCTACGCCCGTCTCGGGAGAAGTGCCTTCGGCACTTCTCCCTCCCGGCCTATTGTAGGGCCAGGCCCTCGCCCAAAACCCGGTGGAGCTGGACGACCGCACAGGCGGTAGCCAGCATCTATGTCCTCCCTAAAAAAAAAAAAAAAAAAGGCAAAATCATGCAGTAGCAATCCGACCTCCATAGCGAAAAGACCTAAGGAATAAAAGGAACGAACTATCGAAGGAATTATCATTGTTTCATTGGGAAGAATCCACACTACGGTCCACCACAACAGGGTTATTGGTAAAATGCTAAAAAACTCTTAAGGTTGACTTCTGCTAGTCGTAACTAAGATTTTGATATGAAATTTTTGTTTTAGGTTTTTTTTGGGGGTTTTTCATGTGTTTTTGACGGAATAAGCACGAGGACCACCTGAAGTTAAAAGTATCTTATGCCTGTAATTTATTATTTCATATTTTTTATTATTTTGCTCGATGTATGTATTCAAAACTCTATTCAAAGGGAGCGCGGCGCTGTCCAGTGTAGCCTCTTTGCTGGGAAGTAAAAAAAAATGAAGTAATAAATTACAGGTACAAGAAACTTAAAAGATCAGGTGCTCCTTCTCCTTATTACGTTAAATACATATAAATAAACACAAAAAAAATTCAAAGTAAGAAACATTTTCTTTTCATAATTTTAGTTAGGACTAGCAGAAGTCAACCCTAAGAGTTTGTTAGCATTTTACCAATAACCCTGTATAAATACCGTTACTTGAAATCAGCTGTTTATAACATCCATTATCCGAATGGTCTCGGAAAAAGTTTCTTAAAACTTCCCTCTTTTCCGCCATTGCCTTTATGAGCCTTCGTAGCAGATCTTTATTGTGCATTCTACAAAGTCCTGGTTATACAAGACAAGACGCTTCTTTGATTTGAAATCGTTCTAATTAGTGACTGAGGACGTGACATTGTCCTGAAATGTTGCTGCTCAATGCTAATTATACAATTTGAGTGGAAATTAGAAAGAATTACAAATACGGCCCCAGCCCCAGTGTGGTCCGGTCCGGATTCCTGACAAATAGCTGATAATAATTATTGCATAAATACTTTCTTACTTAAGTTTTAAGTGTTACATAATTATGTATATAATAAGCACGTGCTTAGAATATGTTATTTCCTTTAATAATCAATTGTTTTTTTTTTATTCTGAACTGGGTATCACTTGACCACTATCTCACCTGATGTTAAGTGATGATGCGGTCGATGATGGAGCGCGCTTACCCAGAAGGTATCTCGCGTTTCGAAGATCCCCATATTCTACTTAACCGGAAACAGACTAAGGCAGGGTGTTTCATATATTTTTATATATATACAGGCGCTCAGCGTAAGTAGGGTGCTTAGTTCTGCGCTGTTGCTTATTTTGTTGCTCATTTAGCGAATGACTTTTACTGGTCCATTTTACGTTACCACATCCAATTGAGAAAACATGGATTTATTTTATCCTTAACCGTAAAAAACATATTGAAATAAAAATCCCAATGTATCCCTCAATACTTAGGTATATTAATGTTTATATTAACCAAAGGAAAATATGAATCTATAAACTTGTTGAAATCCAACAAAATTAATGAATATACAAAAAATGATATAACCATTTTAAAATATTTTTGAAAAACATTTAAAATGTATAAAAATATATGTGGTGGAAATTTCGCCTAATTTTTTTATAACGCCAACGTGTCAATTAACGATTTTCGACGTGTTTCGGTCTACACGAAGCATCGTGTTTGACTTTTTTAGCGCACAAGAATTCTTGTGGAATGTGAAACGGAAGTGTCACTAGATAGTATTATATATTTTTCAAATGCTTCTCTAAAACATTAATTTAAAGATATTTTTTTTTATTTTTCGATTTAAGTGAATATCTATAATGAATTTAGATACAATGAGGTCTGATCTGAACCTATTCCTATGACGACTTAGAAAATACGAAAAATTTCCAAGCCTTTAATTTTTAATCCTCTAACGTAAGTCAAACATCTCGTCTTACAGGAATAAAGAAATCCAATGTCACTACTTAATTAAAACAGTTGAGCAGCGGTAAAAACTCTTTTTCGTTTTCAAAAGATTTCAAGTTCGGGTACTGACTATTTCAATTTACAAAATGGTTCCCTTTGAGAGGCGAATGATATTATTATGTAATACAATAAAACATGATAGGACTACAAATAAGCTATTTACATACATAGCATTGTCTTAGTAATGTTAATAAGACAATTCGTTAAATTAAGTCTTTGTTATAAAATCTTAATGTTTTGTTTCGTGTTTGCAATTTGGTTCTGGAAATGAGTGGAGTCCATTTTCAGGCTCAGACAAAACGGTATTGTATTTATTATGGTCATTTGTTAGGAGAATTTCTTTCACTTTTATCTCGATCTTAATACATTTTCGTTGATAAGCAGAGGAATGTGAGAAAGAGATTTTGTTTAAAAACCGGCTTTACGGGTTAAAGTAGTATTTTTTTATTTATTTATAGATGAATGGCTAGCCTTTGACCAACTGCCGGAATACAACGATGGGTGCTTGGCGACAGATTTTCTACTTGAGTGCGGTAGCTAGCCAGGCGGGCATTCGCAAAAGCTCTACCACCATATTGTAACGACTGCCATCCTCAGAATGGTACATACACAAAAATATAAAACAAGTTTAAATTAATTAAAAAAGCAAAAACCATCTGCAAAGTATGTACCTATTTTATATTTGTTAGTTTTATCGTTCCTTTAAAATAAAATCACAAGTTATATATACAATTATATAGAATCAGATTTGAAAGACCTTAATTTGATAAGGCAATCGATGGATTTGGAAGAAAAAAAAATTTTTTTCTCACAATATTGCGTCAAATGCGCCTGTTTGTTTTTTATTCTTTTTATGTACCTAGTGTCACTTGCGCTATCAAAACAAATCTATTATATTAAAAGCGGTTTAGCTGTTTAGAAGTTATGGTGGAATAAAGAAACTCACAAACATACATACATTTCGAAGCGCTCGTAGCGAAGTTTGCTTAACCATTCTGAATCGATCAGCAAAGTTAAGCAACGTCCGCCGCGGTCATGAGTTGGATGGGTGACCGCTCGTGACATTACTACTGAGAGCTTCCGTGCTTCGGAGGGCACGTTAAGCCGTCGGTCCCGGTTGTTGTCTTAGGATGGCAGTCGTTACAGCATGGTGGTAGGGCACTTTGCGAATGCCCGCCTGGCTAGCTACCACCCTCAAGTTGAAAATCTGTCGCCAAGCACCTAACGGTGTGTTCCGGCAGCTGTCCTTGAGAGCCAGTAATTCTAGGTTAGCCTGAACAACATCTTCGACCACATCATCACTTACCATCAGGTGAGATAGTGGTCAAAGGCTAACCTATCAAGCATAAAAAAAAAAACATGAACCCTGAAAACATAACTCACCTTTTTTGGGCAGTCGTGTAATAATTAATACTGGGCGTTAAGCATCTTCATTTACTAAATGAAGATGCCTCAAACTATCCAAATCTCTTACACATCATTTCTCTGCCCCATAACACCTAAAGACTAAATGAATTCTCTGACTAATCAATTAATACTTTCCACATCAACCCAATGGAAACTCAATCTCAACAACATATGTCCCGGCACGGCTCTAAATACGTTCGTCTATAGAATGTTTTAGTTGGACCGGCGGCCAACCGGCGTCTGACGTCATGACGCTGGAATACTACGGTAACAAACACCTTGCCGTGGCCACGTGGCCGGTGCGTGACACTCATTGATAGCTGGAAGCAGTACCTACTTTAAAAACTCCGTCTTCGCAGGATCATTGGCCTCATAAGAGCTACGATACGAAACTTGACTGTACTATTCATAAGTAGTAGGTACTCGAGACAAAACACTATCACATAATAAGAAATACTGTAGTAGGTCCATTTTTAATGTACGCGTAAGTGACCAACCCAAGGACCAACCTCTCCATGGAACTATCATCATCAGCATAAAATTTCAAGTGTTGATTTAAGACACGGATCCTTTGATATGTCAAAGACTGTGCGTACAACAATTTTCTGACTTTAAGGGTCTATTAATGGATTGCGTTCGCTAATCGATCTTACTTAAAATATTTGATCTTAATTTTATATGCATAACATAAAGACGCTGTCTAAAGCTGAAATTTTGCAAATCAGACTGCGTAGGAGTGTAAGAGAGGTAGCAATAGGGAAATCGCGATTAGTTGAAGTAAAATCCGAAAGTAAGCTTAATAACACAAAATAAGTAACGTAAATCGAAAATGAAACTTTTTTGTCCATCATGAAAAATTCTTGCTATTTTATTAATATACAACGTGGCCCAAAACTCAACGATAAACTGACACTGAAGGGTAAACCTGCCCCTGAAAAAAGACAAAAAAACAATTTTTAGAAAGTTATCAATAATAATTAAATTCATCAAAAATTGATACCTTTTGTCATATTTTTCACAACAGGGACCATAATTTTTACAAGATTTATGTTTCGTTTTTTTTGTAGGCAATATGAATAGTAAGTACTGCTATCTATCACAATCCTTTAAATATCCAGAATCCCTTTAGGTTTTTCAGAAAAAAAATATGAAATTAATTTTTATCTCTATAATTTTTGAAGATTTGCTTTTAGCCTATTGTATTTATCGCGGTGTCAAAAAAAAATTTTTTTTCATTTTTTCCCTCGTATGCATGAGCAGGTCTACCCTCCAGTGTCGGCTTATCGTTGAATTTTGGGACACGTTTTCATCACATACGTAAATAATTAGGGTTCCGTACCCAAAGGGTAAAAACGGGACCCTATTACTGAGACTTCGCTGTCCGCCCGTCCGTCCGTTCGTCTGTCACCAGGCTGTATCTCAAGAACGGTGATAGCTAGACAGTTAAAATTTTCACAGATGATGTATTTCTGTTGCCGCTATAACAACAAATACAAAAACTTGGTGTAAAGTGCGAATCGGATTCGCACACGTTAAAACAAAAGAAGGTTAAAATATGAAGTCTAATATTGTATAGCTAATGGTACGGAACCGAGTGCGCGAGTCCGACTCGCACTTGGCCGATTTTAAGATATTTACGTTACAAGCGTAATTTAGAGTCAACTTTGCAATTTTATTCCATCGAGAAATATTTAAAGAAACGTGTTTCGGACTTTTCTTGGCCTTAGATAATGTGATCAATATTAACATGTAATTTTCTTACCGCTGCTAACTAAATACCCTTTAAAAATTCTGTTCAAGTGAAGCTAGTCAGCACTTGTCAGCCCCATAATAGGAAAATTAGGCGGGATTGTCACTAGATATATTTAGTGTTTTATTAAAATATTAATTTAATATTTTCATTAAATAAACAAAAAGTTTATTAAATATGGATTTCCGCAAAGTAATTCCGGAATCTAATAATTATCTCCAATAGATACATATACATATTCACATATTTTAATACAATGTACTAACACTGCTATGGATTTTGTGTCCGAAATAAATTATTTTATTTATTTTATTTTATAGTCCTCAAGTGCAACCATTTTGTCTAACTGAAACCTGTAGTACTATAGTACTGGTGATAGGATACTGCATTCAATCACATCATTAGTTTCCTGTCAACCGGCTCGGCTTATCTAAAGTACTTACCTCCCTAATGGAAACTACAAAATATAAAATTATGTAGGTATACGAAAAGCCTTTGGTAATCCAGCCAATATGTAAAATCTAAACAAAATGTAAGACACGTGTTTTGATCCGATAAAATGAGGCGTAATCCGCTTGAGATGGGTATGCTAGGTTCACGACTTTTGTTACGCTAAGCCGCATCTAGCCTTTTGTGTCAGGTTTGGTATATAAAGGTGTTAAAGTGAAGCTTCGATTTAACTACCAAGCGAGACCGAAAATAGTACGAGGTCTATAGTAGGAAGGTAGTTATACCTTACCCTTACCTTATCCTCTACGAAGGTGGGGTCATCGTAATATGTTTTTCTTTGACTAAAGGAAGTCTTCCCATAGATGGCAAACAGCACATTAAGATTTTGCGCATCCCTGACGCCAACTTCGGAATTTTTATTGGTAAAGCTGACCTGACAAACGTTCATTTGCAGGCAAATAAAAATGAAAAAAAAAAGTTTAATATACCTATTTGAAAAATAGCTAATGTCATATTCTTAGACCTACAGAATAGACACACAAAATTTCATTGGAATCGGCCAAGCCGTTTCGGAGGAGTTTTGTTACAAACACTGTGACACGAAAATTTTATATATGTATCAGATATATTCAGTTACAGATATTTTATTGCATCTATATACACTATAAGTTGTTATAACATACGAGTGAATTTACAAAGACTTATAATATGGTCCTCGTGGGGCACAGCATGCTAGCAGATACTCGTAATATACAAGATAGGTATCGGGACGCCTAGTGTGAGAGTCTCCAGTGATACGCCGCGTGGGCGAAAATGCAATTTAGTACGGTAAAACGCTTTAACTAGCTGGCCACCAGGGGCACTGTACTTTCTCATAAAAAATTATGCGTCAAATTTTGCGTTTCCGGTCTAAAAACTCGCACTAGGCTCACAAAAATATATTAGGTACACGCTCAGAGGGTAACAGGGAAAAGGAAAGGAGTAGGAAACAATGGTTATGAGTTCTGCTGGGCGTCTTCTGTTCATCGTGAATAGTTTTTTTTATCGATAGCCTGTTTGCTAATAATCTTTGACTGAATCTTTTTCTTTGTTTGCTATACTCTTTAAAAATGCGTGTTGTTTTTTTGACTTTAAACAAAAAACCATGCTTATGTTTGAATAAAAAATCGTTCTTAAAAATTTGCGACCGAAAAATATTTGTGTGACGTACGAAATGCTTTATTATTAAATTTTAAAGCATTAAAAATCCTCATTCTAATAACTAGGTACCTATAATATTAATATAACTTGCTTATAACTACCTATTTCACTCGTGTCAATCACTTTCCTTTACTCTATTCACTTTTTTTTATTAATTTAGACATTTTTTTTCGGGGGATAAAAGGAAATACTTGTCCATTAAAAAGACACACATTATGTATCGTCAACTATATATAGTCTATAAAATAATTTTACCTACTTACTTACTAGTAAGTAAATTATTTTATAGTTTCCAGGTAATCTGAAAAAAGTTATATTTGGATGCGTTTTTGACGAATTCATGTAACCAAAAACACTTATTTTTGGTGAAAAAATCGCGCAGTTATTGTTAATAAAACATCAAATCATTCGCTCGTCTCTGCGGCACAGTCGCGACACTCGAGACTGTCTGCGTGCCGAGCGCAGGCCGAGATCGAGGCGAGTAGGGATAACTCGCGTTTCGTCCTTTTCTATGAAGTTGAAATACTGTATAGATAACATTACCGTGGTAATACAGTGTATGGAGGTTAGAGGCATTCTGAATCTACTCCTATCGTTGAGGCAATGAGCAATTTGAGGTAAATAATGGATCCTAGTAGATCGGTTAGGGCTAGGGTAGTTCAAACAGGAAGTAATACAGATATTGGTCTGGTAAGAGCTTTATTTAATAATAGTAGTAATATTGCTTTAAAAAAAAAAAAACAAATTATAGGGTTGCGTCATCATTCACAAACTAATTGTCAAAATTAGTCTTGTTTGTAGTACAACGTAAGTTCAACTATAGGTGTCGCTTTATCTCCATACGCCATCGTATGATTATACTTAAGGAACGAGAGGAAAAAATAGAGTTATGAACCATTGTCATGTTAGCGCAGTTGGTCAGAACTCAGAGCATACCCCGGCTAAAGGGGTAGCTGACGCGGGTTCGAATCCCGCACATGACCGTAAATTTTCCTCTCGTAAATCAGTATTTTTGTAATATATACTGGTAGTTAAACATTTCATTTTAGTTATTTTGGAATGGTGTGTATTTAAGTATCTAAACCTAAGTGAGACTTATATTAAAATTATACTTATATAACATCATATAAAAGCACGCTAAGGTAACAGCTCTCAGTAAAAGCTCTCAGCTACATAAGTACATCCTCTACATACCTCCACGCACTCAAATAAAACCTTGAAAGAAAATGAGTAGGCGCTGAAAAGGCTTAAAATAAACCTTCATGAATCGTGGTCTAAAAATAACATGACGAGCGAGGACTACTCTTCGCATTTTCTCCAAGCTCTGGCATCGCGCAATATCGGCCCAGTTTATGTACCCACCAAACCTCTGAAATACAGACTACTGCCTAATCTGTTGTATGGTATGGTACCAAGGCAATGAAACAAGGTTGTCGGTACAAATAAAAGGAATACCTACATACATATTAATACCAATATTATATATAACAAAATAGGAAGCCTGATTAAAATGAAACAGTTACGAGCTAATTGATTTTTTGCTAGGGTTTATTAAATTAAGTCTATTTCATACTGACTTATACCACAGATGACAGATACTAACTGATTATGATTTAATTTATAAAGGTATATGTTACCGTGAATAGTCAATATCAGTGAGGACACATTTTTACTAGGGAATACGCGCATATATACGGTAACATATGCACTTAAGTGACCTAAGCTAGGTCACTAGTAATTCTTTTGGCGCATCGTCAGCCGCTGCCGCGACAGGCTCGCTTCGCTCGTTTGACTCGCGCGTTGTTGTGGTGAGAAGTAACCGAACGCTCCTCATTGCTCGTCTTTTTCCTAAAGCACAGTAAAGATGACTTTGACCTAGGCTTGGTGTTGTCTTAAAAGCATATTAAACAAAAATAGTTACTTAGAATTATACCAAAAGTATTAAGTTTATGTCAGATCATAAATTTAGCTTACTTATATTTTTCGATGAGTATATACTAGTAAATACTAGTATTTTTTTTCAGACGTCGTCAAGCAAAACACATAATGCCGAATTCACATTAAAGTGGAATAATGGTAGGAAGACGAAGAAGTAGCTCATATAGAACGTGCGTGACATCGCATGCGATATTGCTCTGGGTCACCTTCTACTGTTTTCTGATAGCCTAGTACATGCGGTCAAAGATGTTGTTCTAACTTAGAATAACTGGCTGTCAAAGATGAAGAAAGGCTACCGTAAAACAGTGCTTGGCGACAGATGTACTACCGGAGGATGGCAGCTAAGAAGGCGCGCATTCACATGCCCTACCACTATATGCCACAACAACTGCCATTCTAAGACAACAACCGTTCAGGCGGCTAACGTGCCCTCCGAAGCACGGAAGCGGTCAGCAGTAAATACCGTTCCCAAGTTATGACCGCAGCGTACTTTTTTAACCCTTGTTGATCAGTTAAGTACGACTAGGCAAGCTGTTGCTACAAGCGCTCAATACTCCGGGAATGGATGGAAACTTTTAAGATAACTAACTTCAGAATAAATAGGCAATATTGTTCTTCCCTTCGTTTTATTTCTCAATATCACAAAAAGTTTTCTCGCAAGACTTATAAGATTAATAAATAGCCATGACTTTCAGAGTCGTTTCAAAGTTTCTGGAATATGCTATGATGTGCGGACTGTGCGGACATCTATTTATTACAAAGTAGCAATTATTTTCTGTGGTTTGCATTTTCTCCCTTGAAATGGTGCAAATTGTAAAACTACGTAATCAAGTGTCCTACTGTGGATTTACACAGCCTATATATTTCCCGTGGGACAATTAGAGGGATACCCTTGCTAAATGAAATTCCCGAAGCTGGTACAATTTGCAAAGACTCAATTTACGGGGCGGAGAGTTATGTTTTCCTTTTATTTTTAGTTTTCTGCTGGCGTGGAGGTTATTAGTATGGAACAAATTCAATTGGTGTTCATATAAGTTGTTTTTAACTTCTAAAGTTAGTTAACTGGATATTATTTGATTATCATAGTATGAGCAATCTATTATTGTAATGTGAATCAATGTTGAGTTATGAAGTGGGAATAAAAACCGTATTGTAATATTATAGTTTATTTGCATTTACATTTTCATTGGTAAACTATATCCATAGAATGGTCTTAAAAGTACATAGTACTTGTAAACACCTTGCATGCAGATATGCAAATATTTATACTTTTTTGGCACAATAATCAACTCAGTGAAAACTGTCGAGAATGGATAATTTGTATATGGTTCCAAACTATTTTTTATTTTTGTTGTTAAATTTGCGCAACTGTTTTCCATTGTGGCGCGGGGTTTGATATGCATCTGTTGTTTAGATTAAATGCAGTGCTGTTTCATTATGGACAAAAACATCGAACAAAGACTTTTCCTTAAATTTTGCATCGTCAATGGAATTTCAAGTTCGGAGGTGCTGAAAATGTAACAGAAGGCTTACGGTGAACTGACTTATTAAAAAAAACATGTGTTTATACTCATAAGCACGTGTTTTTTATAGTGTACAAAGCGTTCAAAGGCTGTTGACATGTGAAGGAAGATTTTCCTGCCTCTGTCAGGCCATAAACGTCTGCTAGTGAAATTAACATCGCAAAAGTGAAGGAAATAGTGACTGGAAATCTTCATTCAAGTTTGAGAAAGATAGCCGCCGAACTTTCTGTGTTTAACGAGTCGATCCGTACCATTTAAAATAATCACTTGAGTATGAAACATGTTGCCACTCGGCTAGTCCCAAAAGACCAGCATTTTCTCCAAAAACTCTATTGCATAAGGGTCACCGACGATATCCTAGAACGAGTCAATTCCGACCCAACAATCATGAAACGCATTGATACTGGTGACGAGACGTGGGTTTACGAATTTGACATGGTAATCAACAAGCTTCGAGGTGGCGCCTTCCAACTCATGTCATGGTATGTCAGGTCAAAGTCATGGCCGTTTTCTTTGACTATTGCGGGGTTTTGCACTCGGAATTCTTAATTAGGAATCTATTTAAGAATTCCGAGTATAGGCTATCGCTATTTGAAACCCTAAAAGAGCGCGGCCCGACCCGCACATGGACAGTGTTCTTAGAGCATATTCAATACAAAACAATTAGGTATGTGATAGAATAATAAATAATATTTTGTATGCATATACAGGGTTATTGGTAATAAATATGCTAACAACCTCTTAGGGTTGACATGTGCTAGTACTAACAAACATTTTGAGATAAAAAAAAATTCGTGTTGAAATTTTTTTGTTTTAATATTTTTTATGTGTTTTTGGCGGAATAAGTATCCCGAAAGATTATTATAGAGGCAGAGGGGTCTCAAACTCAGGTTTTGGTCTCATGTGATATACGGTAAGCAACTACGACGCCCGGTTCCAGACTACTTCCGATAACATCTTCGTCTGAGAAACCCAATAACTATCCGGCTTGGTGACACATTTTTAAAAGCCATGCTTGACGTAACTTGACGTACTGTTACACCTAATATATTGCTGACCTAGGCTCCAATTCCTCACAAACCTATTGACGCGTTTCCTGCAGTATATATTTCTCTATATAAACGGTGGCATCCAAAATTAAGTGCTCATAATTATTGTGATAACTCTAGATTCAGAAGCATGATGGCTCAGTGGCATTGGCTATGGACTGACGCGCAGCAGGTTCGAATCCCGCTGCGGGCTTGAGCTTCGCGGCATTGTGGAAGGGAATTTTGATAATGCCCGCCTAGCGACCACCCTCAAGTAGAAAATCTGTCTCCAAGCACCTAACGCTGTGTTCCGACAGCTGTCCTTGAGAGCCAGTCCTTCTAGGTTAAGCCTGTTTACACCTTCGACCACATAATCACTTACCACCAGGTGTGATTGTAGTCAAAGGCCTATCTATATGCAATAAAAAAAATAACACCAGACCCAGTACTAGTATACCCTTCAGGTGGAACCTCTGCCCAAATTAGTAGCAAAAGTGAGTTGCGAAAACTTGTAAGTCATCGTGTAAATATTCTAATGTTATTTTACAAATAAAAAAATGTGTGTCCTTGTTTTTTAAAACAATTGAATACTTCCACACAACAGAAGGAAGCATTTTTATAGTTTATATATTAGCAAAACATACAAACATAAAACATTTAAAATATATATATAGGTATACGTATGACTAATTCATCATAGGTAGATAGATACTGTGATGAATTGGTAATACTAGGACCCATGTTTACATTAATTATTTTGGTCCTAACGGTGCAATGACATTGTACAACTGTAAAGGTTCATAAGACGTTCGTGCAACATACAAAAAATAACAACGAAATGATGAACATAAAATGATTTTATAACACACTAGTGCAAATCTTAGCATCACATCGTATATACGAGTAACTTGCATTTTTCAGCCAGGCATAGCTTAAGTAAAGTTCAGGGAGAGTCATAAAATGGTAGCCAGTGTAGCGTTTCAACTCTATAGAGTCATATGAAGCAGTGATGGCTCAAACTTTCTTCGATATACACATTCCTAATCTTGTTAATTTTGGTTATAACTATGGACTGCCGCGCAGCAGGTCCATGGTTCGAAACCCGCCACGGGCTTGAGCTTCACCGCATGGTGGAAGGGCATTTTTGCGAATGCCCGCCTGGCTAGCGACCACCCTCAAGTTGAAAATCTGTCGTCAAGCACCTAATAGTGTGTTCCGGCAGCTGTCCTTGAGAGCCAGTCATTCTAGGTTAAGCCTGTTAACACCTTCGACCACATCATCACTTACCATCACGTGAGATTGTGGTCAAAGGCTTACCTATCAACAATAAAAAAAAAATATAAATATATATATAAATATATATATATATATATGACCCTAGGATATGCTTTACTTTAAAGCTCGCAGAAAGGCTGATACAACAATCATAAAAGTAAAGAATAGTAGAGGTGTACAGTAGGTACTTATATACTTAGTAAGAGTTAATTACGTCCTAGCTATCATCTTCTGTATACGAACTATGTACTAACTTTAAGGGTCAGACAAAAAGTAGTGAGACGTTAACGTGCTGTGAAAAGGAACACGTTAAATCTGGTGTTCTTTATAGGTATGGGGGAATGCATTTCCGCAAACCCAACCACGAAGGAGTAGGTTTGGTATGTCCGGCTAAGGGTCAATGAGAACTCTACTACCGACTTAAAATCTCATGGTGTTCTGCCGACGTCTACTGATAGTGGGAAGCACGGTACCGCGCATTCAAACCCAGCCGCCATCCACGCTGCTGCCCGCCTAAACACGCCCAAACTCTATGGGGAAACCTCCCCACTCTTCCACAAATTTACTCCAAAAACCTACCCAGAGGCCAAAATTGTTTCTTTTCAGTGGCAAAAGTTGCTAGTGATCAGATTACTCCTGCAAAACATGCAAAGTCTAGGATTTTTTGCAACCAAGATTTTGCAGTTCTAGGTAAACCTAGAAGAGCAGAAACTTAGATGCAACATTACTGTAACAACGATATGAGTACATGATTTTTTACTACTTTTTAAATTATTTTAACCTTATTAATTCATAGTAATTAAACAAATTTAAACCGTTTAAAGTTGTTTAATTACTATGTGCAACTATCGCGAAAACCTAAGACTTATTAATTCATATTTAATTAACGATCAGTCCATGTTCAAATAATACAAGACCATCTACGGTGATTGATCACACTAAAATATATATGTTAGATTTTTTTCATAGAGTGCATCAGTATTTTAAACATTCTCAGACATATTGACATGGAGTCGAACCGGCCGTGGGCAGACTGTCTTGTGTTGGAATAATATTATTTGGTGGACGATTTGCAAATTAAAACAAAAAATGAATTAATTAAAAAAATAATCTCAAAATCAAGTTTGTATGCGCCTTGAAAAGAATAAAACTAATCGGAAGTCTCGAAATTTGATATTGGAGGTTTCCCTGTTGTGTAATCCAGAAGTGCTCGAAATCTGTTGCAAGATTCCATCTGGAACGACAGACAGACAAACAAACAAAGAAGTGACTTAATAATCCATTGTCGTCGAGTTGTGAGCTATCCTGAAATGTTTAGATGGATTATCAGCCGAATCGTCCACTGCTGAACACAGCCTCCCCTACTAAGGGGGTATTTGCTATAATCCCCACGCTTGGCAGGCGGCTTGGGGATCGCAGTGCAAGATGGCATAGTTCTTAAGAAGGCGCTGCTGCCCACCTTCTAGCTATTTCCCTTAGTCGACTTTTACGACACCCACATGGGAAGAAATAGGGAGGTGCAATTCTAACCCAGCACTACACAGGGGATTTTTAGTTAGATAACTTAGATAGCTAACTTTAATTGTAAGATTTCACCGGGGATGGCAGAAAGGCTAACAAATAAGAAAGTGTTATTTTAGAAGTTATTGGAGCACAAAATTTTATGCCCGGGGCGAGAACGAACCGGTGTCCTCCGATTTCGCGCCGGATACCTAAACCACTCGGCCACCGGAACGCTATTTCTAGCCGAAATTTCGTGCTCCAATTGTATTACTTTAACCGTCACAGGGGACGGTGCGCGGCCATCAACCTGACTACTAGACTACATCCGATCGAAAGAAGTGTTTTTCGAACGATGTCGCTACCCTTCTATATTTCTTAATAACAAGCACTATCGCGTGCTAAGCGAAAATCATATTTTACATATTATTGGAACAGAATTTTTTTATGCCCGGGGCATAAAATTTTGTGCTCCAATAATTTGTATCCAGATATATTTTGTGTACAGAAAATTTCAGCCGGATTGCTCATCGGGAAGCGGTCGAAATTTGAGTTGCTAGATTCCACCTGGAACGATAGACAACAAGAATGTGACTTAATACATGGAGTTTTGAGCTATTCTAAAAGTTAATCAATAAAATTTGCTAATAAAATACAATGATGATAAAATCAGCTTATTTTCCATTATGAGCCCTAAACACCAAAATAATTTTAATTTATCATTAACATTTTCGTAATTCCGCAAAATCCAATTTAATTAATTGAAGATCAGAAACTCGATGACTAATGGAAAACACTTTGGAGAAACCGAAATCTTTAATGATAATTTCCTAGGAATAAAGGATTCATTACTCTCCAAAACAACCATTGTGTATATTTTTTATATTGTATTCAAAAGATGTACAGAATGTAAAATTTTTATACAACAAACCTGTATGCTTATATATAAATACTTCTTCTTGATTTTTGTGTTATTCTTCATATTGAACATATATAAACTATGATTTACACATACCTACACACATAACACCACAACTCTTCCTCTACTTCCGTCGACCTTGCCATATGTATTTTTGATTGTAGAATATATGATCTACGTAAATGAACTCTTCGAAGGCTTCCTGCTTATACCAGCCATGTGATTTGAGCAGTGCCTATGCTGCTGTAAATTCTTTGAACTCTGGTACACAAAAATAAATTTAATGGTAAAAAAAATTTTTTCACTCTTTTTAGTGACCCTTGCTACTTACGGGATCGATTATCATTAATTGTTAACGACAATATCATCAAGATAGGAAAATATTTTTCAGTTATTTCAGTGCAACTCAAAAACGGCTTGACCGATTTTGATAAAATTAAATGGGACCAAACGACAAGCATCACCTTTCAAACAAAAAAAGTATTTTCAAAATCGATTCACTCAGACAAGAGTTCTGAGGTAACAAACATAAAATAAAAATAAAAAATACAGACGAATTGAGAACCTCCTCCTTTTTTGGAAGTCGGTTAATAATGATGCTTTTGTAAATAGTTCCTACACGGTAATACGTAGAACGGTACGATGAGATCCCACGCGTACAATGTTGCGAACAGCAGCACTCATAATAACTCATAAAAGCATGACACGATAAACTTATATGAAACTGCTTGACCGAAGCAACGAGATTTTACAGTGTCGTTAATTCCCCACAAACAAAAGTAAAACACACCCCATGAAAACATCGTAGATACTTCGGCGAAAAACGTTTATGAAAGTATTTTTCAACAAGTTTAATCTTCCAGAAGTATTCTGAAGACAGCAACGAAAACAATTCGAAGAATCGTCTGTAAAAACAACAATATAGAATTACTTCTTGTCATGTCAATGAGTGCTGCATGTTCTAGAATAATATGATGTTATCGCCGTAATTGATTACGATATCAGATGTACAAAAACTGTTAATGTCAACAAAGTGGTCGTTTTTGTAATTTGATAGCTAAAAATATCAGCAACCTCGTCAAAGTTTGTCAGTCCAGCAATTAACTGTGCACATAGTACGAAAAAAATTTTACTACCAAATAGTAGTGCACGCTATTTTTATTTAATTTATTGTGCTAGATAGTTTAGCCTTTGATCACTATCTTACCTGATGGTAAATGATGACGTGGTCGAGGAAGTTGTTCAGGCTAGCCTAGAATTACTGGCTATCGAGGACAGCTGTGGGAACACACCGTTAGGTGCTTGGTGACAGATTTTCTGCTTGAGGCCGGTAGCTAACCAGGCGGGCATTCGTGCTATGTCCTTCCCCGGTTGTTTTTGAAGCAGTGCAGCAGCAATAGCTCAGGTGCTTTGGGTATGGACTGCCGCGCAGCAGGTCCATGGTTTGAATCCCGCCGCGGGCATGAGCTTCATCGCATGATGGTAGGGCATTTTGCGAATGCTCGCCTGGCTAGCGACCACCCTCAAGTAGAAAATCTGTCGCCAAGCACCCAACGGTGTGTTCCGGCAGCTGTCCTTGAGAGCCAGTAATTCTAGGTCAAGCCTGTTAACACCTTCGACCACATCATCACTTACCATCAGGTGAGATTGTAGTCAAAGGCTTATACCTATCAGCAATACAAAAAAAAAAAACTATTTCCGCACCAAAGGTCATCAAAATTGGTCCAGTAGTTTTTAATTTTTTGTGTTTATTCGTTGCATACAAAAATACATATCTCTCCTCTTTGTAATATTAATGTAGATAAAAAATTTGAAGGAAACGTGTTTCAGAATAAACTTAGCCCTAGAGAATATAATCAAAATTTACATACCATTTTTTACTGCTAACTACAAACCTGCGCTTTGGTATTTAACTTAAGTATTTTCTACTAACAAATGATCGATGATAAGCACTCAAGAGTAGTCGTAAAATATAAATACCGTATCACTAATCAGTGATCTCAGCACTAATGAAGGAAACGCATCATTTACGTCTAAACGTAAGTCACGGGAAACGCTTTATGATTGAACACCTACATCCATCCATCTGTATTTCGTTAACAATATAGTTTGAGAGCAACGGGTAGATTATATTACTCGTATTTAGTGCATAAATGTACAACTAACAAACTTGATGACACTTTCGCTTAGTAAAACTTGGTGACTCTACCTTCGACCGCATACCCAGAATACTGTCCTGGTCTAAAATTTCTATGTTTTAGCTTATGTTAAGCGAAAACAGTAATTTTGAAGCTTAAACATAGAAATTTTTAATGTTGAAGCTTAACAAAGAAATTTTGAAGGTAAAACATATCCGGAGCACGGCGTTAGGTGTATGGTTAGTTTTTTTGAGAGAAGTCGTCATATATCTATTTGATTGCCTTATTGGTCGAGTGCCGTAAAGTCTCTTTGGAACCCGAGGCTTGGGGTTCTAACACGGCTTTGAGCAGTTTAAGGTTCTCAAAAATATTTTTCAGGTGCAGTCCAAAGTCTTAAATTGTGCCCTGCTAAAAGATCTGTTCCTTTTGGAGATATACAGGCGTAAATATTATGTTATATACTTATTCTATTCTTATACTATTTACATATTCTATGTGTTGCATAATATTATATAATAGCTTTTTAAAGTCCTTAATTTCACCTATGAGGGGATTGTAAGAAAAAAGAATTGTCACAATATGGCGTCTAAAATCAACCAGTTTGTTTTTTTATTTGTGTACCTAGTGTCACTTGCTCTATCAAGACAAATATCTCATTAATTAAAATCTGTAAAGCCGTTTAGAAGTTACGGTGGAAAAAACAAATATATACATGCATACATGAACCCTCAAAACATAACACTTCATTTTTTGGGCAGTCGTCTAAAAACAGACTACGCTAAAACGGTTTCTCCGCAATCTTCATCCATACAATCACCAAGCAAGTTCAGGAATGGTTATCTTGCCTACATTAAATTGAATCAAATGTATCTACAATAACCTTGCGGTCCTTGAGATCCAGTAATTCTAGGTTAGCCTGAACAACATCTTCGACCATATCTTCACTTACCATCAGGTGAGATAGTGGTCTAAGGCTAACCTATCAGGCATAAAAAAAAACCGCCCGCGTAACAAAATAGACCCACATCTCCTAATCTAAAGAGAAATATTTTTAAATAGACTTGTTGTAAAACTGATTCATTTTACGATTCTCGTAAACCGATGACGTAATAAAGCATTCTCGTAAAGTACACAACCGATTTCCTTTAGTATCGTTCAAAAATCGAAAAATTTCTTATTCATTGCTTTTGCCTTAGCTACAGATCATTATTCATCTAAATGTACTCGGAATATGAATTTTTATAATAATATTTGAAAGAACTCTTTGAAGAAACTAGTTAGTATTATGTTTTAAGTTTTAACTGGCGGTCACTTCTCCATACAAACGTCGTAGTGATCGATCACTCACTTATTTGAGATTTTAGGTCCAGAATTAAGCATAGTACCGATTGTTCTCGTCATTATCTGGCTTTGATGCCGAAATTTTGAAAAGATAAGTTGATAGTTATAAACCACGAAAACTTTTCGAGGCTTATAACTCTCAAGTTAATTATCTTATTAAAATAACGTTACGATACAAACTGTTATGATTCAAAATACCCATATAGGGTAGGTAAATAAGTGAAGAGTTAGGATGAATCTACCCTCTAAGGCCAGTTGATTTTGAGTGCTCTGAATAAAGGTCATGTTCTGGACGCTATGTTGTTTAAATCAAGTATCTTGTAGGAACACAACACAAACAAATAATAAAGAAATCAAATCATGCTTTGTTTTGGGCCTAAATTCTAAAATAAAAGAGTGATCACCTTACGACGTTTGTATGGAAAAATGGCAGCTCTCAGTTGTAAATGTCACAAGCGGTCACCCATCCAGGACATTGGATTGGACATTAACCTACTGATCAAATGTACGTTAAAGGAAGTACAGCTCATAATAGACACGTCTTTCTGAGTCAAAATAAAATCCATTTATGTATTAAATTTAGGCGTCAACGACGCTCCTAAGAGAGCAATTACAACTTTTACCTTATATTTAAATATTCTACATTATAATAGAGAAGTATTATTAGTTATACTATTGAATATTTAATTTTGGCCGTTTATCATTAAATCTTTATTTTGCATTGCTCCAGTATTATATACTTTTTTTTTATTTTTTTTTTTTTTTTTTATTGCTGATAGGTAAGCCTTTGACCACAATCTCACGTGATGGTAAGTGATGATGTGGTCGAAGGTGTTAACAGGCTTAACCTAGAATGACTGGCTCTCAAGGACAGCTGCCGGAACACACCGTTAGGTGCTTGGCGACAGATTTTCAACTTGAGGGTGGTCGCTAGCCAGGCGGGCATTCGCAAAAATGCCCTTCCACCATGCGGTGAAGCTCAAGCCCACGGCGGGATTCGAACCATGGACCTGCAGCGCAGCAGTCCATAGCCAAAGCCACTGAGCCATCACTGCTTCAAAATATTTCTATAAATATTTCTCTGCATTTGTTGAACACAGCGGTCTTTAATGTTATGGCAGAAGTTGTATCTTTCTTCATAATAGCGTCGTGATGCCAAAACTGAATTAGTTACTGACTTTGTTGCTATATTAGTAAAAAAATACAAACTACTGAATATACAATTCCTTTTACTAAATAAAACTTACTTTGCATTTTCATATCAAATGTGTCCATCCATCGCGATTCACTTAGCGAAGTGAACAAGCATTATACTCTCTCAGACAATCGAAAAAGCTTTCGTAAAATTACAGAAAAAATCTACATATTTGTCATTTTTCTCTAACATTAATATCATCGTGTGAGTTGTCATACCATTGAGATCTATAATACGGATGGGAATGCTTCGAAGGAGCTGAAGTTAATATGGCTAGGATAGGTAGGTACTCAAAAGTTCTTCGGGAGATATTATGGCGTTTCAAATCCCACCTGCAATTCATTTCTTATCAATAGAGTTCGCGCAAAAAGAGAAGAGTATATAGACAGGACAGTATATGCGTGGAGCGTGGTAGCACTTTCTGATCTCAAGCGGATCATGTAGCCGCGTCTTCTCCAATTTGGCAACTTTTGTGTTTCAATACGCGTTGGTGACAAAGTCGTGAACTTATGCTAGGAGAAGACCCAATTTTACAAAAACTTTTCTTACTCACACGTGTTGGCAGCACAAAAGATGGCAGCTTTTGTTATGGGGGTGGAAACCCGCCATAAGTTGGTCAGAGCGATAGAGATGGGACACTATTAGTGCGTCCACAGATAGAGCTATCTAGTGATATTATTATATGTTCTATGCTAGTGATGAGCATATTCTCTATAGCCGGGTCTCTACTAAACAAAAGTTCTGTCACCAACACTTGTTGATACACATCCGGCTTAAAGTAATGCAGGCTACTTCAAAAATCAAGTGTTCAAAGTCGGGTAACATTTCCATACTTTACCTTGAAATACATTCACGTCTGCGTACTACGTGTCTCCCAGTTTAGCGTGAAATTATGTAGATTTACCTTTTTTTTTGCGTAGCGACTTCAACAGTCAATATCAATTCATATCGAATAAGCAATGCAATTCAACGGGGCAATTCTGCCAGCATGCAGAGCCCGCTGTTAACTGGTAGTGGGCTGGAGCATTTGGACTGTGAGTCTGCAATGACTTATAGGTTATCTAAATGCTTTTATAGTAGTAGCTGTATTAGTATTGTATATAGTTCGTAGAATTTTGTTAGATAAAGGCATTCCGCCGGTAATAAATTCCTATCCAACATCAATATCAATTCCTATCCTTACAAGCCGTACGTTATCAAAATCAAAATATTAAGAAAACGAAACGAAGTAGAAAGCAAGTCCAGGTATATCAATGTACATCGTTGCTTCAGATTGTTAACCTCGCCACAGCACAAATGGTGATATATCTATGTTAAAACTTTAAATATTTACGAATACCTGTTTATTGAAAATTGGATTGAGGTGATTCATTCCAATTACAAATGGATTACATTGAAGGTTCCATCAACTATAGTACTTTGAGAGATTAATAATTTCAATCAATCATTTGTACCTATGGTGTTGACGCATTCTTCGTTCTCCTTTCATTGCAGATCTTTAAAAAAATGGATGATGTACACCTATATGTAAAACTATAGTGTAACTTTTGAAAGCTATTAAGTTTAAAAACATTTAATCACTAGGTCCCTCGGGTACATTGATATGAAATGAGTTGCAAGCAGAATTTGAACATACGCCATAATTTATGGCGTATGTACAAATTCTTCTTGCAATTCATTTAATATCAATGTAATTAGAAAAAGCAGAAACGTTTAAAATTCAGTGAGTTACTCTCATGCAATAAACTTCGGGGATATCTTGTGCAATCCTTCAAATATTAGTAGACAATAATATTTTTTTATTCTTTTTGGAAATAATAAAACACGAATGTTGTAAGAGAATAACGCTTGCAAAATTACAAAGGAAGAAAGAAATGAAGAACCAAAAGCGATAATAACAAACTAATTTAGGTCCTATTGAAAGTCAAATCTGTGCTCCAATTCTGATACTTTAATTAAGTATGGATTTATATTTTAAGTAGAGTCGCTCAATAACAAGTAAACACTTCGTAAATTTTCAAATTAATGTTATGTCACTAAGTTCTAAATTATCGAAGTTAACATACACATGAGAAAACAATTAAAATTATTTTTTTTATTTTAAGATACTTAAATGTCCATAGAGAGAAACAGAAGTGTACCTATACAACGTATATGCTTGTTATGCGATTGTACCTATTTATAGCAAAAGCTAAAAGTGATTGCTAAAATCACAGAAAAGAAATAGTATTTTATATCTCTATGGCTAAAATCAATAGTGACCTCTGTTCGTGGTACCAAACTGCACATAAAGATAAAGTTACGTAAACAATACATACACGAAGCTCGCGAATATCTACTTATCGCTTGTTGCTAAGCTATGAGAAAACGCGATAAAGATGTTTTGTAATTAGTCGTCTAATCCAATCCAGCTTAGAAACGGTTGCGTTACCTACTATGTCCTAATTTTGTACCTACCGTATTACTACTGAGATTCTTCTACTTCAATTCGCGGCTTTACCGTAGAATTCAATTATATCTCTTTCACGAGAAGTACTCAGTAAATAGGATAGAAATATCCTGTGTTCTAATACAAAACATAATAAATGTCCGTACCGAACTTCATGAATACCCGTTAAGATGTTTCTCCGGCAAAAACACAGACACAATTTGGTATTTTTTTTATTTATTTATAATATTAGTGTGATGTAAGTACCTGGTTTTCTCCGCATCCGCCACTGCACCGGCGGCGGCGCCGGGCTTCCTGAGCCCGACGAAGCCAGCTTGAAGCCAGTCACCTGAAAACATGAAAAAACATTACATTACAAAAACCGCTGGAATTTTGTGTTAACCAACTTTGTTTAAGAGACAAAGACAGAATTCCGGGACAACTACCAAACAATATTTTTTTCCGAGGCCAAAATATTAAAAAATGTTTTTTTTTGTCAGGCACTACAAGTATTTACAATTAGATACCGTGAGTCGTGACAAAGGATTTGCTTCGTGTAGCGACATCTATCGATACTAGTCTGTACTACGATGTGGTCGAGTAACGTGAATGTGACGTATCTACGTTAACACAGGCGGTGTATGGTATAGTTAAATGAAAAGACGCTAGGTGGCGATAATTACAGTTTAAAAAATTTTACTACAGTTAATAAATTACATGATCATAATTATTATGTACGTTGCATAGATGCATATACGTTGTATAGATGACTTTGAACTTCAAAATCACTCTATAATTTTATACCAACCCATCATTGTCATATTTCTCAACTTGAAACAGAAACTATAATAATATACCTATTTAGAATAAGACTAGAATTATTTTTAGGTCTCATTTATTCCATTAAACAACATTAAAGAATAGAGTTATCGCTTAAATAGTCTTAACATAAAAAGAAATATAATTCAACACCATCAAATTTTAGAAATTCAAGACACAGAGTCTGCTGATGAGCGCTTCCTTTGCCAGTACGCGTGCCGAATAAAAAATACGACTTGCCACTTGCCATTTGGCAAGGAAACAGACTGTTAGCATCAACCTGGATTTTACATTTAGTTGGCGAGGTATAGCCTTATAAATTCATCAAATTATCGAGACCTATGTTAGGACTTTGGAAATGGATTCGGGTGGATCTGTTTTTACTCCCCAGTCCCCAATATTCAATTCTTGTGGGAAACCATTAAAAATTCTGTGATCACACTCGGTTCACCTGATTAATACACTCTAGACTTGAAGCTACCGCATCGTTTTCTTACCCTGATCCCACTAATGTGTGGTCGGTACGATATGTCTTCGAAAGACCACGCAAGATATAAGAAAATTTATAAAAGTAATACAAATATAATACACTATTTACCTACCTATTACCTATCACTATTTGTTGTCCCGATCAGTCAATAATATTAAGGGTATATTTTAGACGAACGTCCCCATACAAAACGCAGCTCCAGTCTCATTTTAATAATAGCGAATAAAACTCAATGATTTTTTACCTACGTGATCACTACCCTAATATCTAGGTTTGTGGTGCATCAGATTTTCATTAAACTATACAGTTTTGAAATTACACTAGCTCAAAAACTCGTAATTTTAGATAAAAGAAAGACCCAAATTTAAGCATCTCTTTCAAGAAAATTTGCATGTTTTTAATATTTCTATTGCACCACAAACATGGGGAATATAATGAACTTTCTATAATGGGAAGTTAACGCTATATAATAAAAAAAAAAATATTAGTCCAAAAGAAAAAGGATTTAAGCCTGAAACGATAGGTCTAATAATACACTATATTTACGTGCGAGTTTTTTTTAATAACAAGTTGAGTTTATATAAAAGTTCACGCTTTGGCTGGCGGGTATATGTCCTTAGAGCGTTATTTACAAGTATAAATACTAAATTAGGTAGGTGCCAGAATCCGGATTGGACAGTTATTAGGTATTTCTGACTAAGAAATTTTAAGTAACAGTCCACATATGAAAGTATGTCTGGTAGATGGCAATTTTTTTTCCCCAAACTTGATAGTAGAATGGAAAATATTCATATTAGTGATGCTTGTACTATGCATGTATTAGTATATGTCCTTTTATTATACACGTGGATTGTGGTAGGAAAATGTAGATGTTCGTTATTTCCAAAGGGAGATATTAATTAATTATGTGACCTCTAAAGAGGAAGTAAGCATCTCATCAACACTTGCAGCACCTTATCAAAACTTATGTAATAGGAAGTCATCAAAAATCGCTATTTAATTCATATACTTGGTCAGTATTAAATATTAGTTGCACCCCGATTTCACCCGCGTGGACTATGATGAAAAGTCGGTTCAGCCAGTTTAGGGTAAAAGAGTACAAAACTTCCTCACACGCAAACTTTTTTACTCCTCGGATTTATTTAAAGAAATTCTATTTCCGGGATTCCCCGAAGAACACAAGTATCATTCAAAAGACTCCATGGGTCGGTCCCAACATCTACCAAATCTCAGCAAGGGGGAGATTGGGACCAAATAAATAAAAAAAAAACATCTCATGTAATTAATGGACGCCCAAGAAAGCTTATCGGCATAAGCATTAAAGCCTACCAAAGGAAATAAAAAGGCTGTTTTTATTTTCCCAAAATCTGAATCTGTTGTATAAAAACAATCTCCACTCTCCAGCTTGGAAAATTTCCTTCGATTTCACTTTTAATCCGCTTAAAAGCAACCTTTGTTTGCAATTACGTTAAGTTGTACTTAATGAATGCTCGACGGCAGATTACACGTGTACTGGAAAGCATTTGCGAATTAGAATTCCGGAAAACATTGCCTTTCACCTCTTTCAAGTGAGAGTGGGGTGCTATGATTTGTTTTCAACCCAGGCGTTGTTAATTGGGTCAGAGTTTTGAGGTTGAAAATAGGGGTCCGTTGAAGTGGATTGTAATCGTGTAACCTATTCCGGGACTTTTCCGTGGTACAATTTTATTGGGGTTGTCTAACTGTTAGAAAACATATTTTTATTTAAATTATATTTCCGAGAGTCCACTTTTTGTCATAGGACGATGAGATGTGCCCGCCCCGCCCGCATTATGGTGAAGTGAGTCTCAAAAAGGCAAATTTAGAACAAGTTTTTAGGCCTACAGATATGAATTAAACATAGTAAAATGTAGAGGATAGAAAAAATACTAGGTATGCCTGATTCGAAAAAGTTTTCACATATTTCCCGATAGATAGAACACAGCTCCAAAATGTTTGCTTAGTCCAGTTTTGTGTCTATTTAGGAAATGTACGTATGTACCCCAATGATAACGTATCAATGCAAATTTTATTTCTCATTATTAGATACTCCCGTTTATTTTATTCATAATGAACAACTACATATAAACAGTAGCTACCATCAATAGCTATCAAAACACAGGGAACACACCCCTGTGTTTTGGGTGTCTTGTGCCTTCCTATAGGGTATTTTATATCAAATATTTACACTAGTGAGTATAATAATGCCTACATTTTGTCGTCCCTTCAGACGGGACCACACTTAAGGACCGAACCCACCTGGGGTAGAGAATTTACCTTAAGATACCTTATACTTAATCTTTACTTAGTTCTTTAAGTACCTACATGCATTTTTTTTCTATAATTTACTAACGATCTTGTACTTAAGTACCTAGGTAATATAAGAAAGTTAGCTAGACAAACAAAAGCAAAACTAATGGAAAAACACTTGAGTATTTTTTCTATCCTATACTTACATAGAAATACTTTTAGGATGGTGGTAAATTAACCAGCTATGGGAAAAGTTTAGGGTAAAGTGAGCTTGATTTCGTAAAGAGGACGCTGCGACTTCCAAAGGAAAGTAAGGAAGTTTGTTCCTACGAAGATAGGTTCCATAGTAGTGACCATGGCCTACATAAAGATGCTAGGTAAGAAACTAAAACCAACTTTGAAACTTAATGTAATAGACATAAAGGATAACGGAATGTTAAATCCAATATTATTGGATGTAACATTCATACTTTCTTTCACTTTGTGACTTTCAGTAAGCAAATTTGTTTCATACTGACTGTGAGAAATATCTCATCTGTGTTAACAATATTCAGACTTAGTGCCATCTTAACTTAGTTTGACCTTTATCTTACCTGTAGGGTTGTTTAGGGTTTATTTTTTATTTTTTCTAGGGTTTATTGTTGATGTAGACTGCAGTCTCTTTTCACATTATCACTAACCAAACTATATACCATCCTCCATTAATGAGTCTACTGAAGAACAGACGGTCATAGATGCGATCCAGACCAAACTTTAATTTTTAATAGATGATAGGCAATCTATAACCACTGCCTTACTGAATAGTAAATTGATAATAAGGTATGATGCGGTTGAAGATGCTGTTCAGGCTAACCTAGAACTGCTGGCTCACAAGGACAGCTGCCGGAACACAACGTAATAAGCTTGCCGACAGACACAATCGGGACCGACAGATTGTGCACTCCGAAGCACGGAAGTGTAACATAAGTAGTAAATATCTCAGTCATTACCCATCAAAGTCATGATCGCAGCGCACGAACGACTAGGCAAGCCCTACTATAAGTGCTTCAATAATTCACTAAAGAAACGGCGTTTTGCAAGCTTACTTGGCTAACTTCCAACCAAAATAAAATGTATCGTCAAACACCTACGGACATGTTCCAACATCTGTCCATGTTTCATCATCACAAACGGGTGAGGAAACGGTGAATGGAAGAACAGATCAGTTATACATATTATAAATCACTATCTGACATTTTACACTGTAATTAGGCATGTCTCTCACAAGCAATCAACACCAGTTACCTAAATTACAGTTTTGGTTGAAGTTAATATGTCTGTCCATTGTAAATTGTTATTCAGTTATTATTTTATGTATGGTACCTAAATCATCAAGGGCATAACGCAGGCCTATTAATGAGACTCTTCTCATAGTCAGTATAGCTAGAATAGTGCAGTAGATGTAGTAGACTCTATGCTAGTGTAGTAGATTCTACTATAATATGTCCGTCCATGTCACGAATCTCTGGCTCATAAATGGAATACTACAAACCTCTTTTCAAGTTGTCAATTGTCACGGGGTCTATCTCACTAGTATTGTTCACCGAGGGAAGAAAGTGACTGATTACCACAGCGGATTCGAGGGTGTAGTTTGGGGCCCGAAACGAAGCCTTAAATGAGGTGCTTCCTACCTAAAAGCATTTTGGTGATGAGTATTGCAGCCTTTCGCGGTAATTTCAATTTAGCTGACATGTGATAAAAAAATTGGTAGTAAGGAGTTGCTAGGTCCCCCACCACTTTGTTCAACAGTGGACGTCTTCTGGCTGATGATGATGATAAAAAAGACACCCGATTTCGCGCCTTAAAAAAATGTTATAAATGAATGAGAAATTACAGAAATATAACATTCGAAATTCAAACACTATATGAGCCGCTAGGTGCGCGAACTTTCAGTCAGCACTTTGTATTCTTAGGCCGGGAACTGCATGGTCTACCTAAATATCGACAGGTATGAACAAGTACTATAAACAGATATAAACAAAAGTAGCATATGTACTGTGGAAAACCCCAGAAATAACTATCTCAAGATTCCTTACCAAGGAATTACATCCCGGTCCCGGCATCCGGCCCCGATGATTACCAGGAAAGGAAATTAAACGGAGCGAAATGTTTAACTTACTTTGCCTGAGTAACTTGTGCTGCCGAGTATATGACAGGAAATGGAAGTTCTGGGTTCAGTTTAGTAGTTTTGGGGGTTTATAATTGTATGAGTTGTGTCCAATCAGTATTGAATTCTCCTTGTAGGTAGATATATTCCTAATCTATATCTATACTAATATTACAAAGAGGAAAGATTTGTATTTCGTATGCAACGAATAAACTTAAAAACTATTGGACCGATTTGGATGAAATTTGGTATAGAAATAATTTGAGACCCGGGAAAGGACATAGTATTGTTTTTACCCAACTGTTCAAAAAGAGGTTAATGGTTTAGCAAGATAACCGAAAAACGCGGCCGGAAAGCTTGTGCAATATATAATGTAATTAGACAGCAGTGTCTAACATCCTATCACTTGATTGTTTTATGTTCCATGCAATATGGGACTATCTTATGGTGGTCTTCGTAACCTAACATTACCGTACGACATATTATCGCGACACGCGTGATAGGCAAACGTACCCTTATCCTTATTGACCGAGCGAAACGACATCTCTGTGGCAAATTGGGGGCCTGAAGATAGCATTGGAAGGCGTTCCAACCTTGATTAAATTTGTTTTAGATGTAGTAAACAATGTACTATATTTACTTATAGAAAGTAACAGTTCGAATTTTTGGAAAGTTGGCAACATAAATACAACGAGGTGTATCATGCCGATATTTATTTGTATTCCAGTAGAATATTGTAATATTGTGTGACGTTTATATAAACTTAATTGCTTGTTATATCATACGAAATGGCTAATTGAACATGTCCCAACCTCTTATTTTATTTTGTATCTATTCGTTTCGTCACAATACAAAATGTATTGATTTGAGTACCTCCAGTCGCAGGTTGGCCAGGAATGGAATGAAATTCCATACAACTTTTCCCGCCGCACATTTATAAGGGATAATGACGAACTTCATAACAAATTTTTGAACGAGTAATGAGTTAATGACACACTTTCGGAGTGGGTGTGGTATAAAAATGTTTACCAAAACACGTATTATGCAAGACTGCAAAGTTGTTATTTGGCGGGAGTACTCGTAATGAAACCTGAGTCTGCGAAGGATTCTAGGACCACTCGATTCACTCATGCTTTAAAATATAGAATCCCAGAGAGAACCGAAGTTTTTAAAGGTTCGAGGCGCAAAATAACTTTGCTGACGAGAGAAATACACAACTTTCAATTCACTACAGTGAGGAAAATGGTAGGTGAAAGAAAAAAGCTTTAAGCTAAGTTCTATCAAAACTTGAAAGTTAAATTACTAAAATTGATACTATATAAAGTAAATTCATTTTCTGAAACTTTTATAAAGTTTTAAATTTCAAATACCTTCTCCACGCTAGCGGACAGAAAACACTTTTCAACTTCCCGGAATGATAAACAACACTTTTTCGAGGTTGTGAAATGAAAAAGTTATTTTTTAAAATTAATTAGGGATCATTTAAACAAGTCTGATCCGCACTTAGTATGCTTATATTATTACTAGTGCCTTAATTTTGCTTTATTGAACCCTAAAAACCCGTCACGGCAAGTACTCATATGAACGTAATATTTATTTTCGATTAACTACAGATGACTAAGGACCCTTTCAACTGCAAAACAACTTCAGGAAGTTGGGACGAGGACAAGTTCACAAAATTAGACCTAACAAAGTTTGCGCCAAGTGGCCTCTCCAACTTTGTGAAGTCTTTTTTTTTTTTTAGGGAGGACATAGATGCTGGCTACCGCCTGTGCGGTCGTCCAGCTCCACCGGGTTTTGGGCGAGGGCCTGGCCCTACAATAGCCCGGGAGGGAGAAGTGCCGAAGGCACTTCTCCCGAGACGGGCGTAGAAGGCGAAAAGCGCTTTCTACCTCCGTCTCCTGCGGACGCCGAAAACGTACCGCTATTATAGGAGGGGTTGACAGCGAGCTCAAGGGCACCACTGTGGTTCGGACCTCGGCTTGTCTCGCTGTCGAGAGACATGGGGGGGATCGGAGCAAAATGCCTCTGTGCAACTGCAGTGTTGCACAATTGGGCCCTACTGAATAATACTCTTTGACTATTTGGAGAGCAATTTATCGTGACCTTGTTTTTGCCTCGAGCTCGCCGGCGAGCTCGGTGTTTGATTGTGTGACCTCTAATTACCTCACACCTGGGGATTTTACCTCGACGACTTGCGGATAACGCTAAAGCTGCCAATGTAATGGCTGCGATGGGGTCATCCGGGTCGTCTAATACCTGCCGTGGTCGGCGACGGGGGGGTTTGAAAAATGGGATAGAAGAGGCGGTCGAGTAGTTCGATGCCTGGACAACCAATGGGTTCGAGTGGTGGGGCGCTCGATCAAAGTATCGGCGGGCGCAGTCCTTATTGAACTGCGCTAAAGAGGGAAGGTTTAGGTCGCAATGCAACTCGGTGTTCCGGATATACCACGGAGCGCCGGTTGCACTACGAAGAAAACGGTTTTGAATGACTTGAAGCTTATGGAGATGGGCCTCACTAGCATGACTAAACACTACTGATGCGTAAGTCATGATGGGGCGGATGCAGGCAGTGTAAAGTGTCTTCTTATTTCTAAGAGACATTTTACTCTCTTTGCGAATCAGGGGACCAAGGCGACCCATTACAAAGGCCGCTCTGTTACGGACGGTTGTTATATGATCGCTAAAGGTGAGATTCCGATCAAGGGTGACTCCGAGATATTTTGTTTTACTAACCCAGGGGATGGGTTGGTCGAACAAAGTTATAGGTTGCGGGTAACGGGGGCGGCCCTTCTCAGTAAAGTACATAGCTGCACTTTTAACTGGGTTGACCGCGATGCGCCATTTACGGAACCAGTCACCGATCTCGGTGATGGCCCGTTGGAGGGCGGGAATGGACTTTCTACTGATATGCCACCCAGTGGTATAAATAGCGGTGTCATCCGCGTATTGGGCTAATAGGACGTTAGGCTGAGAGCGTGGGATGTCGCTGGTATACAGCGCCATCCCACACAAAAGAATGGGTGATAGCACGGAGCCCTGAGGGACTCCGGCTCTGACTGGGTGGGGGGAGGAGAGGGTGCCTTCCACGCGATAGCGAAAGCTTCTGGCTTTAAGGAAGTCTTGTAGGATGAGCACAAGACGTTCTGGCACGCCAAATTGGTATAGCTTGTAAATCAAGCCATTGTGCCAGACTTTGTCAAAAGCTTTCGCTACGTCGAGGAAGACTGCTAGCGTTGTCTGGGGTTTGGGGTACTTGTTAAAGCCCTCAATGATGTGCTCCGTGAGGCGGTGCACCTGTTGGACGCATGAGTGTCCGGGCCTGAAGCCAAACTGCTCATCTGGGATAAGGTGGTGTTCCTTAGCATGGGACTGGAGACGGTTTGCAAGTAACCGCTCGTAAAGTTTGCCTAAGGCACTGAGGAGGCTGATGGGGCGGTAACTGGTGGGGTCAGATGAGCTTTTGCCTGGTTTGTGAATGCCAATGACATTTGCACATTTCCAGGTGTCTGGGAATAAGCAGTGGCTCATAGCAGCATTGAAGATGCTGACTAGGAGATGGATGAGAGGAGGAGAGAGGGTTTTAAGAACCCTGTTGGAGATGCCATCGGCACCGGGGGATTTGCGCGGTCGGAGGGCCTTGATCAGTCTCGCCACCTCAGCGTAAGTCGCTAAGGTGATTGGTGGGAGTTCAGAGGTGACCACAGAGCTTTTACGTTCGACTTCAGCATCCACCGAATCGAGGTGAGCTTGGTCAACGTGATCTACGTTAGGGGAACACTGAGCCTCTAGGCTATCAGCTAGGCACTCAGCTTTGTCTTCGTCAAAGAACGCTGGGACTAGTGGGACTGGTCTGTATAAGGGAGGCATGTCGTTGTAGTTACTTCCTTTCATACCTCGCGCCAAGTCCCAATAAGCCTGGTGGCTTGGCACGAGGTTTGAAAGTTTGTCACCCCATTGTTGATCACGCAACTCAGACATGCGACTTTGAACCATGCGTTCAAAGTGGCGTTTCTTAGTTTTGTTCTCTTTACTGGGGTAAGAGTCGTAATGTCGGGTCACTGCTTTACTTTCCGTCACTAATCGTCTCACATCCGCTGGAATGACAAGGCGCCGGTCGTCCGGCACCATGACCTCCTTTGCGGATGCACCTACTACGGTGGAGAGGTGATTAGTGAACGAATCGATCGCAAGGGTTACGTCATCTTTAGTCAGGATGTCGTCAGGGATCTTGTCAAGGTCCGGTGAACTGATAGCCTTTAGGGCAACGCCTAATTGCTTCCAGTTCACTATCGTCTTAGTGGGGCGGGGGAGGTCTGTTGTTGGGTCGGGACCTAGTCGCAGTATAATGGGTCGGTGATCAGAGTGAAGCTCGTGAACCACTTCTATGGAGCGTAACTGGAGTGTTACGCCTCTGAGTAGTGCCATGTCAAGCAAGTCAGGTCGAAAGTCTTCCGTGTGAGGGTAGTGAGTGGGCTCAGTGGGCGCAATTATGTCAAAATTAAGTTCTGCGACTAGTTTTTCAAGTGCAATGCCTCTGGGATTGTTGACGTTACAATTCCATAGGATGTGCTTACTATTGAAGTCGCCAATCAGAAGGACGGCGCTTCCTAATGAGAACAATGCTTCTAAGTCAGCTCGGACGATCGGCTTTTGACAAGCTTGGTAACAGGACGCTATGACTATAGGTTGATGACCAGTCATAGCTAGAAGGCAACAAGATGCTTCCATATTAACAAGAGTCGGGGTAGGTAAGGGGATGCAGTGCAGGGACCTTTTGTAATAGATAAGAGTGCCTCCCCCACGGGAGTTCACTCTATCATCACGTACCGTTCTGTAATTGGCAAACCTAGGGTTCGCCTTCCCCGGTTTTAGAAGGGTTTCCTGCACGCATATAATGTCGATAAGGTGGGTGCAACAAAAGTCGTGGACAAGGTCACGTTGTCTAAAGAAACCGTTAGCGTTGAATGACGCTAACGAAACTGAGCGCGGTTTCGTGCGTGCGGTTGTACTACCTATAGTGGTTGTACTGGGGAGGGGCCTGGGGAACGAAGCGCTTAAGGGCGCTTAGTAAGTTCGCGTGTTCCAATGTGTATTGGATCACGTCCGCTGGGGATTGAGCGTATTGCATCTTGTGGAATAGCTCTTGTACCTCATTGATGTCAACCGACATAGCCAGATCGCTGACTAGGTTGATTGCCTCTTGAAGAGGGGCAGCCATCAATGGCATAGGTGGAGCTTGAGGCCGGGAAGCGGCGCGGGGAGGCGCGCGAATGGTGTTGGCGACGGGTGCCGGGAGCGCGGGGCGAGCCGGGGCCGGTGCGCGGGCAGGGGCCGCGGCGCGGGCGGGTGCGGGTGCGGGCGCGGGAGCGGGCGCGCGGGCCGGGGCGCGGGCGGTAGCGACGGTCTTAACCATACTGGGTGGTTTAGACCATGCGTTACGGGCTGGGAGCGGCGCGGGTATTACCTGTGAGGCAGGTACTACCGTTAGTTTAGGGCTTACCCGTTGGTAACGGTCGTAAGAGGGACGGGTCGGCCTATGCCTTGCCACCCTGTGGTTCACTCGTGGTGCTTTAGGGCAGCCACGGTAATTCGCGGTATGCCCTTGAGCACCGCATAAAACACAGCTGGGTGGGTCCGGCGAATCCCGGGTGCGAGTGCACGCTGCTGTCGCGTGATCGCCTAGGCACTTAACGCACCTAGCGCGAGCGAAGCAGAAACGGGAGGCGTGCCCGTATAGTTGGCAGTTATGGCACTGCGAGGGACTCCCATTCTTGTATGGGGCTTGGACATCGAGTCCTGAGAGGCCACAGACCTTTTTTAAATTAAAAATGGCCTTGCCTTCAGGAGTACGATCTAGTACTTCGAGTACTAGATCGTAGGGGCTGCGGTCCTTCCCGCTGTACATGCGGTGAACTGCATGTACGGGGAAGTCTTGTGCCTTCAGGTCGGCGCATACCGAATCGGTATGTACCTCCTTGGGCACACCGCGGATGACCACTCGGAGGACTTTCTCCTCTTCGAGCGCATAAGTGTGAAAACTTATGCTCTCGTGGCGGAGGAGTTTAGTTAGCGCTCTGTGGTCGCTAATGGTGGAAACTTGGACTTTAATGCCCTGCTGCGTGGAGCGGGCATTAGTATAGTGGATCCCACGATCTGAAACTAAACGGGACAGCATGTCCCATTTGGTTTTGTCCTGAATGAACAGGGGCGGAGGCGGTTTTTCGCGGCGCGCGCTCGCGTCCTGAGGGGACGCGGCAGTGGTGGCCGGAGCGGAGGGAGGAGACGCGGGGCGCGGGGCGGGGGTCGGCTTCTTGCCGGAGGCGGGGGCCTTAGCGGGTGCCTTGGCGGGAGGGGCGGAAGTTGCGCAACTAGCGGCTTTAGGAGCACGCTTGCGTTTGCGGTCAACGACGGTATAGCCGTCGTTATCGGAGTCCGAGTCAGTGCGTAAGGCGCGACTCGGATCTACTTCCATCTCCGTTTCGGAGTCCGAAGTGGGCTCGACAACGGCGATGGAGGGACGGGTGCTCGCTGGCCTCCCGATCGGTGAGCGCGAGCGAGACCTCTCACGGGGAGGGGCTGCCACCGTGCGTCTATTATCCGGGCCCGGAGCGGGCGAAAGCGGGCTGTCCTCTGAGAAGGACCGGGTCAGAGGAGGGACGTTGGCCTCCGGGATTGAAGTCCCGGAGGGAGCAATAAGAGTGTCCGTGAGGCGGGCACTCGCTTCCTCTTCGAGGAGTTGCATGTGTGCAACATACAGATCGGGGTGGCGGAGGGCGAAGGTCTGAAGGACCTGCACCTCACCGTTAGAGGGACGGGACTGCATCCTGAGGGGAATACTCAGGACGCCCTATCAAGGGTTTGAATTCCCTCACACACCTTGTGAGCTCACTGTGTGAGAGGGAGTGTGTACCTAGGGTGTGCCCTAGTTGTGTACCCTCTCCGAGCTTTTTTCTCGGCGGAGAGGGGTGCTCCTAAGCGCTACTCCGGGGTTGACTAGGGGCGACCCCAAGGCCAGTAATCCCGGAGCCCAGCTTGCTTCGGCTGACCCGTGAAGCGGGAAAGGCCACGGTGCAAGGTTAAACCAAAACAACAACAGTGGCCGTTGTCACCGTAGGGTGTCACACTGCGACCGCAGCAAATGGCGGATTTGATCGTTCAGACGGGTTTGGCTGACGCTACCCCACGCCTGAACGACGTCGCTTAACAGCACAAAGTGTGTTGTTACGCGACTGTTACTATGTTGTGTCGGGTAGTAAAGTGGTGAAATGCGCACCGAAAAGTGCGGTCAAAACAAGACCACCAGCCCGATATGATGTTGTTCGTCCGAAACAAGGGACTTGGGTAGGTGGTAATGCCTGACGTCTTAGAGCGCCTCTGCGCGACGGCACGGCGAGCTCGTAGCTCGCGTTGCTCGGCGTTCGGCGGCTGCTCAGCTTCTGCACACAAAACAAAAACTTCGTCAGGACTGCGTATTCCAAGGCACTGGTCTGCAACTAGCGTCGGAACGATGACCCGAGTGAGACGGCAATAGTGCGGGGACTATTGCGGTCTCACTGGGAGATACTGGCGGAGCTGTAGACAGGTGTGCACGGCGTGGCGGCACAGGTCGGAATGTCTTTGTGAAGTCAATAAAATACAATGTTAAGTACAACGAAGTACCTAAGCTTCCTTAACAAACAAGGGTAGTTTAGGTTACCATTTCTATTAGGATGTAGGTTAAAGCTATTTTTCTGGATCACTTATTTTATTCAACACTACCCGTGTCCGATGGTTTCACCCGCGTAGACAATGATGAAAAGTCACGTTAATGATTATTACGAAAAGTATCCTATGTATATGCAGGATCTCATCAATTTTCTTAGTTTTATCCAATTCAGTTTAGGCGTTTCAGCGCGAAAGAGTCAATTCAAAATCAAAATTATTTATTAAATTTTGGCTTCTACGACGCTCTCGTTAAAGGCGATTACATAATTTACTATTAAAATATTCTACTGCTGCGTTCAGCAAAAATGGTACATAGCAACTTTTTTTATGCATGATAGGTTAGCCTTTGACCACTATCTCACCTGATGGTAAGTGATGATGTGGTCGAAGGTGTTGTTCAGGCTAACCTAGAGAATTACTGGCTCTCAAGGACACCTGACGGAACACACCGTTAGGTGCTTGACGACAGATTTTCTACTTGAGTGTGGTAGCTAGCCAGGCGAGCATTCGCAATTTATTTTTATGGTATTGTGACGTGACAAGCTCGAGGTCCACCTGATGTTAAGCGGACTAACCTCTGCCTATAATAGTTACGTTTCGTCACAAGTCACGTATTGCACTGCGCCCGTCAACATTGAGTTGAGACATAGACGTTAAGTCTCATGTGCTTGTAATTTCACTGGCTCTCAGCAACTGAACACACCGTTAGGTGCTTGGCGGCAGATTTTGTCAAGTAGTAATGTCACCAGCGGTCATTCATCCAAGTCATGACCGAGGCGGACCTTGCTTAGCTTTGCTGATCGGTTCAGAATGGCTAAGCAAACTTCGCTACGAGCGGTTCAAAACACTTCGAGAAGAACGATCAAGAAACTCGGGGCCATTATTTTATGTCTTGACTCTTTTACAATTCTTAAGTGCAATTATAAAATTATTACAATATTTATTACATACTCGTAGGTGATTGGCGGTGGTTTGGCTCAGGTGTAATATCCCAAGCATTTTTGAGAGTAATAAACATACACGATCCTAACTCACAAACACGTATTTATATTATTAGTGTGAAAGTTCTACCACTATCAATACCTCCTGTAGCCTACTGCAATGTCCAAATTTGCTTGGTGGAAGGGCATTTTGGGAGCGACCACCCTCAAGTAGAAAATCTGTCGCCAAGCACCTAACGGTGTGTTCCGGCAGCAGTCCTTGAGAGCTAGTGAAATTACAGGCACATGAGACTTAACAACTATGTCTCAAGGTGACGGGCGCAGTGCAATTCGAGACTTGTTATGAAATGCATCTGTTATAGGCAGAGGATACCGCTTAACATCAGGTGGGCCTCGAGCTTGTTCCATCACATTAACATAAAAGAAAATTGGAATGTAAATAATATTATTTTTATATTTCTCGATTCGGGTGTCGGATCTCTCTTTATCTATCAGGTTGATACACGTGTACTCCTTGTTAGGAAGACTAGTGACTTTACCATAAATTAATATATGTATTCAATAAAATAAGACTTTAGTTGATTTCGGTCCCGCGCCGATTCGTTATCTAGGAGTACCAATGTAGTGCCCCAGATCGGAGTACTTTCGGTCTATACATACGTCAAATTGAAACGGGTTGAAAACTGAATGGCAAAAGTACCTACATGGGTTGGATAGTAATTATTATTATTTTTTGCTCCTACGAGTAGGTTCAAAAAGTCGATCGAAAACGGAAGCTCTCAAAATATATTACTGTTAGTCCAGGCACGGAACCTCCTAAGTGCTACTCCGATTCGACCTTGTCCGATGTTTTACAATGATCCTTACTTTGACAATGTTGAATGCATTACACATACAATCATCAGAAGTTTGCAGCATTATTTATAAACATAAAATACTTGCCGTGTATATTGTTTCACATTTGTATTGAATGACGTCATATAAATGCATCGAAGTAGTTAGTAATATTGCTTTGAAGCTAAATTTATCACACGAGCAACATACGATTCGAGTTTGTACAGAGTAGTAGTCGAGTATGTAGGTACAGTAGGCCACTGTTTCGGAGCCAGTAGGTGAGTTTTAAGTTTTACCTATATATATATAAGTATATATATTAAACTAGCAATCCGGTCGCGGCTCTGCCCGCGCGAAAATTATCACGCAAAAATATTAACCTCTTTTTGCGCAGTTGGATAAAAACTATGTCCTTCCCCGCGTCTCATACTATTTCCATACCAAATTTCATCCAAATCGGTCCAGCGTTTTGGCGTGAAAGCGAGACAGACAGATAGACAGACAGAGTTAATTCCGCATTTATAATATTAGTATGGATTATATTTTGCGTATGCCTGGCGGGGTAACTAAAATTGTAGAAAAATGTGTCACCAAGCGGTGTGTTCGTTGAGAGCCAGTAATCCTAGGTTAAACCTGTTAACATCTTCCCCCATCATCATGACTTATCTCCGTCATCATCATGTTAGATGACACAAAATACTGGTACTCTTAGCTCGAGTGTGAACCTAAAAGTGTCATACTAGAAAAAGTTAGTTTTAGGTTTTGAACTCGCAGTAAAAGACAATGCCTACTCCGATAAAGAAAAACATGAAATAATACATTACAGGCACAATAGACTTTTAACATCAGACGGTACTCGTGCTTATTCCGTCACAAACACAAAAAAAATACAATAAAAACATTCTACTAGATTTTTTTGTAAGGAAACAGAAAAATGTTGTCTAAATGCTTTTATTGTAGTAGCTGTAGTGTTGTATATAGTTCATAGTATTTTGTTTAATAAAGGCATACCACCGGTTAAAAAAAAGGAAACAGAAGGTAAATATGAAGTTGTTAGCATTTTTCCAATATTCCTGTATATTGTACCAATGCAAAAACCACAAAATATCGGGCGCCATAACCCCTCGGCCACCGAAACAGTTGAATAAGATGTGAATTTTTTGCTCTTATTTAATTATTTTTAATCGTCACATACAAGAAATACATATATTCATATTAATATCCATAAAAACAATTATATGGATAACAATTCGCAGCTTAAGTGGTAGATGATAGTGGTATGATGGGAAATCAGACTTAAAAAAATTTAAGCCGAATCGTCATAAATTGTCAAGCGAATTTGAGCTTTTTGTTGTATCGCAAGAAGCATTACTCTTTAAAGAAAAAAAAAATATCATAAATATAACCTCCCTATAAGGGTAAAAAGGAATTCCAAAAAGAAAAGGTAAAAAGAAAATCCGATTACTTTGAGGTTGGAGTGTTGGTAGATCTTGGGTTTTTATTCTTTGGTTTGGTTACGCAATTTTTGAACTATCTTATAAAGGAGATAAATATTAACGCCCACATTATGCTAAAACTTTTCTCACTATATCAAATAAAGCAATCATATTAATTCATAATGTAGTCTGCTCAAAAAAGACAAATAAAGTTATTCAAAATATATTAATATAAATACCTATTAAAACGACTTCCTCTTGTAAAACTCATTTCATCGGAGCCATTAAAACGCACGATGGGTTTGAATAAGTAAGGACCAATTTCAGGTACCTAATTAGTATTTAAAGATTTTTATAGATTTTTATATTGGGTCATATTGCAAATCTAATTTGTTCAAAATGTCATTGTTCAATCTAATCTTCTTTGGTTAACTATGCGGTACAATTTCTTATTACCTTTGATCAGTTACTTTTTAGAATTCATAATAGTAAGTAGGTAATAGTCGTAAACATAACATGTGATGATGTGGTCGAAGATGTTATTCAGGCTAACCTAGAATTACTGGCTCTCAAGAACAGCTGCCGGAACACACCGTTAGGTGCTTAGCGACACATTTTCTACTTGAGGGTGATAGCTAGTCAATCGGGCATTCGCATAATGCCCTACCACCATGCAAAAATGTCAATAGTAGTCTACAATAAAGTACCAACAGAATTAGTGAGAATTGGTGCTAAAGTGACGACATAAAACTTAATACTCAGTAGAATTAAATTTACTATTTTTATCAAGATAGTCTTGACGAAAATAGTAGATATGATTTGGTTAAATTATTATTTAATATTGCGTCTCCTCTCTTCTAATGTTGCTGTGTCTGACAGGGTCCATTGGACTATGTACCTACATACACGTTTTAATAACATCTTTTACTGTATGGAAGCAATAAAGAATCTTGAATCTTAAATACAAATAAATGCTTTATCTATCTATCTAAATATATTTAGTTATAATGAATATAATTGTCTATTGGCAGTTTACATTTTACAAAAGGTGTGTGTACCCCAGCAGTTTCTTCGGTAGAAGATTACACGACTTTAGGTATTATCGCATATCGAAGTAAACTTAAGTACTATGTGAATAGCTCGTTAAATGAGTAATACCTACCAAGCCGAAGACTCATTTATAAATTATATTTAAGTTTAAACATTAACCTCTTTTTGCACAGTTGGATAAAAACTATCCTATGTTTTTTCCCGGGTCTCAAACTATTTCCATACCAAATTTCATTCAAATCGATACCGTAGTTTTGGCGTGAAAGCGTAACAGACAGACATACAGACAGAGTTACTTTCGCATTTATAATATTAGTATTAGTACTGATAAAGTTCTTTAAACCCTAACCCGTATATTTAAACTTAAACGTTAGAAAAAAATGCTAAAAAAGTTCGAAACGTTGGCTTTTATCTTCATAAAAATAGGCTTAATCCTTCAGCATCACAGGTCACGAGTCCAATAGAAATTCATGAAAGGACTGATCGGTCCACCCGTGATGTTGAGATGCCTACGACAGGCATTCCAAAACGACTTTTATTGCTTTATCCCCGGCAATGTATCACTTCAATTTCTTTAACCAGGACTGGAGTTAGCTTCCTTTACCGAATTTAGTCTGATCTAGACATATGTCATTAGTAGTTAGTATATATTTTGAGGCTTAAAAATATTTTCTCCTTGTTCTAAAGCTTCAGCAATGGGTTGCCGGTGATGTTGAAATTTATTTGGCTGATCGAGAACTATTGCTAATTTAAGATTTAGGTTTCCCGTCGTTCTATGTCTAATAGTCTTGACCACTTGCCAAATATGATTTATATGTTTATGTAAAGCTAGTCTAGAACTACTGCCAACAATTCCGACAAACATGTCTTTGTACTATATAGGTACGAACCTACTTAATCATTTTATGCACTGTATTGTATTGTATGCCTCTATAAAGACTGTGATAAAGATTACAATTTAATGGGTATCAGTGGCCGTTCTCGTGAATGACTTCTATACATCTTTGATTTTATTGATGCTCAGTGACTCGTACAAAGGACCACCCACAGATTCAGTCAACTTTGTAAAGGCTGTGGTAAAGGTTGGCTCATACATAGACGTTTTAGAACTTAAGTGCTAAAAGTTGTATGTGTGGCCCATGGTTTGGTCGCATATTCCAGAACAATTATTTTTAACCTCAAGTAAACTTTGTTCCTTCATCGTTTTGCCCCGTGTATTATTATATTTACTACCAGCGGCCGGCGGTTTTGACTGCGTAGACAAAGTATTTTTATGAGCCTGTCGTGGTGGGGAGCCATCGTAGTCTCAGATATTATGCCTCAAAGCGTTAGTGTGCAAGACACTGGTCTGTATCTGAGAGGATTGTTCCGTATTCATTCATAATGTACGTCGACTCATTCTAACATTTTATTTTTTCTAACTCTGCCGATTTTTCTTCATTACTTAACCGATAGAGTATTTTAGTTTTATACATAACTGAGCTAACGCTAAAATGTTTAATGTGCACGTATCGCTTTCATACAAACGTACTTTTGTCATATTTACGATACTAAATGTTTGTACTCGGAAATTTCGCAGGCTTCTGTTTGTCATGTTTTCTATTTTTCTGTTTAATATTACATCATATTTCGCAGTGCAGTGTCAACTAGATCTAAGTTTACGTTTCTGGGTGACACTACAATTGTTGGCGACTGTAGGTTTTTCGTCACCATAGAATAAGTAATAGTACCACAGATAGTACCTTAATATATTCACAACACAAAAATATTTTTACTACCAATCTTACGTAAATACTTCTACATTTTTACATCATTCCTGAATGACTTTCGTCATACGAAAACGACATAATCAATTCAACATAACTTTTTATAACTTTATTATTACAGGCGGCCAGCCAAAAAACTTAACCAAATCTTTTAACTGTTACATATGTGAATTTTGTAGTAAGATGGCTTTCAGAGCAGTCTCATTGCCATCCAGAAATTTAAATAAACATCTGCAAGCCTACCTATTCGAGTTTCATTCACTAAACTACTACTTGACACTTAATGGGGTGAAATTTCGAATGTTCATCTCCAAGCCATTTAGTTTAGCTCTGGCCTTCATTAACCCGCGCTGATTGTGGTTTTAGATAGTGCGGAACGCAGAATTACAGATTAAACAGTCAAGTGCAAGAGACAAACTAAGAATTTACCTCAGTGTTCCTCAGTTTGTGTAACAAAACCATGAAGCTTAGAGCCAAGCTTCATGAACAAAACGCATACTTACCTTCAATTCCTGTTTAGAGCTGCAAATAGACAATTTAGTTAAAAAAAACTCTTGAAAAAATTATGGCACTGTGTACTGTCGCAATGGATATACTGGGTAATTAGGAAATGGTTCCGAGCTAGTCTTTAACTGCAAGTTGGTAGAGCTTTTACGAATGCTAGCTTCACTCAATCATCATCTTACGAATCTACTGAAAGTTTTTAATAATATTCCATCATATTTTGCTATACAAACCTAATCTGTAACGTAAAGCAGTTTTTTACTTGCAACACAGTCGGAACGGTGAGGTGGCTTGGCAGAGCGAGGGCAGTGTGATTCATTCATTCTTGGTTGGACGACCGAACCGTGCGGACGTATTCTGGTAAGCTAATTTTTAACTCCCTAAGATTGGAAGCCACATATTATAACGATTTCTTCTTGTGGATCATCGTATTTAGTTTATAATTATCGTTGGGACCAGACCGATACTAATATCTTTTACACAACTTACTGAAACGAAGCACTTCCTCCTTGTTGTATTTTATGAAGATACTTATTTCTTTATATATATGTTCTAAAATCGACTTCACCACTCCTAATCCCATAAAATCTCCTCATCACACATTTTCCCCTCTTGAGCAGTTGGCGGGAATACCGTGAGACAACGTGTTTCCGGTGGCCATTTTGATTTAAAAAGAGTAGGGCAAACTAAGCAAGTCAAAATGTCTTCTTTTAAAATCTTGGCACGGAGTAGAAAATATCGGAAATCATGACATTCCGGTGTAGGTATTCTGGCTTATTAGACTTAGCCTTATGGTCTTGTCGTGATAAACATAACATCTTTCGACCCTGTCACTTACCAACAGATAAGATATAGTGGACTAAGACTAACTACGAAAGTATGAACGTTTAGAATGACAGTTATTGAAAACTTTTCTCATGCGTGGACAAAACTAGCGATAATGAAGCGCTGCACGGAGTATTGAGAAAATACGCGTTTGGTGCTAAAAAGGTCATAGTTTACCACTACACAATAGTCGTACAAATCGTTCCAGCGTGATAAATGAGAAAACAAGAACTTATCTTATCGCAGCATGTAAATAATACCAGACAAAACCGGATATCAAGAAGCATGGCTGGTTTGCCTCGCTTTCCTTAGTTTGTGTGGATGGTTTGGTAGTGCTTAGGTATTGTCATTACATATTTGCGAGCAACAGTGTGTTCAGTATATATATATATATATATATATATATATATATATATATATATATATATATATACAAGTTTTTTTTTTGTTGAGTGCGCAGTCATGGCAATGATGTAGACTATTGATATATAAAATAAGGACCGTAATGAGGCGGAATGACATGGCGAAATTTCAACTTTATAATAATAAATCACGTATAATCATTTATGTTTATTACATAAATTGCCCCGTGGGGTGCCGGGTTAGAATTGCACCTCCCCATATCATCCCGTGGGTACCGCAAGAGGCGACTATGGGAAAAATACTGGAAGGTGGGCAGCAGCGCCTTCTAAGGAAATGCCAACTTACAATGCGATCTCCAAGAGTCTGCCAAGCGTGGGGATTATGACAAATACCCCCTTAATAGAGGAGGCTGTGTTCAGCAGTGGACAGTCCGCCTGTTACAGTACAGTACATATTTGCAAATGTCACGCTTCTCTCGTAAGGCTCCATTAAGGCGAAGTGGCAGCGATAAGCAGCGCAGCGGTCATCAGTTTTACTGTCAAACAAACTTTGTATCAATCAATATAATGCAGGTATATTAAAGGTAAAAGCCTAGACGGTAATGGGCCAAGAGGCATATAGGTATACAAATTTTTCAAGCTCTTCTATCGACCGATACTATGCTTTATTATAATAGAGACAGAGTCAAACATTTTACTGTAAAACTGCCGTCTGCTGCCACTATGGTGTGAATTCAGCCTTACAGATGCAGTGTCACTGCTCTGCGTAACACTGCACTCATCACTTACTTGCGTGGTTAGTTCTTAAGTCTCGTTCGCCCGAAACTGCCACTTGCTACGTATAATGCCTTCAAACCTAAACATGGTTGTTTGCAAACTACCTAGTGTTTGGAGGAAGAATATCAGGTGGTACACACCAACCCATACGGACGATTGCTAAGAGGCCTATCACCTGGATGAGGCAGTTGATTGCCTCAATCAACTGGTCGAATTTTGTCTATTTGTTACATAGGACAAAGCTAAGTACTAACACATTATTAGGAAGTTTGTTGTGTAAGTATGTACTTTGATCGTAATAAAGCGTACCTTTAGTAATGAAATTAATTAAGAAATATTAGTTCTCAATCTCAACAAAAAATCAGACATATATAATTTTCATGACGCTTTGATTTCTAAATACTAGGGAGGAGCTGATTATCAGTATATTTTGCGATTAATTGAAATTTACAAGTATTAATTATTATGCATTAAGTGCTTAGCGATTATATCTATTTAAATTAATTTTGATTCAAGCTAGTATTATTGGTAAAGTCGTATCCTAATATTTGAATCATAAAAAGCCATTCTTACCGATTGGATTCTAAGAAGATCACGGTAATTTTTTGGCGGATAGTCGCTCATGTGCGGAAAAGATTAGCCAGCCAGAAAGATGATGCGAGTTTGGTTGCCTATTGATAAAACGTGAAATTTTTTTAGGGTTGGAAGAAAGCGTTATCAAAAGGGTTTTCAAAACTATATACATACATTTAAATCATAGGCAAATTTATAACAATGAAACCTAATAGGTATACCGGATTGATGCAAATAAGCCTGTTCCAATAAATTATATGCACGTTTTTTTAAACTGTATCAGTTTTTATTCTTTAATTATTAATACATATATATATATATTTGTTCAAGTTTCGCATGAGAGTGAGCGAAACAGAACTACGCAATATTGAAATAGCGTGAGCAAAATTTTTTCATATAAAAGTGAGCTTTTGAAAACCTTCGACTATTTCTTCACTTACCATCAATGCTGTGATTTAATATATAAGTTAAGGTTTAAGACATACGATTGGAGCACGAAATTTCGGCGACACAGCCGTACCCCCGGTAGCTAGTCGATAAAGCATCCGGCGCGAAATCGGAAGGTCGCGGGTTCATTTCCCGCCCGGGGCAAAACATTTTGTACTCCAATAATTTGTAAATTTATGATATAAGTTAAGGTTTTAGTCCAACAACTTTTCCTTTCGTCATCTATCGTAATCGTATTTATAATGGGTGATTATCAGAACTGATAATCGTACAATCCAAGAATTGTTGCCTAACTATTAACAAGTAGGGTTGCCAACTTTTATTTTATGAAAATAACGTCTAGTCTTTCGCTAACTGATAAAAACAAAAAGATTATGTACTTATTCATAAAAAATATGTTAAAATTGCAAATTTTTTCTAAAACTGTTGTTGAAATTATTGAGATTTTTTTTTCGAATATGTTCGCCACATTTATTACATCTCAGATTTGATTTTTATTAATATCTAGGGACACATGCAACGTGAGCGCAATTTGGTGATATTGCAAAAGTAGCCTCATGCGCTCAGTTGCCCTCTCGCGTTTGTACCGAGCGTCGGTACCTCAGCCCACCTCAATAGTATAAAAGGTTACTATTGAGGTGGGCTGAGGTACCGACCTAAATTTATGTAATTGTGACGGACAATAATGAATGGTGATCACCGAAATGTAGTACTTTTATTTACCCTATATGTCAAAAACACGCATACGCAAGAAATAAGGGCGCACACATAAACCTTGATAGCTGACGTACGCCACGACAGCAGATAAAACACATAGAACCCTACAGTGGTGACCCCGACGTCGGGCGTGACCCCCGCGCCTCAACCCAATCAAAATTTAGTACGTAAATAATTTGTAATTTTGGTTTTTTTATTGGACAATAGTACGAGTGAAAAAGAAAGTTTACATTATTAGGAAGAACTCAATAATAGTGTAAAAATAGCTAGGACATATGTTGAATCTCTAGGTTTATTATGTACACATATGTTGAATCTATAGCTTCCAGTTCTAAGTATTAAAAAAATGGTTTACTACAGAATTTTTCCCATTTCTATGAGCAACAACCAGAATCAAATATACTTGAAGCCTGGGAAAGTTCACGTTTTGGAGTCGCCAAGTCACACTGAAATATTAACATTCACAATATGGCGGGCTAAGGCTCTGAAACTTACAGAGTCATCTGTCAGACAGGCTAACAATAAAGTTGATATAAATGACAATTCATCTTCCGGGTCTCTGGTAAAAATAGTCCACAAGGATCAATCTTAGGACCTTTTCTGTTCATCATTTGCCTTACATGATCAAAGATCTCTGCGATATTGTTTTATTCCTCTCTCTTAGAAAAAGTTCAATATAAAAAGGCGCAAATGCATTTTTTAATGAAGTAGGATGGCAAACGAGCCAACGGCTCACCTAGTGGTAAGTGATTACCGTCAAAGCTAGCCGTAATATCAACCTTAGACTCCACTATCTCTACCAACGATGCGTAAGGTACATACAATACGATCACCAGCTGAGCATATAATGATCATTACGAATATAATCCTCTAAAAAAATGGAGTGCTTATGCCACTACGGACTCTAATAGCTTTAGTAAATAAGCAATAAATAACATGTGTCATTGCGACACAAAAGGTATCTACGTAAAAGGAAATAAACGATTACGACTATATAAATATTTGGCCCATCGAACGAATTTTCGAAATCGTAATCGCACATGCTTTTATTCATGTGATCGTACTGTTCGCAGGTCACAGATAAACTGATAGTTAGCGCTGGAAAATGCGACGCGATTTTCAATTGTTTGCGTGAATGGTATGATTACGTTTTATAGGTACTCGTAAGTAGACTAGTATACTATATACTCGTACTATATAAGTATACTATAGATGAACTAAGTTTGCAATGTATATACCTGAACGATTCGAATACATTTCTATAATGCATTATGCGTAAGCATTGTGATGTATTTTTTATGCCTTAGAGGTTAGCCTTTGACCACCATCTCACCTAATGGTAAGTGATGATGTATGAAGGTGTTGTTAAGGCTAACCTAGAATTACTGGATCTCAAGGATTGGTGCCGGAACATACCGTCAGGTGCTTAGCGACAGATTTTGTATTTGAGGCTGGTAGCTAGCCAGACAGGCATTCGCAAAATGCCCTACCACCATACTATAAGACAACAACCGAGACCGACGGCTTAACGTGCCCTCCGAAGCACGGAAGCGCTCAGTAGTAGTGTCACTAGCGGTCATCCATCCAACTCATGACCGCGGCGGACGTTGCTTAACATTGCTGATCGGTAAAGAACAGCTAAGCAAACTTCGCTACGAGCGCTTCAAAACAATTCTTCAAACTTTCTTTACAATTGGTAAAATTAGGGAAAAACTTGGGTAAAAAAGCTGGGGAGATGATACGATGGAATGTTTTATTCCAAAAATTCTCTTCTTTTATAACTTTATTCATTTCACCTTGTCATGTGGTCACCCAGCTTTTTTATCCCAGTTTTTTTTTATTTTAAACAAATTATAATATAAGTATTTAGAATACAAAACAATGCAATGACGTACGTGACCAAATGACAAGGTGAAATAAATAATGTAAGCACACCAGATTAATTAACTTTGCTTTTTGTTAATTCCTTACCTGAACGATTCAAATACATTTCTACAATGCTATATTCGTACCTACTAGCATTGTGTGAAGTCTAAATACCTTTATTTACATTAATTTGTAAAAAAATGATAATAAAATACAACGACGAGAAAATCGATAAGGTTGATGATATTAATTTTTTAGGAATTTATATAGACGAAGACCTCGATTGGAAAATGCATATTACTCATTTGTGTCAAAAACTAGAGCGTTATGTGTTTGCACAAAAAAAAATCAAAGACAGACCGTATCCAAGGAAGCAGCATTAACAGCATACCGCGGCTATGTAGCGTCTCTGCTTAGCTATGGATTAATAATGTGGGGCAACTCCGTGGACATGGAGTTTTCAGGGTGCAGAAACGTTGTGTTAGGGTTATTAACGAGGCCTGTTTCTTGGACAGCTGCAAGCCACTGTTTAAATCCTCGAACATCCTTCCACTACCTTGCCTTTACATAAGAGAAATGTGCCTCTTCGCAAAATCTCATCCAGAATATTTCAAAAAACACTGTGAAGTCATAACGAGACAAAAAAGACAAATATTCAAAAACCGACCGACACAAATATCAACATCCCTGAAGGATATTTATAAGAAAGACGTTTAAAATATTATAATTTTAATTTGTAATACATTACCAAATTACCTTTAATTATTAGATTGCAATAGATTTAAGATGGTTCTGACGAATTGGTTATTAAGTAATTGTTTTTACGATATTAAGGATTATTTAAGTTCTAAGTATATCTCTGTAAAATAACTTATTTTATTTTTAAGTATTTGCACGTCTGCATGCAGGCTGAATACACTGAACAATTAATATTATTAATTTAAGACCAAATATGTATTTACTGTATTCTAGCAAATAAAATATTGATTGATTGATTGATAAAATAAAATAAAAAAACTGGGGTTAAAAATGTTGGATAACCTCCTGACGAGGTGATAATAATATGAGTAAATATGTATCTATGAATACATATTTTTATATAGGCTTACATAAGCTAGCTTTTGACACAATTTTACATGATGGTAAGTGATGATGCGGTCGAAGATGTTAAATGGCTAAACTTATAGTATGGTAACTCTCTAGGGCAAGTGTCGCAACGCACCGTTAAGTGCTAGGCAGTAGATTTTCCCATGACAACCACTGGGACCGACGCACATGCCCTTCAAATCATTGGAACATTAAGTAGTAATATGCCATGAATAGATTCGGGCGTTACTTTGCGGAAATCCATATTTAATAATAACAAATATTTTTAAAAGTATCATAAGAAAACATTAAATAATATTTAAATAAAACACCTAAAATATATATATATATATATATCTAGTTACAATTCCGCCTAATTTTCCTGTTATCTACGTGACGTCACAAACATCACGCAGCCTAACCGGAAGAATATTCAACTAGTTTCGCTTCTAAACGAAGCATCTTCAGGAGGTCTTGACTCACCGAGCGAAATTAGACGGAATTGTCACTAGATATATATTTTTATACTTTTTTAAGTGTTTTATTTCAATATTATTTAATGTTTTCTTAAGATACTTTTAAAAATATTTGTTACTAGCTTTCCGGGCTCGGCTCCGCCCGCGCGTATGTCGGTTATCGCGCGAAAACATTAACCTCTTTTTGCGCAGTCGGATAAAAACTATCCTATGTTTTTTCCCGGGTCTCAAACTATCTCCATACCAAATTTCATTCAAATCGGTCCAGTAGTTTTGGCGTGAAAGCGTAACAGACAGACAGACAGACAGACAGACAGAGTTACTTTCGCATTTATAATATTAGTACTGATTAGTAAAATGCCACTACCGATCACCCACTTAAGTCATGACCGCAGCGAACATTGCTTAAACTATTTGCTGGGTTAAAACGGCTAGGCAAGATGTGTTACGAGCATTTCATAAAATATAACTTAATTTCATTGAAATTAAAAAAATACCAAATTCAATCATGTAGTTACCTAGCTAATTTTACGAGGCACGTTTCACACAGTAAAGCATATACATAAATATGTGTGGAAAACGCCAGAATACTGTAAGGAGGCCGTTGCCCTAGGGTGATGACGTCATCAATTTGTCTACTCATGTTTATTGGCACTCGTATTACTGTTTTTATCTGTCGCGAATAAAAACCACTACTAATATAGATTGGTAGAATTAGCCGCAGCACGAATATATGCGATAAACTAATAGGTATTCTACGGAGTGTAACGTTTTACGTTTCACAAATACACTCGAGAGCAATGAATCCGGGTCACTTAAAGAATGTTAAAAATCTCGGAAACTAAAAATGATAGGTTAATGCAATAAATTGTATTTAATAGACAATGTAATACTCGATACACTCTGTGTCTTCCATCGTGCTTGTAGAGCATAAATTTTGATTCGTCGGAGAACATAACTTTTGACCAATCTTCAATACTCCAATTTACGTGGCTCTGGGCATATCTTAGTCTCGAAATACGATGCCCACGCTCCAGTTTAGGGCCGTTTGCAGGTCTAAGGGGTTTTAAGTTAGATTCAGCAAGCCGACGTCTTACTGTCCATGCACTTGGGTTACTTCCTCCGAGGCGTCGAAACTGATTGGTGAGTTCAGTTCCTGTGAGAAAGCGATTTCGAAGCATGGTGTTCACCAAGTATCGGTCTTCTCGTGCTGTGGTACACCTGGTTCTGCCCGTTCCTGGTCTGCGTAGGTTAGAACCAGTTTCTTCGTAACGTCGGAGAACTCTTTGTACTGTTGACAGCGACACACCGACAGTCCTGGCTGTATCGCGCTGACTCCGGCCGGTTTCCAGCATTGTAAGTATTCTGGTGCATTCTTCAGGCGTAAGCGACATAATTTCAGCTTGAATAATGAATATAGAGCACTATCAACATGGTTTATGTACCCACATAAATGACAAATTACAAACAAAAGCAAAACCAAATGCTGTAATTTCGTAGTTCCATCTTCGAAAGTGGCCCTTTTTCAAATTTGATTTTTTTATGATATAACTTTACAATAACTAAGAAGTTTTAATACCTTCATTTAAGGAGTATTACATTGTCTATTAAATACAATTTATTGCATTAACCTAGCATTTTTAGTTTCCGAGATTTTTAGGATTCTTTAAGTGACCCGGATTCATTGCTCTCGAGTGTATTTGAGCTAAAACAAGGGGCTAAGCTAAAGTCGAAAAACCAACTAATCAATTGAGGCAGCCGCCATATGAACCTGAAAGAAGGACGGTCGCCGTCTTCAGTCGTGCAATAGTCTTTCATTCATTCATAAAGCGTCTCTCTAAATTGAATAAAATTATCTTGATTAAATGAAGTAAATCTAAAAAAGGTTATTTAAAACTTGAAAGATATCTTTTGCTTTGCTGAACTGAGTCTGGATAGACTCGTAGTTACTGAGATACGTGAAAATAATTAGCAATATCCTTTTAAGGCTAGTCTTCGACCAGTATCTCACCTGATGGTACGTGGTTGAAGACGGTAAATTGACGTACCCTAGAGTGGCTCAAGGATAGCTGCTCGAATACACCGTTAGATGCTTGGCTACAGATTTTCTACTTAACAGTATTAAGTGAGGCGGATATTCGAAAATGCTATACCGCAGTACATCATCAGTACTCAGTACTAATATAATAAATGCGAAAGTAACTCTGTCTGTCTGTCTGTTACGCTTTCACGCCAAAACTATACTGGGCCGATTTGAATGAAATTTGGTATGGAAATATTTTGAGACCCGGGAAAAAACAAAGTAAGTTTTTATCCAACTGCGCAAAAAGAGATTTATGTTTTTGCGCGATAACCGGCATAAGCGCGGGCGGAGCCGCGCCCGGAAAACTAGTTTCGTATAGTTGTTAAATTGATGTAAAGGAAACGGGTATAATGTTTAAATATATTCATTCAAAATTTAATGATTCGTGATGATGAAAGTAGTGTCATGATTTCCGATATTTTCTACTCTGTGCCTTAAGTAATAAGTAAGTATCTTCATTGTTATAAAATATATAAATGTATTAACAAATAGGAGGTGTATTATTTCACTAGATAACAGTAAAACTTTGAAAGAGATAAAAATTAAACACTTTATTGTGTACGAAAACAAACTAAAAACTATGAGGCGGATGTGATATTTTTGAATAAGACAAAATCAAACAATGGTCAATCAAGCAATACATCATCTTGCATAACATATAAAATACACACAACGACAAGACAATATGCTAAACAATGCCTAATCACATAATATATACAATACATAAACATACACAATAAAACTAATATATTACATCGACATAATTATTAAAATTTGAAAACAAATGACAAATTATAATGAAATGATAAAGTGGACGAATAAAACTGTATAATTTGGCTAATACAAACCGGAAGCTGATTCTAATATCGAATGGCCATTTAACGTTTAACGATTTTTATATAATCTCATTCGGTAATATTCTAATTATGAAATGAAATACAGACTTATATTGGCTTATTTTATTTACATACTTACTTCTTTAAGAAAATTAAAAAAAATATATTAAAGCATTATTCTCCTAACAAAACAATGCTTTAAAACAATTTTTTAATTTTTAAGGTACAATGTGTCCCGACCAAGGAGATTTCAATTCAATTTAAGTACTCATTATCTGTGGTGAGCGCGCTGCGCGCATAACGCGCTGGTTTTTATATTGCATTTTATTTAATGTAGCTACCTATAGCCATGAGAATAAATAAAGTAGTGTATGCAACTGCATATAATGTGGTATTAAAACATTCGTGTAATCTTATATTGAAACTCCACTTATGTTTTAATACCCTCTATTATATTACATTTGCATAAACTACTATTAATGTCTCTCTATAATGATATATCACTGATGCTACTGTAATTGAATGTCTATGTAAAGGTAAGTGTTCCAGGAAATGGGAGATTCAATAAAATAGTTTGTCCACTGGTACTTGGCTTTTATTTTACCGAATTATACAAATACAAAAATAGTAAATTTAGCACACGCAAGGGTCGCTTTCGTGCGACATCTCTGAACCGGGCGCGGGACGGGAGACGACTGTCTTGCCCTTTCATTGTACGGACGAATTTGCTGCGCTTGCACAATGAAATGGCAATGTCGTGCCCGCTACAGCCTCAACAATAAATCTGATTTTAATATTTTTATTTTACAATAAAGCATCTGCGGATTACATCACAAATTTACAATTTAGGGGTACAAAATTTGTAATTTTGTAACGTAAATCTGATACATATAAATCATTTCTGAGCACAGGCAATGTCAGTGTAGGATTATTATCTGACTAAGAGAATAGGAGTGGGAACAGTGCAGGAACTTAAAGGGGCTTCTTCCAATCAAGGGGCGTGAAAGGATCAATCCAAATTTGATCAAAAAGTTTGGGTAATGTTCCAATCATACTATCATATACATTATATAGTTAAAGCTAGTCCTCCACCTAACAAAAGTTGGCAGCCTTTGTGTTGCCATCACGAGACAGTTTTTGTAAAGCTTGCTCACCACCAAACGAAAATTTGCAAACTTTTGTGTATACTTTACTTGTGACATAAGTAGACAATTTTTAACCGACTTCAAAAAAGGAGGAGGCACCCAATTCAACTGATTTTTTTTGTGTGCCTCATTGTTACCTCTTTACTTTTTACGGGTTGTACCGATTTTGATGTTTTTTTATTCATAAACTGGTGCCTTCCGTATGGTACCATTTAAATTGGAGTGAGATCTGACGAGTAGTATTTGAGTTATCCTTAATAATGCGTATTTTATGGTTGAAGACGGGTTTTTGGTTAAAGTTATTGTATTGTAGAGCCACAGCTTCAACTATTAGAAAGTGCAAAGGGGCCTAAGTTAGTATACCGTCGACGACGAATAAGATAACCACTTAGAATATTTTCGAGGACAGAAACTAAATCTCACACATCTCAAAAACGCTTATTCAGCTGTTCCTCCGTAAGATAAGACTGCTAACTTGTAGCAGTCATCGGCATAATCAATTATGGACAAAAACAGATTTTGCAAGCGTTGAATTAGTGACAGTCAGAGAAAACATTAAGGGCCTGTTTCAGAATGTTCGAGTAAGTTCCGGTTATACTACCCAGAACATATTTATTTAACAAAACACTATCTTTGCGTTTCACAGTCATCGATTTAGCCTATCCATCGGTTATAGCTTGAAACGCGCTGCATACTAACTGTAATTTTTATCATACAGTTATTTTATGTGTTGGTTAGCAACCCGAAACTTTATTAGGACATTCTGAAACGGAAGTTAAGTAACATACAAAGAAATATTAGAGATATTTTTAACAACAATAACACCAGGAGAGCAGGATTACAAGGACTATTTTTCTAAATAAAGGCCGAGTCGGTTTTCAATTGAGACTAATTGATGTATTGTAATAAAGGCACAGATTACACAAGGGTTGTTGGGGGTCTTCATTAGTTTATTATCCGGTTCAGAACTGAGTATGTTGGTATACATCGAGATTTGGCTAAAACACTTAGCCAACAAGTATATATTAATTTAAAATTTAAAAAATCCGCTAATTATTTACTGTCGTTAAGCGTTTTATCGTTTCATTGAAATTAAAACTGCAATTCATATATATTTATGGAATCATTTCTTAAAGCCCTTCATTTTGATACACCATTCGATAAGTTTGGGAGTTTATTTTTTAAAATAACAAACATTTTTAAAATATTTTAAGAAAACATCAATTTAATATTTTAATAAACACTTAAAAAATACAAAAATATATCTAGTGACAATTCCGCCTAATTTTCCTGCTAAGCCGACGTGTCGTCACAAACGCCACGCAGCCAAACCGGAAGAATTTTTCGACGCGTTTCGTTTCTACACGAAGCATCCTCAGGAGATCTTGACTCTGCGAGCGCATGATCGAGATTTTTTTTCTCAGAATATGGCGTCTAATATCTCTCGATTTGTTTTTCTTTATACTTTTTTATGTATTATGTGTCACCCGGGCTATTAAGACGAATCTAATGATATATTATACACTAGCTTTCCGGGCGCGGCTCCGCCCGCGCGTATACCGGAAAACATTAACCTCTTTTTGCGCAATCGGATAAAAACTATCCTATGTTTTTCCCGGGTCTCAAACTATCTCCATACCAAATTTCATTCAAATCGGTCCAGTAGTCTTGGCGTGAAAGCGTAACAGACAGACAGACAGAGTTACTTTCACATTTATAATATTAGTACTGATTACAATCGGTTGAGCCGTTTAGAAGTTATGGTGGAATAAAGAAACTCACAAACATACATAAATACAAGAACCCTGAAAACGTAACCCTCCTTTTTTTAGGCTGTCGTGTAAAAATAATTGATAGCAAGATGAGAGAGCATGAACTGGTCATAACATTAGAAATTTGACTCAAGACGGTACTATGGTTAATACTGCAACGTTATAAAATTTGCTTTCTATTTTGACTTTCTCTTTTAAATGTAACCTGTTTTGACACCGAATCGAAATTTCCAAAATCACAATAACATTACTTTTTATTATTTTGACCTGACGCTTTGATTGAAACGTCTACTGAACTGGTATGCACCGTGATATCTTGAAATATCTAGGTCTGGAAATCTGCTCGGAGTTTCTTTGCGCGATAAAATCCGGCACGTGGGGAATAATATAATAAAGATAAAAAATATATAATGGCCAAAGAACCAAAGTCACCGACATAGCTTTCAGAATTTGCAAGTTGAAGTGGCAATAGGCGGGCCACATTGCTCGACGAACTGATAACCGACGGGGAAGAAAGGTTCTCGAGTAGATAGCACATTACACCTGAAGACGTAGAGTTGGCAGACTCCCCACTAGGTGGGTTAACGACATAGTAAAAGTCGCGGGTAGCCAAGCCAAAAAAAAGCCAAGGCAAGCGGCTAATAACCGTTCTTTGTGGTATTGTATGGGGGCTTTTGTTCAACAGTGAACGTCTTCCGGATGATGGTGATGATCCGAAAACTATGATTTTCTGAGCACATTTCATCACGTTTTCTACTGCGTTGATTATATTATACCTATGGGTTGCCAAGCTAGAATTCCACCATCTCCAACTCTTCCTGTGGGAGTCTTAAGAGGCTACGAAGGAAAAATACCAGAACAGGCAGCAGCACCTTCTGTAGAATTGCCACCTTACATTGATATCTATCTCTATAACCAAGACAAGCTTTGGGATTATGGCAGGGGGAGTTAGAGAGTCACTGACTATAAATTATATACATATCGATCACGTTTTATAGAGGTACACCTTTTGACGCCCGTAGATTTCCAGTGTCGCAATAGGCATGGACGCACACAATGACACGTCAAAAACATCTACATTCTAGCTAGAACATGTCCCAAGGACTGATATTAGTGATTATCAGCTATTCTCCGGCCAGGATTCAACCTGGCCCTCTAGCGGGCAGACAGTTACTAAATAGCGGTTTCTTTCCCTCATAAAGCGCTACGTGTTAATAAGGCTAAAATTGGACTTGATTTTAAAAACCTCTGATCTTCTAAATCTTTTTTTCACGCCAACTCTTGGTAAAATCCAAAAAAAAATTAATAAAAAGATATCTTAGCCATGACTAAAATTTTTAAATCGTACTAAATTATCTGGTTTTAATGTTTTGTTACTTCAGTGTTTCTTAAGTACTTTTAGTTACTTTATGTCGCAATATTAAATTAAGTAAATTAGGTAAATCAATTCTTACAATTATGTAATCAAAAACCAGAGAAAAATCACGCGTTCTCTCACAGAGCGATGGTCATAGCAGCCACGGCACAGCCCGCGCTCAAACGAACTTTAGGTGGTTCATATATTAGCGCACAAAATTAAATAACCGCACGGTAGATTTGCTATTCGTACTTGACAAAAAGGAGCATATCTGGGTTACCATTACCATTACTCTCATTCGACCTTGTATCTTTTTAAATGATATTCAGTATCACAATGTCATTATTGTCTCCATTTAAAGGTACACATTTAAAATACCAAAATTATTACCTTAACAGGTTTCATTAACCAGTTTTGATACTAGTAGGTATTACACTAACACGTTTCAGATGCCTATTTCGTAACTATTTCAATGAATTTATCAGCAATCGAGTTAAAACTCTTTATCGGTGTTTTTAATTAGTTTACTTAATCCTGTAGATTGGAGATCGTATTAAATCGAATGGCTCGATATTGTTAGGAGGGATAATAGGTGCCTACTATGGAAACTCGTGTGAAATAACAGCAAATGAAAATATTCCAAAAGTAGGGATCGTTTACAAAAGAGGTTGCTATCAGTAATGTGTATTTTACGGTTATAGGTATGTACAAACAACGAAAAATATGATGCTTAACCCATAGGAGGTATGCCATACCTACTTACTAAAATTTTGCATTTGGAACGTAAACGAAGATTAAACCTCAAGTATTTTAGGGTTCCGTACCTCAAAAGGTAAAAATGGAACCCTTATAGGATCACTTTGTTGTCCGTCCGTCAGTCAAGACCTTTTTTCTCAGGAACGCGTTGAGGTATCAAGCTGAAATTCATATCAAATACTAAGGTGTCTACTGTCCCTTGGAGCTGTGAAAAATCAAACTTCTAAGCGAACGCAATCTAAAGATTATGCCCGCGAACACAAACTCTTTTTTTTTTTATTATTTTTTCTTTATTAACAAAATCCACAGCCCATATATACAGAGTTTTATGGTAATTAACTTAAACCTAAGGCCAATTACGGATTTACTTTTTATAAATGATACTTATATTTTAATATCTTGGTGGTCGTTTTTACTTCAATAGAATTGTAAGTTTAAGACTTCTTGAACCAACTACACGTTACAGGAAGAAGATTTATCGTTTATATTATAAAACGAATGCAGTCTGCACTAAGCTACCTGATGTCTAATTTATAATAATTACATTACATACAATCCCACGTATTAACCTTTTTAGTAGCAAAAATACCCAAAATACTAGCCGCATTGCCAGGTTAAATAGTAAATAGTTAATATCCCTATAAGTTCTGCTAAATTATAGGGAGGGATATTAGGCTTTTACTGATGCAGCATTTATAGCCCTGGGGCAATAGCTAAGGACTGCCGCGCGAGGATTTAAAGTTCGAATGCCGCGAGTTAGTTTCCCATCATAGCGGTAGGTCATTTTGCAATGCTCGCCTGGCTATCTACCACCCTCAAGTAGAAAACCTGTCGCAGCACCAAACGAACACCAGCACCGGTAGCAGTCCTTGAGAACCAGTATATCTTGTTTGAAGGTTAACGCCGACTTATCGCCTCGGAGGCAGCACGGGCGGCACCGTATCAACGTAGCCTCGTTTCGTTTTCACGACTAAGTATTCCCTCAGTAACCTTGTCTCGAGTTGCGGCGATTCCGACACTGCGTTGAAGTATGGTATGCCATATAAAGAATATTGAACGTCTGGGATTGAGGCGAAGTCAGTCTCATAACAAATAAAAATATTAAGACTGAGCCCTGATAACGGTGAATTGAGGCAGGTTTTCTAAACATGTGTTTGACGTTACCACGTTACCGACCAAGTTACTTACATGTGAAATGTGATTCCATCCTGCTTTTTATCTTTTGAACCAATTAAAAAGCAGCATTTAAATTTACATTGATAAGCTACTGAGGAATCATTTTACATTTAAATTGTCAATGTAAATTTAAATGTAAATTGATTCCTCATAAGCTTATCGCTCCACACGAAGGCATAGTTTCGTTGTATGTGTGTGCGTGTAATTGTGTATGTACTCGTACCTATATGGCAAGGAATCGTCACCTCACTTTGCTGTTCACAGAGTTCCCTTTTTATTTTTTATTTGGTCTTAGATGTCATACGAGGACGAGAGGATCAGTGTACGCCAACCTTTAGCTTTTTAACACCTTCGGCCACACCTACAAACAGGTGAGATTGTCGTCACAGGCTAACTCAATCAGCAATATAAAAAACAACTTAATATATCGCGATATATAGGAAATGAATAAAACAAGCTTTACCGTTTCATTATTATTTTATTTATTTTACTACGGACACGTGTGTCTTAAAGTAGTTAGTAAGCAACATATTAACTTACTAAATTTTAATGTGTTATTCAGTTGTTAGTTTCAGTTGCATGTTGAATATATTATATATGTTATAGTCAACAGAGTACTGTTGTTAGTAGGAGGTACTGTAGTTAGTAGGAGTACTATTGTGAGTAGGAATACTGTAGTTAGTAGGAGGTACATTACCAAAACCACAATGACAGAATATTTGTAAACATTTAGCAGGCTTTCATTTTAACGTAATGCCGTGGTCGTAACCCTATTCCTATATAATTGTCGTTAATGTCCTAATCCTCATCACGTTTTTATCAATTTGTTACACCGATAACATGTGTCATTCATTAGTCATTCATATACCTACAAAGTAACTACATAAAGATCATCTTTAGCATACGAGAAGTCATTTCAAGGTCGTCAGTCGTCAGTTTAATCCATTTTTCGACAAGCGAATCAAACGTCAGCTGATCCGTCCACATAGAAACTAATTACATCCATTTCAATGGGGAATGAATTCGTAAACCAGGATAAAAGGAGGCTGCAATAAAAATCCTGGCGACTGATATAATATGCTTTTTACAACACCTGCTCTAGATTCACATTACGTAAACTTCTAACCTAAAGTACCAAAGCCCTACAGGCATATCATACCCTTATAGGCTCAGCCGGGCAATAATGTTGTTTTGTATTTCATTATAACCCGCAGGTAAATAAGATTACAAGATTCCAGAATCTCCAAAATGAGACCTAATGAGACTTGCAAAGGGGTTGATTTCTGAAAGCAATTATCAGATGACGCTGTGTTTGTTACCTGGCTGAAGTCTGGCTTAGAAACTGATCTTGATTTTACTTGTAAGTTGAGTCAAACAGAGTACAGTCCTTAGACTGTAGTTCTCAGTTTTCAATGATTTTAAATTGTTTTTTGTATATCATTTGTTTTTTTGCCCTCAGGGAAATTAGGTCAAATATTTATTTTTTTATAAAATTATAAGTAATATTATTAGGGATTTACTTACTTTCTCCAGATGATTAGTCAAGACTTCGTAAACTCTTATTTCTCCATATACTGGTGCGACACAAAAAAATATTTAATAATATTAAGCAAAATTTTAAAAAAATAACAGTACAAATTGCCCTTTTATTGTCAACACTCACCTAGCGCCATCTGAGTGGAATTAATTTGACAGTTGGATTCTCTAATGGAACATAAAATCCTTTCCGAAAATCGAATTGTTTATGGCGTCTACAAGCAGAACCAACGAAGTAAGTTTCATCATAGATAATGCTCTTGACCCAAAAAAGTAAATAGCTGCGAACAAATATTCACATAACGAAATAGAAGAATACAAAACAAATGCTCTAACAGTTTCTACATTTACAAAGTTCTATAATATTAGTTCTAATTGTAAAAAAGTTTCCATATACAAAATGAAATTCATAAAGTTACAACAAAAGGAAAACAATTCTAAAGCGACGAGCGAGTTCAAATTTTTCTTTTGATTGTACTTTCGTGAGCTTATTCGCTTTGCAAAAAATATAATGCTAGAATTCATTTGATGAATTTGATAGTCAGGCGATTTATCAGAGTTAGTAATTGGCAACCAGTAAGGTTTTTTTTTTAACTTCATTTCTCCACAGACTCCAGGGTGCCTTTTTTAGATTTAATTTATTTTTATTTGATAACATTTTTTTTTTAAATATCCTACTATATTCATCACATTTAGACTTACAGCTATGATGTTATTTATTGTATCTTAAAAACTAAAGTGATCCCATTTTTTTTTTCTCCGCCATATTTTAATATATTATATTAACATGCTTACTTAATAAAAGTTTTCTTTTCACTACTTACTGCGCTATTCCTATATTCAATTACACTAACATTTACATTACTGTGTTTCATTATGTTAAGTCCCCGATGGACCCGCCACTGACCCAGGGAGGTTACAACGTAAGAGTACTTGAAAGCCTACGACGATTGCGATCTATGGAAAACAAACAAAGCAGCGTGTAGTCTATGCCTGAATTAGTGTTTCTAACCTGTTTCCAGAATTTCTATGTGGTGAATATGCGTAGTATCGTCATATTTTTACCGATTTTTTCCGATTCAAAAAAGGAGGAAGTACTCATTAGTATGTTTTTAGTTTTTTATTTTTTATATTTGTTACCTCAGTACGTTAGACTGCGTGAACCGATTTTGATGACTCTTTTTTATTTGTAAGCTGATGTTTGCCGTGTGGTCCCATTTAAATTTCATCAAAATCTTCAAGCCGTTTTTGAGTTACACTCCAATAACTGAAAAGTAATTTTCCATCTTGATGACGTAGTCATTGACAGTGAATGACAATCGATCCCGTAAATAGCAAGGGTCACTAAAAAGGGTGAACAAATTTTTTATACCTAAAAAGGGAACCGACTTCAACACTCAAATGTGTGTAATATCATGTAGAAGTCGTTACCATGCGCACAATATTGTGATAAAGTACTTTTGAACCATCATGGTAACGACTTCAACACGGTATTTCACACATTCGAGTGCTGAAGTCGGTTCCATTCATTTGTAATTTTTTCTAAAAAACCAAGCGTTCTAACTCCGTGAAAAATTGTATGGATGTCCTTGAGTCCGATATTTATGCTTCTATATAGTTAGCCAGTTTTCTGTAAAATTAATTAGTAACTACAAAATAAATCGGAAAATTGTTTTGTGTGCGATTTCATATTTTTCCATTTAGAGATTTCAAATATTTATACAAAATCTGGCAAAGCAGAATCATAGATATAGGGCCTAAGGTTAAAGATGTATTAATTTCATTTAATTTCATCAAGTTCGAAAACTTGGTATTAAAAATATGACCAGTGGGTAACCGCGTCAGTGTGAAGAGCGCTTCGCAGACAATACTGTATCAGCCGGATCGTCTACTGCTGAACACAGCCTCCCCTATTAAGGGGGTATTTGCCATAATCCCCGCGCTTGGCAGGCGTCTTGGGGATCGCAGTGTAAGTTGGCAGTTCTTTAGAAGGCGCTGCTGCCCATCTTCCTGTATTTTTACCTTAGTCGCCTCTTACGACACCCACGGGATGATATGGGGAGGTGCAATTCTAACCCGGCACCTAACGGGGTCGCAGACAATAACCTCAACAATATGCAACAAACGCGATAATGTAGTAGGTATCAAAATATCATTATTAAAAAGGAAGGTCACCGAGTAAAATTTGTCTTTCCACGGCCGCTAGGTATAAAACTTCAAGTTTTAAATAAGTATAACTGCTTATATAAGTAATTATTTATAAGTAATTATTTATATACTTAACTCACATTAAATGTGTATATCTTGTTACCAAATTGGTACCAAAATATGTGTCTAGAGAAATATGGGCATTCAGGCACCTTTGCTTTACCCTTCGGACGGAACATACATATGTTATGTCATAAAATGGCTAATTATATCCATACTTATGCATCAGAACAGAAAAGATGATAGTTACTTCGTACATGAGTTAGAATTAATTATCCTCTAATCTTGCATTTCATTTTATCTGTATGAAAGTAGAGTACTCTCCTCTTTTTTTATTATTTTTTTTATATGCATTATAGGTTAGCCTTTGACCACTATCTCACCTGATGTTAAGTGATGATATGGTCGAAGATGTTGTACAGGCTAACCTAGAATTACTGGCTCTCAAGGACAGCTGCCGGAACACACCGTTAGGTGCTTGGCGACAGATTTTCAACTTGAGGGTGGTAGCTAGCCAGGCGGGCATTTGCAAAGTGCCCTACCACCATGCTGTAACGACTGCCATCCTGAGACAACAACCGGGACCGACGGCTTAACGTGCCCTCCGAAGCACGGAAGCGCTCAGTAGTAATGTCACCAGCGGTCACCCATCCAACTCCTGACCGCGGCGGACGTTGCTTAACTTTGCTGATCGATTCAGAATGGCTAAGCAAACTTCGCTACGAGCGCTTCAAATCGGGAATATCCTTGTCTCGGGAACATCCTTGTCTCCGTCTTGAGCAAGCTTGAAGTGCATGACTGTACTATAATTTTAAACAGCCCAAAGACGCCCGGGACACATCTGACACGTAATACATTGCTTCAACCTCGTGATGTAAAACCTGCCTAAATTTTATGCCGATTTACTAAGCAACAACCAAAGAAGTCTGATATATAATTTATGAGTACTTAAAATATATGAATACTAGCGGCCCGTCCCGGCTTCGCACGGGTAATTACGACTATCTATCAATTGAGATGTAAGCTATCCTATCTTTCAATTTCGATCAAATTGCACACGGCATGCATCATCAAATTTAAAATTGGTTCAGTAGGAGTCCATCGCGGACAAACAACGTGATACATAATTTTATACATAAAGATTTACAAACATTGAAGGTATCAATTAATATTGCGCTCGTAGCGAAGCTTGCTTAGCCGTTCTTACCCAATCAGCTATGTTAAGCAACGTCCGCCGCGGTCATGACTTGGTTGGTTGACCGCTAGTGATATGACTACTGAGCGCTTCCATGCTTCTAAGGGCGCGTTAAGCTGTCGGCACCGATTGTTAGGGGGCGTCCATAAATTACGTGAGGTGTTTTTTTTAATATTCTGTCACTCCCTCTCCCGTTGGTGAGATGTCGTGAGATTTTGTTCAACCCCCTCCCCCATCCCCCAATATCACGTGAGATTTTTCAGAATGAGGGTTTTTTACGTAAACGTATTGGGTTGTTATTGTAGAAAGAAAAAAAACAATTTGCTTCGTGTTTTTATTTACGACTAGTTAAGACTAGTAATCAATATTGCTGAGAGTTATAAATGTAATAAAAATTTAACAATAGAATAGGTACTTAAATCATGGCTACTGTGATAAAAAGAAAAGAATATCTACTCTAATTCAGTCCATGGAGAATTATGCGTAGTATAGTATATATTTTTTTGTTTCATCAGAACAAAAATATCGTGATATTTGTCGAGACCCTCCCTCTCCCTAACGTGAGATTATATGAGATTTGACTCAACCCCCTCCCCCCCTAAATCATCTCACGTAATTTATGGACGCCCCCTTATCATAATAGCAAGATGGTACGGCATTTAACGAATACCACCTGACTACCTACCACTCAACTAGAAAATCTGTTGCCAAGCACCTAACAGTATGTTCCGGCAGCTGTCCTTGAGAGCAAGGCTAATCTAAGATCAGGTATAAAAAAAAATTGATTTGACCCAAAAAGCAGAGGACATGACCTATATGCTGTGTATCACTGTAGTACGTATATTATAATGAAGAGTACGATAACTCGCCCATTCCGCCCGTACCGCGTATTCTCTCTACTAGAGTGAACAAGAGTATGTCTCAACGCACTCCCGGAGGTCAACCCTGATAGCGATTTATTCGCGGATGGATGCCTGAAGTAACTGTTGGTATATCTGAAATTCTGTGAGAGTGCTTTGTGTTTTATCATTTAGTTTGAGACTATTTGTAATAATTGCTTGTGTATAAATATTACTGTAACAGCCGGATCGTCCACTGCTGAACACAGCCTCCCTTATTAAGGGGGTATTTCGCAGTGTAAGTTGGCAGTTCTATAGAAGGCGCAGCTGCCCACCTTCCAGTATTTTTCCCTTAGTCGCCTCTTACGACATCCACAGGATCATATGGGGAGGTACAATTCTAACCCGGGGTATAATTATTATAGAAACTAAATTATTCAAACAACATAAAAGAAGTATAATGAACATTTATACAATACTCAATAGACAATAATACTCAATAAACGTATTTAACAGTAACTTACAACAATTTAAAAATCTTGTGACTAATATATTAATTGTTTAGTTACAGATAAATAGGTTACACGCACGCACACACGTACTCCCTCTTACACGTATAAAAATACATCTCTGCACTCTATATGTATATATGAAGATAAAGTAAATCCGTCTTTAGATGTAAGAAATAGCTAACCAAATCTATGTTTTTTAAGATCTGTGGATTTTGTAATCATGAAAATAAATTAAAAAAAGTTTGAGAAGGGCCGTGGTTCGAATCTCGCCGTGGATTTGAGCTTCACCGTATGGAGGTACGGCATTTTGCAAATGCCGGCTGGCTAAGCAACAGTTTTACATACAGAGAAAGTCCGTCGCCAAGCTACTAATGGTATGTTGCTGACAGCTGTCCTTGAAAGAAGGTTAAGCCTTTACCTGCTTCACTACCAAAATCTTATTAACTAATCAAAACCAAAATCACAGAACAAGTATTTAAGCACTTATCATCAGGTGAGATTGTGTTAAAAGCACAATAAAAAATATTATACCAGTTAAGTCTATTGTTATATATTTTTTAACTCTGATATGTTATAATTAATGTAAGTAATTGGTTGTGACACTGTAATAAATAAGTGTACACATATCCCCAATACCGATAAAAACATGTGCATAAATTGTCCATATCATAATAGTATGGTATATTTAAATCATTACCCTTAAAACAAAATATTCAGGTATATCATATTAAAGATTTAGTCTGCATTTGAGCCCTTAATCCGACCCTTACATAAAAATATTTTCTTAGCTAATTGCTACAACCTGCAAGAAGCATGCAAGACAAAATTTATTCCTTGAAGATTTAGTGTTTATTGAGAGAGTAAATACGGTATTACGCATTTATTTATACAAATTCTTATTTTTATTATCTTCACGCTTCGCATATTACTCTAACGATCTTGTAAGACTTGTAACAAATATTACTCGTTTATATGGTAATTTCAGTAAAACAAAATGGATAAAACAATATAGTTAAAGAAAACTGTGGTACCCCCCAAACCACACCCACTCTCGGAATACCGAACCGTAAGTTAACGGTTCATAAAAGCCTGGAATATTGTCCGATACAATATGTACAGTAACTGTAGCATAGTCTACCGATATGCTGTTGCCTTTCTGCACCACAAACAAAGTGTACATAGAAATATCACAGAATAAACCCAGAAGTAGAAAGAATAAACCAGGCTAAGTGCGAGTCGGACTTGCATACCGGGCGTTCCGTACAAACCTGTAGGTATATAATTAAAAGTTATGGTATTTTTATTGCTAAATGAAATCCATAACATTTTAAAATTATTAAAAATATCTTTATTATATGATATAACAAAAAAATATGCTTTTGCACGTCGCTTCGTTCCAAATTTCAAGATTCTGAGTTCACGGGAAGTACCCTTTAGGTGTTGATTCCCTTGCGAGTGTCGAAGTTTGCGGCATAAACGGCTGTATTTTTTGATTGCGTTGTCTTAGAAGTTTAATTTTTTCACAGCTCTAAGGGACAGTAGACCTGTATATTTGATATAAATTTCAGCTTGATACCTCCACGCATTCCTGAGAAAAAGTGTCTTGACAGACAGGCGAACAGCAAAGTGATCCTCATAGGGTTCCGTTTTTTTCCTTTTGAGGTACGGAACGGAACCCTAAAAACTGAAATGAATAACATGAATATACTTTAATCACATTATAATTAACTTTTCTATATTCATAAAGATATATATAAAGCTGAAGAGTTCTTCTATTTGAAAATAATGTCTAATCGTACTAAGTTTAAAGTTTTGGCCGTGTACTTACGTAGGCCTTACCAATCATCGTTTTAACGAATGAGAAAATACTAAAAACGTTGACAAAAAAGGTTTCAAGTATGGGGTATCATAATAAAAAAAAATATCTAAATGTAGCACAAAAGAACAGAACACCAAAACAAATTAAATATAATGACTAAAACTAATTTATTAACATTTTAATGGTTTTGATATTATTTTGAGTTATGTGATTACCTCTTGGTTTCACAGGTAGAAAAAGCTCAGGTCACTGTCCACGGGTATTATCCATATTAATATCATTAATGTGTTGGACACCGCATTATTATGGTACATCTTTAATCATTTCATTTTATATTATTACTTAACTTCTTATTTTTATTATTAATACTATTTATAACATCCACGATTATAAAACACATTATGTGTTATTTTTCCGGGTACCTAATTATATAGACTTCGTCCGTACGAATTCTTTTTCGAATTTTTTAACGTTATTTTTATTATTTTTATTTAACATTTTGACTATACCATATGACTTCACAACGCCGGCGCTACTCCGGGAGCTTTTATAATGGTCCAAGCGCTATTTAAAACGCAAAGCGCTCGACTAAAAGCGCTCGTGCGTTCGAAGCCTTCCGGTTCAAAATATGGTTGTATAAAAACCTAAAAAAGAAACTAGCTCTACTTATCCTCAGTAGATAGATAGAGCAAGTTGATCTACGCTCTGGATTTCGTTCAAACGTGTAAATAATGTAACATCGTCCATGTAAGGGCATCCATATATTAGTGTTTGATGAACTAGGTCCTAACATTCCAGGCCAATAAAAGATGCCTTTACGTAAGGATCAACAACGTACGCGACTGTTCAAGGAGTCGTAAAGTGGATTGTCTACTTCCCGCATTCAATACCAGTCACCAGTTATTAGACGCCCGGCGCCCCAGATAACTTAGATCTAGGGTTGTCCCTAAATACCCTGGAATCTTAGGGCTTAACTCAATTAAGATCGTTATGGACTTTTGTATCATGGAATGTAGAATGTAATGACTAAATACAACAAAAACTGTAATACTTCCTTCTGTCGACTCCCTAAAAACGAGTTTTTTCCATTATCTATACTATTTGACCATTATGTCACCTGTTAAACGTACGTAATTGCCACTGGTTATGACAGCACCAGTAACAATGCAGTTTCGAAGCGATCGTAGCGTAGCTTGCCTAGTCAGTCCTAGGTAAAGCAATGTTCGCTGCAGTCATGACTTGGATGGGTGACTGCCAGTGGCATTTATGTACAACTGAACTGAGCACGTTAAGCAGACGGTGCCGGTTGTTGTCTTAGGATAGTATCGTAGTGGGGCATTTTGCGAATGTCCGCTCTCTGGGGTAGTAGGTAGTGCAGTAGAAAAACAGTCGCAAGGGTGTGTTCCGGTAGAGCTGTCCTTGACAGCCAGCAACTCTAAGTTAAACCTGAACAACATCTTTGACTATATCTTCACTTACCATCTGGTGAGATAGAGGTCAAAACCTAGCCTTTCAGCTATAAAAACAATACTTTATATAATATACTTATGATAAATATACAACAGAAAGACCAAAGACAAGTTTTTAATCTAGTATGTATATATTGATCTTCTAAAAAGGGATTTTTATTTTTTTTTTTTTTATGCCTGATAGGTTAGCCTTTGACCACTATCTCACTTGATGGTAAGTGATGATGTGGTCGGAGATGTTGTTCAGGCTAACCTAGAATTACTGGCTCTCAAGGACAGCTGCCGGAACACACTGTTAGGTGCTTGGCGACAGATTTTCAACTTGAGGGTGGTAGCTAGCCAGGCGGGCATTCGCAAAGTGCCCTACCACCATGCTATAACGACTGCCATCCTAAGACAACAACCGGGACCGACGGCTTAACGTGCCCTCCGAAGCACGGAAGCGCTCAGTAGTAATGTCACCAGCGGTCACCCATCCAAGTCATGACCGCGGCGGACGTTGCTTAACTGATCGATTCAGAGTTGTTAAGCAAACTTCGCTACGAGCGCTTCAAAATTATAATTATTAATTATGTTAGAGGGAAAAAAGCTGTTGTTTTTTAAATAATTTTACGGCGTTTCCAAGTTTATTTATTAGGTGATTTATTTAACTCCTTGACCTTTTGGTTACACCAAGCAACCCTACGTAGATTAAAAGTTACTGGAGGACGTGGGAGCAACCTGTGACCTTATTTAATTGTAGGTAGCTAGTATATAGTGTTAATGATAATGGTCGATATAGTAGGTTTATATAATTTACTATAATATGTTTGTTACTTTGCTGGGCACGCTGCCAACTGGGAGTGGGCTGGAGCATTTAGACTGCTTATGAGTCTGCTATGACTTATAGGTTGTCTAAATGCTTTTACTGTAGTAGCTGTAGTGTTGTATATAGTTCGTAGTTATTTGTTTAATAAAGGCATAGCGCCGGAAAAAAAAATAAAAAATATTAGCAAAACACAAACAAATAATAGATAAATCGGAATATACTTATGTATATAGGGTTTTATGATTTGATCGTTTACTTTAGGCTTTGTAGGTACTAATACCTTATTAGTACCTACATACCTTAATATGTTTACACCAGGTAAGTTTGAGGTTGTATATCCCCTACCTTATGCATACATACATAAAATCATGCCTCTTTCCCGTAGGCAGAAACCCCAGATTTCCACTTGCTACGATCCTTACATATCTCTTTCGCTTCATCTACACTCATCAATCCTCTCATACGTAAGCGTCGGTTTAGGATACTCCTGACCTGGCCTTTTTTCAGAACCTCTTCAATCTGATTTCGGAACGATCGCCTAGGCCTTCCCCTTCCAACACTTCCATTCACTTGTCCACGTATACCTGTTTAGTCAATCTTATTTCATTCATTCTCTCTACATGTCCAAACCATATAAATACATATAATATTATATCCTATTTGCACCAAACAGCATACACATGTAAGGGTATAAGTATTCTGCGAAATCACTAGTACCATGAGTAAAAATTATACCCATGATACAGCCAGGTTTACTATGCATTTTGACATTTTGAGAGCCTGTAATTCTAGGTTAGCCTGAACAACATCTTCGACCACATCATCACTTACCATCAAGTGAGATAGTGGTCAAAGGCTAATCTATCAGGCATAAAAAAAAAATAAAAAAAAATGCCTTTCAATAGATACAGCCCCTACATATTAGGACGAGCGAACGGAAGTGTTTAATAGTTATTTGTAAACTAGCTTTCCGGACGCGGCTCCGCCCGCGCGTATGTCGGTTATCGCGCAAAAACATTAACCTCTTTTTGCGCAGTTGGATAAAAACTATCCTATGTTTTTTTCTCGAATCTCAAACTATTTGCATACCAAATTTCATTCAAATCGGTCCTGTAGTTTTGACGTGAAAGCGTAACAGACAGACAAACAGAGTTACTTTCGCATTTATAATATTAGTACTTATACAAGGTTGCAAAGTTGAAATTTTTATTGAAAACTGAAGAAGCTAAGGACTCTAGGACTCAAAATATATAGAATCCTGAGCCTACTGAATGTTTCAAAGGTACGAGACGCAATAAATTTGCTGAGGAGCGAAACACACTATTTTACACCTTATTACTATTATACAGTGTCTATTATTACAGTGAGGAAAATGCTAGGTGAAAGAAAAAGCAGCATAAATAAAATAGTATATTTCTGTTTTTTATAGCAATTATTAAAAGTCAAATTACTTAAACTATATAAGTAAAAGATATTTAAACAAATTATTTTTTTTGGAATTTTTATTGAGGTTCGAATTTCAAAAACCTTTTCCTCGCTAGCAAGTAAATAGCACTTTTCCACGCCGATGTCGAATGATTAACAATACCTTTCCGAGCTTGTGAGGTGAAAAAGTATTTTTTGTTATGGCTGGAATGACACTAAAGGGGCTGCAAACTATTACTATGTTTAAAATTAATAATATTTACTTGTCTAGACTCATTATACAGGAACCTTATCGTCAAGCGTTAACAAAATTAGTAAAATTTAAAATAGTTTACTATACGACACTCACTCGTGTATAAAAGGACTAACACAGTATCCTAAAACATGTATAGAATAGAAACTTTTATTTTAATACTACATTACTCTGTAAAATTGACAATAAACTAGAGGCCATGCCTTTTTCAAGTCATACATTAGCTGTCATCTAAATAAAGAGGATTGATTTACCCATATTACAATAAAACATGATGAAAATTTTCAGATGTAAAAATGGGTCAATAGTACCTATTATACTTAGTATAATAAGTGCAAGTAATTTATTTAGAGTAACAATATGTATATACTATTTTTCTTGTCTTTTATGAAAAATTAACTAGGGACTAATGAAACTACATATATAACTAACACGAGAATAACTAATCTGTGTAACCTACAAAATATGATAGACTTTAGTTATCATAGACCTCTAACGATGTTGCAGTATTCTAAATGCATTTAGCATGATTTTTAAGAAAATTTACATCAGGCCAAGTTTTACCAAACTAGGGAATAACTAGTACGAGAATAACTAATCTGTGTAACCTACAAAATATGCTAGACCTTAGTTATCATACACCTCCAATGATGACACAGTATTCTAAATGCATTTAGCATGATTTTTATGAAATTTGACATCAGGCCAAGTTTCACCAAACTAGGGAATAACTAAGTACGAGAATAACTAATCTGTGTAACCTACAAAATATGCTAGACCTTACTTATCATACACCTTCAATGATGTTACAGTATTCTAAATGTATTTAGCATGATTTTTATGAAATTTTACATCAGGCCAAGTTTCACCAAACTAGGGAATAACTAAGTACGAGAATAACTAATCTGTGTAACCTACAAAATATGCTAGACCTTACTTATCATACACCTTCAATGATGTTACAGTATTCTAAATGTATTTAGCATGATTTTTATGAAATTTTACATCAGGCCAAGTTTCACCAAACTAGGGAATAACTAAGTACGAGAATAACTAATCTGTGTAACCTGTAAAATATGATAGACTTTAGTCATCATAGACCTCCAATGATGTTGTAGTATTCTAAATGCATTTAGCATGTTTTTTTTTTTTAAATTTTTACATGATGCTGGCATCTGCAACAAAGGCAAAAATCTTATGCAAGGATAAAAAAATATACCGACGAATTTGGCGGTATACCATTATAAACTAAAAAACAAATATGCCACACTTTGCTACAGCTGATAATACATTTCATTTCTATATCCACATCTTTACACATCAGATATATTCTATACACACATCACGACAGGAATCCAACAAAAAAAATATACCAAAAAATGGAAACGACTTCAAAACTCAAAAGTGCGAAATAAGTTGTTGAAGTCAGTACAATTCTTTGATAAAAAAATACTCTTTATTTTTAGTAACCCTTGCTACTTACGGGATCGATTGTCATTCATGACTGTCAACGACTTATATCATCAAGATAGGAAAATATTATTCAGTTATTGGAGTGTAACTCAGGAACGGCTTCACCTATTTTGATAGAATTTAAATGGGTCCATGCGTTGGGTTTGAAAGCTGATGCTTGTGCATCAGCTTTCAAATAAAAAAAGAATTATCTAAATCGGTTCACCCAGTCAAAAGTTCTGAGGTAACAAACAAACAAAAAAGAGCACCTCTTTCTTTTTAAAGTCGCTTAAAAATATAAAATTTGCTTCTAGGTTTGACGTTTAATGATAGCAAAGGCCTATCATATATTAATGGTTTATAGTTTAAACTTTAAAGTTATCCACGTACTTATCCCGAAAATATTGGGATAAATACTCCAATATATTCTGTGCTCGTCTTTAACGCGTAGCAAAAGACACTGCTTTTGTCATACAAAATCGCTTTTACTCGCTCACGGTGTATGACTAGTAAAACTCACTACGCAAGTAAATCCATATGTAATTGGCCGCCTGCTCTTAAATATTTTGTATACATGACACTTCAGAGCTATGACGTACTTCTCAAATTAGTGGATCACATGTTCAGGATACTCACTAGAAAAAGTACGTAATTAACACCCATTTCAGTGCTAAGTGGCGTGTGTAATTTTAGCGATACCTTGCTACTTTATCGTAATGTAAAATATGTTATTTATACGATTTACATAGACTTGGTATCCTTTTCTTGGATCTCATAAAAGGCGGCTAGGGGACAATATTCCTCTTATTACCAGCATGCCGCCACTCCCATCGATGTGAGTGGTGTGTTGCTGTGCATTGGGTGGACTACAAAGCTCTTCATATAAGAGCATTCTCGAGGAGGGTTGACGCCCTACCGGCCTACACCGAAGCCAAATTATTTATCATGTACTTGTGTTGTCTAATGTGTTGTGAGAGAATATATTATGTTGTACCAACACTACATTATTGGGATAAGGTAAGGAAAATTATGAGTTGGTACTACGCACAGAAGTACCTCTTGTGGGGTGCCGGGCTAGAATATCACCCTACCATCTCTTCCCGTGAGTTCTGAGACTTAGGGAAAAACACCGGAAACCCACCTTCCGCAGCGGTCCTGAGGAACTGCTATCTTATACTGCGAAATCTAGTAAGGAAATTTCATTTTTACTTCGCCTACTTTTATTCAAAATACTCTTGATATTGTATGACTTTTATTTAAGCAGTACAACATTGTCTACAATACAGTATTTATTTCATAAAGTTGGTTCCAATTATATGGAGGTTATTGAGGTATGGAAGAAAGTAATGTGGAAGAAAGGTCGGTAACAAAACCGACCTTTCTTTGCGGTCCAGTGTATATTTGTTATAGGTCAATGAGCTCTAGACAATGACACCTCTCGTGACTGTATCAGCTGGTAAGTCTACTGCTGAACACGGCCTCTCCTATTAAGGTCCCCTAGGTTTTTGCCATAATCCCCACGCTTGGCAGGCGGCATGGGCATCGCAGTTTAAGATGGCAGTTCTTTAGAGGACGTTGCTACCCACCTTCCAGTGTACCCTTAGTCACCTCTTATGACACCCACGAGATGATATGGGGAGGTGCAATTCTAACCCGGCACCTCACCAGGGTGCAGGAACATCGAATCAGAAACAACAGACAGCGGAGTCTTACGAAACAACCTTAGAGCGCTGATTAAAAAGTCCAACAAATTACTTGCGGCGGGCGTATGTCGTGTAATTTTACTTTAAATAACATTAATCAGATGTCTATACTGCATGTTTATTAGACTGTTTGTGACATACCGTAAAATGCACAACAGAGATTATTAATAAGTTTTATAAACTATTAAGAACAGAAACCTGCTGTTGCTTGTCAATTCTGTCATGACAAAATCTGTGTTTAATTACAGACTATGAACTGTTTTCATTTGTCCAGTAACTTGGCCAAAACGTCACTACCACTTGATAGTCTATACCAGTATGAAGACTACAAATTAAAAAAAAGCTTGTCCTTTTAGTATTAATACGCAACTGTGGACTATTTCCATATCAACTGTATTTTTACAACTTGAACATCATATCTTTCGTTTAACTTTCCATTAAGTAGTAATTAATTTAGTAAATAGGTTTATTCCTTTTATTTAATAGTCCTAGTCGGTTCCTAAATAACACTAAAAAAGTATGTTATAAGTTAAGTTGATACTGGAATACTTGACTTGACTGGTATAAACACTAAAACAAACTAAACAGGACTTTATGTCAGGGTAAATGGCAGACGTGAGCCTTCTCGGGATAAAATAGGCTTTCAGAAATCAAGATGAGACTTTGTTTTGAACTAAACTTCAGTATCTTATACGTGTTTTGTCGTAAAAATCGTACTATAATATTGAAAGTGAGAGAAAAGTTTCTTGAAAAACATATTTGTAATATTATTTGTATATAAACAAATTTGAGTCAGATTTATACAACGAGTAAAAATTAACGTCAGAATATATGAAGATTTGGAAAAACGTGATAGCGTGAGGATGCGAGAAGAAAGCGAAAAGAAATGGAACCTCGGATTATAATTCCGTGCTTAGGTTATTCTATGTCTCCAGAAACCTTAAAGCAGACTTATGAGGAAATAAAACTGATAAATGTGAGTCGGAATCACACACCGAGTAAAAATTAACGTCAGTTTATATGAAGATTTGGAAAAACGTGATAGCGTGAGGATGCGAGAAGAAAGCGAAAACAAGTGGAATCTCGGATTATAATTCCGTACTTAGGTTAATCTATATCTCCAAAAACCTTAAAGCAGACTTATGAGGAAATATAACGATAAATGTTAGTGGGAATCACACACCGAGAAAAAAATAACGTCAGTTTATATGAAGATTTGGAAAAACGTGATAGCGTGAGGATGCGAGAGAAAAGTGAAAAGAAGTGGAACCTCGGATTACAATTCCGTGCTTAGGTTAATCTATGTCTCCAGAAACCTTAAAACAGACTTATGAGGAATAAAACTATAAATATGAGTGGGTATCATACACCGAGAAAAAAATAACGTCAATTTATATGAAGATTAAATGGGACCAAACGACAAGCATGAGCTTACAAATAAAATAAAATCAAATCGGTTCACCCAGTCAAAAGTTCTGATGTAACAAACATAAAAAAACAGACGAATTGAGAACCTCTTCCTTTTTTAGTTGGTTAAAAACGACTGTAACTTTGGTCACGGAATTCATTTACTTAGTATTTTCGTACTAACAGTCTTGGATAACTGATTCTAATAGCAAAAGATAACATTATATTATACAGCCTTAACGCATGCGAAGCGAAAACATGGAACTACATAGTTGGATGGGAAAAAGATTACTTCCTGCTTGTTCAGCGTGTCTGCGGAGTTCATGTCCCCCAGGAATTTAATAAGACAAATTAGTAGATTATCTTCTGAGGCATAAAAGCCAGTCACATCCGTGGTCACATCGGTGAAGTTAATTTAATACATACAAACAAATCAAGCACATGCCATCTTACGTATTTTAGGTTAAAAAAAAAGTGTTTAACGCGTAGTGTAAAGTACGGTATTTTGAGATAAAACGGATTGTGCCTCTTCAAGAATTATTACTTGACAATAAGCTAGCTTTTGACCATTATCTCACCTGCTGTTAAGTGATGCAGTCGAAGATATTGATAGCTATAACCTTGAAAGGAAGCAAGGACAGCTGTTGTAAGTGCTAGTACACTAGGTGCTTCGCGACAGATTTTCTAATTGAGAGTAGTAGACACGCCGGGCCGGAACTCTGTATTTGATCAAATGAACTCAATTAATTTTTATGTTTTATCATGTATAAATATTTTATTCAATGCTCTGGAGTGATCGTACTCGATCAACTAAGTTAAGCAACGTTCGCTGCGGTCAAGACTTGGATGGGTGACCGCTAGTGACATTACTACTAAGCGCTCCCGTGCTTCGCAGGGCACGTTAAGCCGTCGGTCCCAGTTGTTGTTTTAAAATGGCAGTTGTTATAGCATGTTAGAAGGGCATTTTGCGAATGCCTGCTTGGCTAACCACCATCGCCTAGAGTCGAAAATCTGTCGCCAAACACCTAACGGTGAGTTCGGGCAGCTGTATTTGAGAACCAGTAATACTAGGTTAGCATAAACCACATCTTCGATCACAATCACTATCAGGTGGGATAGTGTTATAAGGCCAGCATCTCAGCTATAAATAAAAAATAAACTAATAACATACAAGGAAGATAAGGATCTTTAAATTATTATTATTATTACTTATCATAGATGCGGTCTGTTATTATAAATAAGTATTGCCTTACGTAACGAAGTCGCTCTATAAATTATCTCAGACCACATTGCGGAATAAACATGGTTGATATTAAATAGGTAACTAAATATGACCACATGTTTACATCGTAAATGCACAGAACTTGCAATAGTAACTATACTTGTAAATAACCGCATTATTTATACCCCAGCCATTTTATGACCTATGATAAAAAAGTTTTTTATTTTTTTTATGTTATTGTGACGGTACAAGCTCGAGGCCCACCTGATGTTTAGCGGACTAACCTCTGCCTATAACAGATGATTCGTCACGCTGTCGGAACACACCGTTAGATGCTTGGCGACAGCTTTTCTACTTGAGGGTGTTCGCTAGCCAGGCGGGCATTCGCAAAATGCCCCTTCACCATGCGGTGAAGCTCAAGCCCGTGACGGGCCTCGAATCATGGACCTGCTGCGCGGCAGTCTATGGATATGCCGCTGAGCCATCACCGCTTCAAAACCTGTGTGGTGTGACTTGTGATGTTAGAGAAACCAATGGCAATTCGTTGATTGTTCCTACGCCACGAAAGTGGTCCAAGCAAAGCTAAGACGCTATTGGGTTTTCTAGCGTGACCTACTGATCCTTTTCGGCGCAAAAGTATGGCTGTAAATGTTAATGGTAAATATAGTAAAACAATAAAATGTTCAAATTATCGCTTGGGTAGGCAGTAGTAGTTGCTACTTGAAAACGTACTCAAAAAAAGGAGGGCGCGCATTTGTGAGTAAAATGGTCGTCCGTTATCATTTTCATTACTAATATAAAAACACATTACAAGGTACATACTTTGTATTGTGTTTTTATATTAGTTAAAAGAACAGGGTGTTAATGAAATTACAGCCATACCATTTGGTAATTTCTAGGTTAGCCTAAACAACATCACCAACGCGTCATCACTTATCATTAGGTGAAACTGGTCAAAGGCTAGACTATTCCATATAACATTCAATAAAAAATACTTGAGATTTTTGGTTGGCGCAAACTTATCCACTCGGAACAAAATACCGACATAATATAGCCTAAATGGTTGACCATAGCATAGTACATTACGCTTGAGTTTAAGTGTAGAATAATAGCATTCTATACCACAACTTTTCAATGAAAACATTATTATTCACGTCATTTATTTGATTACATGTAATCAATCATGTAATCAAAAACAAATATTAAAAAAAACTAAAAACTAGGATGCCGGGCAGGGCCCAAGCTGCCAGTGGTTAGGGCTGCAGAGAGAGGAACCTTCGGACAATGCGTGTCGTGTCTAGTATAACTGCCTTCTGCATCTGATCATCATACTATTATTAACTCAAGTCCAACAAGTCACAACTCAAATCTGGTCCTGAGTTAGGCGATGCCGAAAAGACGTTGAAAGTACCCGTTGTAGTATGGAGTTCTTAGTATGGCTCGAGTCAGGTATCGAATAAATTTATTTTATAACTCAAATTAAGGCGCAGTATTTCTTTGTTTAAAACTACCTACATTTATCAACGCCGCGTCGACATCGCTCGGGACAAGCTCGCAACTCATGAGAATGAAGCGAGGTGATGACGACTTTAAAACGGTTGCGGCGCTGACGATGCTGCGGGTTGTACGTCTACGTTGCCTTAATCATCTTTCACCTCGCTCGATTGGAAACAGCATTGAAGGGCTAAAGTGCCACACTGTCACAGAAAAAAAACAATCACTAAATAACTTTGTTAAATAAAAGAACGCGCGTAAATTTTGAAGATTTCCAAATATATACAACGTAACAAATAGGGCAATCGAAAGTCAAGTAACGAAAGTAATTTCATTTGGTCGGACGTGAGTGAATTTTACAATTTTCCCAAGAATTAAGCTCATTAGTCTAGTTCTTGAACGTGCTACAGTTTAACGGGGCTACTGAGATCAATACGGAGTCTGTAAAGAAAATAAAACAAAACATGATTTAATTAACGATACGACCTTTTGTTTGCCCAACATGCGCGAAAATTTAAGAAAATAATACTTTTTAAATAGATGCCATTTTCCGATTTTAATATTTTACGCGGATTTGTTAAGGTAATATGTAATGGGTAGCGTTTTAGCTAAAGTTAGATATGGAAAATCAATATCGATGAGGAGTTAAAAAGTAATATTTTAAAACAGCAGCACTTCAATTATTTTTTTCCTATTAAAGCAATTATGAAAAAACCTATCGCACGGATTTGTTGCCAAAACGGTCGTACAAAATATATCATTTTTTTAATCTAAATAATGATCCTGTGAAGAGGAGTTTACCTTCAAAGTGACCAAAATCAGGGAATCGCCTCAGTAACAATCTTCAAGGTCTTGAGTGTTAGACCTAGTAACCCTTCATTCCCTGACATGTTAAAGGTTTTGCACCTTAGGCAGTTGGGCAACCATGGTGTCTTCCTCTTGCATAGGAATTTCATAGTTGGTAAATTAATAATATTACGACATTTGTCTCCAGTACCAGTGCCCGGCTCAGAAACCCAGGACTATTCTGCTGATACTGATAATCATAAAATTTTTTTTTTAAAAATACGACATCGATGACTAAACAGTATGATATACTTAACTTGTGAGGTAACTTACAAGGTGATACCATGCTGACTGAAAACACTGAGCTCATCATGATCATTTTAAGGGTCCGATTTTGTAAGTAATATCATATTTTTTTATGTTGTTTCATGGAAGTGTTTATGGTGGTGCAAAGTACACATTGCTTTTACGCCTTGGAAATGCCTCGTTGAGAAAGTTCAAGACAGCTTTTAATACTGACATTAGGAAGCTTTACAGACCTTGAGCTTACTGTAATTTCTCCTTGAACATTACTTCCTTGAGAAATCGTGACTGTATTGTTGAAATTAGACATTTCATGCTCTGATTGCTCTTACACTCAACACAAATCAAGTCTGTTTACCTTTACACAACAGTGACCACAATACTGATTCTAATTGTATAATGTGATAAATGAGTAAAGAATATTTACACCTTCATTTAATGACTTGTGTGCGACCAGGGAGTATACTAATACTATCATTTGCCTAGAAGAAAATAATTAAATATTTAACATTATAAATTAAACGGTAAAACATTGCCTGCATACGGGGCCGCGTCGGGAGCTCAACGCAGTTGCGCACTCGCCCTGATGATGAACATATTGAGCAGATTTGAGCATCTGATATGCTCGAAACCCGGGTCGACGTATTCCATCTTTAACACGAGTGATTTGCTGGTTAATTTATAACATTTACAAAAAATATTCTTCTTGGAAAAAAATGTGACACAATAAAGTCTGAATAAGACAATAATTATGTTCCATGATATATTTCTTCTAGACTTTAACTTGTGTAACAGTTTATATAGCAGTTACTACGCCTTGAAGACTGATTGTTCTTCGAAAACAGAATAATAAGTTTAGTGCGACCTTAGGTAAAGGAGCATGAGTGTTGACCTCGCCCTTGTATGTTTGTTCCTTGAGAAACTGACATACTAAGGAAAGAAAGATCCATAAAGTTCAATTTAAAATATTATCTACCGATTGAACAAATAATAGATTTTTGAATTCAATAACGTTGCTATTCGAACAGTTTATTACACTGCAGACGAAAATAGAACCATAATGTTCCAGCTAACTAGGTATTAAACATCGGTTCGTCGAATATCTATTTGGCAAAGCGATAAAAACAGATCGTAAATAAGTCCGGCAGTCAATAAATAACTTTGCCACTGACCGTTTAGCTAATTCCTAGGACAAAGGAAATATTTTTTTTTATGAAGAAATTCAAAAAACGCTTTCGTTTAGATTTCTTCCCGTAATGTGTCGGTATTTGCAAGTTTTGTATTGAAATCGTAAGGGTCCTAGCATATTGAGAAGAGCGTATTTTTATTTACATGCCTCTGAAATTACGCTCTGCTCAATATGCGCCTTTCCGTGCAACCTAGAGACGTTGTAAAACTGTTGTCGGTGGTTAGATTTTTGGAGGAAGACTTCTGGATTGGTATCACCAACATTAAAAGTAATTCAAAATCAGTTCATCCGTTTGGGAGCTACAGGGATTATAGCCACAAAGAGAACACACGTCAAAACTTTAACACCCCTTAGATTGAATCTGTTTAAACCTCTGATCAACTAAGAATTTGCTCTAAGGTTTATCTATGTATATGAAACCATGTGCAAGTATACGGTAATACCAGTAGTAGCAGTATAATAAGGTACTATCGAGTACGTTCGCTCGAACCAATTTTCTTTTTTAAGTGTTCTGTACCCAATGCGAAAAACCGAGCGTTCGTAAGCCCCCGGTCTCTAGCTCGCAAACGAAATGAGTTACAAACCTTTATATTTTATGTAGAATGTTGACCTTTGAATTAAAGATGGACATTGGACTAGTTAGTTTAATGATAAATTCATTAAATTCCTTTCAGGGGGAATTCATTAAATTACCATAAGATGGTAACTGAAAAAATAACATTTTTATACCCTATCATTGCCCGTCGGGTGCTGGGCAAGATTTGCCCCATTTGTATCTTCCTGTGGGAATCGTATAAGGTGACTAAAGGGAAACACCAAAAGATGGGCAGCAACTTCTGAAGATAATTCATATTACATTCCTATCCCCAAGCCGCCTGTCAACCGTGGATATTACAGCAAATGCCCCCTTAATGGGTGAGGCTGTTTTCGGTAGTGGACGATCCGGCTGATACAGTAACCCTAGCACGTGGGGTGTCGTTATCCTAGAGCTCATTAAGCTAAATATACAAATATATATTTTATATATTTAATCTAAAACAATAAATAATGAGGGACCAATATAGTTTCACCTCACTAGCTCGGAAAAGTGCTGTGTAACATTCGAAATAAGCGTGGAAAAGTTTTTTTTATCCGCAAGCGTGGAAAAGATTTTTCAAATTCAAACTTCTATAAAAGTTCCAGAAAAAAGAATTTAATTTAAATATTGTTAATTTTGCTTTTAATTTTTACTATTTAAATTTACTACATTATTTATGCTATAAAGAACAATTCTTTCACCTACCATTATAATGCCGAGGGGAAAAACACAATTTTTAATTTTGCGTTTCAAACCCTTGAAAACTCAATCCTAGAACCCTGTGCTGACTCAGTTTTCAATAAAAGTACTAGTGCCAAATAACAATATTGCATTACTATTTAAATTTTAGTCCGTTTTTGTTACGCTTACATCTCTAAAACAAAACTAGTTAGGAATCTGAAATTTCGGTTTATCACGTACCATGTCCTCAATTTTAACAAAAAATACTGAAAAAGCCGGTTTATATTCCAAATTAGAAGCTGTGATCTAAACAAACAAACATTTTATTTTACTTCTTAAGCTTCCCATTGAGCGAAATATAAAGGTAAAAAAATCCTTTTCATCGAACTCTTTTCTATTTAAATGTCGTAAAGGGCAGGGGATTTTTACGACCCTCAAATACACTCAATCTGTGATGACTCCATTATCTGTCTCTCTCGTTGAGATCTCAAGCTTGAATGTTCCCACACATTCAAGCTTGAGATCTCAACGATATAAATAAACCGTCATAACTCAATTCACTACGCTAACTTCCCTTCAGGAAGAATATTGATTGGTTGGAGAATGAACTCAAAGTTAAAAAAATAAAGTAACCAAAAAAATTATAATAATCAAATAAGCGTACGGACCACGATTGTAGTGCGTAGAATTTCCTAATAAAAGAAAACTCAATTAATTTGTTACCTCCTATAAGTATTAGATAAAAGGAAAGAACCCTCTCACAAAATATCAATTCACAAAAACGTATTAAAAGGTTTTTTTTTTAATTATTAAGCGCAAATGTAATCTGCTGTAATTAACTATTCTTTAAAAAAAATATTGAGTAGTAGTGGTGCGCTACCAGAGACGTAACTCTTGGTATATTACACTGGTATTAAGTTCTTATGGTACGGTGTAGATTTTGTGGGTTAGAATGGAGACCAAAAAGTGCAGTACTGGATAGATCTATCCAAAGCCTGTTATAAAATGGTGGGTTGGAAACGAAAGCTCTTGTAGTTTAAAGACGGCATACATTTTGAGTCGAAAATGTGGGTGAAAACCAGAAGCACTCCAATTGACTGGGCATTTTTCTAAAATAATTGATTACGAAGGAAAGATTTTAGGGTTTCGTACTCACAGGGTAAAACGAAGCCCTAGAATCCGCTGTCTGCTACCCGCTCGTATGTCACGGGCCTCTTGTTCTTAAACGGAATGATTTACGAACCTGAAATCAAAAAGTTTTATGTAAAAAGCTGAGCAAAAACGGATATTAAATTAAATGGTAAACGATACAAATGAAATAATATTTCATCTGAAAAAATAAAACCTTTTGCATAGCAAATAGCATGTGGGGTGTCTGAATTTCTTTAAGTAATAAGTAGTTTTGAAGATTATTATTTATAAATAAAAAACTGCCAAGTGCGAGTCGGACTCACGCACGAAGTGTTCCGTACTTACCATTAGCCATACGATATTATACACCTTATTTTTAGTTTTCACGTGCGTAAGTCCGATTTTTTGTACCTATTTATTAGTATAGCGGCAACAGAAATACATAATCTGTAAAAAAATTAACTACCTATCACAATTCTAGCTATCACGATGCCTGAAATACAGCCTGGAGACGGACAGACAGACAGTGGAGTCTTAGTAATAGGGTTCCGTTCTTACCCTGCAAACTTTATCATACGTTTTAGCTACCATAACGAAAGTGTTTGGGCAACCTAGGGACCATCGCAGGCCTACAGATAACCTGAATGCTCTGGCCCACTATACATATTTTTGATAGGTATACCACCCTATACATAATTTTAATTTCGAATTGTCATACGGTAACCTAGATTACTTACATACCGAAATCCCTACTTATAGTTTAGTTATGTCTTGCTAAGAACGGAGGGCGTTGTTGTCTGTACTAAAGTTTTAACACTACAATTGTTCGTTGATGCCTGCATCGTCGTTCATCGATCGTTAATGCCTGCATCAACGATCTGACTAAGAAATGCTTCATGTCTATATATACCCAATAACTAATGTATTGTAAGTACCTAGCACCTAAGAAATATGTCAAATAAAGATTATTATATTATTATTACACTTTGGGTTCGGAACCCTAACTAGAATTCTGCGGTTCACATCTAACGGAGCGGAGACAGTAGACACAGACAGAACAAATGTTGTCTGTATTATAATATACAGCTAGCCTTACTTGGAGTATTTAATTAAAAAACCTATTTTTAAAATTCACCTACAAACTTTGTAATAAGAGAATTCTCGCGAGCCTTGTGGAAAAATATGTCATGATTCAATGACCTGAAGATTTATTCAATACTCTCGACGTTTGCTTTGCTCTCCGCGCCGGTATTTGAACGGACACTAATGCATAAAATTCATATTAAGTTGTCAAGGAAATATGAAAAGATTTAAAAAATTATTTGACAGACCGTGTTTTAAATTTACTTTAGCTAAATTAGTACATATACAACACTGCATTAGGTTATACTACACGTAATTTACGTATATTTTAAGGCTATTTTTGACCGAATTCAAAATAAGGAGTAAAAACGGGACCCTATTACTGAGACTTCGCTGTCCGTCCGTCCGTCTGTCACCAGGCTGTATCTCAAGAACGGTGATAGCTAGACAGTTGAAATTTTCACAGAAGATATTGTATTTCTGTTGCCGCTATAACAACAAATACAAAAAGTTGGCCAAGTGCGAGTCGGACTCGCGCACGTTAAAACAAAAAAGGTTAAAATATGAAGTCTAATGTTGTATAGATAATGGTACGGAACCCTTCGTGCGCGATTCCGACTCGCACTTGGCCGATTTTTTAATGTTTGTTACCTCAACTTTCGGCTTGGTTTTGATGATTCTTTTTTTTAATTGAAAGCTGGTGCTTACCGTGTGGTCCCATTTAAATTTCATCAAAATCGGTTTAGCCGTTTTTAAGTTACACTCCAATAACTGACAAGTGTTTCTTATCTTGATGATATAGTCACTGACAGTGAATGACAATCGAACTCGTAAGTAGCAAGGGCCACTAAAAAGGGTGAATATATATTTTTTTAATGTCAAAATGGAACCGACTTCAACACTCAAAAGTGTGAAATAACTTGTCGAAGTCGGTACCATGCGCACAATATTGTGATAATAGGTACTTTTGAACTATCATGGTACCGACTTCAACCAGTTATTTCACTCTTTTGAGTGTTGAAGTCGTTTGATAAGGTTATCGCTTTAAATATATACGTAAAAAATTGAAAAGTATGTATATTTTTCAAAATTTTCGTGACCAATTTGACCGATTTAAAAGGTTACCATTACTTTGAATGACGTTAAGCTTGTATCAATAATACCAACAGTAGCTCCAATATTTTATAAAGTCGTAGTGACAAAAACAGTAGGTCCAGCCTTTACCCTTTTTGTCTGGGAATAAGTCCGGCCGTGACTACTAGAAATACACTAAATCCACTAACACCTAGATTTCTACTTGAGTGAAGCACCCGGTACTAGGGAATGCATTCTCGGGCTTTTTAACGAGATTGACTGGGCCGAAAAATGGGCGAAGTTTCATGACTTTAACGAGATTGCACTAGAGTTAAAAAACATCTTATTCGAATTTATACGAGTCCGGGGGTCAAAAGGGGACCTTTCACAGGTCGCGGATGACTGCCTGAGATCTGTGGTTGTCAGTAGCGTTGAATCCGAAAGTGTCTTCTCAGCGGCTGGTTAACTGACCAGTCAGCAAAATAAGAAGCCGTTTGGCAGACGATTCTTTGGATATTTTGTGCTTCATAAGGAGCTCCTTTCAAAATAATTCGTAATAATGACGTATGATGTGAACTGAACAAGCTTTTTAAACTGTCACGGTCATTAACATTATAATTATTATTACCAACGGGATATTTACCAACCAAAAAAACGTACTAGAAGGAGGGTCGACCGGTTCATCTGCTCTATAGTGCCTACCATCCACTCGCATAGACTTCAGTTTACTCGTGATCATGGCGCTTGCAACAGTGCCGAAATATCGGGAGCTCAAAACTAACCAAAAACACGGTAAATATCCCGTTGGTAATAATAATTATAATGAACAAGCTTTTCATTTGATTGGTATATTTGTTAATTAATCTAATACATCTCTGAGTAGGTGTAGTTTTCTTTTGTTGATAATAATATTGTTGGTTGTTATTATTTCATTTCTTATTTGATTAAATACGACAAAGTTTACAACTTGCAATATTAATTAAAAAAAATATAGATAATGCTAAATACTTATTATTGAAAGAATTCGCAATATTAAATGTTTATTTCATAATACTATATTTATAATTCTTATTATTTTTTCCTAATTTATTTAAATATTGTGATTTTTTGGTGATCTCGCCATAGCCCCAATCTCGCAACATTGCATTCCCTATATGGTACACGCTCGTCGCCACGCTCTAACTAAAGTACAGTCTAGTCGAAATAATTGCTGTAACACATTACTTACCAGAATTTGACTTCATTCAAAGACAATATCAACCGGTGCTGTACACTGGACACAGTGTTGTTGTTTGTAAAATAATTGTTTTCGGTTTACCGCAAAAAAAAAACATAAATATTTATTTAAAAAAATATTAAAATCTAATAAAAGTTATATTACAGATATAGTTTTAATTATAACAGATATTTAAAAAATAGCTAGGATTTCACCCCTCCATTGCTGCCTGTGGGTGTCGTAAGAGATGACTAAAGGTAAAATACTGGAAGGGGGGCAGCAGCACCTTCTGAGGAACTGAACTCAAAATATTTGAACTGCAGTCCCCAAGACGCCTGCCAAGCGTGGTGATTATGGCAAATGGGAGGAGCCTGTGTTCAGCATTTGACAATCCAGCTGATACAGTACAGAATCAATTTTTTAAATAATATGCTTTATTATTTGTTATAATGTACTGACTTATTCAAACTATACCTTAAGAAACCATTGTCTTTCTACGATTAATACCTACGTTGTTATAATGACTATTTTATACTAATTGATGTGGACTGAACCATATAGCATTGTCTTAACCTTAGCTAATCTGTTAGCAAATCTTTTGTAAAACAATTGTTTATTTTGATAAAAAAATAAAAAAATATATATAACGATTTGTGGAAAGTAAGGCTTAAATCTTCTAAATAATTCAATATGAGTCTGCTATGACTTATTGGTTGTCTAAATGCTTTTATTGTAGTAGCTGTAGTGTTGTATCTAGTTCATAGTATATTGTTTAATAAAGGCATACCGCCGGTAAAAAAAAAACGAGAGTCGTTAAATTTGTCCATTTTATATTTTCGTTGTAGGTAGATAGTATCGGAGTTAGTTATGAAGGCTCGTTTAAAAATAAACCATGACAATGTATTGCAATAGCCCGTACCTGCCATACATTAATATATTAATATTTTCATTTATATTATAGGTCAGTTACCATTCTACTAATCACGTTTTAAATGTTTCAAAACGATCTCTTAATCGGCGATTAGTTGTCATTTTTTAAAACATTAGATTAGCTTATAAATAGAGATGGTAACTCAGACCCAACATTTTATAGGCCCAAAAACCATTTCCGTTTAGTTCACCCAAGCGTCATGTTATTCAGTATTCACCGAGATCCGGAACTACATGGCACGCAGGTTATTCTTCAACCAGAATATATTCAAAGTGACTGATTAGTTTGGCAGTAAAGAAGGCCTTAATTAAAATTTAAAAAAAAGGAATCCTTTCTTTTGAGTCTAATTTATAAGTATAGCTTTCATTTTTTTTATGTACTAGAAAACATCATCTTATTACTAAGCCTATGCTGTCGTCCTTACACCCCGTCCGACCTTTACAGGGCTGTATTTAAGGAACCGTAATAGACAAAAATTTTTGCAGTCTATTATTTTTTACAGTTTTATACTGCGGACTACCTACCAAATATAAATAAACAAAAATGTATATTAGAAGTGGTTCCCAATATAAAATAATTATGCGTTATGCAAGGCTAATATTGAAACCTGAGGAAGAGAAGGTAAACTAGGATTGAATTAAAATAGAATCCAGATCGTAGTGAAGATTAAGGGTTCGAGACGCAAAATAATATTGCTGCCGAGCGGAACACACAGCTTTTTACCTCACTACAGCGAGAAAAATGCTAGATGCAAGAAAAACAACTTATAAAAATGTGTTTATTTATATCAAAAATAAACAGTTAATTTAATATTTTCTACATATTTTTTTTTAGAACTTTCGAAGATTCAAATTTTAAATACCATTCCCGCGCTAACGGATAACTAATACCATTTGACGCAGATTTCGAATGATAAACAAAACTTTTCGAAGCTTGTGAGTTGAAAACGTATTTAAATAAAGTGTTTTGTTTCTGCTCTATCGTAAAATCGGTAAATTTGGTAATACGTACATGCAATTATCTAACTGTATATGGTTATAATAATATGTAATTCTATATCCAATGTATAAAAATTGACCGGCCAAATTCAGGTCGGCCTCTAGCTAAGGATCTCATCTAAGTAGCATATCCATTAAGATCAATTCGTACGTTACAAATGCGAAACGTATACGCATATTAAAAGGCGAACTATAAATGAAACTAATAGTAGTAGGGAATGAATACTATAGTATTCTACGACTTTGTTATAGAGAAAATACTTTTTGCACTGAGTTACTACTACCTAATCAGTGGCTTATAATCTACTTTTATCCGAGCACGATAAGAACCAACCGCTGTCAACACTATAAGTGCCATTTAGATAAGATTCCAAAAAAACATGTCCAAAACTCCGATTGACACCGCTATTAAGATAAACGGTGATTGAGATTTATAAACCAACGTGTATTGCAGACAGGCTTTATGCTCGCAATTCAACTTTAATCCTATCAGTGTCAAATCATTGGTGAAACAACGGTACGGATTCGTCATGTCTGCATCGTTTTCCAGTCAACAGTAAAACAAAATACAGTATTGTAGTAGGAGCACGAGAAAACAGCGCTTTAGTAGAAGTCACGGAACAAGAAGAGCGATATTTCAACAGAGAAAACACTACCACAAAACTTTATTTAGAATATCTTACGCATTCGTTCTCCTATCAAGCAGGTTAAGCAATGATCTCTGCGGTTATAACTTCGATGGGTGACTGTAGTGGCATTTTGGCTTCGTTCATGTCGGAGGCATTTAGGTAGTCTGGAAACTTCCACACTTTGCATGTAAGTGCATTTTGCGAATGCCCACTTAGCTAGCTTCCATTCTCAGGTAGGAAATCTGTCGGAGTCCTTTATGGCTCGTTCCCACAGAAGTAGCAGTTAAAAATGGTTTGACAGTAGTACTTACGCCGGCTGCGCTGCCAGCCGCTACCACTTCGGTGTGAATTGACACTAACCGAGAGTTCAGCCAACTGTCCTTGAGAGCTAGTTGAAATCAAGGTTAACCCTGTTTACCATCCTCGACCACATCATTACTTACCATCAGGTGAAATTGTGGCCCGTTTTGTTGTACTTTTCCCCCTGTTTCTGTATATTGTTTCAGAGTTAGTGTTGTTATGCGTGTTTTTTTTATTTATGGTCGAATATCAAGTAACATTTTATTTCATAAAAGGCTCGTTTTAGTCAATCTTGGCGGAAACTACATATATGTATTAGCAATTGAGATTTGTACTAGCTTTTTAATGCAAGCTTTATCAAGATGTAAATGAATACTATAACGACATATTATGCGACGGTAACGCATAATTTGCTCGTACGATCGTTGTTTATTAGGTTTATTAGTTTTGTATGTTATGAATAAACTTAAAAACTACCGATTTAAAAAATTCAATATCATAAATAATAACATAAACATCATTCATAAATTCAAATCTTCCATTACAATTCTATAGCCTACTTTTGTTAAATACCCGTGCGAAGCCGGGGCGGTCCGCTAGTCTGATATATTATTGTAACTATTACGCAATAAAGTAGAAACAAGATAATATCACAAAAAACGTTGCGTTAAAAACACACCTCACTTTTATTAGAATAAATAACAAAAGACGAATGAAACTGAGCAAAACATTTTCGGATAACAAACGTTGCCTACGACCTAAAGGTTACTAAAGCATACCTATGTATTAACCCTGAGGACACAGAATGCAGCATAGTTAGTACTACATCACCTGTTCGCCTACATGGTAAGGAGAAAAACAAAAACATTCCGCCGCCGGGGAAAAGCCATGTTTGCGAAAGGTGTTCTCAAATATAATATGTAAACGCCGATACACGTGTTGGATTCTAGGAAATATCAAAGAGCAAGAAAAACAGGTAAAAATCTAACATAATTGTCGAGAAAAATTATAAGTTCGGAATAAAAAACTACTGTGAAGGCTCATAATGTACCCTTATAGAACTGTTTTTTGAGGTTTCGCTAGCAATTCTTTTTAACTACAAAGAATAAACTGAAATATGATTTAAATATTGAAATACATATTACATATCATACGATGACAGTGCGTACAAATATCTTACAAACTACTGTTGAAATTAGGATCATTTCAAAGCGCGCATCGACCGTGTCCAAAATCCGCGAAAATTACAGAATACATTAACTAAGCAGACGAAGTACGGGCACAAATAAGTTATCTAAGTATCTATGGTTGAAGATGTTGTTCAGGCTAACTTAGAATACCTGGCTCTCAAGGACGGCAGCCGGAACACACCGTTAGGTGCATAGCCACAGATTTTCTACTTGAGGGTGGTATGCGGGCATTCACAAAATATTTCCTACCACCATGCAAAACGTCCTATATTTAGGGGTAAGAATACATTATAAATCATCTGTTGTTATCACGACATTGAAGGCTAGACGAAAGAGAGGTCAGAATGTTTTTATTCGGCCAATATAATGCAATGAATGATATTAATTTATAGATGTATATTATGTTATGTTTTTTTTTATACCACTAAGGTGGCAAACACGCGTATGGCCCGCCCGATGGTAAGCAGTTACCGTAGCCTATGGACGCTTGCAACACCAGGGGTATCACTCGCGCGTTGCCGACCTTGCAGAAATCTCTTCACGCCCTTTTTGAAGAACTCCATGCTATACAACATCGGGAAAACCACGGCGGGGAGCTCATTATGTTTATCTCAATGTCCACAATTCAAATATTCGTTAACATTCATAATATTAATCTTTGAAATAATTGTTACATATTTCATCCCTGCAATTGTCGTAGTACCCTTCCCCGTGGGATTCCGGACTGAAATTTTACTTCCGGCTGTGGGTTGAGTCGTAGGCTACGAAGGGGAAAATAACAGAAGAGTGGGCAGCAGCGTCTTCTAAAGAACTGCTATCTTACTCTGGTAATACCCCCTCAAAATGGGAGAGGCCTTTGATCACCGGTGGATGTTATGGCTGTTGATGTGTAGGTAGTATCACCTCACATCTATAATTAATATTCGCATCTCTGCTATATGCATTATTCATATTTTTTATGTTGTCCTACACTCAAATCTGAACACAACGAAACGTCTTATGATTAGCCTTTAGTCTCTATTGCCTTTCCAAATCTGTCACTAATAAAATTTACTCTACCAGAAGACAAATTAGAGTGCGATGAAATTGTTTTAACGCCAAATCCTTGACCTTTCGATGAAAGCAATCAGAAAATCGATCATCTCTAACCTGACAGATAATTCCCTCCCACTCGACTGATGAATCGGGATGGCCATTATTCTAGCTCAGCCGACATTTAATACTTCACGAGAAACTACAATAGATATTTTACGTCTTTCGGTTCTGTATGGTAATTCAGTAGAACAATTGCGTCACAAATAAAGTTAGGTCCATGGGTTCTAGAGGTAGCCAAGAAGCACTTAACCAAAGTTTAAGACAGGTGTGTAAAATGGTGTTTAGTAAACGAACGACCTAAACGGTCTAACCTAAACCCTACCTACCTAGATGCGAAAACCTATCCTTCACCAATCTTATGTGAAGTAATATTCTGCAATTGACATTATCCTATAATACGAGTAATCCTGACTATATTAATAAAATAGAAAATTCTTCATTTGTACACCATAACAATTACAAAAAAAAATGTATAACAAACTTGCAATTCAACAGCGATACATTGTGGCAAGAGGCTTCTAGGTGGTAGGGAATTTTCTGAAAGCCCACCTGGATAGATACCACCCTCAAGTTGAAAATTGTCAAACACCAGACGGTGTGTTCCGGCAGCTGTCCTTGAGAGACGGTAATTCTTTGCTAGCCTGAACAATATTTTCGACCACATCATCATTTACCATTAGGTGAGAGTGGTCAAGGGCTGGCCTGTGCGATTGAGAGATGACGAGCGCTGTGTCACGCAGAAGAGAGATTCTGCGAATGTAATGGGCATTTGTGATGCTTACCATCAGGACCCACGCTTGCCAGGCGACTAGGGATCGCAGTGTAAAATATCAGAACCTCAGAAAGTATTTCTGCCTACCCTCTGGTGAGTCCCTTAGTCGCGTCTTACGACACCCATGGGTAGAGATGGGGGGGGTGACATTCTAGTCCGGCACCTCAAGGGCATACCAACGTAGTTTCGAATACCAAGTATTCAAACTTGGTGAAATTTTGCTGGCATGTCCTTAACCCAAGTATCTATGCTTCTGGACTGGCAGGTTTAAGTTATTATTTGAATTTAAAAAAAAAATTGGGACATATCGTTTAGTATGAGAATTCATATTTTAACATTAATAGACAGAGAGTTGAAATACTATAGTAGTTATATCCGAACACCACTACTCTAAAAGCTTACTAGAATTTACCTATCTACATACCTACGCACGTGTATATATGCAGTTTGTTATGACAAGGAAAGAACGTTCAAATACTATGCGCCATATCTGTTGTAAGAAAGAGATAAATAAGCAATTCGTGTAACCACCGAACCGCCACGAGACGTTCCGATCACCATTACACTGCGATCTCTTTCACTCTCTAACACCAAACGATACACATATCTCGCTCATCCATTTCATTGATATTAGTTCCTAAGATAAAACAAAATGACGATATTTTCTATTTCATAAATAATAGCATTAATTACGCGTGAAATTAAACAGTTCTCTTATCTCTCACAGTGCTTGTATAATTGGTGCAGAGTCTAAAGACACAAGGAAGGCATATTGTCCACAGATTATTCTTAAAAAACACGATTAGCAGCGATGTATTCACCGGACGCTCGGAAGTGCAAGACTGGTAGTGACTCTGGTAATTACCCAGAATTCGTCTAGTAAATATGGAGGGCACACAACTCATCTACAGGTAAAAAAATCTTAGTTAATAGATAAAATAATAATAAAACAGTAAACTGGCCAACATGAAGTTAGTACTTGGGCCGCCACTGACTAATACGAAATGATTGAAATAATATGGTTTATTTAAAGTATCATTAATAATAATAATAAAACCCTTCATTCAGACGAACTTATTATCTATTTACAAAATATTAAGAACAAAAATTATGACTACGGATATATACATATATATATTGTAGCTAAACTATCTATAGTACATAGTACTAGTATAGTATAACTGTCTATTATATAGTAAATCTATTCTATTTGTACTTAGGTCTGTTTGCCAATCGGCAAAGGCCACCCCCAACCTTTTCCATTCCTGCCTTTCTTGGGCCACTCCATTATACGATACTTTTGCTACTTGCCTCAGTTCATCATCCCACCTTTTCTATGGTATGCCCCTTTTCTTTTTCCCTTCTCTAGGGTACATGCTCTTCGTATTAGTAATTATATATTTCGCACGAGTAATTACTACTTATATATTATTCTAGTTATGCTTAGAAACGGTAATAATATGAATTCCACGATATGAACGAAATTATATCTGTAATTATGAGAAGATTCATGTTGATTACTCTCGTCAGTTATTATAATATTTCCGAATAAGGCGAACATCATACGCCAGGGATAATTGGAGAAAATCTAAAGGCATAAGAATAAATAAAAACAGAGTAGAACAAAACCCTCTTTGACCAAACCCGAAACGCCGCCATTTACCTACTTCCCCGTTAACGTCGTTACGCCCAGGTTGTCGTCCAGGCGTGTTGCCAGGGTTGCTCTTACTATTAAGACGCTGACAATTGCTAAATAGTTTTACTTGAACAGATTTTTAGCAAATATATATTAAGTTTCTAGCAGTGTGAAGCGCTCGTAGCGAAGTTTGCTTAGCCGTTCTGAACCGAAAGCGAAGCAAAGTTAAGCAACGTCCGGAGCGATCATGACTTGGATGGGTGACCGCTGGTGACATTACTGCTGAGCGCTTCCGTGCTTCGGAAGGCACGTTAAGCCGTCGGTCCCGGTTGTTGTCTTAGGATGACAGTCGTAACAGCATGGTGGTAGGGCCTTTTGCGAATGCCCGCCTGGCTAGCTACCACCCTCAAGTAGAAATCTGTTGCCAAGCACCTAAAGGTGTGTTCCGGCAGCAGTCCTCGAGAGCCAGTATTTCTAAGGTTCGCCTGAACAAGATCTTCAACCACATCATCACTTACCAGGTGAGGTAGTGGTCAAAGGCTAACCTATCAGACATAGAAAAAGTTAAAAAATTATATATTAATCTTGATCACAATATCTAAGGCCATGACAATTCAGAAGCATGTTTCTTAAAATTTTCTCGATAGGATAAAATGGCAGAGTTGACTGTATACGCTTGTAACGTTAATGTCTTAATTATTTACGTATGAATGTGTATCCAAATATATGAATAAAACAGCAAAACCTTATCAAGAGGGTCAAGTAGTTGCATTTTCGAATTACGTTACTAGTTCTGTGTATTATTAATTTAATATTAAGCTTATTTCCGGATTTTATCTAAACTGATCGCGATTTCTGCATCACTGCCTCTCTTTCACTCCTACGCAGTCCGATATAGACAAAATTTCAACATTTGACAGCGCGTTTAATATTGCTTACGTCTAAAGGTAATATCACTAATATGTCAGTTTTTCTTATTTTGAAATTATTATTAAGTAAGGACTAGTTTTACAAAATATGAGATTTAATAACACTTACATACATTATTATTATAATTAACATTATTATTATTATTAACACTTACTTATTACGTACCTACCTTATAGGTGCTTATTAATAATAAGTTATTATAAGTACCATACCAAATAGCCATTTTAGTAAGTATTATTTATCTATAAATACAAAATACACACAGGGTCAGTAAGATACGAGAAAAGATCAACGACCGATAGCGGACTTATCGAAGAAGATTTGATTTAATGTTGTAGGTACCTACTTTAAACAAATTTTATATTGAGTGAAACAATCAGCTACACAAAAAGATGTTCTTTTGGTAATTATTAACGTACGGTAAGAAAACGAAATAATATTAAGAAAATATCATCTTTGGGCATTATAAAAATACTTAAGTGTTCTTTTTTGTACAACAAAATACACCACAATAACTTGACGCCATTGTAATTTGTTACCAAAATGGTACGAAAAGCACAAACAGGCAAACGCGCGTGCGGCGACGCTGGCCGGTACAGCCCGAACACAACCCGCTTGAATATCCCGTTCAACGTGTAGGCTACTTTGTTTTTATTAAATTCTTATGCAGAAATCTAGAGGCACGGTAATATTATCTATACAGTATTTTAACTCGACCCTGTCCTTGAAATAACTACCTACAGCCGCGCGGTACGTAAACATGCGATAGGGCTGCCCGCCTCCAGCATTTTAATGGAAACACAAAGTAGGTAAATGTACCTACTTTGTGTTTCCATTTAGTTTTGTGATTGTTACTCATCATATTAAATATGAACTTGAACTTGTGAACTAGTGAAAAAATAGCGCGGTTAGTGTTAAAAGAAACAACCACCGTCCGTTCGTCACTGCGCTGCGGCACAGTCGCTACTGTCTGCCTGCCGAGCGCGTGCCGAGATCGAGGCGCGTAGGTATAGCTCGCTTTTCGTCCGTTTGTATGAAGTTGAAGTATAAATATATAGATAATATTACCGTGCTAAAGGTTGCAAAATCTGAGCCTGTGTCAATAAAGTGCAGCAAAATTAATATGACGTTTTTTGGCTTTTGCTTGACTATTAGAATTTGACTTTAAATCAAACCTTCTTTAACATTTGGTTCTTCATCAAATATTTAAAATAAAATAGTAAGAATCGTCTGATTATTGACTAAATTAATAACTTTGACAGTAGCGCCGAAACTCATATAAAACTCATATATTTTATATAATAAGAAACTCATAGAGATTAGTATTTATTTGTAAAATCTGTTGATGAAGTTTTGTTAAGTTTTAAAATACAACTCGTAAATTTATATTTTAACATTAATAATAAGATAAATATCTTTTTTTGATACGTAATATTTTTTATTATTTTTTTCTAAAATTTCGGACGTAACGGCTGCTTTGGCGATAGAGTAACCGCAGACGCCACGTCACGATGCAGCGTGCTCTAAATCTCTAACTGATATGAAGCATTCCTACAGTGTTTTGGTGGCAACGAGCTTCTAATATTATCATGTCTACTATAAATTCCTGAAATTATCACTAGGACTCTCTAGTTACTTCGAAACATTGAAAAATAAACTTAATATCCAATAATTTGTATTATAGTACTGACTTTCCGATATTCTAGTAATTTGCATGCTGAAATGGCAAAACTGGAGAGAGCTATGCTCGGAGTTTCTTTGCGCGATAAAATCCGGAACGTGGATATTCGCCAAAGAACCAAAGTCACCGACATTGCTCTCAGAATTTGCAGGTTGAAGTGGCAATGGGCGGGCCAAATTGCTCGACGAACTGATAACCGATGGGGAAGAAAGGTTCTCGAGTGGTTACCACACTACACCGGAAGACGTAGAGTTGGTAGGCCCCCCACCAGGTGGACTGACGACATCGTTAAAGTCGCGGGTAGCCAATGGCTACAAGCGGCTAATAGCCGTTCTTTGTGGCGTTCTATGGGGGAGGCCTTTGTTCAGCAGTGGACGTCTTCCGGCTGATGATGATGATGATGATGAATGGCAAAACACAAGCACGGACATCCCTCTATATGTCAACTGAATAGATGTATTTATTTAATTATGTTATTAAATGTATACCATGTTTTTGAGCAAATACACATTATTATTATAAAAAATGACTGACAACGCACAAGAATATCCATCGCGTATGAGAAAAAATCCACACCGCATGGTTACAATGACGCATTTCATTTCTATAGTATTTAAGACAAAGAACTTGTTTAAAACTAAACGAAGTTATTTCTTATTTGTCTTTTTCTTATATATTTTTTCTTAATAAAGGCCAGTGTTAGTCACGCTTGGCTTAATTTGTATTTCTTTGAAATGCGGACGTGACCGTTTAAATTTTTTAAATAAGAATAGTGATGAGAAAGAAACGTCTAAAAGGAGGCAATGAGGCAGTTTTGCTGGCATAATAGAGGTAATTTGGCTGATTTCTGTTTATAAATTATATTTTTTTTTACTTTTTTTTTATGCTTGGTAGGTTAGCCTTGGACCACTATCTCACCTGATGGTAAGTGATGATATGATGGAAGATTTTGTTCAGACTAACCTAGATTTACTGGCTCTCAAGGACAGCTGCCGGAACACAGGGTTAGGTGCTTGGCGACAGATTTTCTACTTGAGGGTGGTCGCTAGCCAGGCGGGCATTCGCAAAAATGCCCTTCCACCATGCGGTAAGCTCAAGCCAGCGGCGGGATTAGAACCATGGACCTGCTGCGCGGCAGTCCATATCCAAAGCCACTGAGCTATCATTGCTTGATCATTGAGTAAACTTACCAAGGCGGGTCAAAAAGTTCGCGGAATGAAAGGGTTTCCTAGAGAAAGGGTCATGTTATCGTAATTTGATCGATACCTTGACAGTATAGGCACATACGTACCTATATCAAGTTTCGGATCAATAGGAGTCAATCTATTGTAGATTTATAATCAAAGGTATATATATATATAGCTATCTAATGTAAGAAAATTCATAAAAAGCTGGAAGTAACTTGCTGGAAACTATATAAGGCTTTAAATGAACCAACAACATACTTAAGTTCAAATCATTACAAAATGGTTAAAATTTGAGCCATACACAGCCGTACAGGTTAGTTTTACAGTTAAAATTTACAACACAATGCATTGGTCCAAATATGACATCCGTATCATACCAACCTTTTCTCATTGAATGGGGCTTTGTTCATATATACATCTATACAATGTTATATAGCTCATTCGTTTTGTTCAATATAATTACCTACTTAACATAGTTATATATAAATCCTTCATGTGCAAGTTGAATAAATACATTTAAAATTACCAAAAAATACATCATACCTTTTAACATTTAACAAAATCTTTTTCTTTTTATTTTTGAAATGATATGAAAGGAATAAATAAGGGACAGAAGAGGTTTATACGCCTGATAAATTGATACCTGATAAAAATATTAGATTATACCACAAGAGAACAATATAATATATTTACTAAATGTAGCGAGGGATTAACCTCTACGCTCAGGTCAATTTTTGCTCAAAATTATGAGACCCGCATTTTGACCCCCTTAATTTTAAAATATATAAAAATTAAAATTTTATGATTATTTATTATTATTTTTTATACACAATTTTTTTTTTTTTACTTTAATTTGTATTATTTTTTCAATTCAAACTGAGCTGGAATAGATCTATTCCAATACTGAGGTTAAAACTTAAATAGGTATACTCCGTCCGAGGAATAAATAATTTTGCGACCAAGCGATACACTCTCCTTTTTATACCACTAAGAGAACAATAATTAAGAGACTTTTAAATAGTAACAACCAATAAATATACTGTACTAGATCTGCCGGATCGTCCACTGCTGAAAACAGTCTCATTCATTAAGAGGGATTTCCCATAATCCCCACGCTTGGCAGGCGTCTTGGGGACCGTAGTGATAGCAGTCTCATAAGGCGCTGCTGCCCTTATTAAGGTATTTTACCCTCTTAAGACACCCACGGGATGAGATGGGGGGTGATATTCTATGCAGCCCGGCACCCCACGGCCAACAATTAAATATTATTAATTAAAATGTGTATGTACACATTATACACAGTTTTAGTCCATACTTTTTTCTCTGAATATAGTCGCCAGTTCGTAATGAAAAAGCTATCATGATACATATATAACCTTCGAATTGGCTAACACTGTATATAGGTAAGTACTTCAACTCGCCTTAGTCAAATATAAAGTGATAAAAACAAAATCCGCGTTCTGAATTTAAAAAAGTTATTCAAACTGCGCGACGATTGGTCTCGAATAAAAAATACGAAGCGGTAAGTTTCCTTCGTAACTTCCATAATTATAATGAATCGGTGGGCTTTAGCATTTTGGGGGCGTAGGATTTTCACGACCGGGAGTAGTGTCGCACTGCTACATTTATTTTGTAGCATAAAAACTCCTTTGGAAATTACTTTCTTTAATCGTTAACATGTACCTAGATTTATTATATGTTTTATTAATTGATGGATTTCTGCAAAGTAACTCCTGAATCTATTCATTACATGTTTTATTATTGCTATATTACTTTTCTGTGAACTTGATTATTATTACTGTAACTGTAACAGCCGGATCGTCTACTACTGTACACAGCCTCCCCTATTAAGACCCTCTTACCACACCCACGGGATGATATGGGGAGGTGCAATACTGACCCGGCAACCCACACGGTTGATTCTTATGAATCAATAAAAAATTCTTTGCACCCATTCATTTTCAATAAATATTTAGCCGTACAGTTTCGGCTTTAGAGCTAAACTGTTCAATGTCCTTTTTGGATGTCGTAAGAGCCGACCACTGGAAAAAACCTGGCTCTATTCACGTCGAACCGCATTAGATGTGGCGCATGACTGTTCATTTTACTAACAAATGCCTTTATTACCCGAAAGGTATTGGGTATATTTATATAATGTTGTTTAGTACTCCTGATAGCAGATCCTGTTTTCACAAACCGCCCTCATTTTTATATTCTACAGTCACATGATTCCCTTACATATAGACACACTTTCAAACATGTATTATATGTACTACAAATCTTAGAATACTCAAACCTTAACGTACTTTCCCGTATGTATTTCCATAAATGCACTTTTCACATTTTCACCTATAATCAGCGGAATGGCGCTGTTTTTTTTTGTTTATTCCTGATAGGTTAGCCTTTGACCACTATCTCACCTGATGGTAAGTGATGATGTGGTCGACGATGTAGTTCAGGCTAACCTAGAATTACTGGCTCTCAAGAACAGCTGCCGGAACACACCGTTAGGTGCTTGGCGACAGATTTTCTACTTGAGGGTGCACTGAGAAAAATCTTAAGTCAAAAGCGCCCTAATAACGGCCATTTTGTATGGTATGAAGGCGAAAAACCGACCAAACGTAAATACGGACAAAAACGCCTTCCAACGTAGAAGCCGTTAAACGAGGTACAGTGAAGGCGAATTCAACAAGCTGCGATACCACGATTACAGCTCTAATATGACATTTTCAATCTTACGAAATGTACAGATTAGCTTAAATGTATAGTACTAAACATGGTAAGTAATAAAAGAATGTAGGTGTATGAACGTGAGATTCGATTTCCGTAAGGCGATTATAATGGTAAACAAGAGCATACCTGTCAAACGTTTTGCAGCAATATTTGACTCGAATAAGGCTTAATCCACTTTGTCTTGAGGAAATTTGCATCTCTAGTAACTGTGTTTAAACCTGTCCACTAAGCGATTAAAATCTACTCGTAACACGTTTTCTGTCTTAGTATAAACAGAAATACCTGTTCATTTTAATAGTTTTACTTTAATTTAGGGCTACTTTGTCCTTATTAACCGTTTTATATGCTATTCACTAAAGTAATATTCACCTTTAAGTTAGGCAAACGAAACGGTATGACGGCTCTTTTAAAGGTTTTGAAATACATTTTGCGTTTTCTTTACGAACAATAAGGTTTTGTTAATACGGCATATTATTCTATACTAAAACGATCTTTACCTTTTAGTAAGGCGAAAGGAACGGTACGGATTGGCTCTATTAAAGGTTTTGTAAGGTACTTCAAGCTTTATTTACTAACCATAACGTTTTGTAAATACGGCATATTATTCTCTACTAAAGCGATCTTTACCTTTTAGTAAGGCGACAGGAACGGTACGGATTGGCTCTGTTAAACGTTTTATAAGGTACTTCTAGCTTTATTTACTAACCATAACGTTTTTTAAATACGGTATATTATTCTATACTAAAGCGATCCTTACCTTTTAGTAAGGTGAAAGGAACGGTACGGATTGGCTCTACTAAAGGTTTTGTAAGGTACTTCTAGCTTTATTTACTAACCATAACGTTTTGTAAATACAGTATATTATTAAATACTAAAGCGATCTTTTATCTTAAAGTAAGTCGAAAGTAACGGTACAGATAGGCTCTATTAAAAGTTTTGTAAGGTATATTGAGTTTTCTTTACTAATTATAACGTTTTGTTAATAACGATAACCAATCTATGTGACGGCAGGTAACGCAGTTCATAAAAGGTGTGATTAACTTGCTTTACCATCATAAAGTTCAAATAATAGAAGAATTGGCCGCTACGAAATTTTGAAAAGAACTGCAGTAATTTGTAACTATTGATATATTTCATAATTTGCATGAGTAGTTACACGAAAATTGCATCAGTAGCGTAGCGGCTCAACGTCTCTTACATGAACTTGATGATGTTAGATGAAAGCAGCTAATCACGCCTTTAGAGAATTATGTTGCGTGTATTTAAAATGTTGTTGCCCAGACTCGCATGATGCTGTAAAAGGATATCAATATTAATTATATTGTATGTTACATCAAATACATACAGAAAAACAAACCGTACGAACCTACGTGTCCTACCTGCCTATCTTCCTAACTCTCTTTAGAATAGATCTGTTGAATAGATCTGTTGACATAAGATAGAATAAAACAATTTTTACACATTATATTCTTTTATTATTGTCTTTTGGGTATCGAGTATTACTAATTGTATTTATCTTTATGAATAAGTTTTGCTACGACACCAACCTTGAAATTGCAAAATATTAGCTGTTCTATAAGTTTGGGCGAGGGTAAATCAAGTTATTGTGTGAATATCTGATACTTTTTTGCGATTTCAGGGTAGCATAATATACATAGCAAAGGTTGTTCATTTCTATAATGATCCTTTTCAGTATTATAACAAATTTTAAAAAATTGACAGATTTTAATAATTAACACTTATAATGTAACAGTTTCTAAAGTCTTAAAGTAATAAAATATGGTCAATAAGAAATAAATACAAATTATAATCTCACGAATATGATAACTGGAGGTGAATCGAGATATTATCGCTGATATTATTAGCGGTATTGGTAGTATGTATAATCTTATAGTGGTTGAACATTATTAGGATCAATTATTAATATGGAAATCAGTATCAACATGACATTTAGGTCGCTTAATTGTATCTATGTCAACGATTGGGAAACAGTCATGCACACATACATAAAAAATATAACGATACTCATTGAGGTAGTCCTATAGTTCCTTTTTCATCATACAGTATTTGAAGCTGGATTTTTGATGTAGTATCCCAATGTAATTAGTTCGGTCCATGGTGTTTCACCCTGTACAGCAATAGTTATTGCAAGTTTTCTTCTACAATGTCTGCCTCAACTGAAATCAAAAAGTTATTTGTATTAAAATTTTACTGAAAAAAGTTATAAATCAAACATAAATAATTAAATTATTAAAAAAAGTTCTTCTAAAACCAGCGTTTACCATATATTTTAGGTTGAACCTTACTCTGTTGGTTTTTTTTTGCCTACACAAATGAATTATTGAGGCCAAGCTTGACGGGTTTATCATGTTTAGTATATGAGGTAGTATGGCCAAAAAATAAAATTGAGACACCTACATAACAAATGTCATATATATGTACTGTTAATACTATTCGAATACAAGTTATTTTAAACCGACTTCTTCCGAAAGGTGGATGATCTCAATCAATCTCAATTTTGTAATATTGTTGTAGTTTTGTAATCTTTGTTACATTATGTCTCTGTCATTTGTTTACTGATTTTAAATTTTCTTTTGCTTATATTAAAACCTTATCAAAAATGGTTCAGTAGCTTTATCATATCAATGACAATCTTAAAAAAATGGGTTGGTTCAATTTTGTCAAAATATCATAATTAAAAAAAAATTAGAACGACCAACTGAAACCAAACCGATTTTCATGAATTTGAATGAACCTTTTCAAATAAGAAAATAATTTTCCAAATCACTTTATACATGATGAAGTTATGATCTATGAAAACAAAAAAAAACGACGAATTGAAAAACTCCTCTTTTTTGGAAGTTGATTAAAAATTTGAATTAATGGACTGATCTTAAAAAATACAATTTATAAAGTGACTTAAAAAAGGAGGAGGTTAAATGTTCAACTGTACCTATGTATATTTTAAGCGTAATCTACAGATTCATTAACAATAAAAAAACATATCATACGTGAGGTACTTACATTCATCCATTATTGATAAGTCCATAGGACACGGCGTTTGGGGTCCAGATATGAAAAGTCACTGGAATCGCTCGTAGCTTGCCTCTTTCTAAAAGCTTTTGTAACTTTTTATCGTATTATATATAAAATTCCCGAAGCATTTCTTTGGATTGAAATGGTCCTGCCTGTTGGAAAATTCAATTTTCAATACAAAGAATAGACCACATTTAAATAAACAAAGCATGTAGCATGTAGGTAGAGTTAAATTTTCTTATGTGATGCAGACTTTACCGGCTTGATAGTATTTTTTGTGATGGAATAAGCACGAGGTCCACCTAGTATTAAGAAGTACTTCTGCCTATAACAGATGCATTTCATCACAAGTGACAAACTGCACTGCGCCCATCAACCAGTGAGACATAAAGTTGTTAAGTCTCATGTGCCTGTAATTTCACCGGCACCCATTGTGCAGTGACGTGTGTTTGAGCAATATCTTGCATTTGAGTAAAATTTTCGTCCATGAATCCCATGTAAGATACCACATGGGCTTCTAAAATCTCTGATAAAGTTGTGATGTGCCGTCAAACCTCCGCTGTTACCATTTTGATGCACCATGCCACGGACAATAATCCTGAACATTGATGCAGTATATTGTCCGTCAGTGTAATAATGTGGTTTTATTAAAACTAACCTCATTTGCATGAGCAACTTTGCAAACGCCAACACAACCAAGCACAAACATAACCTTTGCAGTAACATACGATTACTTACCCCGGAACGTATATATCCATTTTGATAACTAATCCTTGCGTGTATTAGTCCATATCTTACTTTATTAATAGGTTAATTAAATCGACGAAACATGCACTCAAACTGTGCTATGCGTGGCTGCGTGCACGCACGGACACGAAACGACGAGAAAAGATAAACTAGATAGCAGTGTTGCCAATGCAAACTCCCAAAAATCCGAGTCGCATAGGTCGCCAAAAATTCTGTCGATTTCAAATTAACAATATTACTAGCGATGGTCGACAAAGCCATTCAAATAATTATTGAAAAAAATATAAATTGTAACAAAGGACATAAATATTAATTATATCCTTTTTATTAAAATCGGTATTCAAAACTAGATAATTATACTAACTTTTAATCACACGTAGCTTCGCTTGATTTTTAGAATATTATCGTTAAATACTATAATAAAGTATAATTTATTTTATTCTGAAATTAAGGGCCTTGACTAAAATGTCTAGATAGGAAGGTTGCAGGTTAATTTTGACAGGCTTAAAAATAATATTAAAGGAATGGTGTAATTATGCAAAAAAACATATATTGTACTAGTACATGAACGGATGAAAAAATAAATACACGTGATATCTTACTACACCCCCCTTCCCCTTGTGATATTGCGTGATTTTTTATAAACCCCCATAGAAATTCAAAATATAAGCCGAAGAAAGAGAAATTCTATTTAAAATCAGTTCGTGTCCGCTGTGAGTGGTCTAAGTGTCTACAATATGTTTACAATGGTTTAATTTAATTTAAATTTATAACTAATAATAGACAAATTTCCGGCAATAAAATTTATTATATTAAATTATTTGGGTCATAAATGGCTAAGATTGTTATCAGCGGGCAACATTGTTTTATCCAACGAAATTCTAAGACGGTTTTACCCGTGCCACTACCACAAATTTTGCCTTACTGAAGGCATTTTTATCGTTATAGAAAACCGACCATTGTGATCATCACATCTTCATTACGAATTATTTCGTCTTTAAATCCTCATGATAAAATTAGGTAGGTTGATAATGCTTTCAACGGCTAATTTAGTTGTGAGTAGTGTAGGTTCCTATAATATTCTGTAGGTACATACAGAAAGTTTATAGTTAACTTTACCTACAGTACTCCTGATTGCACAAGAGCAAGTGAAATGTTTTTCTAGTGCCTACCTACAATAGTTTTCGTATTTCTACGTGATCAGTGATCACTGATCGATTGTATGACCTGTATCTAAACGTCTGGCTGAACAATTTTTCATTGCAAGGTGTTGTTTAGAGAATACGATAGTGATTTGGCCGAATTACCTATGTTAGGTTGGCTTCAGTATGTACCTCCGTGTGTTTCTCTCGCCTATACCTAACACGATATGTAAGCACCTAGAGCACTCTGCAACCGGACAAAACATTTTTTATTTGTAATGTTACTTATTTATCGGTTTAGCGACTTGGTGTAATTGTACACAATGCAATAAGCAAAATTATATCAAATAGGGCCTACCTATCTAAAGAGTGACAATTAGTAGGCAGCCCTATCGCGTGTTTGTCTACCAAGCGGGCGTAAGTAATTTCAAGGACACTGCCGAGATGTTATAAACCGCTGCTTTTCTGTATATATCTATAAACTACCAGGTATAAAAATGGCGACATTCCCTCAAGATAAAAGAAGTGATATACTTATCTAAGCTGTGCTTATATAGATGCATACGGAACCTCTGGAAGACTCGGCTACCGTTTTTGTATGTTAATCCTGTAAGGGAATGGCTAATTAAGAGCCTATGCCACACACCTAAGCTTAACTTAAAAATGTATACTTAATTGAAAATGATTGCTACAGATAAGTGTAGACAATGGAAATCTATTAGAGGTAGGTTTCTAGGATTTAGGAGAAACGTAGGATGTGTTCTGATAAATGTAGTTTTAGCATTGTAGGTACAATCAATGCATTCATGCTAAGCACAACTGCCACGTACACTAGAGCGAACTCCCTTCACGTTCACGTCAGAGTAGGTATATATTATCTAGACAAAAGTTCAGGGCTGTCACCAATGATCTTAATATTCATAAACTGGTTGTCATACAACGTAGGTTCATTAACCGACTGTCTCTCGTCACAAAGTCCCTCCGTCCATTGATATACCATTAAGGAAGAACCGTTCCTATCATACTTAGGAGAAGATACAAGCCATACCTAACTATACAAAAAATAACTATACAAAATATACGCAAAGAATTTTTAAATAGTATCCCTACCACTACACTTAATTTTGTAATATAATTAATAACTAGTATAATCATAATCTTTAAAATAATGAATTAATTTGCTCGCAAATATAATTAAAATGATTTTTTTGTTTACGTTGTAGTTTTTGATCAATTTGTATTTAAGTTATATTGACTTTATGAAAAGGCGAGTAATGCCGAACGTTTCGAAGATTTTTGCGGATATGCGGCGTTAAAAAACTTTCATATTTGCATTCTTTTCTTGTAATTTTTGGTGTATGTTGGGACAATATTCAACGATTTCCGAACGTTTCGGTGACATTCGCCTACGTTGTCGTTAGAAAATTTTCGTGTTTGTTTTTTTTTTCGTTTTAATTTAAGGTGTGTTTCGTCGTAGTATTTAACTATTGACTTAATGATAAGCCAAACTTATCGGTAATATTCGTGTAAGAGGGTCGATTGAAAACTTTTGTGTTCGTTTCCTTTCGTTTTAATTGAAGGCGTATTTTATGGTATTACTTAAATATTGACTTTTCAATGAGGGCGATTAATCCGTATGTTTCAATGATACTTGCGTACTTGCGTCGTCTACAAGCTTTCGTATTTGTTTGTTTTCATTATAACTTGGGGTGTATATTGTGGTAATATTTTACTATTGACTTTATAATAAGGTGAATAATGCCGTACGTTTTGATTATTTTCGCGTATGTGCCTTGTTAGAAAGTTTTCTTGATTGTATTTTTTTGTTTTAATAAAGGTGTGTTTTGTAGTATTATTTATCTATAGACTTTATGATAAGGTGAATAATTGCGTATGTTTCGGCGAAATTCGCGTACGTGCATCAATTGTAGACTTTCGTATTTGTATATTTTCGTCTTCATTTAAGGTGTATTTTGTGGTATTACTTATTTATTGACATTATTTTCAGGCGAATAAATCCGTATATTTTAGCAAAATTCGTGTACGTGCGACGATTTAAACTTTCGTGTTTGTTTCTTTTCGTTTTAAATTAAGGCGTATTTTGTGGTATTACTTATATATAGACTTTACGATGAGACCGATTTATCAGTACGTTACGGTGATATTCGCGTACGTGATTCGTTCAATAACTTTCATATTTGTATATTTTCGTTGTAATTTAAGGTGTACATTGTGGTAATATTTAACTATTGACTTTATGGTAAGGCGAATGATGCCGCACATTTCAGTGATATTGGCGTACGTGTGTCGTTTTTAAACTATCGTGTTGGTTTCTTTTCGTTTTAATTTCAGGTGAATTTGGTAGTATTACTTAAATATAGACTTTACGATGAGGCCGATTTATCAGAACGTTTCGGTGATATTCGCGTACGTGTGTCGTTCAATAACTTTCGTATTTGTATATTTTCGTCGTAATTTAGGGTGTACGTTGTGGTAATATTTAACTATTGACTTTATGGTAAGGCGAATTATGCCGCACGTTTCAGTGATATTCGCGTACGTGTGTCGTTTGAAAACATTCGTGTTGGACTCTTTTCGTTTTAATTTAAGGCGAATTTTGTGGCATTACTTAAATATTGACTTTATAGTAAGGCGTATAATTCTGTATGTTTCGGAAAAAATCGCGTAAATGCGTTTATTGTAAACTTTCGTGTTTGTTTAATTTCGTCTTAATTTTAGGTGTATTTTGTGGTCTTTCTTAAATATTGACTTTTCGATGAGGCCGATTAAGCCGTACGTTATAGTGATAATCACCGTATATAAACCGCCGTAAACATAACGCATATTTTATAGTCAATACTGCAATTATTATCGTATTACGTTCAATTCTGAAAATACTTTACGGAAGGCATTTTTTGACGGTGGTTTTTATGATAATACATGGTATATTTTTATTGAATTCGCTTTGCGTGGTGAAAATCATCGTAAGTGTTGTGAATTCATCTTGCGTAGTTACATTTCAACGGTAAAAGGTCAAATTCGATTTAAGGTCCAAAGGCATTTTTCTCAGTGTGGTAGCTAGCCAGGCGGGCATTCGGAAAATGCCCTACCACCATGCTATAACGACTGCCATCCTAAGACAACAACCGGGACCGACGGCTTAACGTGCCCTCCGAAGCACGGAAGCGCTCAGTAGTAATGTCACCAGCGGTCACCCATCCAAGTCATGACCGAGGCGGACGTTGCTTTACTTTGCTGATCGGTTCAGAACGGCTAAGCAAACTTCGCTACGAGCGCTTCAACTTCTGTTGACCTGTAATACAGGTTTTTAAACCTAACTCAGGCACCAGTCTCTCACATCACAGGAATACGTGTAAAGGAATATATGATGTATCTCATAATCTCTATTATGAGAGAAGAATATAGAATATTGTATATTGTATATTGTATTGTATAAAGAGAGAATGGAGGATTTGCGGACGAAAAACCGTAGCCCAAGCTCTCCTATATGTACATATCTTTTACGTTGTTAGCTAAAACATATTATCTTTATGAAGATCTTGTGTTTCGTCTTTTGTATAGGTAGAGAAAACATATTGTGCCAACCTCACACAAGCGGAACAAGAGTAGGAAGATGATTTTCCTAGTCTTTTTGAAATGTTGTTTATAATTGTGTGTCAATCATTAGTAAATACCTACCCGCTATAAAATTAGGTATACGATTTATGAGAGTTCGACACGTGTATTAATTTGCATACGCGACGGTTTTAAGCATAGAGATCTTTTCTGTGGTTTTAAGTCAAGTCAGAGACTTTTTTTAATGTGTTAGAATTGAATAAATACTTCATCTGCCTATATAATACATATCTAGATAAAAAGTGCAATTATCAGTTCACCGCTTCGTTTTTGAAGAAGTGATAGCTCAGTGGCTTTGGGTATGGACTGCCGCGCAGCAGGTCCATGGTTCGAATCCCGCCGCGGGCTTGAGCTTCGCCGCATGGTGTAAGGGCATTTTTGCGAATGCCCGCCTGGCTAGCGACCACCCTCAAGTAGAAAATCTGTCCCCAAGCACCTAACGGTGTGTTCCGGCAGCTGTCCTTGGGTGCCAGTCATTCTAGGTTAAGCCTGTTAACACCTTCGACCACATCATCACTTACCATCAGGTGAGATTGTGGTCAAAGGCTTACCTATCAGCAATAAAAAGAATAAAAAAAAACTGCGTATTTCGGTAGTCCGCGGCAGAACCGCAGGTGCTGCCTGACGATGCTCTTAATTGTATCCAAGTTGTCTTTAAGGGAGCAATGGAGTTCAAATAGTAGCTTAACACGGAAAATAAAACAAAGCTGGAATTAAACAAAGTTTAATATCAATGCGCGCACAACGTGCGGGTACGACCTTTTTGTCAGAAATGCGCGAAAGCTAGCCTTTGACCACTATCTCACCTGATGGTAGGTAAGTGATGATGTGGTCGAAGATGTTGTTCAGGCTAACCTAGAATTACTGGCTCTCAAGGACAGCTGCCGGAACACACCGTTAGGTTCTTGGCGATAGATTTTCTACTTGAGGGTGGTAGCTAGCCAGACGGGCATTCGCAAAATGCCCTACCACCATGCTATAACGCCTGTCATCTTAAGACAACAACCGGGACCGACGGCTTAACGTGTCCTCCGAAGCACGGAAGCGCTCAGTAGTAATGTCACCAGCGATCACCCATCCAACTCATGACCGCGGCGGACGTTGCTTAGCTTTGCTGATCGGTTCAGAATGGCCTAAGCCAACTTCGCTACGAGCGCTTCAAAAAGTTTTATGGTTGCAGTTGTCCGATTTTAAAAAAATCAGTACTAATCTGCCAAGGATATGATTGGTAAAATTTTTGGGTGAGCTAGATGTGAGAATTCACTATCATTAAGGGGGAGTTCCAAGTTTTGAAAACAGCTGCTTTTCAAACATTTTGTTAGCCTATTAATCGAGCAGTTATGTAAGAAACCATCAAAGTCAAAATCATTCAATCAATCTCTGCGTCTATGACGCTGTTATCAAGGTCGATTACAAAACTTTACTATAAAAATATGCTACTGCAATGTTTATCGAAACGGGTTCAGCAAGGATTTATTGCCATAATGTCTGTACGTAGTATTTTTTTTTAATCTAAACAATGATGTATTGCGTAGATTGTTTAGATTAGATTATTTATTATTTTGAACAACATCCTCGACCACATCATCTCTTACCATCAGGTGTGATAGTGGTCAAAGGCTAACCTATCAGGCATAAAAAAAAAATATTAAAAAGTGAACAAAATCAGAGAACCGCCCTTTTTTAAGTGACAAAAAATTACAAACCTCAAGATAGATATAAAATCGATCGCCTCACTCGGTTGCTGAAAACCATACAATTGTTACCTGTTTCGACAATCTCTACCATAGATTAGATCTTTGAATTGCAATACAATATAAAACTTTTTACGGACACCAAGATACAAAATAACGATTACAGAAATAGGCACAATGGGTGGTCTTATCGCGATCTCTTCCAGACACAGAGACACTAGAAAATGAAAACTGAGAAGGCCTTAACCCTATTAGAGCTCCACTTCGCAGCAACCCGGGAAGGGAAAAAATAATGATTATATCTATCAGTTTAGGACAATCATACATAAGTTAATATACATTATGAATCGACATTTTCAGTATGTATAATTTGTTGTTTAAACAGATAATAATAATGTTTATTTGCTTAAAAACATGTTAACAATGTAATAATATAATTAGATAATTACATCAATACAGTTAATAGGGATGTCCGTGCATGTTTTTTTCCCATTACAGCATGCAAATTACAATTTTTCAATGTCTATAAAATAATACAGGACGATATAGGTACTTCATAATATGTATATACTGAATACCCAAATTCGTTATGAATTGGAATCCAGGGGGACTGGAAAAATTTGCATTTAATTTTTGAGTAAATATTGATTATGGTTCAACATTCTCCAAGAAGGGTCTTTCATTCTGCAAGCTTTAAAATTCCTACCTATAAAAAGAAGCTAGAAATCCGTTGCGTATGGACAAAGAGCCAAGTGACATTATTTACCCTTCGGGCAAGGAACCCTAAAATGTTATTTAGTTACTGCGTAATTTCCAATGCAAACAAAACGTCACATCTCACGCTTTCAACCTTGATTCCATTCAATGTTGTCACGCCCGTGCCTAAATTATAATATGGAAGTCATTAGTAACGCTCTTTGTATAACCGGTTTTTTTTCTACATAGTGTCACCATCTTCATACAGCTATTCCATTAACGTTTTGAAACCATGTTGTTATTAATCACAAAAAAAAAATGTCAAAAATGGAACCGACTTCAACACCTAAGTGTGAAATAACTTGTTGAAGTCGGTAGCATGATAGTTCAAAAGTACCTATTATCACAATACTGTGCGCATGGTACCGACTTCGACAAGTTATTTCACACTTTTGGGTGTTGAAGTCGGTTCCATTTTTGGCAAAAAAAACACAGTTTTTAGTGACCCTTGCTACTTACGACTATATCATCAAGATAGGTGAATATTTTTCAGATATTTTAGTTTAACTCAAAACGAAAAGACCGATTTTGATGAAATTTAAAATGGGACCAAACGACAAGCATCGCCTTTCAAACAAAAAAAGAATTTTCATTTATTTTGTATTTATTAATTAGTTCTGAGGTAACAAACATAAAAAAAACTCCTTTTTGGAAGTAATTATGTGTACGGACTTTATGCTGAGTTTTCTCCTTTTGCCCACAATATTTGTTTATATCATATTTTTCTCTTTTCTCTTTATGTTAGTTACGAATTATTTTAAAGTTTTTCTTGTGTATTGGTTGTCATTGTTGTTTCTATCTATAAATTTTTTTTGTGTGGCAATAAACGAATTTTGTTTGGATTTGATTTGATAAAGGACTAAGAAGTCCACACAATGTCATTATGTAAGATGAACAGGACACGGACAGGCTTATCCTGGGAGTTTTTGAAGGATCGATATCGGAGCGATAATAGCTATGGACTGCCATGCAGCAGGTCCAAGGTTCTGTTATATCCCAACTCTTGTATAGAAACCTAACCTTATGCTTACTGCAATATCAACATTTTCTCTCTCTATAGAATTAGTCAGTTCGATACCTGAGTCAGTCTCAATCCATCATAAGTTCAAGTTCTCTTAATTCATATAATTACTATTCTACTTTTCCTTAAGCCTGCACCGAGGCAGCGATACGAAATTGTGGTTCGTTTGATCCCTTGTTGTATCTTTATTTCTTAATTTTGAGTTATGTAATTAATATATATTATATTTAAGGATTCATTCTATAAATCATATACTTCGGAAACACGATAACTTAAAATTTTCTCGATCGAAACAAAATCCAAAGTTACATCTAAAAAACGAAATAAACCCTTAGTACGGCGTAAATACTTAACGGAGAGTCATCCGTATTTGAAAAATAAAACAACAACATGTTTTCTATAAAACGTATACACATTACATTTTTCAAATAGGTATTTGTTTTTATTATACGAAGGAAATACTCAAATTCACGTATGTTCCGCCCATTTTAGTCAGAGCTGCGATGCTTAGTCCCATATCCACTTTAGTAATTCTTCGGCCGTCGGACGGGGACGGATGCTTTTGGCGTGCCTTACATACGCACACACACGCGGCGCGCCTAAAAAGTTCGGTGCTCCCTTAAAATCAGTGAATTAAGTAAATAGTTTTTTTAAGTGTTTCTTCGAGATTTCTGTAACAGTTCGATTCCCACCGCCCAAGTTCCAGGACGGAGTTCCAGGTTAAAAGACAGGTTTTTAACCGGTAATAGCTATGTACCTACTACAGTGTTGCTGGTCCATGGTTCAATCCCACAGCCGGCAAGACCTTCATCGCATGGTGGAAAAGCATTTTCAAAATCTAGAGTTATTTTTACAAACGGGATATATACCGTGTTTTGATTACTTTTGAGCTCTCAATCTTTTGAGATCATAAACACGGTAAATATCCAGTTTGTAACAATAATTATGTGTTTATGTGTTAATGACCGTGACAGTTAAAAAACTCATATATTTTCAAAATCTGTCGCCAAGCACCTAATAGTGTGTTCCGCCAGCAATCCTTGAGACCCAATAAGTAATTATGAAATTACAGGCACATGAGACTTAGCAAATGTATGTCGTGCGTGTTACGTAACTCGTGTTTGTAACAGAAGCATAACCACTACCATTCTTCAAGTATATATTAAAAAAATACCAACAATAAGCATCCAGAGACGCTCCAAGACGTCTTTACAAACAGCGAGAGAAGCCAATGGCAGAGGGCATAGCTCTGAACTCTTGAGGCCTTTAACCCCACACCATGCGAGGCCATCACCAAGGTGATGAGAAAACAATTCATTGCCTCGTAAGAGCGCAAAATATGGAAATGAGCCCTGTTGTGTGCTCAGGTAATGCGTAGAGAAAACATCTCATTGCCTAGTAAGGGCGCAAAATATGGAAATGAGCCCTGTTGTGTGCTCAGGTGATGCGTGGATAAAACATCTCATTGCATAGTAAGGGTGCAAAATATGGAAATGAGCCCTGTTGTGTGCTCAGGTAATGCGTAGAGAAAACATTTCATTGCATAGTAAGGGTGCAAAATATGGAAATGAGCCCTGTTGTGTGCTCAGGTAATGCTTGGAGAAAACATCTCATTGCCTAGTAAGGGCGCAAAATATGGAAATGAGCCCTGTTATGTGCTCAGGTAATGCTTGGAGAAAACATCTCATTGCCTAGTAAGGGCGCAAAATATGAAAATGAGCCCTGTTGTGTGCTCAGGTATCAACACAAATTTGACATTAATGTGTACTACTACGCATTATGAAGCAGTGATGATTTGAAATCCCGCCGCGGGGCTTGAGCTGCAACCTGCAACGCATGGTGCAAGGGCATTTCGCGATTGTTCACCTGGTTAGCGAAAAAAGCTAGCTATTTAGTATATATTTGAACTAAAAAACTTAATAAAATAATTATTTTCACGTGGTTTTTAGAATTGCACCCCCAACTGGGAAAATACCAAGACCTTATTAATGCCAAATCCTGGGCTGTGTTCAACAGTAGACAATCTGTCTGATACAGTACAGTCCACCTGGTCATTATTAGGGAAAATATGTCTGAAACTTCATCGCTGCACTGTAAGGCATTTCGCAAACGTAGATACACCTGGGTAGCTACCACCCAGAAAAAAAATGTCGCCTAGAACCTAACGGTGCTAAGCGAACATTAGGTTCGTATTAATAATTGCATCTTATGATGTTGTTTTTCGAAGTCAAAGTCAAAATCATTTATTCAATTTAGGCGTCTACGAAGCTCTTATGAAGGTCAATTACAAATTTTAATATTTAAATATACTACACTAGGTGAGCCCCGCGGTTACACCCGCGAGTTGATGGATGATGATGATAAAATGTATAATATGTGTTAATCCAGAGCCTTACCTACCTCAATACCATTAATTTTTGTAGGTATAAGATATATATATGGCTTACGGAAATATGATCATGTCTCCGATTTTCGTAATAAGCTCAAGTGGCTCCCTATTCGTCGTCGCCGGAATGCTCATATATTATCTCTCCTTTACAGTATTCTGTTCAATTCTTTATGCCCGCGCTATCAAAAGGAACAATTTAAATTTCTTCAGTCTACCCATTCTACGTCGTTACTGTCATTAGAAAACGTAACGCTATACAGCAGTTAGTTATATTATATTATTAAGACCATAAGAAACCCCACCAAATATTTTGACCATATCTATTGTTGATGGATTGTCTGGAAGCGATCGCTCTGAGCGTTACCGCTGTATCAATGGGTGGTCTTACGACCACCCATTGATACACTCGGTTTCAATTTATATTTTAGTAATAAGTTTATTGTTGTTATTATGGTGTTTTCAATAAAGATTTATTTATCACGCTATCTATCATACCCAATTTCATCAAAATCGTTTGAGGGTCCAGTCGTTTGAGGGTGAAAAAGTAATTAACACACAACACAAGAAAAGGATCAATTTGTTACTACCGAATATGCATAAGAAATAAATTATATTTTTTTATAGTATATATGGTTCACTATATTGGCGATAATGGCTTACACATAAAATATAGATATATGCTGTCACTGGCTTTTTTGTAGGAAAAATTGAGATAAACATTTCCGTTATTCATTATGTGAGGGTGACACTCAAGGTTTTTGCAGTGCACGCAAGAATAGGTCGCATATGGCTGATTTTTTTCTTACTTGACACTTATCGTTATATCTTCGACAATTCACACAATATCTTTATAAATTATAGCCTATGTGTTATTCTGATGTCTAAGCTATATTACTGTAAATTTTCATTAAAATCCGTTCAGTGGTTATTGCATGATTGAGTAACAAACATATGGATGTTTGTTACTCAATCACGCAATAGTAAGTGTATGTATGGACATCCATACATCCTTACAAACTTTCACATTTATAATATTAGTAGGATTGTACTGCCACGTTCAGCAAACAAAAATTATAGAGCCACTGCGAGAAGAACGGGCAAGAAACTCGGGGCCATTCTTTTAAACGTTTTAAATTTATTATATATATATATATAATTATTATAATATATACATACTATATAGTAAAATTATTACAATATTTATTTACATTACGTCGGTGACAGGCGCTAGCTTGGCAGAGGCGAACCAGTCCAAGCATTTTTGTCGTTTAAGTAATCACAAACTGTGTAGTAAGATTCCATACATTAAACGTCATAACTGCATCTCAAGATCGATCTCAACTTTAAGGGTATATTTTAGACGAACGCCCCCATACAAAACGCAACTCCAATCTCATTTTAATAATAGCGAATAAAACTCAATGATTTTTTACCTACGTAATCACTACCCTAATATCTAGGTTTGTGGTGCATCAGATTTTCATTAAAATATACAGTTTTGAAATTACACTAGCTCAAAAACTCGTAATTTTAGATAAAAGAAAGACCCCACTTTAAGCATCTCTTTCAAGAAAAATAAGCATGTTTTTAATATTTCTATTGCACCACAAACATGGGGAATATAATGTACTTTCTATAATGGGAAGTTATTTATACATTGTACTATGCTTTTTAAATAAATCTGAAGCTACGAATGATAACTGGCTCAAGCTAATAATGATAACTGGCTCAAACTCCTAAAAACGAGTGCTATATACTAAACGCTATATAATAAAAAATTTAATTATTAGTCCAAAAGAAAAAGGATTTAAGCCAGAAACGATAGGTCTAATAATACACTATATTTACAAGCGGGTTTTTTTTTTAATAACAAGTTGAGTTTTATGTCCTTAAGATGTATTTATTAATACCAGCTCTAGTGTTCTATGAGTTGATCATTTAAGCAATGATGGCCGAGCGGTAAAAGCTATGAACTGCGGTGCCGCTGATCCGTGTTCGATCCCCGCCGCGGCGGCTTGAGCTTCACCGCGTGGCGGAAGGGCATTTAGCGACTGGTCGCCTGGCTAGCTACAACCCTCAAGTAGACAATCTGTCCCAAGCACCTAACAGTGTGTCCCGGTCGCAGTCCTTGAGAGCCAGTATAGTTACAGGCACATGAGACTTAACAACGCCTCAAGGTGATCTCAGTGCAATTCGTGACTTGTGACGAAATGCATCTGTTATACGCAGAGGTTAGTCCACTCATCAGGTGGGCCTCGGGCTCGTTCCGTCTCAATAACATAAAAAAAATATGAGTGAGATAAAAATAGAAAAAACATGATGAAACTGGTAATTCTGTCATTAAATATTATAATGAATTGGAAAAATCAGTCAGTAGGCCATAAAATGTCAATACAAAATGAAATAGTATGAATTAAAATTCAAAAAATGTAAAAATATTCAAGGATATAGTAGTTATATGGTATTCTAATGAAGCAAAAAACGCAAAATGCTTGTTAATCTATGCAAAGCAGGCTAAAATGCCTAAAAGGTTTTCTGTATGTGCAACTTTTTGAGTAAGTTATGTTCACAGATAACAATGTTAGATCTAGGTTATTTTTTATTATACGATTGTGTCATTCTCCAACAATAATGATGACATTTATCGCAATAATTATTCGCAATCCCAATCGTCTGCAAAACAGAATTAAGTTTCAGTAAATAAAGAACAACACAAAATATATATAAATACCCTTAGGGCCTGTTTCAGAATGTTCGAGTAAGTTCCGGTTTTACTACCCAGAACATATTTATTAAACAAAACACTATCTTTGCGTTTCATAGTCATCGATTTAGCCTATCCATCGGTTAAAGCTTGAAACGCGCTGCATGCTAACTGTCATTTTTATCATTCAGTTATTATATGTGTTGCATAGCAACCCGAAACTTTATTAGGACATTCTGAAACGGGCCCTTAAAGTACTAATGTACCTACCACGCTGACACCCTACTACTGACGTATATAATCAAGCAGGAGTGCTTTCGGTCCGAAAACTGTTTATATATGAAAGCATACGACGTTATCATAAAGAAACCGTACGCTCACTACCTCCAGCTTCAAAGAGACTAGATAATTGCCCTATCCCCAGGATACATAGTAGGTTCGCACATAATCAGTTTAAAATAATGCTTCCACATTTATATGACACATTAAATAAAATAACCAAGCTTAAACGAAAATCCAACTACGAAATTAAAAAGATCATAATAACATGGCTCGAAACGTTTGATTATGATGGTATTGAAAACATGCTTTCGAATTTTTGATCTGATGAAAATTATAGAAAACTATTTAACACTACACAATTCATTCACTACACACACACCCCAACACACACATTCACGACACTTCAATAGACACAAAACACAACAATTACAATTCTCACTTTCATAAAATTTTCAATCATAAACTTTATTCAATAAATATATAATGCATTTATGAATAGGCACCTAAATGACATATTCTACTTTACTATTACTAAAGGAGAAACCACTGGTTCCTGAAATACAGTTTAGCACTAGTTCGGGAACCTATGGGTTCATTGTATTTGCTGTAGGTATTCTTATATTATGTCAATAAAAATAATTTGTTTGTTTGTTTGTTTTTTAAAACTACTGCATCAAATTTAATGCAATTTCAATGGCATTAACTTGGAAGTATATTGCATTGAATAAAACTAAAAATTGTCATATACGGCTAAGTACGAGTCAGACACGCCTATCGAAGGAACTGTGCCACTATGCAATAAATATTGTATACTTAGATAAAATAATTCGGTTCCTAAGAGGTTGGTTGCTTTTTAATATAGTACACAGAAATTCCAAATTCCTAAATATTACTGATAGTTTTTTTAATATATCTGATTGGCTAGCTTTTGACCGCTATCTCACCTGATGGTAACGATGATGGGGGCGATTATGTTGTTTAAGCTAAACTAGAGTTGCTGGCTTTCAAGGACAGCTGCCGGAACAACCATTCAGGTGCTTGACTACAGATTTTCTACTTAAAGATGGTAACTAGCTGGCGGGCATGTGCAAAAGGCCCTCCTATCACCATGCTGTAACGACTGACAACCAAAGACAACAAACGGGACCGACGGCTTAACGTCCCCTCCGAAGCTACACAGCAAGAAGCTGATCAGTAGTAATGCTACTAGAGGTCATCTCTTCAAGTCATTATCGAAGCAGACGTTGCTTAACTTAGCTGATCGGTTAAGAACGGCTAAGGCAACTACGCTACGAGCGCTTCAAAAGAACCCGTAATCTAAATGGTGATAGCTTTACCCGCTGCTTATTAATTTTGAAACAAAAATGAAACAATAAATACTTTGTATTCTATTCAATCACTCTGGGGTAGGCAGGAATAATAAATTTTTCGTCTCTATTTCATGCATATTCAATTATTTTCCAAGCTGCCCTGAAATTTTATATTTGATTTTCTGAACATTCTACACGGAACATCAGAAATTCAGGTGTGTCATTCCTTCCGGTTGCGATCTGCTTGTGACATATGGACATAAAAACAGCAGAATGTTGGTGATATTTAAACCTTTTTTAAATTTCCCCATGTAGGACTCCGAGACGTTCTTTAGGTACGGAAATCGGAACCTTAAGAGGAGTATCTGTGCGATCCTCCATACAAATGTATTCCCCTATATTCTTCCTGGATAATGCTCCTTGAGTAAATTTTTTTTGACATAAAACCTAGTATAAAAAGCAGAAGGATTTCGCAAAACCATTCCAATAAATAAGCTACTAAGCTAGCTACGAAGCAACAAGTGCTCTTCAACTCATAAAGCACGGAGTACCGAATATTTATATTCCTACCTCATTCTATCGCATAGCCATGCATAGCTCTAATCTCTTCTAACGAAGCACGCACTGTAGAATAAACCCGTTAGGACGGGTACGCATATATAAGGGTATTGAAGCAGTGATAGCTCTTTGGCATTGGCTATGGACTGCCGCGCAGCAGGTCCATGGTTCGAATCCCGCCGCGGGCTTGATATTCACCGCATGGTGGTAGGGCATTTTGCGAATGCCCGCCTGGCTAGCTACCACCCTCAAGTAGAAAATCTGTCGCCAAGCACCTAACGGTGTGTTCCGGCAGCAGTCCTTGAGAGCCAGTAATTCTAGGTTAAGCCTGTTTAACACCTTCGACCACATCATCACTTCCCACCAGGTGAGATTGAGGTCAAAGGCTAGCCTATCAGCAGAAAAAAAAAAAAAACGCCGATGTACCTGCAGCTTAGTACCTAATTTGCGGAATAAGCCAGGCCTGACATAGGACTTTTATATACGTATCGAGACGCCCCTATTTTTTATGGAATAAAAAAATATGGAATTAATTATTACTTAAGAAAATTATAACCGTGAAAATCACAAAAAATGCCCCGTTTTACCGCCATCAGAGTACCGCGAGACAAATTCGATAAGTTGCTTACATAAAAGGTATTAATAGTTGCCTAAATAAATAATATACACTTCCTTAAAATTCAAGAAAAAATAATTTAATATCCTCAGTTTGTAGGAAAAATAATAAGAACCTGAAAGAAAATTCACGAGATCGACGAATAGTGTTCACTACGATCTCGTGAATTTTCTTCCTACATCTCGCAGGCCTCGTTCCCTTTTAAAACTACTTTTAGGGTTCCAAAGGGAAAAAAGGGACCCTATTGCAAAGACTCCACTATCTACCTATCTGAATATCTCCAGGCTGTATCTCATGAACCGTGATAGCTAGGCACTTGAAATTTTCATAGACGATGTATTTCTGTTACCGCCATAACAATAAATATTTAAAATCGTTCAAGTGCGAGGGACTAGCAAACGTGAAATCGAAAAAAAGGGGTAAATAATTTGTTGTAAAGATAATCGTACGGAATCCTTCGTGCTCGAGTCCTCGACTCGTACTCGATTCGCACTCGACCGATATTTGTTAAATTAATCATGCATATTACAGAACATAGGTTTGCATAACCATCCATAATTATATAAAGGTAGGTATACAAAACATACGTTATCATATCAGTAACATTATTTTAGGCACGCTTAGCTGGCTTAACATAGTCAATAAGTGCATAGCGTTGTCGTTGTAAGATGATAAGAATTTTAAAAAATGCAAAAGATGATATTGCTCGAACCTACAATTGTTCCGCTACTTTGTAGGTCCTAGTGAATGCTAATTCGTATGCTATTTAAGTACGTTACGTAGGACCAGTCGTTCAAAACCTCCACTTTTTATGGGACCATTGGGACACAGATATCAAGCTGAATTTTACAACATTATACTTAATACATACCATCTCGATGCCAAATTTTAGCCACGGTTGGTTGAGCATGCCAAGAATTAATTGCAGCATGTCTGATAGACGCGACCTGAAGAAGGCTTAGAACCTGAGAGAATGATAATAGAGTAAAGTATCAGTTTGGAATTAGAATGAAAAAGTGGCTCTGTCACTTCACAGAATGATAGAGACGCCGCGCCACTCGTAACAACATTGAAGCATCGGAAGTAAACGCTGGAGTCAGCGTCGTCGGACCGATTCGTTTAGTACTTTATTGAAACCTTAGAAAGCGAAGGATTCTATGTAGGATTCAGCGAAGCGTTCCAAAATAGGATCCTGAGCGTAGCGAAGGTTTAAAAATACGAAACGCAATATAACTTTACTAGCAGGCGAAAGACACAATTACAGCGAGAAAAAGCTAGTTGTAATAAAAACTTTTTTTTGTGAAACTTTCATAAAGGTTCGATTTTAAAAAAATAATTTCTACGCTAGCAGACAATAAGTACTTTTTCACGCCGATGTAGAAGGACAAACAACATGATTCCAAGCTTGTGAGGTGAGAATAAAATTTAAAATCACTATACTTACCTAATAGTGATATAGTCAAAGGTTCATCCATTTAGTTTTTCACATTGAAATCATTATTTGCTCAGAAGGAATGATCTCGCAAAGTGTGGGGACAGTATTAATTATGTCAAACTCATGTAGGTCTGTAAGTATGGTATAAGTTCCTACATAGCTACTTGAATGTCGTTTATCCGGTTAACTCCGGTTATTTGTTATGGACGAACGAATGGAAGGACGAGATGCTGGCTGACCTTATCGGCGCTTAAACGCGAGGGCGTGAAGGCACAAAATGAAGGTTAAGGTGAGGTAAGTACGTATTTTTGATCACAAGTTTTATATAAATAACTGCTTTGAAAGATACAATATAGGTACGACATGTATATTATAGGAATATCATGACACATTAGTTCAAAATATCAAAAGGATTTTTTGTATTATTATACAAATATAGTATTCCATTAGCAAAGAATACTAAGTAAGGTAAGCATTTGCACTAAGAAAGTTTTTATTTTTATTTTATAGCTTTGAACTTGTTTTTTTTTTTTACTTTGGCTAGCCTTTGACCACTATCTCACCTGATGGTAAGTGATGATGTGGTCGTAGATATTATTCAGGCTAACCTATAATTACTGGATATCAAGAACACACCGTTAGTTGCTTGGAGACAGATTTTTTACTTGAGGAAGGTAGCTAGCAAGGCAGTCATTCGCAAAATGCCTTAACACCATTCAAAAGTTTCTTTAGCAAGTGATTTTTTTTATTCATGATAGGTTCGCGTTTGTCCACAACCTGCCAGATGTTAAACATTTACGTGATCTAAGATGGAGCACGCTTACAAGGTAATGTTATCTATACAGTATTTCAACTTCATAGAAACGGACGAAACGTGAGTTCTACCTTACGCGCCTCGATCTCAGCCTGCGCTCGGCCCGCAGACAGTCTCGAGTGTCGCGACTATGCTGCAGAGACGAGGGAATTGTTTGTTGTTTTATTAACAATAACCGCGCGATTTTTTCACCAAAAATAAGTTCAAGTACATATTTACATATTAAATAAGCCGAGTAAGTTATATTGTGCTGTTTTAGGTTACATGAATTCATCAAAAACGCACCCAGAGATAGCTTTTTTAGATTACCTGGAAACTGAAAGGTAATACTATAAAATAATTTTACTTACTAGTAAGTAAATTTAATAACACATGATAACATTACCGTGACGCTTACCAATAAAAAATCTATTTACTCTCGATATGAAGACAACCATGTTGTTTTACACTTGTTTTACCAAGTTAATTTATATATCTTTTTCTCCCACGTTCTTCAAACAAGCCCTTCAGTAAAGGTATGAGTAAACCTTTAACCCAACCTGGCCTTTTACTACCACATCTCCAATCAGGGCAAAACACCATTTCAGGAAGGTCTTCTCCTTCCATAGAAATTCACCTTCTTACCTACCTGCTCTGTAAATCTTCTCCTGTCTAGTAATGCTAGGGCGGTAATTGCTAGACAAATGTTCATTTTATAATCTCACCAATAATATCCTAAATAAAAAACCATTGAATGACAAACTAAAATATAGTAATAATTAATCATTTGAGAAACTGATGTATTTTAAGGAAGCATTTCAAACAGGCATGTGGAATTAATTAAAATCAGTACTAATATTATAAATGCGAAAGTAACTCTGTCTGTCTGTCTGTTACGCTTTCACGCCAAAACTACTGGACCCATTTCAATGAAATTTGGTATGGAAATAGTTTGAGACCCGGCAAAAAACATAGTATAGTTTTTATCCAACTGCGCAAAAAGAGGTTAATGTTTTTCGCGCGATAACCGACATATGCGCGGGCGGAGCCACGCCCGGAAAGCTAGTTAATAATAATTCCACTTGGTTTATGAGAAAAAGCTGATTGGATCTTGTTATGCCAAATTAATAATACTGTACTGTATCAGCCGGATTGTCCCGAACACAGCCTCCCCCATTAAGATGGGATTTTTCATAATCCCCACGCTTGGCAGGCGTGTTGGGGAACGCAGTTTTAAGATATCAGTTCCTCAGAAAGCGCTGTTGCCCACCTTCCGGTAGATTACCTTAAGCCGCCTCTTACGACACCCAGAGGTAGCAATGGAGGGATGACATTTTAGCCCGGCATCCACGGGCTTAAATTAATAATAAGTTGGTATTGTACAAAATTATGATAAATATTAGAGTAGGAACTAACTACCAAGATACGTGTATACACACACAGGCTGTTAGAGCCGCAATTTTATATTATGTACTGATACACCTAATATATTGTTGACCTAGGTCCGAAACCCTCAAAAACCTTTTTACGCGTTGTCAGCAGTATTTTTCTCTATATAAACGGTGGCTTCCAAAATTAAGTGTTCAGATTTATTGTGATAACTCCAGGAGTCACCAGACTCAGTACCAGTAAACCCTTCAGGTGGAACCTCTGCCCAAATTAGTAGCAAAAGTGAGTTGCGAGACTTGTAAGTCAACGTGTAAATTAATAATTTTTTTATTTCAAATAAAATAAATGTGTGTGTCCATAAGTTGTATTTTAAGACAACTGAATAGGTCCATACAACAGTACGTCAGAGAAATAAATGAATTTGAATTGTAAATGAAGATTAAAATTTTAGGTAAATCAGCAATAGCACAGCCCACATTTTGTCGGAGTCTAATTTGGCAAAGGACACTTGGAACTCGGAACAAGTTCAACTCGTTAGTTTCACGTCTTTGTTTCCAACGAGTTATATTTACTTAAGACTCAGGGGACGGGGTAAGAGCTCTTTTTTTAGGGTTTCGTAAAAGAAAATGGGACTCTAATGCTAAGCCTCCGCAGTCCGTCCGTCCTTTAATAGGTAGAATATAATTTTTCATCGAATAGCATAGGATTTCGAACTGATGACTTTTTTTTATAAATAAAATATAAAATAAATATATAGTACGTTCAAAATCAAATTCAAAATAATTTATTCAATTTAGGCGTCTACGACGCTCTTATGAAGGTCAATTACAAATTTTAATATTGAAATATTCTACATTGTACTGCCACGTTCAGCAAAAAAATTATAGAGCCACTGCGAGAAGAACGGGCAAGAAACTCGGGGCCATTCTTTTTAACATCTTTTAACAATGTGTTATATACAATATAATATGACTATTACAATATTTGTTCAAATTACGTAGGTGACAGGCGATAGCTTGGCAGAGGCGGAACTTTCCAAGCATCTTTGTCGTTTAAGTAATCACAAACTTTGTAGTATGATTTCTCAATCAAAATATTTTTCACATGCAACTTGAATTTTCCTTCTGTGAGCATTGCAATATGTTTGGGAATTTTATTATAAAACCGCATACAATTACCTAATAAGGACCTTTTATTTGTCTTTGCTAGTCTAAAACCTGGTACTGCTATTTTATATTTATTCCTAGTGTTGTAATCGTGGTTGTCACTATTTAATTTTAATTTACTCAAATTTTTCCGAACATACATAATATTTTCAAATATATACAGACTCGGTAAAGTTAATATATCAATTTCTTTAAAAAGATCCCTTAGAGATTCCATAGGATCAATTTTATATATGCCTCGAATTGCACGCTTTTGTAAGATAAAGATTGTTTCCATCTCAGCAGCAGCTCCCCACAGCAATACACCATACGACATAATACTGTGGAAGTACGCGAAATAAACTAGCCATGCAGTAGCTACATCTGTTAACTGTCTTATCTTACAAACTGCATATGCAGCAGAACTAAGTCTTCCGGCTAGATCATGTATATGTGGATCCCACTGTAAAGTTGAATCCACTTTGATTCCCAGAAAGACGGTCGCTTTGTCAATAGAGAGTTTATCTAAGCCAAGCTTAATGTTTGGTTCAACATAAGGAACATTTGGTAAAGAAAACTTTAAATATTTGGTCTTTTTTGAATTTAAGAGAAGATTATTAGCGGTGAACCATTCAGAGATCATAGATAACACATTATTTACATGAATGAGTTCACTATCTTTAAAAATCAGAGAGGTATCATCTGCTAGTAAAACAATATCGCAGAAATCTTCCTTGGTCAGGAAACCTCGATATGCGATTCAGACTTGCCTTCAGCGGGTTTATACACGACTGCCAAAAAAAGGAGTGTTATGTTTTCAGGGTTCATGTATGTATGTATGTATATGACAGTGCGTTTATTCAACCATAACTTCTAAACGGTCTAACTAACCGATTTCAATGTAAGAGATATAGTTAGATTCGTCTTGACAGTGCAAGTGAGACTAGGTACATAAAATCGGCCAAGTGCAAGTCGGACTCGCGCACGAAGGGTTCCGTACCATTTGCTATACAACATTAGACTTCATATTTTAACCTTTTTTGTTTTAACGTGCGCGAGTCCGAGTCGTGTTTGGCCAATTTTTTTGTATTTGTTGTTATAGCGGCAACAGAAATACATCATCAGTGAAAATTTCAACTATCTAGCTATCACCGTTCTTGAGATACACCCTGGTGACAGACGGACGGACGTTTTTACCCTTTGGTTACGGAACCATAAAAAAAACAATAAACAACAAACTAATGGATTTTAGACGTCATATTGTAAGATAACTGTTTTTTTCCATACCCAAACGTTTGGTATATTTTAATAAGCGCTTTAAAATAAAACACGATATCATAAAGATATAATATAACGTGCAGCTTTATGTTAAATGGAAAGATAAAACGTTTAACGAAAATACATAATTTGCTGTCGGGTTTTTACTTAATACATTTCCAATTATGTGAAATGTATTGTGTTCTCAAATTTCCTTCTATTTTGGACGGAGCGATGACCGTAAATGCCTGATCCAAAAACACTATTCTATGTATTTCTCTCGATACAAAAAAAAACATGAATACAGCTCTAATATTTCGCATAATCATGTTCTGTATCTATAAATCGTATTACATATTTCATTTCTCATTATTAAGTATCAATCTGAAATTTTTATCCGTTTTTAGGGTTCCGTAACCAAAGGGTAAAAACGGGACCCTATTACGGAGACTTTGCTGTCCGTCCGTCCGTCTGTCACCAGGCTGTATCTCAAGAACGGTGATAGCTAGACAGTTGAAATTTTCACAGATAATGTATTTCTGTTGCCGCTATAACAACAAATACAAAAATTTCATACGTATGTAAAAATAGCTCGCGCTATTTATATACTGCGTAATTCTGTTTCGCTAATAGCATGCGGTCTCTCTGTCCTACGCCCTCAGTCTATTATCTAAAGATCACTTCACCTTAATGCGTTCTATTATGTAAGAAATTTTTAGTCACAGCCCAGAGGATGGCTATGGTCAAAATTCTTATAGCATACGAATAAAATCATAATAGGCATAATTAGGGGGAGAAATATCACGCCTGGGTATACGTGCATGATGATGACTTACGATATAGGTTTGGACAATCCTGAAATCGAGTTCAGGATGTCATGTAACTATTCAATTGAATTTCTTGGTTATGGCTTCTACGACTGATAGATATCGCCAATTTTTCCAATGTAACGTGTTGACTGAACTACACCGACAAGTGATGGAGAACGATCTGTCAAAAATGTAGGTACGGTGCGATTCTATGGGAGCATCCAAACGCTGGCTTCCAAATTCAAGAGATTTTATAATCTAAAACAATAATACACATCACATTTGCACAGCTCGCATCCACACATAAAAATAAAATGTATAATTATGGCGAATATAAGAAAAATAACATATATACATATAATATATTAAGTTAGTTTAATCAATCATAATTTTATTTTATTATATGAGATATATGTACATAAGAGGTACACAAAAGGAGTATGATAAAGTGAGAGGAGAGATTTTATGGAAGTGGGACTACTGGGTTAGATTGTATACATAAACAGTTAGGTGTTAACAAATCTGTTTGAATTTGAAAGTTTCCACACACATGAAAGGGAAATAATGTTGTTTTGGAATTATCTCGCTGACACACGTATCGACCAGCACGAAGACTAGCGAAGAAAAAAAAAACATGTAACTATTATTTAATCTAAAACTTAGCGGTTCGGACGCGTGAATGCCACTGTGTCCTTAAAAATCTATAGATTCTGTTATATTCTAGATAGAAGATGTCAATTTGCATAACGGCCTCGCATCTGGCCCTTCTTGTTCCCAACTCGGCTTTACAAGCCCTCGAACAACAAAGCAATTAGACACACGATGGGTAGAGAAATTGGTACAGAAATAGTGCCGATACCACCGCAACGCACCGGTCGCGTTTCATTTGTTATAAACATATTTTCTTTTAATTTTATTTACATAATATTTCCGTGAGGTTTCGGTATAAACACTAGTTGTGTGAATATTATAATTAACATAAACAGTAGATGTGAATATTTTGAGAGATAAGTTGAAATTATAATGGACTTATGTAAATTTATATAAAAATAACCGACTAAGTACGAGTCGGACTCGCGCACCGAGGGTACCGTAGAAACCTGTACGTATATAAGTAAAAGTTATGGTATTTTTATTGCTAAATGAAATCCATAACATTTTAAAATTTTAAAAAAAGTTTTTATGTTTTAAAAAATGTGTTATGTGATGTGACTAAAAATGTGTGCTTTTCGCAATTTTTCCTTAATCAGCTGTTCTATAATACTTTGCTTTGTACCAAATGTCAAGATTCTGAGTTAACGGGAAGTACTATGTAGGTTTTGATTCCCTTGCGAGTGTCGAAAATTGGGCAACGGCTGTATCTTTTGATTGCGTTGTCTTAGAAGTTTAATTTTTTCACAGCTCCAATGGACAATAGACCTGAGTATTTGATATAAATTTCAGCTTGATACCTCTACGCATTCCTGAGAAAATGAGTCTTGACAGACAGAAGGACACCAAAGTGATCCTATAAGGGGACCGTTTTTTTTCCTTCTGAGGTACGGAATCCTAATAACAGTGTTTATTTGCTCTCATTTTAAATAGATACTATTCGTACGTGCATATCAGTTAGGATTTGTGGTTTGTCATGGAGATAGCAGCATAACATGGCAGTTAATCAGAAGGTGCTGCTGCCCATTTGGTATTTTTCTCTTTGGAAGTCCGTCTACCACAAAAGTATTGTGGTTTTATTGTGTAGCTATCTAAGGACTAAATAGTACCACAGAGTGATTCAGACTTTTTGTCTTCTATATAAGACATATATCTTTATTAAAATATAAGTTTATTAGCCTATATTAAGTATTCATTAATAAATACCAGCATAAATAGTGTACGGAAAACTGCCATTCAAACCACGCGACTACATCGTTTATTCGCATAACATAAAAAGTAACAAATGCATTTGTTACGAAGCCTTTTTTGGCAACAGTCGAGTTGCCAAAAAAGGCTAACAATGAAGAATGGTTATGAAGTACATAGTAAAGTATGAATTACGGTAGAATTGCTAAGCAGTAGCCGTAGCCGTCATGAGGGTTGGGTTTCATTCAAAGGTATTTTTTTTATAATTCATTATGATTTTTACAAGACTCTGCCCACAAAAAGGAGAGTTATGTTTTCAGGGTTCATGTATGTTTCTGAGTTTCTTTATTACATCATAATTTTTAAACGGCTTAACCGATTTTAATGTAAAAGATATCGTTAGATTCGTCTTGAGAGCGTTAGTGACACTAAGAACATTGAAAAAAAAACTGGTGGAATGACGCCACATTCTAAGATTATTATTTTTTTCTTCGAAAGTCATCGACTGCGGTATCAAAATTAAGGGCATTACAAACGATTCCATAAATACGAGTATATAAAATTGCAGTTTCATTTTAAATGGAACGATAAAACGTTACGAAAATAAATAAAATACAGTCAGGTTATTTACTTTTTTTAAAATTAATTTATGTTTGTTGGGTATTTTATACCGTACACGATCCTTTTAACACTTAACACTCTTTTATCACTATTGACTAAAGGACAATATTTAAAAAACCAAACAATAAGTAATGTACAGAATCTACCTGCCATCCAAGTCAACTCATAGAATATAGTCGAGAATGATACCGTATAGAACCTAGATATATTTTTAATTTGTTTACGTACGTACTTAGGTTGGATATTTACGTAATAAGTTTCTGATTATAATAATTAGGTTAGGTTACGATGACTTCATATTTTGTCGGAATAGTGTCGTATCGAAGCAAAGAAGTCGAAGTTCGAGGTACACCCTTTGAATCAATCAACCCTGCAACAATCCAGTTTAGCCTTTGACCACTATTTCGCCTTTTGGTAAGTGATGGTCAGATCCAAGGTGTGACCAGTCTGACCTTAGAAGCTAGTCGCAATTACCTCCATTTATCGCTTCTCGCGATCATCGTTGCGTATTCATTAATAACTCATAAGCAAACAATTTTATGAAGAATACAATAGGCAAAAACGATAAACGTATGGGCTCTATGTACATAACATATACTGAAAACGTGATACGATATGTGCCGTAGTGTGTTATGCTGCGTACAGAAGCGCGCGTTCAACATGGCATATAACGAGCAGAGGCACATGCATGGGAACAGTCTTGCTTGGCCCGCCTGCGCCCGCCGAGCTGCTTCTGTGTTTCTGCTGTTTACCCGGCTGCACGGCGCGCTTGTAAACAAATTGAATAGCTAGTTTGGACCGCAGACTCACGCCCGGCTGCTTGCCAGCCTGTGTGCCAGGCTGCGCGACGTGTGTCTGAACGCAGCGTTATACTTAAGTATACAATTATAGTGATCTTCCTGTAGCATAGGGTGTTTTCTTTAGCAATTAACCCTTGGAAAGACCGTAAAATGTCATATTATTAGAAGTTCTCACACAAGCTTGGGGACGCAAAACTCGTAAATATCTCATAGCAATCAAGTAGAACGAGGAATTAATTTGAAATTCACATTCACACGCCCATCTTCCAATTAAAAAGCAAATTTACACAGGTACATAATTCATGAAGACCAAAGAGTTTTTTGCAATTCATGCAAATTTTGCAGTAAGTACAGTCGCCTGCAATAACAAGTATACAATTCGTAAGTTTCAAAATGTCACTAAATCCTTAATTATCAATGTTAATATAAACATTAGAAAAAATATCTAATTATTTATTGATTTTAGGTACTTCTTTGTGCATAGAGAGAAAAAGAAATCTTTGCCACAATTTTGAAAATTACAATGTCTATACATATTTTTGCAGGCGACTGTACATTGAAACCAATTTTAAAAGTTACCCGAATAAATCTGGAAGTTCCGAATGCGATGTTATCCTACCTAATATAATATTTTGGCAGTACAAGAGAATAAACATGTCAACAACCAAGTTTATTTTAGGATACGCTAAAGTGTTTTGGGTTATTTTTGGGAGATTATAATATTTTTACTTGCTTCGTGCTCCGAAAACATTTGGTCTTTTTTGAATTTAAGAGAAGATTATTAGCGGCGAACCATTCAGAGATCATAGATAACACATTATTTACATGAATGAGTTTACTATCTTTAAAAATCAGAGAGGTATCATCTGCGAATAAAACAATATCGCAGAAATCTTCGTTGGTCAGGAAACCTCGATATGCGAGTCAGACTTGCCTTCAGCGGGTTTTTACACGACTGCGCAAAAAAGGAGTGTTATGTTTCAGGGTTCATGTATGTATGTATTTGACAGTGCGTTAATTCCACCATAACTTCTAAACGGTCTAACTAACCGATTTCAATGTAAGAGATATAGTTAGATTCGTCTTGACAGTGCAAGTGAGACTAGGTACATACAATCGGCCAAGTGCAAGTCGGACTCGCGCACGAAGGGTTCCGTACCATTTGCTATACAACATTAGACTTCATATTTTAACCTTTTTTGTTTTAACGTGCGCGAGTCCGAGTCGCGTTTGGCCAATTTTTTGTATTTGTTGTTATAGCGGCAACAGAAATACATCATCAGTGAAAATTTCAACTGTCTAGCTATCACCGTTCTTGAGATACAGCCTGGTGACAGACGGACGGACGTTTTTACCCTTTGGTTACGGAACCCTAAAAAATAAATAAACAACAAACTAATGGATTTTCATATTGTAAAATAACTTTTTTTTTCCATACCTAAACGTTTGGTATATTTTAATAAGCGCTTTAAAATAAAACACGATATCATAAAGATATATAACGTGCAGCTTTATGTTCAATGGAAAGACAAAACGTTTAACGAAAATACATAATTTGCTGTCGGGTTTTTACTTAATACATTGCCAATTATGTGAAATGTATTATGTTCTCAAATTTCCTTCTATTTTGGACGGAGCGATGACCGTAAATGCCTGATCCGAAAACACTATTCTATGTATTTCTCTCGATACAAAAAAAAACATGAATACAGCTCTAATATTTCGCATAATCATGTTCTGTATCTATAAATCGTATTACATATTTTATTTCTCATTATTAAGTATCAATCTGAAAATTTTATCCGTTTTTAGGGTTCTGTAATCAAAGGGTAAAAACGGGACCCTATTACGGTGACTTCGCTGTACGTCAGTCCGTCTGCCACCAGGCTGTATCTCAAGAACGGTGATAGCTAGACAGTTGAAATTTTCACAGATAATGTATTTCTGTTGCCGCTATAACAACAAATACAAAAAGTTGGCTGTGTGCGAGTCGGACTCGCGCACGTTAAACCAAAAAAAGGTTAAAATATGAAGTCTAATGTTGTATAGCTAATGCTAGGGAACCCATCGTGCGCGAGTCCTACTCGCACTTGACCGATTTTTAAATTTCATACGTATGTAAAAATAGCTCGCGCTATTTATATACTGCGTAATTCTGTTTCGCTAATAGCATGCGGTCTCTCTGTCCTACGCCCTCAGTCTATTATCTAAAGATCACTTCACCTTAATGCGTTCTATTATGTAAGAAATTTTCAGTCGCAGCCCAGAGGATGGCTATGGTCAAAATTCTTATAGATCTTTATTCGTAATAAAATCATAATAGGCATAATAAGGGGGAGAAATATCACGCCTGGGTATACGTGCATGATGATGACTTACGATATAGGTTTGGACAACCCTGAAATCGAGCTCAGGATGTCATGTAACACTATTCAGTTCAATTTCTTGGTTATGGCTCCTACGACTGATAGATATCGCCAATTTTTCCAATGTAACGTGTTGACTGTACTACGACAAGTGATGGAGAATGATCTGTCAAAAATGTAGGTACGGTGCGATTCTATGGGAGCATCCAAACGCTGCTTCCAAATTCAAGAGATTTTATAATTTAAAACAATAATTTACATCACATTTGCACAGCTCGTATCGACACATAAAAATAAAATGTATAATTATGGCGAATATAAGAAAAATAACAAATATACATATAATATATTAAGTAAGTTTAATCAATCATAATTTTATTTTATTATATGAGATATATGTACGGGGGCATCCATAAATTACGTGAGATGATTTAGGGGGGGAGGGGGTCGAGTCAAATCTCATATAATCTCACGTTAGGGAGAGGGAGGGTCTCGACAAATATCACGCAATTTTTGTTCTGATTGAAATAAAAAAAAATATATACTATATTACGCATAATTCTCCATGGACTGAATTAGAGTAGATATTCTTTTCTTTTTATCACAGTAGTCATGATTTAAGTATTCTATTGTTAAATTTTTATTACATTTATAAATCTCAGCTATATTGATCACTAGTCTTAACTAGTCGTAAATAAAAGCACGAAGCAAATTGTTTTTTTTTCTTGCTACAATAACAACGCAATGCGTTTACGTAAGAAACCCACAGATTCTGAAAAATCTCACGTGAGATTGGGGGATGGGGGAGGGGGTTGAACAAAATCTCACGACATGTCACCAACGGGGGAGGGAGGGACAGAAAATTTAAAAAAACACCTCACGTAATTTATGGACGCCCCCGTACATAAGAGGTACACAAAAGGAGTATGATAAAGTGAGATGAGAGATTTTATGGAAGTGGGACTACTGGGTTAGATTGTATAGGTACATAAACAGTTAGGTGTTAACAAATCTGTTTGAATTTGAAAGTTTCCACACAAATGAAAGGGAAATAATGTTGTTTTGGAATTATCTCGCTGACACACGTATCGACCAGCACGAAGAATAGCGAAGAAAAAAAACATGTAACTATTATTTAATCTAAAACTTAGCGGTTCGGACGCGTGAATGCCACTGTGTCCTTAAAAATCTATAGATTCTGTTATATTCTAGATAGAAGTCGTCAATTTGCATAACGGCCTCGCATCTGGCCCTTCTTGTTCCCAACTCGGCTTTACAAGCCCTCGAACAACAAAGCAATTAGACACACGATGGGTAGAGAAATTGGTACAGAAATAGTGCCGATACCACCGCAACGCACCGGTCGCGTTTCATTTGTTATAAACATATTTTCTTTTAATTTTATTTACAAATATTTCCGTGAGGTTTCGGTATAAACACTAGTTGTGTGAATATTATAATTAACATAAACAGTAGATGTGAATATTTTGAGAGATAAGTTGAAATTATAATGGACTTATGTAAATTTATATAAAATAACCGACTAAGTACGAGTCGGACTCGCGCACCGAGGGTATCGTAGAAACTTGTACATATATAAGTAAAAGTCATGGTAGTTTTATTGCTGAATGAAATCCATAACATTTTAAAATTATAAAAAAATGTTTTATGTTTTAAAAAATGTGTTATATGATGTGACTAAAAATGTGTGCTTTTCGCAATTTTTCCTTTATCAGCTGTTCTATAATACTTTGCTTTGTACCAAATGTCAAGATTCTGAGTTAACGGGAAGTCTATGTAGGTTTTGATTCCCTTGCGAGTGTCGAAAATTGGGCAACGGCTGTATCTTTTGATTGCGTTGTCTTAGAAGTTTAATTTTTTCACAGCTTCAATGGACAGTAGACCTGAGTATTTGATATAAATTTCAGCTTGATACCTCTACGCATTCCTGAGAAAATGAGTCTTGACAGACAGAAGGACAACAAAGTGATCCTATAAGGGGACCGTTTTTTTTCCTTCTGAGGTACGGTATCCTAATAGTATAAAGGTATATACAGTATTTATTTGCTCTCATTTTAAATAGATACTATTCGTACGTGCATATCAGTTAGTATTTGTGGTTTGTCATGGAGATAGCAGTTAATCAGAAGGTGCTGCTGCCCATTTGGTATTTTTCTCTTTGGAAGTCCGTCTACCACAAAAGTATTGTGGTTTTATTGTGTAGCTATCTAAGGACTTAATAGTACCACACAGTGATTCAGAATTTTGTCTTCTATATAAGATACATATATCTTTATTAAAATATAAGTTTATTAGCCTATATTAAGTTTTCATTAATAAATACCAGCATAAATAATGTACGGAAAACTGCCATTCAAACCACGCGACTACATCGTTTATTCGCATAACATAAAAGTAACAAATGCATTTGTTACGAAGCCTTTTTTGGCAACAGTCGAGTTGCCAAAAAAGGCTAACAATGAAGAATGGTTATGAAGTACATAGTAAAGTCTGAATTACGCTAGAATTGCTAAGCAGTATCCGTAGCCGTCATGAGGGTTGGGTTTCATTCAAAGGAGTTTTTTTTATAATTCATTATGATTTTTACAAGACTCTGCCCACAAAAAGGAGAGTTATGTTTTCAGGGTTCATGTATGTTTCTGAGTTTCTTTATTACATCATAATTTTTAAATGGCTTAACCGATTTTAATGTAAAAGATATCGTTAGATTCGTCTTGAGAGCGTTAGTGACACTAAGAACATTGAAAAAAAAACTGGTGGAATGACGCCACATTCTAAGATTATTATTTTTTTCTTCGAAAGTCATCGACAAACGATTCCATAAATACGAGTATATAAAACTTGCAGTTTCATTTTAAATGGAACGATAAAACGTTACGAAAATAAATAAAATACAGTCAGGTTATTTCCTTTTTTTAAATTAATTTATGTTTGTTGGGTATTTTATACCGTACACGATCCTTTTAACACTTAACACTCTTTTATCACTATTGACTAAAGGAAAATATTTAAAAAACCAAACAATAAGTAATATACAGAATCTACCTGCCATCCAAGTCAACTCATAGAATATAGTCGAGAATGATACCGTATAGAACCTAGATATATTTTTAATTTGTTTACGTACGTACTTAGGTTGGATATTTACGTTATAAGTTTCTGATTATAATAATTGGGTTAGGTTAGGATGACTTCATATTTTGTCGGAATAGTGTCGTGTCGAAGCAAAGAAGTCGAAGTTCGAGGTACACCCTTTGAATCAATCAACCCTGCAACAATCCAGTTTAGCCTTTGACCACTATTTCGCCTTTTGGTAAGTGATGGTCAGATCCAAGGTGTGACCAGTCTGACCTTAGAAGCTAGTCGCAATTACCTCCATTTATTGCTTCTCGCGATCATCGTTGCGTATTCATTAATAACTCATAAGCAAACAATTTTATGAAGAATACAATAGGCAAAAACGATAAACGTATGGGCTCTATGTACATAACATATACTGAAAACGTGATACGATATATGTCGTAGTGTGTTATGCTGCGTACAGAAGCGCGCGTTCAACATGGCATATAACGAGCAGAGGCACATGCATGGGAACAGTCTTGCTTGGCCCGCCTGCGCCCGCCGAGCTGCTTCTGTGTTTCTGCTGTTTACCCGGCTGCACGGCGCGCTTGTAAACAAATTGAATAGCTAGTTTGGACCGCAGACTCACGCCCGGCTGCTTGCCAGCCTGTGTGCCAGGCTGCGCGACGTGTGTCTGAACGCAGCGTTATACTTAAGTATACAATTATAGTGATCTTCCTGTAGCATAGGGTGTTTTCTTTAGCAATTAACCCTTGGAAAGACCGTAAAATGTCATATTATTAGAAGTTCTCACACAAGCTTGGGGACGCAAAACTCGTAAATATCTCATAGCAATCAAGTAGAACGAGGAATTAATTTGAAATTCACATTCACACGCCCATCTTCCAATTAAAAAGCAAATTTACACAGGTACATAATTCATGAAGACCAAAGAGTTTTTTGCAATTCATGCAAATTTTGCAGTAAGTACAGTCGCCTGCAATAACAAGTATACAATTCGTAAGTTTCAAAATGTCACTAAATCCTTAATTATCAATGTTAATATAAACATTAGAAAAAATATCTAATTATTTTTTGATTTTAGGTACTTCTTTGTGCATAGAGAGAAACAGAAATCTTTGCCACAATTTTGAAAATTACAATGTCTATACATATTTTTGCAGGCGACTGTACATTGAAACCAATTTCAAAAGTTACCCGAATAAATCTGGAAGTTCCGAATGCGATGTTATCCTACCTAATATTATATTTTGGCAGTACAAGAGAATAAACATGTCAACAACCAAGTTTATTTTAGGATACGCTAAAGTGTTTTGGGTTATTTTTGGGAGATTATATTATTTTTACTTGCTTCGTGCTTCGAAAACTCTACACCACGTATGTATAGCTTGTATTACTAAATTTTATTCTATAGCTTATGAATCCGAAAAGCGTTGAAGCAGTTACATGTATATTCAGGCAGTCGAGACCTGATTTTCCACGTTGATACTTGCTTGCACATAATAATTGCTTTGTCTATCCTGTTGATACAAGATGATGTCATCAAGAATGGTAGCATAACTTTGAATGGGATGTTCACTAATTAAATGACCCATAAATAAACAATGACACTAACTTAATCTGGGAGTGTTCAGGTATAGAATGAACAGGTATCTCCTAAGCAGACAAAATCCACCGTCGACCGCGTAATCGCTTTTCAACAGGTAAATATAGCGTTCAAATACTTGCTCATACGGCACAGAGAGATACGAACACTACATGATGTTTGTTCTCATATGTAACAAGGGCGATGTTCTGAGCCTCCCCCTTCTCCCACATTATCCTGCGGAAGTTGTAAGAGGTGACGAAGAGAAAATACCAGAAGGTGGGCAGCAGCCTTACATGACGCCTGACAAGACCTTTGTTCAATGGTGGACGGTATGAATGTTGTTCATCATATTTACGCACGACCTTGTGATTACAAAGCGAAGATAAGGCCAAACGAAGGACATAAACAGAACTGGCCCATACATATAAGAGTGTATATATTCATATTTTTTATAATTTTGAAGCGTTGATGGCTCAGTGGCAATGACAATGGACTGCCGCGGAGCAGGTCCATCGGTCGAATCCCGCCGCTTAAGCTTCACTGCATGGTGGTAGGGCATTTTGCGAATGCCCGCCTGACTAGCGACCGCTTTCAAGTAGAAAGTCTGTCGCCAAGCACCTAACAGTGTGTGTGCTCCGGCAACTGTCCTTCAGAGCCAGTAATTCTAGGTTAAGCCTGTTAACACCTTCGACCAATCATCACTTACCACCAGGTGAGATTGTGGTCAAAGGCTTACATATAAGCAATTATAAAATAATAAAAAAACGCTTATTGAACATCCCAAGAGAGAAGACACAATATTATAATTTTGTACCTGTAACCTAAGTGGAACGGCATTTTGAGCCTTGAAATCAAGTTCCAACAATTGGAGGAACAAGCTCTCTGCTTGCTGTTCATAATAAGTATAAAGATGTCGTCTCCGCGTAAACAGATAACCTATTCATTTTTATTATCATGACGAAAGATTATGATCACGGGCTCAATGCTCACAATGACGATTTTATCGTTAATTACAAGTAATTGCTTCATTTATCTGATACATAGTTACGAAAGATGGTCTGTGTGGAGTACGCACGTGGTTCGATGTTTGCGATATTACTGTGCGAACATACTCGCTGGAGTCGTTGGAGAGATAAGATTGGCTTTGCCCTTGATAATACTATAAAAAATTGCATGTTGTATTCTTCGATAAATTATTTAGAATATACTAACGAAGTAGGTATGTATTGATATTAACGAATGAGGTTTGATTGATGATGATATGACATGGCTTGAGTACACGCAAGTGTTGCTTACTTATCTTGCTTCCGTGTTATTTTTGTCATGCTTGTGGAAAAACTACAAAAATATATCCGTTACGCTAAAAAGGGGGTTTATGTCAGGCAAGACGGTTTATTTATCCCGGGAGTATTCAAAATTTAGTCAACAATCATACAAAGAGGCAAGTGTGAGTAAATTTTTCTACTGCATATATGGTGTATTGTTGTGGGAAGCAGCAGTCGATATAGAGACCATAGTGAACTTGCAAGAGCGTACGTGCAATATATGGATTGGACTGATGCGAATCGTCGCATCAATCCCAATGGAGTGGGGATTTCATTTACAAAAATCTGTGTTTTAACTTTACCGAGACTTTATATTCTTGAATACATAATTCTTACTTTTTTTGTTATTATGTGTTAGGCAATCTGTCAAGATTACATATATTTATGCAAACATACATTAATGCAAATAGGGATTGTGATTGCTAAAGATTCCTATTTCCTCGTACGGAACCATAAAAAAACATTGTATAACTCGTATCTGGGAATAATATTACTATAGGTATGCCGCTTGCTTTATATTGTGTAATATACATCGTTGATGCTTAGTCATTTTACAAATTATAATGTCATCGTAAGATAGCTGTCAAGGTGATAACTGTTGACGTTTTTTTATTTTGATCTTAATTTCGGATTAGAGATGTCAAAATCAGAAAGGCATACCTTGGAAACTCTGGAGCCCGGACTACTAGTTTTTTTGAAGTGACAATTGAAATCGATTTTCATTTCGGATGTTAGCAGTGAAATTTAAAAGAGACATACAATCATACCATTGCCTACTAAAATTATCTGCACTGTTTAAAAACATCGTATTCTTGATTGATGTCTTGTTATCTTTCATAACCATCCTCAAGTCAGTTTAATGGTATGAGCCACGATACAATAATATATGGATCATGGTATGAACTATTATCTTTACGTCTGAGGCACGAAACCGGATAATCAGTATCAGTACTAATATTATAAATGCGAAAGTAACTCTGTCTGTCTGTGTGTCTGTCTGTCTGTTACGCTTTCACGCCAAAACTACTGGACCGATTTGAATGAAATTTGGTATGGAGATAGTTTGAGACCCGGGAAAAACATAGGATAGTTTTTATCCGACTGCGCAAAAAGAGGTTCATGTTTTCGCGCGATAACCGTTATACGCGCGGGCGGTGCCGCGCCCGGAAAGCTAGTGACAAATAACACAAGCTGTACAATAATGTATCTACCGTGACTTAATAGTACGACTGTGATAGTACATTGTATGTACATCGAGGGGAGAAAACCATCTATTGCTGCTGGAGAATATGTTAAAGCCCGACTCACAGCAGAGGGCTTAAAGGAAACTCCAGAACAGAAATATAACTTTCTCCCTACGAGGAAAATTAAATCATTAGGTGGTGTTCTCATATTGGCCCCGAGACTCGGAAAGTTATGACGTCATTATGACTTCTTGAGCTGTATTTTTTATTTCTGGTGGCGCCGTCACGATAAAATCGTCACTTTCACTATCAGATGACATTTTGGAAAATTATTTAGAATAATTAAAATCGTACTGTTATATTATCAATTTAGTAAAAAACAAATAAATTGCCGCGCTTTTTTATCGCAGTGCAGAGAAAGGTTGCCAACCTCCTTTCATTGAAAATCCAGTACGAAAAAATTCCCACTTTTTATACTAATTATTTGATATAACACCTTTTTGAAGTAAGTTCTGGAGCTGTATTGTTTTATTTCTGGTAGAAGTGACGATTTTATAAAGATGACGTCTTTATAAACTTCTACTTCTACTATCAGATGGCATTCTGGAAAATTACCTTTTTGGAATAATTAAAAATATATTGTTAAATTATTTATTTAGTAAAAAACTAAATTTAAGAAAACAAATAAATAGCCGCGCCTTTTTTCGTAGTGCAGAGAAAGGTTGCCACCATCCTATCATTAAAAATTGAGTACGAATAAATCCCACCTCTTTTTTCTAATTATTTGATATAAAACCTTTTTGAGATTGATTGTATTTTTTTTTTTGTTAGCTGCTAAAAACAAACGAGCGCTAGCAGGGCAGGTATGGATTTTCATACATTCCTTAATACTAACTAACAATAATACGGAGGGAAGGAATGAAATTCCACTTTTCCCGCCGCACATTTATAAGGGAGAAATTACAAACTTAAACATGTTTTTGTTTTCAAAACAAACACGTTTTGAATGAGTAAAGAGACAATTTCTGAGTGGATGTGGTATGAAAAATTAAATGTGATATAGATAGTACTACCTTTTTGAAAATGTGAAAAGATACGAAAACACTCCAATGCGGTCCATATCAGCAATCTTTATCTCATTCGGCAAATTTAAAATCAGTGGAACCCACCCAGGTTTCGTTTATCTCCACTATCATATAATTATACATAATATCTAAACAATAAGATACGAGATTGCACTTATGTAGAAAGACCTGCCTCTAGTTTGATTTCATATTTATTGATTTCCTTGTAAGCCAAATTATATAAGGACGTCCTGTCTATTACTGAACACGTAAAAGAACCAACTAAGTAATAGAATAAATGTATATTTCTCAAACATGCTTCGAAATGTGAGCATTATTTTGACAACCTTCTTCGAGATAAATCGAAATTGCTGTACTGGCCACCATGCGCGCAGCGGCCGGCAAAAAATGTATGAAAATCTATATCTGTCGTGTCTAGCGGCCAAATAAATTGCATAGTAAACTCATATCTGTCGTGTAATTTAAAAATGAAACGATCTTTTACGTCGAAGCATGGCAACCAAGGAGGTAACTTATCAAAGGTTTACTTATTAAGGATCTGGCTTGCAAATAGAACGCTGTTTATTGAAAAAAAAACAAATGAACACTTTAACGCGGGCAATTTTATTGTTGTTTGTTGATAGTCATTGATTTTGAAAAGTAATTGTTTCGATAAAATAAGTTCAAGTGAAGACAATGAGTGTGATGAACTTAATTCAACGCCACCTGAAATTCTTCACCTCTTTTTTGAAGTTGGGGGGTAACAGCTAGTAATTCATATATTTATGAATTACTAGCTGTGCCAAAAATATATCTACTTTTATATGGGATTGTGACATAACACGAAGGTGGCCCACCTGATGTTGAGCGGTAACCTCTGTATGTTGCTGCACTGCATCCATCATACTGAGACATACAATATAGTTTAAATACTGGATACCTTGTAACTTTTATATGATCTGTAACCCACCCTACGTATCTGACAACACTCTTGATGATAAGAATGCGGATACTATCCAATGCGCATCGTAATCTTTTAGTATGATCTCGTAAGCCGACCCATATCGCCGGGTCAGTTGCCGCGCTTTATCTCATTATCATTGAACCGGGTAAATAAAGTGTGCCTGCCCATTAGTATGGTTGATCCTTCTGCAAGGACACGTTCTTCTCATAATTAAATTTAGGCATATTTTATGAGTATGAATATTTATACGACCTATCTTAATAACAATAAAACAATGATTTATTGTGTTGTAAAAATGTTTACAGTTTTAGACATCGGCAAGGAAGATCGGCAGATTCGAAGTGTTTTTGGGTATAATTTTATGGATTACAGTGGCAACACGTACAGATAAATAGTTAATCCATTTATTTCGCTGCCGTTCTAGATAATCATCAGAACCATCTGATGCGTAAGCGGCATTTATACTAATAGGTACACCGTCATATATTTATAAAGGTAGGAAGATTTCTAAATTAATACTATTGTAGGGTACGAATGGAAATACATCTCGCTCTTAAATCACTTTTCAACACCCTTGCTCGTAAAATGAGCTTTATTATATCGTTCTTACGGACATAAACCGAACTATAACACCATCGTGCATAATAATATTATACACTAGTGCGAAATAGAATTATCCCTACAAAGTTAAGTTAGTGCCTAACTGCAAATTATATGCGAGTAAACAGAGCATCTTCAATTTAACCGGGTAAACAGATTTGTAACAACAAAGAGGTTTAAGGCTAAGTATATGTTATCAACCAAATGGCAAATGTACGGACATTTGCCCGCGCAAAAAAACTTGCGCGCTATTTTCCATAATTTTCGTATGTTGTTTGTATCGCATTTGTGCAATATATTTTATTTTTTCCTCGCATGGGTGTTGAAAAAGTGCGTATGAAACTCGTGAGCAGCTTAGCTCACTTGAATCCTAACCTAATATACTAATAGGGCCTAACAAATGTTATATTCATTTGCAAAAGATAACTAAAGTGTAACAATAGATATTTCTGACTAAAATTAACATATTTAACTTAAAAAAAAGGGCCTAACTAGATTATCGACCATCTTATTATAATGCTTTGTAGCTATATATAGCTTGAGTTGTAAAGTTTAATGTACGTGGGAGGCCAGTTGGATACTGTTCATAAAGGGCGAAATCTGTGGGATCGAACAATCAAGTTGTCAAGATTTACTTTAAGCTCAGACTCTATTTGAACTTGAAGTTGAAGAGCAAACTCAATGTCTACTGACTAAGAATAAACATTTAGGTATAGACAAACAGAAAGTTCATTACTAAATCCTGTGGCGTCATAAGTTTGAGGGGCGTTCTCCTTGTTTTGAAAACAAGTTGACTATAAGTGAAGAATAGTTGTAGTGAGGCCCGATCGTTCACCATTTTGACTCTAATCATCATCATTTTATGCTTTATCCCCTACGAATAAATATGAATGTATTCGTAGCTTAGCTCGCTTACCTATCTGTTGTCAGTACAATTTATTTCTCGAACGTGCGCTCGAAAGGCCAGGATTTGCTGATGCTTCATGTAGAAACGAAACGCGTCGAATATTATTTTTGTTTAAAGGTTTAGCTACGTGTGGTTTTTGTTGTGGCCGGCTCAGCAGGAAAATTATGCGGAATTGTCACTAGATTTTTTTAAAAATATTTTTTAAGTGTTTTAATATTGATTTAATGTTTCCTTAAAATATTTTTAAATACGAGTATTTAGTATTATTCATAACACTCACAATGGAACTTCAAGACCAACTTATTAAAAACAACAATAAGTACCTGCGATTTCATTCTGAATTGAAAATTGGCCTGCCTTTCTCAATGAAGGTCTCCAACGTGCTCAAACTTAAAAAAAGTTTAGAGGTATTAAGTAATCAGTCTGATTACTTAATACCTCTAAACTTTTCATAGAAATGTCGCCGCCTACACTCCTTCATTAGAAAAAGCAACAAAAGGTCAAAAGTCCAATTTGAAATACAAAATTTACTTAACGATCTTTCCATCAAATAACCTAATTCACCGTTAACCGCAAAAGAACCAAGCAGTTATATCAGTTTGATTACTTAATACTTTACAGGGGGCTGTTAACCGAATTCGTGCGTTTTTGCTGCCCACCCCATCAATTTAACCCGCCCCCACAACCGGAGCGCGGTGGGTTATGACAGGCCATAAACCGAATTCGCTTCCGACGTATTCTTCCATTGTTGACATCCCAAAAATAATACACGCACTCCTGGAAAAATTCGCTTAATTACTTACCCCGTGTTCCGAGGGCGACACACGATATTCCTAACTGCTTATTACTACTATTCCTAAGGCCAAATGATAATTAGATTATGATCTAGGAGTTTGATAACGTAACTTTATCGGAGTATGTATACCTACCCTTTTATTACCAATGTTGGCGACAGAATATCCTTACATCCGTTTTTACCAAATATTTTAATTTTGGAACGTAGCATTTTTAACTGTCATTGTTTTGTAATTGAAAGCCAGTCTTCAATATAGGTATATTTACGTGGAATGTATGTACAGTTCAACCAAGTTATCTGTGAAGTAGCAGAAAAAGTAACTACGAAATGTGTTTCTCAACCGACAGCGCCCTCTTATAGTTCACACATAACTTGGACGAACTGTACTTATAACTGGAATTTGATTTTTTTTCCTAGTTACTTTTGTGGGTAAAGAGGTAGTACTGTGTGGTTTTCTATTACCACTATCATTCTCAATGGTAGGTACTTCAGTAAAATTATAGTCTCTAGTCTAGCCGATGAGATGATAGTCTAAGCAGAAGCATTAATAAGTAATTAATTATAAGTAATCTAAATAGTAAAATTTAATAAGCCTTTGTCTTATTTCTGTATAGGTCGGTTTGTCCACTGCTGAACACAGCCTCCCCCATTAATCGGGGGTTTGCCATAATTCCCACGCTTGGCAAGCGTCTTGGGGATAGCTTTTTAAGATATCATTTCCTCAGAAGGTGCTGCTGCCCACCTTCCAGTAATTTTACCTGTAGTCTCCTCTTACGACACACACAGTGACATTCTAGCCCAGCACCCCATGGGGCATGTATTATTTACTTTTTGTTTTGAATGCTATATTTTCTTGTATAGCGGGAATAGTACCTGCATGCGTCGCAGTTTTACGCACCGGAATCGAGATTGATCAATGATATGTCAATTTTGTGCTCTAATTTTAATATATTAACCGACATGCGTCTGGACGGTGCGGCCACACAAGAATAAGTCTACCTCAAGTAGAAAACCTTTCCGAAAATATTTCGCCAAACAGATGATTGCACGGTGTTCTAACAACGACTGGCACCTGTTCTCGCCTACTATTATCAACAACAACAATATTCATATTTATGAGATATTATTTTACATGAGTCGATAGCTGGAATCCGCAATGTAAACAAAAATAACGAAAAAAAACCTACTTCTAACATAAAATACGCATTATTAGAGATAACTAAAATACTACTCGTCGGATCTTAATCAAATTTAATTGGGACCATATAACAATCACCAGCTTTCGAATATAAAAAAAAAACATCAAAATCGGTAACCCTGTAAATCATTTTTTAACACACAAAAAAACAGTCTAATTGAGAACCTCAGTCGGTAAAAAAAAACTCCATAGTAGCCTGTGACGTAATATTAATAGTAAAGTTGTAGCTTGTTACTAAAAAAATATATTTTGTGCAACAAGTGTCGTTACGATGTGTGAAAGGGTACAGTTGAATAAATAAGTGCGCAAAAACACGGAAGATAAACAATGCAAAACAAACAGAGAACTCTGAGGATAAGTAAATACGTTAAGTATGTTTTCCTTTGTCATATTGAAAATACATCTAAAGGCAACGTGTATTATGTTATCTTCGCATTTAAGTAATTCTCACAGGAATGATAATTTCAACAATTAACATAGGTACCTACTGCATATATTTATCCAAATCACAGCAAAAGCAGATTATTATATAAAAAAAAATTGAAATCTTAGCACACTCAAAATATAGAGAACTTCTAACACATATTCAAAACAACTTTACACGGTTCAAGTCGCGTATCATTATTTTTGTCCCGACGATTCAAACACTTTGCAATGATCGTAAACCGTGTAAAGTTATTTAATTACTACATGTAATAATAAGTATAATCGAAAATATCGAAGACAAAATCATATTTTAGTTTGTGATCCAAGGTAAAGAAGCTACAAAAGACCAATCTTTGACGTTCAATCAACTAAACCTTTCGATTTCGCCGTTATTAAAGTAAGACCTCAGTGGAAGAATTCTTCAAAGTGCATCCATGCCGACGGTTAAGGCCGGTATTAAACTATCTATATATAGGATATAAGATAAAGCTGTATCTTCACCAAAAATGGGTAACGACAAATTTTTGTAATGCTGAACACTGTAAAGACGTGTTAGAAACACAAAATGTGCCGATTGTTATATTTTCAACAACATATGTTGGTGACATGACTTTGCAGGAGATTTCCTAAGTTGCCAACTTTAGTTAGGTGATGATGGAGTTTACTATGATCCGGCCTAAGGCTTTCGATAGCCGAAATGCCAGTTCATCCCTTGTTATAATGGAAATATGAGACAATAATCATATCCATGCATATCATAAACACAAAATCTGCCAATTTTAGTGTCTTTATCGAGTGTTGGTGACGAAAGTTGGCTTTGTTTGGTGGAGATTGAGTTTATTATGATCCGACGAAGGCTTTCGATCACCTTAATACCAGTTAATTCCTTATTATAATGGGACATAGAAAATAATCATACCCATGCATACATAGATACGTGCTTATCATAAACAGGATTCCTTTTATAACTTGGTGAATAATGGGACATGTGGGCCGGGTATAATCACGTATTTGCTTGGCATTTTGGGCCCTTTCATAATCCTGTAATACTGGGTTAATAGGGGTTAAATTATTTCGCCTTTATATACCTACATAGGTAAGTATATCATGTAAAAACAATGAAAATTTCCTTAAAAACAAAAGCCACATTATCACAAAATTTCGCACAAAAGTACGAATCCTATACTTACCTAGTTCCTTTTACTACTACTTACTTCTATTTGTGCTAATTAGACTTATTTTATAGCTAGCCTTTGACCACTATCTCTCCAGATTGTAAGTGATGATGCGGTCGACGGTGTTGTTAAAGCAAACCTGAAATACCAGGCTCTCAACAGCCGCCGTAACGTAATGTTGGTGTTGTTCAGGCTAACCTAGAATATTACCTTCTATGGGCGAAGTTTGACTAGCCCTGTTCTTTATAAAAGTACCATACAAAGCATTGTTCAATATACGAACTACATTTCCACACACGAAGGCACGCATCTCCATATTTTTTGAATGTAGTAGCGACTACTACTGCCTACCCGAGCGATTATATTTTACATTTTATTGTTTTACTGTATTTCCCATTACCATTTAAGTACACCCATACTATTGCGCTGAGAATAGGTAGCGCTAGAAAACTCAATAGCTTTTCGTAACGTTGCTTAGATCACTTTCGTAGCGTTGGAACAAATACAATGGATAGACATTGATTTCTCTAACAACGTAAAACTCCAACCACACATCTTAAAAATAAGTAAGACATTTTTTTGAAAATCAGCTATTTTCGAATCATTTTTGGGTACTCTCCCTCAACGATAATGAATTTTCACATCTAACATTCACTAAAATGTGGCTGATTATATCCGGAACAAATCTGTGTTGAAGTTTTTTTTTTGGAGAAATAAAACGTCTTGTCCCCGTAGCGCTTAATGTTAATTCTTTGTCTTTGTCTAATGAAAGTTGTTCTTAATGTTCGAGAGTAAATGTTTTGTGCTTAGTCTCACAAAAAATATTGAACAGATTTTATTGAGCCCGAACCCGGACGTTAGTATAATACGATAGGTATTTGTTATCCTGATCATATCCGTAATTCCCGATGGAGTACTTATTAGGTATAATCAAATTCCATGCGTAGCTGTAGCTTTATCAGAAACTAGCATTGCAGGCTCGGCTCGCCCGCGCGTGTTTATTCGCGTCGCTTATCACGCAAAAAGATTAACCTCTTTTTGTGCAATTGGTAGTTCTACCTCCTTTCCGGGGTCTCAAACTATTTCCATGCCAAATTTCATCCAAATAGGTCCAGTAGTTTTTAAGTTTATTCGTTGCATACAAAAATACAAATCTTTCCTCTTTATAATATTAGTATATAATATACAAAAACAGTCGAAGTACATGTTGGGTATGCATTTTTTAAAAGTTTTATTGGGGAGTATTTTCACAAAAAATCTCAAACAATACAAAAAAGCTTTTCAGTTGCTGTGTTCAGTGTGGAGTTTATAGCGATTGGCAATAGGTCATTCGAAATGTATGATGTCATCAGTGTAAATAAACGATTAGCCCAACGAATGGCACATCACACTAAGTATATTGTGACTTGTTGCGTTCTATTTTCAGTGCAACTGGCAGCCGTTTTTGGATTCTGTAGCACTGGGGCAAAATATTCTTTTTATAGATTACGCTTACCGTTTATCTTGGCCTTAATATTGTATGCAGCACAGATTTACGACATTTACGATTGCACCTAAGCTTGATTCCTAATAACAAGAGTTGGTAATGGAGCCGTTTCAGGCACCCGATTCAGCGGGTAGGTCAGCGAGCAAATGGAAAGTACCTATAACACTAGTTCTCTGTGAGTTTGGAGGCTTGGTGTAGGATCAAAGAGAGCAAACGTTATTCAAACCTTATAGGTATATGTTGTAGTAGTACCTACATATCTCAAAGCCTGTTTGCTTGTAGAAAAGAGAGAGAATTCAAGCTTGAACTGCGTTTTAGGTAAAACACAGTTTAGTCTTGAATTCTCTCTCTTTAATAAAATTTGTAACAAAATGTTCTTTTTATAGATTACGCTTACCGTTTATATTATATGCAGCACAGATTTACGATACATTGCACCTAAGCTTAATTCCCTATAACAAGAGCTGGTAATGGAGCCGTTCAGCACCCGATCAACGGGTAAGTAAGCGATCATATGGCAGTACCTATAACTCAAAGTCTGTGTGCGTGTAGGAAAGAGAGATAATTCAAGCCTAAACTGCGTTTAACTAATACGACCATAGATTTTATATAAAGATAGATGAAAACGACACTGAAACAAGGTATCACTAATTATCATACCAGACAGAATTGTAAGTGATGCAACCAAGCCGATTATCAGCATCTTCCGATTAATCGTAATCGACGATTTATATCTAATCTTCACGATTATATACAAAAAAGTTTCAAAACCTTCTAAGCAGATGTAAGAGGCTATTATCGCTTTAATACAAGGGTATATAAAATACTAAATCTAATTTGTAGGGCACTTTTGAAATATTTAAATGTGGGCTCACTGTATTGCTGCAAACTACGAAATATATGGCTATGGCCCAAAAAATAATGCTGTGTTCGTAAGAAAATCCCCGCGCTTAGCAAACTGCTTGAGGATCACAGTGTAATATGGCTGTTCTACGGTAGATGCTGCCCATCTTATGGTATTTTTTCCCTAAGTCGTCTCTTACGACTCTTAGAGAAAGATTAAGAGGGTTCCAAATCTATCCCGACACCACGGGGGTGCAAATACCCAAAAAGTTAGTAAGAGGCACCATGAATTAAATCCCGAACCAGTGAAGTAGATTACTACTTGAGTAGGTAAGGAGAACTTCACTGGTTCGGGATTTACTTAAGTTCTCCTTACTTACTCAAGTAGTAATCTATTAGATTACTACTTGAGTAGGTATGGAGAACTTCACTGGTGCCTTCGAAAGCATACAGTATTAGAATAAGATGAACAGCGTGATTAGTGAATTGAGAATATCAGATCATCTAACGTTTTTTTTGGAACCTATCCCAGAGAAGCAAATCTAGAGTCAGGCTGGAGGCAGGCACGACCCTTTCAACAACCATGGCGTTCGTTAGAGTTTCTGCAACTGTTCAATCTTGACCGCTGAACACATATTAAGAAGGGTTTTAGACAACTGGGAAGGCGGCATCTACGAAGAGCTTACTTGCTGAGCAACGTGTGCTTCGCTGCCGACACCACAATCGTAGGCTCCTTATGAGTTGGTCCAGGTTTCACACCTGTCTAGGATAAGCATTGATATTAGTCGTAGAACATTCTAGTCACCTACAGAGCTAAAACATGCCCAGCACGTATGCTAAGCCAACGGTACCATAATCATAGACACCTGCGAAGCTGAATTCCTGTTTGAACATGTATAAGCATCATCAGTAGTAGACGGAGTAGACCATTCTATTCATCTACAGCTGACGTAAAGCTAATTGAGCCGCAAGCAATTAAAATAAATAATTACAAACATTAGCTTAGCCATAATAGCAACATGGCAGTGCATTTTTACAATTAAGTGGGTAAAGACTTAATGATGGTGTCACAGAAAACTGCAAAACAGCTTTTTTTATGCCTGATAGGTTAGCCTTTGACCACTATCTCACCTGATGGTAAGTGTTATGGTCGAAGATGTTGTTCAGGCTAACCTAGAATTACTTACTGGCTCTCAAGGACAGCTGCCGGAACGCACCGTTAGGTGCTTGGCGATAGAATTTCTACTTGAGGGTGGTAGCTAGCCAGGCTGGCACTTGCAAAATGCTCTACCACCATTCTATAATGATTGCCAGCCTAAAACAACAACCGAAAGACCATCCTAAGAAACAAAAGCTTTCGGTGACAACCATCATTGTATAAGCACTGGAGAAGGCTCTTGAGGAATGAACATTCAGCTCGAGCACGCAAAGGGAATTACTCATCAGCGCTATAATAACGCTTGTGTTTTAGGCTCGTATTAATAAATGCATGTAAAAGTTGAGTTCGATCTTATGAAAAACGTTCCATATATTAAATTGCATCTTAAATTCGATCTCAACCTTGAGGTACATTTATTAACACGAACCTAAGACTTGGTTTCTAATTTCTGACTGTTATTCGCCTTTAAAAAAATTAAGTATTCAATGCCTTTTGCGTGTGGCTTATTTAACGCATATTAGTACACTATTCACCTTCATACTATAAACATTATGCCATCTTGTACCATCAACCGTCATAATATCATACATCGGTCTGACATTGGATAGTTCATGTTCAAGGATCTCCGTGTATACGTATAATTTAGATACCTATATAGTACGGTAAATAGATATATAAATTGTACTCTGGAACAAGTGGAACAGGTGTTTGTTATAACTTGTGCAGATGACGCCGAGACGAAACATCTGCCTTCGCACAATAAATGGGACATGCGCAATGCGCGATCGTTATTCGTTGTGTGCGTCCACGGTGTGTTCCTTCCCAGCGCTGCCGTATCAAGCCAAATGTGGCCAAAGTACGAGTACTTAACTTACTTATGTTCATCTTACAAGAGGATTCTCGATTCGGGCAAGTTTCTGTGTCATGTGTATCATCAGCATCACATCAATATACTCTTGTGAATGTACCTAATATGTTTGGGCAAAAAATATTGTTATTTTATTAATTGAGATAATGATGTGGTACCAATAAAGAATTGATAAAATAAGCTTATTTGTGTTTCCAATTTAGCGATTCATTTGTTTTCGCGCCGTTTGATTTTACTTTGACATAGTCATAGTGTATGGGGAAGCTACCGTTAAAAAAAACACGGTACGTTTTGGTTCCAAGACATTGGAGACGACTAATATAATATAATATAATATAATATAATATAATATAATATAATATAATATAATATAATATAATATAATATAATATAATATAATATAATATAATATAATATAATATAATATAATATAATATAATATAATATAATATAATATAATATAATATAATATAATAATATAATAGCCATTGAACAAAGAGGATGTCGCCGTGGTGCCAGGGGCTGTAAAGATCACCTTATGGTCAACAAAGCTATATTAGAGGATGCACATCAATCCCAAAGGAACCTAAGCATGGTATGGATAGACTATCAAAAAGCCTTCGATAGTGTCTCACATGAATGGCTTCACAAGATACTTGATGTCTATAAGTGCCCGGCTATGGTCAAGGGATTCCTTCAACTGGCCATGCCCTCATGGAAGGTGGTTATGACGGCTCGTGGCTCCAAAGAATCAATAACTACTGAACCGATTTACATTAGGCGCGGAATATTCCAGGGTGACTCCCTTTCACCGCTATTGTTCTGCCTAGCCATCAACCCCCTTTCATTTATACTGAATAAGTACGAAATGAAAGGATACAAACTCAAGGACAGTACTTGGATCAATCACCTATTATACATGGACGACCTTAAAGTATATGCAAACAATAAAAACAATCTCAAAGTACTATTGGAAAGTGTAGAAATATTCACAAACGACATAGGAATGCGGTTCGGACTAGATAAATGCAATACCATACACATTAGTTCAGGACACAGAAACAATGCAACGGGTGAGGGGCATATACTACTTAGTGGAGAAACTTTCAAACAACTGGCAATTAGGGATAGATATAAATATTTAGGTATTCACGAGTCAGGTAAATTAGAACACAGTATCATTAGAGACCAAATCTGTAAAGAATATTTCAAAAGGATTAAGAAACTACTCAACACCCATCTCAATTCACGCAATCTTATAAAAGGAATCAACACCTACGCCATTCCCGTATTACTCTACTCCTTCGGCATTATCAATTTCAAAAACAGTGACCTTAAGAAAATAGACACAAAAACCAGAAAGTTCCTAGCAATTAACAAGGCTCATCAGCAAAAGTGAGAAGTAAATAGATTATACTTACCTGTAGCACAAGGAGGAAGATGGCTTCAAAATGTAGAATACATGTACAAAACCCAAATAATCAAATATAACCAATATTTAGAAGCAAAAAGCGATGACCTCATCAAGACAATAGTACAACATGATATAAACAGAGACAAATACTCAATAGTTAAAGAAGCACAAGAAATTGAAACTGAATTCAACTTACCACACGGCAATAAACACACAGATGCAGAAATTAGAAAATCCATAGTGAAAAACCGGAATGCTGTATGGAGAAGCAAGCAATTACACGGACAGTTTCCTAAAAGAGTTTTAGATCAGGGCAATATTGATATGTTACTTTCATTTAAATGGATCAAAAAACAACATATAACACCAAGCATAGAGTCCTCCATATTTGCTATACAAGACCAAGCTGTAATGACCCGGCAACACCAACGCGACATCTTGAAAGAGGCAGTAGATGGAAAATGCCGCCTTTGTGCAAGCAAAGACGAGACCACGCAGCACATCATATCTGGATGCGACAAACTGGCGGGGACTTACTATGTCAAACGACATAATAACCTCGTCCAGTATGTATATTGGTGTCTCGCCAAAAAACATGCAATAGCTGTTTCGAACCTTTGGTGGAAAGAAACACTCATCCATCCACATGTGAAAGAAAACGAATCCGCTAAAATACTTTGGGAAATACCCGTCCAAACAGATGTAACCGTTACACATAATAGACCTGACTTAATATACGTAGACAAAACAAATAATCACACATTTCTCATAGACGTTACAGTACCTTCAGACTACAACATAGGCGCAAAAGAAATAGAAAAACTGAGCAAATACCACCTTCTCAAAACCGAAATCAGTCGTCTGTGGAATACACAAACGACTGTCATACCCATAGTGATAGGCGCTACTGGCGTAGTAGCGAAAAGCTTAAACAAATATCTCGATAAACTTGAAACTACCATCGATATCAGCATTCTTCAAGAACAGGCAGCTATCCACACATCCACAATAATTAGTAAAGTTCTAGGAGATACCGTGTTCGTACATAATACACAAGACCAAAATAACACACTAAGCACACAGCAGTCGACAAACGTAACAAACTCATTAAACACACAAGATTCGTCAATCACACCAGATCCATCTAACGCACCTTGTACACCAAACTCACAGCAATCAACAAACACACGACAAACCAGGCAACTAAGACGAAGGAGAGGAACAACAAGAATACAATAAATGTGACATAAATACCTTTTTTCCTGTGGGTTACGGGACGGGGTATTTATGAAATACCGACGAAAGTCGAGAAAACAAAACTAATATAATATAATATAATATAATATAATATAATATAATATAATATAATATAATATAATATAATATAATATAATATAATATAATATAATATAATATAATATAATATAATATAATATAATATAATATAATATAATATAATATAATATAATATAATATAATATAATATAATATAATATAATATAATATAATATAATATAATATAATATAATATAATATAATATAACATAATAATATAATATACTAATATCGATGCACGATCAGATTCAACTTGGAAAGTAAATTAGGATAATCAATTTTGCCATTCATAATATTATGCAGAAACACCATATCAGCGGCATCCTGTCTGTGTGCTAACGTACGGCAAGTCTAGATTCATATGAAAGCAGAGTGCGGCAGCGATTAGAAGCATAAGGTAAGATCATAAATGATCTACGATGTGAGAGTGGGACACTGACCACAGCCCTTTCAAAAATCCAACGGATAATCCGTTACGTAATCCATATTAAAATGTATGAGAGAATATAGAACTAGGACGATCTCCACGCGTGGATTTCCAAATGTATGCAAATCCATCACGCTCACTAGCAAAGCAACAAACGAAAACACATTTTTTTAATGTGATTTTGACGGAACAAGCACGAGGCCCACCTGATGTTAAGCGGATTAACCTCTGCCTACAGATGCATTTCGTCATGTGACGAATTGCACCGCGCCCGTCACACTGAGACATACTGTTGTTAAGTCTCAAGTGCCAGTAATTTAATTTTTCTGGCTCTCAAGGACTGGTGCTGCGGGAACACACTGTTAGGTGTGTAGCGACAGATTTTCTACTCGATATACCTAGGTAGGGTATAGTACCACGTACTATACCCATACTAGGTATACCGTAGTACGTAGTACGGTAGCTAGCCAGGCGGGCATTTGCAAAATGCCCTACCACAATGCAGTGAGGCTAAAGCTGGTGATGGGATCGAATCAGGGACCTGCGACGCGGCAGTCCATACCTAAAACTAAAGTTGCCGCGAATACTCGCTATTATTCGGTATTCGGCATTACTCGAATTTTTTTTTATATTCGTCGAATACCGAATACTAGCTATTATTCGGCATTCGGCGAATAGTCGTCTAAAATAAACTTTTATCGATCAAAAAACTAAGGAGTTAAAAATAAACAATTTTTATTATTTTCCTAAATAAAACAATACACAGTATTAATTATCATCTGTAATATATGCCTGTGCCTATCATATTCATGAAATTAAATTACTTAATACGAGTAATAATTAAATGAAAAATTAAATTACTACGTTACATATGATATGTATGACATGAAACAGATTTCCTTAACCTTATTGTTTTCTTTTCTCATAACCTTAGAAGAAGTTAGGAATATTTTTAATGTGCCTTATTCATGTCGAATAGTAATGTCGAGTTATTCGACTATTCGCCAAAGTGAATGGCGATTAATCGGTATTCGACTATTCGCTATAACAACTATTCGCGGCAACTCTACCTAAAACCACTCGGCCATCATTGCTTCAAAATTTCGCATTGGGAGTAAGCTAAATTTCGACAATATTTCATTTATGCTACGCTACGACATGGGCCGGGGTAGTGATGCGATATACTAACAACGATTACTAGAGATAACCCACCAGATAAGAAATTACTAAGCGCCTACCTTCCATGACGTAGGTTGGGCTATTTGATATTACTATAGACTAACCACAGCCGTAGTACCCATCCCAGCTCAAGGACTTATGAGCCATCCTTACGCACCTATTAGATAGAAGGTACTTTACTACCAATGAGAATATCCAAGGAGGTTTAGCGTTAGGTCACATAGTAGTATATAGTTGGGATTATATGTACCCAACCTGTGTAAAACTGCCTAAGGAGAATTACGTACGAAGAAGGTATGGTCGATCATTAAACTCTTTATTGGAATCAGGCCCCCCTGGCTCGAATTGGGATGGTTAGGTTAAATAAACGGTCAAATGCGTGTCGAGCCACGCACAATGCAGGGTTCCGTAGCCCGTTATCATAATATAGAACGATTCTGTAATTCTTTATTCTCCTCAACTTCCTTCCTGCTAAATCTAAGAAATAAGAGTACGATTGCCGCCAAGTTATTATTTCAATTGTAATTCGAAAATTAAACAAAATTCGTTTGTGAATTCTATAGGTAGATACTCGAATGAAAACGTAATGATAGCGCGATTCAGAATCCGTTGGTACATACTCGTAGTAAGAATTTGAATGTCATTTAATTTATTTGCTGTAGCATAAATAATTATTCTATTATAAAATAGTTGATATATATATATATATGAAAGAAAAATAAAAAGTATACACCGATATATGCAAGTAAGCTTATTAATAGGCTCTTATACTATATAACTAGTCTGGCCATAAATATTGTAACATAAAAACTTTCCAACTTTAGAATTATTAAGAACTTTGAACGCGTTTATTACTTTAAAATTTTCTTTCGATTTCGCGCCATTTCATATATTATTTCGTGTTCATTATCAAATAACAATATGAAATGAGGTGTTAAAGAAAATAGGATAGCAGTATTCGCATTGTGTAAAGTAGGTATTGAGCCGTCGCGTCGGTCATATTCCAGACACTCGAAAAGCTTGGTGTCAGCCGTAGGTATGTTCGTATATCGTAATACCAACAGATACAACAACACTTCCTCTGTCAAAGACCATAAAGATCAGGGCAGCCGCGTGTCTTAGAACTACAAAATAAATGCTGATAAACCAGAATTGGTCGAAATCCCATTAGGAAGTAATGAAATAAAAAAATAAATATTATGATAACTCAACAATAATCTTATTGCGAGAAATGAAAATTCCCACTAGGAAAATGTCGCGTATTATAAAACAAGACCTGAAGCTCGGTGCTTATCGTCGATATAAAGTACCTACATGCCCTAAGTCAATCTTTAAAATTAAATAGAGTGCCTTCCATTGCGATACGCAAGTGAAGAGCACAGAAATATTCTCTTTACCGATGAAAAAAATTACACTATTGAAGAGCACTACAATTAACAAATTGATGATGTGTGAAATGAAGTGATCTATTACCCTGTTAGTGATCTAGTACCTTGGTACGACAGGTACAGCCAGCAAACACTTCTAGTGTACGGCGAAGATGAGGTCCAAAAACTATTTTATAATTATATAAGTCGAATCTTTGTACTGTCATATCTATATCTATACTAATATAAATAGTTTGAGACCCGGGAAAGGACATAGGATAGTTTTTATCCGACTGCGCAAAAAGAGGGTAATAGTTTTGCGCGATAACCGCAAGGTGGAGCTGCGGCTGGAAAGAAAGTATTATGTATGATGACATCATCATCATCATCAGCCGGAAGCCGTCCACTGCCGAACTAAGCCTCCCCCATAGATCGCCACAAAGGACGGCTATTAGCCACTTGTAGCCATTGGCTACCCGCGACTTTCACGATATCGTCAGTTCACCTAGTGGTATGACATAGGGCATAGTTATAGTTTTAATATTTTTTAGTTTAGATTAAATTTTCAATGCCAGTCTTTACCCCTTATAAACAACGAACTACTTCATCTTAGTCACTTTAAAGGATTTATTCTATAGATTTTATATTTGGTACAAAATTATCCAATACCCAAGTTCAACGACTAGTAATGCTAAATTAATAAAGTTATCTCAACCGCTATACTTTTCCTTTAAAGTTCATAAAACGCACTAACAGCTTGAATTTTTTCAGATTTTTCAAGCCAGCAGTTTAGCTTTTAGAGGAAGGGGGACGCCCTGCTGGAACAAAAATTTGCACTTTAAAGTTTAATATTTCGTAAATGGAGCATTAAATCGAAAAACAGTATTAGCAACCCCTATGTAATTTTAGAAGACCTATTCAACCATACCACACACAAAGAGATAGACGACGAAAAAAACATTCATTCCCACATCACATGTATGGGAGGTACCCTAAAAAAAATATTTTTCAAAATTTTATTTTACCACTTTGTCGGCGTAATTGATTTACATATCCATACGAACTTACAGCTTCCTAGTACTAACGGTCTCTTAGCAAAACCTCGGACAGACGGACAGCCAGACGGACATGACGAAACTATAAAATTTGCACTTTAAAGTTTAATATTTCGTAAATGGAGCATTAAATCGAAAAACAGTATTAGCAACCCCTATGTAATTTTAGAAGACCTATTCAACCATACCACACACAAAGAGATAGACGACGAAAAAAAAATTCATTCCCACATCACAAATGTATGGGAGGTACACTAAAAAAAATATATTTCAAAATTTTATTTTACCACTTTGTCGGCGTAATTGATTTACATATCCATACGAACTTACAGCTTCCTAGTACTAACGGTCTCTTAGCAAAACCTCGGACAGACGGACAGCCAGACGGACATCACGAAACTATAAGGGTTCCTTGTCAGGACTACGGAACCCTAAAAAGGTAGGTATACGCGATTTAAACCGTTTCGTTGTTCAATTACTATGTGTAATAATCGCGAAAACCTAAGACAACATTAAAACAATTATTGTAACCTACTTTCTACATTAAGATCGAATATTATATATATTATTATATTCACAATATACAAGACCTAAGGGAATGGGGGTGGCTGAAAATCAGCGCCCGCGCCTGTAAATACGAGTATATTGCGGGTTGCATATAGGTATTTTGCTGAGTCTTTTGTCCATATAGTTATTAGTTGTCTATGTAAGAGTCTACTTTTAAGATAGAAAAGCAATAAATATATTTTATTTAATTTATATACTTATACCTATTTATAACTAAAATATTATTTGCTCAGTGATACCGATATTACCTAACAAACAATATTCACGAAAACGGACCACTGATAGTAGGTAAGTAATATTTTTACGGTCACAGAGAAGATACCTACGAGAAAAGTATTCCCGATGTGCCTAGGTACCTACCTAGGTACCTATCTTTTACAACTAAGTTATCTTTTAGGACAACCTTGCGACGCGCATTGATGAATGAATTCGATGACTTCGGCTCGTGCGGCGTGTCTAAGAGCGCGCTTACCTATACTATGACGTCACCAACGTCACCTCCGGCTGAAGGCTCCAACGAAAAGACGTGTGCATAATTTTTTTTCCGATACATGATGACGTTTTTGTTGTCTAGGTTAGAATTTTATTCTTCAAGCAAGTTGCGAAAATATGTAGTGTCTACATATTTTCGTAAAGGTAATTTTAGAGCGAATGTCTGGAATTTTGACGAGCTGCCCGAAATTTTCTCCGGATTTTCTTTTCCCTGGTATGGTAACCCACCTCACCATAGGGTTAGGTGATTGCAATGGAAAAAATTCAAGCGTACTTAAGTAAATTATTAGACAATACCAAGGTAGGTAGGTAGGTACAGAACCTACTAGTAAGTTAAAATACTGAGCAATTCCGTTACTAGGTAACGCAGTACAGTGTTAAACGGAACGAGAAAGTTGACACTGCACTTGTAATGGACAGGCGCTAGGCTTGCTGCTTATCATTAGGTGGGCCACTTCTCACTCATCACAACATTATAAAAAAACACAGGTAAGACGCTTGACGAGACGTCCATCTGGAATAATACTGGACGGGCGCCATGCGACCTACGATGTGACCGTGTAGTAGGTACCTATACCTACTTTGTTGTTGGCGCACACTGATCTTTCCAACATTACATGTATCGCCTCAACTCATTCAAACTCTTCAGTATTATTTTTAATGAACTCCATGCTGCAATGCACACTTATCAAAGCTGTATCGGCACCGCCTCGATTCATGTAGGCACAAGCACGGGACAGAATCACGAATTGTCATGAAAATGAGATGAGGCCAGGCGACTACGACAAGCGATTCGTGTGCGAAGACCTTTACTCATATATATACAGACAGTACACGCGCTCATCGTACACAAACATCTCAAATCTGTGATAGAGATCGAATCGAATTTTTATCGCGAGTTCATGTACATATACCTACGTAGTATGTAAGTAGATACTATTATTTATTCTGTGATGCAAGTGGGTAAGGCTCACTTAAAATATAAATAATAATATTAAGTACATAGGTACTTTGTACTTTGTGGACATGTAACACATATTATACCTACCCTTGATAACGGGTATGCGGACGGCGCGGCGAGTGGCGAGAGGCAACAAAATGTGCGTAAAGTGAGGCAAGGCAACAACGACGCAACATCGACAAACTGGCAAAAACAAATTTAAAACTGCACAAAAGAAGGCTCGCAAAAGAGAATATAAATACTACGCTAACTTACCTCACCAGTTACAGTCGTAGGTGGTGCAAAGCAACAAGTTCACGGTCAACACACACAAACTAAACCGATCACACCAGAATCAACAATGGGTACAACTTTGTAAACACAAAACACGCGGTCACGGATTCACTAAAAACTTGGCACGGTTAGTAGGCTGCCTATTTGAGTGTAGACGAGGGCCGAGGTCCGTATTCCGTAAATGTCTTTGTAGGATCGCAACAGGCGAGATGCGAGTGAAAGTTTGCGCGATAACAACGCGAGGAGGTTATGTTATTGTTGTGATAAGAGCGCGAGCGACAACGCGACACGGACATGCGAACTCAGTGCGGTTACAGCATGAACTGCGGCGCGCGTCGGCCGTCGAGCGGCGCGGCACGCGGCAATAGCGGCATCGAAATGGCGGCTGCGGCGGGAGTGACGACGCGGCGAGGCGAGACGCTGCTGATGCTGACAGTGAAATGATTTGCCATCCACAGGTGCCCGAGTCGTGAACAGTCAGGTCACGGTAATGTTATCTATATAACATTACCGTGGTCAGGTATTATAAGTAGGCATACTAACAATATGGTTTAGAATGCTCACAGAATAAAAAGGACTAGACGAGACGAAAGCCCGTCTAGACGAATACGCGGATGTAAGTACCTACCTACCTACTTCTAGCATTGTAACTTGAAGTGCGGAGTGCGACACGGGCCTGGTATGGTCTTATTATAAGTCAAGTTATACTAGATCATGTAAAACGGAATAGTATAGAAAAGGGGGCAATGCAGATCAATAGGATTTGCACGGTGTTAGGTCATTTTGCGAATGCCCGCCTGGCTAGCTACCACACTCAAGTATAAAATAAGTCGCAAAGCACTTAACGGTGTGTTTCGGCAGCTGTCATTGAAAGCCAGTAATTCTAGGCTAGTCTGAAACTGAACAAGATCTTCTACCACACCACTTACCATCAGGTGAGATAGTGGTCAAAGGCTAGCCTATCTATATACCTACCAATATTATAAGAAGGAAAGATCTGTGTTTTTGATTTTATGTTCTTAAGGAATAAACATAAAAACTACTGAACAGATTTGAAAAATTTTTCCTCATTAGAACACCACAGAATAAAAAGACTGCCTACAGTATCCCTGATGCCCTTAAGGACATATACCCGCCAGCCAAAGCGTGAACTTTTGTATAAACTCAACTTGTTATAAAAAAAACTCGCATGTAAATATAGTGTATTATTAGACCTATCGTTTCTGGCTTAAATCCTTTTTCTTTTGGACTAATAATTATTTTTTTTATTATATGGCGTTTAGTATATATAGCACTCGTTTTTAGGAGTTTGAGCCAGTTATTCGTAGCTCCAGATTTATTTAAAAAGTATAGTACACATGTATAAATAACTTCCCATTATAGAAAGTTCATTATATTCCCTATGTTTGTGGTGCAATAGAAATATTAAAAACATGCTTATTTTTCTTGCAAGAGGTGCTTAAAGTTGGGTCTTTCTTTTATCTAAAATTACGAGTTTTTGAGCTAGTGTAATTTCAAAACTGTATAATTTAATGAAAATATGATGCACCACAAACCTAGATATTAGGGTAGTGATTACGTATGTAATAAATCATTGAGTTTTATTCGCTATTATTAAAATGAGATTGGAGCTGCGTTTTGTATGGGGGCGTTCGTCTAAAATATACCCTTAAGCTATAGTTTATTTTCAAAAACTAAGAAGTCCGTCTGACAACTTCGATAGAGTAACACAACGTGTGAAAAAAATCGTGGCATCGTGTACCCTGCGGAAATCGTTGACAATAGAGCAAAGTGATACCTATTTCATGATTTGATTCCGCCATCCCCATTCTTTGAACGGACATCCAGGGATACTCCGAAGCGCCACCGCTATATGGTAGATATTCCATTTACCCGAACAAAGCGAATTTGCTTCGTCGTTCATTATACGAACCGCTAGGGAATGGAATACCCTGCCTGAGTCTGTGTTTCCGGTTAAGTACAATATGGGGGTCTTCAAAACGCGAGTGAACAGGTATCTTCTGGGTAAGCGCGCTCCATCATCGACCGCATCATCACTTAACATCAGGTGAGATAGTGGTCAAGTGCTACCCAGTTCAGTATAAAAAAAAAAATATATACTACCTACCACAATTTTATAGAGGACATCAATATGTACTAAAAAGTCCGCAACACCATAATGTCTAACTATTAGAGTTTTGTCATAATAACTATTTAATAAAATTTATAATTTGCAATCATTAGGCAAAAGTAAAACGGAACCCTGGTCGTCGTCTGACTATCCGTCCATATGTCACAACATAGGTCTTGAGCTCGTAAACTGATTGTAGAATGAAGATGACGAAGCGTTCGTAGCGTAGCTTGCTTAGGCGCTCTTATCCGATCAACTAAGTTAAGGCCCTTGGGTACGTCAAATTCGTACTTTCTAAAGCGAACTCCTCCGTAACCGCTGAAGTTGAAGACTTGAAAAAAATATATTTTATAGATGAATTCAAGTAAAACATTTGCAACATATGATTTTACGGTATTACTATTACTTTTGCCTTAAAAAAAATTCAAACTACATACTATTTCTTGACTTATATGGCGAACTCCTTCTAAACGGCTACGATTTTTGAAAAATAAATTGTACCATTAAATTTCTAGATTGTTATACTACAATTATAACATAGCATTTGTAAATCCATTGATATTTTCCTAAGAAAATGTCGAATTATTCAGATTCAGAACGCTTGCGGTTCCGAGGTGCTCTGCGCGGACGCGGGCGGCAGTGTTGCGCAAGCGTTGGCACGGGGAGGCTGTGTCGCTCGTAGCTCCGCTCGCGCTTTCGACTGATAACGATCTTGTCTTTGTATTAGTGTATTGACACGCGAGATTCGTAGCTGTGTGCGTGCAATGATTCGCTCGCTGCAGAGGGCCAACTTGATTGCGACGTGAAGTATGCGCGGTGACGCTTTATTATTGGTATTTTGTAGACAAATTTTGTTCGAATTGTCTCACATATGAAAAGAATCAAAACTTGAAATTGACAATGTTGTGGGTAAATTACAATGGGCGGCCTTATCAATAAGATCAATGAAAAGTTTTATAATATATTATGTACAAAATTAATTAGTAATGTCTATAACGCTCTCATGTTATAACTGGTTACCTAAAGATAATATATTTTTTTATATTATGGTAAATAGTTTCCGGCTTTAGTAGTTTGTAGGGTACAAAATGGTTCTCTACTACATTTAGAGTTTGTATGGGGCTACATACATCTTTTGGAGTTCTAAGCTTTTCTTGATAATTGTATTAGGTGTTTTGATATAGGTTAATTAATCAGTACTAATATTATAAATGCGAAAGTAACTCTGTCTGTCTGTCTGTCTGTCTGTTACGCTTTCACGCCAAAACTACTAGACCGATTTGAATGAAATTTGGTATGGAGATAGTTTGAGACCCGGGAAAAAACATAGGATAGTTTTTATTCGACTGCGCAAAAAGAGGTTAATGTTTTCGCGCGATAACCGACATACGCGTGGGCGGAGCCGCGCCCGGAAAGCTAGTACTACATAAAGATAACGTCTGCCACGTGAAGATGGATAACGTATCTCGAAAATAGTGAGAGATAGGTAAGGGAGATTAGCACCGTGGGGTGCCGGGTTAGAATTGCACCTCCCCATATAATCCCGTGGGTGTCGTAAGAGGCGATTAAGGGAAAACTACTGGAAGGTGGGCAGCCACGTGGGGTGCCGGGTTAGAATTGCACCTCCCCATATCATCCCGTGGGTGTCGTCAGAAGCGTCTAAGGGAAAACTACTTAAAGGGGGGCAGCAGCGCCTTCTAAAGAACTGCCAACTTACATTGCGATCCCCAAGACGCCTGCCAAGTGTGGGGATTATGGCAAATACCCCCTTAAAAAGTGAGGCTGTGTTCAGCAGTGGACGAACTGACTGTTACAGTTACAGTACTGAAAATCGATATATAGGTTTTTCTGGACGTCCTTATTCCAAATTTGGAATTTATTTTTCGATGACGTCTGCCAAGTGAAAAAAGTTAGTCCGATATGGCTGAAAATCGATATCTAGGTTGTGTTGTACGTCATTATTCCGAATTTGGAATGTATATTCCGATGACGTCTGCCAAGTGAAAAGAGTTACCTAGATTTGGCTGAAATTCAAAATCTAGGTAGTTCTAGACGTCTTTATTCCGAATTTGGAATTTATTTTTCTATGACGTCTGCCAAGTGAAGAAAGTTACTTCGATTTGGCTGAAATTCAAAATCTAGGTAGTTCTAGACGTCTTTATTCCGAATTTGGTATTTATTTTTCGATGACGTCTGCCAATTGAAGAAAGTTACTCCGATTTGGCTGAAATTCAAAATCTAGGTAGTTCTAGGCGTCTTTATTCCGAATTTGGTATTTATTTTTCAATGACGTCTGCCAAGTGAAGAAAGTTACTCCGATTTGGCTGAAATACAAACTCTAAGTAGTTCTGGACGTCTTTATTCCGAATTTTGAACGTATTTTTCTATGACGTCTGCCAAGTGTGGAAAGTTACTCCAATTTGGATGAAATTCAAAATCTAGGTAGTTCTGGACGTCTTTATTCCGAATTTGGAATGTATTTTACGATGACGTCTGCCAAGTAAAAAAAGTTGGTCCGATTTGGCTAATAATCGAAATCAAGGTTTTTTTGGACGTCTTTTTTACAAATTTGAAATTATTTTTTCGACGACATCTGCCAAGTGAAGAAAGTAACTCTGATTTAGCTGAAATTGAAAATCTAGGTTGTTCTGGACATCGTCATTCTGAATTAAGAATTAATTTTTTGAAGACGTCTGCCAGGTGAAAAAAGTTACTCCTATTTGGCTAAAAATCGATATCTAGGTTTTTCTGGACGTTTTTGTTCAATATTTGGCATACATTTTTCGACATCTGCTAGGTGAGGAAAGTCACTCCAATTTGGCTAACATTCAAAATCTAGGTAGTTCTGGACGTTTTTATTCCGAATTTGGAATTTATTTTTCGGTGACGTCTGCCATGGGAAGTAAGTTACTCTGAATTGGCTGAAAATCAATATCTAAGTTTTTCTGGACGTCCTTATTCCAAATTAGGAATTTATATTCCGATGACGTCTGCCAAGTGAAAAAGTTCCTCCGATTTTGCTGAAAATCGATATCTAGGTTGTGCTGTGCGTCATTATTCCGAATTTGGAATAATTTTATCTATGTCGTCTGCCAAGTGAAGAAAAATACTCAGAATTTACTAAAAATGGATATCTAGGTTGTTTTAGACGTTATTATTCCAAATTTAGAATTTGTTTAAGATGACGTATGCCCAGTAGATAAAGTAACTTCGATTTAGCTGAAAAGATCGATCGTCTAGAACAACCTAGATATCCATTTTTAGTCAATTCTGAGTATTTTTCTTCACTTGGCAGACGACATAGATAAAATTATTCCAAATTCGGAATAATGACGCACAGCACAACCGACGTCCTTATTCCAAATTTGGAATTTATTTTTCGATGACGTCTGCCAAGTGAAAAAAGTTAGTCCGATATGGCTGAAAATCGATATCTAGGTTGTGCTGTACGTCATTATTCCGAATTTGGAATGTATATTCCGATGACGTCTGCCAAGTGAAAAGAGTTACCTAGATTTGGCTTAAATTCAAAATCTAGGTTGTTCTAGACGTCTTAATTCCAAATCTAGAATTTATTTTACAATGACGTCGGCCAAGTGGAAAAAGTTACTTTGATTTGGCTACAAATCGATACTTATCTTGGTTTTCCTGGACGCTTTTCTATTCGTACTATCGATCTTAATTGTTATTAACTTGTTGTGAAGTGCGTGAATCCCTCTAGGGTGAGTTCCTTATTTATTATTGTTATTTCATAGTGCTGACTAAAACCTATGTAACGTAAACAGCTGTGCTGCCCTACCGCGCTAGACTGTGAGTTTTAAAATGTGAGTCGCTGGTAACAGTACCACGATCGTGTCGGCACGGCTTGGCAACAGTTGGCTGAGGAATATCAGCTACTAAGCCGGTGTCTTCCTTCCAGGATTCCACTTCACTGATTTAATCCGAGGACGGGTGTTTCGAGCACTCACTACCGAGATCCAGAACTATCAGCTGACGCCAAGACCGCCACATCTGGGACCTGGATCACGTGTACTATCAGGCCAGCGTCTCCCTCCGGTCTATGTAACTTCAGTAGAACTGTGCGGCTGTGCAACCTGATAAGTCTTGGCCTAATAAACTTTTCAAACCTACTCCCTGAGTTTACCTACCTACCTGCTGGCCGTGGGATGATTAGCAGTTCCCTATCGCCGCAGTACGATAAGAGTAGGAAAATTATGATTACTTATCAAAGACGCACGAATTAACATCAAAATAATATTTTGACTAACCTCGACGTTTCGATCAAGTTGCATTGACCGTGGTCAGGAGTAGACTGAAGAAGCGGGTGTCATCGTCTTGAGGAGTGGTGGGAGCGATTTAAATCTACCCCGCTTGGTTTTCGTTAATGTAATTTAGAAACATGAGTTTAGTTCACGAAAGTTTAAAGAAAAGTACTTATAAATCAATTATTCAAATCTCCTAATAAATGAGAAAGTATATCGGTTACCTTTTCACGATGGAACCAATCTTTACAATATAGCTGTAGATAAATTGCCCATATTATTATTTCCTAGACAAGAAATTATTCATCTCATATCTCGTACCCGGAAAGTAGTGTTTGTTTGATGCGAGTAGCGGGTGGAAGACTGCTTCCCACCTATGGGCGGGAAAATCTAAAGGTAAATACTTCCTTCTCAAGGGCCGACATGTCCAATAGCACAAACGTTGGCCATTTTGTATTTTTGCGTACGACATAGTCGTCCCTATTCTTATTTTTCAATGTATTTTCGCCATTATACAAATCTTCCTTTTATATCGTCGTTTTTAAACGAGTAAACCCGCGTCGGCTATAATCTCATTTATAAGGAGATTTGAATAAACGATTGATTATTATAATTTTCTTACTCTTATACGATATATAAGTATCCGTTTTAAAGATACGTCATCTATCTTTACTTAGCAAACGTCATTGAAAAATGAAATCCAAATGTAGAATAATGACGCCCAGCACAACCTAGATATCGGAGTAACTTTCTTCCCTTGACAGACGCCATTAAAAAAATAAATCTTAATTCGGAATAATGACGCCCAGCACAACCTAGATATCGATTTTCAGCCAAATTGAAGTAGTTTTTCACTTGGCAGACGTCATCGGAAAGTAAATTCCAAATTTGGAATAAGGACGCCGCGAAAAACCTAGATATCGATTTTTAGCCAAATCTTAGTAACATTTCTCACTAGGCAGACGTCATCGAAAAATAAATTCCAAATTTGGAATAAAAACGTCCAGAATAATAATAATAATATAAACAATAATATAAATCTTTATTTAAGCCAATAACACTTTTTCCAAATCTTGTATTGCTGGTGGTCTTCACACTTCGACATTGAAGTTTGTATCGTTAAGAACTTAATTGATAGCTGTACAGTGCACAGTTGACTTCAGTACAATTTTTCACGCAAAATAGTTATAAACATAACTTTAACTTACAAATTATCCATAAAATAACATCTTGTTCAGTTTCATACATTTTTTTTATAAATTATCCACACAGGTGGTATTTATATTTTAACTAAATTTGTGTTATTTACGTGTTTGTATGTATGATGCTATATGGTGATATATAAACTGAAAAATTCAGGACTTGATTATATAAATATGTTTTAATAAAAGGGCTAAATCTTCTTGCAAAAGTTGTACGAATGACAGGTTATTTTAATTGGAAAACTCGTTTATGTAGCATATTACTAAAATTTGCAGATTTTTTAAAGAGTCTGTGTGCAAACTGAAAACAACCTAGATATCGATTTTCAGCCAAATCGAAGTACATTTTTCACTTGGCAGACGTCAACGTAAAATAAATTCTTAACATGGAATAATAACGTCTACAACAACCTAGATATCAATTTTCAGTCAAACCGTAGCATTTTTCTTCACTTGGCAGATGACATAGAAAAAATAATTCCAAATTCGGAATAATGACTCTCAGCACAGCCTAAATATCGAGTATCAGACAAATCTGAGTAACTTTCTTCACTCGGCAGATGACATTGAAAAATAAAGAAAAGGAATAAAGACGTCCAGAACAACCTAGGTAGGTACACTATACATTTTCATTTGACGACTGATCTCAGTCGCAGTTGCAATTGCGGATACTCACTAGAATCGTACGGTAGGAATATAAAGTGCCATGTTACCGGAGCACATCGCGCATCTGCATATTCTTTGACCGTTATATTTGTGTAGCGAGCGCGGAACGTATGCGGCGATGCGCGAGTAAAGTAAGCTCGATTAGGTCCAGATGCTCAAGGCCATTGGCGACTCTAATCGCCTTAAGCAACGTGCCCTGCGCTTATGACATGGATGGGTGATCTCTAGTGCATTACTATTAAGCGCTACCGTGTGTCGGAGTCGGAGGGCAAGTTGAGCCGTCGTTCCCGGTTGTTGTCATAGGCTGTCGGTTGCTGTAGCAGGGCATTTCGCTTATTCCCGTCTAGATCGCTAAAACCATTAAGAAGAAAATCTTGTCCAACGGTAAATGTGTACCTAACAGCGTGTTCCGGCAGTTATCCTTGAAAACTGTTAACTAGATTTTCTTGAACAACATCTTTCACCATTACATCACTTACCATTTAGGTATTTTGTTGGCCGAAAAACTAATATCACTCAAGAAATTCGATGAAATTATTTAGCTCCCTTACTCCAATTGTGAGAAAAGTAGAAAAAAACAAGCTGGATGTCACCTGTTTTTTGTCTCACTTCACCTCATTTTGTCGAGTACAAAATTTATTTTACATAAAATAAGTTGATAAATGCCTCAAAGTTGTACATTTTAGACCATTGTTGTTTTAAATCGTCTTTACCCTATATCAAAAACGAATCTAGAATAGAATCTAAAATTATACGGAATAATATTCTACCATACATTTTCATCTGTTCTAAATGTTTACAGTTAATTATTTGTATATCATACTTACTTGTATATCATATGACCAACAAATACTAAAAACTCTGGATATGCTCTCATATAGAGAGCATATTTATGAAGCTCTGCTCAAAACCAACAAACATTTGTTAACAAAAAACAAACATCTTTTATGGGATGTTGCAATTCGGAACCCATAAAGACAAAGGCCTAACGCGCACTTTATTTTATTTAATGTTAATATAATGTAATTAAAATCCATAATGCGTCTGCATGTTATCATAACGAGTTTACAGCCCTTCGACTCACATGTTTCCAGCCTGGTGGTCGTCTCAAGAATGCCCCGCCCTTCACTTCGTGTCCACAGTCAATAGTCAACACTCGTTTTAGCGGGAAATCACCCAGCCAATCACAGAGTGAGTCGTATGTTTAATCCCGTCAAAATGGTGGCGCCACTATCGGATCGGTGTTGCCATTACCACATCCGCTAACTGACTAGTATTAAATATTTATTGCTGTCCAATAATACCGTAATACCGAATGAAAACATAACAAATGTAATTTTAGAGTTTTAGTCTATCTGATTGAGCGTAAAATATCGTTCGCCGTTATTTAATAGATATATATAACATTATAGTATAAGGATACACATAATTTTCTATCTATTATAATTTTAGACGTGATTTGCTATTTGACGAATCGAAAATAGAGTAAAAATACCCCAGTAGCTCCATTATAGCTAAAATTTAAACTTAACCACTGCTTAGTTAGAACATTTATTTACGTTTATAAAAAACATATTGTTTTTTGAAAGAACATTAAATTTAATTTTTAGTCAAAACGCTACACTTCGTCATATTAAATATCTATATAAAAAAATATAAACTCAATATTCAATGGAAAAAATACAACATTAATTAAAATATGGCACTTATTACCAGTAAGAAGTATCTCATTTGACCAAAGCGGCAGCGGGCTTGGGGATGGCAGTGTTAAAATTCCAGAAGGCACTGCTGCCCATGCATCTTGAGGTATTTTTCCTCTTTTGCCTCTTTCGACTTCAACAGGGACATTATACTATTCTAGTCCTTGGGGACACTTTCCTAATCATTTCAATATTGACAGTAAGAATTAAAAAAAAACAATTCATTTGTATATAGACTTCCAAGAGGAAGGAAGTGATTCTCATATCGACTGTTTTCTTATGTATGTTTGTCACGCGATTACTCCGCCAATCATTAATTCATTTTTGAAGCAATGATGGCCGAGCAGTTGTGGCTATGGACTGTCGTGCCGCTGGTCCCTGGTTCGATCCCCACCGCCAGCTTGAGCTTCGCTGCATGGTGGAAGGGCGTTTTGCGAATGCCCATCTGGCTTTTACCACCTCCAAGTAGAAAATCTGTCGCCAAGCACCTAACAAGTGTGTTCCGGCAGTAGTCCTTGAGAGCCAGATAAATTACATACACAATGAGACTTAACAACTGTATGTCTCAGTGTGTCGGGCGCAGTGCAGTTCGTCACATGACGAAATGCATCTGTCATAGGCAGAGGTTAATACGCTTAACTTCAGGTGCTTGTTCCGTCACAATAACATTTAAAACATTTTTTTGGTGATTCTGTTTTTGTTGGGTATAAGAAACATGCAAGCTGGACCTGTTAAAAGTTCATTTTTCTCATCTATATCATCGAATAGTTTTTATGTTATAGTCAAAGTATTTGCATACCTTGATGATGTTATGGGAATTCCAACTTAGTATTTTCACCGGGTAAGAATAACTCTTAACTGACTTCCAATGAAAAGTATTAAGTAACTTATGGGAGTCGGGCAATGATAATCTGAGGTCAGTGTTTTGCATCTGCAAGGTACCTGCATTGAACAAGTTATTTCATACTTTTAAATATTGGCTCAGTTTTATTTTTTTCCATGGTGCAGATAAAATAGGTATAAAATTCCGAACTTAAAAGTGAAATCCATTCCCATTTTTCAGCATTCAAATATTTTAAGATTAGTAACAAATACAAAAATAATAAGACATACTAAAATAAGCTATTAATAGGTATTGTAAATGAATTTCTATTTACCTACAATGATTGAAATAGCAATTTAAACATATGAAATACTAGCTTTCCGGGCGCGGCTCCGCCCGCGCGTATGTCGGTTATCGCGCAAAAACATTAACCTCTTTTTGCGCAGTTGGATAAAAATCATCCTATGTTTTTTCCCGGGTCTCAAACTATTCCATACTAAATTTCATTCAAATCGGCCCAGTAGTTTTGGCGTGAAAGCGTAACAGACAGACAGACAGAGTTACTTTCGCGTTTATAATATTAGTACTGACTAATAGTGGCTCTCCGAGCTGTAAAACTCCCGAGACTGCCCTTGCATAAGTTGCATAGCATACAATTGAATAAAGGTTCACTGCTCACGCTGATGAAGGAATGGGTCACAAAATCCAAATCTAGATATGTAATGTATATAATAAATAATTTTCTTGGATTTATGTCCAAGGAAATCAATGACACGCGGGCCCCAGCGAAAGCTAGTTGTATCAGAAATAAGTAGGTAGGTATGTAAATAATATATATACAATAATTTTACATAGGTACTTGATAATGTAATAATTACATAATTTTGTTGTCTATGATCTAATTTTCTCCCGTATTTATCTTGAATTAATTTACTGGCTACAGAAACGTCGAAAATAAATAAATTAAATTATACGAGCGAGAGAGAGCATATCACTTATAAGCAACTGGCGTGCGTATCAGGGACATTGCCATAAATTTAATCGCAGGCGTCCATACTTTCAACACCATATAATGTATATCTCCGTCAAAAAATTGTATGGACTTATCAAACCTGCTCACAAAATTTCGTGAGAATCGGTTGAGAACTGTAGAGGAGAACAACCGGACAAACGAAAGCACTTTTGTGTAAGTTAAAGCAGAGACGCTTCACTTGAACTAAGTTCTCGCTCGGTCGATTAATGTCGAATATAACACAACACATATGTCATATAAACAATTATAAATATGTAACTAAATATACAGAGTGTATTCTGATCCGATCACTTGACACATGGTATCAGTATTATACAATAATTTTATTTATTTTCACATCCCACCTACTTTTTAAAACATTTAGTAGCGCCATACTAAAATACGTATCGCGGTTGAAATAGATATCTAACCTTTTTTATGAAGCTAAAGTAATAAATTATTTGCGTTGATACAAATAAAGAATAAGTTGATATGAAAAATGGTGTAACTACCTCTGACAAAATAGAAGAAAAGACGGAGGCTCGTAAAACATCAAACTGAAGCCACACCTTTATACATGTGTGCGATAGAAGTGTTGCCATATGAAAGCAAAAATAACTAAATTGTAGGATTTATGGGAGAAAAATTTTAGAAGATGTAAAATCTGTTCGTAAGAATACTTCGCTATGACATAATATTATTTATATTGTGCAATATTACTATAATATTGCACAATCTTCACGGTTATTGTTTAATATGTTTCGCAATTTTTTTTAAGATATTCTAGACTTTACGTTCTCTAGGACAATAAATAATTGACCAATGGCGTGTTAGGTTACGTATATGGTATGGTTTCACCGCAGGTGCCGTTTTTTGGTGTGTATTTTTATATTTTTTGACGGAATAAGCAGAAATTACATTAATTTCAATACTTACGTGTGAAAAGTAATTCCAGATAACTTATTATTCACTGAATATGTTCTGTTTTTGCAGTGTTTTGACACGCAAGTGGGTATTTTTAGTTTATTTATTCCGTTGTGTGATGTGTGTAATTTGCGACGGTCTATCGTGAACTCAGTGAAGGAGTGCACGATATATATCGATATTACTAAAAATATCGATACATGAACACGATATATCGCTTCCGATACGTATATCGATACATCAATCGATATTATTAAACCGATACAACACCATAGCTCACTTGACATGTTTGACTTTTGGTCAAACATGTCAAGTGAACCTTTACATTTTAAAAAGGTATGTTGGCAAAGTTGTTTTTTATGGAAAATTGATCGTAAACATTGCGAACACCACTTTAATTTTATCATTTTCTTTTAACTTTTAACAGTATAATATAAGTGCATACTGCTAATTATACTGATCATAATGTGTACACATATTTAGGAATATAGTCCAGCTCGTAAATGTTAACCTATATCATATGTGTTCTTTTAGTGATTGTATTCTGTTTTGTGTATCAATATAAATAAATAAATAATTAGATACTGATTTATGGTTGACAACGTATTTAAAAAGTAAAACCACGAATTGTGAATAATTAGCCTTCACAGTTACGAAGGTATTGTTGTAAACAAAACCTTCGTAACGGCATTTTTTTATGCTAGCCTATATTTTTAATCCAAGGTGTAGAGAAAAAAATATTGCGAATTAAAAAAATAAAGTTGATTTGTTTCTTTACCCTAGCTGTTTTCACTTATATCAACCTGTCAAATATTTAATATTATAGACTAGCTAAATTAATTAAACAAGAAAAACATTTTCTACGATATATTGAAAATATCGATAAGTTTCTCCGATATATCGCAAAGTATCGATACAACACTACGATATATTATATCGAAAAATATTATCAATACTTTTTTTGTTTGAACATCCCTAACTCAGAGCAATTAGTAAGAAAGAGGGAGTCTAAAGAAAATCAAAAGTTACTATAGCCTCTAAGATTTCACTGATAAACATTAGCTTGTTTATTTAAAGTATATAACCTTAGTAAGTAGTGATACGTACACTGACTTTTGAAAACTGCACACTTTTGGAAACAATCTAAAATGTATGTCTGGCAACACTTTTGTTTACATTTTTTTCGAAATTATAACCTAAATTGCGTTGTCTAATATTAAAGAAAGTACATTATATTCCATACATACGTGTGTTTTAATACTGAAGATGTGTTTTATTTTATTTATTCTGTTATGTGTGACGTGCATAGCGTGTGATGGTCTATCGTGAATGAGGACAAAATTGGCCGAATTTGGATACGTTTGTGTGAGTGAGTTGTGTCTTACATAAAATTGGCTGAATTTGATGCTTCATTTTTGATTTTCATTAGCCTCCCTCTTTCTTATTAATATCTCTGAGGAAACTACTTAAACAAGAGAAGTTGAGAAATTCATCAGAATATCCTTTTTCCGTTTATTTATTAATCATTTTGAGACTTCGCCGTTAAAATTACATGAATATTACACAATTACTTATCTATAACACAATTAAAAACTTTATAAACAATAGCGTATAATATAAGTACTTACTTAAATAAAAAACACAAGAGCACAAGCAAAAACGTGCACTTTCAAAATAATTGTGTTTATTGTCAAAATTCAAAATAAAGCGAAAACTAGTATGAGCCAAGTAAAGTTCTCCAGTCAGTGCTGACTTAATAATAACAACTTGATTGTAAATCTATGTAAAATAAACATTTTTAATTTCAAACTTAGGTGCAACAGGTACCTAATCACTAAATTTTCTATTTATAATCTTTTTGGGTTTAGAATTTTATTTAATTAAATAGTCTAACTAACATCAAGTAAAAATTAACAATCACACGTTGTTTGAGCAAGATGCTTCCCGTCCAAGCACTGGTGGAAAAGTAAGCCCGAGCTCTTTTCTTTTTGGGGAGGGCAAGGCTGTTGTTTTTTAACCGCGGCGACAATTTATCTCCACCGGCCTTTCCGCGATAAAAGGACCTCAATTACAGCTCTGAACGCGCCTCTTTTTTAGGGATGGCAAGGATGTTGCTGTCGATAATACAGTCCTGGACTTGCCCAAGCCCTTTCTTTTCGCATATAGTGGGTATATTCTGGTTGTACTTAATTTAACCGTTCTGCTGCGGTCTATGGTAGCCTAAATATTATAATTATTCATGGTAGGTATTTGATTCCCATCCCCCATTACAACCTGTGGGTGTCTTAAAAGGCGACTGAAGGTAAAATACCTGAAGGTATTTAAATAAAAATAAATATCCAGTCGCAAACGGTGAGTTTTTACTATACGGCGTTACGTTCCTGCATTCCTTTGGCTAAGGCAATTTTTGCTATAACCGCGGATACACACCGTTTCGCCACTCCAATCTAACTAACCTAATATGATCCTGATAAGATTTTGTCATACGCATTCCAGGCGTCATAGCTAATTATGCTCTATTACAAAATTACAACGAGGGGAAAAATTATAGTCATGTGCGGGATTTGAACCCGCACCATTCATCCCTATAGCCGGGGTATGCTCTGACCACTAAGGCAACATGACATATGACTCATAACTCTAGAATTTGTTCTCTTGTTCTTAACCGTATGGGGATGGAGCAGCACCCATAGTTCAACTTACGTTGTACTACAAACAAGACTAATTGTGTAAGAGTAATTAAGGCTTTAAACTTGTCAACGATGACGCAACCTTATAATTTAAATATTTTTTTTATTTTCTCAATAGCGCATACTCCGCGGATTACATTACAAAATTGGAACAAGAGGAAACATTTTCGAACCCGCACCATCCACCCCTATAGTCGGGGTATGACATATAATTGAAGAGTGGATATTACACAGGCGCTAAGTGATTTCAACATAAAATAGAGATACCAACGTTAAACTGTCAACTGAAAAAATAGTGAATGTATGGGTATACTATTTTATTTATTTATCCATTAAATGCTACTAGATGTTTATATTAAATTAATTTAAACTGATTATAGAAGTGTATTTAAGGAGCAATTAAATAATTAGTCCATCAATTTTAGAAAAGGGCTTTATTAAGTATTTTTTTAAGAAAGGTGTTAAGTGCTATATATTATTTTCTTATATTAATGCTATCTATATATGTATTTTATGCTTATAATAAGCAATACCTTATAATATAAAAAGCGGTGATGAAAATATCACAAGTAACTACAGACCAATTCCGATTATATCTACATTTGCTAAAGTCTTTGAATCTCTCATTTCCCCCCCCTATTTTACAAAATTGCAAATTTACGAGAGAAAAAATTATAGTCATGTGCGGGATTCGAACCCGCGTCCATCCACCCCTTTAGCCGGGGTATGCTCTAACCAATTGAGCTAACATGACACAATGACTCATAACTGTAATTCTTGCTCTCGTTCTTCATGCAACCATCGTATTGGGATGGAGCGACACCTATAGTTCAACTTGCGTTGTACTACATACAAGACCAATTTTGCAATTGGTTTTAAACTTGTAAATGATGACGCAACCTTATAATTTTAATATTGTTAAGTTTGCAATAACGCCCCCCCTATTTACCAACATTTCAAGCAGTTTATTACTGACCATCAGCACGGCTTCATAATACAAAGGTCTACGTGCACTAATTTAGAAACGTTTGTCGAGCATCTTGTGGAAGCTGTGGATAACAACAAACAAGTTGACGTAGTGTACACTGATTTCAGCAAGGCCTTCGACAGAGTCTCTCACCCCTCAAACTTTCTGCATATGGTTTCTCTGGTTCTATACTAAGATGGCTGAAGTCATATTTGACCGAACGTGACTTTTTCGTTGTTGCGGCTGGGTTTGCCTCAACAGCTCGACCTTGTATTAGTTCCGGCGTTCCTCAGGGCTTACACTTAGGTCTTCTCTTATTTAACATCTTCATAAACGACCTACCTGACTGTTTGACTCATAGCATTCCTTTCATGTGTGCAGTTGACCTTAAAATTTCTAAAGTAATCAACTCATTTGATGATGTTGAAAAATTGCAAAATGATTTAGACAATTTAAATAAATGGTGTGTTATAAATGGAATGATTTTGAATGCCGAAAAATGTTGTCACATTAAATATTAAAGTAGGAAAATTAACAATTATCATTATTTTTACAGAATAGGAACAGTTTAATTAAAGACTGTAAACACAATGAGGGACTTAGGTGTGGCATTTGATCAAAAACTAACGTTTGTGCCTCATTTTGAAAATATCATCAAAAAGGCTTCTAGGATGTTGGGATTCCTTATTCGGAACAGAAAAGAGTTTCATAACCCTAAAACTAAAATTATATTGTATAACTGTCTAGTCAGCAGTGTGTTAGAGTATTGTAGCCCTGTCTGGAGACCACACTATGCCGTGCATACTCTAAGACTCGAGAGGGTACAAAAAAGATTTATGTGGCATTTAACTTATTTAACTAAAAAAGGTGAAGCAGTTACGTTCATGCAGCGACAGACCAACTTTTTTAAAATTCAACCTTTGCTACAAAGACACATTAAAATGGATTTAATATTTTTGCACAAATTACTGTATAACAATATCAATTGTCCTAATCTTTTAACACAATTTAGACTTAGAGTACCATTTCAATAACCACGTAAACAAATAACCCCTTTTGCTCCCATATTCCGTAAAACTGTTTTAGGAGCGAACTCGCCTGTTCCCAGAATTAGCAAACTAGTTAACGAATATCAAACAAGTTGAAAATCTGTCGCTAAGCACCTGACGGTGTGTTTCGACAGCTGTCCTTGAGAGCCAGTAATTCTAGGTTAGCCTGAACAACATCATTACTTACCATCAGGTGAGATAGTGGTCAAAGGCTAACCTATGAGGTATAAAAAAACAATAAAAAAAATATCAAAACGATACAGCAGATATTTTTGGAGACTCTTTGGCAAAATATAAAATTAATTTGAATTTAGCAGTTATGGCCGAATCGGCCAACCCTACTCTCTAATTTTTCTTATATGTATGTGTATTACATACATATACATATTATAAGTTGTATTTTTTAGTTTTGTATTTTTTTAGTTTTTTTTTTTCACAAGGTATACTTCCTTCTTGGTTATAATAAATAATGCATGCTGTGCTTGTCTTGATAAACAATGCATTTAGCTTGATTACCTAGAGTAAGAATATGATGTAACCAATGCATGTAACAGTGTAATTGTTATTGATAAGCCTTAAATAAATAAATATACTGAGGTACACAATTTCGGTAATATTGTTTATGAAACTTCATTTTCTAAATTATGTATAATATATCTTCCTTTTATACCATTATTTTTGTGGGGTTTATCAATGAAAACAGATATGCATAATGCTGAAACTTCATCAAAATAAAATTTTATTAGTAAGAGCAGTTTTAATCATATGTTATTTATTTATTATGTAATGGATAGATTCAGGCGTTACTTTGCGGAAATCCATATTTAATAATAACAAATACTTTTAAAAGTATCCTAAAAAATATTAAATAATATTTAAATAAAACACTTAAAAAAGCATAAAATTATATATCTAGTGACAATTCCGCCTAATTTTCCTGTTATCTACGTGACGTCACAAACATCACGCAGCCTAACCGGAAGAATACCCGACTAGTTTCGCTTCTAAACGAAGCATCTTCAGGAGGTCTTGACTTACCAAGCGCACGATCGAGACAGATCGTTAGGTTGCGTGATGTTTGTGACGTCACGTAGATAACAGGAAAATTAGGCGGAATTGTCACTAGATATATAATTTTATGCTTTTTTAAGTGTTTTATTTAAATATTATTTAATATTTTTTAGGATACTTTTAAAAGTATTTGTTATTATTATTTATTATGGTTAGTTAAACAATAGCACGTCACCTGCAAACAGAAAAAAACAGTAAATTTCACCATCACTATTATGCAAAATTACCACCTGTATTGTTATCATAAATGCACAAATCTCACTCTTAGGGTTGCTTAAAGAATTGAGGGTATATTTTAGACGAACGCCCCCATACAAACGTAGTTCCAATCTCATTCTAATAATAGCGAATAAAACTTAATGATTTTTACCTACGTAATCACTATCCTAATATCTAGGTTTAAATTATACAGTTTTGAAATTACAATAGCTTAAATATTTGTAATTGTAGATAAAAGAAAGACCCAACTTTAAGCACCTATTTGAAGAAAAATAAGCATGTTTTTAATATTTCTATTACACCACAAACATAGGGAATATAATAAACTTTCGGGAAGTTATTTATACATGTGTACTATATTTTTGTAATAAATCTTCTCTACTTAATAAGCTGGAATAAAGCGCTCAAACTCCTAAAAACGAGTGCTATATACTAAACGCTATATACTAAACTTTGTAATTATTAGTCCAAAAAAAGGATTCAAACCGGAAACGATAAGTCTAATAATACGCTATATTTACATACGAGTTTTTTTAAATCGCAAGTTGATTTTATGCTTTGTCTGGCGTTAAGAAGAACATTTAATCTTTGGATTAACTGCGGAGCAAATAATAGAAAACATTCAAACAATACTCACTTCTGATATTGGAGGTATTTTTGGACCAACAAGTTCGTTTCTACACGTCAAATAGCTCTCAGTTCCTAGTTTTGTTTAGTTGTTTCTTCTCCTTTTTTCTTTTATATTTATTAGATTTCAATTTATTTTGCACCAACACGCCGTTGCTAATATGATTTTTAGAGCACTACTGTCTAAGATTTTTTTGGTTGTGTGCCCTCATATTTACTAGACGAATGCAGGGTAATTACCTGTCTTGCACTTCCGAGCGTCCGATGAATACGTCGCCGCTAATCGTGTTTTTCTGTGTGCCTTCCTGTGTCTTTAAACTCTGCACCATTTATACAGGCACTGTGAGAGATGAGAAACTGTTTCATTTCACGCGTAATTATTGCTATAGATTAAACTGATATTATAGATTAAACTGTTTCATTTCACCCGTAATTATTGATATTGTTGAAATAGAAAATATCGTCAGATATTTTCAATGATTACGCGTTTTGTTTTATCATAAGAACTAATTTCAATGAAATGCATGAGCGAGATATGTGGATCGTTTGGTGTGAGAGAGAGAAAAAGTTCGCAGCATAATAGTGATCGGAACGTCTCGTGGCGGTTCGGTGGTAACACAAATTGCTTATTTATATCTTTCTAACAACAGATATGACGCACAATATTTGAACGTTCTTTCCTTGTCATTACAAACTGAATATACATGTGCGATGGTATGTAGATAGGTAAATTCTAGTAAGCTTTTAGAGCAGTGGTGTTCGGATATAACTACTCTATGTATTTCAACTCTGACTACTGATGTGTCACTACTGTCAATATAGCATAAGCGCCATCTTTAATTGTTTTTCCGAACTACATTATAAATTAAAACACTTAGCATCTTTCATGGGATTTTGGCATTTACTTATGGCACCATTCTACATCAAAAAAGAAAAATCTTAATATTGATAGTTAGCACTTAGCACCTTTGTAATATTCACTCCTCAATTATGCTCTGCTAGCCAAAATTTGACTACCTCTTAAATCGGTCACATGTGACAGATTTGTCAATAAATAATAAATTTTGTACAAGCTAAACTTTATATAGAATTAGTGATTGCCTAATTTCAATAATTGAACTACACTGAGAAAAAAATGAAATGTAGCAAAGTCTTTTCACAATGTACGTGTAGTTTCATCTAAAATACGTAATCTACAGCCGTAAAAATGTTGGATAATACAAAATAATGTTGAAGCGTATCAACACGTCACTAAGTTACAACATGTTGTGTACTGATCTTGCCGTTAAATACGTACCCGTCTGTCGGGTCCGTCAACAAGACTCAACATACATAACCGATATAGGCAGATACATGCTTGGAAGTAGTCCATGGATATGACGTCACAGATAGAACATTACATTATGCTGTCGCATCTTTATAAATGTACTCCAACATTAACAGGATGACACAAACGTATTGACAAAAAAAAATAATGTTTCAAGTAGTTTGCGTCGTGACTATAAGTAGATCGTCTATTTATTGTAAGTATTTTGGAAACAGACTCCTACTGTGAGTAGGCAACAACAAGGTATAAGTAGACAATCTCCTATATGTACGTAGCTTGATGCATGATGTAGGTACGTAGAAAACATTATTAGTTACATTTAAGTAGGCTGCGCTAAGACTCCTTACTATACGTAGGCCGACGCACGATATAAGTAAGCAAATTATGCAACCTCCTTCCAGTACGTAGGCTGATGCATGATTTACGTAAGAAAGATCTTTACCACAAGTGAGCAGCTTTAAGGTTGACGTAGAAAAACTATTTACCGTACGTGAATTTATGCGCAATAAATTCACGTAAAATTCATTTAAGTAACCTACTTACTGCGTGTAGGCCTATGCGTGATGAACGTAGGGAACATCATTATACGTTTTAAGACATTTTGCATTTGTACATTATTTTAATGTTACGGGCGCAATAATATACTGTTCCGTCGACATTTTAAAGATTGCTTTACGACAGAAGATCAGTGTTGCCAGATGCCGAATAAAAAAATACGAAAGCAATATTTCATAAACGCTGATATTTGACCATTGCTTATTTCAATATTTCTTCATTTACAATCAATTTTGCGCTCGTACTCATGTTCGTATAAAATACAAACAAATCAATTGTTATACGCGTGCAAATAAATAAAAACTAGTTACTCTGCACTGAAACCCCATATTTCGATTTGGTACTTCTTTAGTTATGCCAATTATGTGCATTTGTACTTTTAGATTGTGCCTCATTTTTTACATCAAATACAACATATATATAACGTTGCTTGTATCGGTATCGTTACGTGGTGTTTTCATCATAATAGTTCAATAAGCACAGAAATAATAAAAAGTAATACATTGATGAGATGATTTATAGTATAGTATATTATAAGTAAATATAGTATATTATATATAGTATATTAATATTGACCATATAGAATAAAAATTGGATATAAGGTTTTTTTTCTATTATTTTTTTAAATATGTTTGGTATATACCTACTGCATGCCTCAGTATCATTCGCGTAGGCAATAATGAAAAGTGATGATGGTCATGATGATTATGATAATAAGAAGTTTGCGTTGTGTTTATATAAGACCTAAACTATCTATATTTCTATTTATATTTCAGTTTCATCCAAAGTGGTCCAGCAATTTCAGCGAATATATATATACAAATATAACAAATATACATTCTCGTCCTTACTTACAGACCTTAGTATTTCTAATGAATCGATTCAGGCGTTACTTTGCGGAAATCCATATTTAATAATAACAAATATATTGAAAATATTAAAAAAAACATTAAATTAATATTTTAACAAAACACTTTAATACTATTAAAATATAACTAGTGACGATTCCGCCTAATTTTCCTGTTAAGCCGACGTGACGTCATAAACACGTGAGTCGAGAAGGTGCGATCGTGCACTCGTATAGTCAAGACCTCCTGAGGATGCTTCGTGTAGAAGCGACACGCGTCAAACGGTTTGACTGCGTGTTGTTTGTGACGTCACGTCGGCTTAGCAAGAAAATTAGGCGGAATCGTCATTGGATATATTTTTATATTTTTAAGTATTTTATTAAAATCTTAGCATTTCTAATGTTACTGTTCTTGACCAGGAAAAATTACATATATATTTTTATTTATAACAGCATTTAGCCACATTCTCACCTGATGATTTTGGTATTTCCTAATCTAGCCATACGAATTGTAAAACAGAGCTTTTGAGGGTGTAAGGAAGTGTTCAGTTTTTTTTTATAAATATTTAATCTGATGCTACTAAACATGGATTGTTTTGTCTACATGGATGAAACCGCGTTGAGCAATTGTTATTATAATAGTTTTTGCATGCATCAATGATATCAAAGTTAATATCTAATTTTATTAAGATGTATGAAATATGAAAATATTTTTATGTGAATACTCGGCTGATTTTGATTTACACGCTGGCAATACTGGCTGGAGCGTAATGCAACAGCTATAATGTTAGTTTTCTGCGATACCGTGGCAATCGCGTCACGCGCACATGTAAATGTTTTCAACAGTGATTGTTTATGAAAAAACTTTTATTACATAGTTTCCAAATTCAATTTATCACCAATCAAATTTGAATAAACGAAGAAAGGGGTTTAGTCGCCCCAAAGTGGGCCTGTGTGTATAAAGAAAGGCCAAAGACACAGCCTGGCTATCCGGCAACCAGTGAATTCAAATGCTAAACGGCAACATTCACAGGTAAGCGACTTTGTTGTTTTTTTCTCGATGTATTTATTGAAAGAGTACTTACTACCTCATGCAAGTTAAACTTTCGAAGGTTCAGCGATGTTAAATAGGTGCATCAAGCATCTGTAGATACCTGTAAAGTCTTTAATAAATGATTTAGCCAAACGTTGAACAAATGCCTCCCTCTATTAAGAAAGGGGGCAATAATTGCCATAATTTTATTTCATTTAATTTGCCACAATGTCCATGCTTGGCACGCAACTTTGGGAGCTCGTTTGTAAGATGACAGTTCTTTGGAAAAGGCAGCTGCCCAAGTTGTGATATTTTCCCTTTTGTCGCCACTTGCAACTCCCACAGAAAGATATGGATGGTGCAATTTTATCCGGGCATCCCAGGGCCGGTTAAACATAAAACAAATATATTTATGTAAATGCAGTCTACATAATTGTTTCAGATGCTACTTTATTAGAAGACAATATGACTTGGCTTAAAATAATATTGATACCTGACACTGAGTACAAAAATCCTCGAGAAAGACTGCTGATACTGGTGTTAAAGAAATTTTATGAGAATAAAGAACACATCCGACTACCTAAGACAATCCAACTCTCCAATAACCCCAAGGTATCTTTCGGTATGTTAAATTTTCAAACCTACATGATATTTTACTTTCATACTTCATATTTATGTTTCATATTACTTTCATAGTGGAATTATTCGAATGATCTTAATGTTATTGATTGCAGATTTTACAAGATCTCAACTATATATATATCCAAAAAATAATGAGGGACTTTTCTTATAACTCCAGGGACTAGTGCTAGTGGTAAGTACTTTAAATACCCTTAGAACATACCCGACGACTACAAATAAGCTGGAAACGTAACGCTACAAGTGCAGCACAATTAACTATTGTGGTGAACTTATAGCGAGCGTAGCCTGACATTAATAAGCTATTGTTTCCTAACTTCTTGGTAATACTTTTTAGGGAGTGTCATTTTTATCTAACAAATTTCATAAAATATTTATTTATTCCAGATGGTGAATCTGAAACTGTAACTGTGCGCCTCACTGCTTTGATCCTCGCATACATTGTTCCGCATCCGTACATTTCGCATAGAAAAATAAAATGTATATGGAGACCATATCGAAGATAAATTTTTCAAACTCCGTGAAATGTTGTACGCATGTCTTTTAAGCCTGATATCTGAGGTTTGACAGTTTTCCTCCACGTCCTTAATAATGTCATGTACCACCTTAGGCTGGCTACGCTCACCTGTCTTTCAACTTAAATTGATAATTGATAATGGACCTAAATATTTATTTTTATTTCAGAACAATTTTGTATATTGTTTTCAATAAATAGATCACAAGTTTATGATAATAAATTTTTATTAACTATATGTATTTAATTATTTAATATGCTTATTTACTGTCTTATTACAGGTGCAGCCTGCATATAGAATTATTACTTAAATCGTGCATCAGCCTTTGTACAGCTAGGTTGTATACGTAAACCTTAGTGCAGTTTACTAATGGTTGGATCTTTTCTTCGGATATAATGCATCAATCTATGTAGAGTAAGGTGCACAGATTGTAATCCAATGCGCATAAATAAACCAGGAGCAACCTTCATCAACCTTCATATAGTAAAGAGATTTACCTTTGTATACTACAAATGGTGCTCTTAATAACATCTTAAGCGTAATAATGGTCCAGGTTTATGTACATATGCAATATCCATACTCTACATAGGCGAATGCATGATAAATATATGAAAAATCCTTACTATTAGTAGGTTGTGCCAAAATTGACGTAGGCAACCTCCTTACTATAATTCAGCCGATGCATGATACATATGAGGATCATCCTTACCGTAAATGGGCTGCACCACGATTGACGTACGCAACCTCTTTACTGAACGTAGGACGATGCATGATAAATATAAGGAACATCCTTACTATAAGTAGGCTGCATCAAGATTAACGTACGCAATCTGCTTACTGTATGTAGGCCACTACATGACAAACGTATAGAAAATACTCACCATAAGTAGGCTGATACATGAGATACGTAGGGATCATCTTTACTATAAGTAGGCTGCATCAAATTTAACTTACGGTACCTCCTTACTGTACATAGGCCGATACATGACTAACGCGGGGAACATCTTTGCCGTAAGTAGGCTGCAACAATATTGACGTAGGCCACCACCTTACTGTACGTAGTTCAATACATGGTAAACGTAGGAAACATCTTTACCATAAATAGGCTGTACCAAAGCTGATGTAGGCAACCTCCTTACAGTACGTAAGCTGAAGCATGTTAAACGCCAGAATCACCTTTACCATAAATAGGCTGTAGCAACTTTGACGTAGACTACCTCCTTATAGTAAATATAATAAACGTAGGAAACATACTTATCGTAAGTGGGCTGCACCAGGATCTACGTAAGTAACATCCTTACTTTGTCAAGATGTTACATACTTATTTGCATGACAGTACATCATTGAATGAATGAATGAACGAATGATTTTCATACATTATTGTAATGTACAAAGCTCGTTACAGCAAGGCCATTATACGTCATGTTGTCTCATCTTTATGTACGCTAGTCACGTTTTAAACAAGAAATACGTATGTTGAGGCTAAAATTACGTATGTCAAAACATGATTTTTTTCTCAGTGTACGTAATGAGCCCGATTACCGAAACGTGCAGAAAATATTTTACCACCTAAAAACATCGTTAGCAAACTCGTATTTGGACAGTAGCCATAAAAGGTTGTTTCAGGTGCACCGAGCATAATATCTAGCTCGACCAATATTTTTCCAAGGCGCTGCTGGAACGAACCCCTGGATTCTGAACGCAAGGGCTATAACAGGGACATTAGAGACATACGATGTTTATATGCCATCGGACCATGGAAGTAATAAGTACTACTTACAACTAGTACTTATTACTTCCATGCATCGGACAGACTGTATAGATATGCGGCGCGCGGCGTTCGGGTGACAATACACTGATATATTTTTCGTATTCTATACGGAATCATTTCCATGGGTTCGAATGCTAGCCTCCGCGTTTATAATTCCGTATTGAAAGTATTATACGCTATTTGATGTTCGAATAATTTTGAACGGAACGTGGTTGGGCAACGACTAAACTTGACGAATGGAAAATGTACAAATCATACGAATCCAATTAATGTTTAAAAAAAAGAGTCATATCGAGAGGGTGACCAGACATATCTTAATACTGCGATTTTAGTAGGTTAAGGGCAATATCATTATAATTATAAATATTGATATTAGTTTTATCATTAGTTATTTTATCTTTCTCGTTTGCAAAAAGTAACTTTTTCCATGGGATAAAATGAATTCGATTTACCCCTTACCCATGTTGAGAAAAATTAAAAACTAAACAGAGTAACTGCTGTAGAGCCGCAACAGTGCGTATTTTGAAAATAAGTTGCTTCTGCTAATTGTACTCAAATTTGACGGGGCTTGCTGAACAAATCTCACGTTTCCTTAGCTCGTACAGTAAGTACAGCTGAAATGTTGCGGTCGTAGTCGAGAATTTGCGACTCAATCTCAAAACATCAACTTGCCATCGATCACATAGCAATTTGTTATCTGTGCCACTACTCAAAATTATTTGGAACATTTCTGCACAAAGACCTCGGTTTATTTGCTTACATGATCTAATTGACTCAGCAGCTGAAAGCTAAATGACCGTCCTCTTCCGTTATAGCTTCTCAGTTTGGGCCTCTGATCAGCTCGAGTCGGACAACGATTTTGCTCGAAAAATCATATTATCTGATGAAGCGCACATTCAGATCTCGGGAGCTATGATTTAGCTATGAAACTGACACTAAATTCTTGGGTTTATATATGTTTAAAATTAACTATTACCTTATTTGATAAAACTATCAAATAAGGTTATGGCTTTATTGTGGATGAAAATAAGTGTATGTAGATATTAAGTATTTTTGTTCGTTTTATTGGAATTTCAAAAATGAAATTACTTTGCTTACTCTTTATGGCAAAGTCAAAATCTTTTATGTTTAACTAAACAACGCTCTTATGAACGTCAATTACTTAATTTGCTATTAAAATATTCTATTGCCGCGTTCAGCAAAAAATGGTATAGAGTTACTTCGAGAAGAACGGGATAAAAACTCGGTGCCATTCCTTTTATATATCTTTACTCATATACAATTATTTTTACAAGCATTTTAATCTTTTTTTATACTGAACTGGGTAGCACTTGACCACTATCTCACCTGATGTTAAGTGATGATGCGGTCGATGAAGGAGCGCGCATACCCAGAATATACATCTTCTTCAGAGTGACGTCACGGACGGTCTTACGTCAGTACACGCTCGCGTTAGTTTACGACATTAAAAATACTAAAAGGTTCTAAGTTGACGTAACAGTGATTACATCTAGTAATACTATAAACAGTGTACCTGTGTCAGTGTTTGTGGCTATAGGCATACCCGGGATTGTGATTAAAATTTAAATACGCAATCTAGTATACGTATTAAAATTGGGACTACATACGTGAAGATTTTAGATTACCTACCCCCTACTTGTGATAAAGTATTATTCAAATCTTTGTTTTGGCGCCATCTAGCGTTTAAAGTGTGCATTAAGTAGTTGACCTACATAGTTTTGCTGCTATTACTTACTTAAATTTGAACCCGTCGTCATGCCAAAGTGTTCAGCTTGTGGAAAATTTCTTACATCAACAGGGGCCGCCACCTGTTCGACATGCCCATGTGTCTTTCATAAAGCGTGTATAGCGATTCCGGATAACAGGGTATTGTCTAAAGTTTGGAATTGCCCTGAATGTAAGAAAATGCAACGCAAGGGTGACAACAGTGCCACTCCAGTAAAAAGCCTAAGTGAGGCAGTATATCCGCCTGCCCCCTGTGACATATTGAGCACCGATAGCTCCCCACAGACCGCACCTGTATTGACCACGCCCATATCGCATACCATACTTCAGGCGGTAGATTTGGATCTCCAGGAATTAAGAGACATGCGTCGGGAGCTTACTGCATATATGGCCGAGCAGCGCGAATTCCGGGATGATATCCGGGCTTCCTTAGCGGGAATGGCTAAAAGGATGGATGGATTCGAGGAGAGAATCGTGGCACTAGAGAAGAAAGACGTTGCTTTAAATATGGAAGATGTTACGGAATTACAGCAGACGGTTATACAGCTCAAGTCTGAGCTTAATGAGCGGGACCAAGAGACCCTGCTGACGGACCTAGACATAGGTCACTTGCCGGAAGAAAAGGGAGAAAATATCGTGCATACCGTAACCGTATTGGCTGCAAAGTTAGGAATTGCTATTGAAGATCGCGACATAATATATGCAGAGCGAGTTGTGGCAATTGAGTCTGGCAGTGCCACTAACGGTGCCGGCAGAGGTCGCCCGCGTCGCGTTGTAGTGCGGCTCGCGCGCCGCCACCTGCGTGATGAGTTGCTGCGCGCTGCCCGCGTACGTCGAAACCTTACCACAGTCGACATAGGCTTAGTGGGGCCGCCGCAGCGCGTGTTCGTCAATAAGAGGTTAACGCGAATCAACCGGCAGCTGTTCCATCGAGTGCGCGAGGAATGTCATAAAAAACAGTGGCGCTATTCTTGGACCAAGAGAGGCCGTATTTTCGTTCGGCAAGGCGAGGGCAAGCCTGTGATATCCATACGGTAGGACACTGATTTCGCCCGTGTTTTTTAAACTGGCAATGTTTGGCAAGTCAATAAGAATTTTGAATTTTATCTTTTTATCATCCTACTTTTTAACTTTTCACTTAAATAAATCAAACACGGTAATTACAGCTTACAATATTTTTTTCTATATTAAATGTATTTCTTTATGTACAGATATTTTTAAAAAAGATTTTATTATATTTACTTTCCTTTTCTATAATCAAAAAACACGCTTAATATTAATGTTTATTTCTTTTAGTAATATTTTTTTCAATTGTTCAAATTATTTTTATTTTCAAATCACGTTTAAATCATACTATTGTTTATCATCTTGTTTTGTTACCTTTAACGCTTGTGTCATTATTAAAAACAGCGCTACGAGCCACTCCTACTGGAGAGCTCTGTCTAACTGCCCAATTATCTTTAAAAAGGTTTATTACAAAATTGATTATGGTTAACAAACGTCTACGACTGGGTTTGCTTAATGCAGGTTCTCTAGGCACAAATCACGACAACACAATAGCGGCCGTTATCCGAAATGACTTTGATATATTAGCACTGACCGAGACATGGATCCACGCGGGGGAGGAAGGTCGTGCGCCTTCGATACCAGGCTACAGACTCCGAAACGCTCCGCGTCCACGCGAGTCTCGCTCTCGCGGTGGCGGTGTCGGGTTCTACATAAAACGGGGTGTCACAGTACGGACATGGCATCACCCAGTTGATCCACTTCACAGGACAGTTGAACAAATGTGGCTCACTGTGACCCTTAACGGAAAGAAACTTATGATTTGTACAGCATATCGTCCGCGTTGGGTAAATGTAGACTTATTTTTCAATGCTATTACAGATTCCATTACCTCCATTCCTGTTTATGATCATATAATCTTACTAGGCGATTTTAATATAAATATTTCACATACAAGCGACAGTAACACATTAAAATTAACAACATTTTTGTCTTATCTTAATCTAACTCAACAGGTCACTGAACCGACCCATTTCACTAAATCTAGCCAGACTTTGATTGATGTCGTCTGTACAGACTTAGCCACAAAAAAAATCAGTACGGAGCATGTAGGAACTATTTATGGACACTGTCTTGTAGTGTGTGAATTCAATATAAAATGTGAAAAAATATCTCCTCGTTCTTTGACTTATAGACCAATAAAAAATATTAGTATGGAAAAATTTAACAACAATTTGCAAACTATATTTTGGAACGGTATAATATCTCAGCAATGTGATATTAACGAGATGTTAACTGAATTGAACCACTGTATTATATCCCTTTTTGATCTTCATGCACCTGTGACGTCAGTTATCGTCAAAGAGCGTTCCTATCCATGGATAACAGACACCATAAAGCTTATGATGAAACTGCGTGATAACTCTGCAGCAGAATATCATAAAACACACACAGAAAGTAAAAAACATTACTACAAGAGTTTAAAATCTGCAGTAAATCAAGCCCTGTTTTTTTAAAAAACTGCCTTTTTTAGGCACAATATTAACAATAAAATACGCACCCCTAAAATACTCTGGAAAAATCTAAAAAATACTTTTCTACCTAAGAATAATACCGACTTGCCATTATTTTTTGATAATCCTAACGTTCTTAATCGTCACTTTCTGGATATACATGGTAGCACAGAAGTTTCAATTTCATATTTGACATACTTTGAGCATCATAAGTTCAGTGACACAGTCTTTCATATAGAACCGGTTGGCCTTGACAGATTGATAAAAATAATTAAGAGTTTAAAATCCAAAGCAGAAGGGTATGATAATATCAGCTTGGATATGATTTTAATGACGTTTCCACACACAATAGATTGCTTACAATCATTAATAAACAAGTCAATTTCTGACTGTACTTTTCCTGACATTTGGAAAATTGCAATCGTGCGTCCATTACCAAAGCATTCAAATCCACTAGACTTAAAAGACCTCTGACCTATAAATATTCTACCATGTTTATCAAAAATATTGGAAAAAGCAGTAAGTCTGCAACTAACAGATTTTCTGGAAAGGAATAGTATTTTACCGGATATGCAATCTGGTTTTAGAAAAGGTCGCAGTACGACAACGGCTCTACTTGACGTAACTGACAATATACTCACTGCTCAAGGCAGGGGTATGTGTACTGTCTTAGTATTATTAGACTTTTCTAGGGCATTCGATTCTCTAAACATAAATCTCTTAATGTCTAAATTAAGTTACTACGGTTTTGATCATTGCGCTTTATTGTGGTTCAACAGTTATCTCAGCAATCGATACCAGTTTGTAAAGCTCAATCGGGCAGATGGATCATCTGTAGTGTCGGATAAAGTATCTGTAAATAGAGGAATACCGCAAGGATCCATTTTGGGACCGATCCTTTTTATATTATACTTAGCTGATATCACAACGCATATTACAAACTGCAAATATCACATTTACGCAGATGATATACAGATATATATATCTTGTGAACCGAGCAATATTGATCACGCCATAAGCAAACTTAACGAAGATCTCTCGAAGATAAGCTTATGGGCAACAAATAACTGTCTTTTGCTTAATCCGACGAAAACAAAATAGTTTTCGGAAATAAACAACAACTTGAGAAGCTTACTCCATCAATCTGTGTAACGCTTATGGGTGAAGCTATCGAACGTGTATATGAAGCGAGAAATCTGGGGTTGCTAATGGATAGTGAGCTACGTTATGAAAGACATACTGTGAACGTTGTTAAAAACTGTTTCTATAAGCTCAAAGTTCTCTACAAAATGAGACCATATATAAAAGAAGAGTTGCGAATTGAGCTGGTGGAGTCGCTAATACTTTCGACATTAAACTATATGGATACTGTGATTGGTCCACGGTTATATGTTAAATCGCAAAAACTCATACAACGTGTCCAGAACGCGTGCGCCCGCTTCTGCTTTGAAATTCCGTTGAGGGCACATGTGACACCATATTTAAATACGCACTCTATTCTGAAAATGAAACACCGCCGTAAATTTCATCTCGCATGTCTTCTTTTCGGGGTGATAAAATATCATGCGCCGCAATATCTCTACGAGAAGTTATCTTGGTCGCGTCGAGGGCCCTATGGGTCCCGTCAATGTGCAATACAGCTAGCAACAGAACGGCATAGCTCAGCTGCTTTCAAAGGGAGTTTCCGCTACGCCACCTCAAAGTGTTGGAACAATATACCGCCGCCAATTAGGAACCTGCAATATTTACATACCTTTAAAGTTAAATTAAATATTTTTTCACGCGAACATCAAAACAGTGAGGAAACTCAAAAAAATTACACAAGCGCTATTTAGGACATATTCTCTTCTTTCTTCATTATGTTTAATATATTTTTCTGGTTTATAATTATGTACTATTCAATTTATTTTTATTTTTCTATCATGTTTAATTGTTACAAACTTTGTGCCATGTTTCTATATTTTTAAAGATTTTATTTATTTTCTTTTTTTTTTTTGTTTTTTGAATACTTGATTACGTAACCGTGCGTGACGTCACCTACCGGTCTCAACGGAAGACCAACGCTAATCGTTTACGACTAGCAATATGTTGAGTTGGGGCCGTTTTGTGACAAGGGACTGCAAAAATTTGTTTTTGTATTATATTTGTTTTTAAATTGGTTTGTTTTTGTTATGTTTTTGTCAATTTTTTGTCATAAATAAAGAGTATTTCTATTTCTTCACTCGTGTTTTGAAGACTCCCATATTGTGCTTAACCGGAAACACAGATTCAGGCAGGGTGTTCCAATCCCTGGCGGTTGGTATGATGAATGCAGCGCCACATTGCTTTGTTCGAGTAAATGGAATATCCACCATATAGCGGTGGTGCTTCTGTGTATCCCTGGATATTTGATTATAGTATGGGGATGGCGGAATCAAATTGTGAAGTTCCGTTGCACACTCACCAACACGTATCCGATAAACAAACGACTTTGCGGCGATGCTGGAGAATCTGGAGTCTCTTGCCTACTCTAGTTGGTCTTCGTTAATGAGTTTCTTTGCTCTCATCTCAATAGCTTCCAGTGTATCCAGCTGGTATTTGGCAAAACCATCCCAAAGGTGAGAACAGTACTCCATATACGTCCGGACTTGGGCTTGATAAAGATTAAGCAACTGTCCGGGTGTGAAGTATTGTCTCACCTTAGCCAAAACACCAAGCTCTTTTTAAGCAAGTTGGGCTTGGGCCGAAATTGAGAGTTGGTATTAAAGAGATGCCAAAAAGCTCTAGATTACTTATCGGCACGGACACGTCTCTGAAAGTAGGAGCCAGCTGGAAGAGGCTCCGTTTGGTGGAGAAAAATAATTACGAATTTTACTATACGCTTTTGCAATTAAAATCTTTTTATATGTAGCTTGAATTTTCGTTCTGTGAGAACTGTGATATCTTTAGGAATATTATTATGAAACCTTATACAACTATGCCTTATATAACCATACAACTTTGACCTAAGAAAGACTTTTATTTGTATTTGCTAATCTAAAACCTGGCACCAATAAACAAAAATGTTTTTTTCCCAAGTTTATATTACAATCTTGTAAATATTTCTTGGAGTGAGCCGACTAAAGGCCCATATTACATTCTCATATGTCTATATTTATAATAATATCCATATATGTATACAACCACTGACTTCACTAGTTGGTTCACGTATTTAAATTCATATTTTTTTGAATTTGCTAAATATAGCTCTTCTAGCTTGTGCAACTGCCCCTAACACATGTGTTGTTTGAAGTAAAGAGAATTATCTTTTTTTTTTTTTTTTATTGCTGATAGGTAAGCCTTTGACCACAATCTCAGTTCTCACCTGATGGTTAGTGATGATGTGGTCGAAGGTGTTAACAGGCTTAACCTAGAAATACTGGTATAATATTTACATTATATTATTATTTTTAATATTTCTTGATTTACTTCATTGTTTTGTATCAAATTAATGTGTTTTGTTTTCGGTGTTATTAGGTTAAATTGAAATTTGCTCGAAATTCGTTTGTCCTTCACTTATTTTATATAGATATGATCATTCTAAGACAATATTAGCATCTTCATAAAATGTTTAGTAGATTTCAGCAGTTTTGCACCAAGCGGCTGGTCACTCCCTGCTTAATAAACAAATGAAACAGCTGCCAATAAATTAAAAAAAACTAACCATTCAAAATCAATGCCAAAAATAATATACAACGGTCAAAATTGCGTTGTTTTGAAACTAGGTAATCTGTAATTTTGAAACGTTGTACTTGAAAAAACAGGATTAATTTTTTAGCATCAATTATGTACTTGCGTAGCTAGTGTTTTTGATCAGTCAGTGCTTGCGACAGTGTGCTTAAAGTTTCGTGATAGATTGTTTACTTCTGCTTTTCAATATAAATCGCTGAACAGGCGTAACTGATTTTTTATGAAAACAATGATTAAAACAAAACCATGGACCGGAGGCACTGATGAAGAATATGAGACGCAGCACTTTGGTTTTGGGTCACAACGTTTAAAAATAGCTATGCGGCAAATGGTGGAAAATAATATAATCGACGGAGTTAAGGAAATGGAATCGTTCCTGCAAAATTCATTGGAGTTAAATGAGACAGACAAGGTCACGCTAACTCGATCTTGTGATAAGCTATTGCGATTATACTGTGAGAAAGCTGGTCCTTCTCTCGAAGTTATAGATGGAGAAATTGAACGGATGATGAAAGTGCCTCCAAATGTCCTTCTACCTGGCGATGAGTGTCACATAGAGCAGGTTTCTGACGCTGAATATGAAAAATTGAAAGATGAGGTTGCATCACTCAGAAAGCGAGTAGAAAGAGGTGCTATGATGGAGGGTTTACTTACTGCAGAAGATAAAGAATTATCAATGACAACCTCTATTTGTGAAAAAGCCAGAAAAGATATGGATATCTTTGATTTAGTATTAGAGAAGTCTCAAAGTGATGCTCTTACTGGATTAATGAATGATACAATGTTTTTGTGTGCAAGTGCTAACATAAGTCATGACAATGAGTTTAATGTGTTTGGTTCATAGGGTATTCTACAGTTTAAGAGTAAAATACTACCTATTATTTTAAGACTATTTTGTTTTCTGTTTTGAGTATCATATCATCATATTTGTTGTATGTACAATCAGTTGTACATTATATAGGTTTGTAACTATTGAAATGATCTTTGGAAGGACTTTACAATCGGTATACATACATATCTACTATAGGAAGGGGAGAAGGGTTGTAGCATCCCCTCGGAAGGGTGGGCAGTACCAGAAACAATAAAAAAAAATATTTAAAAGATGTTTATACCTACATACACTGAAAGGACTTTAGTTAGATAATTATGGTATATGTTAGTACATATTACATATTGTGGTTAGGTTGAGAGAGGGCAGAATATTCCTCACTGAAGGGAGGGGGATCACTGAAACCAAGATATTTAATACTAATTAAATTTCTCAAAATTATCAAGAGGCACTGTTGGTGTCAAAAAACTTGAATTAAATTTATTATTTTTAACATTATTGATGCCTTTGGAAGTATTATTTGGTTTTACCATGTCAATAAAATAGTTATTACAACTGTTTGCAATTATTTTCGGATCGGTCAATGTTATATTTTTTGCCTTAATGCTTGCAATTTCTAATGGTGGCAAATTTGTTTTAGGTCTGTTTAAAATTTTCCAAGTAGCTTTTGACTTATTTTGGTCAGTTTTGATGTAATTATCATTTTGTGCTTTTTGAGTCAATTTAATAATCCTATTGAATCGCTTAGCATATATTTGAAATTTCTTTTTACTATTGTCATTTGGGGAAAGTCTGTATTTCCATAATAATGACTTCTTTTTTTGGCACAAAATTTTATACCCGTAGAAATCCATTTTCGTCTTGAATTCGTAAACATTTTTATTTTATCTTTGGGAAACATAAATTATAAAAGAGAAGAAATGTATCATGGAATCGATCAAAAGCAATATCTGGGTCTTCACATTCAAAGATATTGTTAAAACTTAATTTGCTAATGCATTCTTTAAATTTATTTCTATTTTCTGCACAGTAGTCACGTTTAATTTTGTACCAGTATTCTAGCCTGCAACTTTTCTTTACTGGTGCCTGTAATAGTTGTGCGGTATGATCTGATAACGTAAGTTCTAAAACATTATTTCGAAATGTACAACCATTGCGCACAAGAATACAGGACCCGCCACGTCGTTGGTTTCTGCAATAGTAGGAACCGAGACTAAAATTTGGTACCGCTAAGTGATCCACGTCGTCACGAATCATATTATGTTCCGTAAAGCATAGTACATCTACTGTCTTTTTTTACATAAATCATCTAAAGCCACTATCATTAAGTCAGTCTTAGACACGAGAACATTTATATTCTGGTGTAATATATTTACATAGTTATACACGAAATAAATCATTAGAGCTATCTCTGGTATTATATGTGGCGTTCGAATAGTTATTGTCAATATTAACAATTTCAGAGATGGGATCAGTTTGTGTCCAGGAGTCAACAATTATTTTTTGTTTTCTTCTTGTTTGGTTTACACAAATATTATCACAAAATCTATAGCCATGGTTCGAATAGCAGGTCCATGGTTCGAATCCCGCCGCGGGCTTGAGCTTCACCGCATGGTGGAAGGGCATTTTTGCGAATGCCCGCCTGGCTAGCGACCACCCTCAAGTTGAAAATCTGTCGCCAAGCACCTAACGGTGTGTTCCGGCAGCTGTCCTTGAGAGCCAGTCATTCTAGGTTAAGCCTCTTAACACCTTCGACCACATCATCACTTACCATCACGTGAGATTGTGGTCAAAGGCTTACCTATCAGTAATAAAAAAAAAAAAAAAAAAAAAAAAGCGCTGAAAATTAATTTTATAACTTAATCTCAAAATTTCTCTTAATAATGATTGACATATAAAGACAGAAAAGTACTGCTTAAGTGGAATATGTCTGCTGTAATCCATATCGAGATATACAATGTTGTCATATTTGCAACATATGAATCTAAGTTCGTAGTTTAATTTTGTTTCTCGTAAGTACTTATTTTGTGGAATTTCACTGATTATTACATTTGCGTGTCTTACTTAGTCCAGCCAAGCATTTAGGTAAAGCTTAAAATTAATCGGATCAGAGTCATTAGTACCACCCATTACAATAACTAAGTCTTCCTTTGTAAAGTCCTTAATTTCCCTTATCGTAGAAAATAATATGTCACACAATGGAGCTCCCGGTTTCCAAAGACACTTGACATTATAATTTGGACCAAGCATTCTTCCTAAATTACGTCGTATATTTCTGCCTTGATCGTCAGCGAGTATAAGAATATTTTTCTTGATGCTCTTACTATCGTCATAGCCGTCTTTAATCATTATAGTGCTGCTATCTTTACATATTTGACTTATCTCTAGTAGTTTTTTCTGTATATTAGTTAGATTCTTATTATACCCTTTTAAATTTAGTAAAGTGTCATCATTTGTTTCTTCGTTGTAATTTTTTCTAATATTTTGAACATCAAGTGAGTTAAGAGTCTGTTGTGTGTTACTTGCATTTGTTATTTCTGAACCCACAGTCATCAATAAAGCTTCGTCATTATTCATCCGTATTGTATCAGGTAAAGTAGAAATTAATTGTTCATTAATACTTGTAATTTCCGTGCTGTCTGAACTCCTATTTTCAATGAATGTGTTTTGAACCTGTTTTGGAATTTCATCAACTTTTTCTGTAACATCTAAAGGCATATTATCTACAGTAAACTGTCCACTATAGTCAATATTCTCGCTATAAGGATATTCTACTTGGTTGTCTTTATAATCATTTAAAATCCTCTGACGTGTTCTTTTTCTTGTTGAAGTTGCTACCGTCGGACTCTCCAAAAAATCTAATTTTTTGTATCTATTTATGATTTTATTTTTCATTTCAAGATCCGATTTCAGCTGTTGATTTTCTAAGCACAAGTTATCTATTTCTTGATGAGCCACCGCGAGATCATTGGTTAGTTTATCCATCTGTTTTTGTATGTCTATATATGTCTGACTCTCATTAATAGAGTTATTCGGAAGGCTTAACATAGTGCATTCAAGAAGTGAAGTGTTTGATAAATTACTCATTGAACTGCATTTTCTATATTGACGAATTGTTACATTGTTATTCTCCATGGTTGATGATATATCCTTACAAGAAATTGACAGTGTAGCTAGTATGTTACTTATATAGGTTTTATGTTACTCACTAGCCGATGTTATGTCCTGCATAAAGTTGTTTGATTGGTAATGCTCCGAGAAAGAACTTATGGTATGTACAGTCAAGTTTTTATTTGCGGGCACAATCACTTTTGATTTATAAAATTTTTATGAAACTTCTTGCTTTAGATAACACTGACACATGATTTTATACACAACATACACTTTTTAAAGTATTTGATGGTTTAAATTATACACTTATTCATATTTTAGAATTTTTTATAGGGAGACGATGTTTACTAATTGGTGTCCTCTGACGGAGTCGACTTGCAGACATTCTTGTTTATAGCATCGTTTTATTTTAAGTTTTTTATAGTATTCAGTAATTTTATTTTTTGTTTAATGTATATTTAATCTCGAGAACTGATATTTGTCTAGATAAACCTAACATTGGTTTTTAAGACAACAATAATCATTCTTTTGATTAATAAATAAATAAAAAAAAAAAGTAGAAGTGCAAAATACACAAATAATCAAGGTTAAAATTAAAACTTCAATAATTTATTTCTCAAAAACTATTGATTTCCGGGAGATAAAATTTTGTGTGATTATTTTAAATAACTATATTTATCTGTAAAAAAAAAGAAGGTACATTGTGGTGTATACCGATTCTAAAGACGAGCCTGATCTTTTATGATAAATAAATTTATCTTCACTGGTAAGCTCTCAAAACCTTCATCTTAATATTGTTGTCAATTAAAAAATACATCAACAAAATGATGGTTATATATCAATAGTATGGGGCCTCCAGTGGCTCACAACATATATGCTACAAATAATACACAAAATAACATTTTGGGATAGTAAAATGTTTTGCCTAATAATTGATTATACAAATTATATTTAATTTACTCTTAATCAAGCTTGTTTCTTACTGTAGCTATATAAATAAAATTTGTGACATGTTTTGCACTCTGTGTGCATTGCTTTTGTAGCCAATAGTTCTTCATTTTTTTTATTTTATATATCACCCAGTGCATTTCTTTCATGCTAGTTCTTTTTTTAACCAATTCGAAATACTGCAACATCATTGGATGTCTAGGGTGACAAAGGTCTATCTTATTTTGTGGGTTATCCTCGTATTAGTTGTACCATAGTTTGGTGAAATTGGCCCAAAGCAGGATTATAACTAGCGTTTGCTTTTAGGGGTTTGTTGGTGGAAGTCTACCTTCTGTGGTTTTACCAGTATACTGGGAAGAAAATTCCCAAAACTTACTAGATATACTACTGGGAATGGCCCAAAATATACTGTTCGGGGACATAGAAGTTATTAACATCTTTCTTGAGAGCATATGCAGAGCTTGACATTGATATTTTATTACATACCTGATAGTTAACAGTGTGAATTATCATATTGCTGGTCATGTCAATGTTTGATAAAACCTAGTTAAGTAGTCGGAATTGTGTATGCATTTTTATTGTTTAAGTAATCAGAAACTGTAGTAAGATTTCTTATAATGTTTTCCACATGCTAATGGAATTTTCCTTCTGTGAGCTTTGTAAACCTTTATGGCAACTTTATTATAAAACAACACACAAATACCTATGAAGGACCTTATATTTGTCCTTATAACTGCTATTTTATTCTTATTCCTAGCATTGAGATCGTGACTGTAACTCTAAACTTAAATTTAAATTTTAAATTTTTTTACCAACATACATAATATTTTCAAATTTAAACAGACTATAATGTTTAAATGACACTTTCTTTAAATAGATAATAGACCATGTATATGTGGATACCACTGTAAAGTTGAATCCTTTTTGATTCCCAGGAAGACTGTCGCATTGTCAATAGAGACTTATCTCGGCCAATCATAATGTTTTGACCAACATAAGTAACATTTGGATAAGTAAAAAAAAGTAAAGTAGTCGGTCCCCTATTAATCTTGGGAAGTATTGTCAATCAAATATTATAAACTAAGAGGACTCAGTTCAAATTTTGTGTTCCTTTTTTATGATTATTTGGAAACAGACATAAAATTATAAGAAAACAAAATATAACAGTCATTTTAATTTATTGTAAAAACAAAACTTTTACTTACAGATATTTCAACTTATTCAAGTTCCAGAGAATAACAATAGTTACTATTATTACACCAATCCTATATTTAAAACACCAATCTTACAATGCAATTGCTATAAAATTCTGTTACATCAATGGAAAATATCAATTTCAAAACATGATCATTTATTAGAAACATTTATTCGAAAATACATTTTCAAAATTGTGTTGGCACATAACTTTTATCTTGAAATTTTATTTCTAATAAAATAAATTAGTAAAATGATAAAATATTTCATTACATAAAAAACTAACAATCTTATTATATAATAAGTACCAAGTAACAACATCTATTTGGTATCACATTCAAAACTTACCACATCTAATGACTTAAAAAATTATAATCACGAAAGTAGCTTGTTATTTCTTTGTTTTGTATATTCATTTAATACACGCCAGCTTGCAAGTGGGTAATCTAATCCTACACACATATTTAATTATATAAATACAATATTGTAAATGGGAAATTGTTTTTATTGTTGACCTCCAAAATATATCACATAAGTAGATTCTTCGCCCACAGAATGGCTCTAACAGCATTGACATTGGTTTAAGGAGGTGATTCAGATCAATTAAATTGTAACAGAAAAAATACAACATTTTATAAAGTTCAATCTCAATGCACACTGCATTTGGCGGCTAAAATTTGTTTGTCTGAAAATGTGAGTGTGAAAATTAGAGAAACTTGCCATGTGGATGCAATTGTACATTTTAAAATTTTCAACACGGATTTGAGATATAATTCATCACATTTTTGAACTTTGACTAATGTTGAGGACAAATAAAAAAAAATATTTTAAATTGATTGCAATTCAGTTTTTTTTAACAATTGATCAAGCTGTTATGAAAAAACCTTCAGCACTGACTCTTGTTGAAATTATGACACAAATCTGTACATAATGTATTTTTCCTGAATCCAAATATGTATTGATCTCATCAAGAGGAGTAGTGTCACCTTTTTTAAGTGACCAAAATCAGGGTACAATACACTGTACATAAAATTCATATTGCATAACTGCTCCATCATAAAAAGAAAATAGGTTTTAGTCTTGCATTTTTTTGTATTTAACAGTTATGTGAAATATACATAACAATATGATAAAAACAGTGAATTACAAGCACAATTCAGTTTCAAGCATTTAATCTTAGCTAGCAATAGTTGATAGTTCTATAAATCATGAAGTCAACTAGTGCTAAATCAAAATATGGAGTGTTTACTTCTTACTTCATTTTTCACATTTTCTATTAAGGAGATATTGTTCTTTGAAAATATTTTCACCAAACTGATTTTTCTTTTTTCTTTTCTACCTAATAAAAGAAAGTCAAATTGAGACTATCTGTAAATGAGAATTTGCAGAAAATGCATACAAACCCGAATATTTTCTATCAATAAAAATGTTGAAAAATGCAATCTGAAAACCTGAATGAGGAACAAATCCTTTTAATAATTTTAACACTGCTAGATAGTAGCAAAACTATTAATTAACATTTAAAAACTTCTAGAAAAGACTTTTGTCTTAAAATTAATAAACATGATACCTATCGTTTTCTATTTTAGTTTTAGTACATACATGTTTCAGATATTTACTTGTACCTACCCACTATGGCACAATTATTATAATAGTAGACAACAAATTTATTAAATCTATTTTTATAGAGATTCTTCAACTATTTATATTGCATAATAATTGATAAATACTGTATTTTTATCACAGACAAAAATAAAATGAAATAATAATAACTTATCTTATGAGTTTATGTACAACACTTTAGAATTTATGCTTTATATTCATTCATATTTACATTTCGTTACATCTAAATTCTTATGAGTATCCCACTTACAGATACCCTACACCCAATAACATTAATAATAAAACACAGAAATTTAAATAATACCTAGAAGTAAAATGTGTGACCATGAATGACGTCATATGTTTTCTGCCTCTCTCTTTAGTATGACTATGTTAGATCTCTATTTGGGATACATACATAAGATTTTCGTAATTATATGAAAATTTCTATATGCATGTGAGTATTATAACCTATAGTGTTATTAACCTTGCCTACACATTAGCCAGCGGTTGCCACCTTGTTGCAACCGCCGGTACGAATTTGTATTGTAGGTATCTGATTTCAGCATTGATAGCAAGTTTTTTTGGCCTGGGCTGGCTTCTTGTCTCAGACCGGTGCGGTCGTCGGTATATATATCGTAGTGTGTAGGAGGGAATTTGACTATTACCCAAAGTAAATATTATAATAATTACATTAAATTTTCAATTGCATCACAATTACTTATTTGAATTGATCACTTCAACACAGGTGACCACTATACTTTTCATCACTGACACATGGAGATGCTTAACTAAAACTATACCAATATTGTTCCAAACAGAAAATCTTTGTACAGTCATTCAGGGTTTTGGTACTGGCCAGTGAGAATGGAAATAAAATGAATATATTGTATAATAATGTCATTATTTATAATTTCTCGACTTGGAATTGCTCCGTATCGTCAGTTGGTGGCTCTCTCTGTGGTTAGAATACAACCGCTTTCCGAGCATTAGTGATGATAATACTTTTAAAAAGTTTATATTCTAAAGACAGAATCAAATACATTTTTGTTTCAAACATTTCGAAAGTATCATTTATTGTCTGCCTTATTATATATATAATGTAATTTCATTTAGAGATGTATAATTTATTTCCACAAAATAAATACAATAATCTATAGATATATCTAAAATTATTTCTAAGGTATATGGGACTAGCATGATCAAGGGACATATTATAACATACATTATACCTAATTAAAGTATGCATTAATTAATATGATTGCTAACAGCACAGGTTTCGGAATGTAGCATTCTTATATTTATTTATACGAACACAGATATGACATCGGACTGTAATATTTTCGTCCCAGACCTAAGCATTACTCAAGCATTCGATTTCTAGTATTTACCATTAATATTTATTAATAAGTCTTATTTTGAAACAAGATTATTTTTACTGTTTAATAAAACTTAGTGCAACAAGCGAAGTTTCTGAAAGTCGAAGCGTAATTTAAAAATATTAGTCAACTTATTATATTCAAACTATACATTGATCTAAAATACATCAATTGAGGAGATATAACATTAAAATTCTAAAAGTAAAGAATTTTAAAAGTAAAATTAATTGCCTAACTACTTATGTTTATAGCCTTTTATCACCCGTTTAACATTCATCTATTAGTTTACATTTTTATTGTAATATTTTCTAAACAAGAACATTACTTGGTATGGTTTGAACTATGGGTGGAAGTACATAGTAAATACTTTGCATAGCTATTTATGGGCACGTTTTTAGGTTCATAAATGACATTCTGCTAAAATTGAATCAATCTCAAAGCTAATTGCATCACAATGAACAATGGTTGCATCCTCACAGATGACGGTTACTCGAGCGTCTCCCAGCAAACTAACAATGTCTATTAGCAACACAATTAAACGTTCAAAACAACATCAGACGGCAAGGCGGGTGGGCGCGATTTGACGGTTGTGACGACCGTCGAACGATCTCCGGCGATCGTGACGACCTTCGAACGATGTCCGGCGATCGTGACGACCTTCGAACGATCTCCGGCGATCGTGACGACCTTCGAACGATCTCCGGCGATCGTGACGACCTTCGAACGATCTTCGGCGATCGTGACGAACTTCGAACGATCTCCGGCGATCGTGACGACCTTCGAACGATCTTCGGCGATCGTGACGAACTTCGAACGATCTCCGGCGATCGTGACGACCTTCGAACGATCTTCGGCGGTCGTGACGATCTTCACACGAACTCCGGCGGTCGAGGATCGACGGTTGTGACGACTTTTTTCGCTGCCGGGCCGGGCCACGTCCACCCGCTGTCGCTGAGAGCCACCAGTCACACGGGTCCAGTCCAATCTGTGCTATCCTGGAAATTATTAAATTATGTAGTCTTGGTTGATAATTATGAGTAGAATAACTCCTGGTGATCGGACGAATTCGCACACGCCGATCTAGGTGTAAAAGGAAAAAAGTGTGAGAATTCGCACACTCGATCTTAAGCGGTAAAAAAATTGATATAAAAAATAATAACTTAATCTTAACCAGTAATTAGTGACATAAAAAAACACAATGGACGATTTTGAGTATTTATTAGAGTTATTTGGTAAGTTTAATTTTCCACCAGTCATTCTTACTATATATTATCGAGACATTGTATGCCCGCGGGGTGCCGTACTAGAATGTCACCCCCCGTCTCTACCCGTGGGTACACCAGAAGGCGGGGGCAGCAGCACTTTCTCGAGGAACTGATATCTCACACCGCCTGCCAAGCGTGGGGCATTATGTATGGAGGGGCGTTATGGCAAACCCCGCCATATTGGGCGAGGCTGTGGATTATCCAGCTGACACAGTATTATCAAAAAAGTTATCTTTTTACCACAGCAGCTGTCTTTGAAAGTCAGTTAAGCCTGTTTACCAGCTTCCACCACATTCTCATTATTTTCACCCCTCACCCATAGTTAGATTTTGGTCAAAGGTTCATCATCATCATCAGCCGGAAGACGTCCACTGTTGAACAAACGCCTCCCCCATAGAACGCCACATAGTACGGCTAGTAGCCGCTTGTAACTATTGGCTACCCGCGACTTTTATAATGTCGTCAGTCCATCTAGTGGGGGGCCTACCAACTCTACGTCTTCCGGTGTACTGTGGTACCCACTCGAGAACCTTTCTTTCCCATCGGTTATCGGTTCGTCGAGCAATGTGGCCCGCCCATTGCCACTTCAACTTGCAAATTCTGAAAGCTATGTCAGTGACTTTGGTTCTTTGGCGAATATCCACGTTCCGGATTTTATCGCGCAAAGAAACTCCGAGCATAGCTGTCTCCATGGCTCGTTGAATGACTCTGAGCTTGTCCATAAGGGCCACAGTTAAGGACCACGTCTCGGTGCCATATGTCATCACTGTCAACACACACTGGTTGAAGACTTTGGTCTTCAGGCTCTGCGGGAGAAGATGTCGCGTAACTTCCCGAACGCTGCCCATCCGAGTTGGATTCTTCGGGCGATCTCTTTCTCGAAGTTGGACCTACCTAACTTGACAGTCTGTTCCAGATAAATGTAGTGGTCTACAACTTCGTGCGTATCGTTTCCAACAACTACTGGTACGGGTGCAACATACGGACATTAGACATAATTTTCATCTTGTCCATGTTCATTTTAAGACCCACCTGCTGGGAAACGTATATATTGAGGTCGCTGAGCATTGTACTGAGTTCCTCAAGCGACTCTGCCATAATGACTATGTCATCGGCGAAACGAAGGTGAGTGATGTATTCGCCATAGATGTTGATGCCGAATTCTTTCCAGTTCAAGAGCTTAAAAACGTCCTCCAACGCATTCGTGAACAGTTTCGGAGAAATAACGTCTCCCTGTCTCACGCGTCGCTGCAATTGGATTGGTTCCGTGCTCTTGTCCTGTAGTCGAATCGACATGGTGGCGTTTCTATACAAACACTTCAGCGCTTCGATGTACCTATAGTCAATTTGGCATCGCTGAAGAGACTGCAGTACAGCCCAGGTTTCGATTGAATCGAAGGCTTTTTCATAGTCCACAAACGCTAAACATAACGGCCGATTATTCTCCTCAGTCTTCTGTATAATCTGGCGGAGCGTGTGGATGTGGTCTATGGTGCTAAAGCCTTTTCGGAACCAGGCTTGTTCGGGAGACTGGAAGTCATCAAACCTACGAGGTCAAAGGTTAACCTATTGGAAATAAGAAAAATTTCCCGCTCTCCCCCTTGTTCAAGCGAGGCCATAACTGTGTTGTGTTATGACCATTAGGTACTTACTTGTGAAATGTTAACAGTCTTGGAGTGCATAGGGCTCTGAGGCGCCCCGGTTGTGTTAGCAGTGAAGTATCCGCCGGGGCGAGGCCGTAAGTGCCGATTGTGCATCTCCATTTGCACTATCTTCATGAACTCTATTTGGGCAGCTAGTTTTTGTACTTCTTCCTGTTATAAAATAACTTAAGATCAATGGGAATGTTTCAAATCAGATCATTAAAGGGCTTATGCCGTTCCGCTCCATGAAATCGTTCGACTTGGGCTTGAAATATTTTAAACAGTTTAAAATCAAGTTGAAAATCTGTCGCCAAGCACCTAACGGTGTGTTCCGGCAGCTGTCCTTGAGAGCCAGTAATTCTAGGTTAGCATGTACAATTATCACTATGTGATGATGTGGTCGAAGATGTTGTATGTGTCGAAGATGTCGACCACATCAGAGATAGTGGTCAAAGGCTAACCTATCAGCAATAAAAAAAAAAAAAAAACAAATTGAAATTACACTACATTACACCATTACACTAGCTCCAAGAAATTTGTTGAAAAAAATCAGCAAAAGCTTTAAAATGTATCTTAGAAACAATTTTTGAGATAGATTGATTCGAGTATTGCGCTACAAAATAGATGGATGAGAGAGGTGTGCAATTGGCAGAGATAAAATCGGCATTCCTTTCATCCATCACTTCTTTTGCCCAACACCAGGATCCATACATCATCACGGGTTATATGGGTTTTTATTACTTTGTAACAGGACAGAACACAAACGAGACCCTCCTGATGTTAATTCTTGAGCATTATAGATAATGATAACAATTGACGTACATAAATGCCCGAATTTGTGTGAGTGGGATGCTAACGAGTTGAGTGGTAAACTCTGCCTATAAGAGATGAATTTCGCCACAAGTGACGAACTGCAATTCAATCAACACCATGAGAAATAATTGTAAAGTCTCGTGTGCCGTAACATCATAATCATAAATTATTGACTCTCAAGGACAGCTGCCGGAACACACCGTTAAGTGTTTGGCGACAGATTTCCTACTCGAGGGTGGTAGCTAACCAGGCGGGCGTTCGCAAAATGTCCTTCCACCACGCGGTGTAGCTGAAGCCCATGAAAGGGACCACGGACCTGCGGCACGGCATATTTGGGCTCTATAACTGCTTCAAACAGATACATCAATATTTTGAAGCCTGGTGGAATGACGGTGGTATTACTAAACATGAACAAGATTAGGAACGTGTATATCGAAGGAGTTTGAGTTGTAACAGAGGAAGTTGAAGATAGAAGACACTACCGTCCAGGAGCAATAGGGGAGTCATTATGTTACGGTGTTTTGGACGTATGTACCTTTAACTCTTCGTTCTCTTGGTACAAGTCTGGCGGCTCGTCCGGGACGAGTCCTATCCCGTTCAGGGACGAAGAGGCGGGGATGCCACGGGCGCGGGCGCGGCTGTCCCAAGTATCGCCAGTGCCGCGAACCACGCGGATCACCTGAAAATTACATTTTAATCACATCTAATCGATAAGAGCTAGTTTATTCTTCATTAGACTATTTCTAATTCACAAGCTGTTAATAAAACGACAACTGTAACGGGTGGTAGTGGTAAAATTTTTATGATGCACCTCCAAAATTGTTCAAACATAAACATTAGCCTCTATTTCTATGCTATGTCTTGTCTTTCCTAATTATATCTACATAAATAAACATACTAAGTATTGAGCTAAAAAACTGTCGCGAGTTTTGTCCATAATTATTATTTAGTAACCGGCTAGGACTCGCGTAATATTTACCGGATATTGCTCCGACCAGTTTCGAACTTATTTGAAGTTCTTCGTCTGGGAGTCACGATTGTGCACAGCGTCGAGCGCGGGCCTCAGCACGTAACTGGCAGCAGTTACGTGCTTCAAATAAGTTCGAAACTGGTCGGAGCAATATCCGGTAAATATTACGCGAGTCCTAGCCGGTTACTAAATAATAATACTAAGTATTGTTACTCATAAGTTACACTTACTTATTTTCTCATAGAGGGTGATAAAAAGTAGTGTCCACCTCGGGAGCCAACAAGCTCGCTTAACTTCGAATCCCTCGCTGCACTCAGGATTCTACTTTAGAATCCCTCGATACGCTCGTGATTCTTCTATAGAATCCTTCGTTCCTCTCTGGATTTAATGAAACAGTATTGCCTTTGTTTGCTCCCGTGGTAAACAATCTACTATTTGATACTTAAATAGAATATTGTAATTCAATTTTAACTTGTATACTATAATAATTTATTTCCCTATTTCTGAGCCATTTAGCTCGCCAATATGTTGATAACTTAGCCCATATGTTGATATTTATTAATTGACTATTTTGTTCAACATAACCATGTAATAGAAATGGTTTAGATGAAGAATTCATCGAAATTTAGGTAATGTTATTGCTGTTTTATGTTTTGTATCTTGCCAATAAGATAATTTTGAAAGATCTCGATAAATCTGTGCTCTATTGGCAAATCAAAATTTTCTACTGCTTCACCCGTATCAAGCACAAGTCTGATCGTGTGTCCTTTTGACGGAGCATTGAAATACCAGCGGGAAGGTCTAGAATCGGTAAATCGGCGCGCGATGAGGCCTCACTGGCGATGAAAAACTAGTCCTCAAAAAACACCGGCGCCTCATGCACTAACGAAGAGTAGTTTGTCTGACTATTTTCTATTGGATACATTTCGGCTAGTATGCGCAAGAACTTCATTATGAATTTAAATTTAAACTCCGCTCAATGACGCGACGCAGAGAAATTCGTACGCAACGTTTCAGGCCAATTTCTCAATGCGTATAGCGCAAGAATGGAACTCCCTGCCGTCTTATATTTTTCCTGAGATATACAATCTGGGTGTCTTCAAGGCCAGAGTGATTAGATATCAGACTTGCCACCAACCACGGCCACAACGTCCAATTACCATCAAGCGAGTTGGTGGCCAAATGTAGAACTATTAACAGTTGAACAAGGTATGGGGGAATTTGCCTACCTACAGGTACATGGCATTTTTGTTAAATGAAATGTTAATGGAGATGAACTTAATTTTCACATTTTCCTTTGAAATCGATGCCCATTATGGATTAGTTTTTGAAAAACCACTTCTTTGCATCAGATGAAGTCTAATAATCTAGTTGATGACCGAGCACCGTCCCCTGCGGTGAAGGTAATATAATTCTAGCATGAAGTTTCGGCTTGAAAGAGTAAGGTTCCGGTGGCCGAGTGGAATAGGCACCCCGCGCGAAATCGGAGATCGCGGTTTCGATTCCCGTACGGAACAAAAGATTTTATGCTCCAATACTTTGTATATTCCCATTCTAGACTGTGAATTTCAAAATGAAGATTGCCATTTCCATTATCTTCCGTAGAATACCCGAGCACACCAGTCATGGTAAAAACCTGTTTTTTGTCATACATAGAAAATATTGACTGAGCAAGTACTTGGGTTGCTTGGCAATAGAAAAGTGATTGAGATGTAGGTGCACGGTGAGACTGGGGTGACCACCATGGGGTTCAAAGTTAGATATCATGTAAGGTTTTGTTAATAAATCAAAGCAAAACCAACCTTTGGAGCAAACACCAGGAGCACTGTAGTTGTGGTGGACAATTGTGTCCTTATGAACCCAAGTAAGTATTTCACATCTGGCCCGGCTCTGGGTAATATAAGTAAGCTGAAAACCAAACAAAAAATGGATATTTAATGACCTCCTTATGAAAAAAAAATAAAGAGAAATTTAGTGACATCTTTGAGGAGGATAGCATTGAGTTTTTATTTACCTCATGTGAGTTAGATAGTGCAAAATTTTACTGGAACTAAACAAAGTAATGGTTGGTTCCTTTTCAATTATAATTTAACAGCTAAAAGTTTTTTTTTACACAAGTAAATAATTATAGCCCAGCTAGGTATGTGATTTGTTCTGCAAGCTGGTCAGCATAAGACCAAACCCCATGAATGTACCATTGATGAGTTCTGAAGTCTACTAGAGGGTATGGTTCTTTAAATCAGCTAGCTGTCCCCATAATACTGTTTTGTCAATTGACAGGCATTCAAATTTTAGCTTTTGTTAGAAACTTGTAAGTGGCAGTAATACATATACTCGTATGTACCAATTTTGACATAAAATTACTTATGAACAATACAATAAAATAAAAGCTTGTAAAAGGGAAGTAACAACACCTGTGAAAGCAATAAATGAGTAGGTGCCTGATGTTATAAGCTTTTATTATATTTTGATATTTATGCCCTGCCCGTAGTAAGTATCTACACTTCTACAGAAGAATATTTTTTTTAATTATTGTTTGGTTAGCCAGTGATGATGTGGTTGAAGACGTTGACAGGGTAAGCTATAAGAATGGTAATTTTGGCTAAGTTAACTGGCTTTCAAGGACAGGAATAGACCCTTATTAATTATTAGTTTTGATTTCTAAATACCTAGTGATGGGTCCCATTAGGCATTTAGAAATCAAATCTCATGAATGCATTACCTATTTCTCGGGATTTTTAACTAGGAAAACAGTAATACAGTTAGTGAAATACTCTTTACTTCACCATGGAACACAATGATGTAAAATACTGCTCTTAAGCTGAATTATATGACACAGTAGTACTTATCCAGACCATGTTCACAAGTGATTAGTGATTTAGATTAAAATTATCGAGGTTAATAAATATGAATACTTACTGAAAAGCTATCATCACAGAATTAACTGTGAATATGTTGTAGATGGCGTATGAAATGAGCCGCGCCTCGTTGTATAAACTTTCGGCGTGCCGGACGCGGTAGCAAACTCTTACGCCCCACAGTAGGAACAGAATTTCACCTGCAAACATAAAATATAAAGTTTTTTCATATTTGTAAATTATATGTTATTCATTAATTCCCCTCTATAGAACAGCACTTCTGGTAGTTTAGTGAGTCTTTAGTTCCCGGTCTTACATTGAAAAAGAATAATAAATTTACCAAGAATTCAAGAACAAAAATTATAGTGCCAGTGTTACTCAGGTTGATGTTCTAACGATACCCCATAACTTTTAAATGCCTAATCAGATTTGGATATTATAATGACCATTTATTAAAAAAAAAAAGTTATGTTGGGATAAATTAACTTCCATTCAAATTAACATATATTGAGCTGTTAGGGCCCAAAAATATTATATTCCTTTAGATTTTGTAATTTATAATTTATGTAGGTATAAAGATTACTATTTGTAAATTATTTGGATTACAGAATTATGTCGTTCATTTTGAATTTCCCTAACTTAAGAATCTTATATTCATCATTAATTAAATCGGAAGTATTCTAGCTAGTAAAAAGGTTTAGAAAACACAAATGTTCTGCACATTGCATATATTTTGGTATCCAAGTGCAACCACATCAAGTGACTATATTTCACTATAGGTAACTTAAGTTTTGATGCAGAACTCTGCACCATCCATTAGACAAGGCTATGATCGGTACCCGTCCAGATATATCCTTGTTCGGAATCACACAACATAGTGAACAACTACATATTTTTGTTGTAATCAGCTAAGTTTTGAAGTAGTAGTGTGGCAGTGGTATGGCTATAGACTGCCATGCAAGTCTATGGTTCAAATTCCACTGCAGGCTTCAGAGCATCACAACATGGTGATAGTGCATGTTCTGGCAACTGCTTTTGAGAGCTAGTTTCTATTCTAAGAAAAGCCTGTTTACCATCTATATAAGTAACCAGCATGACAGCTTGTGGTCAAAGGTTCAACAATGATAAAAAAGGTAATATATTTACCTATAGCTAAACTGTGATCCCACCAGTTATAGGAACACTGCTTAAATTTCAGCCCCAGGTTATCAGTGATCTGAAATAGTTAAGAGCAGATATTATTGAAGATTGTAAATTCACTGTCCTAAAGAAATCCTATGTACTAGTTGATCCTTGAATTATTGCTTAACATTCTGATTTCTATAAAGGTTTTACTAATCATTTATAATAAATACCCTTGGTGTGTTTTATGATAACAAAAATAATGTTAGCAGTGTCAAATCCGCATAGTCGCATAGTGGTAGGGAATTTCCTCCTTACCACTATGGTAGCCGCCTGGCTAGCTATCATCTTCAAATAAAAAATCAATCGCCAAGCACTTAAGGGTGTGCCAACAGCTGTCCTTGAGATCCAGTAATTGTAGGTCAGCCTGAACAACATTTTCGACGACATCATCACTTAGCATTAGGTGAGATAGGCTAGCATATAAATAAATAAAAAAGTGTCTCTTACAATAAAGTATAATTTCATAACCTTTACCAGACTTGGATTTTTGAAGGGGAATAAACAAAAGTATTTACACATCATATATAGGACTTTCAGGAGTCATTCTGTTATATGTTGTCAGGGTATATTCCCAACGGCACTGATTAAAACTAACAGCAGTGGCAGCGGATGAGACCAACTGTCTTCAAATCGAGAGTAAATAGGTTTCTTCTAGGTAAGCATGCTCCATCTTAGACCACACCAATGCTTAACATCAGGCAGGGTGTAATCAAATGCAAACCTATAAATAATAAAAAAAAACTTAAGAAATTAAGTTATGTAATCTTATTAGTTGATCACATGATGTTGGAAATATACCTTTTTCAGGTGTTGTGATTGGAGGCCAAATGAGCCAACGTAAGGAATTGAAACTTTAGTACGGGAGGTAAGTGATCAGTAGATATCAATAGTAGCATCCAGGTATACATTCACCAATCAATGGATATTTCTAACCCAATCACTCGAAACCTTTTAACAGATTTTGATAGAATTTTGCTCCAAGGTCTAACAATAAATAATCAATGGTTTTCCTTTTTTTTTTCACTGTAGCTATCAACTTCGAAGCTAGAAACCCATGACCCAAAGTGGCAATAAGCAAAGGCAAGTTGGTATTGGACTTATTAGTCAATATAAAATATTCAGTCAATAACTTACAATTTCAGCATCAGGTGGAGCTGAGAGTGTCCATGTTCCTAAATACACCAGCATGATGAGTAGTATGGGAGCCATCCACTGGAGCAACTGCTTGTCTGTGAGTTTGAGCTTATGTGCTGACTTTACTCGGTATGTAAGAGACACTCTGGAACATAATTGAATTAGCAGTTAGTATACATTTGGTTAGTTAGTATACAGGTCATACGCCTGTTAAGAACGACCATAACTTCCATCCTATAATTTAGTAGGATCTTACCAAATTTGGTTAGGCAGGGAAACAGGCTAAAGCAGTGGAGGGGAGCATTAATGACACATTAAAGGGGCCTTTGACCCTACTACCTGGTTTGCAAGTCCCAGGCAGGCACCTGAGATTTGAGCCTCTGCAACAATATGGACCCAGCACCCACACAGTAAATACATGGAATGTTAAGTAATCCATGTCATCAATAGATGATTTCAGGAGTAATTTCTGGAATCACATGCAATGGTGTCCCGTAATTGTTTAAGATAATATGAGTAATGTTATTTTAACTTCCAAATAGCATGCTGTTGTAGAATGGTTACAAAACCTAGACGAATGAAAAAACTGTTACATTTTTTAATTCCCCATTACAGGTGTGACTTTCCAAGTGTTGTGCACTAAGTGCTGAGTTTCTTACCTCCAAGTCTTCATCAGTAGAGCAGTGTATGTGACACAGAAACCCATGTGCCTAGTCCATTTTGTAGCAATGCAGAAATACCTATCCAGGACTGGGAAGATAGCTGCCATCTAAAATTCAAAATTAAATTGTTATCAATAATCTGTAAAATAGTTTCTAACTAGATAGACTAGAAGAAACAATGTCTATACAAATGGTACATGGTCTTTCTAACTAAGTACCTTTTGTTAGATCAATTTCATGACAAAATCACAATTATTTTGTACACAGGTTGTAATATATTTGGTTATTTTTAGATACACATTAAATTATTGTCACATCTGTATTCTCATAACATTTCACCGAAAGAGTTGGTTCCAAGTAAAAGGTGAGAGCCATTTGCCATACCAGGCACAGTTTAAGACTCCAGACTCCTACTATGAGATATATGTGATAGTAAGAATTTTCAGTCCACCCCCAGGAATTTTGAACCCAGAACCTCCAAGATAGATTAATTGATGTCCAAAGCAATTTTATAGATCAAGATTCCAAAAGAATGCTTGCACCACTCCACAAGACATAGTTAAGTACATACAATTTTTGAAGTACTTGATTTTTACTTACAAGACTAATCTGTGAATTGATAATTATACATTCTACTTACTTCCAAATACATAATAACACAGCCGATGAGAGTGATTGATAGGAAAACAGGGCTGGCTACGCGGAAAACCTTGACTCGCCGGTGATGACGAGTGTAACAGCATAGACAAATGCTCATCACTGCACATGTTACTGATATCACTAGTAGTGTTATCCTGTAATACAGAATTTTGCTTATTATTCCTTATGTTGAAAGTAAATACAAAGAAGTTTTGAAATAAATCAGTCCAATGGTTTAAACTCTGAACTGTTTTGGCTAAGGGCTTACTTACAGTAAAATATTTGGGTTTGTGACCAAACTGTTTCAGAGATAAAAAATAATTTCTATGTAGCTAAACTATTGCGTTACAGATGATAAAAGGAATTTTGCTTCATTGTTTAATATATATCAAGGGTGGCCAAAATTTCGACCGCAGTCAACTGGTCGACTGCAGAGGCATTTTTGGTAGCCCGTGAGAAGAGTTGAATTCAGCAATCAGATTGGAATTGGAGGAACAAATTTAATAGATAATTAAATTAGGTACAATTGATTGTACCTATTGAATTGAGTTCATTTGCGAAAATAAGTATAACACACTTATTTTTTCTTGACAACTGACTCTTTATCAAGTATATTGGTAGGTAAACTATTCAAATAGACAAATTCATCGCTGCTGAACCAGGATAGGTTAAGGAAGACATAGGTGAAATTAGGTGAGACATCTCGTTGAAAGCAAGAGCATTTGAAAATACAGAATTTTGGAACATATACATAAAATATTCCATGCCTTTGAATACTTGCACTATATTTGATGGTAATTTTTAGATCCTAGGATTTTAGATCTTTGAGAATGAATATTTTCAACTATGAAGCATTTGACTTCATGTCTGCGCAATGCAGTTAGTCCATACACTGTGCAGCATGATACAATTATGGAAACTATGCAACACAAAAAACTAGCCAAGGATATTGATGTTCAAAAGTGAGATATAAAAATTGTAAGTGAAGTACATATTTTATTGATATGCAAACTTTGTAACTACGTTTGATATTGGTAGAGACGGTGGTAGCCCACTCATCGGCAGTAAACAGATTATTTAAAATGCTTTTACCGAAAGGGCCAATTGTATGTAGCGAGGCAGGGCTCTGGACCGCGACAGGTATCGCAACCGGGTTGGCATGGGAGACATTCGTATGGCTCGTTCCAGTTCTCGGCACCAAGCTCCTCGAATTCTTGGTATGCAACTACATATAACAGAGAAAATATTACATTGTAATAAACTTTACAAGATCCGTAATGAACCTAGTATCTACTTATTAATTATAGTTGTATTTTGTAAACTGTATAAAATTTATTTAAAATTATTTTTTTAATTTCATATTCATAGAAATAGCTTTCGAGAACCGTAACTTGGATGAAACTTAATATCTTGTAGAACAGGTGATAAAACAATAAACGGATACATACATATAGTAAAACTACATTCATGACATTCATGTGGTAAAGTAAAAAACTATGTATGATTCAGTTTTCAAAATGTATTCAAAAAGTGTAAACTAAATTTAATTTCAAATTGTTTGTTATCTTCCAACTTTATCTTAGTTTATTTTTTTTCCACTATGTCGGGATTTAGACTCGCACGTTCTGTGCATTTGCCATTGTCTTATTTTATTCTTCAATATTTTGTTTTTTGCCATGTTTAAACGTTTCCCACGCTTACTTCTTGTTCGTAGCAAATTAGTAGTACTATTATAAATGCGAAAGTAACTCTGTCAGTCTGTCTGGACCAATTTGAATGAAATTTGGTATGGAAATAGTTTGAGACCCGGGAAAAAACATAGGATAGTTTTTATCCAACTGCGCAAAAAGAGGTTAATGTTTTTGCGCGATAACCGACATACGCGCGGGCGGAGCCGCGCCCGGAAAGCTAGTTCAGACTTCAGAGTAAAATATCAATCAATCAACGCATGGTGTTGCCAACTCCTTTCCTGAAAGAGAAGATCCATAGATTGTACCCGAGTTCCCCGAAACAGAACAAAATATCTGATTTGTTCCGATGGTTGACATGAAGTTGTTTATGTATTTTACCAGTCAGTCTTATGTGGAAGTCTCTTCACTATAAATAGAAGAAATTACCTTTGAAAATAACATTTTCAATATAGACAGTGTCAGATCATTTAGCTGGATTCTTTTTGAAATAAAGCTTAAAAATGCTCTAGGTTACGCCCTAGGCACTAACATCTATTTTTCAGCAATGAGTTCACAAAAAATGAACCAGATCTAGTGCCGAAAGCTACACAGATCAATCACAGCACAATCAGATTTCAGTTTTTGTTGTGTCGAAATAGTTGCCAGAGCTCGTTTGTCAAGTTTAAACGTACGGCAAATTATAAAAATAAACCAGCCATGTGTGAATCGGACTCATGAAACGGGGTTTTATACCATTGAGTTCACTCCTAATTTCTAGTAGGTACCTCTTGTGCATATTTTGTAGTTCTTCACGCAGTTTGAATTTCATATTTTGGCGTGACATGGAACCCTGGACGCGTGAGTTTCACATACGATTCACTGATTATAAGAAGAATGGGGTTGAAAATCAATTTTCAACCCATGTATCAGAGATTAACGAAAAGGTAAAGACTTTGGACTCGAAATGGTAACGGAAAAGTAACGCAGAGGGCCCAAAACTTACTAAAAAGAAAAACTTTATGGGCAACACTGTATGGTTTATAAATAATTTTAAATTGGAATCGCATGTTTTGAACATTTGTCATGTGTCTATTGTCTTTGTTTGTAGTATTTTTGAAGCGCTCCTAGCGAAGTTTGCTTAGACATTCTGAACCGATCAGCAAAACTAAGCAACGTCCGCCTAGGTCATGAGTTGGATGGGTGATCGCTGCTGGTGACATTACTACTGAGCGCTTCCGTGCTTCGGAGGGCACGTTAAGCCGTCGGTTCCGGTTGTTGTCTTCGGATGGCAGTCGTTATAGTATGGTGGTAGGGCATTTTGCGAATGCCCGCCTGGCTAGCTATACCACCCTCAAGTAGAAAATCTGTCGCCAAGCACCTAAGGGTGTGTTCCGGCAGCTGTCCTTGAGAGCCAGTAATTCTCTAGGTTAGCCTGAACAACATCTTCGACCACATCATCACTTACCATCAGGTGAGATAGTGGTCAAAGGCTAACTTATCAGTTATCTATCAAGCATAAAAAAAACGGTAAGTTCAAAAGTTGGCAGTTTAGCAGGGACAAACTAGTTACTTGTTAAAAATATGTGTGTACCCATAGAGATATAAAATACTGTTTCTTTTCTGTGTGTGTACCTAAATACCTCTTCGTGCTTCTAATGTACAATGCGATTAAAATAAGAATAGGATGGGCTCTCGGCTAACTTCACTCATATAGGTACAATCAGCAGATCAAACTTAAAAATAGAGCAGCCCCATTTATTTAAGTATACGTTATTTTAAATGTGACCCGAAATTGTAAATTTTAATAAATCCATATTTTTAGGGTGGACAGCCCAGACGCCATCTTGGTTTAATGACATCGCGGGGAGGGTGTCAGGATCTTATATCTCCGCCAGTGTACCTACTACTTGTTGATATTCTCGTAAAATTTGTTTTTATTGACTGTTTAATATTTTTTTGTTGACGGATATTTTTTTTGTTACCAGTTACTGTGATGACGATACAAAATATTGCTAACAAATAAAATCAGTTCAAATAATTTCTGTTTGCTGTTCATTCCCCTTCGTTTACTTACCAATAATTATTTTGAATGTTTGTGAGTTTTTTTTATTCTACCACAACTTCTAAATGGCTGAACCGATTTTAATATATGAGATATCATTAGATTTATCTTGATAGCACAAGTGACATTAGGTATACATAATAAAAAACAAACTGGTGGATTAAATATAAAGAAGTATTTTATTTTCTAAACAACAAATTAATTTATTTTAGTAAATAATACTTACTCTCAACGAGAGATCCGTTGAATCCTTCAGGATGGTGTATTGAGTAGAAGCCGGGCCGACATCTGCAGATGTAAGAGCCTCGACCCCAGCCCGCATATCGCGAGCCCATTTCTCTGTTCGGCTTGTATTCACACTGAAAGACGATCAATACATATTTTTACAAAATACGATTTTATCCACTACCGCATGCTTACCTAATTTATATTAGGTAACTACTATTTTATTGAACACAATTTTTTAAAATCTCTCGCAGGTGTGTTGAAATTGAGAAGTACGAGAGTGAATGAGATCAATGATGTAATAGGTAATCAATGATGTATATTATGTGTGGGGTATTTCACCAGGGGGCCAACTCCCATCTCTTAATTCAGTCTTATTTTAACATTACATTTACAATTTTAATTCGCACCGCCACATATCACTATAGTATACTTACATAAAAACTTCAACGTGAGAGCGGGATGCATGCATCGAATCAAGTCATTTGTGCGACTGAGGTAGCACTAATGAACATTATTGTTTCGTGACGGCCACGGTACTAACCTTAGTATCAATAATTTAAACTTGAAACAATGACGTTTGCATTCCATAATAGTTTATAAAAGGTGGGAGTTGGGCCCCTGGACCGCACGTACTTTAAAATTTATTAAAACAAGCAGTATAATATGTGATGTTGCCTCATTTTTTTTTATGTACTATTTTAATTTGCATACGAAGACCAAGTTTGGAATCATTATCACAACATGATGATACCAAGTTAACTGTCAAGCGTAGGGATTATGTCTTCTTCGTTTTCTTCGCGCAGCATGGGTGCGCTTGCACGGACGCGCCTTCGGGCACGTGTGGCCCCTTTGCGCGGTAGTCAATCGCCGACTGTGACTCACAGTCGTGTCGCGGGGGGGTGTGTCACCTTAGTGGCACCTTCTTCATATTTCGGGGTATGAGGTCTTGTCCGGTGGTCATTAGTCTCCCTACTCGCCATCAGCCCACCTGGATCAGTAGACGGGGCGCTCGGGAGACGTGACTGTAGCGCGCCCTGGCCGGCCCTGTAGCCTAGGGGCGTCGGCTGCGGGTGCGGTTCGTGCTGCCTAGCGACAGGAGAGTAGCTTGCCCACCCCCGGTAAGACAAGCGGGGTGGGGTCAGCTCCCTCCTTGAGCGCCAGGTGCACGTCCTGCAGGATGCAGAGGGCGGTCTCGATGAGTTCGAGCTCTGCCGCGGTCCTTGTCTTCTTATTGACTGTCTCACTCTCACATGGGAGCGAGACAGTAGGCTCAGGCTTTCTCGGTCGCGCGGCGGGTGCACGTGACACACCCTCTGCGCGCTTGGTTTGGGCGGCGGCCTCTTGGGCGGGCGGCGGGGCGGCACCCTGTCGCTTGCCCTTGCTCATCTTCTTCTTCTTCTTTTTTCTTTTCTTGGTCCCGTCTTGGCCAGCGCCGCGGACTGGCGGGTCGTTAGCGGTGGCCATTAGGGAGGTGGTGGCTGTCTTCTTCTGGTGGTGGTTGGCGACCATTGGTAAGTGCACGGGTGCGCACTCACCGGTGGTTGGGGTTGGCTTCATGGTGGTGGTGGTTGTTCTGGCAGTGGTACTCGCGTGCTTGTTCCGCGCCTCCTCGCGGAACACAGCGTAGCGGGGGTTGTTGGCGGTGTGTGCGCCACCACAGTTGGCACACGTCGCCGGCTCGTCCAGTGGTCTAGGGCAGTCACGCGCGAATTGCTCGCCCCCGCACCGCACGCACGCCTGCCGTCGAAAGCAGTTGTGGGAGGATTGCCGGAATGCACTGGCATCTGTGGCATTGAGCTGGGCCCCTCCTCCCACGCCAGTGTCCAAGTTTGACACCGGGCATGCACAGCAGCTCATCAACTGCGTAAATGCCCGGGGTCAGGTTGGTCGTCCGCTTCATCTGCGCAAAGAAGATGCAGCCTGGCCTGCCTCTTCTTGCGGCAATCTTCTTGACGTGCTCGGCTTCAAAGCCAAGCTCTGCTAGGTCCTTCTTGATCTCTTCCGGTTGGGATTCAACCGGAAGGCCTCGTATGGCGATCTTCAGACTCCTGTCTTTGGGCGCCGCGTATGAAAACCAAGCCAGCTGGTCCCCCTCCGCCAGGTTAGAGAGGTAAGATTGTATAGCTCGGTATTCGTCTGCGTCGGTTGGCGTGAAACGCACGCCCTTGTTGAAGGGGCGTATGGACGGTGGTCTGCCAAGCTTCTCCTTCAGCGCGCGGAGGTGTTTGGTGCTGTTGGGGAAGCTCTCAATGACGATCGGTGGGTATCTCTGCTTCTTGGTCACGTCCGGTTGGTTGATGGCGGTAGTAGCCGTCGTGGTTGGGGCAATCGTTGTGGCGTCCGCCCGCTCGCTAGATGCCTGCACGGGTGGGTGGGGATTTGTGACGGTGGTGTCCTTGGGGGCAGTGGTTGGCACCCGAGCATGCTCGGCCGTAGTTACGGCGGCGTAGGTCGGTTGCGTTAAGCCAGCTGCCGTGGATGTCGACGGCGCCGCATTGCGGCAGGGGTCACGTGGGTAGGGCGTGGGCAGCTCAGTGCTGGAGGCACGAGCGCATGCGAGTTTACTATCTTCAGAGGCCTCCTCACCGCGTTTGCGGCGTAGGCCTGGGGCTGGGTCTTCACTGGTGTGGAGCTCTGGAGGCGGATATGGTGCTGTGCGTCGCGTAATTCCGAAAACTAGCCGTGGCTAGTTTGGCTATCGATGATGGTTATGGTGGTCTCCGCCCTCTACATAGAGGGGAGAAGTTCCGCTATAACTTTGGGGATTCCGAACGCGAAGTATAAGGCTCTTGCGCAGAGCAGAACTTTCCGGGGATTATGGCAAATCCCCTTAATGACCTACCCTTTGTTGAATGGTGAACTTTGTGACTATTGATGTGAAGTTTGGAATAATTTCGACCAAATGGCCGCAGCAGTACCTAGATGGCAGATACTGGTAAAACATAGCCAATTGTTTTACACGACTGTCCCAAAAAGAAGTGTTACGTTTTCAGGGTTCATGTATGGATGTTTGTGAGTGTCTTTAATCCACCATAACTACGCGGCTTAACCGATTTTAATGTACATATAAGATTATGTTAGATTTGTCTTGATAGAGCAAGTGACACTAGGTACATAAATATATTTTTTAAAAACCGGCGAATATTATACGCCATATTGTGATTCAAATGCTAACATACTTTTTTACAGATACTACAACGGCTCGGCAAACCTTGTCATCCTTAAGCCGGAGACAACCAACGGCCCAGTGGCACCTGACTCCATTCTTAACACCATTTTGTCGATGCACGACTCGGTAGGTATGGGATGCGATGCCGCTGCGGGAAAGCTGGAATAGCCTGCTCCAATGTCTGTGGTGTATACCTACCCCGGTTTTTTTAATAACTGAGCCCCCATTGAATACACCGTCGGCGACGATGATGATAATATTTTAAATTTAGAAGATAATTAGGAATTTCATTTGTACAAATATACGTTCCATACATAAAGATATAAGTGATTTTTTTTGTCCATCTACTTCCCTCAATATCTCGTGAAATATTGATCACAGCAAAAAATACCCCTATTTTTCCTTCATTGGGTAAGCTATGAAGCCAAAACTTTTTAAAATTATGTTCTTGTCTGGTCCCTGGGTGGGTTATTAGCAAAAATATATTTATAACATGTTCGAGTGTTGTTCTCATTGTTGTTGAGAAATCGTTATCAGACATGTCGTATGAAGTTCAGCATCCATCAGTGTAACTGATGGTTCATTACTTATACCTATCAAAGTCAAAGTCAAAATCATTTATTCAATTTAGGCATCTACGACGCTCTTATGAATGTCAATTACAAATTTTTATATTGAAATATTCCATATTGTACTGCCAAGTTCAGCAAAAAAATTTATAAAATCACTGCGAGAAGAACGCTTAAACGAACTTTTAAACTTCTTTTAACAATGTGATACCTACATACTAACTATATAATAAAATTATTACAATATTTGTTTAAATTACATAGATGACAGGCGATAGCTTGGCAGAGGCGGAATTGTTCAAGTATTTTTGTCGTATCCTGTGTAGTAGGATTTCTTAGTCAAAATATTTTCACGTTTAACTTGAATTTTCCTTATGTTTACAACGCTCACATGCTTGGAACTAAAGTTTGGTTCAACTTAAGTAACATTTGGTAAACAAAAACTTTAAACATTTGGTCTTTTTTGAATTCAAGAGAAGATTATTAGCGGCGAACCATTTAGATATCATAGATAACACATTATTTACATGAATGATTTCATTATCTTTTCTATCTACTTTAAAAATCAGAGAAGTATCATCTGCGAATAAAACAATATCGCAGAAATCTTTGACCATGCAAGGCAGATCATTAATATACGCTAGAAACAGAAAAGGTCCTAAAATTGATCCTTGCGGTATTCCTATTTTTACAAAAGACCTGGAAAAGGTATTGCCATTTATTCCAACCTATGTGTCTGTATTTATATCATAAAATACAAAAATACTTGTTCTTACGTAAGTGGTTTCATTGGGGCATTTGTGTGTTCCGTGGAATGAGTAGATTTGATTTTCGCTGTATTCTTCGAGATCTATTTCGCACTGGTTTATTTCCAAGTTCGATATGTCTATGTCCAGCGAGACGATGCCCCTCAATCTGAAATAGTCAAAAGATTGCAAACTTATTATTTTATAATTGTGAGAAATACAGTTACAACCCTAGTAAGTGGAGTAGAAAATGAATACCTATGCGACGTTTAGTATCGGTTAATTTAGTGCGGTTAGGGCGAAGGATATAAATATATACTTTTAAGCTTGTTAGAATTAACAGAAACTTGGCAGATTTCACTCCAGACAATATAAGATGTACATATCAGTTAAGAGATTTCTTTTAGGTAGGAGTTGGACACTTTCCCTGCCTAATGGAATGTGCAGCTTTACTACATATTGAAAGAAAGGTTTTTGTCAATTATTCCTATATCCGTATAGTAGATAAAGGTTCCCCGTGGAGTTCCAGGCTAGTCTATTGTGCTAAATTTGCACTCCTGCCGCCTCCATAACTTTATGTGGGAGTCGTAATAAGCGACAACGAAAAGAATAAAATACCAGAAGGTCTGCAGCGCTTTCTGAAGAACTGCCATGGTACAAATTGAATGAAATGAATTAAAAAGTAGAGGTGTGGCATAAGAGAGCAGGCAGCATCACTTCAGCTTGAAGCTGTACATACCCGGAATAAATCCACAAGAACTCCATTGAAATCTCTAAATGTCGGATCGGACATCGGACGGCATTTACTTACTCCGAGAAGCCGCGCCATTGTACCATCATACATACTATCTATAGTATATATAGTTCGACCGAAAGTAAGACTTTTACAATTAAAATTATTAGGTACCCTCATACAGTTCCTGACAGACACAGCTACGCAGGATAGTTCAATTCTCGTAGCTTTATTAGTTCGTATGTAATATGTATAGGTAGATATAATATTGCAAATCAATTCGTAGCTACCTACAGACACAGATACCTACCTACAGATCTTTATGATTGTTATAACTGTATTCTTTATATATTGTATTCTTTTGAAGCAGTGATAGCTCAGTGGCTTTGGGTATGGACTGCCGCGCAGCAGGTCCATGATTCGAATCCCGCCGCGGGCTTGAGCTTCACCGCATGGTGGAAAGGCATTTTGTGTATGCCCGCCTGGCTAGCGACCACCCTCAAGTAGAAAATCTGTCGCTAAGCACCTAACGGTGTGTTCCGGCAGCTGTCCTTGAGAGCCAGAGTAATTCTAGGTTAAGCCTGCTAACACCTTCGACCACATCATCACTTACCATCACGTGAGATTGTGGTCAAAGGCTTACCTATCAGCAATAAAAAAAAAAAAAAAAAATCAATGCACTCTGAGCACATGGTTCTACCTTTATATTTTTTTAAATCAATTATATTTAATAATTACACCTAATGTTCTTACCCTCGCACAATAGGGACCGGTACAGTGTAAGAGAGTAGCCAACGTTTCGCTTCGCAGCTGTAGTAAGGATAGGTCCACCAACCCTCCATTGAGGTTTCTGAAGGTGATGGCATGAACTTCGGCGAGCGCAGGGTATCGCTCTCTTGTGCTGATTCGTACCTGAAAGTTAGAAACAAAATTTATTCTTCTGGAACATTCCATTGGATTCCTAAACACATATTTCTTCTGAATTTAATATTGTAATAGAAATATGATAAGTGTCTTCAAACAGCAATAAGGGCTTGAACTTCCATAATCAAAATATAAATACCAATATACCCCACTAATGTGGAGTTGGTACAATATACTGTCTTGTGTTTATAGTTAGGGAGCCCAATAGGGGATTTTGGGATTTACTCGAACGTACCAGATAACATAAGGGGGAAACCTTTCTTCCTATTGAGTAGATACTCAACAGGTGGAGATCCACCATATAATATAAGTCCTCTATATACCTCGTATATAGTAACACGCTTCTAGGGCAGCTGATCAGAATACTTAGTTAGAAATAATTGAGCGCCTCAGATTAGGCTCATTTTGATAATCTGACAATTTGAGCGTGATGTAAGGGAGTTGGAGGGTCACATATTTGTAAAAAAAGTCAACTTGACATTCTTGTTTCATAGATACCGAGAAATATACAAACTGCTGGTAACAAAAATCCTCAATAAGTACAGAGGTTGTAGCCGTAGGAAAGCACTTGCTGTGTTATTATATACTTTATGACGAAGATGCAGATTAAAGAGTAAGATTTTTTACATAATATGTATTATTATAAAGAGATCATGTATTTTCTACTGACTTTATTTTTTCTCTTTCTCTTTTCTAAACTTTCGGGTTTACTAAGCAAATCCAATACAAAAATCAGACGCGCTCGAGTATATACCCACCCGTACGGCCACCTCCACAAAGCAAACCAGCAGATAACACACATCCGGCACGTGGGCCATATAGGTACACTATGAATATTTGATGCGCGTATTTCCAGATAACTGTGTTTTTACATTTTTGAAAGCCAGTTGCCTCTGTTGCTGCTCCCTTTCCAGTAAAAGGGCATACATGATATAGCTTTTTTTCTTTCTACTATCTTATCATCAAAATCAAATAGTTAATTATGACGATCGAGTAAATCCCCATTTAGCATCGTGGGCTCTCCTACATTATGGCAAGGCTTCAAAGGCTTCAAGCAAAATCAACTTACAAAACAACTAATTATATTCACGCAGGAGACTAGGTGAATATAATTAGATTGCAGAGTACATCGTTAATTCAAGAGTATAATCTCCAAGAATTAAAGGTGTGCTCTGGTAGATGTTATTTTATTTCTTGAGAACTCGAAATCTTCGCTGAAGTCAATCGATTTTTTAGATTAGATTAGATTCATTTATTGGCCTTATAACTACGTTTGTTACACTGGGTACTTCAATATTGTACAATATTATAAATTCATTAAAATAGATGTCAAAAATAATACGTTACATGACGTTATTAATTTCATTACAATTCCAAGTTACATAAAAGTCAACATTTACATACAATTTAATTAATTCGAGAATTAAGATTCAGTCAATTTAGTTTGCAAGTATTCCTTTAGTGAGTAAAATGGAGTGGCTTCGAAGAACTGTTTATTTTTTTTCTAAAAATCATTTGCATGTAAGTTAGCTACAGATTGGGCTAATTTGGTAAACAAATATATCTTAATCCTTGTTTCTTCACTTTGGTTAATCTTACTTTTGGTGTCATTAGTATTTCTTTTTTTAGGTAGACTCTAGCGTATTCCTGGATTTCGAAAAAGTAAATATAATAAAATAAAGTAAATAAAGTAAACATAATTGTCTTTTAAAAGTGTATTTTTTAATCTTACCAAGGATACTCAGGATCAGGCGGTTTATCGAGTATCGGAGCTGCTACAGGAACTGGCTCGCCATTGCCGTATCTCTCCCAGCACACGGCGCTGTTCACTAGCCCATCGGTCCTGAGGGCGAGGGCGCGGGCACCCACTGCTCGGTCTGAAGGCGTTGCCCCCAATACCAGCCCTTGGGAAACCGCCACAAGGACTTCTGGAAAGGTTTATACGTTGATGAAAATCTATGATACGATGGACTATCGATTTGTTCGTCTTCCTGTTGGATACTGACTCCTTACTTAGTACATAGTCATTCTAGCTGAACTTAATAATGTTTATACTAATATGGCTAATGGGAGGATCTATAGTAAGCAGGAATTAGTGGAAAAACTGCGTTAAAACAAGCAAATTCTTCATGATAGTGTTTATTTTGATTGGCTTGCTGCAAAAAACAGCGAAGCACGACGGTGATACCTATCGATCTATATTTATTATATCTCAACACACACCTGCATGGACGTCCACGTCGTTATTAAGCTGTGTCTATGTGTATTCTTTTCTCAGATAGGTACGACGTATTATATATAATAAATATTCATATATATTCGTAGGTATCGTATTTAAATCGTCTGTAACTGAAGTAGAAAGCCATGGATGAATGGATTGTGTTTATTCGGTTAATGGTATAAAAATATTGAAGGAAAAGTAGAATTGTAGGGTACAATAATTTTGTTACTGGAAAAGTTCAACAGGTAACCGCAAAAGGATTAGCGTCACCATTTATGTTAACATGAAGGTATCACGGTAAGTCAGGTTCAAACCACTTTTATCAGGATTATTTATGACTTAACCTGATTCATGTACCATACCGGAGTTATAAATTCTTACGGAAGCAATGACTGAACCACGGTAATGTTATCTATAACATTACCGTGACTGAACTGTGCTTAAAACTGTGAGTTTAATATTTATCTCTGTGAAGTTTAGTAATATCGTGTCGAAGTTTGTTGTGCATGTGGTGCACCACCAATATTTTATCTTGTAGTGAACAAATTGCCTTTAAGTTAGCAATAAAAACTGATAGCATCTTCAGGCAAGCTTGGGGAAATAAAAATATGAAATTGAAAAAATATGATACATAATAAAGACATGTTTCTAAGTACCCATACTTTAAAACTAGTACCTATTTAAAGGCCACCGTATCCTTTTTACTGTTTCCAAGATCAGTTGATATTATCAGTTTTGCATTTAGTTAGGCAAGCTATATATTAGGGAAATAAAAATATGAAATATAAAAAATATGATACATTTAACGGCCAGGATAGGTATGATTAGGTACTCGGCGGTTGTTTCTTCCTCCCGGGTACAATGAATGAGACTCTCGTAATACGGGTAATCGTAGTTTAATGGTACAGCACACACAATATACATACAGGTACATACGATGGGTAGGTATGTTACATTAGGTATGAACGTCCGTCGGCTACAAACGCGAGCGCAGAGAACGTGGCGCTGTGGACGACTGTCGACTCGCCCGGTGGCGCGGGCGGACTCGCTTCTCGAATGATCGAGGCGTGCGGTGAGGAGGGGCGAGAGAAGGGTGAGGAACGCGGAGCGCAGGCGACGGCGATGCATGTTGATTCACATATACCTACGTTCGTATAGCTAACTTCACGCGCACTGTTACATACTCCCCCTCTAGTTCGAACATGGCGACCTCGCGTTCGGACTAGGACTCCTATATTTGCGCGGCCGACCACGACGCCTTTTCTCCTTCACGGGTAACGTAACCTGACCAACATACGGCGTGATGTGCGAGACGTGGTATTTCCCTACGCACTTACCTGTCGCTGGATTCTCCAGCTCGAACGTAGTGGGACTCACAATCTTCATCACTCTGTAAGGTCCGTCTCTGCGTGGAATGAACTTCGCGGTTTGCCCTCGGTTAACGTCATTCAAACCCTGAGTTTTGAGGAGGACATAGTCACCTAAGTCGTAGTCTGGTGGCGTGCGTCGGCCTTCATCGGCATACCGTTTGGAACGGGCTTGCGCTTTCTCATGGACGTCACGTGCTTCGAGAAGTCTCGTCGAAAGCGTTTTCAAGTACGGAGTCAGAGCGGTAGGTATTGTTTCGCTATCCATTATAGTCTTCATATCAGTGAGGACGTCAGCTGGGGCTCGTAGTTCGCGGCCGAATGTCAGATAAGCCGGCGAGAACCCAGTACTCGCGGTCACGGCGGAATTCATCGCGAAACGGACGGCCGCCAGATGCGTATCCCATGCTGTGTGGTCTTGACCTACAAGTATGGCGAGTTGCGGTTTGAGGTCCCGGTTTTTGCGTTCAATGGGGTTCGCTTCTGGGTGGTATAATGGCGTTAGATTTTGCTTAATACCTAGCGCATGGCATGCTTGCTGCATTACTGCCCCTACGAACTGCACACCATTGTCACTAATCATGCGGCGCGCGACGCCGTATCTCAGGAAAACCTCTTCTGTCAACATTTTGGCGCATTCGGCGCTTGTAGCAGCCTCTAATGCGAAGAGCTCAACCCAACGGGAGCATATGTCTTCTACAATCATAATCCAGCGGTTGTTATTGGCGGTCTTTGGTAGTGGCCCGAATAGGTCAACCGAGATCACCTCAAATCGGCGAGCAGAAGCTGGAGTCTGGAGCAATCCAGCAGGTTTTCTATGGTCGACCTTATATCGTTGACATTCTGTACAATTTCTAACATGTTCGGTTACAGATGCTTTTAAACCAGGCCAATAGTACCGTGTGCTTAAACGCTGGTAGGTTCGGTCAATCCCTAAATGACCTGCTGTGGGAGCGTTATGGAAATCGGACAACACCTGCTGGCGTTCATGTTGGGGGACAACAAGGCATGCTGTTTCGTCTTCGCCGGCCTCAGGTCCGTATCGGTACAGCACTCCATCGGATAGGATGTAGCCGCGGTTTGACCAGCCTCTCCCCCTAAAGTCGACGTCATCTGCCTCCATATCGTCGATTATCTGTCGGAGTTCAGGATCCTTTCGCTGATTTTGACGGATGTCGACGGCGTCTCTATGTGGTACGTCCACTATAACCTCGCACACTTCGCACGTAGTGGACTCCTCCTCGCAGCAAGCGGGTCGACTCAAGGCGTCAGCGATTACGTTCGACTTGCCGGGTGTATATTCAATCTTCAGATTGTAAGCTTGTAGCGTCAACGCCCACCTTGCCAGACGGCCACTCGGAGACTTCAAGCTCATAAGCCATCGTAGTGGTTGGTGGTCGCTTTTAACAACTACTTCGGAACCTTCGATGTACCCACGAAATTTCGTAACTGCCCAAACGACTGCTAAAGCTTCGCGTTCGGTCGTCGTGTAGTTTCGCTCAGCTGGCTCCAGCAGTCGGCTAGCATATTCCACCGGTCTTTCGTCGGGTCCCTCCCCCTGCATCAGAACAGCTCCTAAACAGTAGCCGCTGCTATCTGTTCTGAGCGTGAAGGGCTTTGACTCGTCCGCCTGTCGAAGGATTGGGGCGGCCACGAGCAGTCTTTTGATCTCTTCAAATGCAGATTGCTGTTCCTCGCGCCATTCCCAAATGCAGTTCTTCTTCAACAGGTTGGTCAAAGGTCTCGCGACTGAAGCAAAGTTGGGGATGAAACGCCGAAACCAACTCGTCATTGCTACGAAACCCTTGACTTGTCTCACATTCTTCGGAGGTGCCATGTCTGCAACTGCAGCGGTCTTCTCCGGATCTACACGAATTCCACCAGGGACGATGATGTGGCCAAGAAACTTGACGGCATCGCAGGCGAAGCAGCTCTTCTTACGATTGACCCGCAAATTAAACGTAGCTAGCCTATCCAGAACTGCTTCCAGGTCTTCCAGGTGATGCTCAAATGATGGCGACAGGATGATCAGGTCATCAAGGTACGCTAGAATGGAGACTGGTCTACCATTCTGAAGGTTACATGGCGCTCCAGCATCTGCAGGTCCTGCCTGTTTTCCTGCAAATAAATTCGACTTCAGCCTATCGATGAGCCTCTGGAAAGTGGCTCCAGAGTTGCGGAGTCCCATTGGCATCCTTTTAAAACGGAACGTCCCGGATGATGTCACGAATGAAGTTTTGTCACGGTCTTCTTCAGCCACACCCACCTGAAAGTACCCTGACTGGAGGTCTAAGGTTGACATGTAGGTGGAGGTCTTTGCAGCATGGAGCACGTCTTCTATCCTGGGCAGCGGATACCGGTCGGGTTCCGTGACAGCGTTCAGTTTGCGGTAGTCCACGCAGAGTCGCATACCGCCATCTTTCTTTGGCACAAGGACTACGTTCGCGGCCCAGGGAGACTCACACTCTTCAATAATGTCCGCTTGCAACAGCTTCTGCAGTTCCAGGTCCAGGATCTCCTTCCTTTTCTGCGACATCCGGTATGGCGGCGAGGCGATGGGTTCTTGCGCATCATCGACTCGGATACGGTGAGTCGCGTAGGTAGTAGGGGGTCCCTCTGCAGTGAAGCGGTCGGCTTTATTTACAATAAGCTCATTTATTTTGGCCCTTTGAGCAGGTGTCAGCGTATAACCTTCATCTTCTCTCAGCTTCAGACTCTCAACGACGACGTGCATCAGCTCTGCATCGGCGGCGGGTGGTAAGTCTGGTGGATGAAGTTCATACGAATCGACAAAAGAACACTTTACGTCAGGTGTATCAGCAAAACACCAGGTGCACTGCGGAAGGTCCAGTACGACGTCAGCGCCTACAATAAAATCACGTCCAAGGAGCGTCCTATTATTCGCTCCTGGTAATACTAAAAATGTAGTCAATATGCTGCGTCCCTGTAAAACAACTGTAGTCTCGCAGGTCAATGCCTGTCTCACCTGTTGAGATCCGTCAGCGAGTCCAATCGTGCGGCGCGTCTCCACGAACTTCACACCACTAGCAACGAGTATGGCATGGAGACCGGGACTGGCGATGCTATGAGTTGCGCCGGTATCTAGCACAGCAACACCCTCACGGCCAGCTACCTTAATACGTACGATCGGTCTAGTCTCGTCGGAACACTCAATCTCAATATTCTGGAATTCGGTTTTATTATTACTTCTAGGATTAGAATTACACGTCTCGCACTTAGAACGTATTGTACCGGGCTTACCACACCCATAACAGCGTAAATAATTGCCTCTCTCAGAAGAAGACGAGGCGGCGTGGTCGGCATTTTTATTCGATCCGGTTTTAGAAGTAGACCTACAGTCTTCTGCAACATGGCCGAAACGTCGGCATGTTGAGCAACGCGGTCGGTTGCGTCTCTTCGCAACATTCGGTGAAGACGAGTTCGATTCGGTAAAATTATGAATATTCGTACTAGAGGGATTCAAAGTATTCATGTCGGCATTCGAGGGGTTAACGGTTAGAAAATCGACACTCGAAGGGTTAAGTTGTTTACGAATATTATTATTACGTAAGTTACTAGAGTAATTACTGGCATGCATCGCTACCGCGGGTGCGTTAGGTATAAGGTGAGAATGGTTTACCTCGCTCAATGTTTCCTCCACATACCTCGCTCGTTCAAGAAGCTGGTCCGGGTCCGTAATTGAGTCACGCGGTAACCGTTTCCGAATTTTTCGATTCAACAATCCATATATAATGTCGGTTTGCATTAACACTGGCACTTTGTAAGGTAATTGCGCGAATTTGGCACGCACTCGCGAAATAAATGATTCGGCACGGTCATCGGCACTTTGTTCCTGCGCGAAGATGTCCCTGAAGACTTTATGAGCCGGGCGCGGCGTTCCGTACATGGCACGTAGTCGGCGAATGGCGTCTTCCCACGAAATAACAGATGACTTGATGCCGCGCCAAAACACGGCGGCCTGGTCGGTTAGAAGTAGTGCTAAGCCACGTAAGGCGTGTTCGTCGCTTACTGCGGTACACTCTTTGTATACAGTGATGGCATCGACGAAGGCCTCAAACTCGTCGGCAGAGCGGGAAGCACCATCAAAGCGGGCCGTGCATCGGGAGAAATTACCGGTCGGTGCCGGTGGGAAATTATTGCATGATGACGGGGTTGGCGTCGGCCCGTCGCTCACACTCGGTACGGGCGTAGCGGCTGCGGTGTTCCTCATCACGTTAGAGATGAGCCTTGCAAGCTGGTCTTCCGTGATGGCGATGACATCGTCGCGGCGCGCCTCCATGACTGGTGTGGGGGGCTGTGACGTTTGTGCGAGAGTCGAGCGCGCGGTCGCGGGGTCAACAACCTCATCGCTTCTTTGCTCATCGTCGCTGCTCTCGGAGTTGCGGTCGTCTTTTTTCTTATTCCTTGTTTGCGGCGCCATATTGTGTGTGAGCACTGCAGTCACGTCGCGTCGCTGCGGTCAAAATCTCTATCAACGCGCGACGGAATCAAACACGAAGTTACCACAGTACGCGTTCGTTTCCACTTAGTTTTGGTCGTGTGTTCACTTGAGTTTAACTCTGGCCCCACGTTGGGCGCCAATTTAACGGCCAGGATAGGTATGATTAGGTACTCGGCGGTTGTTTCTTCCTCCCGGGTACAATGAATGAGACTCTCGTAATACGGGTAATCGTAGTTTAATGGTACAGCACACACAATATACATACAGGTACATACGATGGGTAGGTATGTTACATTAGGTATGAACGTCCGTCGGCTACAAACGCGAGCGCAGAGAACGTGGCGCTGTGGACGACTGTCGACTCGCCCGGTGGCGCGGGCGGACTCGCTTCTCGAATGATCGAGGCGTGCGGTGAGGAGGGGCGAGAGAAGGGTGAGGAACGCGGAGCGCAGGCGACGGCGATGCATGTTGATTCACATATACCTACGTTCGTATAGCTAACTTCACGCGCACTGTTACATACATATAATAAAGGCATATTTTAATGGGTACTAATAAAAATAGTCCCTTTTTAAAGGCCACTCCCTACCTCCTTTTTACTGTTTCCAAGATCAGGTGATATTATCAGTTTTGCATTTGATAGACGATATTTACATTTTTGACAGGTATCATACGGCTGCTCTTCCCATTACGTAGAATATTTGCGTTCCCTTCCTCCCAACGTAATATATTATGTATATTTGTTATTATTGTTATAGTCACCATAACATATATATATATATATTAAAATAATATATACATATATATATTATTTTATTGTGTGGAAAGAGCTGAGAGCTGACCGTACCGTACCTACATTTATTTCAGATTATTCTTCATCACTTGTCGGTCTAGTATAACAGGCAGCTCATGACATTGGCAAACTTGCGATATCGCTCAGTCACAGAAGCCATAACCAAAAAAATTAATTGAATTGAATGTTACCGAGATAAGTACTCCAAATGGTTACAGTTGGCAGATAACATTTTAAGTTTTTTACAGATGTAACAGGAATGCTATTCCTATATGACATTTGTTCAAAATCTATCTACATACGTACTCTCGTACCATTCCCGAGATACTGTGACTACTTTTGGCAGATGACATTTACTTACATCTTTTTGGTTTTTTCATTGTATTTGCCAAACACTCCATTCAATTGACGCATCAAAATCCTTTCTGCCTTCTCTCTCGGAGGAGAGTGCCAACAAACACGATGTAAAAGTAAGTTTGTGTCGAGTTCTCAGTTTGCCGTATTGGTACACATATCGATACAGCAAACTGAGGGCTCTGCGTCATAACTCATAACATCCGTGAAGCTCTTGTGGATACCGTTTAGACAAAAATAAGAGTTAGCACAGAACTTACCAGTGGTTTCTAATCCTAGCTGATGTAGAAGGTTAGCTGCTAAGTCCGCCTGCGCCCTCGCCGTGTCCCATCGGGACGTGTACAGTGGAGCCCTCAGTCTGCCGTATCGATGAGTGACGCATAGTGCTCCTGTAGCACCCGTCGCTACCGCATGGACTAGAAGAAGTGATGACTCTATTTCTTCCTGAAACAAGCAGAATTTTAAATATAATAAACAACATAGGTATCATAGGTATTCATTTTCGATGCTGTTTCGATAGTTTTACGCCTGGACGTGGGAAAAGTACGAGCTTCATTAAAGGAGACTCATTACCACGGTAATACATTAAATTTATTTGTTTGGTTCAGATTAATCGTATATCTATCGATTTAAGACGGTTTTGATGGTAATAACCTTTCGATAAGTTTATGAAAACTATTAGGTATGGAATGAAAGATAAATGATGCTGGTTAAAAAAAGTGTTGATGCTGAAGCCAACATCAAGATTAAACCAAACTGAAGACCTGATCAGCAGCTGATGCTCACTACCATGGGGCTATAAATAATATCAAAATAGGAAAATGATATCAAAAAACTCCTAACCTATTTTAAAATATGCAGTGAGAAGAAATATCCATATAAGCCCCACATAATATAACATATCTTAATATGTACTTCGGGAGCCTTTATACACAACCAATCCACAAAGGACTGTCTATTCTAATCCATCTCACAAAGGTTGGTATGCATCGTATTTATTCCAGTAGATACCTATGTCGGTAATGTTATTGGAAAATAATAATTATCCCAGTACCTCCCCTTTGTGCCTTTGAAGGTGAGCATTGCATGCACGACGAGACAATATTCTTTGTGCCGAGGGACTTATCTACTAAATTATTTAATGAGATTGGAAAAGAGCCTGGTCCGTGAATATTGTGAAGATTTTTATGGAATCGAATAAATCTTTTGTTCGAGCTAACAATGGATGAACCCCTTTGTGTCAAGGGAATATTTTAGTAGTTAGATGGGAAGGCGCAGGTACTTATTATGTGCCTATTTTGCAATATGATCTTATTCAACTTGCGAGTGAAAATCATGTCTTTCATTTCACATGAACACGATTTCGGGCTTTGCTTCCCGTGTATTATTACATTGCACAACTAAAGTTGTGCTATATGTACCTATGCACTTTGAAAATCTGTCCCTATGATAAGTCTATACCCCATACCTCTTGGTTTATTAGTACGTTCCAAATTCATTCATTTCCATTACCTTTATATAAATACCAATACTAACCTCTTATTTGTTTCTGTCCACCTAGTAATTAATATTTCAACTTTCCCAAGGAATGTTTGCTCAAAAATGCGGTCAGCCATAAAACTAGCAAAAAATTTTACAACAATAATGTGTTCTTTCTTGTGTAGTTTTTTGTTGTTAGGGATATTTTTAGGATTTATTTCCTTGCGTTGTCCTTTGTTTCTTAGAGAAAAAACATTGTAACGACATTGTGATTACTTAACTAGGTATTAGACTTACTTATTACTTAACTAGGTATTGTGATTACTCAACTAGGCTATTTATACTAAACTAACCTTGAAGATATATTCCATTTTCTCAAATAATGAATTGATTAAAAAAATAGTTAAGTACCAGTTTTAAATTTTATTCATAAATAGACCGACTTTATTCATAAACTAACAGAGAGACAAGCGCTCACTTCTCAGTCGGTTTAGGTAAGGTATTGTTATCCACTCAGTCAAAGTAGGTACTTACGTGTCGCTCTAAGATTGAAATTACTGGTTTACAGTTTTTCATCGCCGCAAGCTTACTCTATTCGGATATCGCATTGCAACAACCTGTGCAAGATTTTTTGGTTTTGCTAACAGTTAAAAATCTATATTTATAATCAACGTTTTCTGCACCTTTTGTGTAAATAGAGGATATAGCTCATAGATAAGATACCTACTGAAGTTTCAGATTGTTAAGTTTTTGAAATAGATCAACAATGAACTCAAATAGACCACTTTGAGGGGGCCTCACTTTTTATGCTTTTTCATAAATAATAGATTAAAGTAAATTTTAATGTACTTACTTGAATGAGGTCTAGACGATGACATCCCATATGCTAGGGTGCAAAACAGTTTTTTTCGGCTACCTTCTAATGTATAGCGTTCGCTATTTTCATTTACCAATAAAAGCTCAAAGATTAGAGCCTTTCTCAGAGCCACTCTAAATCAACTAAATCACTGTAGATACTTATTTTTTTATAGCCACAAGTTAATACCTATAACTTAAAAAATAAATAGCACTAACTAAAGTTTCAAAAAAATGGTCAGGAGAACGGCCTCTTATAGTCAAGTTTTCAAAGACATTGTAGTATTTTTAATTACATTATTACTTACTCTCGTAAATTTGTAATGTAATCCGCAGAGCATGCGTTATTACAAACATAAAAATATTTAAACAATGTTTAAAGTATTGCTTAAAAATTAATTATCGTATATGAAAAAGCCTGTAAGTATGTTTATTAATACTTACAAAGGTTTGGTACGTTATAATTATACAATTCCTTGAAGTTTGTAGTATAAGATGTATGAATATATACAAAACCACGTACCTAAGCTTTTATTACGCTGATACGTTTTGTGAGGGTTTTTCAGAACACATCAAAAGGGCACTCGAAACTTTGTAGACGTATCGTAAAAATTAAAGTAGACAAAGAAAGCCTCCTGTACACAAAACGTGGGACGTGATTGTTGTCTTCAGACGGCGGGCCTCCAAATGAAGAATGTTTGGGTCTCGTTATGTCCCGAAGAATATCAGCATGAAAGTCTGACGTGATGGACATGATCCATCACGTCATGACCGATCATGACCACGTCATGGAAGAAAAAGTGTGCAAAAACTATACTGTAATAAAAATACTTTTAAAAGTACCTTAAAAAATCATTAAATTATATTTAAATAAAATACGTAAAAAAGCATAAAATTATTATCTAGTGACAATTCCGCCTAATTTTCCTGTTATCTACGTGACGTCACAAACATCACGCGCCTAACCGGAAGAATACCCGACTAGTTGTGACGTCACGTAGATAACAGGAAAATTAGGCGGAATTGTCACTACATATATAATTTTATGCTTTTTTAAGTGTTTTATTTAAATATTATTTCATTTTTTTTTAAGGTCTGGTACGTTATATACAATTGCTTAAAGTTTGAAGTATAAGATATCTGAATATATACAAAACCACGTACCTTAGCTTTTATTACGCTGGCACGTTTTGTGAGGGATTTTCAGAACACATCAAAAGGGCACTCGAAACTTTGTAGACGTATCGTAAAAGTTTAAAGTTGACAAAGAAAGCCAAACACTAAACGTGGGACGTGATTGTTGTCTTCGGACGGCGGGCCCCCAAATGAAGAAATGTTTGGATCTCGTTATGTCCCGAAGAATATTAGCATGAAAATCTGGGGACTATATTTAGAAAATTGTCCTAAAAACGTTCACCTTTGCACAAACAGTCTTAACATTGTTTGATAGTGGGTAACATGAACATCTACAAACCTGCCACAGGATCACGAATAATAAATCTTTAACCTCCTTAAATTTAGATTTTATTTTAGTGTGCGTGTAGTAGTATCTAATTGGTTTAATAACAACTATATATTTTTGGCCCAAGCTTCCAATGTTAAATATCGTGGGTGGATTATCAGACCTTGTAACTGAACAATTCTTTAACTAATCCCAGTAAGTGCCTAATTATGATTTCTCAGAATTTGTAATTTTGTAACATGATTTCTAATTTTTACAGAGATGGAATCGACTCTCAAGGCTGCAGAGATCAATAGTGTACGGTGTGCTATTGGGAATAGCTATACCCTCAAATACTATTAAGTCCAGAAGTCCAGTAATAATCAATCGGTAGGTACAGGCTAGTACTAGTTCCATACCATAAGTATAATTTTGCCCAAATGTCCAAAATCGGATATGAAATAACACTAAAAGCTTTGACTTTCGACTAGGATTGCTTAGGAAATCATTCCTGTCACATAAAAATTATACTATCACCGTCTTCCTTCTCTACTTCCACAAGTATGAGGTAGATACGAAGCATAGCTCTCCCCGTAGCTTGTCAAACGACTCTAAGCTTGTTTATAAGGGCCGTAGTCTCAGTACTATATAGTATCATTTGCAACACATTTGTTGAAGACTTCTCTTGGCTCTGCGGGATGTTCGAAGAGAATATGTCGCGTAATTTCCCGAATGCTGTTCATTCGAGTTGGATTCGTCACACGAACGTGCGACCTCTTTGTCGAAGAAAAAAATGTAAATAGGTATTTACATTAAAATATATTTGATGAAATTGAAAATACCTGGGACAGACTGTCCAGTTAGGTAGGTACCTAACTGGACAGTCTGTCCCAGGTATTTTCTGATCGTTTTTTATGTTGTTCTTTTAGCTACAACATGGGGTCTTAAAAGGCCTACCTGTATAGAGGTCGGCTAGTTTGGCTACGTATTTGTGTTGCTTCCAGTGTCACAGGTATAGGCAATGGTGATCGCTTTCAATCAGGCAGCCCGTGTGATTTGATAGTGTTTGCCAACTATGGCTGTGCCTATGGAAAGTTTACACATGTTAACTTTTTTTTTTCTAAAAACATTTCTGTGTTTCGGCTGCCCTCATAGAAGTTTCGAGAAATCTCAAGACTTGATAAATAGGCCTGCAAAGGTTGATTCGACCTTTTTTTAGTAGTTGGTGGACAACTGGACAGCCGCTCGCCCCCACGAGCTGCACTGCCTGATGCGAGGTAAGAAAGAAATCATGAGGCGTCTGTCTGCCCTAGTGGAACGTTATAGCAATTCTTGAAAATTCCTTTGATCTTTCAGGGCTGAAGTATCGCAGGACAGTGCTCCCCTCGACATCCGCCTTCCAGAGGACCCATCCACATGGAATATATACTGGCTGAAATCTAAAAACTTACCTAAATTGGAGGAGGCGACTTCGTTCCCTGTGGTGGACTCGTGACGTGTCCCCGTTACGAACTCCGAAGCCTTCGCACCTCCCCCAAAAAGGTTAGTTAAAGTGATTGATCATTTTGGTGTAGTGTTTTTATGCAAAATTGTAGGTTATAAAGCCGGGCTAAATTTCAGTGCTTCGTTTCGTAAATGTGCCGTGTGAGGCTCCGCGATTTTTTTGAACCGCGTGGCACATAGGCCCGCGATCTTTTATATATGCCCTTCAGGCAAAGTATATTTTTAACCTGTGATAGTGTAAATTGTGACACGCGCACCCTTGCGTTTTCCAGGAGGTTCATGGTTAGGGCTGGTGAAATACCCTACCATATCTACATCTACCATAGCCCCAACTCCGGTAGACAGCCAGAGCTGTACATGTGGTCAGCGCTCTGCCTGACATCCCGGACTGCTTGCCCTAACTAAGTCTTTGGTCCAAGGCTGTGAATCTCCACGCTGCACCGGTATTTATGTATTTTCCCGGTATCCCATAACCGGGTGGCGCCCTTTTCTTTCTTTTTACATTAATATTGCGAAATTCATCTTTCACCTTATGCGACTCACGACATTACCCTGAGATATATAGAGTTTTCTGAGCGGGCTGGTTTCTATTTTTTATTTACACTTATATATTAAAACCATGTAAGCATAACATTCTAATAAACTTAAATTTTGTGGATCTACGTTGCTGGCACACAGAAATCATAAATTTGGTAGTTGAACTTATGACATTATAAACGAATAACACAACCTAGTTAAGGAAAGTGTTCTGGACCTATCTATTCTCCGTTAAGTGATTTTTGGTGAAAATTTTAATTATAAAAAAAAATTTATTAAAGATTTTGTTGAACATGAAACATTGTTTTTTTTATTTGTGTATCTGTAGACATCCTAGCTTAAGCAGGTAGTTTAGTTAGGTGTGTAGAAGCTTCTCTTCCCCTCCTGGAGAGTTACACCTTCTGTCTTCTTTCCACTTATTTTTTTTGCAATTTCTCAAACAGCCAAATTTCATAAGAAAGTGATATACTGAACCCCATCTACATAAAAATCCTAACAACATGTCGGCTATCTTTGGCATAATAAGACAATTATTTGTCTGCAAATGACGGTGGCACTTTATATATAAAAGTGTCACAATTTTATTGTTCTTAAGTATTAATTAATTTGTTGTGGGCAAGTCAAAAAAAAATATAATAATAACGCCAAGGTAGAAATGTCGTGCTTTATTTCGGGCATGAATGTTATGATTTGCTTATACCGATCAGTGCAGTGGCACAGATTGACATATTACATCTTATTGCATTCGGTACCATAAGATCTGGTGCCAAAGATAGAAACAATCTTTTTCTAGTGCCACTGGTTTAGGGCCATTCAAAGCACTGACCACTTACGTCAAAGAAAGTTGTTGAATTTTGTCTCTATGTACGTCATTTGCGCCACAAGTTGAGTGATGCATATACGAGTAGGTACATACAATATGGTATGGCAGATATATTAATATATCTGCCATGTTTTACCTGCGGTGTTTAGTATGCTGGCTGGGCTGACGGCTTCAACGCTATGAATGAAACAAACATTGTTATGTACAACTTCGCATTGCTGCATCGCACTGATGAGTTTTGCGGTTAATGAAGGACAACACATTTCCCCAAATAGCACGAAATAGCGGATGAATTTCGCGTGCGTTTCTAATTATATGTAGAATGATCTATGTGATATCTAATGAACATTATTTTTTCTGAATGTGAGTAGATGCAAATATGTATAAGCACATATATACATATTTACATCAACCCCCATTTAGAAATTTAATTATATGTCACACGTATAATTTTACCACAAATGCTATTTTAGCATTCGTAGGGTTGCCAGATCAAGATATATCCATTCCTGGACATTTCTGGGGTTCGAAAGGGTTTGACCTTTTTTATGCTTGATAGGTTAGCACCCCGTGGGGTGCCGGGTTAGAACCCCGTGGGGTGCCCGGTTAGAATTGCACCTCCCCATATCATCCCGTGGGTGTCGTAAGAGGCGACTAAGGGAAAAATACTAGAAGATGGGCAGCAGCGCCTTTTAAAGAACTGCCAACTAACACTGCGATCTCTAAGACGCCTGCCAAGCGTGGGAATTATGGCAAATACCCCCTTATTAGGGGAGGCTGTGTTCAGCAGTGGACGATCCAGCCATTACAGGTTAGCCTTAGACCACTTTCTCACCTTATGGTAAGTGATGATGTGGACGAAGATTTTGTTCAGGCTAACCTAGAACCTAGACCTCAACTTCAAATGTAAATAAATCTACAGTTGAATTGACAAATTAATATATGTAATGTATTAATATTAGTTAAATTTAGTGGCTACCTAGGAAAAAAGAAATGGCAATTATTATTACACATATTTATTTGAGACAAAGATATGTTTACCAATTTAGGTAATAAACCGATATAACATAAAAAAAACTTTAAAAATTGAGCCACTCTTTAAGGCTAATTATTAACTAATTATGAAACTTTGGATCCAAATAAAAATAAAAAACTCTGTAACCTTATATACTATATTAATATTATATTATAATGTTATTATATTATAACCTTATATTTAGGCCATTTAACTTTGATATCATACACTCGGCCAACATGCGCCGTCGCGGTGGTGTCCAGTATGAAAAATCCTAAAACTAGTGAACTCCCGGGATAGTAGAGCGAAATTACTGGACACGGGACAAGACACCTCATTCGGGGACTATCCTGGATATCGACGTCTGGCAACCCTACTTTCAAGCTTTTTCTCATACGTTTCGTACTTATTATTCGTAGAAAAGAATCTTATGAAGAGTATAGTTATATAATATACTAGCTTTTGGGCGCGGCTCCGCCCGCGCGTATGTCGGTTATCGCGCAAAAACATTAATCCCTTTTTGCGCAGTTGGATAAAAACTATCCTATGTTTTTTCCCGGGTCTCAAACTATTTCCATACCAAATTTCATTCAAATCGGTCGAGTAGTTTTGGCGTGAAAGCGTAACAGACAGACAGAGTTACTTTCGCATTTATAATATTAGTACTAAAGGACTAATAATACCTTTATGATGTAGTGTTATTATCCTATTGCATTATATTTCCAATAAGAATTATCTAGTCGGTGGTGAGAACGCCTAAATAAACAGGCGAGCAAAGCATACTATTTAGATAGCACCTCAAACCTAGGTAAATCTGGGAGATGTATTGAAATATAAATAAACCGAAGCCTCTTAAATGTTTTGTTTGCGGAATGTACGTATGAAAGACCAAACCTGGTATGTTTTGATTAGTTAGGAATATTGAGAGAATGTCACGGCAAAGATATTCTAACGTTTTGAATGTGAAGAATGGTCTGAGATCCCACAAGCGCCTGATAAAAATGCGATGGAATAGTCGCCTCGAAAATATATTGCTCGCGAAAAGTAAATAATAAAATCAAAATGTTTAATAATAAAGTCCTGCTTTTCCCGGCATTCTGGAAGCTGGAAAAGATCACGAGGCGATCTCTCAATAACCCATGATTACCCCTAATATATAATTATTGCATGTCTAACAGATTATTGACCATTTGAGAACAATAACAAGTTTTGTCAATGAACTTGGAAACAGTCTCTGGTTTTCAAGATATTTCCTTTTTACCGTCCAGGCTCATTATGAAATTATATTTAACACCTGTTCCTGGTCAGGTAACAATATAAATTAATTTAAGAATAATCCTCGTTTAAAAGTTGTAGTCATTTGAAAAGCTGGGTCGACCACATGATGATAATTGTCAAAATTGCAAGGGCTATTGTATATGAAAATTGAATAGATTAGTATTGGCATTTTCCTCTTTTGAATTGTATACTCAGATTAGGCTTTAGAATTTAATATTACAAAGAATACTCAATAATAAAGTGAGGTTATGAAAAAAGGAAAGAGGTAGCACATGCGAGCAAGCGAGAAGGAAGATCAAACTAACGGGTGTTACCCTGCCTCCCGCAAGCTGGTATATATACCCCTCATCCGCCGATGACACGGAGACACCTCGTTACTTCTTGCATTGAACGTACGTGCGTATACACATTTCGCGTTCCAGAAATTAAGTGCCAAGTCAAGGCATATTGAAGATTAATTTTCATACAAATAATATACGAGGAAAATTTAAGAGGCGTTGAGGAAACGTGTGCCGTTGGCGCCACACAGCTTCCTTCGCTGAACTTTGAGGAACGGACGCTGCTCACCAAAATGGCCGCCACGAGGCGACACGAATCCATGAGGAATTAAACGGAGCAATAGAGAACATATTTTTGGGAAACAACGAACGGCATGTATAAAGGACGGGACCTCCCTTCGTCATAACCTAAGGTACCAAAATAATCAAATTTAGACCCCCATGTGCGCGACAAACTTCCGTATTTTCCCCGCGCGTAGTAGTAAGCAGCAGTGCTCGGCTTAAAAGGACTATAGAGTTAGACATTGTAATTTTTGGTATAATAAATAATATTTTTGTAAAGTGTAAAGATTGTTTCCATCCCATCAGCCATGCCCTAGGGGGCATGGCTGATGGCGAAGCATTCCTCTCGTATAGGTACTAGCCACCATCAGCACAAAGACGGCCTGGTCATAAGGTCATCACATGCTGCCCGCTGACTATCCAGGACACCATATTATAATAAATATTTGTCGTAAGTATCGCTTAATTCACTCCCCGAACCACACTACACGACAATGGCGCCCGAACTTTTTTGTTAATTTTTAGCAGTAAATTTTTTGATAGGGTGGCACTAAAATTTTTTTACGAATGCTTCGTTAGGTGTATTACTGATGGAATAGCTTTAAATATTAGATAGCCGAGGAAAATGCACATTTCAGCCAATAATTTATTCAATTCTACTAGTATGGGTTAGGTACCAATCTTATAATTCTAATTATAATTTAATTATTATTCATGTATGCCCTTAAATCAAATGTTTTGAATTCAATTTATTATAATTATGCAAAGATTTTATTGTTGCGCTAGGTTTTTACTTTTTTGGAAAGGCATTTAGGTATAGGATTTAAATGAATGAATTTTACAATGTTATATACGTCTTCTACAATATTTATAATTGTCAATATCAATATTTCTAGTTTTTTTTTCTTTGCTTATGAATATATTGTCTAAGTTAACATGGCCCTAAACATAGGCGACCTAACTTCATCACCAATACCTTTAGTATCAGCGGCAGCACACAGTTTGTTAGATTTAGAGACGGAAGGCAACATGTTCGTTAACACGAACACACGCCGACATGATCTGGCTGCCGGACCAGTTGAGGCGCTTCACGCATCTACGAATGTAACGTTTACAACTACGCATAACCCTAGATCTAGCATCCTAGATCAAGGCGAGTTTCAACCCCGTTTTGGTAACAATTCCACCGTATACCATAAATTCGAACCAAATACGGACAAGCCGGTACCCTCGGTTATTTATAATGTGTACAATAATAGTAACAATTTAAAATCGTGGAATGTAAAGTTCAACGGAGAGACGTGTGTGAATGATTTCTTAAATCAGGTGGAAGAAATAAGGGCTGCGAGGGATATGGATGTATCGTTGGTATTAAGAGGCTTTTCTGAATTGCTACAAGGATCTGCGCTTAAATTTTATAGGTCAATAAGACACACAATTCACAGTTGGAATGACTTATGTACAATATTCAACCAAAATTTCCTACCAATAGATTATAATTATACAACCGAAAAAGTTATAAGAGATATGAAGCAAAAAGTAAATCAATCCGTACTATGCTTTATAATAGAAATAAGAGATCTGAATGGTAAACTTTCACGCCCAATACCTGAAGACTCATTACTAGAAATTGTTAAACATAACCTGTTGCCAACTTATGCACAACTTTTAGCAAATAATACGGTAGGATCCTTCGATCAATTAATCTCATTAAGTAGGAACTATGAGGCCTACTCAGGACATTTGGGTCTGCCCAGCCTCAATAAAACAACGTCAACAACTCCAACCTTGAGTCCAAGGACACAACCTCCGAGCGCAGCAAACAACAAATTTAATAATTACCAGCCGGCAACTCGGTTCAGCCAACCTCCCCCCACGAATCTAAACATTGTTGACACAAACCGTACAAGGAACAGTAACTTCCAGCAAGTGATAACCTGCCTAAAATGTAGAAGAGTAGGACACCATTATTCTGAATGTCGAAGGATACAAGGTATCATATGTTTTAGATGTGGAATGAAAGACGTTATAACTAGGACTTGTCCCAACTGCAACAGTATGCTACAACAAAAAAAACTAGCATTAGGGGATGTTGGGCAAAGGAATCCGGCCACTTATAAATGTGACCTGATATCCCCTGAGGTTTTAACAATGTTGGATGATAATAGGATATATTTGAAATTTTGTATAAATAATAGAGAATTTATAGGCCTGTTGGACACAGGCGCAAACTTTTCAGTAATCGGGAATAACTTCCACGATAATTTCACAAATTCGGTTCAATTAGAAAGGACCTACATTAGTGCTCGTACTGCGGACGGTTCAGCGGTTTATATCTTAGGCTCAATGACGTTACCAATATCTTTTGACGGTAATAAAAAAAAAATTGATTTCTTGATAATGCCCAATATCAAAACTAATATAATATTGGGTATGGACTTTGTGAGCATTTATGGCCTTCTTAACATATTCAATATTACCAAAGGCAGCGTCATAAATGATTCCCAAACAGGCGCACTAAATCAACAGGAATTAAATGAGATAAAAGCAGTTTTATCACATGATGAACTCACCCCCCAACAAAAAAAGGAAATAGCTATAATTACGGAAAAATTTAAAGATATATCCACCGAGAAGGTAGGTTTAGGAAAAACTAGCTTAGTAAAACATAGAATAATCACGATGGGCCCACCAATAAAACAAAGGTACTACCCACTCTCTCCGGTAAAGCTTAAAGCATTAAATGATGAAGTAGACAGAATGTTAGCACTCGGTGTAATCGAACCCTCAAGATCCCCATGGGCCAATCCCGTCGTGATGGCTACAAAAAAAGACGGCACTTTGCGATTCTGCTTAGACGCGAGAAAACTGAACGATGTTACAGTAAAGGACTCATATCCTATCCCCTACATAAGTTCTATACTAGACAACTTACGCGGCGCACGATATCTGACCTCCTTAGACCTTTCTAGTGCTTTCTGGCAAATAGAACTGGATGATACAGACGGTACAACCCCAACCTACCCTAATTCACCGCTTGAAGCTGACACCAGCAATTCGCGGCAAAAAAGCAGTTTTATAGTCCAAAACAGAGGATCTTTCCAATTTACTCGCGTCCCTTTTGGGTTATCCAACGCTGGAGCGGAGATGCAGCGTTTGGTCGATAGGCTATTCTCCCACCAGTTTGGAGAGAAAGTGTTTACATTTCTCGATGACCTGCTCATCGCCACCGAAGACTTTTCTCTCCACGTAGAAATACTCAATAAGGTATGGTTGGCATTAAAAGAGGCAGGCCTAACCATAAACCTCCATAAATGTCACTTCTGTAGACCAGAATTAAAGTATTTGGGGTTCATTATTGATGCCAAAGGTTTGAGAACCGATCCCAGTAAGCTAGACAGCATAGAAAAATTCCCACGCCCAACTAGTGCCAAGCAGCTGCGTGGCTTTATAGGGCTCTGTTCCTACTACAGACGTTTTGTGGACAATTTTTCTACCATAATAGCACCTATGACGGCACTCATCGGTAAACGAAAAGGCAAAGAGGCTATCGAGTGGAATGCCGAGGCCGAAAACTCGTTCACCGAACTGAAACGAGCGATGCTATCAGCGCCTGTTCTGGCGTGCCCCGACTTCAACAAGCCATTTGTACTGCACTGTGATGCCTCCTCAGTGGGAATAGGTAGCGTGCTAACCCAAGACTTCGAGGATAAAGAGCATCCTGTAGCCTATCACTCTCGACTCCTATCCCGAACCGAAAAAAACTACAGTACAACGGAAAGGGAATTATTAGCCGTAGTAGATTCAATTAACCATTTCAGACCGTACCTTGACGGGTTTAAATTTACAGTAGTAACCGACCACATGAGCCTAAAATGGTTAAAATCATTAAATAACCCTTCTGGCCGATTAGCAAGATGGGCAATGCAGATATCACAACATAACTTTGAAATTTGTCATAGGAAAGGCACACAACATACAGTACCAGATTTTCTTTCTAGGATAGAGGTGAACCTTATTTCGTATACATCAGAAGCAGAGAACAGTACAGACCCATGGTATAATAAAATTTATAATGGATGTAAAAATCAACCCCACAAATATAAAAACTTTTATTTAGACGGAAAAGTATTATATAAATATAGCAAACCCAAAAATAATCTAGACCGTAATCACTGGAAAATAGTTATTAACGATTGTATCAAAGAGGCGCATGAAGGTATAGACTCCGTCCACCCTGGTGTATATAAGACATACCACAAATTAAAACTACTATACTATTGGCCTAATATGCACAAAAATGTTGTAACGTACCTAGAAGGATGTGATATATGCAAAGCATATAAACATTCAAACAAAGCCCCCCAAGGTCTAATGAAAAACAAAAAAATTGTAAATTACCCAATGCACACTCTGTCCATTGATATAATAGGGCCACTACCTAAATCTAATTCAGGCCATATATACATCCTTTCCATAGTAGATATCTTTACCAAGTTCTGTTGGTTACATCCTCTCCGTACGGCTACGGCCAAGACAATCACATCATATATAGAATCTGAAATAATCTTTAAACACGGTACCCCGTGTATAATAATATGCGATAACGCTAGTTTTTAGAAGTAAAGAATTTAAAAATTTTACCGACAAATACAGTATCCCAAAAATTTTTTATAACGCCTTTTATACACCGCAATCAAATACGGTGGAAAGATATAATCAAACTATCGAAACATGCTTAGCTATCCTGGTAGGACAAGATCAACGAACATGGTCATGTCATTTACCTAGAATACAGTTAGCTCTTAACAGCTCCGTAAATATAGCAACGGGATTTACACCCTATTTTTTAACCACGGGGCGAGAAATTGTAATGGATGGGAAGTTACATGTAAGTATTACATTTGAAGCCACCCAATGACCTCAATAGTTTAAATATGGCCGACAGGACATCATCCGCAAAAGCACTTGATAAATGTCCAAAATCTTTATACAGGTTCAAAATGCGCTTACTGAAGCATATAAGCAGAACGCGTCGAGATACAACACCAGGCGAAAGCACGTTGTATTCTCAACAGGTGACATAGTATGGCGTAAGAATTTTGTACAATCAAACGCAGGAAATTTTTTTTCGAGTAAGTTAGCTCCTCGGTTCGTGAAATGTAAAGTCTTGGAAAAAATCTCAAACAACGTATATATATTAGGGGATATTGAAACTTCAAGCAAAGGCAAATATCATGTGAAAGATATAATAAAAGTAGGCAAGTTATAAAGTCAACCGACCCCAACATGTCGTTAAACTGTGCTGCGACGAGAAAACGTCGTTAAATAGTTACCTAAGGTGGTAGGATTCATTAGTAATCTGTCTGGGTGTGTACCACCACCATGTTTTTTTGTCACCGTAGGGCATGGTACCCAGTCAACCGACCCCGACATGTCGTTAAACTGTGCTGCGACGAGAAAACGTCGTTAAATTATTACCCTAGATGATAGGATTCATTAGGAATCTGTCTAGGTATACACCACCACTCTGTATATTATCACTGTAGGACAAGGTACTCAGTAAAATCACATATGTTAAATATTAAAAAAACCAGTAATGCAAGTAAAAAACAAGTCACAATTTTTTCATCCCGAAGAACAAAATTTTTTCGCATGTCAGAAATTTTAAAATTTGCATAACTTTTTAGTATCTAGACCATTAGGCGAGTCTAGAACCGTTTGAATTTTTGATCTAGGACTTCTACTTTTTGAATAATTAAGAAAATTAAGTTTTTTTGCAACAAATTTCATCACAATTTTAAATTCAAATTCTTGTTCTTACACTAAATAAGTTCTAAAATTCACTATATCAATTCAATCTTATCAAAAAATTAGCATAATTCAAAACAAATCAGTATAGTTTCTCATAAGGGTACCTCATATTTTTTTAATAACTTGCCATACTAAATCATTTTGAAGTTTCAAAAACCACACAGTAGGCGTTTTGCCGAAAATACACGTCCAAGAAGCAGCTAGGAATAACTTAATAGAACTATATTTAAAGTAAATTGAATAACTTAGTACTGTATAAACCACAACTTTCTATGTTGGGGGGTAAGTCAAATTTTAATGCCAATTAGGCAAGGTAGGGAACAAAGCAAGCGTTCCGAGCTTGTGTAGGGAAATTTTTTTGAAAGAACTGGCGATACTTAGAAAGACATTGCAGGAGTTGTATTATGTTATGGCAGAATGTTAATCTAGATAGTCCACCAACCACAAAATTGCTAGTTTTTTTCTTAGTGCTCATCTAGCACTATTTAAGGAAGGTTTTCCTATATTAAAAAAACCACAAAGCCAAGTGATATACCTATATAGGTATATAACTATGAACCTGCATTATTTACTAAAATCTACATAAGATTTAATGAAGTGTGAATAGCACTTTAGGTAAGCAATGTCTTACTGTTATGAAGCATTATATCAATAGCTTCACCCCATTCTTTAAATTCACTAGACGATCAATATGCATGTACTATATAAGCACATGATGTTAGATTCGTTTTCTGTTTAGTTAGGTATAACTACTTGTGTAGTAGTGGAATAAGTAAATATTTAATAAAATATTTACGCACCATACTCAGTGTTCTCTTTAGTTTTAAGTAAGGTAGGTAACAATATGAACTACCTACTTTTTAATTTTCTTCCTTAAAATGTTCTTAGCTATATTTATAAAAGGTAAATAAATACTCTGGCCAGTAGAATGACCACGAACAAAGTATTTATCAACGTATTCTGATGTAGATGTTGAAAGTATGTCGTAAGTATCGCTTAATTCACTCCCCGAACCACACTACACGACAATGAATAGTTTGAGTATGTACACACAGTTTGTAGGTACCAGGTGGTAGGTCCTAGTTAGTAGTTTAGGGATAGTCGGACATGATCCATCACGTCATGACCGATCATGACCACGTCATGGTCTACTATCATGGTCAGATTTTCTGCCTCGAAGAAAAAGTGTGCAAACACTACTGTGTTTAGGCGTGAAGGGACTGTGGCAATTGAAAGAACTAACGTCTCGGAGTATCGAGCACAGTGCAGTGTCAAAACGAGAACTGTGAGACTGAAACTGTAATACGCGTGAAGCTCCCCATCAGGCGGATGAATTATCCATCTCTTCACTCCATAACCTATTTTAATTAATTTTATTATATAAATTATGAGTTCAATAATAAATGTCCAATTTCAGTATAAACGAAACTGAAAATTGTATGGCGACTGAGGAATTTAGTAAGTTGTTAAGTTGGCCCTCAAGGACTGCTGCCGAAACACACTGTTAGGTGCTTGGCGACAGATTTTCTACTTGAGGGTGGTAGCTAGCCAAAAGAGCATTCGCAAAATGCTCTTCCACCACGCGGTGAATCTCAAGCCGGCGGTTTGGATCGAACCATGGATCTGCAATCATAGCTTTTACCGCTTAGCCAACATTGCTCCGAAAACTAATAAACTTCTGTTGTATTTATGGCAAAAACATTCAAGCCATCCCGCATCTTTATATGGTGTACCTACTAGCTTTCCGGGCGCGGCTCCGCCCGCGCGTATGTCGGTTATCGCGCAAAAACATTAACCTCTTTTTGCGCAGTTGGATAAAAACTATCCTATGTTTTTTCCCGGGTCTCAAACTATTACCATACCAAATTTCATTCAAATCGGTCCAGTAGTTTTGGCGTGAAAGCGTAACAGACAGACAGACAGACAGAGTTACTTTCGCATTTATAATACTAAAATATATAGCTTTCCGGGCGCAGCTCCGCCCGCGCGTAAGTCGGTTATCGCGCGAAAACATTAACCTCTTTTTGCGCAGTCGGATAAAAACTATCCTATGTTTTTTTCCCGGGTCTCAAACTATCTCCATACCAAATTTCATTCAAATCGGTCCAGTAGTTTTGGCGTGAAAGCGTAACAGACAGACAGACAGACAGACAGACAGAGTTACTTTCGCATTTATAATATTATATTATTATAATATTATTATAATAATATAATATTATATTTATATAATTTAATATTATCCATATTAGCATTTGGACTGCCTATGACCTGCTATGACTTATGTCTAAATGCTTTTATTGTAGTAGCTGTAGTGTTGTATATAGTTCATAGTATTTTGTTTAATAAAGGCATACCGCCGGAATAAAATATATTATTATAATTATTATATTATAGTACTGATAGTACTGACTAGTAGTTATTGCAACAGCAAGTCATTACGATATTTAATCGCAGAAAACATACAAAATTACGACAAATGGCGCAAAACTCCGCAGTGAAAGGATCGTTTAAAACAATATGGCTGAAGCCAACACCAACATCAGTTTTAATTAACAAGTTCGTGCTTCGCAATTAGGCGAGAATCGAAATGTATTATGCTGTACAAATGGAAACAATTACATACAACTCCATCATGCTCTTTCATTATAATATTAGACTCTAATCAATTTCAAGCTTGAACTGTGCAGTTTATTTTGCTGGAATAAACCTACCCTTAATGTAGGTTTCCTAAAGGTTTTTTCATAATTACTTGATTTAGGTGACAAAAATGTTAACTGCAGATTTTCAAAATAATTTTGGCAAGAGGGCAGAGCTTGCCTTCTTTTTGTAGAAGATTTTCAAATGATTATTTTATGCAAAAGATATTTCTACATCTACAAGATGTTAGAAGTAATTTGAATTTTTTTCTTATAAATTATTGCTTATAGATAATAAGACACAAAATCATAAAAGGACATCCAATTTACGCAGTTGGACCCTTGCTGTATTTTACTAAAAGAGCTGAAACAAGTATTTATTTATCGCCAAAGCATGAAAATAAAATATGATTTTGTCGCTTTTAAAAAAAGGTATCGCATTTCATGTGTAAATATAAAAAATGCGCCTGATTTTAAAAATCTTATCTTATTCATCCAGCACTCGCCCATACGCAATCAGTGGTAAAACTGAATATAAAAACAATTGAAATTCAATTGAAAGTTGAGCATCAAATTAACATATCTATAGTCATTACGCAGATAGGTTTATTTTTTATTCAAAGTGTGTTAAAAAGGCACCCTTTTATTTGAACCCCTATTTTTATTTAAAAAGCACCTACTCCTAGCAAATACATTATCATAAACAAATTGAGTTCACGATATCAGAATAAATATATTAGGAACTTAAATATTTACAATTACAAAATATAAAATACTGCCGAGTATTAAATTAGTTGGCAAATGTCAGAAGTTCTTTCAGGAAGGTAAGTAAAGACTTCTCATTAAAGTCGAAAGTCCGGAAAAATGGCCAACGAAAGTCAGCGCAAACAATTTTCGCAAAATTAAAACTTGTGCTTCCATGTCATTTGCCGAGTTTCGCAAAAATATTGTTCCGAGCTTACTGTGATTCTGTTTTTATGAACTTGCTTACGTCGTATTTGTTGGGTATCATAAAATTGCCGAAGTAGGCTTCGGCAATTTGAAAAGTACTTAATTAAAAGTCTTTAAGTTTTTTAATGCTAAATGACCAAATTTACAAAGGAATCGAGCATTACATGGAATAGCTAGGTAAGGTAATATATGTATGTATGTTTGTACCTACTAAGTTGAAATATGTACTTAGCTTTTGTAGGTTCAACGTTTTGGTATGAATAAAAAATATTCTACTTACCGACACTTGAAATCATTAATTCACTAAATATGGTACCTAGATACCTACCTTAAATAAGACCTATTTTAGCTGCTAAACTTACCTCACCTGAAGGGTTGTAGGGTCCTACGTGCTATAACGGTAATTATTGACGCGAGTTCGATGAAGCATCGAAGGCAGTGAGGCTAAATATGTACACGCCACTCCATCAGGGTGAGGGAGCCGGTATTTGAAGGGATAAGTACCTACCTACCCTTCTGACGTCAGCATAGTTATGATTAATGGTAGTTTAAATAAATATAATTAAGGTTAGTGATAGATGGGGATAAGCTGAATGTGCTTGACGATGTCAAACATATTACAACGCTCGCAGAAGGAAAATTCAAGTTGCACGTGAAGAACATTTTGATAAAGAAATCTTACTACACAGTTTGTGATTACTTAAACGACAACAATGCTTGGACTGGTTCGCCTCTGCCACGGTTTATTCCTAACCTGACCCGAAATCCTAACCCTGTCGGGGGTTAGGTTAGGAATTTGAAAACAAAAATTATATTTGTTCCTAACCTAACCCTTTTCCCAACCTGACCCTACGTATTGTTCCTAACGTAACCAAAGTTGCGATAAAGGTAGTTTTCTATATCTATTTATTCTTTTATTAAAGGTACCTACTTCGAAAAACTCTTTCAAATTATCTGATCTTTTATATTTTGTTGTCAATTGTCATATTGTGGTGTGTAAGTAATTAAAAACTGTGCAATAAATGTGAAATACAATAAATAATCAAACAGTAAGTCTATCCCGTGGGGTGTCGGGTTAGAAATTTTGAAGCAGTGATAGCTCAGTGGCTTTGGGTATGGATTGCCGCGCAGCAGGTCCATGGTTCGAATCCCGCCACGCGCTTGAGCTTCACCGCATGGTGGATGGGCCTGTCATCTACGTAATGTAAACAAATATTGTAATAATTTTACTATATAGTATGTAACACATTGTTAAAAAACATTTTAAGAAATGGCCCCGAGTTTCTTGCCCGTTCTTCTCGCAGTGGCTCTATACATTTTTTGCTGAACGTGGCAGTACAATGTAGAATATTTCAATATGAAAATTTGTAATTGGCCTTCATAAGAGTGTCGTAGACGCCTAAATTGAATAAATGATTTCGACTTTGACTTTTTTTTTTTATCTACACTCCACAGACTCCGTGACTTTTTTCAACTATGACATTTTTTATTAATAAACAAGAAATATGAAATAGGAAACATGCAACATTCAAAGGGGGAACAGTGTTAAAAGTTTTTTTTTCCGATAGTGTCATTAGCACTAGCATCCAGAGCAGACCAGTATCCTCTAGCAGCACCCGTTCACGAGTTGACGCATGTGCCAGCCATCGCCTTCCTCAACCATTTTTGAGGGAAGATGGCGACCCGACACACAACACCGCCGCTAGACAACTTTCTGTGAGCATGATCGCTCCGGATACCCGTGCCAACGATTACAATTACAAAAATAATTTGGGGCTACAATAAAATAATATTGACTTTGACTTTGATGTTCTGGAATTTCTCTATAATGTTATTTACTGATTAGGTAGTTTAGGTGGGTATTTATTATTACATATAGTAATTTAGCATTTGACCAGCGCACCCATTGGTATGTGATTATGTAGTCAAGAATGGAAAATTGGTTTAACCTGTAAAGTTATTATTATATATTTTTCCGTTAGGTAAGCCTTTAACCACAATCTCACCTGATGGTTAGTGAAGGTGGGCGAAGGTGTTAACTGGCTTAACCTAGAAATACTTGCTCTCAAGGACAGCTGCTGGAAAACACCGTTAGACGCTTGGCGACAGATTTTCTACTTGAGGGTGGTCGCTAGCCAGGCGGGCATTCGCAAAATAAACTTCCACCATGCAGTGAAGCTCAAGCCCGCGGCGGGATTCGATCCATTGACCCGCATCGCGGCAGTCCATAGCCAATGCCACTAAGCCATCACTGCTTCAAAAACTAAGGTAGGTACTATAGTTCTCAAGAACAGAACAGTTGTATAATATTGTTACGAGCTGAGGGTTCGGGATAAATAATGCAAAACTTTTCCACTAAACTGATACTGAAGCCTTTATTCACCAGTTCTACAGTAATTTCACACCTTACTTGAAACGACACTAAAACACTGAGCTCGCTCTTTACAGATCACTAGTCAGTAGTCACACACTGCACTGTAACTATTCGCGCTTGGAACACTTGCTCCAAAGATAATGGCACTGTAGCTGGTTTCGAACTAAAACTAAGACTGGCTGATCCAGATTCCAGAATGTTTAATACTAGTCTAGATAGAAAAACAATTGAGGGCATAAATCACCTTTAACTTTGTATATAATTCCATGTGATATTTACTAGTTGCCGGAGAACAAAGACGACCCTTTACAATCTCGATTTCTTAGAATTGTTTATTGACGTTGGGTTATTCTAGATAGTTTGAGCTCTTACGCCCTAATAATATAGCTATAGGTACGCCTCGTGGTTTCACGATATTCTATGTGATAATCCAGGACCTAAATTATCTATATTCCAAATTTTAACCAAATACTGATTGTAGGAGTAACAAACTTAAACATTCCCAACCTCACTGACTCACTCGGACAATCTTTCGCAGAGTATATACGAAAAAAATATTATTTCGTTACGACTTTATTCTACGAAGGTACCTTCGCTGGGCCCTTGAAGGCCATTTAAGGGCACAGTTCCAGAATCCAGATTTCAACCTTTTTAAATAGCTCCACGCATCAAAACACGCGGGCCGCGGTCCCCGATCGTGTCCCGTTGGATTGAGCGCGATCGGAGCTATACTTTTTTAAATATAGCAAAATCTTAGTAAATTTAACATAGAAAATTCACCTAAGGTGTACCGTTCCCCATACTTTAGGAATACGACATAGTCAAATTCACGTCCCAATATAGAGTGTAGTATACCAAAATTTGCGTCTCTGGTAGCGCAAATTAACTAAACAGTTTAAATAGTATCGTCCCATAATAAAATTTTACACCAGACAGCCAAAACCTGTTATTGCAAATATTTTTGTAAGAAATTCCATATATTCGTGTTGTCTTTGTTCGTTTCCTATTTGTGTAGTGTTTTTGTGATTGGTAATTTGCAGCCGCTGGTGGCGGACCGTCCTGCGTTGTTTTTAGGTTCTTAGCATCAATAGTGAAAAAGTTATTAACTTTCAAAATTTAGTGTATTTTCAAAATTAAAAATCAGATTTCAACCTTTTTAAATAGCTCCACGCATCAAAACACGCGGGCCGCGGTCCCCGATCGTGTCCTGTTGGATTGAGCGCGATCGGAGCTATACTTTTTTAAATATAACAAAATTTAAATAAAATACCTAACCTTAAGCTCTACACTTAATTTTTGATCCAGATCAGAAGTACGGAAAATTTCTTTCTTTTCTTTTGGAAAAACTGTAACCTGGCCAAATCCAGGTACAATAAATTATACAAATTATTAGAATAATTACTTAGGATCAGACAATTTGAAGAGCAGCGCCATCTGCTCGAACTCTGACATAATAAATGATATGAATGACCGTTAGCTTCCACACTGTCTGCACACCTCACTGTAGTACCGATTGATTTAAAATCATTTAGTTCTTCACTAAACCTATAGAGGTCGCAATAATAAGTACGTACCGATACCAACTTCACGCCGGTGCGTAGTTGAGCGAACGTCAGACTAAAGTCAGCGGTCAACGAACTTCCGGTTGTTTAGCAAAAATTGCAAAGTAATAAAGCCTCTTATTGGCTCTGATCCTCACTATCGATTTAGCAGCGCAGCATTACCTTATTTGGTAATGCTTTGAGGACCAAACTTCCGGTAGACTCGAGGTGGCTACCATTCGAAAGTGCTCCCTCACTTGTTACGAGCCAACCGGACAGTGAAGAGCTAAAGAAATAGTTACTAAATTCTCTTTACTATAATTTAATACAATAGCTTTCAACCCCGTTCTTGGGGTTCCAGAAAGAGGCAAATCTCCTGGCTTCACCTCAACCCGCTAGCTTCTGCAAGCAACAAGGTCCAGCAACTTCTTCGCCAACCGCTGCCACCTTACGGCCCCACGGACCCGTCTCTACAGCATCTGGCTGGGACGACCTACCGGCGCGGCTCAGGCTGACCTCGAGCGGAGTGTATCACAGCGCCTGCTGCTGAGCACGTGCTACTCTTCACTTACCGGAGATAAGTCCTTCAACAAGGAAGCCTACCACACGCCACCTGTCTGTAATCCACGACCCTTCTCATACTTACTATATCTGACATCTTCAATATATCTCTAAATCTGTTCTCATCTTTTTTCTTTTATGCCCCCTACTACCCACTGCTACCTAGGAAGGTGACAAAACCAAATAACTTGTCGGACCCGGGGATTGAACACAGATTCAGTAACGTTTAGAAACCAGCAGGCAGGCAGCGTACTATTAAGTAATACAGTAATGTATATGTGATTAACAATTGTAGGAAATGTTGATAGCATGTTGTATGCTTGTTTAGGTTCTTACCCGATAGGTGGTGGTGTTAGCTGCTTCCGACGGTGGCAGTGAGAGCAGTGCGATGGGTAGCAGCAGCGCACTGGACATGCGCCGCGGCCCACCCATCACTGCCCACCATTCGCGTTAACACGCGCCTACCTAAAACAAAAAAAAGTTATGGTTATATCCTCAGATCAGGAAACAAGGGAGATGGTTAATGGAGGCGAGGCACGTGCGAACGCATCTGGTCTAAATCAGGCTTGTTTCTAAAAAAGTAACCGCAGCCACAGGCTGAATGAAGCGCAGCCCATTTTTGCATGTGTTTTGATTATTTAGTGTATTATTTTGCAGCGAAAATCTTGGTACGCGTGGCAAAATGTATGCAACTATATACTACTACTTATTGATGTGTGAGTGAAACGGGTGGGAGAGATGCGGTGACACTTTTATGTGAACAAACTCGGACTGAAGGAAAATCTCCATTGTTTCTCTGATCTGTGGTTATATATAGGGCTGTCATCACCTAAACCACCGATGCCAGACAAAATCTTAAAAAACCCGGACATTTGGGTGAAATTTAGTTTTTTTCCCGGACACACATGAAAACAAAGTTCATATTTTTTTTAATTTATACAGCTTCTTTGCGCAAAAACTACAGTGCTACACACATAAATTCTTCACTTTTCTCTTTCTGAGGCAATCTAGTGATAAAAATAGCGTTATTTAGCATCATATTAGAAATAAATTATAATTTTTGCTTGCGCTCTCGCGTCATCCACCCCGTTAGTCGGGATATATTCTGAATGCTCTGATCTGACCGTCATGTTAGCTCAGTCGGTCAAAGCATACCCCGGCAAAAGGGGTGGATGACACGGGTTCGAATCCCGCACATGATTATAATTTTTCGTCTCGTATATTTGTCATATTGAATGTAATCCGCAAAGCATGCGTTATTGCAAACATAAAAAATTATTTCGGTATTTTTCAGATGTTAAAATTTTAGTACTTTTCTAACAGGAATTTGGAATAGTCAAAGCAACTCAGATCCTTAAATTTATATTTTATTTCGATCAGACATGAAACCCTAATGGGGGGCCTAAAGTTTAATTACGTACGGTATTTACGAGTATTATATTAATATACCTATTATAGATATAGGGAGTAACATCACATGCGCGGAGACAATAACGTAACATCGGGCGTTTATTGTCAAAGGAAAGAACAGGGAGACTGCATTTTAGTATGATCCTTAGCAATTACAAGAAAGAGGGTAAGTAATAATTCCTATTGGTAAAATTCGAGACTTTATCAGTATATATATTACGAGATTTACTACACTTATCAATATATAGAATTACATTAAGTTCGGAAATGAAATACTTCAGATTATATGCTTAGATATCGTTACTTATCGACCATTATTATAACTGAAGATTAAAAGAGTAGGTATAGCAATAAAGCTTCAACGGCAGGCCTGGTGCACTCCGCACTCTATAGGGTGTCAAAGGGTTTTAACGGTTTTTATGAAAAAAAAATATCTCCGTTTAAAAAAGGATTCTTATTTCAAAGTTAATGTGTTGAATCAGAGGTACAAATTACCAGTAACAGATTATTTGGTTCTTTAAATAAAGGAGCCTTATTTTCTCGCCCTTATCTACATAAATTAATGGAGAATCATCTGAATATATTTTACCCATAGCAAAATGAATTGGAATACAGAAGGCAGTAATCATTAACAAAAAAATATAAAATGTTTTTTTACGGGTTTAATATAATTGGGTTTTACCGGGCATTTACAAAAAAAACTACGAATAAAGTAATATTTTTCAGTGTTCTTTTAAAAGTCGGATCAAGAAAATGAACGCTCCAAGTGATTGATTGAATAGACCTTGAAGACCGGTGGTGGTAATAAGTTCAACAAGCTACCTATTTCTATGTTCTATTTTCCGGTGTCAGAAAAAAAGATATAAAAATACTTTTTGTTCACGTGATTTAAGTAATGTCACAGGTAATGTTGGTTCCTATGTTTTATTCTTATATAACTGATAGAATAACTAAGTAAGTAAGAAGGTATTTTTTGTTATTTTTTTTTACTGTGACGGATCAAGTTCGAGGCTCTCCTGATGTTAAGCGCACTAACCTCTGCCTATAACAGATGCATTTCGACACGAGTCACGTATTGCACTGCGCCTGACACCTTGAGACATAGTTGCTAAGTCTCATGTGCCTGTAATTTAACTGGCTCTCAAGGAATGCTGCCGGAACACACCGTTAGGTGCATGGCGACAGGTTTTCTACTTGAGGGTGGTCACTAGCCAGGCGGGCACTCACAAAATGCCCTTCCACCATGCGGTAAAGATCAAGTCCGCGGCGGGATTCGAACCTTGGACCTGCTGCTCGGCAGTCCATAGCCAATGCCACTGAGCCATCACTGCTTCAACATATAATACATAATAAATACTATAATAGGTACTGATAGACTAGTCTTTGGCATCAAGTTAGGAGGGCATTCGCAAAATGTCGTTCAACCAATATACTACTATCCAATGAAGGTATATATGCGCTCAATTTAAACACATTAAAAAGTATCTTTAGTCATTCAATTATTAGGGAAGTAGTTTACCAAAACAGCTTACGTAGCTATACAGTATAAATGCTCTCAGCTTGATTTCGTCTACACGCCGTCATTTTGTGTATTCTGAATATACAGAATGACAAAATCATACTAGTCTTGATCGTATAATGCCATAATAACTAAATATCACTAAAGCTAAATGCTCTAAATGCAAACCGTCTCGATCATAAAATGTTATAATACAAAATGTAATGCAGTACTCCGTCTCAGAAGTGATATGAAAACCACTAAGGTTGTTCGTCATAGTTATGAACTCGCAAAGCTAAACTTATATAAAATTGGATTCATCCTGGGACAAAGCTTCGCCAGGGGCGAATTGCAAACTTTACAGAGAAATGTAGAGGATAAAGAGAGGTTTGATCTTTGGCATGCGTTGTGTTCTTTTATTTTCAAACTAGCTTTCCGGGCGCGGCTCCGCCCGCGCGTATGTCGGTTATCGCGCAAAAACATTAACCTCTTTTTGCGCAGTTGGATAAAAACTATCCTATGTTTTTTCCCGGGTCTCAAACTATTTCCATACCAAATTTCATTCAAATCGGTCCAGTAGTTTTGGCGTGAAAGCGTAACAGACAGACAGACAGAGTTACCTTCGCATTTATAATATTGGTACTGATACGAATAATTATGGTATTTTTAATCGACTTCAAAAAAAGGAACTTCTTTTTTATGTTTGTTACCTCAGAACTTTTTACTGGGTCATAGATAAATATTTCTCTATGATTGGGTGAACCGATTTTGATGTTTCTTTTTTATTTGAATCTGATGCTTGTCGTGTTATCCTATTTAAATTTAATCAAAAGCTCTTTTTGAGTAACATTATAAAAACTGAAAAGTTTTTTCCTGTCTTAATGATAGTGATTGCCAATAAATAGCAATAATTTCTAATAATTTCCCGTAAGTAACAGGGGACACTAAAAAGGGTGAAACATTTTTTTTACCGAAAAATAGAGCGCACTATTGTGATAATAGGTACTTTTGAACTATCATGGTACCAACTTCAACAAGTTATTTCACAGTTTTGAGTGTTGAAGTCGGTTCCATTATTCGGTAAATTTCTTTTTTTATTTTTATGTTATCGTGACGGAACAAGCATGACACCCAGCTGGTGTTAACTGGATACCTCTGCCTATAACAAATGTAGTTCCTTACAAGTGGCGTAATGCACTGCGCCCATCACCCTGAGACATGAAATTGTTAAGTCTCATGTGCCTGTGATTTCCTCGGCACCCACACCCTTTTAAACCAGGTTTTTAAAACAGTGATAAATAGTATATTGTTTAACAAGGGAGCAAAAAACCGTTTTAAAGGCGAGAGTGTTTCTTTGAATCCAGAGCGGAACAAAGGATTCTAGAAGAAAATTTTTGAGTGCAGCGAGGGATTCAAAGTTACTTGAGCTTAAAAGAGTTCTAGGCTCCCGAACACTCTACTTTTCATCTCCCTCTACGAAAAAATAAGTAAGTGCGTCTTATGAATAAGAATAGTACGTTTGCTTATTTAGATATAATTAGGAAAAATAAGACATACTCGTAGCATAGAAATAGAGGTTTTAGTTTATATTTGAAAAATTATGGCAGTGCATCGTAACAATTTTACCACTACCATCCGTTATAGTTGTCAATTTATGTACAGCTTGAGAATTTTGAGAATTAGAAATAATCTCAGACAACGTCATTTCAAGATGTAATTTTTGAGACACTATATTATTGGTTTATAAAAAAAGTTTAAAATATTTATTTTAAAATAAAAACCTAAATAACAATAAAACAGTCTGTAACTTGTTCATAATGTATGTTTGTGAATGATCTCTTTGGCCATTGGAACTTTTACTAAAATATCCACATTCTAAATTCAAATCACTTTTAGTCCCTGAAGGATTAAAAAGCCATTTTTATTCCTGTTTACGATGAATAAACTGACACATTCTTTACGAATGTGATAAAAAAATATGTATGTAACACTCTTTAATTTGAACCTCGGCTCAGCTTGTTGGTCAACAGATCAAAATACTTTTAACGCATTTTCAGGCAAGTGAAGGCTCTGTAAGGTATAGATATAGTAGATCTTTTCAGCGAACACTACTGTGTTAAATTAAGCGTGAAGTGTATTTAGTGAAATAAATAGGCAAACGATATATATTTAATTAATAATAATATTATTTAATAACGAAATATATAAAAAATATTATTATATTCTATTCTATTCTAAATATTACAACCAACGTCTCGGAGTTATAAGCGCAGTGTCAAGCAGAACGAGTACAACACTGTAACTGTAATAGACAGAAGTTCAAATTGTCAGTGTCAGCACTCCATAAACTCCATAGCAAGGCTGAAAAGCTTCTAGCGCTTTTATTTCACATGTAAATAATCTTATAAAATACTAGCGGTGCGCCCCCGGCTTCGCACGGGTGTTTAACAAAAAATTTAAAAATTATAAATATAAACACATAAAAAAGTAGTTATTGTGACATTTCACAACAATTCTATAACAATTCTAGGTTAGCCTGGACAACATCTTCGACCACATCATCACTTACCATCAGGTGAGATAGTGGTCAAAGGCTAACCTATCAGGCATAAAAAAAACATTAACATTACTGTAATAGTTAGACTTATGGTATTGCGGATTTTTTGTAGATATTGGTGTCCTCTATAAAATTGTAATGCATCACTTTGCTCTATAATCAACAATTTCTGCAGCGTACGCGATATAACGATTTTTTGGTATTATTTTCGCACTTTGAGTTTCGTTTATCGAAGTTTTCATTCTAGATCCCTAACTTTTTTAAAATCTTATATAGCCTATGCTCATCAGGGATAGCGTAGGATTCTAATGGTGACAGAATTTTTCAAATCGGTCCAGTAGTTTTCTGAACCTATTCAATGCAAACAAACAATCAAATCTTTCCTCTTGATTATGTTACGATTATATTACTTAGTTTAGATTACAAGGAGAACTCTGACCCTACAACTGGTAGAAGTTTCGATTATTCAAGCCTCCATCTGATCGGAAGCTGATTTTTATTGTACACTCATGTGGATTCCTTTGGGGATATCTCATTTTTATTATACATATATCGTCACAGATATCGTGTATAAAACACCCAGAAAGTAGGCAGATACCGATCTCTATTACACAAATTAGGTACGCATTTACGATGATATCTTGTGACAGGGTCACGAAATATCATATCTGGGTAAAATGTTTTTGCTCTCAGATATAGGTTATTCAAGTTTCGTATCCAATATAATACGAGAAAAACGAAATACAATTTCCATACGTGTCGCCTCTCCGCGGCATGTGCTCAGGATGTTTGATTTTTACGTAGGTACCTATACCTACTTATTTTCTTGTTCATAATGTTGTATTAGGTTTATTTACTTTATACTCAGTGTTCGTACTTTAAATAATATAAAACTAAATAACTATTGGCTCTGTGAGGTGAATATCTTGCGATTGAAATATGCACATTTAAGTTTCCAATAATGAAATATGCAAAAATAAAGAAGTGGCGGAGAAATGGGCTCCGCCACTTCGAAAAATTACCAAAACTGAACTGACAAAATAACCATTTAAATATCGAACCCGCTCACAAAATTTTATAAGAATAGGTTGACTAACGCAACCTGTAGAGGAAAACAGCTGGACATCCGCCGGACAGCCTTACGAAATCGTTTCTGCCCAAGCTGAAACGCAGACGCTTCTCCCACACTCCGCGCTCGCTTGTTCATTAAATATATGAATAAGAATCAAAACATCTCTCATCATCAAGAATCAAGGAATCTCGAGGTCCTTAAATTCCTGAAATAATAACTTTTTTTTTATTGCTGATAGGCTAGCCTTTGAATAATATTTGAACTGATGGTGATCATGTGGTTCAGGCTCACCTAAAATTACTGGTCCAAAGGACAGAATATACCGATGGGTGCTTGGCGACAGATTTTCTACTCTAGGGCTAGCAATGCCAGTCTGGCATTCAAAAAAGTCCCTTTACCAAACTGCAACGACTGCCATCTTCGGACGCGACGCAATGGTAAGGAAGCGTTAGAAGTAGATGACACTGTACTGTATCAGCTGGATTGTCCACTGCGTATTATGCCACTGCTGAACGCAGCCTCTCCAGGACATTGTTAGCTCCTAATTTATATGCATCACCCCCTTAAACACAAAAAAGTCGTCACGCATGTATTTCACGATGATATAAAGAGAGTTGTTTGACCTATACATTTCGCTAGATATATATTTTTGTAAGGAAAATACAACAAAATTCGAATACGCGCTGCGCGACCTGCGCGTGGTCAACGAGCGTCTACAACCTTTTGTTAAATAGCGAAAATTAGAGAAAATAATACTATTTACATGGATGCGATCACCGATTTTTAAATTTTGAACACGGAGGACGAAGGATATAGTTATACCTATTCTATATTGATATTGGATTAAAGATTACATATAAGACAAATTAAGGATGAAATTATCGTGTAATAGATGTGAAAATTCATTATTGTTCGAAAACAGATGCATTTAGTAATTTTTTTACCAAATGAAATAGAAAAAGCTTCAGCACGGATTTTCAGCGGCTATGTCACCTGAGCATATGCTTACATACATATATACGAGGGTGAATCAAAAAATTCTTGGAATCAATATTAAAAAATGCAAAGATTTAAATAATAATATTTTATTTTTCTACATAATCTCCCTCCAATGCAATGCATTTAGAATAACGCGTTTCTAACTTCCTTATTCCTTGTGAAAAAAAAATATTTTCTTGACTCTCGAAAAAGTCCTCTACGGCAGCTATAACCGCGTCATTATCGTGAAATTTTGTTCCACGAATTTCCTCTTTTAATTTTGGAAACAAGTGAAAATCACTTGGGGCTAAGTCCGGAGAATATGGTGGGTGGTCAAGGAGATTGAAGCCAGCACAGCGGATTGCGTTGACCGCAACTTCCGATCGATGAGCAGGAGCGTTATCTTGAAGGAACAACACGCCCAACGACAGTTTTCCACGACGTTTTTCTTTAATCGCTTCACGCACTTTCGGGATTAAATTTGCGTAATAGGGTCCAGTAATCGTCTGGCCTTTTGGCATGTAATCAATAAAAAGGATTCCTTCACTATCCCAGAACACAGAGGCCATAACTTTGCCAGCGGTAGGAGCAACTCGAAATTTTTTAATGGATGGAGAGGATGGTCGTTTCCAAGACATGCTTTGTCTTTTAGTTTCAGGATCAAAATGGTGGACCCACGTTAAATCCATGGTGACAAGACGACGGCAAAAATTATACGGATCACGCTGGAACATTTCGAGATTACGCTTGGAAATTTCCAAACGTCGCTTTTTGTTTTCGTCGGTTAACATTCGTGGCACCCATCTTGCAGACACTTTTTTGAACCCCAGTGAATCAATTAAAATGGATTGAACGCTACCAAAAGATATCTTTAGGATCTCAGCTATATGTTTTATAGTCATTCTTCTGTCTTCCAAAACCAGATTCTCAACCTTTTTGACATTTTCTTCTGTAACGGAGGTTGAAGGCCGCCCAGAACGCGGGTCATCTTTACAGCTTGATCTACCTCTTTTAAATTCAGCCACCCAGTACGCAACCGTAGAATAGGGTACAGCATCACCCCCTAATGTCTGCTGAATGTCCAAAAAAATTTCCTTCGTAGACATTTTTTTCAAACTGAGATATTTTATCACCGCACGTAACTCACTTTTATCCATAATTTTGACTTTTTAGCAACTCGTTGCACAAAAAAAATTATTACATGCGAACGAACTGACAAAAATAAGTGACAGTCTGCATAAATATAGTGTGATAGACACTCTTTAATTTGAATATCGAACTTGATCCAAAAAGGTTTCATATATATGCACTTCTAAGAACTTTTTGATTCACCCTCGTATGTATGTGAGCATTTTCAATTACAACACACATGAAGAGGGGCTTAACGTGAGTATGGATAAAATCCTCATATTTCGGAAAATATAATAGATAGGTGGTATATTTGTTGCTCCCAAAAGGAGTCTCGGGATCTTAAAGTATTGTAAAGCAAAAGTGACGCCGGGGATTAACCTGATTATGCGGAACATCCGATAATATGAAAATGTCGTCACGCACGCATTTCTTGCCAAAATGTCCGTACATATACGTAAATATTTTTCTGAATCCAAACAATCTGAAGAAGAAATCAGGGAACGATCCTCCTGTGGGAGTGGTAAGAAGGGACGAAAGGAAGAGTACCAGAAGGTGGGCAGCATCGCCTTCTTAGAAATGCCATCTTACTCTGCGATACCCAGGACACCTGCCAAGCGTGGGGATTGTGGCAAACATCATGCCCTATGGGAGAGATATTAGTTCAACGGTCGATATTAATTTCTGAAACAAACGTTTACTAATAATTACATAAGTAATACATATACTTTTACTTCAATAACTTACTTCAGCACTTTGAATAGGTATAACGAAAGCTATTTCGTGTAATATAGTGTAACCATTTAAAAAACTAAACTAAAGGTAGGGGAAGATATGAGTAGGTACGTACGTATCTTTATAGGTATCACAGGCCCTGAGTTCTGAGCAGATGCTAATGATTAGAAACTATTGTATAATCTGTGATACTAAAGACTGATCGTTTTCGTTTAGTACCTACCTAATACCTAGAAATACAAAACGCTTTAATCTAAGGAAAACATTCATTTTCGTTAACGTCCCTGAAAATGAGGACCTCTTTGACATGTGTCGTTTTCTATACAATTGAATACAGAGCTTTAGCTTTTCAAGTATGAAAGGGTATTGAACAAAACGGGTACGAATGAATTATAAGGGGTAATAAAGGTTAAAAACGGTTCCCTATTTTAGGTTACAATCACGGCAAGCTTAGGTATGTCTGTAGCACTTGTGCTGTACCAAAGATAGAAGTAGATTAAATTCTTTTTAGGTTTCATGTAAGTAATTTTGATAAAATAGACTAATGAAAATGTTAGGTTCCATGTGAGTAACTGTACCTACTGTATCAGTCGGATTGTTCACTGCTGAACACAGCCTCGCCAATTATGGGGGGTTTACCATAATCCCTTCGCTTGGCAGGCGTCTTGGGGATCGCAATATGCGACATGAGTTTCCTTAGAAAGCGTAGCGCCCACCTTTTAGTGTGTTGCCTTTAGTCGCCTCTTTCGACACCCATTGGTACATATAAGGGGGTGACGTTCTATCATCTATGCCGGCATACCCACGGGCATTCATGTAAGTACTCTCGAGAATAAAGAATTTGGAAATGTCATCGTGTCAGAAGACATGTACAGGAGAAAGTACAATATTTTGAAGAGGATAGAAGGCGAGTCCTGGACTTTAAGCGAGATCAACTTAAAGCAAGAGCCTTCTAACATTAATTATAACTATATAAATGGAACCCTAACGTGTGGTGCTTGTAACCGCACGTTTACCGCTAAAATCGGATATGTTAGTCATATAAGGGCTAAACTTCAAAGTCCCTAAATAAAATATAATATAAAAAATCCAAAGCCCAAGTCACTTCAGCCGAAAACGGCTAGGTGGGATTATTATTATTATTATACCCCATACATTGAGAGAATAGCATAGTCAAATCTACTGCGTACCATAGAGTATTACACATCATTATATGCGTCCTCGGCAGCGCAGCTCGTCTTTGCAATAAATCACAAACGGTTAATATTTTAATTTTTACACCCGACAGCAAAAAACTAAATTTTCTTCAAATTTACAGTAGATTTTATTATTATGAGAAATCTTTATAGCGTGAAAATAAAGATTCAGTTGAATCTGTCGAAAACTTAAGCGTTGTCTACGTTGTGGTTAGTGTTTTTGACAGAATTATGGCTTCTTGAAAATTAGTAAAGTGGTAAAGTGCATGTCGAGCCATGTCAAGTGTTCTGTAGCCAATAATTAGGGTCACAGGGTCGTAATGCGAGTCACTCGAACAAATTTAGATAAGCTTTTGTTAGGTAAAGCAAATGCTTACTTCTAAGACTAAAGTAAGTAGTAGTAACAATAGTAATTATATTATTACAGTTTTGTAAAATAGTTTGTACATACCCCGTGGAGTTTTTTATATTCCTGAATCCTGATAAGCTAAGCTAGCTTTCGACCACTATCTCACCTGATGGCAAGTGATGATATGTTAGGAAGAGGCAACAAACAACCTCTTTTAGTTTTTAAAAAGTTGCTCAGTTTTTAGTTATGTTTTGGTTCTATATAATCGAGCCTCCGGCCATCCAATGGTAAGTTTCAAATTTGCTAAAACTCTGATGAAGTATTTTGGTATTATGTGTATGTACGAGTAAGAGTCACGACACGGAGCAAATACGATGTAGCTTATACGACAATTTACTTGTACGTTAGAAATATACTTGAAATCGCTAGAGGGTAAAAAAAATAAAACATTATCTTGACAAAGAAAAATTGTTGTGAGGAATATTTCATTTCGTAAAACTGATAGCTAGAGCATTTTTGAACAAAAAAACCTGTAGAAAAGGGGCGGATTGTATTTAGCGCTCTCTACTCCATTTATAAGCTAACTATTAGGCTAAGATTTTTTTACCTGTAGATGTGTTGTATGCCCTCCTTAATTACTAGACGAATTACCTGAGTCACTCACTACCAGTCTTGCACTTACGAGCGTCCGGTGAATACATCACCGCTAATCGTGTTTTTAGGAATAATCTGTGGACAATATGCCTTCCTTGTGTCTTTAGAGACTGCACGAATTATACAGGCACTGTGAGAGATAAGAAAACTGTTTCATTTCACGCGTAATTATTGCTTTTATTGTTGAAATAGAAAATATCGTAATTTTGTTTTATCTTAGGAACTAAATTCAATTAATTGGATGAGCGAGATATGTGTATCGTTTGGTGTGAGAGAGTGTGTGGCGGTTCGGTGGTAACACGAATTGCTTATTTATCTCTTTCTAACAACAGATATGACGCATAATATTTGAACGTTCTTTCCTTGTCATTACAAACTGCTTATACATGTGCGTAGGTATGTATGTAGATAAATTCTAGTAAGCTTTTAGAGCAGTGGTGTTCGAATATAACATCTCTATGTATTTCAACTCTCTGCTATTAGGTATAATATCAAAGAACCTACTTATAAAAAACACGGAATAATGATATTTTCTCTATGGGTATAACTTATGTTAGGTACAAATTGGTACTAATTTAGAAATCGTTATCAATATTGATTTAATAGTTTGCAAGTCCTAAAATAGCAAATACATGGATTCATCATGAATGGTGACTAATTTGTACTTCTGATTTTTAGGGCTCCGTACCAATAGGCGCCCGTGGGGTACCAGGCTAGAATGTCACCACTCTTTGCTACCTGTGGATGTCGTAAGAGGCGACTCCAGGCTGTGCTCAGCAGTGGACAATCCGGCTGAAACAGGCAGCGTGGTTATGTGGGACTCCCCTTGCAAATTGCTCGGTATATGATATCGCTAGATCCTATATAATACCACGTACGCTGCGGAAATTATTGACAATAGACCAAAATGATGAGATACAATTTTATAGAGGACAGTTATTTCACAATAACTACTATTTAATGTTTAAATTTATACATTTTGTCATTTTTGTAAAATACCCGTGCGAAGCGGCCGTTAGTAGGTATAATATAAAGAGCATTTTTTTTAAGGCAAGATACGCAAGCAGTTCGCCGCTATCTCACCTGATGGAAACTGATGATGCGGCCGAAGATGTACCATGCTTGCCTAGAAGATACCTATTCTCTCTAGACATAAAGACACCCAAATTATACTGATCGGGAAACAAAGACGCGGGCAATGAGTTCCATTCCTTCGCTTTTATATGACGCTTCGCTTCCTTCGCTATTGATAAATGTGGAAGCGAAACGCTTCGAGCGAACTGGAGGAATGTCAACCATGAAAGGATGACGGCCATCAGAGCTACTTGTTGTCCTATGATAAAAGGGGCATGGAGAAATCAACTCGTGTAATTCATGCATGAAAGGCATTCACTTCGATTCAATTCAAAAAATCCTATAGGAATATCAATAGCACAATAGCATATCATATATTTATTCATTGCTTTTCCATTGTAGGTATCTAACAATAGAATAAACAAGAATGGAAACAAAACAACGGTTGCCATTTCGCTGGCAGCTGTAATTATCACAACAAACATTGAAACAACATTCCTAAAATACCACCCACAAATACAAAGCTTTTTCAGTTATTATTTGTAGAATTTGAGTATTTTTTTAAATAATTTTGAATATATTATGCATACTGGAATACAATTTGAAATAATGAGGTTTATGTTTATCAAACTGTTATTCTTCTAAGATGTATTCTTGTAATATAAACTGATGCGATGTAGGTATGTTCATACTAGAGCACTAATATAATACATCATACATATTTAGTTTTAATATATAAAACTAGTGTGTATTGCGACTGACTATTTGGGACACTATCACACATATTACAAAAAAAAAAACTGTCCAAGTGCGTTCTGCGTTCAAGAGTGGCTCCGCTTTCTAAGGATTTCGCATTGCAACATCCCGTATATAAATGAAAAAAAATTACCATTGACCATGACTTTTTTTCTTTTATGAAGTCCGACACACACAAATAATCACAGCTTTAAAACTACACTATAGATCAGCGTTCTCGATATTTGCATGGGCGGCGGCACCACGAGTGACGGATGCAGGGCGCGGCCGGAGAAGAGTGCAGTATCAGGGTGCGTCGCTCTCCCTTCCTTCCGCAGGCTTAGCGGGGCCGTCGTTTGATGGCGATGCAGTGGAGCCGCAGGGGAAGAGGAGTGTCGATTTGGCGTTGACCACTCTCCTTATCTGCAGCTGAAATAAAAGGCAGCGGACCTACTCATCTGACCCGCTGCAGGGGGACCTAGGGCACCCAAGCATAGCGTTGGTCTGGCGCCCGCTTGCGGGCTTGGTCCCCGGGGTGGTTGTGACACGCTGTGCCCTCGCGTATGCTATGGAGGTCTCCCCTAGAAAAGAGTCCGGGGACGGACAGCCGCGGCGTGTTAACGGTCGTGTGAGCGAGCGTTATTTTTTTCAGCTTTCCTGCCATATGCGGGTGATGCTAACCTCGCAAAACCACAAAAACAGTAAAACTGTTGCGGGAATGCGAGTGCTTCGGGCGATTACTATCTCGTCTAAGATTTTTTTACCTGTAGATCAGTTGTTTGCCCTCCATATTTACTAGACGAATTCAGGGTAATCGCCTGAGTCACTACCAGTCTAGCACTTCCGAGCGTCCGGTGAATACATCGCCGCTAATCGTGTTTTTTCGGAATAATCTGTGGACAATACACCTTCCTTTTGTCTTTAGACTCTGCACCAATTATACAGGCTCTGTGAGAGGTAAGAAAACTGTTTCATTTCACGCGTATTATTGCTTTTATTGTTGAAATAGAAAATATCGTTATTTTGTTTTATCTTTGGAACGAATCTCAATGGAATGGATGAGCGAGATATGTGTATCGTTTGGTGTGAGAGAGTGAAAGAGATGCAGCATAATGGTGATCGGAACGTCTCGTGGCGGTTCGGTGGTAACACGAATTGCTTATTTATCTCTTTCTAACAACAGATATGACGCATAATATTTGAACGTTCTTTCCTTGTCATTATAAACTGCTTATAGATGTGGGTAGGTATGTACATAGGTAAATTCTAGTAAGCTTTTAGAGCAGTGGTGTTCGGATATAACAACTCTAAGTATTTCAACTCCCTGTATCTCGTAAGTACAATCTACCAAGCGACTCTTCTAAAGTGTCGTAACGTTAGTTTTAATCAATTATATATCTAGGTACTAAGAAAATAGTCGAAAAGAAGTCGCTTCGTCGTTGGTGGTGATAAAGAAACGGAGTAAGCAGTGTCATATAGTCGCAGAGAATAAACAAAAGAAAACGCGCAGAATGGTCAATTGCTTATGTTTTGAGTTCAAATTCTTGGCGCTGTTAGCACGTCATGTTTTTGTTATCGTGGGCTATTTCTGTACGTTTCTTAGTCGGACCATCGTATATTTTCAAAAAGACAATCTTACTGCTAACAGTATGCGAGCAAAGAATAGGAAGAACATTTTCGAAATCGACGTTAAATATTCTCCTGTTTTCTCCTCCAACTGAGCTGATTCAATTAATTTGGAAGAAAGAATATATCAATTATTTCAAAAACTTTATAAATTTGTCTGGTTGTTCTGATCATGCCAGTGGGACGGGCCATTTTTGTGATTTTAATAATAATAATTTCATTTATTTCGCCGACCAGTGATAGTCATATTGATAGTTATAGTGCCATAGTTTCTTTAGTAACAATTAGTTTTTTTTATTTATTGCTGATATGTTAGCTTTTGACCATTTTCTAACATGATGGTAAGTGACGATGTGATCGAAGATGTTGTTCAGGCTAACCTAGAATCTCTGGCTCTCAAGGATAGCTGTCGGAACTCACCGTTGGTGCTTGGCGATATATTTTCTACTTGAGCATGGTAGCTAGCCTGGCGGGCATTAGCAAAATGCCTTACCACCATGTTATAACGACTGCAATCCTAAGACAACAGCCGGCACCGACGGCTTAACGTGCCCACCGAAGCACGGAAGCGCTCAGTAGCGGTCACCCATCTAAGTCATGACCTCGGCGGACGTTGGTTAACATAACTAACCGGTTATGAAAGGCTAATCAAACTATGCTACGAGCGCTGCAAAAAGTTTCTTTAAAAAGTAAGAGATTACGAAATAATACTTATAATAATTTAATCGTATTAGTTTTGGAGGAAAAAAGAAAACAGAGAAATAAGAAATGTCGATTTCATGAATTCAATCGCAAGCATCGTTCGAACTAAACCTTATTTTTCATAGTAGTTGGGCACCGCTCCGTTTTATTTAAGTTTAAAGCGAGCAGTGCCTAGGGGCACTCCTGCCCCCCGTCACTCGGTCGCAAGCCCCTAATGACGGTCTCAGAGAATCAATTTACATCGTTGTTTGCCCTCGTACGCCTTGGAACACTTCAGTTTTAATGACCTCAAGATTGCTTCTCCTATTTACTTAAATGTGCCAACTGGGGCATGCGTTGCTCTGTTTAGTTTAATTCCTCGCTTGAGTCGTGTATGTTCGCTTATGAAATTGCTTTGTGTCTCGTTGACGTTTGTTTAATTGTGTTAAAGTGTTGGACTTTATGAGCGACGTCTGTTGGCTACCATAAATAACCAAAAATTAGAACTGTATTGAGAGAATATTCATGTATAACGATAATATGGTAATAAACTCATGTCTCATATATTTACCTACTTATGGTTTGCATATAATAATATGGTTGACAAAACCATGGTGTTTATTTATGAATGAGTGTAATGTGAATGTTTGTTACTCTTTACTTAACGCTTACAGGGCTGAACCAATTTGGGTAAAACTTGGAATTTAGGTCCTGGATTAAGATTAGACATTTTCATCATCATTACTCACTCACTCACTGTTGATCATTGTCTACACGGTTGAAATCACAAGGCGCAGCTTATTTTAAGTACTAAAGACAGTTTTAATACAGCGTGTCATCACTTATTAACAAAATCTGCATGTGCATGTATGTTATGATTTTTGTTGTATTTTAAATAAACAACACTGTAGCGATGGATTTAGATGAGAATTTCTTGAATTTGAAATAATACTTCAGGCTCAACCAAGTACCACGTTTTAACGAATTGAATTCTTGTCAATCTCCCTGACAATAATGTGAAGAAAGTTCTTTAAAAGCAACAACTGAAGATATAATAGGTATTTTTTTTTATTTTTTTTTTATTGCTGATAGGCTAGCCTTTGACCACTATCTCACCTGATGGTAAGTGATGATGTGGTCGAAGATGTTGTTCAGGCTAGCCTAGAATGACTGGCTCTCAAGGATAGCTGCCGGAACACACCGTTAGGTGCTTGGCGACAGATTTTCAACTTGAGGGTGGTAGCTAGCCAGGCGGGCATTCGCAAAATGCCCTACCACCATGCAAAAATATAACACCAATGCTACACTGCGTTGGTACTCTATAGGTACACCAATGCTACACCAATGGTACACTGATGTCTTATGATAGTCCTACAATAGAAAACCAACGAGCAGATGCGGGAAATTTTTGGCATTGGTTTGAGTCAAGTACAAAATCAAAACCGAAAGCTTTGATAATGTTATTTAAATTCGACGGAGGTGCTTAAAACGTTTTATCGTCACAGTTACGATCCCAAACTCCAGACAATCTGCGCAATGGATGTTTCTTTCTGAAGTGAAGAGATGATGGAGCATAATATGAGAAATGATTCTCATCTGAGGATTATATTATACTATCATGAGGCGTACATAAAGGATGAATCCATTATGATTATAAAATATGGGCTATTTTGCCAAAATTGTTCTAGAAACAAAAATAAACCCTCAGCCAAACTAATAACCAAGTTTTTGACAACGTTATCATGAGTGATATCGTTTGGTCATCCGACATAGCAACTTCTTTTTCGAGATGAAGGAAATTCAAGACGCCGAAGAATCAGCGGACTTAGGTGTTTTGGCTCTGGAAGGAACCCTTTAAATTGAAATAAGAACCCATAAAAATCAGATAATTCAGTGAAAATGATTGCGTAACCTTTTTAAAAGTCCTGAGATTTTTTTAGAAGTCCGTTATAATTCCAACAAATCGCCGTTGAGAAGTTTTTTAAAGAATTTAAAGTTCATAAACTTCAATCAGTTAAGTATCAAAATTATTCTCCTTGGGGCTTCCAAAGTGTCGACTGAAAAAGAAAACTTGAATTATGCTTTCTAATTACAAAATATAAATACTGACGAAAGCCATACCGCAAAGAAAATGAGGAAAAGAAACCATGGAAGTAACAAGCCATCATAATTTAATTACGTCTATTCAAATTCACTATATGAAATTAAAAACCTTTAGGTGAAGTGATTTTTTGTACATTACAAGAAAAAAATTAACAGGACATATACTAATACAAAAATAAATAAATAATTTAAAAAAAAATAAAAAATTAATAAAACCTTTAGGTATCTAACCTGCTGGCCTAGTAAGGCATTTGTTGATAACAAAATTTGATCAATCACAGAAAAATTGAGGTTTCACGTTTTCGTATGCAAATTTGATGCTAACTAAAGCTGTTCATATCTGAATTCATCTTTGAAATTCAGAAGATTTTGTAAGAATATGCGATAACAGACACCGATTTAACCGACGACCAATTCTAGGTTAGCCTGAACAACAACTTCGACCACATCATAATCACTTACCATCAGGTGAGATAGTGGTCAAAGGCTAACCTATCAAGCATAAAAAAATAAAAAAAACCGATTTCAATTATTTGATAATCAATGGTTGTGGCGGGATCATGCAGCCTTGCTAATGCTATAGATACTTTGATATTTTTACCGTATCTTTTAAATATATAGCGACCTATTGATCTATATCTTTGTACATAAAAAATGTAATAGAATATATGTTATATGTATAGTTGTAATATGTGTAATACAAATACGTAATATATATCTGATTTCGATAATAATTACGTGACATCAAAGTTTAAAGCGAACATTTTGGCAAATATACCCTCAAAAATTCTGTCTCTAATACTCACTGAAATCGCTTTCATGACTGAGCGTACCTACCTAGTATGAAAATAGAACCCCGACGCGATCCAAGTAAGTATGAGGCCCTTGAACAAACCCGCCAAAGTCGTATATATTTTCATAGTTGAATGTGCTTGTGTCGGCCAGGTGGGAAGAAAGGCCTGTCAGTTCCACGACCCTACTCAGTCGGTAGTTCCTGACCTTGGCAGTTCTCGGCTTTGTACAGTGACAGGCTAGGAGATGTACAAATTGCGTTGGTTCACGCACACTTGCGTAAGCAGAATATGACCGCACTGACAGTGCTAGCGATGCGTAGCTACATATCTAGAATCAATTAAGTTTTTTGGTCCCAAGCATTAGTGACCTACGTAGCCTACTGGTCTGGATCACAGCTATTTATCTGGATCCTCGTCATTAAGATTTTTTTCTTTTTATATCTAGCTAATCTTTTGGTAGAAAGGGAACTCTTTCACTTTATGGTAAGTGATGTGATCGAAGATGTTATTCAGGCTAACCTAGAGTTGCTGACTTTCAAGGACAGCTGACGGAAGACACAGTTAGGTACTTGGTGCCAAATTTTATTCTCGAGGGTAGAAGCAAGCCAGGCTGGTATTATAGCAAACTGCCCTGGCACCAAGCTATAACGACTGCCATCCTAAGACAACAACTGGGATCGACCGGCTTAACATGCCCTCCGAAGCACTTTACACAAGATTATGGTAAACCCCTCTTCATGGGATGCCGGACGTATAACTTCTGTTGAAGAGAATATATACCTAACTCGAATTGTGTGCAAAGTACAGAAAGTATAGATACAACAGAAATTAGTTCAATGGGTTTAGGTTATCTTATTATAAGCTTGATTACTACGTTAACTACGATTTTTTACTAGGACATAGAATAAAATGGACTAATATGCAAGTTGAGGCACTGTTCCATTAGCCATCGCCATAGCTAAAGGGCTAGCGCAAGTTTTGACATTTCTATAGCTCGATGACACATGTTTGTTCCCGTATCGTAATCAGCGGAACAAGGAAAACTGACTTTCATCGCACCGGGTGTTGTGAGAGCAACTTTGTTAGGTTCTATGAATAACTTTCTTACTATTCCATGGTAGATAAATAACTATACTAGATGCTGTAGCTTTTATTATTCTATTTGGTCAAAGTGGAAATTTTGAACTTAGACCGTAGCACAGTAATTTATTAACACGACTGCCCATAAAAGGGAGAGTAATGTTTACAGGGTTCATGTATGTATGTATGTATGTATGTATGTTTGTGAGTTTGTTTATTCCACCATAACCCTCTATGTAAGAGATAGCCGATTTCTATGTAAGAGATATCGTTAGATTCGTATTGACAGTGCAAGTGACACTAATTTAAAAAAATCCAACTGGTGGATTTAAGACGCCATATTATGAGATACTTAATTTTTTTTCTTCCAAACCTATCGAGTGCGGTATCAAAATGTAATGCTTCAAAACATATTACATATTCCATAAATATATTTTATAACTTGCCATTTTATGTTCAACGGAATTGTAAAACGTTTACAAAAATAAAAAAATTGCAGACGAGTTTTTTACTTTTTTAATTAATTTATATTTGTTTAACCGAGCAAATCGATATTATTATGCAAGTGCTACGAGTAGATGTAATTTTACGCATCTTATAATTCTGTTACTACTCAGCTGCAACTTGAAATACTGCCTCATTGTATTACCCAATGCTGAAAAGCTAGCTCGTGTTCTTACATCTATGTACAGATGTGACACGAAGGTCCAATAAGTAATAAGTTCAATAAGTTCCCCTGGCAATCAGAACCGAGAAAAACTGATTTTATTCGCAGTCTTGTGCGTAACATTGTTAGATTCTTATGAATAACTTTCTAATCTTAATAGCTGCAAGAGTTATGTACACTGGTATATATAATTTATAGATAGGTCAAAGAGGAATTTACTAACATATTCTGAGGTATAGTCTTAATTTTTTCAATTGAGCAAAGCGCATAAGTTTTGAAGCTCATAAAGCCTTTGACCAATAACTCACCTGACTGTAAGTGATCATACGGTCGAAGATGTTGTTCAAGTTAATCTAAAATAACTGGCTCTCAAGACATCTGCCGGAACACAAGATTAGGTGTTTGGGCAGAGATTTTTACAGTCACCCATTACAATATTCGACGATTGAATTAATAAGTTTGGTAGAATTTTGTCAGCGAATCGGGTTCGCACTTTTCTGTTGTGGCGTACGCTTTGTATTATGTGTCCATAGGACTTTATCTCCTAGTTTAATATCAACTAAAGCTACTATATCGGAAAAGGTATTGAATGCGATTATATTTTTTTTTAAGAAATTGAGTAGGCTTTACTTTCATAAAGTGAAAGTAAAGCCTTCTTCATTTCTTCACTTGTAGAACAGGTATGAAAAGGATGAATTAATTGTATTCTTCTATTACTTCTATTTTCTTCTAACTTTACACAATCCAAGGATGTCCCATTTACTTTCTCTAAACTATGTACAAGTTCAGTTATAATAAGTTCAGTGTATTCCACTTGACGCCAATAACGTTATTTTTGATAATTTAGACCACATTTTGCATCTCCATAGATGTAAAATGTGGTCAAAATTATATGGAATACGGCACTTTTAGCATAGGTATAAATAGTAGGTATGTTTATTGTATGATGTTCTTTTTATATGCTGTACCCTAAATAACACATATTTAGATACAATACAGTTTAAATCACATTTATATTATCATTTCATAATACAGTTTAATTAGTACCTCCATATTACTAAAGTACATAGCATATTGAACTTACATACATGTATGTACTGTGTTGTTACTGTAGATATGGATAAGAAAGTGTTTGAATATAAAGGTTTTTTGATACCACGATTTTATGCTGTCCATTCCGATTTTCTTTATTGCATCCCAAAAAGAAGTTATAAGCCTTGGCTAACTAAAGCCAGCCCAAGTTCCAACATTTGTACAGCGCGATATGACACGTGTTTCTTCCCGCAGCAATCAGTGGAACGAGGAAAACTGACTTTCGTCGCACCGGGTATTGCGGGTCTTGCGGGAGTAAGTAATCAAACAAAATACAAACGGAAGGCGTAACTTTGTTCAAATAACTTTCGTAAGTTACTAGCTGCTTTAGTTATGTTTCCACTAAGTAGTAAGGGAAGTGTATTCATAGAATAAATAAGCGAGTCTAGTAACGAAGCAATAAAGTGCATTTCAGCTCGCAAAGCACGGAGTACCGAATTTGTATATTCACCTACAAGGCGTCTCTCTTTCTATCGCATAGTCACGCATAGCTCTGATCTCTTCTGACGCGGCACCCATCATAGAATAATCCAGGAAGGACCTGTAGCTTTGTGCATAAAATAAAGAGACATTACTCAGTGCAAATGTAGATTATAACGGTAAAAAGTATAATAATTATTACACTGACTTCCTCCATTTCCATAGTTAATTAACTTAGAAAAGTATTTGTAAATTTAACCGATTCTACCCTTTACCGAGAGGTGCATTTCCTAGGGGTTGTGTAACAAGTGTTTTTTTTTTCATATATAACAATTGCACTTTGGATTACTTCCTCTCTTTTGCAAAATATCGCATAATTTGACTGGACTAGGTGGCCCCTCTAGGGATCTATATTCGTAGTGACCTTTAGAGCATTTGCAGACTGTGCATAAATAAACATTAAACAAAGACATAATAGAGTAATTTTAATATCTTCAAAGCGAACCAGATGACGTTAATCAGTGGATAACGAAGGAAGGTGGAAACTTTCCCGATCGCTTTGTCGCGAAGGAAATTCCATTTTGATGAACTTTATTAGATTTACGAACCTAATCACGTCAAGGTATCGCTTCTTTTGGATGGAATTTCATTAGTTAAATTACTTTTGTTGGGCTTCCGTAGGGACCTCAAAGGAAAACAATCGTGCTTATACTGATGGTTATAATAATACCTAGCTTTGTCCCTGGTGAGTTGACACATAATGCTATAGATTCAAGATTCATATTCTTTAATGCTTCCATACAGTTCCATACAAGATGCTAAAAAACGTATAGGTAGGTACATACTCCAATGGCCCCGTCATCAGGCACAGCAACATTAGAAGAGCTGATGCCGCAATATTAAATAATAATTTATCAAATCATTTTATATAAATCAACTTTGCATGGCTCTGATTTACTCGTACCCACTGAACTGTCTCATATGCAGCTATTTTTAACCGATTTCAAAAAAGGAGGGGTTCTCAATTCGTCCGTTCGCTTTCATTTTAGTTTTTGAGTTACACTCCAATAACTAAAAAATATTTTCCTATTTTGATGATAAAGTCGTTTACAGTGAATGACTATCAATCCCGCCCGTAAGTATAGCAAGGGTCACTAAAAAGAGTGAAAAAAAAATTTACTACATGAAGAAGCGATTGGAAGCTGTTATTAGGGCCAGCGGGGGCAACACTAAATATTGATAACTTAATTACAATTAAATTAATGTTTGACGAATTAACGCTGGTATTTTCTTTGCTGTTAATTATCACCTTTTTCATTGCTTATGACTCCTTATTCAATATTACTTCTTGACCAATAAAAAAAAATTAAGAACATCATAGGTCAGTCATTTTAAAGCTAAAACTAACAGTTTGAGATGTTAACATCAGAAATAGAATCAAAGGTTCAGATTTTTTGCTAGAGTTTTTTATCCGCGAGCGTTTGTCCTGAGTCTATTTTTTTGCTCACCAGTGTATATGGTACCGATTTCGACAAGTTATTTCACACTTTTGAGTGTTGAAGCCGGTTCCATTTTTTGGTTACATTTATTTTTGTTCCCGTTGGCTAAGTTCAATTGTGTTGTGATTCCCAAAACTTAAAACTCGCGATATAGCTTTCAAACTGTATTTAGTAAAATGTTTAAAACTTTAAATGATGGGTGTATTTATGTGTACCTTGAAAGTACCTCATTTGATATATTTTTCATTTAGTTTAACGAGTCTATAAGATGTTCTCTAGATGTTAAAACGCAATGAAAGTCATCATACTTAGCGTAACAATAGCTAAATAAGACACCCTTTTTATGGAAATAAGGATAAAAATTCTCAATTGTAAATTTTGCGATACGAGTACTTATGTCGATTTTATATTTGAGGCGGATTTAATTAAACCATAAGTGCGGTTTCGGGGATGTAGAATATTTTTAAGAGAAATAATATATTTTAGGTTGAATTTACTTGGATTTTGTAAGTGTTATATGATCATTGGCATTATTATTCTAAAATGTAACTGTAAACAATAGACAAGTTAAAAATATCAAATAGGCTTCTTTGTGGTTAATTCTTCAAGTCGAAATGTATACTATGAAAATGAAAGCCGAAAACGTGTAGTGTTTGCATATAATCTTAATTTAGCTGGTAATTATCTTTAGTTACAGTCCGTCTTGGTGGTACCCACCACGACAGTATCAGATATTCTGTCTCAAGCAGTAGTGTGCAAGGTATTGTGATTAGGCGTGAAGGGCACAGTAGCAAGTTTAATTATTGAGCGAACTTTGCATAATAACCAAACCACATACTAAAATAATGTATTGAATAGTCGAAGAATATAGAAGTAAAATAATAATTTTATAATGTTTTCAAGTCCATGGTTCGAATCCCGCCGCGGACTTGAGCTTCACCGCATGGTGGATGGGTACGATCCAGAGCGGAAGTCTTCTTCCTCAGTCTGCACCCTATTTCGCCTATCAGAGCCCTGTCTTCAGTCCCCCAACACCCCATGGTCTCCACACAGCGATGGGCACAAACAAGTGATTGGGACGAATGGTCCCACGTTGACCGCCGTTTTATTTCCTAAAAATGGAAAATGTTGAAGTCGGTACCATGATAGTTCAAAAGTACCTATTATCACAATATTGTGTGCAGTGTACTGATTTCAACAAGTTATTTCACACTTTTGAGTGTAACAATCGGTTCCATATTTACAACAAAAAAAAGCACCCATTTTTAGTGACCCTTGCTAACTTATGGGATCGATTGTTATTCATTGTCAATGACTATATCATCAGAATGGGAAAATATTTTTCAGTTATTGGAGTATAACTCAAAAACGGCTTGACCAATTCTGATTTTAGATTTGAAATTCAAATGGGACACAACAAGCATCAGATTTCAAATAAAAACAGAATTATCAAAGTCGGTTCACCCAGTCCAAAGTTCCCAAGTAACAAACAAAATACAGACGAATTGAGTTCTAAACTCGTCTGTATTATTTTTTCTCCATGCTTTTTTTAAGTATGTTAAAAAAATATTGTACTCGTAGTGCACCTTCCTAAACGGATCAATAGAAGAGAAAAAAATATTTGAGCGGACTACGTTGTCAGAACTCGTGTTCTGACCATATCGACATTATGAGATTGCAGCTAGGTATAATCTCGCCAGTGACTCATTGCCACAGATTTAATGGTATCCTCCGGGCTTAAAGCCTGCCAAATATACTGTACAATGGCTCACATAAAGGCAAAGTGCCTGCCATTTAAGCCATATCGTGTCTAATTACTCCTTCTCTGTGAATTACTCAATTTCACTGGTATTACCGAAATAGTCACCACATTCGGCGCGCCGCCCAACTTTCTCGTCTCGGCACGTTTCCAACTAAGTTTCCTATTCTGGAAACATCCAGATTCTGGTGCAGTTAAGTGCACTGTTTTAGCACATTCAGTCAAGTTGCGGCCTCCAGTGATTTGTGTAATGAATTTGGGAAGAGATTAGCGACTTGGTGAAGTGGTTTTGTGTTTCAACTTCGGGTGTAGATATAGAGCGAGTAGTAATGTAAATAGTAGCTAGGGTCACAATGAACACCAATGTGTTAAATGAAATAAATGTTTTACGTGTGTTCTCATCTTTTTGTGGTGTAGAGGATTCTAGTAATCATGGAACTTTGCTCCTCAAACCTATGTTGAAGCGGCCGTAGGTTGCGGCGTTGTATGGGCGGCACTACAACTGAGGCGGGTTGCGGTGTAAATGGGTAGTATCGTAGCTGGAACGGAGGCGCGATGTGAGGGGATTGCCGGTATCACAGGCAAGCGATCCGTCAATTTATTCATCATTCAAGCCAATTGCCTAGCTAGTTGATGCAGTACCTGAACAGAATTCAGGATCAGTCAGGCTGATAGTTGAATGGCGCCGTATAGTAAATAAGCAAGGCTGATTATGTCAGTTGGCTGCGACAGTAACACCTAATTCTTCTTTGGGAATCTATGGGAATATTTTTGGGAATATATTCCGATAGATTCCATTTTTCCATTCATTTCTATGAAAATAACCAAATATAAGCTAAAAGAAGCAGTAGAAGTGAAGCAATGACCTTTGCGCTATGACGAAGTTGCTCATGAAACTGATCTGGTAAATGAAACGCCAGTTGTTTGCAAACCAAACACCGCTGGATCTAATATCGTTAACTTACATAATAATGGTGCCTTCATTGCGGGTATAAAACTACCCAGACTTTTATAGTGTTTACTTGGAACCAACAGAGTAACCGAAGCTTTAGTTCGCAATATGCCTTTGTGGTATGCCTATACCACACACATTTTGCCTTATATATACAATTCACCTTATGGTATGAATATGTAGGAAGAGTGCCTATTCTAACCATCATCTATTCCTATTATCGTCACATCGCGTCGTCGCCGTCGGTACGATGTGACAATACGTATTCTTTAATCACAAAACCCGGATAAGTGTGAGTCTGACACGCACACGTGGAAATGCCCAGTAATCATCGTCTTATGTGTGCTGAAAAATAATAGATTTCTAGTCTTCATGATCTAATAAAGACACATAGTCATAATAATTATTTATTTAAAAATCACAACACAATACCGCGCGCCTAGGAGGCTTAAGGCATACTGCCCGTGCTATGCAATAGAGATGTGATATGAGATGACATATCAACCGAAAATTAGTGACGTTCCTTATTGATGAATTTCCGCCTAAAAGTGGTGGTATGTTGCTCATTCCACACAATGACATTATGTTTCCATAATCACCCTTTAAAACCTTCAAATTATGTCAGGATATAGAACAAACCTAATTCCGACATTGGGAACATACGACACTGCGCCACACTTTGTTCTAGTGAAAGGTGAATTACTATTAGGTATAATAAATGTGACATAGTTTCTGCTGATAGTAGTCACCCCATTTCTAAGATAAATAATTCAGAGCCTCCCATTCCATTGCCCTGTAATATTCATAGCGGCACATCTGAATAAGTGAGTAAATAAATGGAAATGCCTTATGTTGAATATCCTCACCCAGATGAAAGGGCGGGATCTCAATCAAGGGATGTTTACCCGCCATATTTGATTTTTCCTGTATACCTATGCTTATGAGCCGCTTTTTATTAAAACGGTTCTTATGTTTGTAAGGGGTTGCTTATCAAGTTTGGAAGTCTTTTCACTGCGCTGCTCTGATCTTGGTGACATTTTACTTCCCCAGCCTGCCATTTGAATTTTTATAGATCTCCAAAAATAAGGAGGAAGGTTTTAATGTTAATGCGTATATATGTATTATTAAAAGTATTGATACTACAGATATTTTATGTATGACAACACAATTACACATTTACTGGGATTTGTTTCAATTTGGGTTTAGCGTTGGAGATCCAAATAGGCCTATTAAATTATTATACATTTCAAAAAAAACACAAATAGGTATCTATTTTGTAAAGGGTGTAAAAAGAAGATGTTAACATGCCAAGCACAATATTTGAAATAAGTACTTGACAGTGTCTTGTAATTGTTGGAAGGTAAAACAATATTATGATTTAAAAAGTTCAAAAAAAGCTAATGAGATGCGTTTTGGGGTTTGCAATGTAGATACAAGATACAAGATAGACACAAAATGTCTTTATTACCATAAGTATTACCAAAATTATGCAGAAAAAGTTTACATTGTTTGAAATGACAGTTCCTCAGATGGCGCTTATGCTCTACCTAGTATTTCTCTTTTCGTTGTAGACAGAGATAAACGTGAGGTTAATTATGCCAGGAAGAGAGGCAACGGACGCAATTTCAGCACTTCGCTGACTATGCACACACAAATCTATAGAATATATAACTGAACCTATAATTTAATTTTTCGCCATTGCATAACATGCAATAACAATGATAATGTACCTACCCTATCAATACCAAATAATAATGTACTGTATTGTATCAGCCGGATTGTCTACTGCTGAACGCAGCATCCCCCATTTAGCGGGGTTTTGCCAAAAACCGCACGTTTGGCAAGCGTCTTGGGGATCGCTGTTTTAGATATCAGTTCCTCAGAGGGCGCTGCTGCCAACTTTATACCGGTATTTTAAATTTTATATATATTACTACCATATAGCGGTGGCGCTTCTGAGTATCCCTGGATGTCCGGTTAAAGAATGGGGATGGCGGAATCAAATCATGTAGTTCTGTGGCACATTCCCCGAAATGTATCCGATAAAAAACCGATAAGCAAGCGACTTTGCGGCGATGCTCGAGACTTTGGAGTCTCTTGCTTACAAGTTCGTCGTCGTTAATGAGTCTCTTGGCTCTCTTCTCAATAGTTTCCAGTGTCTCCAGCTGGTATTTGGCAGAACCATCCCAAAGGTGAGAACAGTACTCCATACACGACCGGACTTGCGCTTGATAAAGATTAAGCAGCTGTCCCGGTGTGAAGTATAGTCTCACCTTAGCCAAAACACCAAGCTTTTTTGAGGCCAGCTGGGCTTTAGACTCTATATAGGAGCCGAAATTGAGAGTCGGTGTTAATGAGATGCCAAGAAGCTCGAGATGGTTACTTATCGGCACGGACACATCCCTGAAAGTAGGAGCCAGCTGAAAAGGGCTCCGTTTGGCGGAGAAAAGACAAGCCTGGGTTTTAGCAGCATTGAACATCGCCCCAATCCGACACTGCCTTTAGAGAAAAGTTCAAGCGCTGAACCATCGCTTCCCTATGAGACTGGATTTGTAATGCACTGGTTCGTGCGATAGATGTATAACTCTCCACAACGGTACTGTCGTCTGCGTACCCAAAAATACCGGGCTTTTTCTGCTGCATATTAATGATCTGTCATTAATATGCAGCAGAAAAAGCGTTGCAGAGAGTAAAGATCCTTTAGGGACTCCGGCGTTTATAGCCAATTGGTCAGAAGAACAGCCATCGATGACCACTCGAATCGACCGATCCCTCAAGAAATCTGAAATCCAAACACATAAACCAGTGGGAAGGCAGTATGAAGGAAGCTTGCTTATAAGGCTATCGTGCCAAACCCTGTCAAAAGCGTTCGAGATATCGAGAGAGACAGCAAGCGCCTCTCCGTGGTTCTCGATGGCTTCGCTCCAGATGTGAGTGGCATACACTAGAAGATCCCCAGTAGACCGGTTTCGGCGAAACCCGTATTGTCGGTCACTGAGGAGATCATTCACTTCTAGGTATGCCAGAAGCCTGTGGTTCAGTACAGGTTCCATCGTCTTACATAGTATGGAAGTGACTGAAATAGGCCTGTAATTGGCAGGGTCTGCGCGACTACCCTTTTTGGGCACGGGCTGCACGTTTGCAAGCTTCCAGGACTTAGGCACTTGACCAGTCATCATAGACAAGCGAAAGAGGCGAGTCAATATTGGAGTCAACTCAGGCGCACACATCCTCAAGACTATAGCTGGTATACCGTCTGGATCACTAGCTTTGTTCACGTCCAGATCGCGCAACGCTTTGCGTACTTCAGACAGTCGAATGCGGATTTCTGACATTAACGTCCCGCAGTTTGGCACGCTAGAAGGTACAGCATTGCCAGCATCTAAACGTGAAGACTCTGCAAACAGAGAGCCAATCAATTTGCTTTCTCTTCCGCAGTGTGCGCTAGTGAGCCGTTAGGTTTCAGCAGTGGAGGCAGTGAGGGACGGCAGAAGTTCTCTTCGATCGACTTTGCCAGGGACCAGAACGCTTTGCTACCCGAGGGGTAAGAAGCAAGTATGTTCCCTGTTCGGCGTATGTGATCAGTGTGAAGCGAGCCTTCTTGAGAGCCTTTTTGCAGGACTTGGCGGCTAGGTTAAATGCATTCTTCTTTTCGCGTACATCTCTGGATTTGTGGGTTCGAGCATCAGCCCAGGCTAAATAGGCCTCATGTTTTGACGCTTCTGAATCTCCACATGTAGCATTAATTTGTGACCTTTATTCTGTATCTCATGCCTTTCATTTATGGGGAGTGAAGATAGGTAAAGGGAAACGGAAGTGGAAACGAGGCGCAAATTACCAACCCGTGACACAAATTAGGCCTTTCCACCCAAAAAGGAACCAATCCTGGAGACCGCGGGGACGCCCGAGCCCCCCCAGAGGTGTTCATCGGGTCCTCTCATCTGGTCGCCAACCAGCACGATGGCGCACCTCCGGGATTTTTCGCGAGATGGCGGGGCAGCCTTTGATGAGTGGCTGGCTCACTACTTGGGCCCCCACTATCTGCGGTCGGCCAGCGGAGAAACGTGCCTCGGATCCCGCTGCTCTCCGAGATTGGCTGCCAGGTATATTGACCTTCAATGTGTCACGACTAGCTATAGTAATAAGCGCAACTGTTTCCGACCCGTTCCCCATAATGGCTTCACGAGACATCATGCCGTAACGCGACCGCTTGGCGGCGTGGCTTTGTCTGGTGGGTGGTAACACGCCGCGGCCTAAGCCTACCACCTGAAAAGTACTGCTCTTTTGGCGCCACCCAGGGGACACGTGTAGGACATCGAGGGCTAAATCCTACGGACGCGAGCAGTATAGTCCCCCCAAAAGGCTCCAGGGTCCGTGACTTTTTTCAATTATGTATTTTTTTTATTTAAAACAAGAAATAAGAAATAGGAAACATGCAACATTCTAAGAGGGAACAGTGTTAAAAGAAAAGTTTTTATTCTGGTAATGTCATTAGCATTAGTATCCAGAGCAGATGAGGACACTGGTCTGCTCTGGTATTTTACCTTAGTTGCCTCTTACGACGACGCCCACAGGGGTTGATATTCAAGTCTGGCACCCCACCCCCACGGGCTAAAAATTTACTATCAACAAAATAAAGAGTACCAGTAAGTAATGAAAACTTTTTAAACTGCAAAAATTGGTGATATTAGATTCTAGTCTAGCGTAATATACTGCACGAACGTTGTTGCCTCACTTTATATTGGAAGTGGCGCGGAAGCCGAGCGGCAATTTCCTGAGTTTGAACACCAAACCGAGCAATTTATTGCGACTCCCTACGACGAGATTCCACCCTGATCACAATATGTGGTATTGACGCCAACCATACACACAGTAAATGATATTGAAACATTTTTCTAACAGTGAAATATTTTCTTCCTACAGACTTTTTATTCATGATTGGTTCGCGTTGTTAAGCATTAATGTGGTTTAAGATGGAGCACGCTTACCTAGAAGAAAAAAGTCGCTGTTAAGGTTCAAAAACGTTACTTTTAGGCTCTCCGCTACATTGAGCGGGACCCGTGTGCGGACAAGCTATAATAATAATAATAACTTTATTTACACTAATAAAATATGCACTTACAATGAATCTTAATTCGTTAATATATATATAAAGAGATAACATTATATAAGACCAACTCGTCAATATTGTCTAGGTATGCTATTGTAATATCTTAGTATTTATTGCAAAATACTAAGATCTTACAATAGGTATTATCTACAAAGTGTATAGGAATAAGTACCTACATAACCATACATTTTTATTTTCTTATTAACCAAAAATAAATGTAAACTTAGATATCATACGAACAAAATACATTGTTGCAACTTTGTAGATGCCACCATAAGGGTATTAAGTAGTTACGTTAAGCTCAGTGTAAATTGGTAAGATTTATAAACATAGGCACCGACCAGCGTAATTAAAACCATGCGTTGTCGCCCGCCGCTGTTACGCGGAGGTTGTAACTTTCGCTGGGCGTAAACCTAAGTTTGCAGTATACCAGCGTATACTGAGCCGCGCGCAGGTCCAGCTCAACAGTGAAGAGCCTTATTATTCAGTACACAAAGACCAAAATGGAACCCTATTAACGTCACTTTGCAGCCTGTCTCTATCTCACACTCATGTTTAAAATGTTAAACCAAAATCAAATTTGATTTAAAACTGTGGTATAACACTAAGCGAAGATCTCATATTCAAGAGTGGTAGAACAAAACCCACTCGTGTCTGCCTATTGTGCTGAGTGCTGCGGCTCTAAGGGTGGTATATTTTATATACCTGAGGCACATTGTGACTGAAGAGCTGACTTGAACATAGAAAGAGAGCGTTGTCAGAACAAGGTAACATAGCTAGCTAGTAGATTTGCTCACTGCTCCAGAGAAGTAAAAATCAGTCCTTTTAAGACTCACTGCCAGTCCAATTACTCCAGCAGTCTAAAGGTAACCCATACTCGTCGCGTCGCCAGTTCATTGCAAGTCCAATATGACAGTGTCAGCGCTCACGGAAGGCTTTCATGCAACAATTCGCAAAAAAGTTGTCAGCATATCCCGGCATAACTACACGAGTACTAATGGTATTCTGCAGATGATTGAATTCCGAGCAGACTGTTATATGTATATCTAATATGATGGGATGAAAATTATAACTTGCGCAACTCAAATTTAATAATAATATAAAAAAATATATTATATGGATAAAATAATTTTGATACCTACTTCTTAATTATGATTACAAGCACTATCGCGTGCTAAGGAAAAATCATATCAACACATTTTTAGAGCACAATATGTCTCACCTGGTGATATAAATCGAAATCAACGTCCCCAGACAGGTTCATGGCCACGTACTTTGACCATCATGTACCCTATGATGGTCAAAGTAATACAAATGGACCACAAAATTTCGGCTCAGTTGAGCTTTCCTCCATAGCCCAGTGACATAGCTCCATAGCCGATAGACACCTATAGCCCAGTGGTTAAGGCACCCGGTGCATTAAATCGGGAGACGTGGGTTCGATCCGACTCGACGTAACAAATTATGTAATAATATACTACATACTTGATATAATTTTGTTTCATACTTGTTTAATACTTTGTTGTTTAATAATTTTGTTAATACTTTGTTGAATTGGCATAACTCTTAATACTACTTGACTGACCATACTAATATTTTTTTTGAACCTTATGGAATCTTGTATAAGGTGGAATAACTTAAATAAAAAAAAATACATATCTCAAAAAAAATTTATATATATAAGGCTAGTGTGATAAAAATTACACAAAGTAAATATAAATAAATAAATCTCCAGCTTCGCCGGATTTTAGTAAAGTTAAATCGCGCTGCTCTGGGAACTACGAGTACTCAGTAAATCGGAATAATAACCTTATAGTAGGTAACCCAGAATAACAAAAATTTAGGTGTATCAAGATTTAAGTGTCATTAAATTCACTCGAATGCAAGACACACACCTACCGTCTCTGGCATCAGTGTGATTAGTGTGTAAAAGGTTCTGAAAGTGTACATGGCTACACTGTACACTGAAAGCGGTAACGCAGCCCAGACCAATTTCCTTGCGTTCTAACACTAAATGGAGCAATCAAACGCCATGATTCTGGCTCGTAAGACGCAACGCGACAGCCTACAGTCACCATGATGGCATGCTATGAGGTAGACTCAAACTAAACACCCATAGTGAAGATACTATGGTATACATAGTCTCTCACTAGTACTTATACAGGGTTATTGGTAATATGCTAACAACCTCTTAGGGTTGACATCTGCTAGTCCGAACAAAAATTTTGAGATACCTACATTTTTTTCGATGTGAAAAAAAAAATTTTTTTTTCGTATTTTTTTATGTGTTTTTGTCGGAAAAAAATTATCTCAAAATGTTTATTAGGACTAGCAGATGTCAACACTAAGAGGTTGTTAGCATATTACCAATAACCCTGTATAACTACCAGTGTAAAGTACATATCTTGCAGGCCGCTATTTGGTATACAAGTAAGTATATATAACGTAATGTAAGTATATATCCTTCCTTTGAAGCCCTGGTCTTGCCCACGCTTAGTGTGATCGACAAAATATGTATTCTTCTTCCACTGCCCTCTATCGGCTGTCATTTCATTAGATAGTACACACACCTTTGATATACATCATTCTTCACACAGTCCATCATACCTTCTTTGGTCATCCTCTACTACTCCAATATCCATTTACATTCAATACAATGCATGCTTTCATTGTGAAGGTTTTTTTGACATGATCATACCACAACAGTCTATAACTCTTTATATTTTATGTTACTGGGTCCTATTTACAACCTGAAATACTCAGCTCAATATTTCGTGCATCTTCTACTTTCTTGCTCAACACAGACCTAAAGTTGACAGTTTTTATAATTATGGTTTTCTCAGTTGGATGGACGTTGGAGCATGCAGCTATGTGGTTGCTAAACTTGTGGGTTCTCCGGAAAGGATTTTATTGTTGGGACATTCTAGAGCTACTAGAGAAAGAAGGTTATTGGTAAGTAACAACAAACTTGGATTTAAAAAATAAATTTATGAAATCATATTACTATCTATATAAATATAATCATCATCATTACTTTTAATTCATAGTTAAGGCGGCCAACCGTCCCGCATTCTGCGGGACCGTCCCGTAATGCGAGCTGTAGTCCCGCTTCGAAATAATTAGTATTATAGTCCCGCAAAACGTTGAATGCGTCCCGCATGTCCCGCATGCTTATATTTCAACCACACACATGGAACACACATAACACAACAACACGGGCGCACATACAACTCAGCGCAGCCACGCGTAAGTTATGTGTCCAACTACGTAAACAATGATGTGCTAAAGGGCTAGGAGGAGAAGAAGTACAGCACAGAACAACGGCAGAAGGAGGTTTTTGAAAAAGTCCAAAACACCGGAATATCATTAAAAAATTGCTTGTCCATAATTGTCCAGTATCGTTCCTTACCAGGGACGAATGTGTCTACCGAAAGTGTATTTTCGTTAATAAGTACTCTGTGTATGCCCGAAAAATCTATTATACATTTACTAAAAGTGGCAACACTACAGCTTTGCTTGTACCAATTATAGGTATGTCCTACGCTTGTACTTAAATTTATTAAGGGCAGTTGTGAAGAAATACCAAATAAAAACCTTGAACTTATGAAAAAGCGTTTAAAAATATGATTTTAAACTTAATTACTTATGTAAGGTTTTTGTAAGGATTTGAAGGTATGTAATCGTATGTTCCAAAAATTTGAGTAAACTTAAATTAAACTGACAATCACGATTACAACACTAGAAATAAATATAAAATGGCGGTGCCAGCAAAGACAAATAAAAGGTCCTTTTTAGGTAATTGTTTACGGTTTAATAATAAAGTTCCCAAACATATTACAACGCCCACAGAAGGAAAATTCAAGCTGCACGTGAAGAGCATTTTGATAAAAAAAACCTACTACACACACAGTCGAGTTTCTTACCCGTTCTTTTCGCAATTGATCTATACAAATTTTGTTTGCTGAGCGTGGCAGTACCATGTAGAATATTTCAATATTAAAATTAGTAATTGATCTTCATAAGGGCGTCGTAGACGCCTAAATTGAATAAATGATTTTGAATTTGACTTTATTTTTCAGGTTTTTATGTAATTTTGGTAGGTAGGTATACTGACGAAAATTCATACATCGCATTCGCCCCAAACTAGTATTCCTGATCGAAGCCCCAAACCGTATCTACCTGCTAACAAAAAGTCCCGCATTTAATTTTCAGAAAGTTGGCCGCCTTATTCATAGTACACCTGTAATACCCAGAGGGTTGGCAGATGTGTTTAAATACCCACTTTTCTTGGGATGTATTTAGTACTCAAGTAATAGAAAATGAGCTTATTGTACCGGGCACAGTGCCAAACTTAAGTATGCCTTGAACCGAGATGTAGGTTTATTTTATACCGGGATTTATTATTTATTACTTAAAATTCTATGTAACCTTTTTCGTTACAGATAGAATTGTAACGAAAAATGTATTTTTTTTTATAAAATCACCAGTATATCCAGATATTGAAGTTCAAACCTACCTAGGTCCTCGAGACTGCGAAATAACCTGTTAAAGCTACTCTGCCAACGTCACAAAATCGTTATTTTTAGAAGTACACGAATGTAAACAAGTTCCATTGGCAAAAGACACGTACTAAAGACTAATTGTTGTTCTCAGTAAATCAGACTTGAACGCGGCCGAGGACGGCGCGGACGAGGACCGCGGACGATAGTCTTTCTCTATGACAAGAGATTTACGTAATATCTGCCCAGGGAATGAGTCGTTGATGCTAACAGTGCAGCACACTTTTGATTTGGCGTTCAGTGAGAACAGACGTTTTTAGCTATATTATATAAAGTTAACGAATAAGTATGTGAATTTGTGAAATCTATAATATAAGTTGTGGTGTATACAAGTGTTCAGACTTCAGTGTGGTTTTATTTAAGAGAAGATAACATATAATTTACAAAACAACTTGAATCGTGCGCCATCTAGCGTTAAGTAGCTACAAAGTGAATATTTAGTATTGATAATTTTCTGTTTTAAATTTAGTTCGAGGAAACAGCAGAATGACTTTTAGGAATCCTAAAACTAAATTTAGATTTCTATATATTATGATTACAAGCACTACCGCGTACTAAGCGAAAAATGAAGTCTAGTAGTCTGGTTGATAGCCGCGCACCGTCCCCTATGACGGTTTAAGAAATACGATTGGAGTACGAAATTTCGGCGATACAGCCGTACCCCCGGTAGCTTAATAGATAAAGCATCCGGCGCGAAATCGGAAGGACGCGGGTTCAATTCCCGCCCGGGGCAAAACATTTTGTATTCCAATATAAATTTATGACTAAATTTAGATTTTTTTTATTAGTATAGTTAGTGAGTGTACAACAGAATTGCTGCCATTGTCAGATATTGACAATAGTATAAAAATATAACATAATTTTACTGTAATATCTTAATATAGAACATAATTTAATTGCAGCAGTGATATGTCGATAAATACTAATAAGCATTAAATACAAAAGAGTACCTAGGTGAGTATCTGCTAAAATAATTAAAAGTCGATTTGTGTCTGAGTTCGGCAGTGCGTGTGTAAATCAAAGTATAAACTCAGCACCTAGCGAATATGTGCGTAAGTTTGTGAGCTAGGATACGAGATGAGAGTTTATGATTGTTATTCCTTCACGCGGAAACGGATGCATTCACGTCTACGTGGGTGAGACTGCGGTGCGCAACTAGTAATGAAACTCAGGGATGCTAATGACAGGTAGTAAGGTGTTAATTAATTCCCTTAACAACTAGAAACGATCCTATACTTAATTATAAACTTAATCCTAAAGGTTCTACGTAGGTATTCTCTGGATCTACTTCGTATGACGCAAGCGTACGAAAACGTATCGTAGTTACTGCCTTTTAGGGATCAAAAAATTTCAACATAAAACTGCCTTCAAAGAAAAAAAATTCTAATGTTATGTTTATAATTCGAAAATGTAAATAAACCAAACCATCTTATACAATTGTTTTTGTTTATACTCGTATTACATCTACAAGTGAAAATGAGAACATCATCAATGTAGACGAAGCCGATTTATTACGCATTATAAGGGATAACTCAAATACTAATCGTCAGATCTCACTCAAATTTAAATGGTACCACATGAAAAGAACCAGCTTAAAAACAATCATCAAAATCGAACACAAAAAAATATTTTTTGAAGTTAATGTAATTTAAATAATGCTTTTCACCGCAAAAAGTCTCATCTTTGTCAGAGATTACTTTAAAAATTTAAGGCAACAGATACAAATCGAAATGTTAGCTGTATCATATTTTTTAATAAGGTCAGAGACCAAATATAGCATCTGGCCTGTTTGGAGTACCTAAACCTGACAACAGTCAGGAGATCCAGTCGATATTTGAAAATTAGGTCGCTATAACTCGCCGGGCGGTCAGAATGCTGCGACAGCGGTATTTACATTTACCCAAGTTAGTTTATTCCGTACCCCAGTAACGTCGAGATTAGATGAGACATTTTACATAACATTTCTTATCATTTCGATCAGTGGAAGAGCTCTTAAGCTACGATTTTATCTTCAGACCGACAGCGCTCCCAGAGAGGGTTGGAAGTTGGAATAAAGTTCCATTTTTATTTTGTTTACTTAACAGAAGAAGCAATTGATTTTCAGTGTTTAGTGTTATCGCGGCTATAGGCTCAGATTGATTCACGTGCATCAGAGCGAAGAGATAAGTCTAGATTTTTCTTGATTTTTGTTATTCGTATAAATAATACCTTAGAAATAACTATAACCAGTATATCACATACATAAATGGTTTTAAAGTTCATTGACGATGATCACTATGGGTACATATTGTTGTTACTCTCAAAGAGAGTGTGATTTCAGAAGCTGAAAACATTAAAACCTCGGCCTATCATTAAGTGAAGCTGAGCTAGATAAGCACATCGTACCTCGTAGTGAAAGCTACGGGTAAAGCCGCTATCTCACGGCCTACGTCGTAGACCGTGGGACAGCTGCGGCTTTACCCGTGTACGAAAGTAGTAAGTTTATAAATAAAAATGTATCTAGGGCACCGTGTCTGCTTAGTGCAATATTGGGTCATACATTAATTTAAATATTTATTATTTGAATCCTATTTTATCATGTATTGAAAGTTTCAATACATGATAAAATAGGATTCAAATAATAAGTAAGGTTAGGGTATGTAAGGTGTTTCAATACATAATAAAATAGGACTTAAAATGGTAAGTGAAACAATTTTTTTTATCACAAATTGGAACTGACTTCAACACCCAAAAGTGTTAAATAACTTGTTGAAGTCGGTACCATGATACTTCAAAAGTACCTACCCATTATCACAATATTGTGCGCATGGTACCGACTTCGACAAGTTATTTCACACTTTTGGGTATTGAAGTTGGTTCGATTTTTAGATAAAAAAAAAATTCACACTTTTTAGTGACCCTTGCTACTTACGGGACCGATTATCATTAATTGTTAACGACTATATTATCAAGATAGGTAAATATTTTTCAGTTATTTTAGTGTTACTCAAAAAAGGCTTGACCGATTTTGATGAAACTTATATGGTACCAAACGACAAGCATCACCTTTTAAACAAAATATTAATTTTCATAATAGGTTCGTTCAGTCAAGAATTCTCAGGTAACAAACATTAAAAAAAACAGACGAAATGAGAACCTCCTCCTTTTCGGAGGTCGGTTAAAAAATAAATTGTATACGCCATGCTTACAATTCTCTGACGTAAAATAATGGTAACCATTTTTACAAATAATTTAAATTTATATAATGTGCCTTATTATTATTTAACACCAAACAAGGACGCATGTGACAATGGGCGATCTTATCGATTTGAATAGTTGAATGGGATTAATGTATATACAAACATAGTCTAGAATAATATTTGTACTATGGCGAGCATAGTACCTACGCTACGGCATAAAGTAAACTGTCCCCGAGAAAGATAGCCATCGTTTGCTAACAAGGTGCCGTGCTAAATACATATGTTTCTATACTACGCTATATTCTATTCACACGTGAAAGGTTTACACCGAGTATAAGGAGTTACCGACAGTCAGATTAAAATCGCACCTAAATTGAAACAAGGCCGCTCTCTGCGTTTTGTATGCGCAGGTTATTAAATACCAAGAACCAAAGAGTGAAACTCGTTGCCTAAGTCTGTTTCCTGACTGTAATAACACATGACATATAATAGGTCTTCGTAGCGTTTTTTATACAAAATGTAAATTCGTCATATTTTAAATAACTAAGTATTCAACCTCGGTTAAATTCTGCATGCATTTCCTTGGGCCTTATATATGCTTCTTTTTTCCCCATTTTTTCAGTTCAGAAAAAATATTTCTCATGTGAATTCTTACTTAACTTAAAAATAATATTTTATAATTTCACTGACTTCGAAAACTTGGCATTTAAGGGCGCACCGAGCTTTTTAGGCGCGCCGCGTATGTGTGCGTAAGTAAAGCACACCAACAGCATCCGTCCTCGTCCGACGGCCGTAGAATTACTAAAGCGGATAGGGACAAAGCATTGCGGCTCTGACTAAAACGGGCGGAACATGGGTGAATTTGAGTATTTCCTTCGTATAGTAACAAATACCTATTTGAAAAATGTAATGTGTATGTATACGTTATAGAAAACATGTTGTTTTTATTATTTTTCATATACGGTTGACTCTCCGTTAAGTATTTACCGCCGTACTAAGTAAGGGTTTATTTCGTTTTTTAGTTGTAACTTTGGATTTTTTTCCGAGAAAATTTTAAGTAATCGTGTTTCCAAAGCGTATGATTTATAGAATGAGTTCTTAAATATAATGTATATTAATTACATAACCCAAAATTAAGAAATAAAGACACAGCAAGGGATCAAACGAACCACAATTACGTGTCGCTGCCTCGGTGCAGGCTTAACATATACAAAACTATGTATAGATTGTATTGAAAGCACCATGAAGACACTATGAACAGGCATTTTCTAGGCGTGTATGTGTACCCTTATCAATAACATCGTCATTTTGAATGTGGTTAGATTAAAGTTAAAAGCAATTCTTATAACAAAAAGTAAATGGAAGTTTAAGAATGTGAAATTTTGTAAAGATACACATGAGTCTAATCTGTACTTGTTGTTTTCCGTCTTATTATATTAAAATAAGTACGAGTATTTTCATAATACGAAACGATTTTCCTTAATGAGCTTGATATGGTTCTTGGAATCAACCTTCACCGAACGATATGCTTCATCGAAGGCACGCTTAACCGAATGTCGCTTTTACGAAAAAAAAAAATTTTGAAAACACATAGAAACGTATATTTTACGCGAACTGGCAAACCAGTCTTACCCTTCACCTCATCATCTATACGAGTACATATCAAAGATCTCATTTATTTACCGAGCTTAAACGATGAATCTATCAAAATACTTAAACGTTTGTAAACAGGAAAGTGCTACGCAAAATGTAAGTCGTGTGAAGTTAGATGTCTCAGATATTAAAATGGTTTTGCTCATAGCTTATGTATAAGCTATAAGCTTCCCTCAACTGTGTTATTCTCAGTTAACGGTTGGGAGTCAGTCATATTGACTGAAATAAAACAACTATTGGGAGATATCTATGAATATATGAAGTTCTATATGGCAGAGACGAAACATGTTATGTTATGATCCATTACCAGACGGACGACAGGTTTTCGCTAGTATAACTAGAGTCATTCAAAATAACCTCGCTGTTTGTTATCCTCATAATCATCATGGGTCTGTCTGATAGACATATATATATATCTTTCCTAAAGAAAACCAGCTTGACTAGAACTTCTGCTGACGACCTATTTCTTTCGTACGACCCTGAGTAACGAGTATCATCATTAGGGATTCTCTCCATATTTGCAATTGGTGGCACGATTCACGAATCACTCTAAATAAACATGACTTCTCTTCAAAATGCTCTGTGTGTGAAGTCATTTTCATATACCTACTCAGTAATTTGCTTATAAGAGGTTTCTACCCGGCTTAGTTATTAGTAACGACACAAACAGCAATACGGGCCATCATCTTGACAGTTAGATGAAATACGGTAACAGTCTTGGGACATATGGCAGATGTTACCTAATATAGCTACAGAAACATCTAATAGGTTGTCAACTCCACAAGGTGATGGGACCGACTGAGAAAATTTCCCGCTGTTATTACAAGCCCTGTTAGTAATTCAAATGCTTCGATTGAATAACTCGCAATTTAAGTGATATTTTCCAAAGATAAATAGAAACTTTATGTTGTTTGCGCGCTGCCGTGTTTCAATAGTTTATTGGTGTTTTGCAGTTATAATGGGTGTTTTACCAGTAATATTTGTAGCATTGTAATATAAATATATTGGAATTCGTAGGCACTTGAATCATAATGTAAACAAAAAAAGTAAAAATGAGGGTACCGATACTGCGTAAATGTAATAAGGGTAACAAAGATCACACCGTTATTTTTAGGTGATTTGGGTGACGAATGCTATGGTTTCTTAGAGACGGTATTTTTTTACATTATATTTGCCGTAAGTGGGTTTGTTTATAATTCTATTATGTATTCCTATATAAATAAATTCTCAGAGAAATCTTCATTTTGCCATAAATTTGAAATTGCCTCTAACACTACGGAATAAAATTACTTGAAACCTTACAAGAAAACAAACGAATACCTACCTTATTTAACTATAGTATTGTTCACTTTATTTTTCTCTTCAAAGCATTCTTATAAAAAGTACTAATTATACTAATTTGAGTGAATTTTGGACAAAGACATTGACTTTATCGCCACGTTTGAACCTTACTTCATTAGTAGTTTGTTTGATTTTCGTACTCACCCGCAACAAGGTCCTTATTTTACCTAAGTTTTCCCCTTACGAAAGATTGGATTACGAATGCCATCAAAATGGACCACTAGTTAAGAAAAATTCTTCACTCTGCTATAACAACCAATACGTGCCTACTTATAGATAGGTAATTTTATATTAATGTTACTGAAACATTTCATTTTCAAGTTATCAATTTCCCAGCTGTGACGGGTCCGGTCTAAGATAAGTTTCCGCTGATATCACTCGCAAACATTGTCTGTTATATAACCGCTTTGTACACCTACTAAACTCAACTTTGCACAGTATAAACTTCCATGTACTGTGACTTTACTTTCAAGATAAATAGATCTGGGTTGTTTGAAGGCCTTTAGAAGGCCTTTTTGATGCCTTTAGTATTCCGTTGGTAGCCTGGTACTTTTCAGGTGCTTTAGAAGTTATTGACTGTGAACAACCACTGTTCTGTATTTTGTAATGTGGAACATATCTTACTAGGGTAGTAGCTTCAGAACACTTCAAAATAGTGTCCCATATTTTCTGTTACATATGAACTGCGAAAAGCTGTGTCCTCAAATTTAGAATCGGAGTTGGGGTTAAAGCGATTTATTTTGCACAGAAGGTTGGAATAATTTTCACAGAAAAAGAACTACTAAGGTAGTAGAAATTGTTATGAAATAATATAGGAGTTCATTATATATAACAGAAAATATGTGACACTATTTTGAAGTGTTCTGAATATGCTATCCTAGTAAGTTATATTCCACGTTACAAAATACAGAGAGTAAGTAATTAATTTACGAAGAATTGTAAAATAATTGACCACATTTTCTACCTACCAAAATGTGTATAAAATATAAACACTGGTATCTTGGACTGATATAGTTCCTTTCCTATAATATTAAAGTTTTGTACGTATGAACATTGAATGAAGCTAGTTTTAATCTATAAATATATAATGGTATTGTAATTAAAGAAAATTATTTGTATATGGGTGATTATACAAAAGTTGGGTAACTCTTGAGGATCAAAGTCAAAGTCAAAGTCAAAATCATTTATTCAATTTAGGCGTCTACGACGCTCTTATGAAGGTCAATTACAAATTTTAATATTGAAATATACTACATTATACTGCCACGTTCAGCAAACAAAAGTTATAGAGCCACTGCGAGAAGAACGGGCAAGAAACTCGGGGCCATTCTTTTAAAGGTTTTTTTAAAAATGTGTTAAGTACATACTATATAATAAAATTATTACAATACTTAATTTACATTACGTAGGTGTTAGGCGCTAGCTTGGCAGAGGCGAACCAGTCCAAGCATTTTTGTCGTTTAAGTAATCACAAACTGTGTAGTAAGATTTCTTTATCAAAATATTCTTCACATGCAACTTGAATTTTCTTTCTGTGAGCGTTGTAATATGTTTGGGCAATTTATTATAAAACCGCACACAATTTCCTAAGAAGGACCTTTTATTTGTCTTTGCTAATCTAAAACCTGGCACCGCTATTTTATCTTTATTCCTAGTGTTATAATCGTGAGTGTCACTGTTTTATTTAAATTTGCTCAAATTTTTACGAACATACATAATATTTTCAAATATATACAGACTTGGTAAAGTTAAAATATCAATTTCTTTAAAAATATCTCTCAGGGATTCCCTAGGATCCATTTCATATATGGCTCGAATTGCACGCTTTTGTAAGATAAAGATTGTCTCTATCTCAGCAGCAGCTCCCCACAGCAATATACCATAAGACATAATACTGTGGAAGTACGCGAAATAAACGAGCCTAGCAGTAGCTACGTCTGTTAGCTGTCTTATCTTACGAACTGCATATGCAGCAGAACTAAGTCTTCCAGATAGATCATGTATATGTGGATTCCACTGTAAAGTTGAATCCATTTTAATTCCCAGGAAGACTGTCGCATTGTCAAAAGAGAGTTTTTCTAGGCCAAGCTTAATGTTTGGTTCAACATAAGTAACATTTGGTAAAGAAAACTTTAAACATTTGGTCTTTTTTGAATTTAAGAGAAGATTATTAGCCGCGAACCACTTAGAGAGGGATATTTTGTTTACTATACTTACTAAATCAAATTATTACAAATTTGGGTGTATATGACGACTTATCTAATGATTATATTGTTCCAAATCGGGCCAATCACTTTTTTAAGTAAATTGTGAAATATTTTAAATTTTCTGAAGTTGACTGCCAAGGGACTGATGAGGCTGACATAGTGCTGATAAAATACATAATTTTGTAAGAATTATAATGAAATTTAATAAACATTAGTACAAATCTCTTAGTTTTAATAATGGCACATGTCTTTTAAGTATTAAAATCACTTAGTAACAATTAAAAATAATTATTAATTTGTAATACTGGGGGAAAATACTATCTCAATTTTCAATACAGCCTTTTGACATTTAACGTAACGTTATTCACTTAGCTTTTACTACCTTGACTTAGTTTTACTTCATATTTCATCAAGTAATCGTAATAAAAGTATATTTAATTATTCTTTTAAATTATATTTTCTTTTGCTTTTTGCTACTTTAGTTTTGTATGGTTAGAATTGTTAAATAATTAGTTAATAATAATAATGCAATGAATAGATAAAGGAGTTACTTTGCGCAAATACATACAATAATAAAAAAATATTTGTAGGTGAATACATCATTAAAATATTTTTAGTTTTCAATTTATAATGCATATTAAATATTACGAGAAAATATTATAATTATGACAAAACACTAATTTACTATCTATTTAAGTGCCTATTTTAGTTAGTAAAGCTTCATTTAAAAAAAAACAAATATATGTTGTGTTACAATTTAGAGTTATGCGACAAATGTAGTTCAAATATTCATTTAATATTTTACGTACATAGCAATTTTTCACAATATTTTTTTATTAAAATTAATCAAATGTTCATATTAAATATTTTGTATACTTTTTTAACCTGTTATTTAGGTTTATTATAAGTATAATGTATTAAGCAGTTGTTTCTTGTATGTTGTGTGTGTGTGTGTGTCATGGCGTGTATGTGTGTGTGTGTGAGGGTGTTTTTTTTATAAGATCTTTATCTAACATAAAATATTATTTACAATAATTACAAGACACTGTCAAGTACTTATTTCACCTATTTTACAATGGCTTGGCAGGTTAACATCAGCTTTTTAAAGCGTTTAAACAAAATATATAGCTATGTTTGTAAAGTTAAACAGTTTTTAACATTATTATATTCTACGAAAAATATTATATTCACGCACCTTACGATTAATGAATTCATATATGTGACCTTTGTTCCAGTACACATTTATAGTAATATCAGCTCAAACAATATTATACACGACCAGACAAAATACTTAGGTAGGTAGGTATGCACTATAACAACTATTGAACTATATTACTATTTAACAATACATAGTAAGTTAAGTATAGCACTGCAATATTCATAAGTATAATATTCATAACCTACCCATCTACAACGTCCGCGTATAAAATAAGTTTATTTAACAAATGTGATATATATGTCGATTTGGCCACGACATATATATAGATATCATGATGATAATTCTAAATCAGTATACATAGAAAGTGTAAAATTATAACCGGGTAACATACGCAGAAGTACCCTTCTAATATATGAAAAACACGGGTGTTTGATTTTTTTTTTTCAAAATATCTGCCATGTACAGGAAAAAATGTACAGTACTCTGTAGCTGATACTGATGCCGAAACTATATTTTTTTAAATTTTTGTCTGTCTGTCTGTCTGTATCCCGGCCGCGTATCACTCCAAAACTACTGAATGGATTTCAATGAAACTTAGCATGATTGGAGTTCATACTACAAGGTAGGATAATTTAGCTTTTTATCCCGAAATTCAGCATGGTTCCCTTGGGAGAGGGGATGAAAGTCAAAATATACACTTAGTTGTAATTTATTAACGCGTAGTCCGATTTCAGACGTTATTTTTAGGGTTCCGTACCCAAAGGGTAAAAACGGTCTGTCCCGCTGTCCGTCTGTCCGTCCATCTGTCACCAGGCTGTATCTCAAGAACGGTGATAGCTAGACAGTTGAAATTTTCACAGATGATGTATTTCTGTTGCCACTATAACAACAAATACAAAAAGTTGGCCAAGTGCGAGTTGGACTCGCTCACGTTAAAACAAAAAAAGGTTAAAATATGAAGTCTAATGTTGTATAGCTAATGGTACGGAACCCTTCGTGCGCGAGTCCGACTCGCACTTGGCCGATTTTTTTGTTAGAATAGTGGTACTTTAAAATTTATCCCGTAAATATTTCAAAGTCATCGGGTTTGAAGTTCAGAAATAACAGACATCACAACCTAAATATTACGTTCCAAATAACTTGACACCCAAAATGTACAGAAACCTTTCAACGCACGGCTCATCTTAAGCTGGCGTTTGCACTTTATCGTATAGATATAATAGATAGGTCTGTAGTCGGACCTCTCCAAAAGACTGATTTTTCAAACGATAAAACACAGTTTTTTTATTACGATAAGCACAACTTCCCTACGTATATTTTTCATAACATGCAATGCTCTAATCAGTCTAATCTATACCTATAACAGGTTGCAGAAGGCGGGTAGGGAAGCCGATACTAATGCCGAAACTGTATTTTTTTTATTTTTGTCCGTCTGTCTGTATCCCGGCCGCGCATCACTCCAAAACTACTGAATGGATTTCAATGAAACTTAGCAAGATTTGAGTTCATACTACGAGGTAGGATAATTTATGCTTTTTATCCCGAAATTCAGTATGGTTCTCTTGGGAGTGAGGATAAATGTCAAAATATACACTTGTTGTAATTTATTAACGCGTAGTCCGATTTCATACGTTCTTTTTAGGGTTCCGTACCCAAAGCGTAAAAACGCGACCCTATTACTGAGATTTCGCTGTCCGTCCGTCCATCCGTCCGTCCGTCTATCACCAGGCTGTATCTCTAGAACGGTGATAGCTAGACAGTTGAAATTTTCACAGATGATGTATTTATGTTGCCGCTATAACAAAAAATACTAAAATTTGGCCAAGTGCGAGTCGGACTCACGCACGAAGGGTTCCGTACCATTATCTGAAATTTTATTGCATGGGTGCCCCCTTCATTATTTATTCTAATTTAATTAATTATATTTAAAGAAAACATAAAACTAAATATTCTGTGAATAGTTAAAGCGTTTACCAGTCACCGTTATTAGTATCGAGCAAGAAACGGTAAAAAAATCAAGGTTGTTGTATGGGGGTACCTCAAATATTTATTTTATTTTTAGTATTTGTTGTTATAACAGCTATAAAAATACATCATCTGTGAAAATTTCAACTGTCTAGCTATCACCGTTCTTGAGATACAGCCTGGTGACAGGTGGATTGACGGACGAACGGACGGACAGCGAAGTCTTAGTAATAGGGTCCCGTTATTACCCTTTGGGTACGGAACCCTAAAAAGGTTAAAATATGAAGTCTAATGTTGTATAGCTAATGGTACGGAACCCTTCGTGCGCGAGTCCGACTCGCACTTGGACGATTTTTTTAATTACAATAGTGGTGCTTTAAAAAATATCACGTAAATATTTCAAAGTCATCGGATTTGCAGTTCAGAAATTACAGACATCACAACCTAAATATTGCGTTCCAAATAACTTGACACCCCGAATGTACAGGGACCTTTCAACGTACGGCTCATCTTAAGCTGGCGTTTGAACTTTATCGTATAGGTATAATAGATAGGTCTGTAGTCGGACCTCTCCAAAAGACTGATTTTTCAAACGATAAAATACAGTTTTTTCTATTACGATAAGCACAACTTCCCTACGTATATTTTTCATAACATGCAATGCTCTAATCAGTCTAATCTATACCTATAACAGGTTGCAGAAGGCGGGTAGGGAAGCGCGAGGGGTAAGACGCTTACATTTATCTATTTATTTATACTTATAATAAAACTGTAACAGGTCCAATTCTGTACATTGCAGATATTTTGAAAATATGTTTTGAGAGCAATCTGTAGCTGATACTGATGCAAAAACTGTTTTTTTTTCTGGCTGTCTGTCTGTATCCCGGCCTCACATCACTCCAAAACTACTGAATGGATTTGAATGAAACTTAGCACGATTCGAGTTCATACTACGAAGAAGGACATACGATACTTTTATCCCGAAATTCAGTACGGTTCTCTTGGGAAAGGGGATGAAAGTCAAAATGTACATTTAGTTGCAATTTATTAACGCGTAGTCCGATTTCAATCATTCTTTTTTTGTTACAATAGTGGTTATTTAATTATTTTCCCGTAAATATTTCAGTCCTCAGTTTTGCAGTTCAGAAATTACAGATATCACAAACTAAATATTTCGTTTTAAATATCTTGGACCGCGGAATGTTGAGAAACCCTAGAACGTACGGCTCATCTTAATCCCACAGGCAGCCCGGAACCCCACGGGAAGCCCAACACCCCACGGACAGACCGGCATCCCACGGGCAGCCCGGCGCCCCACGGGCAGCACGGCACCCTTATTTAGTTTTGCAAGCTTGCTACGATAAAACTCTAAAATGTGGTACATTTGAAGCAGTGATAGCTCAGTGGCTTTGGCTATGGACTGCCGCGCAGCAGGTCCATGGTTCGAATCCCACCGCTGGCTTGATTTTTGCGAATGCCCGCCTGGCTTGCGACCAACCTCCAGTGGAAAATCTATCACCAAGCACCTAACGGTGTGTTCCGGCAGCTGTCCTTGAGAGCCAGTAATTCTATGTTAAGCCTGTTAACACCTACGACCACATCGTCACTTACCATCAGGTGAGATTGTGGTCAAAGGCTTACCTATCAGCAATAAAAAAAAAAGAAATTCATTCACCACAATCAGTTTTTTAAACTACATAATTATCTTTCTTTTGACGGATACATTTCGGAGACTGCGCAATGAAAGTACACAATGTAGTCTTAGGTTTTCGCGATTGTTACACTTTGTAATTAAACAACTTTAAACGGTTTAAATCGCGTATATTTATCATTATTTTTGTCCTGACGTTTCAAACACTTTGTAGTGATCGTGGTCACGGGGTGACTGTCGGGACAAAAATAATGATAAATATACGTGATTTAATCCGTTTAAAAGTGGAAGTGCACAACTTTAGTAGATTGTTATACAAGGGTCGAAAGGAATTGGTAACTTTCACCCGCGGTCAGCTCTCTACTTTTCATATCGAATTGAAAGAAAGTAAATAAAGTAGCTTTTCTAAAAATTATTAATTGATAAAATAACATACTTACCAAAAATTTATTGAGAGGTTTGAACTATTTGTGAAATTTTACGTAAAATTTTGTTTGGAATATTTACGGGCGGCTATAGCCCGAATAGGAATCTCTCTGCTTTTCACTACTAATATAAGGAATAAAGATATAAATATAGTATGTTTTTTTATAATATTTATTTTGATTTTAATAACATGAGCAGTATATTTTTAAAATTAATGCGGCTATAGTCCAAGTAGGAATCGATGACTTACATCCGTGTTGAACACTCTACCTTTGATTTCAAATATCAGGAGGGTAAAAAAATAGTAGTTTTTCTAAATATTTACTAAATATAATAAACATGAGTAGAAGATACAAAGATACACTAGGAGTTAGAACAATGAAATTTAGGGAAAGTTTTAATTTTTTTTTTACCTTCACTTTCTACCTTATATTTAGTTACTACCCTGCCAAACATAGTTGTTATTAATTGTTTTACAACAACAGAATATTTTACAACGAAAATCTTAGACATATAACTTTGTTTACACCAATGTTTTTCCCGGCCTTAGGTGGGAAGGAGCGTCTCCCACCCGCTACTCAGATCAAACAAACACTACTTTCCAAGAATGAGAAATAAAAAAAAATACGATCTACCGTCAAACAAACCGCCGTTTTAAAATCGAAATTCTAAAGAAACGCACAAGGTACTTTGCTTCAAAATTTATTGTGCGAACCGGGAAAGAACTCTCTGAGTTACTTAACTACTGTCTTCTGGAAAATACAACCCGGGAGTTTTGAAATCCAAAGTAGAAAGCTCCATTCTGAGCTATGGTTTACTATAAGAGTGCTTCACTGCAGACCACAGTGTTGCTTAATATGAGATAAACAGTGCACAAATGTGAATAATTAGTGTGCAGGTACGGCAATCGCGAACGAAGTCGCGGATACAGCTAGTTAGATATAAATATGAGCGTAAGTTTTTATAATATGAGAAGTACCCTTGTTTGAATAGCGAGTGTCGCTGTTGTGAGGGTGAGACGTGTGAGGGTGTGAGGGTGAGACGTGTGAGGGTGTGACTGCGGTGCTGCAGGTCCATGGTTCGATCTTCACCGCCAGCTTGAGCTTCACCGCATGGTGGGAGGGCATATTGTGAATGCTCACCTGGCTAACAACCTCAAGTAGAAAATCTGTCGCCAAACACCTAACAGTGGGTTCCGACAGCAGTCCTTGAGGGCCAATAAAATTACAGACATATGAGACCTAACAACCGTATGTCTCATGGTGACGGGCGCAGTGATGTTCCTCATTTGTGACGAAATGAATTTGTTATATGCAGAGGTTACCGCTAACATCCTGTGGACCTCGTGCTTGTTCCGTCACAATCTAATAATATATTCTTATTCCTGACCTCTAAAGATCTAATACACCGAATTATCAATCAATAATCACCCAATCGATTTCTCAGCCAACCTTACCGAACCAAATTGAAAAAACATGCAATGTTGTTATTTTAGAAACTATATTTTTATCTACCTTCAACAAACAACTACTACTCTAGCTAGCACCTAACTTTCCTTAAAGATCGTTACTCTCAATAAACGTGCAGAAAGCCACCAGTCATCACTAATATCCGCCACTATCCCTAGAATCCCCATAACTTTATTTATGCCCTCCTTCGTATTTATTAACATACAGGCCTTCTATTCAAGGCTGCATTCAAGGCCTTAGTATAACGATATGCAAAAATAACAGCAGCGGGGCCATTGTTATGCAGCGAGCAACCGGGATCATGGCGTGAATAAAGCTTCGTATTACAATAATATGAGTAAACTACTACATAGTTGGCAATATTTAATTAGCATTCGTAATCGGATTGTCAGCGATTCTATTTGAAGCGAATGCGGGACCGTAATTTTGCTGACAGAACTGAAAAGAGCTTTTCATCGAGCTGGCAGTTTTAAAGTGCTTACCAAGGACTATTTCTGACATTTATGGAACATAATATTATATTCTCGGTTGACGCATTTTGTTAAAACAATTTCCTGTCAATGCAAAACACTTGTATAATTATCGTGAAATACAAACGGAGCATTGAAAGATCTGAACTGTTGGACTATAGAATCTATCAGAAAACAGAATACAAGTTCGAGCTTCACAAAATGGTGGTTACATAATTTCATTCTGTCTCCCTTTTATCTACCACACTCAAATAGACAATCAGTCGCTGATCATCTAAGTTTGTTTGCCTGATTACCATCTTCAAACATGTCATCGCTTACCAATGGAACATAATAAAAAGGACCAATAGATATGATAGTCATCAAAGGTGAGCCTATCAGCATACGTACAGTGTGTTAGGTTAAACGAGGGCCATATTGGAGGAGGGTATTCAGTATTCGAATCTCGTTGTTAATATGTACAAATAATGTAATTTGAGGCCGGACTATATCTTACTGTACTGCCGGATCGTCCACTCAACTGAACACAGACGCTTAAAAGCTGAACACTGACTCCTACATTTGAGCGGGTTTGCCATAATACTTAGCCGATGGGATGGCTGGGGGATCGCAGTAAAGCACGGCAGCTCTTTAGAAGGCACTGCTGCCTATCTTCTGGTTAGGAAGATAAAGAAGGGAGCTAATAATTATATCGCATCCGCGAGCTTCGAATGCAAATAAAACATGAACTCACAATTTTCAAGCCAAGAACATTGGATATTTTATAAATATATATCGATAGTGAGCGAACAGCGCTCTATTTGTACTGGGAGATGTTTCCTAACCGCTGGGTTCCTATACTATCCAACAGTTGTACCTAACGCTAGATGTAAGTGGCTGGAGGAGTTGCATTGCAGTCATGTGGCGTCCCAAAGAGTACGCCTCGGTACGCCAGGAACCGTCCGGGAGGCCTGCGCTGGATGGCTACTGGTAATGGACTAATGCTAGCTACCCGAATACACGTAAAACAGGCCCGCGCACCTAAGCGGGTAAACTGTCAAAAAGACTAAAGAGCCCGAAGACCAAATAAATTGTCGAAATTTTAAGATTTGTTTCTGCGATACCCTGGACACGTCAAAACAACTAATTTCAATGACATTTCCCCTACAGGTAAATAAATTAAGATACTTTTGATCTTGATAGGCAGGTTCTTTGCTAACGGCGGACTGTATTAGGTACTGTATCGAAATAAAATGAAAAACAATACTTCACGTTTATTTTGGCTTGCAACTAATTTCAATATTCTTTTTGTTCGTAGTTCCGCATTGTTAAAATATTTATATGCATAGTACATCGTTTCCGTAGGAGTAATATGTTAAGAGTTAAGTGCTTGTAATTCTGACTTAATACCTAAGAATTTACATATCTTGTACGGTACCTATTGATATTAGACTGAATAGTGGATAGGTATGTACTACGAATAAAATAAAACAAGTAAGTAATATATATTAACAAGTACTTTGTAGCCATTTACTTAGGAAATTAAAGTTTTTGTGCTTTTATTTAAGGGCCAACTTCCGTCCACAGTTCTCCTGCGTTGAATCTGCCTCAAAAGACACTAGAGGGTAAAAACTATTATCAGTCTTAATTCCAAGACTCATGGAATGTACCAGTTTAATTCAAAACCATTGAGCCGTTTTGAAGATGAGTGGCAATACACACGCCCGCATATTTTGCATCTATTAAATTAAGGTGAACGGCGAAAGCAGGAATTTCTGAAAATGACAACGGTGGAACCATGTAGTTTTCCCACTCTGCTCCATAGAGATAATAAATAGCCGCGCGCCGCATCAGTAGATAGTTCGTTCGTTGGGTATAATTATCTGCTAGAAACAGAAATAATTTACTTTTTGTCAGGTGGAAGGTCTCTTTGGCAAGACTTTCTGTCTCCATGCAGTAGTGAACAAACGCTTCTTTATATCGTGGAAGACACTATATCTAGGATAATTACTGGGCAAACGAGACATAAGAACTAACATCTCAAAGTGAAGGGCGCAGTGCAGTGACATGTAGAACGAGGACTGCTACTGTAATGAGCAGGTGTGACGCTAACCATCCGACGGGTGACTTATCCGTCTCGTCACTTCAGAACATAAAAGTACCCGCATAACAGATAACGGTACGGTAGAGTATTATACTATGCCACCTAGCTGTGAACTTAAAGCCATCCGGGACGGCGGATATCCGTGTTGCTCTAACCTGGGGGACGAAAAAAGAACGATAGTCTTACACCCTACCGTCCTTGTGATTTAACCGATTCTGTTCTGCATATACAGATATACCTGATGATCTGATTAGGTGCAGCTGTTTTTGCAGTAAAACATGACGAATGATACAACCATATCTAATTGAAAAAAAAGGACCACAAGGACCTTTAATGAAGACGTACGTATGACCTACACGAAGGCATTCTAATAAATAAGTGACTCTAGTTACGAAGCAATAAAGTTCATTTCAGCTCGCAAAGCACGGAGTCCCTAATATTTATATTCACGTTCAAGGCGTCTCTCTTTATATCGCACAGCCACGCATAGCTCTGATCTCTTCTGACGCGACACACACCGTACAATAATCCCGTACGGACGATACGCCGATGTACCTATAGCATTGTACCTAAAGTGCGGAGTGAGCCAGGCCTGGCCTGATAATATTAAGTTTAATAGCCAAAAGATGCGATTCTATTTGATTTTATTTCTGGGCATATGGGACATTTTATTAGGGTACAGCTAAGGGGAAGATAGGTGGAGCGAAGCGCTGAAGGTCAATAATATACTCGTAACGTATTACGGCTGATATGGCAATACGTAAGTTATGACCATGAAAAAAAAATTGCGAGGAGACCCACACTTAGTGGTCTTTATTATTTACTAATTAACAGTAATGTTTTAAAGCAGTGATCGCCCTGTGCCCATAGGAATGATTTACCTTGCAGGGGGTTTATAGTTAGAACCATAGACTTAGGATTTTTTCGCGTACATTCTAAGCCTATGGTTAGAACCCTGCTGCTGCCAGTTCCCATTAAAGGTTAAGCCTGTTTACCATCTTCTACCACATCATCACTTACCATCAGATGAGGTCGTGTTCAAATTTTAACCCCCTTGGTTACATAACCCGTAAAAAACTTCTGGGATAGTAAATGGTTTCTGAAGATCTGTCCATAACAGAAAAAAATGACAGAACGACAACGTAGTTATAAATCGTAAGTCTTATCCTATAATCTTGAGGAAAACGAATCCGGAACCTTGACGGTGTCTCATTTCATCCCAAAAAAACGAGTATTTTTTCAATAAAAAAAATAAAACAGTAGGTTTATAATAAAAATAGTCTTTATGTACCTATTGGATTCTTCAGTATAGTATGACCGAAAAAATCATGATCAAGAATGTGTGTCATTACGTTACTTTAATGGATATAAAGGCACTGTGCCGTTGCGTTGGTCCCAAAGTCCCAACCATGAACAAAAGAAGAGGTAACAGTACCTACCTATCGTATTTGTTGTTCTCAAGATTTTTTATATAAGGTGGAATATCAACTAGTTTTTAAGCTTTTGAGAAGAATTAATACAAGTAAAATGAAGTTACATAACTAAATAAGTTACGTTTCACAGCTAACAAGTTTCAAAGTAAAAGGGTCCCAAGGCCCTACAATGAACAAAAGATGAGATAACAGTACCTACCTATTCCATTTGTTGTTCTCATGGTTTTCATATATGGAATATCAGCTCGCTTTTAAGTTTTTGAGACGAATTCATGTACCTACCTATTATAATAACTACATATTATAGTTAAAAGTACAGGCACTAAAATAAACAGAATAGGCGTGAATCAATCAACAACTTATTGGTAAAAAAACTTGTTTACACGTCATATTCAAAAACTATTATAGAACATTTCAATGAGTAGGTAAACTTAGTATACAATGAATACTCCTTATTGCTATACTGCGTAAGGACGCAGGATAGCAATTAAACAAAATTAACAATACAGTCTGTATAATCTGTATTCATTACTGATGGAATGTGGATCAGCAGTCATCGTTTTATCTGAAATAAAAAACAAAAACAAAAATAAATAAATAAAAAAATAAAAAACTTGCAGTAACTCATAACGAGCTCATACTTGGCGCATCAATGGTGTTCTTAGGTAGGTATTGAGTTGTAAATATTCCCCCCCACGAAGTCAACCAGCTTCTCAGATTTGTTGAGGCGTACGCTTAGAAGCCTGATACGGTGCCGATGTCTCGTCGGGAAATCGTGGAAATCAGCCCACGTGAGGAGCAGTTCGAATTTTTTTTTGACGAAATATGCCACTTGCAGGTAATACTGGCAAGGCAATGTCAAGATTTTAAGATCCGTTTGCGGGATGATCCCATTCTATCCAACACAAAATGCGAACGTTTTTGTGCTTTAAATATGCTTTTCCACTCAGCTGACAGTCCCCAAAACTCAATGCCATATAGCATAATGATGAAGTATCCTAAGTACGCTTTTTTGACGTTATCACGGTGGAGAATGTCTGCCCTGACAGGCGTGACAGCGAGTTACAATAATTCATAGCTAACACGTTTGGAAGTAATATCATAACATAACCGAAATCAATATACAGGGTTATTGGTAAAATGCTAACAAACTCTTAGGATTGACTTCTGCTAGTCCTAACCAAACATTTTGAGTTTTTTTTTGTGTTTTAATGCCCATGCATGACAAGGCATGTCATGCCAAGCCATGAGCGCTCGCCGCGGCGCGGCGCCACTGCACCGCGCCGTGCTCCCTTTGAAGAGAGTTTTGTTTATTTATATTGACCAAAGTAATAAATAATATGAAATAATACATTACAGGCACAAGAGACTTTTAACATCAAGTGGTTCTCGTAATAATTCCATGAAAAACAAGTAAAAAAACATAAAAAAAAAAACTAAAAATAAAATATATTTTTTCTTAACAAAAAAAAATATCTCACAATGTTTGTTAGGACTAGCAGAAGTCAGCCCTAAGAGGTTGTTAGCATTTAAGCAATAACCCTGTATAATACATAAACAAAAATTTGTACCTTCATCGACGCAGTATAAAATCACGACATTAATTGTTACGAATACAATTTGATTATGCGACACATACACCTATAATCATTACATTAATATCGTGTTATTTCACCCTAACTCGAGCAGCGAACATTACATGTTTTATTTACGGTAATAAGGTTCCAAATTCCAAACAACATAAAGTTTCGTAATCACCGTTTCGCGTAATGGAATGGCTTCTACCCAATAAGTGGGACCAGGAGTTTCGCGGGCTACGTAATATAATCGAATCTCTTAACTTATACGGAACCCAGCGAATTATTTAGAAGTTTCGCTTGCCGTGTTTTTATTTAGCTCTGTCCCGGCCTAGAGGTCGGGATAACCTCATTTCCTCTGGCTGTCTTCGCCCCTCCTCGGCTTGACTTGTGATAAATAATGCATTTTAGCACGAATAGGAACAGACCCAGAGTGATAAGTAATAACTGATTTGGTCACGAGCGTATTTGAAGTAAGTAAAGGATGCGTACCTTTTTATGCTTAGGTATGTTCAACATTTTCATAAGAGACGGTGATTAAGTAAATATTAAATAAATAATGTATTTTAGCACGAATAGGTACAGACCGAGAGTGATAAGTGATAACTGATTTGGTCACGAGCATATTTGGAGTATGCGTACCTTTTTATGATTAGGTATGTTCAACATTTTCATAAGAGACGGTAATTAATAATATGAATAATCAGTACCATAATTAAGAGGATGTAAAGGCTTACAATGGAATTAATTAGATTTTTCTGAGAAATATATTATATAATAAAGCGTACATTTAATAAATTTTTTGGTAACAAAAAATGTTCACTCTTTTTAGTGACCCTTGCTACTTACGGGATCGATTGTCAATCACTGTCAACAACTATATCATCAAGATAGGAAAATATTTTTCAGTTGTTGGAGTGTAACTCAAAAACGGCTTGACCGATTTTGATGAAAAATAAATGGGACTAAACGACAAGCATCAACTTGCAAATACTTTTTTTTTTATCAAAATCGGTATACCCATTAAAAGTTCTGAGGTAACAAACATAAAAAAAAATACAGTCGAATTGAGGACCTCCTCCTTTTTTCAAGTCAGTTAAAAACAACAAATAAGTAAGTGATTACCGTTTGAATTTTATAAAGAGTTGTGACTGACAAGTTCAACATTAAAGAAAATAATTAGGTAGGCGCCATTTAAGAAGTACTGAAGTCTAATATACGTAGCATTACGGTGAAATTTCTTACCCTTTACAGATCCAAAATGTCTTCAAAGGCTCAAAGTCGAGGGATTAATCAAACTCTGCAGTCGACTGAAAGTTGGAGCTGTCAGGACCAGACCTTACCGTGATTCTTGCTCGAAACAATTTCAGGAATTTTCGGTTCATGTTATAGAGTTTTGGGAAAAGTAGGGACTAATTTTCTTTGCGAGATTCTTGCACTTTTTGTGAGATAGGATATAGTAAAGATAGATAGCACTCTTTATTGAATCGCCATAATGTTCGAGACAAGTGTAACAAAAATACTTATTACAATGAGCGGTATTACCGCTCAATCCGATCTCTTTCAGACAACCCATAACTAATATGTAAAATAATAAAAAAAACCGGCACGTTGGTTAATCAATATTAAAAATATATCTAGTGAAAATTCCGCCTAATTTTCCTTGTAAGCCGATGTGACATCACAAACGCCATGCAGCCAAACTGGAAGAATGTTCGACGCGTTTCGTTTCTACACAAATCATTCTCAGGAGGTCTTGACTCTTCGAGCCCACGGTAATTTTCGATCCACAAAGTAACGCCTGAAGATATTCATTAACATTATTATAATAACTTAATATATATGTAGGAATATATACGAATATATACTAGACAAACTCTGTGACAGATTCTGTGAACATTTCTACCGGCTACCTATTACCGTTCCAAAGATACAGCTCTTTCCTGTCTCAGCCAAAGGACGGACAGACGGACAGCCGAAGTTTAGAAATGGGTTCTATTCATTTTTCTAAATTCTAAATTCTTCTAAAAATGCTTTAAATACTTACATGAACTAAAATTTATGAATTACGTAAATTCTAATCGATCGTATATTTTTTAAGCCTGATAGGTTACCGTTTCACCGCTATCTCACCTTATGGTAAGTAAATGTGGTCGAAGGAGTTGTTCAGGCTAACCTAATATTACTGGCTCTGAAGGACAGCGGTCGGACCACACAGTTAGGTGCTTGGCGACAGATTTTCTCCTTGAGGGTGGTAGCTAGCCAGGCGGACATTCACAAAATACCCTACCACCGTGCTATAACGACTGCCATCCTAAGACAACAACCGGGACCACCGGCTTAACGTGCCTTCCGAAGCACGGAAGCGCTCAGTAGTAATGTCTCTAGCGGTCACCCATCCAACTCATGACCGCAACGGACGTTGCTTAACTTTGCTGATAGATTAAGAACAGCTAAGCAAACCTCGCTACGAGCAATTCAAAATCTATGAATTGTTTTTAATGTTACCAAGTGAAGGAGTTTGAGTTTTTTAGAATAATGTGATACTTATCTTTGAAAACTATCGCGAGTTTTATCCATATTAACTTATTAGGAACACGGGCCCGAGCTCGTCGCTTCGCACAATCGTGACTCCCAGACGAGAGACTTGAAAACAGTCCGAAACTGGTCGGTATCTTTCCGGTATATATACCGGGTCCAAATAAGTTAATTTGATACTTATAACAATTACATGTTTACTTCAGCTTGGTTTTACATTTTGTTAGGGTCCCGTATCCAAAGGGAAATAGGAGCCCTATTAAGGTCACTCGGCTGTTCGTATGTCGATCTCTAGATCTGAAATTAATATAGTTTGTACAGAACATTGACCAACAACGAGTCAATTGCATTAAATTTTATTACCTTAAATGATATAATAAATAAGAATAAAAACAAACAGTTTGATATTACCGAACAATAAAAATCTGGTCAAGTGCGAGTGGGACTCCGTATCATTATCTGTAACCTAATCTTGCAAGTTACAGACACTTTTTATTGTATGGAAGCCCCCTTCATAAATTATATTTCAAGAGAACATAAAACTAAATATTCTGTAAATAGTTATTAGTATCGAGCAAAAAACGGTAAAAAAATCAAGTTTGTTGTATGGGAGCCCCCCTTAAATACATATTTTATTTTATTTTTAGTATTTGATGTTATAGCGGCAATAGAAATACATCATCTGTCTAGCTTTCACCGTTCTTGAGATACGGCCTGGTGACAACGGATGGACGGACGGAGGAATGGACGGACAGAAGTCTCAGTAATAGGGTCCCCTTTTTACCCTTTGGGTACGGAACCCTAAAAATTAATCTAGCACAAATGTAACCCTTTCCGTACGTACTTTCTTTACGAACTTTTCGTTTCGTTATCGATAAAAACATAAGCGAAATAAAAACTAAAAACAAATAGTCCCGTTTCGAGTGTATAAAGAAAGACTAACTAACAGTTTGAACCTCTGAACGAAACCATGTGGTAACGTACCGTACGCAAAGCATAAAAATATCCCGTCGAAACCGGAGGTACATTGTAAGGCTAGACGAGGGTAGGAACATTATAGCTGTCGTAAAAATCAACTTAACATAGCACTCATTATAGTAAATCAAACGGAATAACTGACCTGAATAAGTCAGAAAGCTGCGACAATAGTCTTTTATATCAGAATTTATGGAAATATACATTTTTATGACTTTATTGTTGAAGCACCGCAGTCCATAGTTTTGAACTTTACTTCTTTTCTTCTAAAGTTGTCTGGAAGATATTGATGTTGGCAATAAAACTGCTCATTAGAACTATTTTAGTAAACTACTCCATTGTTTGTTCTATTATTTATCTGGTGACAATAAAGAGTTTTCGTATCGTATCATATCAGCCTCCGAAGAGCTTTACCTGTGCCTTTACGAGCAACGGCACGCAATAGGACAGATCCCGGAACCACACTGCAGTTTAGTTTTCAGGGTTTCAGTTGTACTAATTGAAAAAGACTTCAGGATTTTCCCCTTTACATACGAAAGCCGAATTTGCTCAGAACTATATAAGAGCACACGTAAGGTGCCGGAGCTAGTATTGTACTCGCCTCGCATATATATTATAACCTTGGGCGAGGAGTAGTAAGAGGCAACGAAAGTAAAATACCAGAAGGTGGGCAGCAGCGCCTTCTGAAGGACTGCAATCCCAAATACGCCTAAAAAGCATGGGGGTTATGACAAACCTACCCTACTATGAGAGGCTTTCACCATTCCGTGTTGCTTTATGGGTTATCATGACCAAAACAAGTTATTACGTAGTTATTTTATGTTTCTACGTATTTTTGTGGTCGAAAAACCTGCAAGTGTTATTACGTTGAAGACTTAAAACTTTTTGCTTTTAGACATAATCGCATAGCTGCTTATCATAGACTGAAGTGCAATCATCCCGATGCCGATCCCCCGTTGAATAAGACCGAAAGTGACCACCTGATGTAGTTTCTTTTTTATCTCCTATTTAATTAGGAGACTTGTAGTAAACGTGTAAAGACTATGCCAAACTCACAGTTTCAACTCATAATTCTACATGTATACATTTTGAGGATCCGCAAACGGATGAAGCAACCTAACTGATGTTTGCGCAGATAGACTGCTTTGATATATGCTTAAATCAACATTAATAACAGAAATTGTTCAAACTACAGATGGAACGATCCAATTTCTGTACACTGATATTGTTAAATATTCAAGCAGTGATGGCCCAACGGTAGTGGCTACCGCGCAGAAGGTCCACCGTGGGCTTGACTTGACCGCATGGTAGGCCATTTTAAGCATGCCCGCCTAGGGCTAGCTACCACACTCACGGAATTTGTCGCCAAAGACTTAACTGCGTATATGGGCAGGTATCTTTGAGAGCCAGTATTTATAACTTCAACCCAAACTTCTATATACACTATCAGAACAGGTTTTAGCCAAACGCAAACCTACCAGCAATAAATAAAATGTGTCACATATGACAACCGACTTAGGTGTTATAATAAAGCTACAGAAATAATAGTAAGAATAATAATAGTTTACTTTACGTTACAACAAATCACAGAAGCTGTTAGAAACGTGGGATCTCTTAAATACATCTTGAATCTCCTTAATTTAGATACGAATGAAACTGATAACGATTTCACTGCATAATAATGTACAGATAAAGGGCCTCTGCCCCATCCAACGAAAATACTTCGCACCCTTGAAAAGCAATCGAAACAGTCTTACTTGTTTACTCAAAATTTACCGTTTGTTTTCTGACTTCAGTTGTTCAACTGGAACTGTTACCTGTTTTGAATTTTGAAGATTGAAATATTATAAAGAACAATTTAAAATACGACTGTTTGTTTTCTTTTCATTAATGAAGAATAAAAGATTTTAATTCCATTACTTTTGTGAATACTGTAGGTTTTCTAATCCAAGCCTACTAACAGTTTACATTCAATATTGCAGTTTTTTGTGTGTGTTTGTAACGGAACAAGCACGAGGCCCACCTAATGTTAAGCGGTGTAACCTCGGCCTATAACAAATACACTTCTTCACCAGTGACAAACCGCATTGCGGCCGTTACCTTGATACATATAGTTGTTAAGTCTCATGTGCCTGTAATATTACTGGCTCTAGAATGCCCTTCCACCATGCGGTGCTAATCGAGCCATGGACCTGCAACATGGCAGTCCATACTATTACCGCTCGGCCATCGTTCCTTCAAAGCTAAAGTAGTTGACACTGTCAAAAAATGCAAAATTAGTTTGTTGAGCAAAAACGAAAAGATGTATAGGCGATAACATTCACCATCAATACAAAATAGACTGTTCTATCTGAATTAGGTACGTCAGAAGCTAAATCCTCACTTAAATTTTGGGTGGAGTTACCTAAACTTATATCAGATTACCGCACTCAAGACCCTGACGAAGGGTAAACATTTGTCGATCGTGATATCGGCAATACGAAAGGTTACATTAGTAGAGTTCTAACTATTTGTTGGTTATCAATTACCCATGCAATTATATGGACGTACAGACTTATTAATAAGGGTAGGCCTCGGAGGTACACGAGGTTTTAGAGTGGGTATAAATGCTTATGATACATACAGTAAAATATAAAATATATTCAATTAGGTAGGCAGTAGTAGTTGCAATTACACGACAAAAATTAGGAATGATGCGCCTTTGTGAGTGGAAATTGTCTGTACTCGTACTATGACGTCCTCTAGAAGGAAATTCAAATGGAATCAAACTTTTTAAGTTGAAGAGAATGTTTAATGAAATATTAGACTTTTTAGGCCACAACTTGCAAATAGCGGTCAAAGTCAACGTCAAAATCATTTATTCAGTTTAGGCGTCTACTATGTTCTTAATAGGTCAATTACAAATTTAAATATTGAAATTTGTAAATATTCTGTAATGTAATACCACGTTCAGCAAAAATATATACAGAGCCACTGCGAGAATTACGGGCATGAAACTCGTTGCTATTTAACAATGCATGTTTTATTTTTTTTTTAAAATGCGTTACAAACTATTAAGTACAGTATTTGTTAAAATTACGTAGGTGACAGGCGATAGCTTGGCAGAGGCGGAATTGTCCAAGCAGTTTTGTCGCATCACAAACTGTGTAGTAGGATTTGTTTTTCACGTGCAGCTTGAATTTTCCTTCTGTGACCGTTGTAATTTATTCGGGAACTTTATTATAAAACCGCACAATTACCCAAGATGGACCTTTTATTTGTCTACGCTAATCTAAAACCTGACACGGCTATTTTATTCCTATTTATATTATATTTTATATACATTACTTGAAGCGCTCGTAGCCAAGTTTGCTTAGCCATTCTGAATCGATCAGCGAAAGCAACGTCCGCCGCGGTCATGACTTGGATGGGTGACCGTTGGTGACATTACGCGCAGAAAACTGAGCGCTTCCGTGCTTCGGAGGGCACGTTAAGCCGTCGGTCCCGGTTGTTGTCTTAGGATAGCAGTCGTTACAGCATGGTGGTAGGGCACTTTGCGAATGCCCGCCTGGCTAGCTACCACCCTCAAGTTGAAAATCTGTCGCCAAGCACCTAACGGTGTGTTCCGGCAGCTGTCCTTGAGAGCCAGTAACTCTAGGTTAGTCTGAACAACATCCTCGACCACATCATCACTTACCATCAGGTGAGATAGTGGTCAAAGGCTAACCTATCAGGCATAAAAAAAAAAAAATAATTAAAAAACATTATATTTTCAAAATAGGTAAAGTTTGAAGTCTATGACACTATGTCCCATGACATGGTCTACCCGTAACTCCCGAACGGCCGAAATGATTTCAGTGTTTTTTGATTTTATTTCAATACAGATAATAAAGGTTCTCAGCCATGGATTCGAAAATCTGATCGCCCATAATTTTTCAAACGCAACCGCGATCCACGTTTTCTTTGCCGTGTAGCACTAGGTAGAAGTAAATATCATACAAGTACATGAGGAGATGCTTCGTCTTCAGATTGGAATGTTTATCTAGACCAAATGTTTGGTTGGTATATGGCAGAATTTGAGAATTATATATAGAGTGTTCTGTTCATATTTCTAAATATGATTACAAGCATTATCGCGTGCTGAGCGAATATCACTTTTACACATTATTTGAGCATAAAACTTTTTGATCCGGACGGGAATATCTCTGGACCTAAATCTGTAAATTTGAAGCAAAAAGCAAAAACATTTTTTTGTCATAATAAAGATGTAGACGTATGTAATTTTATAGCCTAGTCGTGCTGCGCTACCATAGACGTACATTTTGATGTATAACATGCTATTTTTTTCTACTTGAATACACGAAATTTTTTATTAATTTAACAAACAAATGTGAATTATTTTTATACTATTAAACCTATTGACTTAATACCTATAATTAGTAATATAATTTTAAATTTAATTAAGTACATAAACTTTATTGGAATAATCTTGCTACATTAAAGAACTAATACAACGATTAGTTTCATCAATTATCGTACCAACGTAAAATATTTAGAACCCATATTATTTACCTTCTAGGTATAAAAAATGCGAAGATGTGTTTGACTGCAATCTCCATTAAGACCGAACGGATTTGCTTTGTTGATTTTCGAATAAAATACATTAAACTTGAAGGATTATCTAATACTGATTTATTAAAAAGTTCCCGAGGTACCGCAATATCCACTATTTCCGCGGACAAAGCCCTTCCCATTCTAAACGAGTTTTCCAAATAATTTTAAAAATACATAATTTTGCAGAAAACTGACAACTAGAAGCAAAGATTATAGGGTCAAGGACATTCATTCAAAATTTTACTGAGTTTGAAAACTTGGTTTCAAAATAAAACGAAACTTTTGTTAGCTCTATGAAGGAGGCGTGCGCTTCTCCATATCTTCCCATCATTATGTATCTCCTATGTTATTCCTAAACATATTTCTAAAGCATTTTTTTCCTTAAAATGTTGGCCAGCCGTAGCACTTTTCTTTTTCAGCAACTAATTAGGCATTATTAAACAAAATATGACCCTGACAATCACTAAAACTGCCCCTTTTACGGCCATGATCAGGAACAGCCCAGAAAAATTTAAAAGATTTTTAACATAAAGATAATGATAGAAGCTTATATTATACTATACTCTTTCTAAAAATAATTGAATCAGCTGATTTTGGACGAAAAAACAGGGGAATACGAAACGTCTATTTCATAAATATTCTTCCTATTCCTTGCCTCGTTTCCTCTTAAGAGAACTATATTTATATCATACAAATACCTACTGAACAAATAACTTCACGCGTCTTCTCTCGAAAAGCCTTTCGTGATTGCCAAACCCGAAACTTTTTACACTTCGTTCGAGGCGGGGATGTACTTGACACGTATTGGCTTGGCACTTCTGCAGTTTGTCGATACTCCAAGCTACTCTCGAATTGAATTTGGAAATATTCCTTAGGTTTTTTTTTTGGTATCAACCGTCAACTTTTTGTATCAGCCAAGTGTGATTTGAGTCTCAAGTGTGAGTGAGTTGACTCTCCATTATAGTTCCGTTCATCAACAGCGCAACATTCAGTGAAAGGAAAATATATACGTTTGTATGTTGTGCTTATATCTTACAATCTATGTTATGAATAGCGTATTTCTTGCTTAAATTAGGCTGGATTGCATCAAATTTTATTATCGTTAGATCTGTGTAAGACGTTCTATATTCAACATTGTATATTTTTAAATTAGATTTAAAGTTTAATATGTTTCGTGCATCAGCGTTTCCCCATGGAAAGTTTTTATTTTTGTATGAGTCTGAATTCAGCAACCAGTTCCGGTAGATAGCAATAACCTCCACCAGCAATCCTGTTACATTGGGTGTACTTTATCAGCCGGATTATCCACTGCTGAATACAGCCTCCCCTATGTAGGGGGTAATTGCCGTAATCCCCACGCTTAGCAGGCGTTTTAGGGATCGCAGTGTAAAATGCCAGTTCTTTATAAGGCGCTGCTGCCCACCTCCCATTATTTGTTCCTTAGTCACCTCTTACGACACCCACGGAAAGATATGGGATGGTGCAATTCTAACCTGGCACTCCATGGGGTACATTGGGTGTAACGGCCATGAAAAGGTGGGTAGCAACGCCTTCAGAAGAAGTGTCAGATACACTGCGATCCAGCAAACCCCCGTTTAATGGGGGAGGCTGTGTTCAGCAGTGGACGATCTGGATGACACAGTACAGGAATGTTCAGCACTTGAATAACGTCGAATGCCCCCTGCGAAGACACGGTCCTATATGTCTTAACTAGCAAAATGCCGATGGTGATGTTCCAAGAAGTTCTTTTTACCACCGCGGATCAGAGAGTTGAAATATTAGAGTAGTTATATTCGAACACCACTGCTCTAAAAGCTTACTAGAATTTACCTATCTACATACCTACGCACATGTATATGCAGTTTGTAATGACAAGGAAAGAACGTTCAAATATTATGCGTCATATCTGTTGTAAAAAAGAGATAAATAAGCAATTCGTGTAGCCACCGAACCGCCACGAGACGTTCCGATTACCATTACACTGCGATCTCTTTGACTCTCTCACACCAAACGATACACATATCTCGCTCATCCATTTCATTGAGATTAGTTCTTAAGATAAAATAAAATGACGATATTTTCTATTTCATCAATAAATGCAATAATTACGCGTGAAATGATACAGTTTTCTTATCTCTCACAGTGCTTGTATAATCAGTGCAGAGTCTAAAGGCACAAAGAAGGCATATTGTCCACAGATTATTCCTAAAAAACACGATTAGCGGCGATGCATTCACCGGACGCTCGGAAGTGCAAGACTGGTAGTGACTCTGGTACTTACCCTGAATTCGTCTAGTAAATATGGAGGGCAAACAACTCATCTACAGGTAAAAAAATCTTAGCCGCGGATCGGATACTTTAAAGTTGAAACTAGAAACTCAACTCGGAAGGGAGACTCAAATTTCGCCGACTAAAGCATGAATGCACCAAACGTCAAATTTAATCGCTCGGCATAACATCACAACCCAATTTTCACCAAATAAGGCCTACATTATTACAGCATTGTTAAAATCGTGGCAAAAAAAATCTTCTATTATATAGTAGAAATAACTTTTCCACTATCGTTTTGTGTTTTGACAATAGGATATAAGGATCATCTGGTTCCAAACATGAGATTCAAGAACATGTAGCAAAACGTTGTTGGTGATTATATCTGTATATACTCACCTGTTATGTATATACATACATGCCTGAGGATGTTTATACATAATTCATTTTTTCAGAAATATAAAGATATAGCTATAGCTGCTTTATAACAATATGGCAGCTATATCTTTATTTTTTAGTAATACTTATCCTTATTTTATTATGTGGAAATCCATGCCAAGACTAGTTTTAAAAAAGTACTATCTACATTGTAGGTATATATAAATTCCTATTTTAGTTTTTGAGATAGACCCCGAAATAAAATTGTTTTCAAACTTATGCCCCCCATACCTTTGTTTAATGATAATAAAGAATACGAAATATGACAGACGAGTCGAAGAATAAATTATGTTTCTGTCGTTACCATTATCTTATTATTGAAGCTGTCTAGTAGTAAATTGTTCCTCTGTCATGAATCGTATAACATAAGATGTTTGCTATCAGTGCTTGTGAAAATAAAGGTAGTCGCTCTATGGGGAATCAGAGTGATTTCTAAGTTCCCTACGACTAAACTAGTTTTAGTAGTTGTGCCATGGATCCGGGTTGAGTTGTTGGTACCTCAATTGTGTAAAAGGGAATCAAAAGTACCATGGTACAACCAGTTTAGCATAGTACTTGTACCATGAGTTCGGAAGGCATCTACCTACTTTCAACACAATACAATTTCAATTAAAATTTAAAGAAAGGTTGCAAAAATGGTTACATTCTTGTACTAATATATTTCTCGGAAATGGAAACGCTTTAATGTAAGGAAGCTCTGGTTTACGAGAAAGGTAACCGCCCCACTAATTTCTGAAAACTCTTGGGGCGTACTTCGCTCGCAGTAAATTGAAGAGGTTTTATATCTTTCATTTTCATAGACCATTACGGGGAAAGATTTTTGCATGGTTTATCTTGATTGATGAAAATAAAAGTGGATTACTTCCTCAAGTTTTTAAAAAGACTCTTCCTTGGAACAACAAAAAATAACTTTTACTGTCTGACCAAGGTATCAAAGTTGTTAATCCAGGATTTTCAGATTCCAAAGCGACGCATAATGTAGCATGCAATGTCTAATGGCAAAACGAACAGGTTGCTTCTCTGATATGAAGCTGCTGCTCGTGCTTATACTGTAACAAAATATTACTGTTCACGGTCGTATATGTTATTCGTGATGCCGTATTGCGTTCGCCACACGATACATAACGTACCATGTCTCTGAATTTCAATTTTAACGGATGGTGTGTCCTTCAATGATCATTACAGTAATGTAAATATTGCTGTTTTTTCTGTATCCTTATACCGATTGTATAGAATAGTTTCTTTAAACCACACTTTCTTTGCCATAAAAATCGGTCCATATTGGGAATAACCTAAACTTACAAATATTATGGACTATTATGGTAATGCGGAAATAATTGATAATCTGTGGTTACTGTTGGCTATCTTAACAAAGTATCAATATCGTAGTAGGTTTTCTATATGAATGAGGAAGTAGTAGTACTTACCTATAAATTAAATATTCATACCATTGTTATCATACACAATACAAGAAGCTTTAAGTAAAAAATTTGAGATTATGTAAAAAAAATAAAAAAATTACCACTTACCAAAAATTTTCAAATCATGTTTCTGGTCAATCTGAAACAGTAGAAGACATAAATATATTTATGAGTATAAATATTAGAATAATTAGCTACGGCTGTGATTGCGTCCATAGTATTAGTATTTTTTTTTTTTTATGCTTTATAGGTTAGCCTTTGACCACTATCTCACCTGTTTGTAAGTGATGATGTGGTTGAAGATGTTGTTCAGGCTAACCTAGAATTACTGGCTCTCAAGGACAGCTGCCGGAACACACCGTTAGGTGCTTGGCGACAGATTTTCAACTTGTGGGTGGTAGCTAGCCAGGCGGGCATTCGCAAAGTGCCCTACCACCATGCTGTAACGACTGCCATCCTAAGACAACAACCGGGACCGACGGCTTAACGTGCCCTCCAAAGCACGGAAGCGTTCAGTAGTAATGTCACCAGCGGTCACCCATCCAACTCATGACCGCGGCGGACGTTGCTTAACTTTGCTGATCGATTCAGAATGGTTAAGCAAACTTCGCTACGAGCGCTTCAAACATGTTTACGTGCAATTAATATTGCGGGATACTAATTGCACGTAAATATACTAATACTGGGGTGGCTTTGTATCGTTCCTACAGTGAGCGAGTAATACCGCAAATTTTCTTAGAATATAGTGACGACGCAAGTTTCTACCTAGGTCCACGGGTTAGGAGTAACACCTTATTGAAACCAAATTGCACCATCCTATGCCAAGCTAACGATACCAACATACAGATTTTTAAGATCAGTATTATACAGTAATTCACTTAAACTTTAGGGAGGTATTTTGGGTATTAGGGGCCATTCGCAAAATACCCGAACATTGTACAATAACGACTGCCATCCAGAGACAACCACCCGGACCTGGTTTCGGCTTACAAAACGCCACATGGAAAATGGAAGCGCTCAGGGGTAAAAGCCAACAGCGGTCCTCGGTATCCAAGTAGTGACATTTTATTCTGTGGTAGTAACGCAGTGAACATGTTTATGATAATTTTTTGGAACTCCCCAACGATAATGCATTTTCACATATAGTTATATATAATTAACTTACGCTAATGTGATGAACGATTATATCCTTAACAAAGCTATGCTGAAAAAATTTAAATCAGACAACCGTATCCATGTGAAGAGTATTATTTTCTACGATTTTTGCGCTTTTTGGACGATCAAAAGGTCGAAGCTACCAAGCGCAGTAAGCATTTACATTGAATATTCCGGTTTATTTTTATTTGCTCCTAATTGACTAGAAAAGAGAGGCTAGGCAAGCTCGGCTACGAGCGCTTGAACCTTCAATTACGTCCCTTTACCTTTTGTGTTGTTAGCTAACACATGCCAGCATGCTGGGCACGCTGCCGACTGGGAGTGGGCTGGAGCATTTGGACTGACTATGAGTCTGCTATGACTTATAGGTTATCTAAATGCTTTTATTGTAGTAGCTGTAGTGTTGTAAATAGTTCATAGTATTTTGTTTAATAAAGGCATACCGCCGGTAAAAAAATAAGTCATTACACATACCTACTTTTAATTTGTTTTAGATTTAGATTAGAAACTAGGAATATTATAATTATGTATGTATCTGTTAACACCTTTATGAATGATTAATAAACAATTTAAATCAATTAATGTTGTCCTTAGTGTTGTCAGAGAGAACATTATCACTTTGGGATGCTAACTTATGTACCACAAACGGCACATCTTCCAAGCGAATGTTTTCCCCCTAATAATAGGTCTGCAGTGCTTAGAATATTGTATAGTAGACTACGTAAAATTTTCTACAAGTCTATAATCTTAAGTAATTAATTTTCATAGGTATAGGTTGTGTTAGAAGGAAGCTTAACAAAGTTGACAACAATTAATTAAAACTCTTGGCGATCGTAAAAAGTGCAATAAAGTGCTTGTATAAACTCAAGTGCGCAATTAACAAGATTGCAATTTGCATAATAGACTAATGGTGGCAACTTTACGCCGCACCGTTTCCATAATCTACATTTTGTCTGCAGCTCCGTTTGCAATTTAGTATTTCATCCAGGTTAGAAATAACTTTGTAACTTCTACTACTTTTTTCCAAAAAAATAACTTACTATATTTTTTTGCCGCAGGTTCGCCTGCGTGAACTACAAAGCAGAACTAAGGAAGTCTTTGTCAACAAGACCAATTCTTATTAATTTTGTCCATACTTAACCTTACCTTATTTTATTTATGTTTCATACTCGTATACTTTTATTTATGTGTGCGATGGAAGTGTTGCCATATGAAAGAAAAAATACTTATTTGCGAGATTGATGGCACATACAATTTAGATGATATGAGTATACAGAATATAATTACAGAAAAATCTGTTCATAGAAAACTTTACAATAATATTGCACAATGCTCACGATTATTATTTTATATAATGGTTCACAATTTTTTTTATGTAGTTATCGTTCTCTAGGACAATAAATAATTTACCAAGGGCGTGTTAGCTCATGTATATGGTAGGGTTTCGACGCAGGTGCCGTAATTGTAAATGAAACTACTTAGCGTGTTCTTTTCAAAAATAGAGGTAATCAATTCGACCTATGTGTATGTAATATTGCCAGAACTGCACAGTTTTTGGATATGTGCGCTTATGAAATTGGCACAAATGTTACGCAGAAACTAGAAATTGAATTCTATCAATTATTACAATATTTTTTTTCGTGAATAAAGTACCTCTACTTCAACTTTGGAGTCTTTGTAATTTTTATCAAAATCGGTTCATAGTTATCAAGATATAGTTTTTTTTATATTAAAATGTGTGGGTTTCAACGCCGCTGTACCAACTACTGGGCGGGTTTGAACTGAATTCGGTAGGTATATCACTCATAATTTGTAATAAATGGATCTGGCATGCATTATGCTCCAAAAATTAGGTATAAAAATAGTAGTGAAGTGTTTGAAAATTTAACGAACTTATACCCAGTGAAGTTTTGTGGATATTTTTTTATGAATAACGAGTAAATACAAAAATGCATAAACAAAAGTGACTTAGAGAAATTAAACCGACTTTTGTAGGTGTACTCAACGTAGAAGTTGCATCGTTCTTACGATAGTTTCTACTACACCAGTCCTTTAAAATAATTACAATTCAGTAGTGCTCCGCTACTGCTATCTTTTCAAAAAAATATTCATTATTCGTAATTTTATTTGCCGTGTACTATTTCGTATCTCTCTCTGTATAACTGTACCGTTTTACTACAAACTCATTGTAAAATGAAATGGCTGTGTAAGTCGGAAGCCCCCTGTAATTGCTGTTTTCATTACTAACACATTACCCTAACTAAACACGCCCCGATTATTCTGTTGTGGCGATATAAGAAAAATTCTTCGTAATTTTACAGGAAAAACCTTTTATATTTTCGCTTGAAAACTTGAACAGCTGACAGAATAATTAAACCGAGAGTTTCATAAATGCCAGTTAACCCAAGTGCGTAATTTAAAAGAATAAATTAAAAGTATATGTTCGGTAATAACACGCAGTCAACACAGAGACATTTGAAGGTTCAAACGCTCGTTGCGAAGCTTGCCTAGTCATTGTTAACTAACCAACTAGTTAAGCAACGTTCGTTGCGGTTATTACTTGGATGGATGTACGCTAGAGGCATACTGACGCTTTCGTGCTTCGGAGGGCACGTCAAGCCGTATTCGATATATAATTATAGGGTATTTAGGTCTGCCTGAAAAATAAAACACAAAATGCAACCACTCATAACCTACCATGTGTTGAGATAGTGGTCAAAGTCATGCTTATCAGCAATAAAAAAACACTTGGAGCTGGAATTTTTGAAGCGCTCAAAGCGAAGGTTGCTTAGCCGTTCTCAACCGGTCTGCTAAGTTAAGCAACGTCTGTCGCGGTTATGCCTTGGATGGTAGTGACATTACTACTGAGCACTTCCGTACTTCGGAGACCACGTTAAGCCGTCGGTCCCGGTTGTTGTCTTAGGCCGGCAGTCGTTATAGAATAGTAGTAGTGAAGTTGCGAACGCCCGCCTGACTAGCTACCACCCTCAAGTAAAAAAACTGTCCCCAAGAACCTAACAGTGTGTTCCGGGAACTGTACTTGATAGTCAGTAATTCTAAGTTGGCCTAAACAGCATCTTCGACCACATCATCACTTGCCATCATGTGAGATAGTGGTCAAAGGCTAGCCTTCCAGATATAAAAAAACTGAATTGCGTCTGGGTGAAGAGTGCTATCACGTACAACGATGATACTGCAAATGTGATTGGCAGATGAAAAGATGAAATTATTACACACAATATCCATAAAATTAAAATACCTGGTTTCAATTAGGTCCACATCATATTAAGGTTTATCGAAACTTGAAATCGATTATTAAATATCTGGAAACATATATTTAATTAACAAAGGCCCTGCGTAAACTACCAAATGTAGCAAACAGCTTGTGGAAGTTTCTCCAAGGCGATAGAATTTTCCATGTTGTCTATGTAAGAAATATACAAGATGTCAAGAAAGTTAGGGATCTCCATAAATTCGTATTATTGAAGCCTCAATGTTTCTAATAAGACTCCTGTTTATTAACTATAAACTAATTATAATAGCTCTGTTTTCTACTTATGATTGTCTAGAAAACAGTGATCGCAATTTTTATGTGTAACATTTTTAGGTCATAGATATAGTTAAATTATTAATTAATTTTTGTTTTTCTTTTTATTTAATGTGAATGTTTATTACAATAAAACTTTTGGTACCGCTGTAGATTTTACATAGCTCAACTTTGAGAAGCGTTCTATTACTAATCGATAGAAAATAATTTAATATAAAAAAATTCAAACAACACATTTTTGTCCCGTCCTGGTTACACACTAATTGGGACTGGTGACGATATATTGTGTTCTATCCTTGTCAACTCGGTATCTACCTCATTCTTAACGCAGTCCATTCATATCTTTTTTGGTCTTTTGATGGACCTATTGACCACTTTCATACCTTATGGTCAGTGATGATGTGGTCAAAGGTGCTAACATTTTATTCCTAAGGATAGCTGCCGGATAATATGGATAGGTGCTTGGCCACAGATTTTTTATTTGTGGGTCGGAGCTACCCAGCAGGGCATCCGCAAAATGCCTTAACACCATGCAGTGATGCTTAAACCCGCGGTGGGATTCAAACCATGGCATTTGCGTATGCAAACATGTAAATAGTTATCAGGGAAAATAATTATAATAAATTTTTTTTCGGAAAGATAACCAGTATACTAATACTAGGTTAATAATAATTCTAGGTTAGCCTGAACAACATCTTCAACCACATCATCACTTACCATCAGGTGAGATAGTGGTCAAAAGCTAACCTATAAGGCATAAAAAAAAAAGAAATACCGGTAATAAATAAAGTTACACCTATAAAGCATTTTTGCCTGCACTTTTAGAGAGGTTTTGCCTTAAAACTAGTGTCAGCAATACATTTTGGCTTAATGCTACTGATTTTTTTTATACATTATATAATTTAACGCATAGTAAAACCGAAATCATTTAGTTATATTGTGAAGGTCCTGTAATTTCAAATACGTGACATAAGTCACTCGCCTGATGAGAAGCGTAACATCTGTTTTATTTTATGAAGTGATGTCACGGACACTGTTAGGTAGTTCTTGAATCTTTTACTTGAGGTATGCAGGGCGGACATCCGCAAAATGTCTTATCACCATCCTTCGTGTATAACGACTGCCATCCTAAGACAAGTTCGTTAGTAAATACCACTAGTAATGATAGCAACGAACATTGCTTGATAGATCAGTATTCATTATAAATGCGAAAGTAACTCTGTCTGTCTGTTACGCTTTCACGCCAAAACTACTGGACCGATTTGAATGAAATTTGGTACGGTAATAGTTTGAGACCCGGGAAAAACATAGGATAGTTATTATCCAACTGCGCAAAAAGAGGTTAATGCTTTTGCGCGATAGCCGACATACCGGGCGGAGTCGCGCCCGGATAGCTAGTAGATAGATAATTCATTATTGTTCTTAGTATACAAAAATTACGTAGTAAGTTTTTACCTTGCTTGACATAGTTACTCGGCAAGCGATTGCTCCACTACGTGCGCTTCAACGCCGGTACGAGAGCTTCATCTTAGATTTTACGAGTACATTTTAATTCTAATATAAGAGAGAAAGTATCCCTCTCTCCTTCGAAAGCAGTTCTGACATATCTTGAACATTTGTTTAAACTCAGTGAAATCTTGCATGGAGCTAGTTTCTTGGCTCCTAGTTTATCAGTTTTACATGATATTTATTTTAGTACTAGTTTCTGACGAGAAATAAGAAAATAAAATAAAATACCACTCGCGAGAAATAAGGTTACATCGCTTTCCCTCGGGAAATAGGAATATACTAGGGCACTAATATTATAAATGCTAAAGTGTGTGTATGTGAATATGTTTGAGTCCTTGCATAAGTATAAAACTATGAATGTGGCTTTAAATCCCGAAGATACTTGGAAAACAAAGAAATATAGACTATAGCCAAGCTTGCGTGGGTCATAGGGGGGCCTATTCTATCAATAATTAATTCCATACAAAGTCAAATCACATAACCTTACAGAATATTGATAAATCAGGAACGTATGATACATTGTATATATACGTACCTATTATAACATATACATACTATGAATTCAGAAAGTGAACAAGCTTCATTCAGACAAAACTCAAAGATAAGGAAAACCGATATCAAATACAATCACTTACTACCTATAGATTTCTGCTACGGTCTACGATGCGGCGTAGCTCCGTAGGCTATTACAATGAGAAAAATATTTTTAGAACTACCAAGTTTTTGAAATTGCAGGATCTATACAATATTAATACATACATGTTTTCGGTTTTAGTATGCGTTAAATCATATTATCTACAAAACTGAATAAACTTTAGGAGCACCCGTGTAATAAGCCAGAAGTGTCGCTGACATTGACATTTGGACACAAAACTCCCAAAAATTGTGGCTGAAAAAAAGCTTTTCTAAGAATTAATTTACTGGTTGTTCTTCCGAAAAATTGTGTTTTTTTCATGATTGTTGGCTTCTATGAACTTGCATGGTTGCATATAGAAATGCCACGGTTTTAATCCCGCTTATAATACCCACTTATACTAATATTATATAATCCAAATTATATAATACAAAATATGTCACCAAGCACCTGATTGTCTGTTACGGCAGCTGTTTTTGAAAGCCAGTAATTCAGTACATAAGCTATTACCATAAGGGTTTCCTATCAGCCAAAAGATAAAGTTCAATTCTTAATTTTTATTCGATATGGGATTCCTCAAAAGAGCAAAGGTAATGGACTGCGGGAAGAATCGTGTAATGTATGAAAGATGTTAGTACCGAGTTGTCAATTGTACAATACCATGGAAGAGAATACCTACATATTGTGCTGTCACTTAGCACGGAACCAGAACAGGGCAAAAATGTGCTTCGTGTTAATTTAAAATTATTTGCTATTGATAAACAAGTAATGTTTGTAATGTTTCCCTAACTTGAGTTATGTAAAATAGCGGTACCAAAAGTTTTATTGTTATTAATTTAAACTTAATAAACAGCAGTCTTATTAGAAACTTTGATTCTTATTTCAATAATACAAATTTATGGAGATCCCTAACTTTCTTGACAACTTGTATATTTCTTACATAAGACAACATGGAAAATCGCCTTGGAGAAACTTCCAGAAGTTGTTTGTTACATTTTGGTAAGTGCGTAAACACGCAAGGCCTTTGTTGATTAAATATATGTTTCCAGACATTTAATAATAGATTGTAAGTAGTTTATATAAACATAAATATGTTGTGTAATTGAAACCAGGTATTTAATTTTTCTTGTGGTAAATAAGGGGGATTTTGCCTTAATCCCCACGCTTGGCGGGCGTCTTGGGATCGCAGTTATGGGTGGCAAATTCTCAGAAGCGCTGCTGGCCACCTTGCGGTATTTTTCTCCTAGTCACCTCCTACGAAACCCAAGGGACCATCTCTTCCCGTGGGTGACATGACCGGCAACCCACGGAGGTAGGCACCACACTAAGGCCTAATTTCACCATACCATGTTTGTTTACGCTAAATCAGGCATTAGCTAATGTAATGAATAGATTCAGGCGTTACTTTGCGGAAATCCATATTTAATAATAACAAATACTTTTAAAAATATCCTAAAAAACATTAAATAATATTTAAATAAAACACTTAAAAAAGCATAAAATTATATATCTAGTGACAATTCCGCCTAATTTTCCTGTTATCTACGTGACGTCATAAACATCACGCAGCCTAACCGGAAGAATACCCGACTAGTTTCGCTTCTAAACGAAGCATCTTCAGGAGGTCTTGACTTACCGAGCGCACGATCGAGACATATAGATCAGTCGACAATTTTATGCTTTTTTAAGTGTTTTATTTAAATATTATTTAATGTTTTTTAGGATACTTTTAAAAGTATTTGTTATTATCATTAGCTAATGGGTCTTTAAAAATAACAGAGCTGTTAAATCAGTCTACGTTCTATGAAGTTAACTGAATTAGTCATCCATTAACAGTTGGTGGGACACTCGGTTCACTTAACAGTACGTTAAAAGGATTAACAAGGCGTCAAATAAATAACAGAGTATGGTGAAACTAGGCCTAAGTGGACTGACGATATCGTGAAAGTCACGGGTAGCCAATGGTTACAGTTGGCTTATAGCCAATCTTTGTGTGATTTTATTTTTTATTTTATTGTAACTTTTACTATATTGAACTTATATGATAAATACCTACTTACTTTTGTATTATTATTTTTTAAATATACGAACTATATACAGATATATATATATATATATATATATATATATATATATATATATATATATAGATAGATAGATAGATAGGAAACTCTTTATTGTTACACCACTTATGAAATATAAAAGTTTACAAATTAAATATAAAAATAACATAGTGTTACAATGGGTTGCCTTATCACTAAAAGTGATCTCTACCAGGCAACCTTAGGATGGAGTTAAACGAACAAAACAATTGGGGCGGGTGTAGTCCAAAAATGAACAAGGAAAAAAAAAATAAAGGGCATACTCAAATTTCATAAAATATATATATATATATAACTATATACTACAGCCACTACAGTAAAAGTATTTTGACAACCTATAAGTCATTACAGACTCACAGGCTGTCCAAAAGCTCCAGCCCACTAGCAGTTGGCAGCATGCCCAGTATACTGGCAGCATTGCCTCGTTGAATTGCAATGCTTGTTCGTTGAGCCAAATAGGTGCCAAATAATAAATACTTGCGTTTTAATGTTCAGTTTTTCAACAAGTACATTAGATAACGGACTTTGATATTATTAAATTTTTAACGTATACATATAACGTATAAAAATACGTATCTACTGATCCAAACTTATGATTATACCGGCTAGTTTTACATCTGTGTACGCATCTCAGAAGGCCTGTCTTAAATCAGCATATTAGGTTATACTTATCAATCAGTAGACATCGAATTATATCCTCGAACAGAATGGCAATATGCACAGTCAAAATGTCAACTTCTATTAGAATTTTTGTTTGTATACTTATAGTTCTTGTGGCAACAGACGATCATGTATTTTTTTAGAGCAAATTTTTGTCACTTTATATTAATTTACAGGCGAACATTACTACATCTTATTGATTGACTTTGCTGGACAGAAATTTGGCGCCATATTTAAATATGTATTAAGGCAATATGGCCGACGCAATGATATATGTATTAACTTTTTGAATTGACCCAGTACCTGTATGGCGCGATTTATTCATAGGTGACGGATTTGTATATGGAACATCATTATTAGAAAATGTTCGAAGCAAATTAAATTGCTACGAAACTTTCCCGATAGTGAATTAGTAACTATCGTAGTACTACGATAGCTAATTGGCAGATCATGTTTCACTCTGATCTCAGATCATCCTTGGCTGTCATGGTACCACGATAGTTCATTTGGCAGAGCGTATTCGGTCCGAGAAACGGATGATCGCGGGATCGTGGTTAAAATGTTTCGTTTCGTTGTGAATTTGTAAGCCTTTTCGCTTTGCAGGCGTCAATGCGAAAAGTAAATTATAATATCTCATTAGGATATGAGGCTGTGCTACAAAGACTCACATAAAATATCACAGAACAAGTTAATCAAAACTTTTTTCCATTATTACTATCCCACAGAAAACTGGTATTCTCTACCATGAAACGAGAATGTTTAACTTAAAACAAATATACAAATACAATAAAATATATTAAAAAACAAAACAGATACCCAACCAAATAAAATTTACAAAAAGAACAGACAAATATAACCTAAGAAATACAAATAAACTAAAATTAAATCCACCAAGAACAATAAAGTACGGCATTCGAAATTATTGTACGAGGGTGCACGACTTTTTAACGAGTTACCTAAGGATCTCAAGGATTATCAAAAGCCTTATTTAAAAGGAAATCTTAAAAAATATATTTGCGACAATGCAATCTATGATCTCTGGCCGAATATAATATTAAATATTTTGCTGCAAAATTAATTAGTTATAAGTATATTTATAAAACTCATGATAAGTGAACTATGTTATTAATGAGAAATAAATATGCATAAAACCTTAAACCTATGTAACAATATTTTAATACGTTCTTAATTCGTTGCTTAAATACATATTTTATCAACCACAAATGAGCTGGATAAGGGAAGGATGACGCTGTAATGTGAAGAACCAGTTTTTTTGGCTAGAATCACCATTACAAGACAACGCTCGCAGCATCAGTATATACTTAGTTAAATGAAAAAGATAATAAATTTTTCATCCCACCATCTCGGAAAGAGTATTTTTAATCTTCAATATCTGAGTGGAAAAGCCGTTTTTATTCTCTAGAGGATAAAGTAAATTGAATTTAGAACATCGTGTGCACTAAGTTTGTGAATTAAAAAAAAACATTAAACCTATTTACTGCTACCTCTATGGTGCCGAATATATCATACAACTTTTTTTTAATTTGTTAAAAACTCAGACTCGGAACCTTCTTGGTGTTCTTTTTTCAATTTGCTTTGTACGCGGTTCTTTACGCGGCATTTTTTCACGTCATTGGTGAAAAAACTAAAATGAGTGAGCGACGAGGAAGTTTGTTTGACGCCAACAGAATTGACTGAAACTGTAAATAATGCGCAAATGAGCTTTCTCCCTTAACAATCACGCGAGAAGTATTTAAAACAGTAGGTACGATAATGTTCAACACGTGGCGACTAGCAAAAGGAGCCAAAAGTTACTCAGAAAACGTTTTGCTGGCATATTTTATACAATTATCCGAGAACAAGAAAGCAAGCACTCTATGGAGTACGTATTCGATGCTAAAAGCAACAATAAAGATGAAAAAAGACATACATATCGATACCTATCCTAAATTAGTGACATTTTTAAAAAGAACCTCATCTGGTCATCAACCAAAAAAATCGAAGGTTTTCACAGTATATGATATTGAAAAGTTTCTTAACGAAGAACCCGATTCCGTATATTTGGCGGCAAAAGTAAGTCAGTTGCACATTCAGTATCTACTTAAGTATATTAATTTCAATTAAATAGTATACTTAGTAGATAGGATAGATAGGCATAATTATGCGTTCATATCAATTTTATTCATTTATCTACTACAATACTCTTTACGTTACAGGTTGTTCTTATTATTGAAATAAACGGAGCATGTCGAACTAATGAACTAACACAACTTAATGTCAAAAACATTGAGAAACATTCAGATGACTTACTATTAATTAATTTACCTAATACAAAGACAAAAAGAGACCGCAACTTCGTCATTCGCAAGGAATACGTAACGATTGTTGAGAAATATCAAGCCTTACGCCCGCCTAACACTCCAATCAATCGATTTTTTCTACAGTATCGCAATGGAAAGTGTGTTAGACAGGCTATGGGTACTAATAAAATTGGCAGTATCCCACGAGAAATAGCAACATTTCTTGAACTTCCAGAACCCCTGTTGTACACGGGTCATTGTTTCCGACGAACTTCAGCCACACTTTTGGCTGATTCCGGAGCTGATCTCCTGTCCCTTAAGCGCCACGGAGGCTGGAAGTCCAATGCAGTTGTAGAGGGATACATAGAGGATTCCATCCAAAATAAGTCTAAAATATGTGAAGGCATCGTAGGAGCCATTACACTGAAAGAGCCTCAATCGGTTCCTTGGACTGGCCCTTCTACATCAAAAATAAGCCGTTATGAAACACCTAACCATCTCCCTCTCTCTCCAACATTCACGCCAAGGGAATCCGATGAATCGGTACAACTATTAAGTATGACAGATAGTTTACCGAAAAACAGTACACAAGTGACTAACACCAATATTATAGTACCAAACAAAAATATTACACTCAATTTAAATAACTGTAGCAACTTTACTTTAAAAGTTTCTTAATTATACCTTAGTATTATCTTGTTATAATTTAAAGATTATTCTGTGATACTTACCTGTCATAATGTAGTTATTAATACCTAAACTGAAATAAAAGTGTACCTATCTTGTGATTGTAAACGTTTTTTTTTTGCATTTAGTCATTTCCTCGCTGAGGTGGAATGAAAAGTTACGTGTTGCACTCGAGTGCAAAGATTTTTCACCTCGTGCTCTTTTGATTCCCTCGCTAACGCTCAGGATTCTAATTTTGAATCACTCGCTGCGCTCGTGATTCAATTTTACAATCCCTCGCTTGCTCGGTCATCAAAATTGAACACGCGGTTAAAAAGCAACTTTGCACTCTTGTATAACAAATAACTATTACCAGAAAAATAGTTATCATTTTATTATGATTGCTAGTGCCGTAATCACCGACTTATATTATTGAGAGATACCTAATGAAGTTCTAGAAAGATCGGAGACATGAAAAATAAAACTTTAGTCGCTGGAAAAGCAATCCCAAAACATAAACACAAATACAAACTTTGCCCTTTACAAATCGTGGTTCGCTACAAATATTCAAGTAACATCTGTTTAATACTGCTGCAGCAATTTGTTTTCAGTGACAAATTGTTCGCGACCCTTTCTTTATGCTCCTATTGAATTTTAATAGTTCCAGAGAAAAGATTGTTTTCTTCGCTGCCGCCTCGAAGTTTGTTTTCATTGCTTTTACTTATTTCGAACATTTAAAAATAAATCTCACTGTGGAGAATTGTTTGCTGTGAGCTCGTTTTTGAGTACAACACTCAATTGAATAGCTGTCTTTAGGGTTACGTACTATGTATATAACCGTAGCCTGTTATTAAGCCTCACTGCTCGTTTGTCGTTCCAACCTTCAAAGAGCTGTACCTATTTTAAAAACTGTGTTCGTATGGCAGTTTGCCTAGTAAATGAGACAGTGATAGCCGAGCGGTAAATGCTATCGACTGCCGTGCCGCAAGTCCATGGTTCGATCCCTCCCTACTTGAGCTTCGCTTGGTGAAAGATCATTTTGCAAATATTCTCTACCACCCCTGAGTGGAAAATCTGTTGTCAAGCACCTTACAATGTGTTTCGGCAGCAGTCATTGAGAGCCAGTTGAGTTACTTACTTACAGCCACATGAGACTTAACAACTGTATGTCTCAGGATAACGGGCGCAGTGCAGTGCGACACTTGTTATTAAATGCGTCTGTAATAGGCAGAGATTACCGCTTAACGTCAGTTGACCATCGTATTTGTGCCGTCACAAGCCCATACAAAGAAGTTGAATATAAAATGGGTTCTCCGTGCAATAAACGTATCGATTTTTGTTTTTACGCTACTGTAAAAAATGTACTTTAATCAATCGCTAAACTTGGTATTATATGATGATAATTATGATATAGGCCAATATCTAACGTATAACATGACATGAATATGTAAAATGTAAAAAAAAAAACTTTACTGTTTAATATGTATTTGTTCTTCTAGCGTTTAATATGTTTAATATGTATTTGATTTAATTTTTGTTCTAATTTATTGTAAATAATTTTATCAATTCCTGCATTACTTATTGTTATTACTTTTTGTGTCATTAATGTAAATGGTTAATCCGTATTAATTGGAATAAATAAATAAAAATGGCTCCGTGGAAGTTAAGGCGGCCCTTGTGGGACGCTACATGTGGGGACACTTTAGCGCTGTCTCATCTATCTGACACAAAGTTGAGGACTGGCGTCGCTTAACGACAGAAACATTTTCAATTAAAAAAGTAAAAATTATGAAATAAGTTTAAAATTTCATAATATATAGACAACTTCTTCGTCATGACGGTCCTACAACGATGACGATGTATTTCTGTTGACCACCTCATATTTAGATGAGATTGAATTGAATACCATTTGTTTTGAAGATGACGTACGATTTTAGTCCATTATAGCTGTATAGACGAGTTACAACATTAGACAACTTACGATCGTGAACTGTCCATACCGATATAACCCGAAAAATTGTGTGTTCCGCCTGTTAGCAAAGTTATTTTGCGTCGTACCTTTGAAACTCTTACGCCTAGTATTTTTTTAACCCACCCACATCGCTGCTGCTTGAACCTAGATTGCATCCACAGGTTTCACGTTCTCTCTACAAGTAATCCCGCCAAATAACAGTGTTGCGAGTACTGTATTGAAACCGACAAAGCCAAAGCAGATTCCTATAGAGGTGTTTAAGATAAGAGACGCAAAATAACATTGTCGCCTAACGGCACAAATGTTACCTCACTAAAAAGAGGAAAATGCAATAAAAATGATTTAAATATATGTAAATTCATGTCAAGCGTCGCAGAGTAAAAAAGCAAAGTTTTACTTACTTACTACTACTTAAATTTACAAATTATCGGAGTACAAAATGTTTTGCCCCGGGCGGGAATTAACCCTCGTCCTTCCGATTTCGCGCCGGATGCTTTAACCGCTCAGCTACCGAGGGGTCGGCTGTGTTGCCGCATATTGAAAACCTTTTCCTCGCTACCGAATAAAAAGCACTTTTGCATGCAAATGTACAATGACAAACACAAACTTGTAAGCTTGTAAGGTGAAAATACCATGCGACATATAGCTCTTGACGGGCAAGAAACTCGTACCATGGGTTATCTGCTTGTCAGTCCACATTTACTGTACTTACTGTACAGGCATCATTATTGCTTGAAGTTTTTTTTCATACTTGATAGGTTAGCCTTTGACTACTATCTCACCTGATGGTAAGTGGTGATGTGGTCGAAAATGTTGTTCAGGCTAACCTAGAATTACCGGGTCTGAAGGACAGATGCCGGAACACATCGTTAGGTGCTTGGCGACAGATTGTCTACTTGAGGGTGGTAGCTAGCCCGGCGGGTATTCGCATAATGCCATTCCACCATGATGTAACGACTGCCATCCTGAGACAGCAACCGGGACAACCGGCTTTACGTGACTTCCGAAGCAGGGAAGCGCTCAGTTGTAATGTCATTGCAGTCACCCATCCAAGTCATGACAGCGCCGGACGTAGCTTAACTAAGCACGGCTAAACAAACTTCGCTACAAGCGCTTCAAAATTAAGTGCTAATAGTCGCTTTTACAGTTAAGCCTTTTTTACTGCCCGATTATTCATTAAACTATGAGCAAAGCCTGACTCACAGCATTAACAGAAAACCGTAGCCGTCTATACATAGTGTGAATGAATAGGTTCTCTCCCGGCTCAAGTTACTGATTCGGGAAATACCTTTCATCGGGCAGGTTTTCCCAAAAGGTTGTACTCAGTAGGTAACTAATGGTAGCACTTTCAGCCGCTCCGCTTTCCGAAGGTATCCCGTATAAGTACTTGAAAGGTGTAGCGCCTAATTGCGGTATTCGGTTTCACTGTCGTATCATACAGCGTTATTTTTGGAAAATATGTTTATTGTCAAAATTACGAAGCAACAGCCTTATGTATGAAATGGTTTTCGAGGTAATTGAACTTTGTTTCATCAACTTACAAGCCTTATCCAATGTAAGTAAGTCGATACTTACAATATGTTTTTTCTAATATCATATATCAGACTCAAGAACACATATTAACATAATATATATTATGTTATCTCTAATAATCTCTCTGTAGTCGTCCCCTCATGACCGAGGATCGTGGTCATCATAAGACGATCTGTACTTGGATCGAATGACCTGTCTCGATCGGCTTCTGTTCATCGCATCTTGCAAGATGTTGTGGAATTTGACGGCTGATGAGTCCTTAATCTGATCCCTTACTCGCTTTCATGCCATCCAACAGGCGAATATTTTATTTCGTAATTAAGCTGGTATGCAATCATCATAAACACGAATAGTATTGATTTACTAAGCCACGGCTAATGAACTCTCTATACTACTGCTCACTCTATATAAGTGTGAACTTTGAGAAAGATTAATGTAATATAAAACACAGGAACGTGTAAGTGAACCAGCTTCTTCCCGATTGTTCTATACATAATCTCTTTGGAGCACATATGATCAATTCAGTGACTTCACTGTTATTACAAATTCCACTCCTTCACAGATTATAATATATCAGTTGCAAAGGTGACCAGCCACAAATTACCCCCCACTGTGTGCCTGCGGCAGATGGGATTGTAAGGGTAGATTAAATTTAAAACCCAACAAGAGGTTTGGCTTGGAAATATTTATGTTAGAACTGTTAAATTTGTAGACCAAATTTTCGTGTATATAATGATTATTGTTCCAAGCACCTGTCGTTGTAATTAGGTATAATAGTATATAAGAACATATCATGTGTTTAAATTACTAATTTCCAGTGTTCAACGTCAAATAATCAAGTAAATACGAGTACCTAATTAATAGCTTTTTTATTTAGAAAGTATTGTTGAAAACAAGGGATCTATGTTGAAAAAAAACAAGCTGATCAAGTGCGTGTTAACTTACAAGCAAGTGCTACAGGCAGCACACAAATGATCTGTACAAGATCCGAACATTGCTGTAGCGGAAACTTAAATCGGATTAAAGGAAAAACTTAGCTGAGAAAAAAAAACATACATCGGTGTACATCAGGGTCGATTTTCCATCTACTCAATACTTTGTTATCTATAGTGTATACAAAATAAGTAAACGTTAAATACAGATCCTGTTGGGCACACAATTAGGAGAGAAAAGGATTATTAGTACCCAATAATTTCAAAGATACGAGACGCAAAAAACTACAGCAACAACACATAATTTTGCACCTCACAACAGCAAGGAAAATGTTAGATGACTGGAAAACGGCTTAAATAATGTAGTAAATTTGTTAAGTTAATGTTAAGCGGTAACTCCTGCCTACGAACTAATCCACTTCCTCGTATGTGACGAATTGCGCTGCGGCCATCACCTTGAGATATATAGTTGTTAAGTCTCATGCATATAATTTCATAACCATTGGCTCTTAAAAGACAGATTTTGCACTTGAGGGCCGTAGCTAAGCCAGGCTACTATCCCTGTGGTTCAAGTCACGCAAATATGCGCTATTTGCACTGTGTGCACGCAAACGGTTGCTTCATAACTTGCTAAACAGACACCGCGATAGCATAATGACGTCACCTTTGACGTCATTTCCGGCCGCAATCAACGCTCACAGAAAAGTGGTAGTGCATTGTATGCACAAACGTCAAACTCAAATCTTGACAGATAGATGAGGAGATTTTTATTGTTGTGGTTAGAATGTTGATCGTACAAACATCTGTTCACAAAAGAATGCCTTGAAATGCAATACTTCTATTATCAATTATTGACGTAAAGGATATTTTGGGTCAATTGCCAAAAAGCAAATTGACAGTTAGCAGATGTTATAAGCGCGGCTACATATCGGTTCATATCGTTTGCGCGCAAACAGTGCATATTCTCGTATTTCAGTTATGAACCAAGCTTTTGTAATGTATGCAGTGACAGCAGTGTTTGCGTGATTTAAACCGTAGTGTATATCTTATACGCTAGTACTATTAGTCATTTTGTGGTAGTGTGGGAGTTCCATACAAAGAATAATACAGTGTGTAGCAACTCAAAAGGATCCGTAACGCAAGAAGCTGCCCAAACAAGTTGTGTGTGCCAATAAGTGCTGTATTGGAAGTATTGGAACTACAACCAACCTATGCATGCTTTATCAGGGTAGGTATGTACATACGCTTCAACAAGTAGGCAGTAATATAGGTAATCATGTCAAGTGGTCCAATTATCTAGCCACTCTGTCTACAAATGCTGCCTGACCTATGTATACAACAAGTCTCGATTGAACGTTAGTGATGCATAACTACATCTGTACATATTGGGTATAGGTTTATGATATAGTGTGAGGTGCTGGGCTAGAATGTCACCTCCGCATCTCTGCCCGTGGGTCTCGCACTAATTACTACGTAGGTGACTAAGGGCAACACACCAGAAGGTGGGCAGCAGCGCTTTACTTTCACGGCTTACCATCCGGCGAGCTACTTGTCTGACTCGTCACTTTTGAAGCAGTGATAGCTCAGTGGCTTTGGCTATGGACTGCCGCGCAGCAGGTCCATGGTTCGAATCCCACCGCTGGACTGAACTTCACCGCATGGTGGAAGGGCATTTTTGCGAATGCCCGCCTGGCTAGCGACCACCCTCAAGTGGAAAATCTGTCGCCAAGCACCTAACGGTGTGTTCCGGCAGCTGTCCTTGAGAGCCAGTAATTCTAGGTTAAGCCTGTTAAAACCTTCGACCACATCGTCACTTACCATCAGATGAGATTGTGGTCAAAGGATTACCTATCAGCAAAAAAAGAAAAAAACTTGGTGTCCTAAAAAACATGTGACTTAGCAGACCATTATCGCCCGGGTGAAGTTATCTTCTGCTACTTCACTTCTATAGAAGCTGTTTTACGTGCTCTAAAATGTATATTACAAAATAAAAGTGTGCATACCTCAAAGATATAGGAGAGATTGATATCGAGTTAAAAGCACCATGAGAAAAAGCATATCAGACTTACCTGGGGTTCACTATTTTAACAGCAGCGGTCTCGGGGTCTCACTGAGTTTTTTTATACGATTTAATGAACTTCGTTATAGTACCTGGCTGCTACACTTATAAAAGTTGCATTTCTATCCGTAGTGGTTGAAATTTGGTTCTTAATACTTTACAGGGCACAGACTTATCATTTTTATCCGGATACTCTCTATATAGATCATTAATCGTTGTGCTGATCAATTTGGTTCAGGAATCGATATGGTTAATGAGCAACCATGGGTGCATACCATTTAACTATATCTATAAAACACTAAAAAAACTATTAACAAAATATTTTTTGATTTTTCTTAATATTCAGTAAGACAGCTCTGTCTAGTAACCTACTTATTGTTTAACTAATAAACTAAGCAAATGGTTAATCACGAATTTCTTCGAATTCTCGAAGAAAGTAAAAAAATACTATTTGATCAGATGATTTCTATTCCATTTGGATTCCACAATATATTTGAACGGTGAAGGCATTTCGTATATAATTCCAATATCTATCAATATAGAACTTCAATCTACCCATCAGTTCTGTCGACCGGATTACTACAGTTCCACTTAGCATCTGCTTGATGCACTCAACAGCTTAACGTAGACCGCCCTGGAGTCAGGTTTGATCCGGATTATTACGTGTAGGTATTCGGATCCGAACCAGTCACTATTGGATTTATAAATTTCACGTAGCTTATATTATCTTTATCTAATAGACAATTTTGTCGCAACACCGTACAAAAACTGATTTCGATAAAGGTCAACAAACAGTGTGAAGATATTCTGGAATATATTATAGATTGTCGATCTATTTGACAGTTTGCTATCTTCTTTTTATATGGTCTATTTCGAGAAGTAGTCATGATCTGCTGCTTGTTACTTTCAGTAGTTCAACTGTGAAGAAGTTGGAATAATTTACACAAATATTATTTCAATGTTATCTTAAAATATTTAAAAAAAATATTAAATATTTTAAACCTCACCTCAATTTAATCATAAAAATTGGATCAACATAATTTTTGCGTAATGTATAAATATATAATATTTTGTTAGCTGGAGACATGATTTGATTTCGTATGCAATACTAATATAATCAGTAATAATATAATAATATAATCAGTAATACTATAATCAGTGTACCTTACAACTTACAGTAAAATGGATTCAACTTTACAGTGGAATCCACATATACATGATCTATCTGGAAGACTTAGTTCTGCTGCATATGCAGTTCGTAAGATAAGACAGCTAACAGACGTAGCTACTGCTAGGCTCGTTTATTTCGCGTATTTCCACAGTATTATGTCTTATGGTATATTGCTGTGGGGAGCTGCTGCTGAGATAGAGACAATCTTTATCTTACAAAAGCGTGCTATTCGGGCCATATATGAAATGGATCCTAGGGAATCCCTGAGAGATATTTTTAAAGAAATTGATATTTTAACTTTACCAAGTCTGTATATATTTGAAAATATTATGTATGTTCGTAAAAATTTGAGCAAATTTAAATCAAACAGTGACACTCACGATTATAACACTAGGAATAAAGATAAAATAGCGGTGCCAGGTTTTAGATTAGCAAAGACAAATAAAAGGTCCTTCTTAGGAAATTGTGTGCGGTTTTATAATAAATTGCCCAAACATATTACAACGCTCACAGAAAGAAAATTCAAGTTGCATGTGAAGAATATTTTGATAAAGAAATCTTACTACACAGTTTGTGATTACTTAAACGACAAAAATGCTTGGACTGGTTCGCCTCTACCAAGCTAGCGCCTAACACCTACGTAATGTAAATTAAGTATTGTAATAATTTTATTATATAGTATGTACCAAACACATTTTTAAAAAACGTTTAAAAGAATGGCCCCGAGTTTCTTGCCCGTTCTTCTCGCAGTGGCTCTATAATTTTTGTTTCCTGAACGTGGCAGTACCATGTAGTATATTTCAATATTAAAATTTGTAATTGACCTTCATAAGAGCGTCGTAGACGCCTAAATTGAATAAATGATTTTGACTTTGACTTTGACTTTGACTTTGACTTTGTACCTAATTCTGGCATTCAATTTCAATTTGCTTACAAATTCAGAAAATTTTGGATTTAGTGCAACAAACACAAGGCCCTTATCATGAACTTGAAGATTCATGTTTAAAAGACACTTTCGGATCTATTATAGATACAACATAGAGGTCCGCGCCGCGGTCATGAAAGTCGGCAGCGGCGCGCTGGTAAACGTACCCGGCGCGGCGCGGCGTAGCCGGCGTGTTATTGATTTTTTTACCTATATGGTGGAATAGAAAAATTTAATCTGCTGTATATGTACTAAAAGGGTAAATGTTTATTTTCTTGCATACAAGTAAGTTCCTACTCAAATTAATTAGTCAAAATATTGAAGAAACAGGATCTTGCCACCAACCGATACACAAACTTCCACAAAAGCCCAAAATCGACTGGCCTAAGTTTATGAAAACCGCATGAGCAAGGTGTCGGTATCAAAATTGGTGACAGCATCGGCGACGGTGTCCGAATAGGTGTCAGTTTCGGCGTCGCATCGGCGTCGGCGTCGGCGTCGGTGTCATTGTTGGAATAGGTGTCGGCGTCGGCGTCGGTGTCATTATTGGAATAGGCGTCGGTGTCGTAATACGTGTCAGTTTCGGCGTCGCATCGGCGTCGGCGTCGGCGTCGGTGTCATTGTTGGAATAGGTGTCGGCGTCTGCGTCGGTGTCATTGTTGGAATAGGCGTCGGTGTCAGAATAGGTGTCAGTTTCGGCGTCGCATCGGCGTCGGCGTCGGCGTCGGTGTCATTGTTGGAATAGGCGTCGGTGTCGGAATTGGTATCAGTTTCGGCGTCGCATCGGCGTCGGCGTCGGTGTTATTGTTGGAATAGGCGTCGGTGTCGGAATTGGTGTCAGTTTCGGCGTCGCATCGGCGTCGGCGTTGGCGTCATTGTTGGAATAGGTGTCTGCGTCGGCGTCGGTGTCATTGTTGGAATAGGCGTCGGTGTCGGAATAGGTGTCAGTTTCGGCGTCGCATCGGCGTCGGCGTCGGCGTCGGTGTCATTGTTGGAATAGGTGTCGGCGTCGGCGTCGGTGTCATTGTTGGAATAGGTGTTGGCGTAGGCGTCGGTGTCATTGTTGGCATAGGTGTCGGCGTCGGCGTCGGTGTCATTGTTGGAATAGGTGTCGGCGTCGGCGTCAGTGTCATTGTTAGAATAGGCGTCGGTGTCGGAATAGGTGTCAGTTTCGGCGTCGCATCGGCGTCGGCGTCGGTGTCATTGTTGGAATAGGTGTCGGCGTCTGCGTCGGTGTCATTGTTGGAATAGGCGTCGGTGTCGGAATAGGTGTCAGTTTCGGCGTCGCATCGGCGTCGGCGTCGGCGTCGGTGTCATTGTTGGCATAGGTGTCGGCGTCGGCGTTGGCGTCATAGTTGGAATAGGCGTCGGTGTCGGAATAGGTGTCACTTTCGGCGTCGCATCGGCGTCGGCGTCGGCGTCGGTGTCATTGTTGGAGTAGGTGTCGGCGTCGGCGTCGGTGTCATTGTTGGAATAGGTGTCGGCGTAGGCGTCGGTGTCATTGTTGGCATAGGTGTCGGCGTCGGCGTCGGTGTCATTGTTGGAATAGGTGTCGGCGTCGGCGTCAGTGTCATTGTTAGAATAGGCGTCGGTGTCGGAATAGGTGTCAGTTTCGGCGTCGCATCGGCGTCGGCGTCGGCGTCGGTGTCATTGTTGGAATAGGTGTCGGCGTAGGCGTCGGTGTCATTGTTGGCATAGGTGTCGGCGTCGGCGTCGGTGTCATTGTTGGAATAGGTGTCGGCGTCGGCGTCAGTGTCATTGTTAGAATAGGCGTCGGTGTCGGAATAGGTGTCAGTTTCGGCGTCGCATCGGCGTCGGCGTCGGTGTCATTGTTGGAATAGGTGTCGGCGTCTGCGTCGGTGTCATTGTTGGAATAGGCGTCGGTGTCGGAATAGGTGTCAGTTTCGGCGTCGCATCGGCGTCGGCGTCGGTGTCATTGTTGGAATAGGTGTCGGCGTCGGCGTCGGTGTCATTGTTGGAATAGGCGTCGGTGTCGGAATTGGTGTCAGTTTCGGCGTCGCATCGGCGTCGGCGTCGGCGTCGGTGTCATTGTTGGCATAGGTGACGGCGTCGGCATCGGTGTCATTGTTGGAATAGGCGTCGGTGTCGGAATAGGTGTCAGTTTCGGCGTCGCATCGGCGTCGGCGTCGGCGTCGGTGTCATTGTTGGAATAGGTGTCGGCGTCGGCGTCGGTGTCATTGTTGGAATAGGTGTCGGCGTAGGCGTCGGTGTCATTGTTGGCATAAGTGTCGGCGTCGGCGTCGGTGTCATTGTTGGAATAGGTGTCGGCGTCGGCGTCAGTGTCATTGTTAGAATAGGCGTCGGTGTCGGAATAGGTGTCAGTTTCGGCGTCGCATCAGCGTCGGCGTCGGTGTCATTGTTGGAATAGGTGTCGGCGTCTGCGTCGGTGTCATTGTTGGAATAGGCGTCGGTGTCGGAATAGGTGTCAGTTTCGGCGTCGCATCGGCGTCGGCGTCGGCGTCGGTGTCATTGTTGGCATAGGTGTCGGCGTCGGCGTTGGCGTCATTGTTGGAATAGGTGTCTGCGTCGGCGTCGGTGTCATTGTTGGAATAGGCGTCGGTGTCGGAATAGGTGTCAGTTTCGGAGTCGCATCGGCGTCGGCGTCGGCGTCGGTGTCATTGTTGGAATAGGTGTCGGCGTCGGCGTCGGTGTCATTGTTGGCATAGGTGTCGGCGTCGGCGTTGGCGTCATAGTTGGAATAGGCGTCGGTGTCGGAATAGGTGTCAGTTTCGGCGTCGCATCGGCGTCGGCGTCGGCGTCGGTGTCATTGTTGGAATAGGTGTCGGCGTCTGCGTCGGTGTCATTGTTGGAATAGGCGTCGGTGTCGGAATAGGTGTCAGTTTCGGCGTCGCATCGGCGTCGGCGTCGGCGTCGGTGTCATTGTTGGCATAGGTGTCGGCGTTGGCGTCATTGTTGGAATAGGTGTCTGCGTCGGCGTCGGTGTCATTGTTGGAATAGGCGTCGGTGTCGGAATAGGTGTCAGTTTCGGCGTCGCATCGGCGTCGGCGTCGGCGTCGGTGTCATTGTTGGAATAGGTGTCGGCGTCGGCGTCGGTGTCATTGTTGGCATAGGTGTCGGCGTCGGCGTTGGCGTCATAGTTGGAATAGGCGTCGGTGTCGGAATAGGTGTCAGTTTCGGCGTCGCATCGGCGTCGGCGTCGGCGTCGGTGTCATTGTTGGAATAGGTGTCGGCGTAGGCGTCGGTGTCATTGTTGGCATAGGTGTCGGCGTCGGCGTCGGTGTCATTGTTGGAATAGGTGTCGGCGTCGGCGTCAGTGTCATTGTTAGAATAGGCGTCGGTGTCGGAATAGGTGTCAGTTTCGGCGTCGCATCAGCGTCGGCGTCGGTGTCATTGTTGGAATAGGTGTCGGCGTCTGCGTCGGTGTCATTGTTGGAATAGGCGTCGGTGTCGGAATAGGTGTCAGTTTCGGCGTCGCATCGGCGTCGGCGTCGGCGTCGGTGTCATTGTTGGCATAGGTGTCGGCGTCGGCGTTGGCGTCATTGTTGGAATAGGTGTCTGCGTCGGTGTCGGTGTCATTGTTGGAATAGGCGTCGGTGTCGGAATAGGTGTCACTTTCGGCGTCGCATCGGCGTCGGCGTCGGCGTCGGTGTCATTGTTGGAATAGGTGTCGGCGTCGGCGTCGGTGTCATTGTTGGAATAGGTGTCGGCGTAGGCGTCGGTGTCATTGTTGGCATAGGTGTCGGCGTCGGCGTCGGTGTCATTGTTGGAATAGGTGTCGGCGTCGGCGTCAGTGTCATTGTTAGAATAGGCGTCGGTGTCGGAATAGTGTCAGTTTCGGCGTCGCATCGGCGTCGGTGTCATTGTTGGAATAGGTGTCGGCGTCTGCGTCGGTGTCATTGTTGGAATAGGCGTCGGTGTCGGAATAGGTGTCAGTTTCGGCGTCGAATCGGCGTCGGCGTCGGTGTCATTGTTGGAATAGGTGTCGGCGTCGGCGTCGGTGTCATTGTTGGAATAGGCGTCGGTGTCGGAATTGGTGTCAGTTTCGGCGTCGCATCGGCGTCGGCGTCGGCGTCGGTGTCATTGTTGGCATAGGTGACGGCGTCGGCATCGGTGTCATTGTTGGAATAGGCGTCGGTGACGGAATAGGTGTCAGTTTCGGCGTCGCATCGGCGTCGGTGTCATTGTTGGAAAAGGTGTCTGCGTCGGCGTCGGTGTCGTTGTTGGAATAGGCGTCGGTGTCGGAATAGGTGTCAGTTTCGGCGTCGCATCGGCGTCGGCGTCGGCGTCGGTGTCATTGTTGGAATAGGTGTCGGCGTCGGCGTAGGTGTCATTGTTGGAATAGGTGTCGGCGTAGGCGTCGGTGTCATTGTTGGCATAGGTGTCGGCGTCGGCGTCGGTGTCATTGTTGGAATAGGTGTCGGCGTCGGCGTCGGAGTCATTGTTGGAATAGGCGTCGGTGTCGGAATAGGTGTCAGTTTCGGCGTCGCATCGGCGTCGGCGGCTGCGTCGGTGTCATTGTTGGAATAAGTGTCTGCGTCGGCGTCGGTGTCATTGTTGGAATAGGCGTCGGTGTCGGAATAGGTGTCAGTTTCGGCGTCGCATCGGCGTCGGCGCGTTAAGCGGCAGGGGGCGCCCCTTTTTGATACAATTGATATTATTCAAATAATAACTAACGAACAATCGTCGCTCGTGGCGAGTCTCATCGTATTCCCGCTGCGGATTGGGATAAAAACAAAACACACTTTTTGTGTTCTTTTACAATAATTTAAATGTTTTAACTTTTTACTACATGTTAAAGTCAGGTGTTCGTAAGTAGGTAAGTACGTACGTAATGTGTGTAAGTGTATTTTCCAGAGTACCTATCTAGGTACAGTTTTCTCTCGGATTCGGAAGCTTTTCGAATGGTATTGTACCTTGTACTTGTATGAATGTTATTTAGAATACGAATGAAAACGTTTCCTTGCAAATATGAATTAAGTACCTACTAGGTATGCAGTTCATCACATTATGTGCACCTTCAAAGGTCGACACCCTTTGTTTACCGACCTCCAAAAGAGGTGGTAGTTTTCAATAGAACGCGTACCTAACTACCTAAGATTTTTTTACCTGTAGATGATTTGTATGCCTTCCATATTTACTAGACGAATTCAGGGTAATTACCTGAGTACCAGTAGTACTTACCAGTCTTGCACTTCCGAGCATCCGGTGAATACCTACATCGCCGCTAATCGTGTTTTTAGGAATAATCTGTGGACAATATGCCTTCCTTGTGTCTTAGACTCGGCACCAATTATACAGGCACTGTGAGAGATAAGAAAACTGTTTAATTTCACGCGTAATTATAGCTTTTATTGTTAAAACAGAAAATATCGTCATTTTGTTTTATCTTAGAACGAATCTCAATGAAATGGATGAGCGAGATATGTGTATCGTTTGGTGTGAGAGAGTGAAAGAGATCGCGGCATGATCGGAACGTCTCGTGGCGGTTCGCTGGTAGAGGTCCGCGCCGCGGTCATGAAAGTCGGCAGCGGCGCGCTGGTAAACGTACCCGGCGCGGCGCGGCGTAGCCGGCGTGTTATTGATTTTTTTACCTATATGGTGGAATACAAAAATTTAATCTGCTGTATATGTACTAAGAGGGTAAATGTTTATTTTCTTGCATACAAGTAAGTTCCTACTCAAATTAATTAGTCAAAATATTGAAGAAACAGGATCTTGCCACCAACCGATACACAAACTTCCACAAAAGCCCAAAATCGACTGGCCTAAGTTTATGAAAACCGCATGAGATACCTCAACTTCAAGGCATGTCACAACGCCATCAGAAGTGGACAATCTTGCAGAAGAGATCACTCAATGCACGCAGAAGGCACTTCATACCTCCACAATTAAAGAAAACCCCTAAGGAGAATCGAGATTGCCCATCCTCCCCCGCTGTATAAGAGAGCTCATAAAAGAAAAACGCCTGCTCAGAAAAACCTGGCAACATTAATGAGACCCCATCCACAGAACTGGGCCTCACTCCACAAACTCTGCAGGCAACTTAGGAAACACTCAGAACCAATTCGTTGTCTTTTCCACGAATATTGCAACTTGAGATACAGAGCAGAGGACATGGCAGAAATATTTGCCCAATCCCTTGAGAACTTATTCAAGCCCAATCCCACAGTGAACAGAGAACACTCAGACTCTGTGGAACAGTTCCTCGATGAATACTTCAGTGTCCCATAAAACACAGAAGAAGATATTGGACAGTGATCCGTCACCTGTCCTCTAAAACCACGGCAGCTATCACGCGCCTGTTTAACGGGATCCTCGGCACGGAGCACTTACCCTCTCAATGAAAAATGAGCCACGTGGATATATTCCCGAAACCCGGCAAAGACGTTTGGAGACCCGAGAATTACAGGCCTACTTACATGCATTTCGAAAGTCTTTGAACGCCTCTTCTTAAGTCGGATAGCCCCTCACATGAAGTCCCGACCGGAGCAGTTCGGATTCCGGTCGGAGCACTCCCCCACACCTCAGCTATCCAGGGTAATGCACCTCACGGCAGAAAACTCTAAATTGATTTTCGACGTCGGCGCGAATTTGTTCATGACCCGGCGGCGGCGGCGGCGCGCCGAGGTAACTCGGCGGCGGCACGCCGGCGTGGCGCGGATCTCTAATACAACATAAGTACATTAGTACTATTTACTAACTAAGTGTATATAAACATAAATTTTGCTGGCGGAAATCTTCGTATACTCTTATTATTATGAAGATTTCAACATAGACACCACAAAGAAGCAGTGAAACAAGTGCAGAATTTGCAAGATGCCGACTTTAACAACTATGGACTATGGATATAACTTATGCCATAATAAGATGCTGAAATGGTCCCGAGTTTCTTGCCCGTTCTTCTCGCAGTGGCTCTATAATTTTTGTTTGCTGAACGTGGCAGTACAATGTAGTATATTTCAATATTAAAATTTGTAATTGACTCATAAGAGCGTCGTAGACGCCTAAATTGAATAAATGATTTTGACTTTGACTTTGAAATATAGATATTCTGAATGTATTCTAGGACTGGTGTTCTATTCAGAAAGACTTCGAATATTTTATAATGAAAGCAGGAAAAGTCGCGGGTATAATCATGTATAAATATAAACAAAGGAACCCTGTTTCAAAATATTTTCATAATTCCAACCTGTGGTTAACCTTTCTCATTATAGAAAACAACTTCCGAACTTCCTGATAACACACAATTTCTGTGTAAACGAAATTTACACAATAACTGTGGATTTTGAATGTATTTATAAGTATATCTACGATCAGCTGTTTATGTTGGAAACCCGTTCGGGTTTGCGACTTGGCAGTCTATTGCTTGGTTATGATACCTACAAGGAAATACTTTAATATTAAGAGGGATTTTCGACCTACATAAATATTGCTCTTTGTTTTATTCCGACGGGATTAAAGATCCTATACATACAAAATTATTCTCTATGTTTGTTTTGTTAAGGGTTTAACTATATTGCAATAGATGGGGCGTTTTATTTCTTTTGGAAACGAAGGCTGGTTTTGTTAATGTACTAGCAGGCGCGCTCTGTAGGTAATAATATTTTATTAGATAGTTTGAGTGATTAGACACTGGTCAAGTCATAGTCACAGTTTTAGAACCAATCATAAACTGGAGTTTGTAGGTCTTTTTCAGGGTTTCGTAACCTAAGGGCAAACGGAGCCCTACTAACGAGACTTCACTGCCTGTTTGTATGTCTGTCTTTCAGTCCGTCCGTCGGCAGGTCACTAGTCTCTAACTCGGAAACGGAAAAAATTCAAGGCTTAAAGTAATTTTGGGTAAGCCAGAACAACACCTTTGACAGCATCATAATTTTCCATTAGGTGAGATACTGGTCAAAAGCATATAAGTAATAATCAAAATCTTTGAAATAATTAAAATTTTTATTGATAGGCTATGGGCATCTAGGATTGTGTTGTAAATATACTCAGTCATCTTGTCAGTGTGGTCCGGCAGGAATCATTGAGTGTCAGTAAAATTACAGGCATGGGAGACTTAGCAGGGTGACTGCGCAGTGCAATTCGTCACTTGTACAAAATGCGTATGTTGTAGGCACACCTAATTTTAAGAGGACTAACCACTTAACATCAGGTGGGCCTCATGCTTTTGCCGTCACAATCACATTAAAAAAACACTAATAACATGAGCAGTCTGAAAGTTTTACACAATGAAGTGAAAACAAAGCATGGAATAGCTATTTGTACCCAGTGAGAGAGTTATGAGGTGTATTTTGTTTAGTTCTAGTGGAAGGTATTTACATGATAATAGATAATGAATTATGCATTAAGCATCCGGTTGCGGATGGGGTGGTCCAAGTCAACTAACGGCGAGGTAAGACAAACTGGAAAAGTTCTGGAATTATTTTAGTTGTTGTTGAAAATCTTTCAAACAATTTTATTGCTCTTCCACCTGTTGGAAATATAAGCAAGCTGTCGAAGCTATTCAGGATTTGCAATTGTGTTTTTTAATATTTTTGACCACAATCTCACCTGATTGTAAGTGATGTGGTCGAAGATGTTGTTCAGGCTTACCTAAAATTACAGCCAGAACTCACCATTAGGTGCTTGGCGAATATTTTCTTACTAACGGTGTAAGCTAGAAATGGGGGAATTTAAAAATACCCTACCACCATAACGACTGCCAATCCTAAGAAAACAACCGGGACCGACGGCTTAACGTGCCCTCCGAAGCACGGAAGCGCTCAGTAGTAATACCATAAATCCAAGACATAGCAGCATATCAGCTAAGTTAAGCGACATCCGACTTAGCTGATCGTTTAAGAACGGCTAAGTGAGCTACGCTTCTCTACGAGCACATCAGTTGATCAGTAAGTGTTTTAATAACTATAGGGTATATACCCAATATCAGGTTCATAACATGGTCGCCGGACAAGATTTATAGGATTCAGCATTACCTTGCGAAAGCCAACACTGAATTAATAACAAAAAAAACTTGAAGTTAGCTATTCGTAGGGAGAGTTTGTTGCTTTTTTCTGATTACCTAGAGGTAGCCGTATTTCCATAAAGATAGGTACTGAATTATGCATACGCGTCCCAGTTTGGATCAGGTGGCTCATGTCAGCTAATGGTAACTCTAGCTGAACTGGAAGAATTATTCTGTTTCATAAAGTTCTTTTTTCACAAAATTATAAGAAGAGGAAAGACATAGTTATGTGCTCTCGTTGTAATATTGGAATGTAATCCGTAATTTCAAAACTAACAATATTAAAAAGTTCTTTTTTTGTTTATTTTTTTTTTTGTTTTTTTTTATGTTATTGTGGCGGAACAAGCTCGAGGCCCACCTGATGTTAAGCGGATTAACCTCTGCCTATAACAGATGCCTTTCGTCACAAGTCACGAATTGCACTGCGCCCGTCACATTAGACAGTTGTAAGTCTCATGTGCCTGTGATTTCACTGGCTCTCAAGGACTGCTGCCGGAACACACCGATAGGTGCTTGGTGACAGATTTTCTACTTGAGGGTGGTCGCTAGCCAGGCGGGCATTCGCAAAAAGCCCTTCCACCATGCGGTGAAGCTCAAGCCCGCGGCAGGATTCGAACCATGGACCTGCTGCGCGGCAGTCCATGGTCAATGCCACTGAGCCATCACTGCTTCCAAATTGTTATTTTACAGCAGTAAATAAGATGATAAGTAATGATACGGTTTAAGACAGGCTTAATGAGTGGAAACAGGCTCTCCAGAACTGCTGCCGGAGCACATGCGTACAAACCTAAATTAACTTGCATTATATTATTTTTCCTTTATAATACGAACTGTATACAACACTACAGCTCTTATATACAAAGCATTTAGACAACTTACAAGTCATTGCAGACTCACAGGCAGTCCAAATGCTTCAGCCCACTACAAGTTGGCAGAGTGCCCAGCACGCTGGCAGCATTGCCCCGTTAAATTGCACTGTTGGAATGCTTATTCGTTGAGCTAAATAGTTTGCAGATTTTTATCATGTGTTGCATCTATTCAGCACTCTGATAAGTATTTTTTGGAAAATACGATAAGCTCCCGGTCCCCAAGGACACAACATCAGTACACTAAACGGCTCAAATATGTGAGCACCACTGAGGTTAGCAAACTTGGGCCGCCGCGCCGCATGAGTTGCTCCGCCGAAGTAGCTGCGAGGCCAACTTTTCTTTTATCCTGACTACAATAGAGAATTTACAATATTATTTAGATACCTACCAGATAATTCTCTACTAAATCTCCCCAGTCGTACATGCCATATGTAAGACATATACTATCTGCTGATATAGCGGGTTTCGGCCACTATCGCACTAACTTTACATACCAGCAGATTTCTGAGTGCGGCCGTAAGTAGGTATAGCATCTAGAACATGTGCTGATAGACAGTATCCAGTATTTGTCGACAGATTTTCTATGGGTACTTAAGAAGCAACTTAAAGATATCCTCTAAATATCACACTGGCAAGAAAATGGATCTTATAAACTTATAGAAGTTGTTCCCATTTCGAAGATTATTGAAATCGGAGATACGGTCGGAGAAGAAAGTTAATTTGATTTAATTATGTTCTGATAACATTGTAACAGACTGATATTGTTTTCATCTGGTGATTGAAAACCCAAGGCTAAGTCAGCTAAATACTGTTTCTGAAGTCACACCGGTCTACTTCTGGAAATGTTGGCGAAATTATCATCTAATATTAAAATTCAGTAAATGGCATAAGATTTCCTTAAAGTGACGCGGGACGCCTAAATATATATGAATTTACATGATAAATGTACTTCTCTGTTTGTGTTAAGTAATCTAAAATAATTATATCAGATGAAATCAAAATAAAAAAATAGTACATTGTTCACCGAGAGGAGAAAGTGACCGATTACCGTCGAGGGTGTCGGCTTTAAAACACCCGAGATCGGGAATCGCACTTTCTCTCGAGTGATACATAGTGCTTTATACTACACCTACCTTTTATTTTACTTTTCTACGAAAACTGAATCCTCAAACAACACACAAATAGAAAATGGCGCCAATGGCGTCTGCAATTTTCACATGTTCTTTTTTCAAATTGTTTGACACCATCCAACACACAGCTAGTGGCCAGTGTCATTTTGCGAACTTGGAGATAAAAACTCACTGTAAAAACTTTTTGGCTTTTGATATTTAGGTTACCAGCGCATAGTCTTACCCAAAATTAAAAAAGAAAAACCACGTAAGAAATGGATTTTCATACACTTTTCTCTCCCGCTCAGATGCGTTTTCTCCCCGCATATTTGTTCGATATGAAATGACGTATTTTCCACCGTAAATTTGATAAAGTATCAAGGTACTTTCCGAGCAGGTGTAGTATAAAAACAATTACCATCCATCTCTGATGCCGGTTCTTCCCTTTTGAGTTTAATTCAATCAAATCCCTTCGTTCTTCTTACAAAATATGACAGAACCATCTTAACCATCACATTGCAAGTTACTATTAGCTTTTATCTTGTTCACACCTTACGAAGACGAAAACTGATAATACGAACATTGTGATTTTTGCATGTAACCACACTTAGTTTATCATATTTCAATCACCACGTCTTGTTATATTTGTGATAATATTGATAAAGCTGATCGATCGATCGACTACCCACAAAATTATACTTAATACGAAAATAAAATGTAACTTAAACTTATAGATAGATATATAACACTTTATTGAGACACCATTTAAAAATAACTTATAAAGATAACAATACAAAATATGATGTAACAATAGGCGGTCTTATCGCTTTTAAATAAAATATATGCAACTAAAGTAATAAACATTCAACACAGTTCATTAATAATACATATACCTACATAAATATATAAATACATATATAGAATAATATATAAATGTATATGTATATACATAAGATCATACAATATATACATATACCTATATCAATAACATTAAATAATGTAAGTAGCTTGGTCGATGCGACGCGTGATCCAAATGCTGGCACCAATTCGGCTCAACGGGACAATGCTGCCGGCATGCTGGGGATGCTGCCAAGTGGTAGTGGGCTGGAGCATTTGGACTGCCTGTGAGTCCGCAATGACTTATGGGTTGTTTAAATGTTTTTATTGTAGTAGCTGTAGTATTGTACCTATATAGTTCGTAGTATTTTGTTAATAAAGGCATGCCGCCAGTTGAAAAAATAAACTTACTACGACCGTTAAGACGACATAAATAAAGTCAAGGTCAATATGTGGTTTAGAGTAGCCAGAGAAAGAGAAGACTGGAAAAAGTTGGAGGAGGCCTATGCCATAATATTAGGGCAAAGGGATACGGTTGTCGAAGATACAGATTTAATTTAGTGTAAGAAACTAACTATCCAAAATAAAGGCTTTGATTATTATTATTACTACGACCGTACTTAGTCATTCGCTATGCTAATACACAGCGTACGTAGTTGAAAATAATATATATTTAGTTAAGTGCCTACATATACCTCCAAACAATAAATTTAATGCGAAATATTTGCCTTGAAGCATCAAACATTTATAAATATTCGTATTGTTTCAGCAATCAAAAACGTATTTCGATCGGAGTTTGCAGTAAATCTGCCAATCCATTTGAAGCGGGACATGAAAAAAAAACGTAGGAAAATTGCCAGCAAATCGCGTTTTCCAATGTGCCGCCATCCCAATAACTGGGTGGAACGATTTTAGATAGGCTTTAGTTTGTTACCTGCGGCAAACTACGTGAAGTTGCGAAGCTAGAATAAACTAGTTAAAGCTAATAATTTTTAAGGTTTTTTCTCCATTTGTAATACAAGTTTTTTCTGGAAATGTATTTTGTTACAGGAGGTGCCACGTATAGGAACTAAAAAACCGGCCAAATGCGACTTGGAACCACACACCGAGACTTCCGTTCCAAAGAGAATTGTCTTGACTTGACTTCTTATATTTATGGCTTCTGTGGCGTATTAAGAGAATTGTTACAAGCCCGCGTCTTTTATCCGTGACGTTGAGAACGCAATCCTGCTTGTCAATTGTCACAAAACTTCACTGTCAACATACGCCTATCAAATATCACTTTGAAGTTTGACATCCGTTAGTGGTCGGCCGGAGATTCGTTGTAGAATGAATAATGAATAATCATTATTCAGTATTCATTCTACAACGTATCTCCGTCGAGTTATTAAGGTACTGATCAATTTGTTAATTTGATCTGATTGTGATGTGACATATTATATTGATGCTAATTGACTACATACCTGTGTTGATTTATTGGTTTCTTTTTATTAAAACTTTCGTAAGTAGTTAACATATTTAATAATATTGTCACCGATTTCACTTACGTTAAAAACAGTCGAGTAGCTCGATCTCAAAAATGTGGAACGCTTCACGATTTTGCGTGTCATCCTTGCGCATAGATTAGCATGGCCCCTGCGCAAGGATGACACGCAAAATCGTGAAGCGTTCCACATTTTTGAGATCGAGCTACTCGACTGTTTTTAACGTAAGTGAAATCGGTCACAATATTATTGGTTTCTTTATGAGATATCCTAACATCATTTACCAAAATATAATTTTTTTCAGACTTCGAGATTAACGTTAGTCCGACCCACACTTCGTTGGTGTTTATCATTTATTGTTTTATGATGTTTGACGCTCGTATTACCACTTCTACGATAAATTCAAAACAAAAACTAGTATAAATTAATTTAAAAAGCTCAAAACCCGACAGCAAATTATTTATTTCTGTTAAACGTTTTATCGTTCGTTTATAAACTGCAAGTTACATATATTTATGGAATCGTTTGGTCCAACTCTTCATTTTGAAACCCCACTCGAAGGGTTAGGATTTTTTTTACATATCTTCCTGTGCAATGGGAGCCATAAGAGGCAACAATAGGAAAAATACCAGAAAGTGGGAAGAGCACCTTTTGAAGAACTGCCAACTTTGAAGCGCTCGTAACGCAAACTTCGCTTCGCTTAGCCATTCGATGAACTGATCAGGCAACGTCCGCTGCGGTCGTGACTTGGATGGGTGACCGCTGGTGACATTACTACTGAGCGCTTCCATGCTTCGGAGGGCATGTTAAGCCGTCGGTCCCAGTCGTTGTCTTAGGATGGCAGTCGTTATAGCATGGTGATAGGGCATTCTGCGAATGCCCGTCTGGCTAGCTACCACCCTCAAGTAAAAAATCTGTCACAAGCACCTAAAGGAGTGTTTCGGCAGCTTTCCTTGAGAGCCAGTAATTCTAGGTTAGCCTGAACGTCTTCGACCACATCACCACTTACCATCAGGTGAGATAGTGGTCAAAAGCTACTATCAGGCATTAAAAAAAACTTACTCTTCGATCCCCACCACGCATGCAAACAAATTGAGGAGGCCTTAGTTCAAAGGTGGACGTTATGGCTGTTGTGATGATGGTGATGAATGATAATAAGTTAGTAAATAAATTCATTGAATGAAAGATCAATCGTTTTAATTATGATATGCTCTAATAAAACAACTTGGCTGAGTTCCAAAATATCTGTGCTATTACCTACGGCATTGTTGTGACCCGTATTTCGAGCAATTCATTATTTAATTAATGAATTGCCTTTTGGCCTTTTCGTGTTTATTTTAAATCAGATAAATAAACTACGAGCGCTAAATGGAACACCGAATCTCAGAAGGGCTTTTGTTTCAAAAACTTGTATAAGATTGTTTGTTCGAAGAATTATTTACAGTCATAGAATTGACAAATAAAATCGTGTAAAAACAAAATAGTAATATTTTCTTTAAAAAAATCTTAAATTTTAATTTTAAAATTAAATAAACAACTAACTTTACAATGAATTGAAATGTGTTTTGAATTTGTTTCACATGAATTGTTGAAAATTATGAATTAATTCGGGAGGTGAAATACGGGTGTGCAGTTGTAGGAAATTCTTATTAAGTTTATAATTTTGGACTCATTCTAAGCTAGAATTTTATTTTTCCCCATAACGTTCGGTGGGCAGTCCTGTGTTTAAATTTTTGATTTAAAAAAGTCAACGTATGAAAAAAATAAAATAAACAATATATTTTGCCGCTACGGGTTGTTTTGAAGCGGTATTCGATCGGAGCCGACATTCACTTAGCCTGTTTTTTTATATCTCTTCGGCGTATTGAAATGTCACTCCATTTTAATTAAGCATTTTGTGACTGCGGTATGATTGAATATGTGAGATAATAATAGTCATAGTTTGCGTAATTACATTATGATTTTTGGTATCAATTGATAAAAACGATAATTTATATTAGATAATGATAGGTAACAAGTGAAAAACGCGTTATCATTTACATTGAATTATATAATGTGAGGTAAACTTTGAACATTCCTTACATGAATTAATATATATATATATAAAGAAAAAATGATAGCACTTGCATGCTTTTGGATAGGCCTTTTTAGTCTCTTTCACATAAAAGTATATTTTTTTAATATAATTAGCATCGGACAATAATTCAAATGTCTAAATCCGATAGGGCAAAGCAGCTATACGCGACAGACGACGCATGTGGATGGATTGTGATGGAAGGGCTTCTTGCGGTTAAAGTATTTTGACAAGCAGTCTTATTTCCTAACCAAATGATAATGATTATTTGGATATTAAATTAATCTTATTGCTTATCCGAAAACATGGACTAATTTATGGTTTGGTTTCGGAAATAACGGGTTTCCATTGTGTGTGATACAACATTTTTTGCAGCCATTATATGTATTGTTATGTTATTTTAAGTTTATCCGTTTATGGCATGAGAAATAAAATGTTATTATTATTGATAATAGATAAATTTCATCTTGCCATCTGAACTCTAAATGAACACTGTTTTCGAAGGGATAGTGGTTAAGTTTGGTGAAAATAGGCTTATAGAAGCCAAGAATCTAAGCAAACGTAAATATAACTCTGTGTATGGTTTAAAGAGATTGTAATGATGACGATATATGATCTTTAATGTCTAAAATAAAGTTACTAGCTCCATTACCATTCGTGTATGACAATAAGGCTGCAGATTGAAAACATTCTAGAAATGGGCCATGCCATGCGTGAATATATACCTACCCTCCACTGAATGGCTACAATCAGAAATGGTATTGGAGTTAAAGAGGCAAGAGTAAACCTGCAGTTCAAACTGTTTGGAACATCCATAAGATCTATAATCCATAACATATCTAAAACTAGAGAAACAAAACACTTCGTTTTCATGTTTTATTGAAACGGTTGTTTATCCCACGGACCCATCATAATTGAACCGTTATCAGTTAAAATATTTGATCCTGTGATACTTCTTGCTTTGTCACTCGCCAAAAATACAGCCAAATCGCCTATTTCTTCCGGGTCAGCTATCCTATCGAGTGCAGTTCCTTTTTTCATAATATCCCAAAAATATTTCGCCGCAGCTGGGTTTGCTCCTGCATTTTCGACGATTTCAGTTTTGACAGGTCCAGGATTGATACTATTTACTCTTACTCCTTTAGAAGCAAGTTCCAAAGCGATACTTTTGGTAAAGTGATCCAACGCAGCTTTCGATGCTCCATACGCAAAAGATCTCTTCGTGATCACACACTGAGCAGCAACACTGGAAATATTAATGATATTACCTTTGGTTTCGATTAAGTGTTTTGCTGCAAGATGTGTTACGTAAACTACTGCACGTAGGTTGGTTCCCATAACATTATCATATACAGCTAGGGCGTTGTCATCGAGAATACTGGCGGAATTACCAATTCCAGCGTTGTTCACTAATATGTCAAGTCTTCCAAAGAAATTGATCGTATCAGTTACGATTTTTTTAGCATCTTCGTCTTTGCTGACGTCGCCGATGATGATCAGAGGTTTTCCTCCACGTTTTGTACAGATTTCTGCAATATTCTTGAGTTTGCTTTCGTTTCTACCGACGATGGCGACTCTTGCTCCTTCTACGGTGAGTTTGATAGCGATAGCGGCGCCGATCCCTGAGCTGGCACCAGTCACGAGAGCAACTTTATTCACAAGACTCATTTTAGTACATGAACACAAACAACAATACGTAGTATACTACACGAACGTAGACCGTGCTCTAAATCAATTCTTGTAAGCCTTATTTAATCAAATTCCTTATTAATCACGCAACTGATAAAGTTGTGTTTAGATAAGTAAATTAGCGCGTGAGGCCATTATAAAATGTTAGGTAGGTATTGGATTATATTCCCTATACACACTATAGTAAGGAGAGTTCTATGGCTTTAGATTTTAAGGACTGTTTTATGATGTTATAAAAGGCAACTAAAAGATAACACGTCGTTACACACGTCAACATGGGCAGGGTGTTGCTTGACGTTAGTTACACAGCAAGCCTCGTTATCATCGTATCCCCATCATTATCCGAATGGAAGAAATAGTACACTACCAATAAACGCTTTTCCAAAAACGGCTGGCGTCAAAGAGGTACGAATAAATAATGAAAAGAAATGTATTTCAAACTCAAAACCAACCGAACGCAAACTGTACCGCGGCGGGCGTGGTTTAAAAAGTGTACCGTGCAGCGCAATCAGTTCGCTGCGTGGGCTCGAGTCATGCGGTGGTATCGCGGGATGTTTCAACTGAATTTATCAATGTTCTTTTGGGTTGTTTATTTCTGCAAAAATATTATAGTGTATTGTTAAATTCTGCAGAAGCCATACCGATTTGAAAATTTCGGGAATAGCTTTCATAAACGATGAAAAGTAGTTTAGAGCATTGTTAGTCTTAGAATTCTGTGTATGAAAATGCGGTTGGAAAATGACGGCGGTGACAACATGACCTTGACGCGACCAATCAGATGCGATCATTTCTAAGCGCCAAATCAATTAACCAATCCGATTGTATTTGGAAGCTTGTGCGTATTTTGTTACTTGTGGAGTTGACGAGTCCGAAATCAAAGCGGTCGCTGTAAGAAAGTTACACTTCTTTACATATTTATTCGTAGGGTGGCTGGTCATAAAATCGAAACCAAAACTATGTACAACACTTAAAGGTGAAGTGGGTCTCAAAACTGCAAATTTTGACATGTTTTAGGAAGAGTATGCTTTATAGATATGATCAAAATATATAATATTCTAGTGGATATGATAAATAATATGCCTGATCCGAAAACACGGCTCCATATATTATTTCTCCCGAAAGAAAAAGTCATGAATACAGACCTAAGCTTTCTGGCTTATATAGAAAATTCAAATTAGTGTCTACATTGTAAATCGTATCAATACTTATTTAATTTCAAATCAATATGCAGCAACCATGTGATAAAGCAGCGCAATGCTGTCAAGTATTCGTTAATTTTTCTCCTTTATCCTGACTTTGAAGAATTTGTAACGTCGGACTGTGATGTTCCGTTTCGCACAGAAATAAAAGCCGAATTTCTTCAAAATACAGTTGATATCATCCTCGTTTTCACCTGTATCAAACGTAAACGTGTAGAAACGTCGTACCCCGCTGAACCCTAAATTATATAATTTATTGCTGTGGGGAGCTGCTGCTGAGATAGAGACAATCTTTATCTTACAAAAGCGTGCAATTCGAGCCATATATGAAATGGATCCTAGGGAATCCCTGAGAGATCTTTTTAAAGAAATTGATATTTTAACTTTACCAAGTCTGTATATATTTGAAAATATTATGTATGTTCGTAAAAATTTGAGCAAATTTAAATCAAACAGTGACAATCACGATTATAACACTAGGAATAAAGATAAAATAGCGGTGCCAGGTTTTAAATTAGCAAAGACAAATAAAAGGTCCTTCTTAGGCAATTGTGTGCGGTTTTATATAAATTGCCCAAACATATTACAACGCTCACAGAAAGAAAATTCAAGTTGCATGTGAAGAATATTTTGATAAAGAAATCTTACTACACAGTTTGTGATTACTTAAACGACAAAAATGCTTGGACTGGTTCGCCCATGCCAAGCTAGCGCCTAACACCTACGTAATGTAAATTAAGTATTGTAATAATTTTACTATATAGTATGTACTTAACACATTGTTAAAAAACGTTTAAAAGAATGGCCCCGAGTTTCTTGCCCGTTCTTCTCGCAGTGGCTCTATAATCTTTGTTTGCTGAACGTGGCAGTACAATGTAGTATATTTCAATATTAAAATTTGTAATTGACCTTCATAAGAGCGTCGTAGACGCCTAAATTGAATAAATGATTTTGACTTTGACTTTGACTTATACATAAATTAAGTGGATGATAAAAGTGTCAGTTGCCTGCAGTGCGTTTCATGATCATCATTCTAACAAATCTTCATCTTCTCGATATCTCGAAGGCTTTTGACAGGGTTTGGCTCGATAGCCTTATTAGCAAGCTTCCTTCATACGGCCTTCCCACTGGTTTATGTGTTTGGATTTCAGATTTCTTGAGGGATCGGTCGATTCGAGTGGTCATCGATGGCTGTTCTTCCGACCAATTGGCTATAAACGCCGGAGTACCTCAAGGATCAGTACTCTCTGCAACGCTTTTTCTGCGCATATTAATGATCTGCTTAAGCCGGTATTTTTGGGTACGCAGACGACAGCACCGTTGTGGAGAGTTATACATCTAACGGATGAACTAGTGCATTACAAATCCAGTCTCATAGGGAAGCGATGGTTCAGCGCTTGAACTTTTCTCTGAAGGCAGTCTCCGATTGGGGCGATGCCAATCTGGTTAAGTTCAATGCTGCTAAAACCCAGGCGTGTCTTTTCTTCGCCAAACGGAGCCCTTTTGAGCTGGCTCCTACTTTCAGAGATGTGTTCGTGCCGATTAGTAACCATCTCGAGCTTCTTGGCATCTCATTAACACCGACTCTCAATTTCGGCTCCTATATTGAGTCTAAAGCCCAGCTGGCCTAAAAAAAGCTTAGTATTTTGGCTAAGGTGAGACAACACTTCACACTGGGACAGCTGCTTAATCTTTATCAAGCGCAAGTCTGGTCGTGTATGGAGTACTGTTCTCACCTTTGGGATGGTTCTGCCAAATACCAGCTGGAGACACTGGAATCTATTGACAGGAGAGCCAAGAGACTCATTAACGACGACCAACTTGTAAGCAAGAGACTCCAAAGTCTCGAGCATCGCCGCAAAGTCGCTTGCTTATCGGTTTTTTATCGGATACATTTCGGGGAGTGTGCCACAGAACTACATGAATTGATTCCGCCATCCCCATTCTATAACCGGACATCCAGGGATACTCAGAAGCGCCACCGCTATATGGTGGATATTCCATTTACCCGTACGAAGCGATTTGCATCTTCTTTCATCATGCGAACTGCCAGGGTATGGAATACTCTGCCTGAGGCTGTGTTTCCCGTTAAGTACAATATGGGGGTCTTCAAGAAGCGAGTGAATAGGTATCTTCTGGGTAAGCACGCTCCATCATTGATCGCATCATCACTTAACATCAGGTGAGATAGTGGTCAAGTGCTACCCAGTTTGAAGTAAAAAAAAAAACAAATTTAACTTCCAAATAAATTATTCAAAGCAACGCTGCGTGCCGCATTATACTTTGCCCTGACGGCAAAATATGTACCTACCTAGACAATTTTGGTGGAACAATCAGCCCTTTAAATTATCATTATACCAAAGGTTAAGAGTCTTGTTGTGTGTGCAATGTGCAACATCATTTGCTCACGTCCGCACAAGAAGTATCACGTTGCTCATTCAGTGACTTTTCCTTTCGTCACCGCTTATGAACTACCACAAGAAAACAAGAAAAGTAGGAGTTCTAGCCTAGCATTTCACAAGGCTTGAAATAAACGTTATAATTCAATGAATATTCATGTACTTACCACTTCATCTGACCTATATATTATTAGTAACTTTATTCGATGGATAGGCTAGCTCAACCAAACGCAAAAATAATATTTATTTACCAAATAAGTTGAGGGTAGTTTAGCTAAAACTTGTTCGAAAATTCTGAAACAGGCCCTGAAATAAACAACATTTTCAAGTACTAAACTTGAAAATGTAGTTTATTTGAGGGCCTTTTGACCATGAAAACAGTAAAATCCGCCGCTGTTGTAACGTTAGTTGGTTGAACACTGATTTATTTCAGTACATCGACTTATTGTACTCACAATTATTATCACTACATATATATGCTACACTTGGGAAAACGATGACGGCCGGTCGGGAGTGCCACGTACCGCTGGAAGGGCCACGGTGGAGGAGGACTTGTGGACAATTCAACCCAGTGGCAAGAAACAGCGCAAGATTTCAAGAAATGTCGTATCTTGGTATCGGAGGTTAGGGTCGATGCATCATCTCATTTCTATTAGTTTTTTTATGTTATTGTGACGTAAAAAGCTAAAATTCAAATTCAAATTAAAAATGACAACATTGTATACTGAACAACGGGCAAGAAACTCGGGGCCATTCTATTTAAACTTCTTTTAACGATGTGTTACATACAACATAATAAAATCATTACAATATTTGTTTAAATTACGTAGGTGACAGACGATAGCTTGGCAGAGGCATTGACCTCTAGTAAACGTATTATCTCGATGGACAGAGGCGGAGTTGTCCAAGCATTTTTGTAATCACAAACTGTCTAGTAGGATTTCTTAATCAAAATTTTTCACGTGCACCTTGAATTTTCCTTCTGTGAGCATTGTAGTATGTTTGGGAACTTTATTAAAAAAACCTTCTCTTTTGTCTTTGCTATAATCTAAAACCTGGCACCGCTATTTTATATTTATTCCTAGTGTTGTAATCTTGATTGTCACTGTTTAATTTAAATTTACTCAAATTTTTGCGGACATACACAATATTGTCTCCATGACTACATGTCATAGTACATGTATGAATCGAGGTCCACCTGATGTTAAGCGGACTAACCTCTGCCTATAACATATACATTTCGTCACAAGTCACGAATTGCACTGCGCCCATCACCTTGAGACAGTTTTTAAAGTCTCATGTGCCTGTATTTTCTCTGGCTTTCAAAGACTGCTGCACACTGCAGGAACACACCGCTTGGCGACAGATTTTCTTCTTGAGGGTGGTCGCTAGCCAGGCGGGCATTCGCAAAATGCCCTTCCACCATGCCGCAGCACCATGAAGCTGATGCCTGCGGTGGGATTCGAACCATGGACCTGCTGCGCGGCGTATATATTCAATGCCATAGTGAATGCCACTGAGCCATCACTGCTTCATAACACAATTCATTATTGTTTATCTTACCGGTAAAGCTTTAATTTAGGGTTATTCGTTTTGTCCCCCATGGGGGCGAACAGTTCATTGGTGAAATATTAATCAATAACAGCCATAACGTCTAAAGGACTCCCCGATTAGGGAAGGGCGGGAATATTTTCATAATACTTTGATTTTATTTACTGGTTGTTCATTATTATGTGTGTTTGTACCATTGAAAGCTTTTTATTTTATGGAAATATAAAATATATTTTGATGTAATATTCATCATAATTGTCAAATGATAGCCATAACGTCCACCGTTGAACAAAGGACTCCTCCACTAGACGGGTCCTGTAGTGTAAGATTCCAGTTTTTCAGAAGGCGCTGCTGCACGTGATATTTTTCCCTTCGTCATCTCTTATGATGCTTACAGGAAGATATGGGGGTAGCAATTCTAGCCCGACACCCCACGAGAAATCTAAATTTTATGGTTTCCAACTTGGTCATGTACCTAATTATGTTCATAGCGTTTTCTTCGAATATATTGAATATATGAAATACTGACGTCGATATATTGATTCTTCAATAAAATACTGTGTTAGTGACAATGTTTTTAGCATCGCCGTCTATACTGCCTAAGCGCTGATTTTGGTAGTCCTCACCGTTTTGTAGTTTTTTCAATATTCTTGCGTTTGCTTTCGTGTCTACCACCATCCCATATTTTAAATAACACCATGTTTGCCCCAAGCAACATGTTCCTGGATATGCCCCATATCTCTATATATATATAAAAATCAATTGCGGTTCCTTTGTGTCGCTAAAACTCGAGAATGGCTGAGCCGATTTAACTGATTTTGGTTTTGAAATGTTTTTCGTAGTCCAGGGAATGTATAAACGATAAGAATATATGGAAAAATGGCGAGGACGATAGTAAAAAGCAGCAGCAGTGATGGCTCAGTGGCAGAGAGCAAGTGAAATTGCAGGCACATGAGACTTAACAACTATGTCTCAAGGTGACGGGCGCAGTGCAATTCGTTGCTTGTTACGAAATGCATCTGTTATAGGCAGAAGATACCGCTTAACATCAGGTGGGCCTCGAGCTTGCTCCGTCACAATAACATAAAAAAAAAACATATAAACTGTTCTACCTATACTTTCCTGTCAATCATTTGACGTTTTATTCGTTAGGATAGGTGATACGAAATACACCGGGTCATCTAGTTATGTATACTTTTTAATGTAGGTACAGTTAGCAAGACAATAATTTTCAATATTGTAAGCGACTAAGACTATTCCGCTTCTAAAGTTAACATCTTATTATAAGAAGATAAAAAGTACTATTTAAACCAAATAAAAAAATAACGTGTAAAAAACACTTTTATTTATAAAAAGTCATTAACTACAGAAATACGCTTGGCTCACTAGTATCCACAATCAGAAGTCTATCCGGGGACATATTTAGGGATGCATAAATAATTTATTTCTATGCCACTTCGATCCACACATTTGTCAAAATGGGAAATTATTATCCATAATCAAGCTGGAAGGATCAAGGAAGTTGACGCGCCATCACGCTAGGTATGTCTTACTTTAAGATTGTGATTGGTCAGATTTCTTACACAAAATGGTAGAATTATAATACCCTTTAGTCAAGGGGTACATTTTATTCATTCATTCCACTATATATAATATTCCTTTATAAGTCCCCCAGGAGAGTAGACAGCACTGAATTTTCTACTAAGATACACTATATAAATAGGATATAACTCTTTCTTATTATGAGTTCTGCGCTTCTGGTACTTCCATAGTATTTAATTTGATATATAATTACCAGAAATTTCTAACATCTTACTTGTTTCTGTTCTGAAGTAAAAAAAAGTCTGCCAAAGTACCAGACTTGGAAATACTTTTTTTATTTCGTACGATACAAACGTATATGGTGTTTCTTTGCCCAAATTATATCTACTTGTACTTTTTAGAAATTGTTGCGATTAATAAAGGTATCTGTAATCCATCATATCATATCAACTATAGTAATACCTGTACTAAAAATAGCAATGCAAATATAGTAGACGAATGACGAACTAAGTAATTATGGGGCAAATAAAATAATAATAAAAAAAAATTGGGGTTAATTAGGTAAATGATGTTGGGCTGAATTAATAATGATTTATGAGTAACGAAATATTGCTGGGCGAACGTTTTTATTAAGACGTTCGCCAAATCGCCAAATGCCAATCAAAACATGTTGTTTGAAGTATTTTATTAATTTTAGTACCGCTAACCGAAATGAAAATTTCAAAATATTTTGAATTATTTAAAAATAGGCATAATCATATTATCTAAGTAGCTTTTTCGTTAACAGTGAAATTAGGTACTGCACATGCCAATTGATAATTACTTATCATTTTTGATAAAATTTTGCTGTAAACTGAAATGATGATTCCGCTCACTGATAAACACCATTGGGTTTCATAAAATACATGCTCATTTCTTATTGTAAAAGTGTACAGGCCAGTTCGCTCAGATGAGTTTAAATCTGAACAACAAAGTGGCACTCGTCACTGGTGGCAGTTCTGGTATTGGCGCTGCAATTGCAGTCAAGTTAACTAAGGAAGGCGCAAAAGTTGCCATCGTTGGCAGAAATAGAGACAAACTCAAAAATGTATCCGACATATGCGAGAAATTTGGAAAAAAACCTTTGGTTCTTGTCGGCGACGTCACGAAGGAATACGAAAACATTAACATAATTACCGAAACAATCGGCTACTTCGGTAAACTTGACATCTTAGTCAACAATGCCGGTATGGGACTCTTTCACGGCATTTTGGATATTGACGCTATTGATATTTATGACAAAATTATGGCAACTAATCTCCATTCGGTCGTACACTTGACGCATCTTGCCGCTAAACATCTGGTAGAAAGTAAGGGCAATATTGTTAACATATCGAGTGTTGCTAGCATGACGGCAGCGCCGGTCTCATTCTCATACGCTACTTCAAAGGCTGCATTGGATCACTTTACAAGAAGCATTGCTTTGGAACTTGCCCCAAAAGGAGTAAGAGTGAACACCGTTAACCCAGGTCCAGTGAAAACTGATATTTTAGACGCAACGGGACTAAGTGCCGATGAAATTGAGAACACGTGGCAGACCTTCAAAAAGATGACTGTGTTGGACAGGATTGGAGATCCTGAAGAGATTGCGGATTTAGTTGCTTTCTTGGTGAGCGATAAGGCAAGAAGTATAACAGGAGCGAGTTTAGTTAGTGATAATGGCGTTGTTTTAAGAGGACTCCCTTCTAACTAATCATCATAAATTATTTGGTAACGAATAGTTGTGTATAATTTTTTTAAAACTAATTCTTTATATTATTGCTCGGTTTTTGATAACTTTTTGCACCGAACAAAGAGTAGCTGTTTGTTGGTAGTTTGAAAGCATTGACGTTGTTGATTAGAAATAAAGAAATATTATTAATCTATTTAAACGTATGAAGACTTTATCCTCTCGACTTTTCTATCGTATCAAATATCGCTATTTGTTGTCATATTTTATCATCGAGACGTAAATAACAGCGATAGGTCTCTCCATCTATCCAAAAACTATAATATGAATAAAAGTTAAATGAAATTATGGCTTAATTTATGTTTTTTATTTTATGACTACTGCAGAATTGCTTAATTTTAAAAAACATGTTGTAGGTACTTGGTTTATTTTTTCTTGAAATGAAAATGCAAATGTTTAGCATAAACTACAGCGCACTCCGATTTGACCGCGATCGATCTTCGGGGTTCGAGAAGCAACATCATAAATCGGTCTTCAATGATAAATTGATCTAAAAATCGAATAGGGTTCGGATTCCGCACGAAGTTCAAATTTTTACTTCAGTTGCAATTTTGCAAGTGTATCGATGTACCTATGTGTACCATTCACAAATAATTCTTGTTCTTAATGAAACTAACCTGCGTCCCCTGGATTCACTACGAGTGCTCTGACCTCTACGCTATCAGAACATGCTTGACTGAGCTGAATTTTGTGCTCCAATTTTATTACGGTATAAAGTTTCACAACTGTATAATGGATTTTATTTGCTGTTAATTCATTATTATGTGGCTGTATACCGTTTAAGCTTTTTATTTCACTGATGACATATTCTTCATCATGTATATCATGACGAGCTATAACGTCCACCATTGAACAAAGAACTCCTCCGCTAGATGGGTGTACTACAACAACCATGACGCTTGGCAGGCGTCTTGGGGATCGCAGTGTGCGATGGCAGTTTTTTTGAATGCGCTGCTGCACTCCTTTTGATATTTTCCCATTAGTCATCTCTTACGACTCCTGCAGAAAAATATGTGGGCAGCGATTCCAGCGATATCAATACATTGATTCTTTTAAAGAAACACTGTGCCAGTGTCAATTTCTTTAGCATCGGCACGCGTCGTGTTTGCGATAATAATCACAGGTTTTCCTCAGAGTTTTGTATTCGGGTTTACTACTGTTTTATCTCACATTCCAATAAAATCCTTATTAGCCCCAAACAAAATGTTTCAGGTTTTGCCCATATTATATAAACATTTTAAAGTACAGATAGAAAGATAATAATTTCCAATATTCTAAGTAATGCTTTAACTTTAGACTATTCCACTTCCAAAGTTAACATAACTACTGCCTAACCCAAATAAAAAAATTAAAAAAATGTGTAGAACAAACATTTTTAGGATAAAAAGTATGTACTGCAGAAATACGCTCGTTCACTGGAATCTAGGGTCAAGGACAATCACAGGATACATTATGTCTTCGCCACTTTGATCCACACATTTGTCAAAAGAGGATATTATTCGCTCCGTTCAGTATAATCATAAGAAGCGTATAATTCTTCGTAAGATATATACATCTATGGTGTTTTTTATACCTAATAGGCTAGGGTTTGACCACTATTGGTCGAAGATATTGTTCTAGCTAACCTATAATTACTTGCCATCAAGGACAGCTGCCGGAATACACCGCAGGTGCTTGGCGACAGATTTTTCTACTTGAGGGTGGTAACTAGTCAGGCTGGCATTCTCAAAATGTCCTACCACCATGGTAAAACGAATGCCATTCTAAGACAACAAACGGGACCGACGACGGCTTAGCGGGCCCTCCGAAGCACGAAAGCGCTCAGTAGTAATGTCACTAGCGGTCACTTATCTATGCCCATGATAGCAGCGGTCGTTGCTGAAGTAGGAAAGCAAACTTCGCTACGAGTGCTTCATTGTGTTCTACTCACAGGAGGGGGTAATCTGTGGTTCTACTTGTTCTATCTGTATTTATTAGAAATTCTTACTTACTTCGTAATTATGTAATGTATCAGCCGGATTGTCCACTGCTGAACACAGCCTCCCCTATTTAGGGGCGGGGGGGTTGCCATAATCTCCATGCTTCGCGTCTTGGGGATCCTAGTTTAAGATATGAGTTCCTCAGAAGGCGCTGCTGCCCACCTCCCAGTATTTTACCTTTAGTTGCCTATTACAACACCCACGGGTAGAAATGGGGGAGTGACAATCAAAACCGGCACCCCACGGGGCTATAATGTAGTATGCATGTAATTTTAATATAATGTTTTCCATTAAAAATCGTTTTTATTCTAGTAATGACTGCAATAAAGTATTCTAAATATAGTAGATGAATGAATTTGAAGGAACTAAGTTATAACGGGACAAAAAAATTTTTTTTTACTTTTATTGGGGCGTATGAGGTAAATGACTTGTAGCGAACTAGGAATTATTAATGCAGGACGAAACATCGGGCGAACTAAAACAAATAAAAGTATTGAAGTATTCTATTAATTTTAGTTGTTAATATTTCATTAACGTTAAGTAAATTAAAAGTTTCAAATATCTTGATTTAATAAATAGATAGAACTCTTTATTCAAACACGATAATGCTAGAGATAACTGTTACGTACAATCAAAGTAATACAAAATCGGTCTTATCGCTCAAAGCTATCCCTTCCAAACAATCTGTTAATTACGTGAAAAAGGTAAAGCGACAAGGTAGTTTTACATATATTAAAGTCTTTCATCATAATGTTTACTGGAATAACTTTAAACACATAAATTAAAATATATTAATATGATATCTTATATTTTATATATTTAGGTAAGGAAACTGCTTCAAATGTCCTTATAAATATATACATGTAAGTTTATGTATACTTATAATAAATTTTAAATGAAACATATTTATACACATTGAAAACATGTTAAACATTAATATTTTGATAATATAGAACTCAAGTATAATAATGTTCACAAACATGAGACAAACAGTAGTTTTAATATGTAGATAATGTGGCAAATATCTAATGGGTTTAAAGTTTTCCTTAAACGATTCTAAAGACGGTGCACCTAATATTTTTAATTACAAAGGATTCCTTAATCTGACAGTCTCAGCAGAAAATGAGAAGTGATGGAAGGATGTTTTAATTACACGGGATCGCAGTGATAAGTTTTCTGATGACCGTAACGACAAAGAATGGTTGCTGGTGGTTCCTTGAGGTAGAGCGAGGAAAAAATAAGAAAGAAGTTTAAAATTATTATCTAAATAGCTTACTAATTTCTTAGTGAAGTACTAACTTATCAACGATAACAAACATATCATTTTTGATAACGTTCTGGTGAAAAATAAAAGAACGATTCCGCTCTCTGATAAACACATTGGGTTTCGCAACATACACGCTCAATTCATATTGTAGAAGTCAACAGGCACGTTCGTTCAAATGAGTATAAATCTAAACAACAAAGTGGCACTCGTCACTGGTGGCAGTTCTGGTATTGGCGCTGCAATTGCAGTCAAGTTAACTAAAGAAGGCGTAAAAGTAGCCATTGTTGGCAGAAATAGAGACAAACTTAAAAATGTATCTGACATATGCGAGAAATTTGGAAAAAAACCTCTGGTTCTTGTCGCCGACGTCACGAAGGAATACGAAAACGTTAACATAATTACCGAAACCATCGGCTACTTTGGAAAACTTGACATCTTAGTCAATAATGCCGGTATTGGACATTCTCACAGCATTTTGGATATTAACGCTATTGACAGTTACAACAAAATTATGGCAACTAATCTCCATTCGGTCGTACACTTGACGCATCTGGCTGCTAAACATCTGGTGGAAAGTAAGGGCAATATTGTAAACATATCAAGTGTTGCTAGCATGATGGCAGTACCAAACTCATTTTCATACGCCACTTCAAAGGCTGCATTGGATCACTTTACTAGAAGCGTTGCTTTGGAACTTGCCCCAAAAGGAGTTCGAGTGAACACCGTTAACCCAGGTCCAGTGAAAACTGACATTTTAAACTCAACGGGATTAAGTGCCGATGAAATTGAAAACACGTGGGACACCTTCAAGAAGATGACTGTGTTGGACAGGATTGGAGATCCTGAAGAGATTGCGGATTTAGTAGCTTTCTTGGTGAGCGATAAGGCAAGAAGTATAACAGGAGCGAGTTTAGTTAGTGATAACGGTGTTGTGTTAAGAGGGGTTCCATCTAATTAATAAAATCAAATGTATGAACGAGTAAGAGAAAACGAGTATGATTGTTTTGGTAATAATATCTCCTCATTTGGTCGAAATTTCGACGAACGCAAGGATAATACACTGTTGCACCGAATAAAAAGTGGTTACTTTTTGCTTTAAGTATTAATTAGGAAGCTAAAGCTCTAAAATCCTGTTTCAAATAAGAAGAACTAACCCTCTAGACTTGTTTTACCTTTACTAACAACATATATAATTACTATTTATTATTTGTTTGTTTTCCTCTCCTACTATCGTGTCAAGACAGCGATTTGTCTCCCATCACCTACAGATCTAGCGATCAGGGAGCAGTGAAGATCGAGATTTGGGAGATTTGGCGTCGGTAACAGTGGGTAAAGGTAAAATCGATTAAGCGTCACACTTGCCCATTACATTTGCAATGTCACTGTGACGCCATAAATCCCAAAAGAAGCGCATTAGAGCAATGTGTAGGCTAAATAAAACCAAGAGATCATTGTAGGCCCCATTTAAAAAAAATAAACTGTTAATGATTCCTTCGTTATATATCTACTAATCAGCGGTGTTTGTAAAAAATAATATGAAAGACTTCGGTAAGTTCAGGAGCAAGCGACAACAACGACAAAGTACAAGGAGTTTTTCGCAGCACTGCACTGAGCAGTATAATAACACAATTAAAATGAGAGGATTAATTTATAATAATCTACCACATTGTTTAAAAGACAATGTAGATATTTTTAAAATTAGACTGAAATTATTTCTAATTGATAAGACATATTATTCTATATAAAAAATTAACAGACAAGAACATTTATTTTGTAATATTGATAATAATAATGACGAATGTAATTTTGATATATTTTTCTTGTGATTGTAATTTTAGTTTGAACACAATTAATACTTATTTTTGGCATGCTAATTTGGTTAGAGCAGGGTGATCCTGCCTAATGAGTACTGACTACAATATATCATTATTTTGTACCCATGTTTTGCGAAATAAATATTTTGATCACGATCGTGTACCGTGCTCTAAATTAACCGATCAATGTAGTGATAAACTGAACGTGTATAGATAAACAATAGTGCGTAATATATTATTTAAATTTCAGATAGGTATATTGTGGATTATTATAATTATTGATTACTACATCCTTGTGTAAAGTAGTATATTATGCATCAATGTTTCCCCGAGCGCGAGCGTAAGGAAGGATTTTAGAGATAAATTTTCAAGCGCAGCGAGGTAGGTATATAGTAAAATGTGCGTGCGAGCTTAGGAGGAATTAGGCTGCAACGTCGCGCTGATGAGAAGAAACGTCTCTCTCTGTTCAGGACTTCGAGTTTACTGTTGGATTACTGGAATAGTAGTGGATAATATAGCATCTAGCGCCATAGTATAGCGCGTTATTGCCTTGTAGCGCATACAACGCGCTATGTATATATTCTCTTCGCGCTATAAATATAACGTTTAGCATCAAGTGTCCACTAACGTGGCCGGGTAGCGGCTCACAGCATAGCGCCAAGCTTCAGCCGTCGCTCGCTTGCGGTCGCGGTAACACCCTTTGCCCATGTTCGCATTATAGGCCTATTACGGGTTTGTGTTGTATTGTGTGTGACCGCGCGTGATCTATTTGCTCTCTCTTACCTATCATTTTGTTACGTTAACTGTGAATACATACAACGAAACAAAAAAACATATTGTATAGAAAGTAAAAAAATCAAAACTAAAAAATTCTTCCTCGAAGAGCAGAAAAAAGTTGATATTTGCACATACGATAAATGAAATTTTAAATACGCGTATAATTACACATATATAACAATATACAAGATAATTATAAACAGTCCTAAGCCTGAATAGTACGAAGAAAAGTTCATTCCATTTAATACTATAAAGAAATGTATTGTATGTGTTCAAATCAACTCGTTACTTATGTATATACGTGCCACGCTAGTGTCGAACGATAACGACAGACAGTACGTTGCGCCTAACGCTATTGTGACGAGTGACGACACCTAGCACGATGCATCTAGCGCGATCGCCTTGTTTCGTTATAACGATAGCGTATAATGTAGCGCGTTATTCGAATATAGTTTATTTATAGTCTCTAGCGCATTGTTGCTGTATAGCGGATTTGAACAACACTATACTGGAAGCAAACTAATAATAGTATCGATGTAGTCTCCATAATCACTGCTCGACAGTCAATGAGTAATCATTGTGTGCGTTTACTCTGTGAATAATATTCAAATGTTGTATTGTTGACGCGCTCTGGGTCGTATCTCGTTCAAAGGCTGGCCATCGCCATACAGCGTGGTAATGCATCCAGCGTGATGGGCACCTTTGGACCGTGTGCGACTGGGGGCGGGCTTTTTTGTTAGTAATAGTTGACTTTTATTGAAATTATCTTTAAATTTACAATTAATTAATATTTAAATATTGATAATACATTTTAATTTATGTGCTATATGTGTGAGTGAAGCCCTTGAAACAAGGTATCTTATACTGTAATTATTACCAAGTCAGTCCATTGAGAAAGAGAGAGAGAGAGAGAGAGAGAGGGACGCTCACTTACATAATTATGTTTAAAGAATTCACACAAGTGGCCGTTTGTTTGTTTTTAATAGAAAACCTATATAATGTAAATCCTTAATTGGCCGTAAGTTATATTTTTTAAGATAATATGTATATTTAATTAGTGGCTATAGATTTTGTTTGATTAATAAATAAAATAGTAAGTCAAAATTATTTATTCAATTTTAGCGTCTACGACGCTCTTATGAACTTCAATTACATAATTTACTGCTACTGCGTATGTATAGAACCATTTCGCCGCGTAATTTATTTTGTGACAAATGGCATTGTACTCTTGCATCACTAGTGAAATTTTGTGAAAAAATATTATATTTAATATATTATCTATTGAAACAATTTGACTTAGTTAATTGACATTTTTAAGTTTTTAATTTGAGACACATGTTCATATTCATTCATTAACTTATTAATTGACATTTCATCATTACATACTTTGACTGAATTGTGAAATTTTTTACTTTATTATAATTTTTGTTAAGTATGTATAAATAACCTTATAATGTACAAATTATTAATAAATACAATTGGTTATGCTGTGCTTATTACAGTAAATAAATATAAATAAAATTTTAAAGAATGGCCCCGAATTTATTGCCCTATCTTCTCGCAGTGGCTCTATACATTTTTTTGCTGAACGTGGCAGTACTATGTAAAATATTACAATAACAAAATTTGTAATTGACCTTCATAAGAGCGTCGTAGACGCCTAAATTGAATAAATGATTTTGAATTTGAGGGCGCGGGCCTTGGCCGACATTATATTTAGAATGGTGGATATTATCCAGTTATTATATTTGTAGATATAATTTAAAAACATGTTATGCAACTGACCAAAAACTCATTAATCACAATGACTTTAACAAGTTTCGGTATCTCTTAATTATTTTATCACATTTTCAGTGTGTCACTATGAAGTGTTTTATCATGGCCCATTATAGAAACTACTTTTTGACGTAGGCACTTACTACAAGCTGATTGACCCGATTTCGCCTGCGGTAATTTGGTTATTTATTGCTATAAAATCAATTATACCAGTTATAAACAAAAAAATCTCTGTAGTATCAAGGTATTTTTATTTGAGACCTACTAGGAATTAATATAACTGGAAACCTGCTGTTACACAAGTTATCAAATAGCAAGATGCCAGTGAGCTGTGCGTCTTCAAATCGTATAACAGGCAATACAAAATGTTAAACGCTGTGTGCTAAGTGTTTTGTTTCTTCTTTTAGCAGGCACACATATCTACCCTACCGCAAGAGGCACAGAATAAAAAACACCAGAAGGATATAAAATATATAGCAATATAGCAACTCTGCTACGACGCTATACGAGCAAATCAGATCGCACACCGCTGAGTCCTAACATTTATATTCACCTACAAGGCGCTTAGGCGTGCTAGAGGGTTCCGATACATTACGTACTGTAACTGTAACAGCCGGAACGTCCACTGCTGGGCACAACCTCCCTTATGTAGTATTTGCCATAATCCCCACGCTTGGCAGGCGGCTTGGGGATCGCAGTGCAAGATGACGTAGTTCTTAAGAAGGCGCTGCTGCCCACCTTCTTGTATTTTTTCCCTTAGTCGACTTTTACGACACCCACGGGAAGAAATGGGGAGGTGCAATTCTAACCCGGCACCCCACGGGGGATTACGTACCTATGTGTTAATATAACAAGCTGTTTCATTTCAATACCTGATAGATTGCCTATACAAAGTAAATACACGGCTCTAGATTGATGTTTAGTTTCCTAAAATCAATGTTCAATGCATCGAAGTAGGTATTTAAAGGATCAATGATTGGGTTGAGCCCTTATACATCTCCTAAACTATTCACGCAAATACCCAGTAATGCGAAATTGCATGATGGGTGGCTAGGGACAGGCTTTGGTACGTGCTGGTAGACATACTGGTTGCGGTTATTCTGGTTATGGGGTATTTGGCCGCATCACGTCAACTACGTTTAATAACTTCTCATAAACGAATGTAGTCAGTGAAGTGAAACTTTCTCAAATGAATTTCTATTGGGACAATGTTTCGATAGTCTCAAAAACGTCAATAACACTCAGTGATGCAAATTGCATGATATGATGTTATAAGATTCAGATGCAAAATTGCATATATTTTTTTATATGATTGTGACAAAACTTGCTCGAGACTTACCTGATGTTAAGCGGACTAAACTCTGCATAACAGATGTATTTCTGAGGCATACAGTGGTTGTCTCATGTGCCTGTAATTTTACTGGCTCTTAAGGACTGCTGCCGGAACACCCTGTTAGGTGCTTGGCGACAGATTTTCTACTTTCGTATTTAACTTTTTTTAATAATATACAGGGTTATTGTAAAAATGCTAACAACCTCTTAGGGTTGACTTCTGCTAGTCTAACAAACATTTTCAGTTTTTTTTTGTTTGTTGTACATCTAATATTATACAGTACAATTATTATAACAATGAAAATTAGTTTTTTTTTGAGAAATAATTACAAACAGGATACTTGCGGTTTTCCTGATTCTGGGCGATTCGGTCGCGTCGCGGCGTTTATAATCGTCTCACGAACGAGCTTTTAGATGTGCGCCGGAGCGGCAAACATTCGATTATTAGGTCGGCTTGCTCTTATTTTATTACCTACCGTGCTGAAACATTGTTCAGGGGAGCGTACCTTGAAAATTGAAACCACCGATTTAGATATTTTGGTTATTTTTGTTGAGTTTTATTAACGATCAATCTCATATCTATACAAGTCAAGAATAGGAAATAGAAGTACATAATAGCACAGGCACACAACATATACTCAAAGTCAAAGTCCAAATCATTCATTCAATTTCAGCGTCGACGTCACTCTTATGAACGTCAATTATAAATTTTAATATTGAAATATTCTAGATTGCACTGTTTTTTTGCTAAACACACGTTTAGCAAAAAAAATGTATAGAGCCACTGCGAGAAGAACGAGCATGAAACTCGGGGTCATTCTTTTAGGCCACAGGCTTGGCAGAGGCGGAATTGTTCAAGCATTTTTGTCTTTAAGTAATCACAAACTGTGTATTCGGATTTCTTAATCAACATTTTTTTCACGTGGAAAATTTTCCTTCTGTGAGCGTTGATATATATTTGGGAACTTTATTATAAAACCGCATACAATTACGTAAAAAGGACCTTTTATTTGTCTTTGCTAATCTAAAACCTGGCACAGCTATTTCATCTTTATTCCTAGTGTTGTAATACAATACAACTCAAGTAGTAAAGGCTTATTTAAGAGTTGGTAGGTCCTCCACTAGGTGGACTGACGACATTGTAAAAGTCGCGGGTAGGCATTGGTTACAAGCGGCTAGTAGCCGTTCTTTGTGGCGTTTTGTGGGGGTACAGTGTATGTCATCCGGCTGATGATGACGATGACAGGCTTATACATAAATTTACAAATTATTGGAGTACCAAATGTTTCGCCCCGGGCGGGAATTGAACCCACGACCCTCCGACCTCGCGCCGGATGCTCCATCTACTCAGCTACCGGGGGATCGGCTGTGTCGCTGAAATTTCGTGCTTCAATCGTATTTCTTAAACCATTGGCTTATACATTTCAAACGTTTCTCATGTTTGAAATGATTGATGACTGTAATTTTTCAAGAGCTTTTGCAAATGTTTGGTGTAAGTTAATATTATATAGACGAGGCTATCATCAGCAGTCATAACATTCACAGTTGAACAAAGGCCTTGCCATGTTACCCACGCTTGGTAGTCGTCATAGGGATCGCAGTCTAAAATTAAGGAAGGCAGTTATGCAGAAAGCGCTGCTGCCTAAGTGTTGGTATTTTTCCCTTCGTCGCCTCTTACCACTCCCAGAGGGAGACATTAGGGGTGCAATTGTAGTCCGGGACCCCACGGGGACACCGGCGTTATCATAAAAAAACTTTTTATTTTTTTCTCTTTAACTTGGCAACTGTCATTGAATTTGAATTTGAATTTGGCAATATTTTTCATTTATGAAATCGTGGAAATATGTATGTATAAGATATACATTCTTCCACGATTTCATAAAGAAATACACACGAAGAAATACTTTTTAACGCAAAAATACTTGATATAAGTTGAAGAGGACCAACACAGATGTAAACTCTGCCCACAAACAATCTTCAAGATCCAGTAGCAAGTTATAGCTATACATATAGAACCTTCACATAAAAGAAAAGGGAGCGTCTTGAGAAGTTTGATCCTTCTCCAAATAAAATAGAATAATTCTTGTTAGTACAAATCTGTCGCCAAGCACCTAACGATGTGCTCCGGCCAAATTGTCACTTACCATAGGAAACATAGTGCTCAAAGGCTAGCGTATCAGCTATATATATATAAAAACAAACATTGTTAGCTATATTAGGCAAGTTAATTTACAGAAAACTTAATATTAACAAAATAAAATTGGTGGGTAATACAGAATTAAAATGATAATCAAAAAGTAGTAGTTATACTTAATAGTATAATAACAACATACAATTTGATGGGCAGTACAGAATTAAATGAAAAATAAGAATAAAATAAAGTAATAATTTAGAAATACTTTTGATACGAATGATATGTCAGCAACTAATAATACCTTACCGAATTACGTAAGTAAGAATTGCTTGAAAATGTCAACAATACCTATAAGTCAAATGTACAATACAACTATGTACCTAATTGTATTTTATTAATATTGGTACTTTTTTTTATTATGTGAGTTATTTGAATTAGTTTTATCTCAACAATTTGTTGTGAGGATGAAGATTCTGCAAGACTCATTTTCATATATTCGGGTTTAATTTCAAGTTACTTATGTTTTTTTTGAATAATCTGCAGGCAAATCCCTCATGCTAAGTGGTAAGTTATTGGCAAATTTATGGTACAAATCTAATAAATAAAAAAAAACATTTCCCATAACAATTATTATAAATACTCTGCTTTATCACTTTTACTTAGTTTTAGGCCTAAATAGATTTTCTTACGTTTTCTAGTAAATATAGGTACAAAGATATTGCAATAAATACGTCGCCCAAGAAAGTGGGTTAATTCGTACTTAGGTCACATTATTTAGGTAATTAGAGTCTAGGTATCGTCTGTCTTGGTCCTAGAAAAACGGTAAACAAATAATAGCCCCCTCACGCAAACGATTGGGCTGCTGCTATGGTGTGCGAGAGAGATATAGCGACGCCATTTTCAATTCGAATCGTTTCTTTACGTAATACGTACCCGAGAGAGATTTTGTACAATTTATAATGTTTTTTGGACTTCACCACATGTATAACGTAATTTTAAATATATTAAAAATTAATAAAATATGTATATATATAATATATGCCAATGTATGTGACACTGGTACCTACCAAACAAACCCTGCTACACGGGCGAAAAAACAACCTAAATTATTTTTAAATGAAAGTCTCTATGTAATAAATTAAGTATTATGACTAATGAAGGTCGTACTTAGTCGTATGACGTATCATAGGTATGATTGATATTTTTTTGTCATTGTAACTTTGATCGATGAAATCAGATGACTTCATGAAATAGGTGCATAATCTAGTGCATAACGGACCTAACGCTGTTTATTTTTTATTGTAAAAGAAAAACTTTAGAATAATAAATAAACAGCAGACAGACAATTTGATATTGTGAAAAATAGTATGAGTTGTTTTACTCAACTCGGTTGGTACAAGCCTATACAAGTAGACAGGTAGGTACCAACTATTGCACCGATAAATACTTCGACCAATATAAAATGAATATTGGTCGCAGGATAAATATACATATCTGGCGCGACTCACGTGACACAACACATCTAGCGTCTACTTCGCTCGGCTCGACTTGCGCAAACGTAGCGCGAACCACATTTACCGTTTATTGTGTTTTGCTCCGAGGTTTATCTACTTCTTCCCCCCTCCCTCGCCGCAGACTGTCGCGTCTGGTCGCTGACGCGCCTGTGCAACCAAGCTTGCTCAGTTCTCCATATTTGTACGTGGAAAGAGCACGTTGCTTCGTTCCTGTAAAAAACTGCGCAGTTTCAATGATTTTAACTCTTGGGAACATTCACATAACGTGTAGTTTTTGTGTTTTCGTTGTTGATCGGTAATGAGGATTAGGTAGTGAAGTTTATGCTCGTCTGTTGACTATTTTGCTTTTTCATCAATATTTAACAGTTGGAGTGATTGCAACGTCACATCGTTATTCAGTATGGACGAGATTGAGCACGGTAAAAGGAAGCGACAAATCATCAAAGAGTTTATACGACTGTACGAAAGTTTTCCATGCCTGTGGCACGTCAAATCTAAAGAATATCACGACCGCGAGCAGAGAGCCAGAGCGTATAAGGTCCTAGTAAGAAAACTACAGCAGCTTCAGCCCGCAGCTGACAGACAGGCAGTTGTAAAGAAAATAAATGGTCTCAGATCATGTCGCCGGAAGGAGAAAAGAAAAGTTATAGAATACTCGAATAATGGGAAAGTTTATCGATCTCGTTTGTGGTATTATAATTTATTCGATTTCCTTGACGATTTTCATTGCAAGCAACGGCCTGATTGTCCACAAAAGGAGGTTGGTTATATACATTTTTTTCGTACTAAACGTAGGCAAAGAGAGTTGAATGCTATTTTATTCTCCGTGTACGAATGGCATCTATAGTGACACTGACACTTCCGCTAGCTGATCTTAGTACTGCCTAGGATGAAAGGATTAGGGCTGAGAGGGAAGTGGAAGATGTGTTTTCCAGACCCCACTAACATTAGCTAAGTGCAGGGAGGAGATTAAGTAAAGTAGTTTGTCTGTTACGAGTGGGTAGGTACTTCTTGACAGCTAAAATCCGAATGTGGTAAAATAGGGAGGTTGCACTTCACCTATGAAGTCAGGTTTTTTATATTATACCTACCTAGTTTAAGCGGATATTATTTGAAGGGCTAGTAGCGAAGTTTGCTTAGCCTTTCTCAACCAATCTAAGCTAAGTTAAGCAACGTCCGCCGTGATTTTGACTTGGATGGGTGACCGCTAGTGACATTATTACTAAGCGCTTCCGTGCTTCGCTTGGCCCGTGAAGCTGTCGGTCCCGATTGTTGTCTTAGGATGGCATTCGTTACAGCATGGTAATAGGGCATTTTGCGAATGCCCGCCTGGCTAGCTACCACCCTCAAGTAAATAATCTGTCGCCAAGCACCTAACGGTGTGTTCCGGCAGCTGTCCTTGAGAGCCAGTAGTTCTTAGTCAAACTGATCAACATCTTCGACATATCAGCACTTACCAACAGGTGAGATAGTGGTCAAAGGTTAGCCTACAGCTTTACCTAAACAAAACAAAAAAATAAAAAACTGAATACTACACACATATTAGAGTAGGTACAAAAAAAAATGTTTTTACCGCCTTTTCATATTTTAAACACCCTCGAAACATAACTTGTGTTGTTATGTAACATATACCTACCTAAATTTCGAATTTCTTTCCAATAACTGATTCTTCACACAATTCGAAACTTCTCAAGACAACATTACACAATGTCAAAATGACAGGTTGTAACTCATTCCATACTACCTAGAGACCCATGAAATACCCATGGACATACAAACCCATTTGGTACGGAACCAACTTTGGTACCTAAAAAACTGTTAAAAGCATAGCCTACTTTGGCAGTTTTCGAAGAAAAAAACTCAACAAGACACTACAAAACAGACATTCTCTAGAGCAAGCACTTCATTTTTATGGTAGGTATACCAGTCACTGACTCTGTAATCTGCGTCAAATAGTTATGGCACTTGCCTAGTTAATATTTATATTATAGTCCCATTTCAAAAGACAGGAATCGTCGCAAGATGTTTTTATTACCTATTTTTCTTTCTGTGTCATGTTACTGTCTAGAACAACTAAAGGCCGTAGGTATAAAATTGTTACAATTTCAACTTTTTGAAACCTCTGCTGTAACAATTTCGCTAATCTCAAGTGGCGTGGACAGAGTGGAAAGATATTTGTTCCGTTGGAATTAGGTTTAATATGGGTTTACTAGAGATTAAATCATAGTCAATTTTGGTTCAATTCAATGAAGTCTATTAAGTGATATATGCTGTAGGAAATAATGACCAGTTAGATCTTTCTTGGTCAAGATATTCTGAAACATTTTAGTTTATCCCCTTATTAAGACCTTTCATCTCTAGGCACAAAAATGTTATACCTACTTAACTAAATTAATTTTGACATTTGATTATGTAATACTATCTGGAGATTTTCATATGACTATAACGTCCAGCAAAATAATTAATAACAGATAACACATTGGCGATTCGATTGCTTTCATTTTCTTAAAATTGTTTCTTTTTTCTATATAAAAAAATTGTGAGTAGATATACGATTGATCTTTTTGATTATAGGACACATATATGAAAGTAAAAGATGAAGAATATGCTGATCCTTTGGAGTGGCCACCTGAAACTGATGATGATGTCCAACCGACGGAAAACCCTCAAAACGATGTTACTACCGAAGAAGAATCCATGGAAGCCGTTTTGTACGAAGTGGAAGTTCCGTCTCAGGCATCTAAATACGAAAACGATAATAGCAAAGGAATAACGTCCAATCATGGGACTGTAGAAGCTACAACCAGAAACAAGCATCAAGATGTACGAATCCCTGATACCAGCTATAGAAATAAGCTACTTGAAGACAGACATGATGTTTTTGGTAAGAATGTATCAATGAAACTGTGTCATATAGGCTCGACGAGTAACGCTCAGAGATTAATGGCGGAAAAGGTCATAAACGATGCCTTGTACATGGCAGAAATGGGGCTACTCACTACGGAGCACTGTAATTTACTTAAGTAGGTAATGTAATAAAGTAGTTTAATTGTTACTACCTCTTAAGGCGTAGAAAACAAAAGCAACGTAAAAAATGGTATATTTCCTTACCTAATACTGATTAAATATAATTAAAATAGTAAAGTTTAATTTTAAAACATACCTATATGAGAGAAACGATAATGAATATGATTGATTGTACAATTAAAATGTAAAAATATACATAAGTACTTATATAAAAAATTAAAAATATATAACTGAAGGAAAATCAATTGTTGTAAGTTTTAAGTAAAACCTCGAATTTGATCTGTTTTATTTTATAACAAAACTCTATCATTGTAATTTTTATATTAACGCCTGCTAAACGAATAATCTTACGAAATTACAACGATTTGCAATTGTTTTATTATTTGTTTGTATTAGATTAGAGTTTATAGTGTATCAGTTTGACGTAAAATGGTACTTCCTTAATGAAGTACCATTTTACGATACATACCTACATACGTAACAAAATAACACATTTATTATATGGGGATGAATCCCAATATATTTTTCACTTATTGTTCTTTTTATGAATGTTTAGGGATCTGCAATAATAATAAAATAAACACATATTCTGGGACAGTGTCCAACTAATTTGATTCCAAAGATAGAGGACCCTTAAAAAGTAATAAGAATGCGTCCGTTCGTCCGTCGACGTAGGCTTAGTAATAGGAGCTCCGTGTTCTTGAACGTTAACTTAAGAGAAAGAAAAACAGAGAGCAGAAGGGCTTTGACAACAATTCAAATCGTCTATGAAGCAAAACTGTCTACTTTCTGAGCAAAACGCCTAAAATAGTACGATGACAGCTTTTAAGAATGCCGAAAACGCAAATTGACTAACCTACAGAATTGTCTACTTTGCAAATAACGTTCGGATTTTCCAAATAAAATAGCATAACTCGTTTATAACAGTACGACTAGATATCTCTCAACGTTTCTATACAGATCAAGATCATTATGTCTTTAAAACCACATGTATTGTTCCAATTATTAATGAATTTTTTCATCCATTAGCCGTTACTTTACTTAATAAATTGTGAGATGAGATCAATGCATCGTACTCTAGTGCAGCCATACCACGCCAGACTGACCCGTTCATTACGTCAAGTACGAATCAATTTAACGAGATTGAATGAGTGAATCACATGGTTAAAGCGAATTGTTTTGTATTTTTATGATTCATACTATTGGACTTCGAATAAATTACAAGTAATATTAAGCTTACGTAACTGATTCGTAAGATCATGGCCTCATCATTCATCTTTATTTTGTTATGATACAATATGTTTTTCTTTGACAACAGAAAATAACAAATACCTTATAAAACTTTTGGCTTCCTCCGTGTCTACCGTCTTCCTGTCGACTATTATAACCTACTTTAGGAATTCTCGTCAGTTGTGTAGCCACCACTTGCCCAATATTCAAAAGCAACTCACAAGGTCTTATGCAAATTCTTTGACTAGAATAGTACAATATACGAGTGTAAAATAACATTAGTTTATTATTAGTTAGCACGCGCGCGTCTAGTCTGTCGTGCATTATATAAATACTTTAGTAGATTCAAACTTCTTTGTATCCGTCGCACCAGATATCTACTTAAAAAAACGTTTCCAGCATTTTGAACATATAATTTAAGGTCAAAAAAACGTATGCTGCAAAGTCGTATATTTGAGCTGAACATGGAATAGATGGATATGCTGCTTGTCTTTTTGTAGATGACTAATGCTTCAGACATGCTAAACGCACGCAAGTTATAGACACGTGAAAAATCACAGAAAAAGCGTAGTTTTTAAATATTATGATTACCAATTGTGTTTAAGTTCTTTCAAACATTTGAAATTGGGCCAAAAAACAGGTCTTCAAGTACCTATCTGACAAGGGAGCGCAGGTCAAAATGTAAGGCGAATTATAGAAGATCCTCATCTTGAAACTTTTTGTAGTTTGCCATATTTGAAAATCGTCAAAGACCTTAGCGTAGATACTTTTCGGTTTCTGGGGATAAAGTCTAAGAATACTCATTCCAATCACTTCTAACACCCGACATTTTCAATCAGAAATTATAATTAATTAAGGGGGCCACCCTTTTCAATGACTCCCTGATTTTGGAAACTTTGAAAGGAAGCTCCTCCTCAGAGAATCATTGTTTAGATTCAGAAAATATATATATATAACATTGTAGGTACGGACATATAGGCAACAAATCCGTGCTGAAGGTTTTTTCATAAATGCTTGATTAATAGTTAAAAAAGTTTTCATATGCATGTTTGAATTATTTTCTGGAATTCAACTCCTCAAGGATATTGAATTTTCACTCTAACGGACCCTAAAATGTGACCTCGCTTCTTTAACAAATCCATTTTGAAAATTTTATAATTGGACATCCGCATCCATTAGGCACTTGTCCCACCGCCGACGAGAAAATGAGTAACTATCGACTATTTTCTCGCTCAAGAAACGTAGAATAGATATACATTCCGTGTAAATAAAAGAGATGCATATACAGATAGTTGATCGCTGACTGTTCACACTGCTGGCGAGCACTCGCTTCACTAGTTTGTCGCTGAGCGACATGAGCTATGAAAGATAACACTCACTCAGCGATACTCGCTAAGCGATTAGAACACGCCGAGAGAGCTACCAGAAGAGAAAATATTAATTATTTCAGAAAAGAATACAGCGAGTGATGTCACTTGCTCACTCGCTTATAGCCGAGCTACACAACTATCGGAACTATGCACTCGCTCCTCGTGGCTCGCCAAATCGTTTCTAATTCTAGCTCTACTCGTTACTCGTTCATCATTGCCGGTGAGACAACTGCCTTAGAACTGCCCTTTATTTTCTCTAATTTCACGTTTTTTGGACAAACAAAAGTGCGTTGCCACTACGCACAAAACAGTACAAACTACATATATACATGATTACAGTTACTACAACGATAGCGTTTCGACAAACCATAAGCCATTGCAGGGTAACAGGCAGTCCAGCCCACATTCTGCTCGGCACGCTTCATACTCGTACTGGTAGTGCATCCAGATGGCAGTGCTCATGATGATGATGATGTTTCAGCCGGATCATACACTGCTGAACACGGCCCCTATCAAGCGGAGATTGCCATAACCCTCACACTTAGCTGGCGGCTTGGGAATCGCGGTGTAAGATGGAGTTCTTCAAAAGACGCTACTGGCCACCTTCTGGTGTTTTTCTCTACGGCGCCTTTCACAACTCCTACAGGCAAACATTAGGGGGTGCAATTTTAATTCGGCATCCCAGAGAGAAGTACAACCAATCCATTTAAATTTAAACCTGACCGAAGAATGTATATGGACTGGACGAAGACAGTAATTGAAGGTTTATTTGTCATTGTTTAGATCACATCTGATATGGCGGTGTAGACGTGGAATATAAATATCCTGACTCCACTTAGCGTGAAATAAGGACAGTAGGAGAAAGAAGGATCTCAAGAGCACGTAATCACAATTATTTTTAAAGTCGTGTGCCGTAACAAAACGTAATGTCCGTTTATATGACAGAAGCTCCTGAAATTCTTTGTTAGCCTGAAATAAATGATTTTCATTTGTCAACTGCTTTTCATTTTAGCTAGTCTCGGTAGGAGGGCAATAGCTACGAGGAAAACGATTTTTTTTATTTATAATTTCGTATGTTGACTGATTTTATTTGTGGTGAGATGGATCTTTGATGAGATGAGCAGTGTTGAATTAGAATCTTTCCATATTAATAAATTAAGAACTTATGTTAGTAGTGAGTAATGAGCCAAAAGTATATATTTTTATCATATCCAAAATAATCTGTTAAATATGTGCCAAAGCAAGAAAAAAACACGAAGATGACACAGAGGGAAGATAAGTGTGGAAAGATCGCGGTAACATCTAAAAAAATAACAAATGATATAAGCCGTAGTTAAAATGGATGTTTTAATGCACTGAATACTCAGAACTGACTGTAGACTCTGTAGTGTCATAATTACTTTAGTTAACAAAGATAAAAAATCGCGGGTAGGCGTTTGAACAGTCGACACCTTATAAAATAGCTCTGTACTATTTTAATTATTTTAATAGTTTATATTGATAAATAATATTCAATGATATAGTGTACTTATGCACTAACCTGCAAGTTATTATTCTTTGATTGATTTGCTACCCAAATCTCAGTATGGCAACAGTGCAAGAAGTGTTTGAAAATCAAAGACGTGTGGAAGAAACACTAGCTTCAAAAATGGCGGAAATAGAAATGGCATTGACAGCAGCCACTTCCCAAAGCAAACCTAGCTGTGATGGATTGGCTCAGGAGTTTAGGGCATTTAAAGATATTGTCCTAACTACAATGCAACTGTTAAGGGCCCAGGTGCAATCATTGTGTGTAAGAGTTGAAGAAATTGATTGCTTTAATAGACGTAATGCTCTTATTTAATGGTATTAAAGAGCAGGACAGTGAAGATTGCTCTGCAATCATTTTAAGTGTCATAAATTCCACCATGCATTTCCCTGAAGTAAAGGCGTCAGCTTTCTATCTGTGCCATCGTTTGGGTGCTAAGAATAACAATCGCACTCGCCCTATACTTGTCCGTTTCACCGATATCTACACTAGAAATCTTATTTGGAGAGAAAAAAAACGTTTAAAGTCAACATCAACCGTTCTCAGTGAGTTCCTGACAAAATCTCGACAAGACATATTTATCACAGCACGTAAGCACTTCGGGATTGATCGATGTTGGACTCGTGATGGAGCCATAATGGTTGTGTTACCGAACAACAATCGTAAGCGGATAGTGGCTATGGAGGATCTTAGTCAGTTGATGATGATTTATCCTTCAAAGAACGCCAGTGAAGGAATGGAGCCGGTAACTATGTCACCACGGCCTCCTTCTGGGTCCATTTCAGCTCCGAAAGTCTTAGGTGAACAACGTACAACTAGGAGAAATGCAACATCTAAGAGCAAATCATACAAGTAAATTTTTGTTTACATCACATATCTATCACTCACAGTCTGCGAGCAGTGTACGAATTTATATGTACTTTGAATATCAACCCTAACCACCCACTATTATATTAATTGCTTTAAATTTAATTTTATACTTAATCAACCATACAACGCAATTTTGATTTCATAATTCATTTAAGTACCTACCTACATAAACAGCATAGATATTTTATTGAATGAACTATTTGTAATGTCTTTGTGAATGACTGACATGACAGCGCATTCACCTGTGGTGTGTCAATATCAATTTAACCTCATGCCGTCATTCGTTTGAACTGTCAAATACACTGTTTCCTTTGGGCTGCGTTTGAGCACACCATCTTAAAATATAATTATTAGCAGATATATTTTGTGTCAATTAGGTGGATTTGGGTTTTTTAATTATAGTGAAATGTAAGCTTGTCAGTTAGTATTTATCTGCCATTTTAGTATTAATTTGTGTTTATTTATTTTTTTATAGTTCATTTGAACAAGCAGATTATTAAAATTTTTAATGGATTGATAATATGTAAACACTTAAAAAAACTACATTATATGGCTTGCAGGGGGTGCTAAGTGGAAAAAATCTTCTTTTTATATTAGGTTTAAGGCATATTTAATAGGTTCTTAAGCAGGATAGGATATCTATATATTTATATTAATCAATAGATATCATATTATTTATATAATATATTTGTTTATGCAATTATAGGTATTTATATACTATCACGTAAGTATTAATAAATTTAGAAATTATTGTCTATATATTTTATAATAATAATATAAAAATTATAATTATTTATTTTAAATTAATACATGATATTATAGCGCATTAATAAGATGGTTCGTAAGAATCTTTTACGTATTGGTTTATTTAACGCAGGATCGTTGAATACAAATCATGAGGATTTCATTGTCAGTATGGTTAAGCACGATGTGGATATAATGGCTCTGAACGAGACTTGGATTCGAGCCGGTGAAGGCGAATGTGCACCTTGCGTCCCTGGTTATCGTCTGCGTTACATAGCTAGATCAACAGAACTTCAACGAGGTGTTGGTGGTGGTGTCGGATTTTACATCAAGCGTGGAGTCAATGTGCGAAATTACCTACACCCTGTTGACCCTGAACATAAGTCTGTTGAACAAATGTGGCTCACGCTTTCAATAAATGGCAAAAAAATTGCTATAGGTACTGCCTATCGAGCCCAGTGGGTAAACGTAGACCTATTTCTGGATGCATTGACAGATTCTATTAACTCTGTCTCATGCTGTGATAATACTATACTTTTAGGTGATTTCAATATTAACATGCTCAACATGAGTGACAGTATAACTAAAAGACTTGTTACTACGTTATCTTGCGTAAACTTATCACAAATAGTTACTTCACCAACGCACTTTACAGACCACAGTCAAACCCTTATTGACCTTGTGTGTACAGATTTGCACCATAAAAGTGTTTCTGTTGAACCAGCAGGACCATTAAACGGACATTCATTTGTGATTTGTGAATTTAATATTAAAAAAGAAAAAACGCTTCCATTTACCCTGTTGTATAGGCCATTAAAAGATATTTGCCCAAAATATTTTGACATGGGCGTCATTGCAATTCAATGGGATTTCATTTCAAATCTCAACGATGTTAACGAAATGGTTCGTATATTTAACAGTAGCGTAACAAATTTGTTCGACATTCACGCTCCTCTAAAGTTGTTAACTATAAAAGAACGAAGTAACCCTTGGATTACAGACAATATCAAATTGATGATGCATCTGAGAAATGAAGCACTGGTGGCGCATAGGCAAACTAAATCAGATTCCAAATTACAGTATTACAAGAGTCTCAAGGGATTGGTAAACAAGTCGATGTTTTACGAAAAGTCAGCTTATTATAAGTTCAATATTAATAATAAAATCAACGAACCTAAAACGCTATGGAAAAATATCAAATCAACCTTAATACCAAACAATACTGACTCCGAACTTCCTTCTTGTTTTAATAACGCAGATGCTATTAATAAACACTTTCTTAATGTACCCGGTGAGACTGAGGTTACTTTATCACATCTGACCTACTTTGAATTTCATCGATTTTCCTTTGACCACACATTCAGTATTAAAACCACAAACTCAAATAATATATACAAAATCATTAAACATTTGAAATCAAATGCTGAAGGTATCGACAAAATTTCCCTTAAGATGCTAATAATGACATTGGCGCATTCATTGGAAGCCATCACCGCGATCGTAAATTCCTCTATTAACAGTTCGATCTTTCCAGACCTTTGGAAAATAGCAGTTGTACGTCCATTGCCTAAAACTAAAAACCCTTCCGAAGTTAAAGATCTCAGACCAATTAGTATTCTTCCGTGTCTCTCGAAAATTTTAGAAAAAGTGGTGGGTCAACAGTTGACGGAGTATCTCGAAAAGAACAATGTACTACCTGAATTACAATCCGGCTTCAGAAAATTTCGAAGCACAACCTCGGCTTTGCTTGATGTTACAGATAACATTATCAAGGCCCAGGATGAAGGTATGTGCACGGTATTGGTTTTATTGGATTTTTCTCGGGCTTTTGACTCAATCAATATTGCTCTACTCCTTTCCAAACTTAGCTACTATGGATTCGATCCTGCGGCACTAAAGTGGTTCAGTAGTTACCTAAGTAAACGATACCAATATGTTCAGCTATGTCAAACTACAAGTGTTTCACATACTTCATGCCTAGAGAAAGTTACAAGAGGTGTGCCTCAAGGTTCTATTTTGGGCCCTATTTTGTTTATTCTTTATACTGCTGATATTATAAAACAAATTAAAAATTGTAATTATCACATTTATGCGGATGACATACAAATATATATACATTTCCTCCCGGAGGAACTAAATCACGCTATAAACAAAATTGACGATGACATAGTTAGAATTACTTCTTGGTCTAACGCTAACTGTCTTGTGCTTAACCCACTTAAAACCAAGTTTATGATATTTGGCAGTAGGCAGCGACTTGTCACACTGCCTGATATTGTAAATATTTCGATTATGGGTGAGCCAATCGAGCGAGTGTACGAAGCACGTAATCTCGGTATTATCATAGACGTTGAACTAAGGTTCGAGAAGCACGTGGCAGCTGCAGTGCAAAACTGCTTTTATAGACTTAAGACATTGTACAAAATGCGACCTTATCTTAATGAAGAACTACGTATCCAGTTAGTTGAAACTCTTGTACTGTCCAAACTTAACTACGCAGATACTGTTTTTGGATCTAGGCTGCTTTCTCGGACTAAACGCTTAATTCAACGGGTTCAAAATGCGTGCGCTAGGTTTTGTTTTTCTATTCCTTCTCGTAGCCATGTGACACCATTTTTGAACAGACATTACACCTTGAAGATGAAGTCTCGTCGAAAACTTCATCTAGCGTGCCTTCTTTTCGGGGTTCTTAACTACAAAAATCCTCTTTATCTATTTAATAAGCTCAAATTTGTCTGCGACGATAACCAGCGCTCACGTAGACATGGATCTCTTCAACTGTCTATACCACGTCATCGCACAACGGGTTTCAAAGGTGGATTCCGTTATGCGGCGACAAAATGCTGGAATAACCTCCCACCACCAGTAAAAACCCAGAAAACTGTACAAACATTTAGGCTAAAGTTAAAAAAATATCTAATAGATGAGCAGGTTAAACACGGTAATATTAATATAGATTTTTCTTTTATTTAGTTGCCATCACCAAACAGTCACCAAATTAATTTCAGTATGGATTTATTATTTTTACAGTTTTACCACAAACAAGTTGACAAATGTTGCTATCTGTTCTAATGCACTTTTCTTAATAGTTTTCTGCTAACCCCAGAAAGTTGTCTATCGCTAAAAATTATTGTATGTAAATTTTTATTTCATTTGACGAAAAATATTTTCTATTTCTATACCTAGTATCGATACTGCCACAACGATTCAAGCTATAGTTAGTAAATATATACTTAAATAATGACATTGTTATATCCTCATTTATACCAATGTATAAATCTTATTTATTTTAATATATTTATTTGTATCATATGTATATTTATATATATATATATATATATATATATATATATATAAATTTATATTCTATCTATGTATTCCATATTATTATATTATTTATATAAATAATCTTTATGTAAGAAACTTACTAAGTACTATTGTTAGTGATATAATATTTAGTGTACATTTATTATTTTTGTTTGTTTGTATACTATTTAAAATATTAATGTACACTTATTGTGAACGTCACCCGCGAGGTTTTGCCTGAAAATCAGCGTCGGGTGTCTTTAGACATCTGACACATGTGCTGAGGCAAGACCTTTTTGACCACTTTGTTTTTATTATTATGTACGTTTTATTTGTTATAATGTTGTGTCAAATAAATGGTTTTCTTTCTTTCTTTCTTTCTATAAAACGAATTATTATATTCATATGTTTTACTCTTACCCCGTCGAGGGAATATTGTAGTGAAGGTGCATGTGGGGTGTCATCGTCTAGAACTCATTGAGTAGAGTATAAATATATTTTCATTTTTAATAAAACATTTGAATTTTGACAGTTTTCGACCTTTTCAGTTACGGGGTCTATCTCAAAAACCAAAATAGTTAGGGATCTGAAATCTAAATATAATGTATATACAATATCAGAGGATATTGACTAAACATTTAATATATAGAAAATATCGATTTATCATTTTTGAAGCTGTGATTAAAACCAACAAACATTTTTCTTTTACGGGCTGTTGAACCCTTAAATATCAAGGCATGACTCGCACCTGGTCAGATTTTACTAAAGGGCCCGTCAGAGTGGTAAATTTTCAAACATTTCTGTTACAGTGTGTATTTAAAAAACTAAATGAATCAGGTAAGTATCTGAAATTTCGAGGAAGTTCTGCCACCTACCTGTTTCTATCAATAAGAGTATGCCGGATAAGAGTAACATTACTCGGTTCCGCCTTGAAGAGTCTTGGTGCCGGTTAAATTACAGGCATATGAGAGTTAAATTTATGCCTCAAGGTGATGAGCGCAGTGCAGTTCGCCTCTTGTGACGAACTACGCCTGTTACAGGCATTGGTCACCGCTAAAGCCAGGTGGATCTCGAGCTTGTTCCATCAAAATAGCATAAAAAATTACCCTTGTTTTACTCTACAAGTTTTTTTTTTTATTGCTGATAGGTAAGCCTTTGACCACAATCTCACCTGATGCTAAGTGACGATGTGGTCGAAGGTGTTAACAGGCTTAACCTAGAATTACTGGCTCTCAAGGACAGCGGCCGGAACACACCGTTAGGTGCTTGGCGACAGATTTTCCACTTGACGACCACCCGGTCGCTAGGCAGGCGGGCATTCGCAAAAATTCCCTTCCACCATGCGGTGAAGCTCAAGCCAGCGGCGGGATTCGAACCATGGACCTGCTGCGCGGCAGTCCATAGCCAAAGCCACTGAGCTATCACTGCTTCAAATTAAGGAACCTTCAGGTGCATATGAATATTTGCCACTAAAATTGAGTAGTAGTGGATCCACAAAGTGACTTCGCCTCGCCTGATGGAAAGAGAAGATGGATTCAAGAAGCGATCACCATAAGCAACGCTAAACATTCCTATGATGACCGCAGAGTGATGCTTTTTCACGGCCCGCTTAGCCCAGGGTATTGCTGCAAGGAAAAACGACAATTTACCTTCCATACAAGTATACCTTCTTAAGTATGATCCTCCGCTATTTTTCAGCTTAACCGTTATATGATCTTATTTTTATGTATTTAGGTAGGTATGTGCCTAACCTTTAATATATCGCCAAAACCTTATATGGTCGAAAACTGAGAAAGGAAACGTAAACATGGTTGATACCTGCGCTTTTTTCGATTTATCTATGTAACGGGAAAATCCAGCACGTGTAAGACGATTGTAAATAAGCTAATGAAAAACAATTGTAGTATTTGTAGGGAGTCATAATTCATCATCAGCATCCCTTATCCCACGAGTGTCGGGTCGGTTTAATATTTTCCCGAACACCATATTTTTTATTGTGGGAGTCGATGAAGGAAAAATATGCAGAAGGTACCTTCAAGGTACTTCCTTAAAGGTACCAGTACCTTCTGAAAACTTGCCATCCCACCCTGTGGTCCCCCAAGACGCATGCAAGCGTGTAGATTATGGCAAGCCCCTCCTCGTGCCTAAATGGGGTAGGCATTTGTTTGACGGTGGACGTTCGGATGATAGAAAATTTAAACTTGGAGATATTTACAGATTTAGGCCTATCATGCGTTTAAAATACACATTATATTAATGAGTCATGCTTGTTATGTAATTGTTTTTATGCCACGATTAGACATTATTTAAAAACTGTTGGGATTTCTTAAGGCACTATCGTTTTGCTATTTCCTCTTTCAAATACTATACTGAAAGCGTCATTTTTATATTACTGATAGATAGGCTAGCCTAGAAATCATCCTCATCTGTTGGTAAGTGATTATGTGGTCCAGATGTTGTACAAGTTTACCTAGAACTACTGGCTTTGATGGATATCTCTATAAGGTCTTTTGCGACAGATTTTCCAGTTGTTGGCAAGGCTAGCTGACCAGGCAAATATTCACAAAATGTCCTACCACCATGCGGTAAGTCCTCTGCCACTGGAGCATCATACACATACTTGTTTGTATGTAAATACACGTTCCTCTGTTTAAAAAAATAAGCTCTATTTTGGCCCAGAACTGTACATAACTGTAGGTACAGGAAAAAGGATCCCATAAACAGAAACAGCGGGGTTTTCCTTCTGACCTTAAATTAAGCTTTTGCGCGTGACTCCCTGAAAACCGCAAGGTTTATCTCATTGCTTATAATGTTTTTTTATGGCTTAATGTTGGTAAATACAGCGAAACAACGCGAAATGAAACAAACAAGCAAGAACACTTGCAAATAATTGTTATGCTCTAATTTTCTTTCAAATAAAACTAAGTTTTAACTCTAGAAGGCTGATTAATTTAATTACATACTTTGCGTTTAATAAAATTAGATTAATCAAATTAAGATACTATTTCTTTTCAATTTATATGCTTTGACTGAGGCAGATATCATTTGTATTATTAAAAAACATCCGTGACAGCGAACGGGATAACCACATGATTTACATTTTACCTTAAAAAACTACTTAAATATAAAAAATTATTAAGATTTTTCTCCTCACATTGCCATAGATAATGTACCTTTCCTAACGCAAAAGGTGCTTCAAACTGCTAAGTATCTATTTTGCTAGGGGTAGTTAGATAACGTCACAGGTTGCCTCCCCCAGCGGCCAGGGGTAGGGGTCGTAACCTTTAACCACTTTGCCGCCGTCCTTCGATTAAATAAATCAAATCCTAATCAATAAGTATGTATAACCAAATCAGACACATTAAAATAATTACTTACCTCGGCGGCACCTGAATTCGTACACCAATATTTTCTGACAACAAACAATCCAACCAATCAATCACTTATATCCGCTAACAATCCTCTCTTTATGACATAAAACACACTTTATACACAGATGTCAATTTCCGCATCACTTCAACGTCCAGCTTCCAAATGGTTACTTAACCATTCCACATGAAAGCGATTGCCGGCGAGGGGACAACGGAGTGTGCAATTCCCTCAACGATTTCCAGAATACTGAGCCTGGCCTGAAGCCTACGGGAAAAATATCAAGCCTCGACCGGGATTTGCTTCTGTTGAAAACACAGCGTGGAATGAGGCGCGTTAGCTCTCGCTCGCTCGTCTTACTCATTCATTCAGATGAGTCAGAGTGAGCCGACTGGTTCTTTCGGAGCTACGTCTATAAAAGGGAGCTGAACGAAGTTTTCCGAATCACTTCGGGGACAAACCATCCATGGCAAGTGCCGCCGAAAGCTCATTGAGCAACGATAATTCATTATGAAAATTGAAAAGACATTTTCCACACGCCGCATAGCTTTCCTTAGTCTGGTACATAAATCTGTTATTTAATTATTATTATCCACTTGCCACTTAAGTAGTTTTGTCTGTGGAGTTCTGGTATTATGGAAAGGCTATGAGGAGGCCCACCGCGAGAGCACTTCTATCCTACCCTATACGACCTATCCTTATATAAATCTACTGTCATAACATAATATAGTATGGCGTTTCCTTATATTCAGTAGGTAGACCCTCTGTATTTCCATTTATTATAGTTAAGTACCTACATACTTCGAAGTACAATATGATGTTATTGTTAACAGTAAATTTTGATATATATGTTTACTTGCGTAGGTTATGTAAGTTACACTAATCATTGTAGCGAAGGTATTTACATCTAACTGATCCGATCGCGACTTCGTCCGTGTAGAATTTTGTTATATCGCACTCCCGTAGGAACTATGTATAATTTTTTAACCAAATAATATACATATGCCAATATTTGCGGACGTGGCTTAACCTAGTTGAACGCCTAGACAAGTTACGCTACGAGCGCTTCAAATACTTAATCTGTGGTTTAGGCGTAAAGATAGATCATATGCATTCGTAAGACGTAAGACGCTGGTTGGTGTCCCTCCAGACATAAATATAAAATTGGGGCTCGTCCAGTTAATTAGATAAAATTCTTTCGTGTTTATAATATAGGTAGTAGGGTAGTAGATATAAAATATACGTACTAGAACTTACGTAAGGGTTAATTTGAAACTATCTCATACCCGTGGCTTCGCTCGCGTATAGGGATCGCACGAAAATCACTTTACATTATGATTTACGACATACGTTCGAGCACACAATGCAACTTCCGTTCCCCGGAAAGGTACAGATGCCACCTATGGCACCCATCTCTGCTTGCAAGTAACCTGACATATCTCTCATTGATAACACTCATATAACATGCCAAGATTTAAGCCAAGTATACGCTCTTGTTCTGGCTTTTTCCAGAACATCTTTAATGAGTTTGGTATTGATAATTTTCTGGAAAAAATTATCAAAACCATACTTCAAACAGAAAATAAACGAAAACAAAAAATCCACTAAAAATAAAATAAACGTAACCATCGTTTATACAATTTTACATCGACAAGTAAAAATTAGAACATCATGACTGTAGTCGAAGCCAATTAAATGCGCATTATTAGGGATAACTCAAATACTACTCGTCAGATCTTGAAATTTTAAGGAGAGCACATAACAAGCAACAGCTTTCGAATATAAAAAATCATAATCGGTACACCCTGTAAAACGTTTTGAGGTAACACACAAAAACAATTTTGATTTGAGAACCTCATCCTTTTTTGCGAAAATTCGCGACACACGCATCGTATTTGCGTGCGAGTGCGAGAAATAAAAATAAAATTCTTAGTAGAGATGTGGGAGATCGACCTCGTTCATAAAATATTTTTTTCGATGAGACATATTTTTTAATAAATATAATTTATTAATAAACATGCCAGTGATATCTTGCCTATCGAAAAGTTTTCATATAGCTATTTTCAATGGAATAATTTTTAATCAATTTTCTTTCATGACCTTTGCTGTTTTCATAACCGAATGAATTTCATCTCAACTAATAGTTTTTAACACTCAGAATATGCCTAGGTAGGTTTGCCTGACTTATTTCTGTGCATGGCTACCTGGCAAGCATATATGAGTTGCAGGTAAGTAAATATAGGTAACTACACCATTCTGTTAACCGATCGAAATTTCATATCATAAGTAAGATAATTATTACAAAACTAATCCTATAATTACAAAATTACAAATTTACGAGAGGAAAAATTTAAGGCATGTGCGGGATTCGAATCCGCGTCCATCCGCCCCTTTAGCCGGGGTATGCTCTAATCCAATTGAGCTAACATGACAATGAGTCATAACTCAAATTGTTCCTATCGTTCTTTAACCATCGTATTGGGATGGAGTGACATCTATAGTTCAACTTACGTTGTACTACAAACAATGGTATAAACTAAAATTAATTATTGATTGTATAATTATTTTTTTTTAATAGCTATAAAAACTTTTCGGTAGGCAAGTTATCATAAGCTTGTTTGTTTGTAAATAATATTTGATAAAAAATATTTCTCACCAGCTTATCTGATGGTTGCAGGTCGATCTCCACCGGCTCTTAGTCTATCACTGCGTTCGAGAAATAGAAATCAACGTTTCGTATTCCCTTATTTCATCGTCCAAAACTGAGCCGATCCTATAAATTATTATCATAAAATTTTATGTCTTGGCGTCTATCATTTTCTATTATGGCTATGTTTTAAGAACTTTCAAATTTGTTTGGTGGTCTTCTGATCATGGCGGTAAAACGGGTCATTGTTAGTGATTTTTAGGGTTATATTTTCTGTAATATTAATTAGATAACCGTGGGGTGCCGTGCTAGAATTTAACCTTTCCCTTTCTTCCCGTGTGTGTCGTAAGAGGCGACTAACGAAAAATACCGGAAGGTGGGAATCAACACCTTCTGAACTACTTACATCTCTACTGTGATCTCCAAGACGCCTGCCAAGCGTGGGGATTATGGCAAAACCCCCCAATGGAGGAAACTTTGTTCAACAGTGGACGTTCCGGTTGATGTAATGATGAATTAGATGCTGAAAAAAAAGGAAATGACAGGGGCGTGTCTATAGCAGGCCTAGATACTATACAAAAAAATGCTTTAGATTTAGGAGATATTATGTCAATATGAAAATAGTGGAATACATTTGAAAGACGGATCGCACGAAGACTTCCCTTTTAAAAACAATACCCAAATGATTTTAATCTATGCCTATGGGCGTGGTAGAAATTATGCTGTGTGGGACTGTGTGCCGCCATTTTTTACGGGAATACAAGGCTCTTGTACTGTGACAGATGGCAAATGGCTCGCTCAATATAGTACCTAATCCTGAAACATCTGGCAAGACATGGGCGCTTAATCCATAATGTAATGAAAAAAGTTACCAGAGTAGACCAGAGCTTGGTGTATGCGTTCGGTATGTGAAAGAATGTCCAACAAACCAACACACTACTAATACACGATAATTTTCATTTTAATATAGGCCATCTGATTTGTAGAGTTCCATTGTTTTTTTTTATGTAATGGAGTGGCAAACAAGCAGACGGCCCACCTGATGGTAAGCGGTTACCGTCTACTATGGACATTTGCAACACCAGGGGCGTTACTAATGGGTTACCTTTGTGAAGACCATTCAATCTTGACCCTCGTTTTTTAAGTGCCCGCGTATTACGGAGAGCTCTAGTACATATTATGTTTTGAAGGTGGCTTGGGTAGGCTTAACGGATTGAATCCACGTGCGAGTAGAGTGAGGAGGGTCCGTTTTGTACCACCGCACAATGGGTTATCTTATATCCACCTCAAGATCTTTCCCGGCCGCCCCACTCGCACTGGGTCAGATCTTATTTGTTTATACCATGAAAGTACTCGCTCGATTAATTATAGTTTAAAAGATTCATTCCTTTATATGTAATACGGTAAAAGTCACGCGTCGCGGATCGTTTTCGTGGCTTTCGCCAAACGGTCCTGAGTTTTGGTGCAGAACCATAACAATAAGTAGGTACTCAGTTTTATTCCTTGCAGTACTTTCTATGTGTACAACAATTTTATCAAAATCGGGTTGGTTATTTTCAAGTGATACGATTGCCGTCAGACATACTTCACGGGCAGACAGATTTTTGTTTTAAAATGTTTTATTCATGTTCTGTAAGTATTTTGGTCACAGTGAAATTTGGCCACTGGCGAAAACAAGTTCAAAAAAGTCTCAATAATTCTCAAGTCTCCAGTTTTAATAATTAAACATCGCCCGTGTGGTGCAGGGTCAGAATATCATTCCCACATTGCTACCTGTGGGTGTCGTAAGAGGTGACTAAAGGTAAAATACCGGAAGGTGGGCAGCAGCGCCTTCTGAGGAACTGATATCTTAAACTGCGATCTCGAAGACGCCAAGCGTGTAAACCTCCAGAGTCAGTATTCGGCAGTGGACAATCCGACTGAAACAGTACTAAAATTTTGTCACAGGCCAATTCATTTAAAATTATTGAGAGCAATTTGGTCGTAGTTATTATTAATTATCAGCGTCAGTATGAATGTCAAGCTGCGATGAAATATAGAAATATAGTATATTTGATTGAAGATGTCAAGTGTTCGTTTTATGTATATTTTGTGCTCAACCTTTTTGTCACTCCTATTAGATTATAAATCGTGTATCAAAAACGTGTATTTAGATTATAATTAGATATTTAAAAAAAATAAGAAAAAAAAAACAATTCCAAAAAATGCAAGTGGAACAAGTAAATAATGTAAGTTTTTAGGAATAACAATTGACAAGAACTGCTCCTGGAAATTTCATATAGATAACGTTTGTGGCAGACTTGACCGTTTCGTGTATGCTATACGACAACTACGGCTCTCGGTGTCGAGAGAATCTGCTCTGTGCGCATATCACGGCTAGGTATCCTCGGTTTTGTCGGACGGACGGACTACTGTAGTGGGGTAACTCGGTCGACATTAATAGGGTGTTTATTGTACAAAAAAATGCATACGGTCAATATGCGGGGCCTGGTCTACGGATAGCTGTCGGCCTATTTTCAAATAATACAATATCCTTTCATTACCTTGCATGAACATAATGGAAGTTAGTAAATTTGTTCAGGATCACCCAGAGCTTTTTGACAAGCATTGTGACATGTTGCAAAAACAAACTAGGCATCGAGATAGACTTTATCTTCCATGTTGTAGATTACAGTTGTATAAAAATAACGCTTATGTTATGGCAATTAAGATTTATAATAAATTACCTAATGACATAAAAACATTAAACAAGACCAAATTTAAGCAAACATTACAATCCTGGTTGCTAAGCAATTGTTTCTACAGCGTTGATGAATATTTTAAATTTAAATAAACATGAAAATTTACTTTGGACATAAATTGTTACTGTGAAAAGTATAAAAATTGATGTCTGTAATTATTGACATTGTATCATTTGAATTGTGTTGTACCTATTACCTACTTATGACATCTAATCTAACTAATATAATCGCATTAATTTGACAATTTCATTATCTTTTCTTAATATTAAGATACACTTATTTCGTTTCGTTAATTAATGAATATTAAGTAAATAATTTAATTATAATGATTAAATAATGTAATGTAAAATAATTAATAAATTATTTCGTTAATATATGTATAATTCAGAAGGATTTATAAATTTATAGGTATTTTTGAACATGTTGCACACCTCTTTATGAGGTAGTAGATTGTATATGGTAAATTTTAACTTTAAGAACTTTGTACAACCCACAGACGTATGCAATAAATGAATTTGAATTTGACATGGTGGCGTTTCTATAAAAACAGTTCAGTGCTTCGATGTATCAATAGTGGATTATAGAATTACCAGCAGTACTTACTTAATACAATAGTACCAAACCGACCCCACATGTTTTACCTACTACTATGGGAAAACTCGTCCTCCATTATTCGGACGGAGGAAGGCTTTCACTTTAGTGTAACTCTAGCCATTTAAATGTCTAAATTGTATAAGAGCTTACCTTGTTATGTCCATTGTCTCATAACTCGCTATATAATAAAATCATGACTAACAGGTGGGAACCCTTTTGAAACAGGTATACCTTCGTAGGTGTAGGTTAGCGTTAGGTAAACAAGTAGGTACCTAGTCATAAAAATTTAACTTTTACTTGGTAATTTACGAACTTGGTTACAGCTACCTAAATCATTTTAAGTAGAGTCATGGTAGTTCGAAAAACCTCTGGTTGGCACAACGTGATTTTTTCTACCTGTACCTACGCTGTTCTGTTGGTCGTCGTCATACTACTCACATCTGTCTGACGCACAACCATTGTATTTAGAATAGACTCAGATGCTGTTAGTGACTGCAACAATAGAACCACCGGGCTTTCGCACACACATATTTTGCTTTACCCAGTCTATTTATGACTTCTTTGGCCTTCCTCTATCCACCTCTAATATACGTCAACACTAATTTAGTCAACAAAATCAATGTCTCAATCTTGTGCAACAAAAATATTTATCTTGCCCATCGTCCGACGATATGGAACACGCCTCTTTCCCGTAGGGGTAGGCAGAGACCACAGATTTCCACTTGCTACGATCCTTACATATCTCTTTCGCTTCATCTACACTCATCAATCCTTTCATACATATGCGTCGGTTTAGGGTACTCCTGACCTGGCCTTTTTTCAGAACATCTTCAATCTAATTTCGGAACGTTCACCTAGGTCTTCCCCTTCCAACACTTCCATTCACTTGTCCCACGTATACCAGTTTAGTCAATCTCATTTCATTCATTCTCTCTACATGTCCAAAGTCCAAACCATCTTAACATACCTTTCTCGATTTTTGTCACTACATCCTCATTCACACCAAATCGTTCCCTTATCACACTATTCCTTATCCTGACACTCCGTTTGACTCCAATCATGCTTCTCAATGCTCTTATCTCCACTGCATTTAATTCATATAATATAAAAATACAATAGCGCCTATTCTTTTAAGCGTAAATAAAATTAAATGCATTTCATGGTACTTGCTAATAAAACATGACAGGCGCTAAATGTATTATCTTCAATAATTCACATAGGACATAGATAAGTTCTTATGGAATAAAAAAGTAGAAACGGCATGTCCGTTAACACATAAATTTACTTCAATTTCGCGAAAACTAAGTACTTAAATATTCAAATACCTAACAGTATTCATGAACTAGGTACATACATGAACAAAATGTTTGTGAAGAATCCCAATTCGTGCAGTGCTTGCGAATGGAGAGTACTGATCTCACCTCTGATCGCGAGCTCCCCAGTACTATCTTATTCCTAATGACCGCATTAAACGCAGAGCAACTAGAATAGTCGACGGTCAAGTTTTCTCCGATAGGCTCGACACTTTGGTGCCAAAGTGATACAAAAATATTCTGCGAGTACTACGTAAAGATCTTGGATCACTCTGCATCTTTTACCGTATCTACACGGTGAGTGTTCTGAAGAACTGTTCTATTTAATATTTGCAGCTTAATTTTGGTATCGGACTTCCGACAACGCATGATGTTTAATTAATTTCATGTCGACGCCGACGTGTGGAAGTAGCCAGTAAGTACACAACCTTACGATTCTCACGGCATTTTCTACCACGACTGCCACAATGTGGAACCAGCTGCCATGTGAGATATTTCCGAAGCGATACGACTTAGCATCCTTCAAAAAGAGCGTATTTCCCTCTTAAAAACCGGCAACGCATCATCGAGACCTCTAGTGTTGAAGATGTTCGTGAACAACGGTGATCACTAACCACCAGATGAGCCACATGCTCGTATGCCCGCCTAATCCTTAAAAAAATATTTTAGGCAAATTTCGACTAAAGTAACTTGGTGCTGTCGAACTAAACTGATGCAAAATCATCTACAATAGAATAGAATCCTATGAAACTGAAGATGACCCGTAAACACACAACTTTTCTCCCACTGCAACTGGTGGGATCACGGTATTCCACCACGTGCCCGTAGTCCCTCTGCACACGGCAAACTTCGGAACCAAAGAAATTTCCGAATGGTGGAAGGGCATTTTGCGACAGCCCGCCTGACTAGCGACCACCTCCAAATACAAAATCTGTTTCCAAGCACGTAACGTATGCATTACCCCAGCAAGAAAATGACTTCTGGAATAAATTGAGTTCTACAAATAATTAGTGCCTTATACGTTGTAAATGTGCACCAAATTATAAATTTGTGCACTTAGCCGTTTTGTTAAAAAAAAGGAAAAACCAATTCTGCTGGAGTAACGTTGTTCCAGCAAGAAAATTTTTATCTAATGATCGGAAAGAAAAATTAAGTATATGGACAGATAGCTTATATTTGTGCATAAATGTGCGCCAAAAAATAAATTTGTGCGTCGTAAGGTTTTCGAGATATTTCATTTCCTGCTGGAGTAACGTTTAGCAAAATCCATTTTCTCGAAAACCAAAAATTGTGCGATCTTACAATAAAAGTATATTAGTAGCTCTTAATTTGTGCTTATTTGTGACACCATTAGGTTTTCAAAATTCTGTACCATTTTTATGTAATTATGCAATTACGAAAATAAAAAAAATATGTCTAGCGCTAAAACGAACAAACGGTTGTACTCACTAAAAACGGCATTTGGTTCTTCTTGTAATTCCATTCATAAAAAGTAAACTTATTAAACAAAATATACACGCATTTATCAATAATATCAATATATGTCGCAACCGACAGTGTCATAGTTAGATATCAAAATGCAAGAAATAGAATTAACTCAACATGTTTCGCTGTAAACCAAAAATTAGTGCGTTTAATGAAATATATATACTGAAAATTTCAGCTTCATATGTAAAGTATTAAAGAAGATATGAACAAAAACCTAAAGCAACAGCGATATTTCTGGTTATCCGACCAAATTCGAAAGATAGCAAAAAAGCGGCGGTTTCATACATATTGATGGTCTTCTTTAATAAGTAGTATTAATGGAAGCTCTTGTCCGTACAGTCACACATAAAATACTTAAAGAGGAATTTGTGTTTATTTTTATAATAGGTATTGTTTAGATTTTTATTTTGATGAAAATCTTTTTTTATTGTATTTTCCTACGCTCAGGCAACTTATAAGATATTAAATGAAAATGCAGGTTTATGCTGACATTCTTTCTATTTTTTTTTATGTAATTATAGGTAACCTACCTACTAGTAAGTAAATTTATTTTATAGTCTTACCTTTCAGAGTTTCCAGGTAATCTAAAAAAAGTTACCTCTGGATGCGTTATTGACGAAATCATTCAACAAAAACAGCGCAATATATCCTATTCGTCATGTTAAGTATGTACATGAACTTATTTTTCGTTAAAGAAAATTACACACCGTCCATTCGTCACTGCGACGCAGTCGCGACTGTCTGCGTACTGAGCGCGGGCTGAGATCGACGCGCGTAGGTATAACTCGCGTTTCGTCCGTTTCTATGAAGTTGAAATACTGTATAGATCACATTACCGTGCTATATCAATCAGTCTGTTTCCCATGATTTTATAGCTGTGCGAACTTCAGACTACTTCTTCGTTGCAATCGTAGGTATAGGTAAGTTGAACAGATGGTTGATATTTTAATGAATGTACCTACGAAGCAATAACAACTATGTACTATTATTTATTCTGTGATATGATTAACTAATTGCATCATCTAACAATCGTAAAGCTAAAAATAATTTGTCTTTGGACTAGCAACTAATGAAAAACAACTCAATTAATATACCAAAAATACATTCATTTCATAAAAATGTTTGATGTAGTAATGTAACCCGAATAAATTTGTACTACTCGTTATTGTGTAAACTACAAATTACTAGATACACCACGGTACTTACGTATAAAAAAGCCTTTTATATAAACTCAATATAAAAAGCAGTTAAATAATTTCCCTTAACAGTTTTACGCCCCAATGTATCCAGGCACAATATGTGTACACCTGTTAGTTCAGCAAAGTTAAGAAGATCATCAATATGTATGAAACCGTCGCTTTTTTGCTATCTTTCGAATTTGATCGGATAACCAGTAATCTCGCTTCGTTTTAGTTTTTTGTTCAAATCTTCTTTAATACTTTACATAGGAAGCTGAAATTTTCAGTATATATTTTTCATTAAACGCACTAATTTTTGGTTAACACTGAAACATGTTGAGATAATTCTATTCCTTGCATTTTGATGTCTAATTATGACACTGTCGGTTGCGACATATATTGATAATATTGATAAATGCGTGTATATTTTATCTAATAAGTTTACTTCTTATGAATGGAATTACAAGAAGAACCAAATACCGTTTTTAGTGAGTACAACCGTTTGTTCGTTTTAGCGCTAGATATATTTTTTTTATTTTCGTAATTGCATAATTACGTAAAAATGGTACAAATTTTTGAAAACCTAATGGTGTCACAAATAAGCACAAATTAAGAGCTACTAATATACTTTTATTGTAAGATCGCACAATTATTGGTTTTCGAGAAATAAGATTTTGCTAAACGTTACTCCAGCAGGAAATGAAATATCTCGAAAACCTTACGACGCACAAATTTAATTTTTGGCGCACATTTACGCACAAATATAAGCTATCTGTCCATATACTTAATTTTTCTTTCCGATCATTCGATTAAAATTTTCCTGCTGGAACAACGTTACTCCAGCAGAATTGGTTTTTCCTTTTTTTTAACAAAACGGCAAAGTGCACAAATTTATTATTTGGTGCACATTTACAGCGTATAAGGCACTAATTATTTGTAGAACTCAATTTATTCCAGAAGTGATTTTCTTGCTGGGGTAATGCATACGCACGTAACGGTGAGTTCCAGCAGCAGTCCTTGAAAGCCAGTGAAATTACAGGCACATGAGACTTAACAAGTCTCAGTGTGACGGGCGTAGTGCTATTCGTGACATGACGAAATTCATGTTATAGGCAGAGGATAGTCCGCTTAACATTAGGTGGGCCTCGATCTTCTTCCGTCACAATAACATAAAAAAAAAATTACAGTTGGCAACTGGGAAAGTAACTTGGTATTATATTTATGGTACTCCAGCTTACACTTATAAGCCAGTAAGTATATGCGAAACGTCTGAATAGGTGGACATTACCTACTACTACTACTATTAAAGCCAGGATTTTAAGCAAAATCTTTACCACACACACTAAAAATTATAAACAGCCTGCTTGAAAACCATATAGGTAGTAATGACCCGAAAACGTGTTAGCTGGACAAAAACACCATGTGACCCACGACTGGAAAGATACCGTTTATTAGCAAACGAGTGCGTTATCAATGAGGTATGGGGCTAGCCAGGCGGCCAGCAAAAATCAAAGGTTATTGCTATCACACCATGGTGATCCAAAGACTGCCACGGGTCCATGTTTCTAATCCTGTCACTACTTGAGCTTCAACGCATGGTAGTATGAAATTTCACGAAAGCTAGCACGCCTGCCTACCTACCACCCCCAAGTAGAAGCCATGCTGGGCTTGTTTTTTTTTTTTTTTTTTTTTTTTTTTTAATAATAATAATCTTTATTGCCACAAAAGAAACTTACAATATTTGTCTTGTCTTGTTGTCTTCTAGCAGCTTTCCTTGTGGACCAGTTCTAACCAAAATTTAGCCAGTTACACATCATCGACCACACCATCACTTACAATCAGAGTGTATAGTGGTAAAAGGCTAGCCTATCTGAGTACAAAAACATTTTTGTTAGTGGAGACCATGTATCAAACAAACCCCACCTCAGAAGTGGGATATAAGTAGGCATGATGATGCTGAGAAAAAAGTGTAGGTCGCAGAGACATAAAATATTTTATGGTAATATGTATATCATTTTTTGTTAAACAATTTAAGTACTTATAATTTCAATGTCTCTTATCATATTGATAGAATTTTACCCATTCAGAGCTATACAGGATATTATGTCAGTTGTCAGTATCTATCAAGAAAGATCATAATATTATCGGAGAGAACGTTTATGGTGGTTTCTTTTATTTTGAACTAATTTTTGAGTGGTTACTTACTCTATGAACAATAATGTATTTTATGAGGTAACAAAGCTTCATATAAAATCAGTATATTTCGTGGTAAATAATTCACAATAAGTAATTATGCTTACTATGCTAATTGGCTCGGAAATACATCGCACTTATGCTATTATATTTTAGACTATTGTTCTTTGTTAGAACTAGGAAATTATATCGGTCTTGAGATTCACATGTTTCATAAATAATAATTGGTAGTTACAGTACAATTTTATAGTAAATTGATTTATAACAGTAAGGAAGTTGTCTAGGCCAGACCGAACTTGAACGCAAACGCAATATTAGTTTTATGTTTTAAAAGCAATTGGCAGTAATATATTGCGACATGGAACACAGTCATGGACCTGCTAAATTCACGAGACCCATTTCTGATGGTCATACTGAAGTACAGAATTAAAAATGTTCCTCATAAAATAGGCATTCAGTGAGTGTTGTCCCAAGGTCCAAAAAATGTATACAACACGAAAAGGAATTTTACTTCTCTGTGCACCAATAGTAGTTTAACATTAGTAGAGTTATTTATTAGTTATAGGTTAGTCATCATTAGGATAAATAATGTGTGCTACACAGCACTATTGAAGAGATTTGTTACGTTACATTTCTTTCTGGTATCTGGTATTTGGCTAATGTTCTAGGGATTTATGATAACCTGGTACTTTTGAATTAAAATTTTAATTTACATCACTATAAGCTTACCGAAATAGTTTGACACATTTTACAACCTCTGCGGGGATTTAAAGGCTTGTTGATACTTGATACTGATGGTAAATAACTGATACGTTCAAAAATTTATTGTGTAGCTGCTAGCTAGGCACGGCCGACTTCCGCAAAACTTTTTTTTAACTTATCGAAACGCAGCCAAGGAAGGGGCCTGAACTTGTGATTGGCACTTAGTATTGATTCCAAAATAATGCACCTAATCCTATTTAGCGCCATAACCATAAAAATGCAAAACAAATCAAGTTATAATGTTTTTCAACTGAAAGTACCAGGCAGACATAGACACTTAGCAATGTTGAACTTGCAGTACCCCAAAAGAAATAAAATCACAAATATGTTCCTCTAGCACAAATGAGCGGAAATTTGGAGAATCTATATTCAGGCCAACTTAGACAACATCCGTACTGTACGTCATGTCATGATCTTATAATGATTTACTTAAACTAAGTACTAATAGTAAAAAATGCAAATTTAACATTAATTTCTAGGAATGTAATTTGGACGGATTTTTATCAGAACATAAGGCACGATACTTTATATTTATTATGTCAATAAACAATATCAATAACAGAAGAGAAAAGTCTTGTTGTTAATGTATACAATAAACTTATGAAATATGCTCGCCTCTCTTACATGAGACCTAAACATTTGGCAAAATGTGAGGTCTGTATAATTTATGCACTAAGTACAACTTCAGCAGTATAGTAATAGGCGTTTTACGTTGTTTATCAATTATACTTATGTTTATTTATAATTAACAAGCACTATAGCATAAGAGCTCTTATTTTGTCAAAACGGTGTTACAGATATGTTCTTTTGATTTAATTTGAAGTATTTTAAATTTATACATATTATAAACTAAATAAAGTATTATCAAAAAACAAACATTTGGTAAATATTAATTAGATAAGAATAGAAGAATCAATCTAAATTGGGAAATAAAGTTTTATAGGTGCTCGCTCAATAGTTATCATTCGTACTAATCTCAAGATTAAACTGGTTGGTCACTTCCATAGAAACGTAGAAGGGTATCATAATCACTCTCTTATTTGAGGTTTTACGGTGAACGCGCATCGTTCATCATTGAATTCATTCTGAAAACCTACATTTATGAATAACTTCGCTGGACTTCGAATTTCCAAACGATGTTCTTCACTTCTTTATCTTGGGTTCGAGTAGATTTTTATAAAGATAATTTCTTAGCTGGAAAGTTATGAGCCTAATAGTAACATTTTCATGACAATTTAAGGAAGTGATGTTCACCCTTTGAAGTTTTTATGGAGAACTGACCGGCTAGTTCAACCTTAAGACTTCTTCCTTGTGGAAGTATTTAAGACAAAGAGATAGCCATTCGTTTATATAAGCGAACTTCTATTTTTTACGGCGGTATAAAAAGGCAGACGATATTTTGACACGAAAGGTCACCAATAATGGTCAATACGTTTTTTTTCTATTAATGGTTAATAACTGTGTCAAAATGGGAAAATATTATTGTACATATCCAAACACTACAAAATTAATAACTATCACATCAGCTGTTTAAACAAATATATGACACTGATAGTGCCTAGCATAAGAGTTAACGATGCCTTGGTTAAAATTGATCCGTTGCATTCGTCAGAGGAGCAATAGCATTCCTCCCAATATACTCCATTTTCATATACACCCCAGTTGCACACCCCAGTGACTCCAGTTTCAGCGACAGAAGCGCAACGTCTGATTACTTGACGCCAACGGCCGTCCCCTGAAATAGAAAAAGAGTTTTATTATTATTTTTAAGTTGACTGCCACGTTGGTATCCAAGTTGCTCAACTCTTGCTGAAGAGACCTAGCACCCGGTGATACTTGCATTGTCAGTTATTCTGCCTCAAAGAACTCATAGCAGTGTTCAAACGATACTGTAGTAAAGCGTGAAGAGCACTGCAAGAATTTAAAAAAAACTGAAATAATTCGGGTAATGTGACGTAACCTATTGAAGTGACGAGCGAGCGCAGTGCAGTTTCAAGTAGAAAGAGAAAATTGACACTGCAACTGTAGTAGTCCATCACAACATTACATAAAAAAAAAGTTATAAACTATAGTTAATTTTTAGCAACAGTGGAGCCTTGCTGTCTCTTTGTTCAGTAGATTAGATAGCATCTCTGGTATGTAAGGGTGTTAGAATGCAATATTTTAGTTTACTAAGTTTTTTTTTCTGCATGCTAAAATAAACTTCTTTTTACAGTCAAACGAGGTTGTTACAATTTTAAAGCAACAGGCTGCTTATTTTTTTATTCCTAAGTATGCATTCTTGTAATGGTGCTTAGCTATGGTCAATCTGATCAGCCGTTTAACCGAATCTCAATGAATATCACTATGATATTCACTGAGATTCGATGAAATTGTAAATGTTTAGAATTTTAATGTTCATAATATCAACGATTAATGTACAATAAGGGCTTGGAAGAAATAAGATAAGCAACAGACAAAGTTATTAAGAAATACCACATAAGCAACAGACAAAGCTATTAAGGAATACCATGTCCTGATATGTTGCATCATTAGAGTCATACCCAGTCAAACAACCTAACTAACATGTAACATATTATTCTTAGTATTTTATTATTCATACATTCATACATACATACAACTGACTGCAAGAATCAGCCCATGTTAACCGTCCGAGACATAAGTTTAAGGCTACAAGTCAAGTGGTGTTGTGGTTAGGCCCCAAAACGTACGAAACGGCTGCATAAGTCTATAGTCTATGAGCACGACGCCCAATCACGGGAATCTCACTGAAATGAATAATGCAGAGAACGCATAACATGGACCCAAGAGCAATGGGATAGAATTTAGTTAAGATAAGTCTCCAATAGGATTTAAGCCTGATTCAAGAAGGGTAAGAATGTACCATCGGCCCGGAAATAATGAATGTCAGAGGTGCGATCAGATTTTGTAAATGGAAACATAAACGCTGAAAATTACGTTGAGTATTTTCTAAGGCCTTATGCTCGTCCATTTGCACAAACCCTTGGCTTTGAATACATGTTAATATATGGCAATGCGCGTTCGCATACAGCAATGAGCAGTGGCAATGGAAGACATCCAAAACCTGGCCTGCACAATCGCCATACCTCAACCCCATCGAGCATCCGAGCATCCTGGGACATGCTAAGATTTGCTAAAATTCTATTAGGAGCGATTTCCGCAAGAGAACATAAACATACTCATTGATACTATGAATAATGGGTGCCAACAAGTTTTGAACAACAGAGGAGGCCACGTTTTGTATTATATTATCAAATTTTTTAACAATATATTAAATAATATGATATCATTATTTTTTTTATGTTTACAAGCTCGAGGCCCACCTGATGTTAAGCGGACTAACATCTGCCTATAACAGATGCATTTCGTCGCAAGTCGTAGTAGTTATTTCAATATGTTTTTTATGTGCAACTTGAATTTCCCTTCTGTGAGCGTTGTAATATGTTTGGGAACTTTATTATAAAATCACACATAATTACCTAAGAAGGTCCTTTTATTTGTCTTTTCTAATCTAAAACCTGGCACCGCTATTTTTCCTTTATTCCTAGTGTTATAATTGTGATTGTCACTGTATATTTTTTATTTTTTTTAATACATAATATTTTCAAATACATGCTTACAGTAATACATACAGACTTGGTAAAGTTAAAATCCCTCAGATCAGAGATTCCCTAGGATCCATTTCATATTTGGCACGAATTGCACGCTTTTGTAAGATTGACTCTATCTCAGCAGCAGCTCTCCACAGCAATATACCATACACGACAAATACTGTGGAAGTACGCGAAATAAACAAGCCAAGCAGTAGCTACGTCTGTTAACTGTCTTATCTTACGAACTACATATGCAGCAGAACAGAACTAAGTCTTCTGAATAGATCACGTATAATAGGTGGATCCCACTGTAAAGTTGAATCCATTTTGATTCCCAGGGAGACTGTCCCATTGTTAATAGAGAGTTTATCTGGGCCAAGCTTAATATTTGGACTATTTGGTTCAACATAAGTAACATTGGGTAAAAAGAACTTTAAATATTTGACCTTTTTTGAATTTAAGAGAAGATTATTAGCGGCAAACCATGTACATTTTATCGTAGATAACACATTATTTACATGAATGAGTTCACTCATTCCTATCTTGTTTAAAAATCAGAGAGGTGTCATCTGTGAACAAATCAATATTGCAGAAATCTTTGACTATGCACGGCAGATCATTAATATATGCTAAAACAGATACGCCTTGGATACACGGTCTAGGATGGAAGTTACGATTGTTCTTGACAGCAAAGCGTGTTTTGGGTCGAAAAAGAAAATTACAAGACTAAAAGTTAGCTATAAGTAAAGTGCATGCAATGAGCTTGGAAATGCAAAGCGAATAGCTAACCATAGGTTAATTTTGTACCCCTCTGGCGTTACGGTCGCGCACCTTTAGATACGATTGGTCACCTGCCTCATTCTATCGTAATGTCTTTCAGATGCCCTCCCACACCAAAATAACTTAGTGAGATGGGGGAAAGCCACCGAAAAGTCTTGCGGTAATTACCGAGAGACCATAGGTTACAGCAAGGCACTTATTGGTAGGATGTAAGGTAAGGAGCACCTACCGAGAGATAGGGGTCATTATTCACGTCGTCATGACAGAGTCCTCGAAATCATTCGAGAAACGGCGAGTCTTTCGTTAGCTATATCAAAAACAGGTTTTACCACGAATAAACGACATGTTGCTTTTGGTAAAAGAAGGGTCATCTATAAAATCTAAATCCAATCCTTACTCCATCTTAGGCGCAACTCTCGATTGGACTCTTGTGATGGACACGTATGAAAAACACCACAAAATTCCTGAGGATGTTGGTGTTTCGTCATCCAGACCAGACAACATTATTTCTATACCCAAAAAATCTATAACACATAGAACTTAAGTGCGCTAGAAAACAAACATACCTAAAGACCACACAGTAAAAAGTAACAGATATTATTCCTTAACCAACGAATTAACCAAATTGGTTATGTGGTTAATTTATATGCGGTAGAAGTCGGAGCAAGGGGTATACCAGCGAAATCCCTATATAACTTACTAAAAGACTTTGGCCTGTCAAGAACAACCAAAATTTCCATCCTAGAATGTGTGTCCAATGCGGCATTAGTAGGCTCTTACCAAATTTGGTTGGGCAGGAGAGGAGACTCAAGCGGTGAAAGGAAGCATTGAATTCATCATAAAGGGGCCTCTTAACCTCAGTGTACGAACTGAGTGCACGCTGAACTTGGGGCATGCAGCGTTCGTGTTAAACAGATGCAAACACTCGCGAGTTACCCGCACGGTGAATCCATGGAATGCTAAGTAAATTCGTCTCTTTTGGTGGGCATATAGAGAGAGATTTCTTAAGTATTCCCCTTGCTCAGACTTCTACAGCATAAAAGTTAACAAAGTCACAGCTCTCTGCTAGATAACCTGTCAACCTTGCAATGTAGATATAATCTACATTACAGCATTCTCTGCTGCAGCCAGTTCTTAACTACAACCACCACAGTGATGGTATCACATATGGTATGGTATGGTTCCACAACTATATTAGTGTAGATGCAAAAGACTCATTCAGATGGCTCAGTTTCAAGAGAGACGCTGAGAAACGCTAGAGATTTTGAGAGTGCTGATGCCATCAAACTTATATTTGTCCCTCTTGTACATGGCAAGCTTGAGGCATAGAACATATAATAATACTACGTATAGAATGGACACTCCTCACGCCCCACCCAATCGAGCCTTCCTCACCCCGCCACCAAGTCTGAGCTGTCGCTGCGCTTCCGTGAGCTCGGGACGCGCGGCGCGCCTCACGCGCATTACGACGACGTGACGAAGAAGGTTACCATGGTTGCGACCTTATTTTATTATACGAGGTATGTCATTCTTGGTAACCTATACTATACCTACCTATTTTCTGTTGTTCAGTTATACAGTAGGTACCTAATAGAAATTGGTTATTTACAGTACTTTACCTTAATATTTTTTTCAAACCGCTAAATAAATAATAACTGTTTTAGAAGATTTTAGTTTGCATAAATTTTCGCCACTGTTTCACTTGCACACCTGTCAGTGGATATCAGACTTCATTTGCAGCGAAACAAGTAAATGGAAGTAGTTTATCTTTTGCTATTGAAACCATAGTGAGTACTTTGCAAGTTTTAGCCGACTTCAAAAAGAAGGTGGTTCTACAATTGCATGATCATCTATTCTTATGTACCTATGTTCACCAGTAGGTATAGGTTAGGCAGCATAGGTTTACGTTTCCTTCCTCCAATGCTGCTCATGCAGTCATGTCGCTTGTTGGTGGATTTGTTGGTTGACCTTTGCCTTGGTTGACACACAAAAGATTTCGTGATTGTTTACGAGAAGAACATAAATTATTATTGTGACTATAATTATTATTTTTTATCATAACTTTTATAAAAAATTTAAGCTTGGAATGATACAGTCATTTTGTATAGTGGAGTGTAGGTGTCTATTATTGTATAGTAATAGAGTGAAATGTGAAGTAAGTAATGTTACCGACGCGTTTGGGTGTTGGATATTCCTGCGTCCTATGTGGAGATTGATAGTTATGCTTGTAAATGTTTCTGCAGCTAGGTAAGTAGATATGCATACTTTAAGAAATTGAATACAACCAATAATAGTACCAAATGATTGTTAGGTCGGTAAGCACAATAATTATTCATACGGTGACAACCTTACACTTCACGCACACAATTACCCATGTACAAAAACAACATTTGTGTAGTGTGTGTAATAGTTAGTTGGAATGCAGCTTTTGTATAGAGAATGAGTCAAGTGTCCGGGGTGTGCTTGAGGCCATCTCATGTGTATGGCATCACATGGACTTGACATTGGAGAAGTTACAAAAAACCTTTCTTTGTTATCTTTACAAATATTTGCATGGCTACTACCCATTTATATACCCAACATAGTTCCTGCTTGGCTGCTTAAGTTTTAATTCCCTGGCAGTGAGGAGAGCAGGCGTCCAACTGGTTACTATGTGCAAAATTCTAATAATTATGTGTATGGTAATGATAAGTAATAATTATGTAGTAACTTCCATCTAAGAATGCATATCCAGAGTGTAATGCCACTGAGTGTAGGATCTTATCAACTCATATCTTCAAAAAATGTACTTCTATCTCTTAATTTTTTTATTTTTTTCAAATTACTCCATTTACATATAAATGCCTGCATTCAGGTATATGTGATGCTACTTTATTATCCCTTGGGTCACACCAACATGATATAGGTAATCCAATCATAACAATATATTTCGGCCAGACCTTTGGCCATTACTATTCGGATTCTATTATTAAGCAACACGTAATAAATAAAACAAGGTGTCTTTAGAATCGGTATACACCACAATGTACTTTCATTCTTTTTTTACAGATAGTTATTTTAAATAATCACACAAAATTTTATATCCCGGAAATCAATTGTTTTTGAGATATATATGATTGAAGTTTTAATTTTAACCTTGGTTATTTATGTATTTTGCACTTCTACTAAGTACATGGCATAGCCTAATGGATTCAAAATACCACGTATTATTCAGGTAGCTTAGATTAGGTAAGTATGGTGTGACAGAACCGAATCGGAGCACCCACCTTCCAAGCAGTCTTGTCTGCCCTACCCCTAGAGTGTTTTTTACAAGCCGGAGGCGAGGAGAGGAAGCGGTGCTGTGGTACGCCTTTGCAGCTTCGGCTTTGGGACGCCGTCGGCTTCCAGCCTCCAGTTGTTTCCGGTACCCCCCACGCCTCCGGGGGGATGTTAAAACCCCCTCTCCCCCTTCTTATTGTAGATATGTATGTATACCGGTTCTAAAGTCCTTCCAAAATAAGTTATACCTATGTCTTGTCTTAAAAGATTGTAGAATTTATATGTAATGAACAAGATTACTTACAGATAAATCCTCGAGGCCCTTGTTGAGTCAGTTTCATACAAAATGAGCCTGGCATGTGAGATTCATCACTTCCACATTCAACGGCTATATGACTTTCTCTATCGAACTTTCTGTATGCGCCACATGTATCTTCACCCTTATTATCTTGAGAAGAAGCGCACTGATAGCATCTCACACAGAAAACTGTAAAAAGGATTATGAAAGTACAATTGTAAACAGCAGATAAACGCAAAACTTATGTATTGAAATTTATGCTTACAACTATTAGGAATTTGTTACCTGTTGGCAGCGTGCAAGCTACCAATATGAATAATGATTTAAATAACATGTTAACGTTTGTTTGAGTGAAAAGTAAATAAATTATTATTTATTTCTAACGACACAACTAACCCAACCCAACCATAAAGCAAAGATTCATATTAAATTCTCTTTGGATTCACAAACAAATCACAAACAGCTTACAGGAGCGCGTTCCAAACCTCGGTTAGAGCGTACTCGGTGTGCAACTTTTCACTCTAACGTCGTTCACAACCTCCGGGTAGAGCGCAACTTTTTAACTATCAAAAGAGGCCGTTAGAATGTTGAATCTACAACTGACACGACCTTGACATTTCTTGATGAGAGAATATATTTTGCAGGTAATTGTAGTTATTGCTTTCAAACAACATAAAAAGTTTATAATTTTTGCAAAATTCCCCGCCAATAAACGATATTTGAGGTCATAAAACAACCGGTCGTTCGGAACCTTTGAGTAAGTTAAAGCAACAAAACAACGCACTCTGACCCTCGGAACGAGGCCTCATCCATCAGTCGTATTTTCATCTGAGTTATGTTTGTATGCAATGGCCTCAGACCGAATATAAAATCAAGACAGAATGTAGTGTAAGGAGCAGTGAGGCCGGTAAAACTACGCCTCGCCGTGTACAAACACGATTACACACACATATGTACAACGAAACTACGCCTTGACTCGTCAGTCGAACTATTGCGGCGTGGTGGCATTGGTGTTGCCGTTATTAAGCCTACACGGTTTACCCTATTATTGGGTGATAATACACGAACGTATTGCTATTAGTTTTTTTTTAATAGTGGATCAATGTGTTTTAACCGACTTAAAAAAAAGAGAAGGTTCTCAATTGGACTGTATATTTTTAAATACTTGCGTCGTAGATGCCTACGACGCAATATCATTATCAAAATCGGATCAGTGGTTTAGTTGCAAATTTAAAAGATGGATTTCATTTATTCAGTCCATTTTCCAGTTTAACCTTTCGAATGGTGCAGTTGCTTTTATAAGAACTCTTTGTTTCTAATAAACCTGGGTTTAATTTCTGCACATATTCGAGATTCTGATGTCATCTTCTTGATATTATCGACAGAGTAGGGTAGATTTTTAGAACGCACCCAGTGTGTCATGCGTACTATACCAGGATGACCCATAATATTGTGTAATTCAAACAATTTATTTGAAGTCATATTTGAACATACTCGAGAAAGAGTATCCGCCACCGTGACGTTGTCCTTACCCAGACGGTATATTATATCATATTTGTAATTAGATAATTCTAAACGCCACCTTTCGATCTTTTCATTTTTAATTTTACTTGTATGAGCTTGGTTAAACATAAATGAAACAGATCGTTATTAACAAAAAAATTCTACCAATAAGCTGATGTCACCACTTTCTCAGTGATTCAACAACAGCGCTAGCTTCTTTTTCTATTGAAGAATGTCATCGTTCTGATTCGCTTAGTGTACGAGAAAAGAAAGCTACTGGGCGGTCCTTTTGGGATAAAAACGCTGCGATAGAATGCTCTGAAGCATTGGTTTCTACAGTGGAAGTCTTATGTTGATTAATTACATTTAAAACAGATTTCATTATGTCAGATTTTAACTTTTGAAGTGCATCAATTGCTTTATTTTGCAAAGGAAATTCAGTGATTTTTGTCAGTGGATTAATCTTTTCTAAAAAATTTCTTACCCATTTTGAATAGTGAGCGAACATGCCTAGAGCCCTTTTTAAAGACTGCATGTCAGCTGGGATTGGCAAGTTCATAAGAGGACTAAGACGTTCTTGATCTGGTTTAATTGAATTCTTTTCAATTATATACCCTAATATTGTGATAGATTCTTATCTCCGTTGAGTGTAAGACCATATTTCGTTACAGTTTTCTTAAATCTTGTCAAATTATGATCGTGTTCTTCTTTTGTTTTTCAACGGCTTGTGACGTCATCAAGATATGAATATGTACCACTTAATTTCTCTTTAGCTATAACATGGTGAAGCGTTCTCTGAAAAGCGGCAACGCCGTTGGTCACTCCAAACGGAATTCATGTAAATTGATACAAATTTCCACATGCTTCAAATGCTGTGATTTTTTTTCCGTTTGACAGGATAGTCACCTGATGGTAAGCGCTTCGAAGATCAATTTGACTGAAGAAATTGTGCTCTGCTACTTTAGATACAATTGATTCTATGTTAGGCAATGGGTATGCATCTAGTTCTGTATACCTATTGATCGTTCAAGAGTAGTCAACAACAAGCCGTTTGCGAAGTGTTGTACCTAAAGTGATCAAAACTTGTGCTCGCCAAGGAAAATTGCTAGGCTCAATGACCTTATCTTTGATGAGTTTGCTGATTTCTTCTTTAATAAATAGATTATCAGCTTCAGAAAATCTTCTTCAATTGATGGCAATAGGTTTAACATTCGATGACAGATTTGAAAAAATTGAAACTGGAGGTAATGCGGCTTCCATTACATTACAGATTTTTAGTGGTTTTTCTGGCCCTCCAAATTTTATTTCTAATGATGAATGATCGCATAAAATATCATGGCCTATAATGATATCAGCACAAAGGTCTTCTAAGATGTATAGAATTTTCCGATTGCACGTATGGTCATTTAGTTTTATAGTAGCATAACAGTAACCATCTACATGCGACGTACATTTCTTTGAGGCCAAAGTTACCATTTCTTTTTATCTATGAAACTAGTTGAGCTTCCACTATCAATCAAATCATCAGCCTTATAGTGGACGGTGATGGACACTGTTGATTTGCTTAGACTAGCTGGAGAAGCTGCTAAAATTGTTGATAGTTCCGGATGACTTAGTTCTACTATAGCATTAGTAGTTGGCTTGCTTTTAGTGTTATCACTTCTGCAAACTTTAGCAAGATGTCCTTTCTTGTGACAGTTTTGACAATTAGCATGGAATGCCGGGCATTTTATTCTCTGATGTACATTACCACCACAGAAGAAGCAACGTCGAGATGACGAAGAAGCAGCGAAATTTCAGCAATTACCTTGTTCATTAGTATTTTCAACATGATTTAGTTCATGCGGAAGGTAAGTATTGCTAGATTTGAAATCATTGGATTTTTTTTCAGCGATTTCAAGTGACATAGCTTGGTTACACGCTTCTTCTAAGCTTATTTTTCTAGTGTTTGACGGATCTTTTGTGAGTGTATACCGGCGATAAATGCATCGCGCACATATTCGTTTCGGTGTTCCTCAGCATTGACAGATTTGAAATTACAATCAAACGCTAGTTGGTGTAGTGTGCGTAAAAAGTCAGACACCATCTCTTCCGATTTTAGTTTTGCACAAATCAGTATATATCTAGTGTGTATCTCATTTTTAGATTTTAGAATTTTATCTAAAAGATTGATAGCTTTGGTGTAATCTTTTAGGTATATCTCTTACAAATGAGTACACATTAGGGGATATATTGTTAATAAGTATCTTTAATTTTGCGCTGTCATATACCTTTCCCTGATCCGTTTCTTCTTCGAGATAGTTGGCGAATGTTTGTTTCCAGTAGACGTATTTTAAATCGGCTGCTAGAGATCCCGGATCGACGTCAAACTTATCTGGTCTCAGCAATCGTGTTATGGTGGCCATTGCTCACTACGTTTTTATTATCACAATAAATTGATAAATAAGAAAACAAGGAAAACCATGGATATAAGGTTTTATTGTGATAAAATTTGTAGTACGATTGACATTCAGACCGAGTGACATTTCATGCCACTAATACTATAGACAATATACAAAAGAATATTTATGAAACACCACACAAACTAAAAAATAATTTTCAGTTGGCAGTGAATTGGATATCGTTAGTCTATTTTTCTTTTTTTATCAATTTTATCTATTGATTTCTGCAGGATCACTAATTTTTCTTTGGATCCTGAGAATTGGGATGATCCTCCTGATCATGATCCTTACATAGACTCATCGTCTACTCCTTTGGAATCCAGAAAACGTTCTCGGGATTTCCAAGCTAGTGAGGACATAGTCCCCAACAAAATAAGTATAAGCCCGGCATCTTTATCACAACATGTTTTTACAATTATAACTACGGTTTACAATTTTAAATATGATGAGAGTGACTTAGGTCCATTTCTGGTTCATATCAAAAGAGTGATCCCTGATTCTACTCCAGGGTCTTCGTTGAGAGTACTCAAGTTAGCTCAGCTCGTATTTAGTAATACGGTGAGTGACATTTCTTCTGATGGCATTAAAGCAATTGGCCATAATAAAGTGCCATTACATTTGATTCGGCAAAAGATGCCAATGCATTCTTAGATAATTCCCTTTTGATCTCTCACAATTATCAAAAAAATTCCCACATTCCATTTGAGTCGAATGGGAGTTATACGAGGCATTCCTGTTGAATGGTCGACGGAGAAATTAGTAAGCTCGATTGAATGCCCACCAGGATGTGGCCCTGTTATCAAAGCCAGACAGACTTCTCAATAGAAAAACTTTCATTGAAAACAAACCTGTATGGATTCCCACTCAAACTGTGACGATTACTTTGAAGAGTAAAATTTTACCTAAAAAGTTTTCTGCTTCAACGCCGAAATTCCGGTTGATATTTACCAACTTCCGTCGATACAATGTTTATCATGTTGTAGATTTGGGCATGTACAGACGTTGTGTCGATCTAAACCGAGATGTTATAAATGTGGTAAACCTCACACTGGACTCACATGTCAGGTTATAGAAAATTAAACCACATGCTTATTTTGTTCGGGTAATCATTTTGCTACTGACCAAAAATGTCCAGAGCATGGACGGCAAAAAATAATTAAAACCATTGTAGCAGAGGAAAATATTAGTTACAGCGAAGCAGCTCTAAGAGTTCCAACTATCAAACGTCGCCTATATGCTGATATGGTCAAATCCTCCCCGTCCCCGTTTCTCTCCCTGATAATTCTTCTGTTCATCGTCGCTTTTCGTACAAAAAATCTGTTTACACTTCAAGTTTTCACTCGTCCAACTCCAACTCCAGGAAAATTCAACGACAAAAATGCTCATCGCGAACTGTCTGCCAATCCACCTTCTTCACTTCCGAATGGTTACGCCCTTGAAACCATGTGCTCCCCAAATGATAATTTGTTAGAGCTATTATCATTCACCTTACTTAACATGTTATCGAAATTTGAAGTCTCATCATTACCGTACAATATCAGAGAGGTTTTAAAAAATATTTCATTGGTTGTTGAAAATAATCACAATGGATCAGTTCCTTCAATGGAATGTGAGGAGTATACGGCAAAAAAAACATGAACTAATATATTTATTTAATACTTATAAAACCGTTGTCGCGGCCATCTCTAAGACATTTCTCTGGTCTGGTTCTATATTTAGAATTCCATGCTATGCTTGTTTCAGAGATGATCGCGAAGATGTGTGGGTAGGATGTGCCCTTCTTATTAAAAAAACATTAAAATGTTCAATTCTTTCCCTTCCTGCTCACAGTGGCAATTTTAGTATTGTTGCTGTAAGAGGCTTAAATATTTCTTTTATTTCTATGTATATAATACCCCATGCTAATGCTTCTATAATTTAAGAATTATTGCCATTATTTTCTGCTATTTCTCCTCCTATATTAAAATCGCCATACTTGGCTATTTTATTTGCCATCATTCATTATGGGGTTCTCATTTTTCATTTTCTTCTATTTTCCTCGATATTATGGATTCGATATTTTTATGTATTTTAAACCACGGTTCCCTACTCGTCGTGTTTCACCAATTCAACGTCCCAGCGCTGTAGATTTATCAATTTGCTCTTCATCATTGGCCTCACAATTATCTTGGTCTGTGTTATCTAACTCGCAGGGAAGTGATCATTTTCCTATACTTATTTCTACGTCTACCATATCTCATACAAACCACCCTCTACCTGCTCTTTTAAAATATAGACTAGAAAATGCTGACTGGGACAAGTTTTCTGCTTCTTTAGATACAAGAGTTGCTTCGCTTGCTGATATTGATGATAATAATTTCCTTTTGGTATATGATCGATTTGTGACTTCTATTGCTATTAATGCAGACTCCTCTATTCAATTAAAAAAACGAGGCTCAAAAATTCCGGCACCTCCTTGGTGAAACTCAGAGTGTACTGCTGTCATTAGAGAACGAAATGAAGCTGAAAAATATTTTTCATTTCTCATACTCGGAAAGTAGTGTTTGTTTAATCTGAGTAGCGGGTGGGAGACGCTGCTTCCCTCTTAAGGGCGGGAATGAATTTTAAAAATATACCCATATCTATTAAGGTTAAGGATATACAAAAAAAAAAATAAGAAAAAAGGCGATAAAAATAAAGCGATGGCCGTGTGAATTAAAAAAAAAACTTTTAAACGGGATGGCCCGCGGCGGTGTATAGGTGTGTTCCACATGTGAAATTTAAAAAAGATTATAATTTGGCGGGATACTAAGTACATCTGTAAACTGTACCGAAATTCAAAATCTTGGTTTTATGGACTAATATTTGATAAATATGAGTTCAAGCGATTCTGTGGCAAATACAGTTATTGAAAATCTTTTGCCAGAAATTTCAATGGATAGATACTTAAATACATACAACGATTTTATGAAGTGGCGAGCAGACAAGAAAATTAAATCATTTTCCACAAGTGTGCTTCTTACATATTTCAATGGAATATCTAACAAAATACAGCCTTCTATGCTACGGAGCAGGTATTCAAGCAAAATAACTGAGACTATAAATGTACGGGCTAGTTCTTCACAACCTACAACTATAAGGGATTCTCCGCTGCCATAGGTTTCACCGTCTAATCAAATACCAGAGTCTCCAACTTTTACTTACATCCAGAACAGCCAAATTTGTCACAATATATCAAACAGCGTAAATATTCCACACAAAAATTTTAATTCAACATTCACAAATTGTACTAACTTTTCAATTAATTTTAAATAGTCACACTTATTTCATTTTTGTCAATAAATATTTTAGCAAGACTAGTATCTTTTACTTTCCTTATATTCAAAATGAAAAGTAGAGTGCTTAACGCGGGTGAAAGTCATCAATTCCTACTCGGACTATAGCCACCCTCGGCTCGGGCGTCTAAATACCTCGTATGGGAATTGATTCCTTTCGACCCTTGTATAACAATCTACTATTTGTTTACATTTATCAATCTTTTTAATTTTATCCTTTTTAAACAGGTGTTAGCTAAATCAAGGAGTTTTTTATCTAAAAGGAAAAAAGAACGATGGATAATCTACTGTGAGTTTTTCTCCTCAAACACCTCCTTCAATTATTTGGAAGAAAATTAAACAATTTAGAAACTTGTGTAGTATTTCTCATGAAATATCTTCAAACCATTTTTCTCGATTACAAGCCTTTATTGACAAGTTAGCCCCTCCTTTTGCTCCTTCTGAAGATTTATTTTCTCTTTCCGAAAAAAAGGTGCCTTTCTCATCCATGGATGCTCTCTTCTCATTTGATGAACTTAATGCTGCTATAGATTGAACACCTTAAACTAAACTAAGATTAAAAATATCAGACTTAAAAATAGTGAACAATTGGGGCCTTATCGCTCAAAGCGATCTCTTCCAGACAACCGTTGAATGAAGAGGAGCAAGTTTTGAAAAGGGATGGCGGTGTACAATATACTTATTAGTATTGATATTTATACATATCTACAAAACAATATATACATACAAAATACAAATATATATATACTTATAAATTGCTGCTATAAATCATCTTAAATATTCATCCCTGGGATCAGATGGGATTCATTGCTCAAGTTCAGAGACAAATTTTTTTTTTAATATTGTTAATAAAAAAAATGTGAAATGTGTATTTCCTGATTAATTATTTTCTGATATTTCCAAATGTATATTTGGAAACATCAGATAATAATTCCTATTTTAAAACCAGGAAAGGATCCCTTAGACCCATCTTCATACAGAGCAATAGCATTATCTGTGAAATTAAATGAAAAATAGATTAGAATGGTTGATAGAACAGCGGAATATACTTTCTAAATCTCAGTATGGATTCAGGAAAGGATTGGGTACTATTCATAGTATTGGTAATTTACAACGGATATTAATCTTGCATTCTCGAGAAATGAACATTTAATTGGTGTCTTTTTAGATATCACGGGAGCTTATGATAATGTCATTCTCCCTCTTCTCAAACAAAAAATATTACGACTAAATTTACCTATAAGGATGACAAATATTATATTTAGTCATTTGGCTGACAGACTTATATCTGTCAGATATCAGAATTCTGTTTCTACTCCGAGATTCATTTGGAAGGGCCTTCTGTAAGGCTCAGTTTTGAGTCCCTTATTATACAGTTTATATACTTCAGACTTCTGTAAAAGTGTGGACTCATTTTGTGAAATTCTAGAATATGCAGATGATATAGCTCTATATTATTCTTCTGATTCTTTTTCAGATTCTGTTTCCCGTCTTCAGACAAAAGTAAGGTGGTTGTGTTTTCTAGAAAGAGAAATATCCCAGATTTTCAAATTTTCATTAATGATCAATGTCTCACGACTTATAGTGAATCAAAATTTCTTGGTCTCATTTTAGACTCAAAATTAACTGGCGCACGACATATTGAACACATTATGAATAAATGCGAAAAAAATATTAATATTCTTCGTGCTTTATCTGGTGTATGGTGGGGTTCTCATCCCTATTGTCAAAAAATATTATATAATGCTACTATAAGAAGCTATTTTGACTATGGTGTGTTCCTTTTAGAACCTTGCAGTTTTTAAGGTCCTTGGATTCTATCCAATTTCGTTGCCTTCGTATCATTTCAGGTTCTATGAAATCTTCACGCACAAACGCACTTCAAGTGGAGTGCGTTGATCCTCCACTAAGTCTACGTCGTCAATTATTAGCTGATCGATTTTTCTTTCAAGCTGCTCAATTTTCTCATCATAATATTTTGTCTTAGCTGTATTCTTTATCTAATCTGGTTTCTTCTGCAAACTTTTGGCGTCATAAGGATCCACTACTTTTTTAAATACTTACAATAAACTTTTTAATTTATCTAACTCTTTATTTCAGAGTTCAGTTCATCCTTTGTGTAATGTTTCATATTATGAAAGTTTAATTTTTCGACCATACATTCTCTTACATTTTGGTATTACCAAAAATTCTCCTGATAAGATTTTTCAGGTTGATATAAATCGTCATTGGTCGGATTGGATACCCATTAATACGGAGGCATCAAAGTTAAATGATGACAGTTTCGTTGGTTCAGCTGTTTGGATTCCTAAATATACGATAATTTTGAATTATCGATGTCGTCCTTGCTCATCCTCGTACTCAGGTGAATCTGTTGCTCTTTTAGAAGCGGTTAAATATGCCGGATCACATATAATAAATAAATTTATATTTTTTTCGGATTCTCTAAATTGTTTATAAGATATATTTAAATTTCCATTCCGTACTAAAGACATGCTTTGGACCAACTTGGAAATTAGAAAAAATATTATACAAGTGTCACTCTTCTGGAGTAAATTAAGTTTTAGCTTGGATTCCTAGACATTGCGGTATTGAAGGAAATGAAACTGTTGACAATTTGGCTAAGCAAGCCATTATAACTGGCCTTGACTACTACTACCCGAAATACTTTGCTAGAGATTTACGTATTCTAGCAAAAAAAGATTTGATAAATAACTGGCAAACTCTTTGGATAGATCAAAATATATCAAAGGTAGACGTTTTGGTGATATTCAACCGCAAATTCCTTCTAAACCTTGGTTTTTCAAATTTAAAAAAGTTGATAAATTGTGTACTTTAATAATAATTCGTTCACGTTTAGGTCATGTCTGTTCTCCGGCTTTTCTTGCTAAAATTAGGGTCAGAGATCACTCTATTTGTGAATGTGTTTTAGAGGAAGGTACTCTAGATCATATTTTTTTCAATTGTCCGAAACTTTCTTATTCTTTATATGATATTCTTAATTCTGATATCCCTCACCCTGTCCACTTTAAATATCTCCTATCACTTGTTTTCACTCCTTTTATTCATGTTTTAAGTAATTTTATAAAATCTAATAATATTAAGTTGTAACATACTTTCCCTTTACTTTTTTTCATATATTTTCTACTAATTAATATTCAATACACATGCTGAGATCTTAAAACCGTTAAATTTTTTTCTTATACCGTACACTCGCCACACAGACAAGACGTTGGCAGTATATCATCAAAGCAACGATATGAGCCATACATGAAAAAAACTAAAGATTTTAGAAGTGCTGCGGGTACTCAGCCCTAATATTTATGTACAAACCGGCTCCCGGATTCACATAATTCAAACGGTTTTAGAAATTTGATATAAGAGAAAATTAACCATGTAATATGGTTAATTTAAATTTAATTTAATTAAATAACGAATGCAAAATGTGGGAAAATATGACGGATTTAACGATAAAGCTCTAGATATAGTCGCTTGTATTATATAAAAAAACTAGTGACCCGCCCCGGCTTTGCACGGTTAATTGCGACTATAAATTGAGATGTAAGTTATCCTATCCTTCAATTTGGATCAAATATAGATAAACAGACAAATTGCTGAATTGCATCTGCATTTTACGTATTGCACAGGATCAATGACCTTCTATACACAAGGACATACCACGCCATGCAAGAACAAAGCCAAACCATGGCACATGTCTCTTCACCATATGCAGCTTCAACTGTTATGTTCATACATTGCCGCTCTCACTCCAGTCCTTTACAATGCACTCGGTCTATAAGCAGTAATGTAAAACGAATAAACAGTTGAAACTACGTATGGTGATTTTAGGAATTAAGTTGAACAGAGAATACAGTGGAGTAGCTACGGGCTGTTTTTTTTTGAGAGGTAATTGATATGACATTATAAATATTTTTGTATATTACGAGTACTTATCAGATTTCGTAATGAGTAAGTAAGTGTTTTAGTGAATGCGAATTTGATAAATGAGGACCATAAAAAAAACAATATTTTTAAAGAATATATTCATATTTACACAAAATAATCGGGAAACTAAGTGCCCTGGAATAAATTTAATTTAATATAAACTTGTCGTTTAGACTTAGCCTTTTTATCCAAGGTATCTTTTTGACATATATAATGTAAACGAATATCAATATATTTTTGTATGACTGCTTTGTTCAAATCATAATTGGCTAAACTGATCTTTTGTGTGTGCATCAACTTGTGTAAATATATTGACATTCGAAAGAGATTTCAGTACTTTTAATGTCAAAAAGGTATTGTCATACTTTTTGTGCATGAACTTGCCGCCACTAAGTTTATTGTAATGTCTTATTATGTTTTCTGTTTTGGTATTTAACACAAAGACTCCCTCCGACGCATAGCATAAGCCGCCTATGTCCTTCAAATCGACTAGTTTATGGAACCACTCTTTTTGAGTGGCTGGTGGAAAATATTGAATAGTCAAATTAATTTCTGGCTATTAATTTGAATGAAATATTTACGAGAATAATTATTAATATTTGAGAAAGAGGTCATGTACAACCAAACGTAGTCATGTTTGCCGCTGTCGCAGTAACGGCTGCACATATGCGTAAGCAAACTTGAATGGTACGACTTGTGTACTATTAGTCACTATGCGGAACCTCATTATGCGGAACAGCGGTCTTTTTTAAACGTTTAAACCCTTTTTGAGCATGAACTTGCCACCGCTAAGTTTATTGTAATGTCTTATAATGTTTTCTGTTTTGGTATTTACCACAAAGACTCCCTCCGACGCATAGCATAAGCCGCCTATGTCCTTCAAATCGACTAGTTTATGGAACCACTCTTTTTGAGTGGCTGGTGGAAAATATTGAATAGTCAAATTAATTTCTGGCTATTAATTTGAATGAAATATTTACGAGAATAATTATTAATATTTGAGAAAGAGGCCATGTACAACCAAACGTAGTCATGTTTGCCGCTGTCGCAGTAACGGCTGCACATATGCGTAAGCAAACTTGAATGGTACGACTTGTGTACTATTAGTCACTATGTGGAACCTCAATATGCGGAACAGCGGTCTTTTTTAAACGTTTAAACCCTTAAGGGTGCAATATACATCAGATTCAAGGAAATGATCTGAGCAAATAACGCTTGAATTATTGTGTTTGTAAAATTCTTCAGATCTTTCTCTTGCTACTTACGCCAATTTTCTCTCATAATTTCGTGTACAGGAAAGCTGAAAAATTTGCCATTATAATATTTGCGTAATATTTACATTATGATGGAGTACGTATTAACATTTTATGCCCGGTACACGAAGGTGGTATTACAAGCATAGTATAGCAAGCTAGTTTGGTTTACATAATGTAAGCTGTGTATCATTATAATGACTTAAAACACCTGAAACTGAAATCGTGTCAACAGGACTATATTAGCTTGTAATACTTGTAATGAAACAGCTAATATTATTTCACGAATTTCGATAATATTCAACGTGTATACTTAAAAAAATCTTCTTAAAATGTGATGGAAATGTAACAAAAATTAATGGCCTTTAGACATAATACTTTAAGAACAGAGCGACTCTATTGTTCTCATTTCTGACTGTGTGCTTGTGACGTGATTTAGTACGTCTCTTTCTGATGCGTGGGAGAGAAAGGAGTGGCAATACTTGTTTATAATTTACGATATTATTTGAGATAATAATGGTTGTACCACATTCTGTACCCTTTTTCGCGTATTATCTTTGATATATATAATAAACTTACCGGTGGTAGGTCTCGCCATCTTTTTTTTCGTGGTTAGGGTATTATTTCGGCACTTTTTTATGACACACTTCGGCATCCTTACGGCTTTGCGATCAACACACGACAAAAGCGAAAAGTGTGCTTACATCGCCTTTAAGCACACTTTTGCCGTTCCGTAAGCAGCGTGCGCCTGATATGTCCTTGTGTATAGAAGGTCATTGCACAGGATGCATGACTGATAACGGGCAGCCTTTCTTTAAGTTGAAGTCTTAAGTAAACTATTCTGTGCAACGTACATTTGCATATACCTACATACCTAAATAAAGTTTATAAAATTACTGTTTTTAAAAACATATCCGTGATCCATAAATGTGTCTTCTACCAGTAACCCCAGTAACTACCCAGTACTACCAGTAAGAACGTATCATTTATTAGTTTCGTAATGTTGGGATATGATTGGCATTTCTGTTACCTTATTTTAGTAGAATCTCTGTGTGGACTATGTTGAATGCGGTACTGTATTATTATATGTTCTATGATCATAGAACATAATAATAGTGCTACTATGTAGCTCTCCATTAACAGGCCGGTAGATCCGTGGTCGGTAAAAATCTTACTGATATGATATCATGCATCCCGATAATCCATGTAGGTACAATACGCCAGAACGCCATGAACGCCAGCTCTTGAGTCGCCAATTATCGCAGTTGTAAATCACAGGTTGGTGACTATTGGCTGGGTATGATTTTATCGCTCGGTATGATTTTATTCGATCGAAGATGTGGCTTCCCAATAGTACCTGAAAACTGGTGTACTTGGAAGTATAATACTTGGTCACCAATTATCAGGCTGGTAAATATCAGGTCGGCAGTTAACATAGTCGGCTTAATACCATAGAATATAATATAATAATACTATGTATTGTCGTAAAAGTCTGTTTTTTCTTACCTGTCTTAAAATGTAAACAAACATACCTCAGTTACAAAATCACAAGTTTTCGTCATAATCACCTATATTTGGCCATTCACAACTGACTAGGACTAACAAAAGAAACATCACGCTTCGATAAACATACAAATATCATTGAAATGTATAGTTTTTTCCAAAATATAAATCAATTATCGTAATGATCACAAAATCTGTATACAGTAATGACAGTGATTTGACATAAAGTACTCTATCTTGTCTATGAATTTTAGTGATGGGAAGATGGGTATCAAAATGATGAATAGTTGAAGTGAACAACTGAATATATTTCGTTCATCTCGTTATACTAACTGGTTGAATAGATTAAAACAAGTAGATATGTATAATTTAGTTAATTTTTTAGGGTTCAGTACTAGAAAGTGAAACCCTATTATAAAGCCGCGAATAACCTTCACTCCGTCCGACTTTTAAAGGACTGTATCTTTGAAACGGTAATAGATAGCCTATTGAAATATTCACAGAATATGGGTTAAAATAGTGAATTTCCTAACAAGTAATAATAATAACAATAATTTAAAAATAATGGGGTTTTCATACAAACACCTGTTTTGTTAACGAATTTTAGTTTTGCTCCATATTAATAACGGTAATACATACACGATTCAAACTTGGTATGATTTTAGTCCAATATTTATCAATAATAAAAACCTGCCAAGTGCGGTTAATCTTGCACTGTATGAAAAACATAATGATTTTGTAGTACATTCAGTGTTGATACGAAAGCTTCGGTGCGGAAGTCCAAACCGCACTTGGCTGGTTTTATAAATAACCAGAACTAAACTAAATAAATAAACATGTCAAAGGTCCTGTCTTCCATTACTGACTTTTTTTATCAGGTCGAAGATAAAAACGGTACTAATATACTTATACTTAATATTATAAATGCGAAAGTTACTCTGTCTGTCTGTCTGTTACACTTTCACGCCAAAACTACTGGACCGATTTGAATGAAATTTGGTATAAAAATAGTTTGAAACCCGCGAAAAAACATAGGATAGTTTTTATCCAACTGCGCAAAAAGAGGTTAATGTTATTTCGCGATAACCGACACACGCGCGGGCGGAGCCGCGCCCAGAAAGCTAGTAATTAATACATTAAAGGTGCCACGTTTTGTATTAAAAGGAAAATATAAATAGAAATTACATAAAAATGGCTCCAATATTATTTTGTGCATCACTACAGTGTCCATTTAGTCAAATTTTCGGACTTAGTGCTTTCTTGTGAACAGTCTGCTAAACTCATTTTTCACCAATGTCTTTTAAGATATTTATTTTTTCTCAAAAATGGTATGTAATGTTGCCATCCATAACATCTCTAAAAAGTATCCAGAAAGTGCACTTTACCTGAGACTTATTCACATCTGTCCAGTACGAAGCAAGATTTCAAATTTGAAATTTCCTACAGTCCAGTAAGTAAGTATGTAATTCACTTACTGGACGTCATCCTCTTTAGATCAGTTTAGGAAAAAAATACATAGTACCAGAAACAGATTAGAGTTTAGCCATTATAACATGGTTTTAGGAGGGTGGCTCCGAATATATATCTATCTCTCTTTTTGGTATGTCATTTTATAGATAGATATAGTTTGAGAGCCTTAAACAGCCATTTTATATGTCTGTCACGAGACTGTGACACTTAACGCGACGCAGAAAATGTAAGCACGTTGTACTTAGTTATGTTGTAGAAGTGTAGTGTGGGGTTTTATGTTTGTATTTAGTAATTTCAGTTAATAAATCATGTTGGATATTATAATCGATCCCAATATCTATCAGTATCTTAATATGAATGTAACCTTCAATATTAATTAAACGAATCTGTTGTTAAACTTTCTTTCATTTTTAAGAAAAGCATTATACAAGCTTCAACCAGTAAGAAAGCCATCCTGGCTTCGTACGGCGTCGCCGTCGTCGCGTCAATATCGAATAAAACTATATAAACAAGTCTATGACTAAAATATAAATCGAACATCTAATATAACAGCTATATAAACAATTCTATTACAAAGATCGATCATTTCCAAGAAACGATATTAAAAAGAAAATGTGCATATAGAGCGAACGAAACTATTTATTTTACTTTTTAATCATATCACTCAGTTTAATAGTATTGTACGGCTCGTCGTTCATTCGATGGGTCCCCATCACTAATCTTGTCTTTGGATGATCACCCGCCATGTTTGTTTACATAATAAGACAGGTAAGAAAAAACAGAGTATAGTATAGTATGTATTCTTCTGATCTATGACAACGTCTCCCATTAACGAACAGTGGAGTTTCGGTTTGCGGTAGAGGTGTGTACCGGAGGCAATTTCAGCCTCCGGAGATTTTGCGGTGATTTTATTGAATAACCGGTGTTGCTCCGGTTATTATCTGGATAGTCAATATACATATTATTACTTATGCACAGAAAGTACTTGACATCCAATCAAATGTAATGTAAGGAATACAATATTTTAGAATGCAATCAAAGGTAAAAAAAGAAGGTTTTGATTGTCATCAAAATACTTACCTACCAAGAACAAGTGTTTTTCTTGGGTAGCGTAAACAGATGAGAGCGCAATCCCCATTGTGCTCTCCTAGTAGTAATAATGGTTTGCCGTGTAGGTTAATAGAAGCAAAACGCATTAATAGTATGAACGAGGTGAGATTAAATAAATACTATCATTTTACGATATTCATTTGAGTAGTATCGAACAAAGTAACATCGCGACTGAATAATTCGTTCAGAAATGTTTACCCATCAAATTATCGATAAACCTATAATTAAGAGAAACACCGATTAGTCTCCGGTACCCATTCCGACCGGTGATTATCCGGTTTTTTGAGAACTGGTGCACACTGCCCATTGCACGCACACCACTAGTTTGTGGCTGTATGTAAATCTGTAATCATTTTTGCGAGTCTCTCTCACAGATTACCTCATAGATCAAATAGAATCAGTGCTGCCAACTTAGCGCGTTCAGCGCCAGATCTAGCGCTTTTTTTGGCCAAAAGCGCGTTTTAGCGCCTAGCGCTTTTTTGAAATCATATGGCATGCCTACAAAAGAGTTTTCATTACTAGCATTAACAATAATGTCTTTTGATCGATGTCAGTAACAATGGCTATGTTACTGACATCGTTAAATGTTCACTACCACGCCTGGTATGGATTACGTCTGGACACAATAAACGCCATTTTGCATGATCGATACTGACTTATTTAAATAAAAAAATAACTCTTCAATTTATAATCTTCCGAGCGCTGTCTTGAAGAGGATAACGTGGCGAGATAGATATATATATACTTATAGGATATATATTATATTTTAATTTAATTATTCCTTATTTTATTAATTAGAAATATCAATTTAATTTAAACCTGATTCGCTATCATTAGACTAGGCACTTATGTACTTTCCTGGTGGGAGGACGCGACGGTCTGAGGCGCCGTCGCGTCGCCTGCGGTGTTCCACAGGGGTCGGTTTTGGGACCGCTCCTCTGGAACGTGGGCTACGACTGGGTGCTGCGTGGTACACTCCCCACAAGTATGCGGGTCGCGTGCTACGCAGATGACACCCTGGTCGTGGCCAAAGGGAGGGACCTTAGTGAGGCAGTGCGGTTGGCCACGGTGGGCACAACTCTCGTGGTCAGTCGCATACGCGCCCTGGGTCTGGAGGTTGCCCTCTCCAAAACCGAGGCCCTTTTGTTTCATGGACCTCGGGGGAGACCCCCTCCTGGCACGCGGATATCACTAGAGGGGGTCTGGGTCCCGGTTGGGACCCAGATGAAGTATCTGGGTCTCATTCTGGACGGGAGGTGGGCTTTTGGAGCCCACTTTGCACGGTTGGCCCCAAAAGTTGTGGGAGCTGCGGCTGCCTTGGGGAGGCTTCTGCCTAACGTGGGTGGCCCTAACGCCAACTGTCGACGTCTATACTCCGGAGTTATCCGGAGTATGGCTCTATACGGGGCACCTGTCTGGGTGGACGCCCTCAACCGCGACAACAAGACCCTGCTGCGACGTCCGCAGCGGGTTGTCGCGACGAGGGCGATACGTGGATACCGGACGGTGTCCTGGACGGCAGCCTACGTGTTAGCCAGTGATCCCCCTTGGGAGCTTCAAGCGGAAATCCTCGCTGAAGTGTACTACTTCGTGGCGGCGAGGAGATCCCGCGGTGAGCCCCCATCGTGGGAGGAGGTAACACGCATGCGACGCCAGGCAAGGGCCGCCTTGTTGCGGCGGTGGACGGAGGACCTGGCTCCACCGGTGCCTGGGCAGTGGACGGTGGAGGCCATCCGCCCGGTCCTTCAGAGGTGGGTGAGGCGGCCGTTTGGGTCGCTGACCTTCCGACTGGTGCAGGTTATTTCCGGACATGGATGTTTCGGGAAGTACCTGCACCAGATCGCCAGACGGGAGGCGACCCCAGCCTGCCACGAGTGTGGGGCGCTGGAGGATACGGCGCTCCATACGCTGGAGGTGTGTGCCGCATGGGGCCCGCAGCGGCACACGCTTTCAGCTCTCATAGGAGGGGATCTCTCTCTGCCGAGCGTTGTAAACGCTATGCTCGGCGGAGAGAGATCGTGGCAGGCGGTGGTCTCCTTCTGCGAAGCGGTAATGGCGCAGAAGGAGGCCGCGGAGCGGGTCAGGGAGGATAATGTCCATGCTGCCCCGCTCCGGCGCAGACGAACGGGAGCGAGGAGGCGGCAGTTCGCCCGCCTCCTCCCTTCTCCGTAGTGGGGTCACTGGGGGAGAGTTGAGGGACTCTTCACCAGCTAGCACGGCCCCACACGTTTGAGGGGTGACCTTGGTGAGCCGGGTCACCCCTTCATAGGCGCAGAGGCCCGATCGAGTTCGGGCCTACCGCTGGGGCAAGATAGTGACTGCTAACGCGACCCTATCTTGCCCCACCTCGGCGGAGGACTGCTCACGGGGGGGTTTTAGTGGGTTCAAGTCCCACACATCCCCTTCCACCACCCCCATGGTGGAGGGGTAGTGCGAAGGCATTTCCCCCCCTCAAAAAAAAAAAAAAAGGCACTTATGTACTTACTTTTATTTTTTGATTGACATATAATTGTTCTTGCATGAATAATAGTACCTAATATTCGTTTTTTGTGGTTATTCTGTAACATTTTAATGAAAATTACCTCGTTTATCTTATTAACCTTATCGAATGACTAAAATACGCTAAAATTTAAAATCCCTTCGTTACTAATTGGCGTCACTTAGGGCGTTTTTGTTTTGTAGGTGCCATTTAGCGCGATCTAGCGCGTTTTCGACGTGCTGAAAGCGCGTTTTTCAAATAGAGTTGGCACTTGGCAGCACTGAATAGAATATATACTACGTAGATTACCTCACCTAGTGCTCTCTCCGATTTGTTCGATATTTGTGTTTATAGTGATTTAGATATTATTGTTAAGAGCACAATGCAGTCATTTATAAAAACAGCTTTATGTATATTTATATTCATGTCTGTTATATCATACAGTAAGTTCATATTATGTTAACATTGGTTTCACATTCACACAGTTCCCTCTTTTGGGTGTACTTACGTGCCGCATATCGTACAAACAAGTTTATGATGAGGTTGGGTAACGCTGAAATGATTGAAGTTCAACATAACAATTTTTAATTTTATTACAGGTACGAGCCGTATGAGTATTAAATGTTTCAGTTGTCGTTCTGATAACGACCCCAAATGTGCCGACCCATTTGACAACAGTACAATTCCCTTATCTGAGTGTGCACATGAAAATTCGAATTTATCAGGAATCAAAGCACTGATGTGCCGTAAAATCCGGCAAAAAGGTAAGATACGAATTAGCATTATGTGGATTAATTACCTACTAGATATCTTGTTTATGTTCATTACTTAGTACTTTCTAGGTGAGAATGAACAGATTTGTGGTAATTGTTGATTGTCTTGAAGCCGAATCATTGTAACATGATCTCACCTGGTCTGATTGGAAATCTAGGTTGAGGAGCAAACAGCCTGAAGGGTGGCACAGGGAAAGAGCATGAAGTGAAGCTGTGTTTGACTTTGATTAGGGAAGTTTTAATGAAAAGTAGATCCTAACCATAATCGCAAGTGAACAACTCAATGGCTGACCCCTGGCGAAACACCAAAACCATGTCCTAAAGTGCCATAAAACAATGGTACCCACTAAAAAGTTATGGTAACTGTTTGGTGGTCAGGGTGTATTAATTGGCTACAGCTTCCTCAAATCTGGTCAAGCAATAACAGCAGATGTACACTGTGCAGAACTTCGAACAATGATGGAGAGATTTGCAGCAAAACAGCCCTGAATCATCAATCGGTCTAAACTAGTTCCAAAGATCAGTATTTAAAAAGTCAACAAATATGTAACTGTTTATTTTTTGCAGTAAGTGATACTGAATCTCAAATGATTATTTTTTGTACATTCTAGTGAATGGAGAATGGCAGTACTTCAGGGACTGTGCCTTCATGGAAGAAGAACGCATACAAGGTGATGTAAGACCCTGCGTCACAAGTACAGGACCTAACAATACACTTATCGAAACCTGCACTTGCGACAGTAAAGATGGATGCAATACATCTTCTACATTTGTACCGCTTCCATTACTGTTGATTATATTGGTCACATTGCCATCTGCACTGTTCAAAATATTTGTTTGATAGCTTTAGCAAGCAGAAATCAAATATATTTTTATAAGCAATTTTAATCATATTGAGCAAACAATTTTTCTTTGGTAAGTTTTACTAATAACACATTTTAACTAACAACTGTATTTTTTTTAAGTATTATATAAAACTTAGTTATTGTGTAAGAGTTTTTTATAATAATGGTGTAATATGCCATAAGTAGGTACTCTAATAGCATTATTAGCATAGATTTTTTTGAAGATCTTGTTCCATGATGTGTGTTTAATGGAACAAGATTTTCAATGAAGCATCTTTGAGATAAAATATAGGTAGGTTGGTACTTATTTTCTTCTCTGAGACTAATCATAATCACCTAGGATTTTTTTGGTAAGGTTGTTCTGCCATTACTTTATTCACAACTTGCGTGATTATGATAAAGTCCATGTAACATTACTGCAACTTGGACCTGGGAAGTATGATAAAAAGATAATATTATTAATCATTAATAATTATCAAATATCATAGTATTAATTTAAAAACAATACACTGAACTAAATACAATAATACAGCTACTACAATGAAAGTATTTAGGCAACCTAACTTAAGGCCACTGCAGGCCTACATGCAGTCCAAATGCTCCAGCTCAGTTGCTTCCCTCTAGCTACCAAACCAAGTTTTTGTTTCATGTGGCAATGTAAATATGAAAAACAGTGTAAACAACAAAACCAGACCATGCTATCGTAATATGACGATTGATGAGAATTGCTTCAAAACTTTTTTGATATTTAGGAAAGCGGCGACTACCGAGCAATGCGTTCCAATAAGTTATAACTTGTGAATTGTTCAGTGACAAAAAGCCTGTTGAAATTTGTCTACAATGTCTAAATATAAAATTACTAGGAAAGGAAAAATTTGAACTATAAAAAAGGCCACAAGCAGAATCATTAATTTTGCCATTGTTATAATTTTGTAAGCCATATGCAGTAGTAATGCATAAACTACAATGTAAGAATTAGTCTTTGGATATTATCAATACAAGAGATTAGTTTTTTTGGGTCAATTTTATCTACTACTACTGTACCCCTAGTATGAGTTTTTATATGTAACCATGAATATTTTCAGTTCGATTCAAATTTCAGTTTGGGGTATGACTAAAATGTATGTAGAAAAAAAGATAAGTTCCACGGTAACGTAAAAAAGCGTAACTATGAAAATTCATTGTAGAAGACTATAAATTCTCTATTAAAATTTGAAATAATAATCTATACCAAAATTATAGTCAATTTAATATTATTTGATTTATAATTTGATGTTTTTATTTTTTGTGTTACAAACTCAGTTTACTGGTATTATGTATTAGTTTTATATATAAGTAACCCAAGTCCAATGCGACATGTATTTAGACTAAATTAACAAATACAAAAGTTTGTTTTAGAAACGGGCACGACGTTTACAGCATATATTTGGTTTTGACTATAATAAAAAGTATACGAAAATCAAGCTTTCAAGTTTCAGACTAGTCATCTAGAAAAATACATGCAATGGACTAGGCTTTATAATCACAATTTCTTCTTCTTCTTTAGATGGCTTATAAACGCTGCTTGGCGTTTTTCTGCTAGTGTCAGAGTGTGGCCAATGTACGGTTTAAATAAAGAATGCGCGGTCACAATGTCTTCACCGCTTTATTTTATAATACAATATCTAAATTGTTATTATAAAATTCTAATTATCTATAGAATTATATCCACATTAAAAACACATTCATGATGACGCCAACTAAGCTGATTGTGATAGAAAAAAATATAATGACCAATTAGACCTTATATTTTTTATGAATCTCAGTGTTGTACCTACCTACAAACTAGTTAACAATATTTTTGATATGAATGTTTTGTAGCCTTAATAAATTAATCATGGGCATTTAGGTATACTAACTTGTAGTTTGTAATCAGTTATTAATTATTTTATTAATACGATGACTGTCGCCATACCCACTCTAATATTTTATTTTATTAAGCTAAGCATTCCGTCCCCATGTTACGGGTAAATAGTAAGAATAACATCAACAATTTTACTTTACTTATCATCACTATTATATAGCTCATATAAGAAGAGCATACCTGGCTCCAGGTACCTAAGTAAAAGTTAAATAAGAAGCTGAAATGCTCATTGTTATGGTGGGTTCCCAAGCAGTCACACTGATTCGTTGGATTTTCTTTCCATCAAGTCACACTGTTACAAATTGTACCTACTTGATGGAACATTTTGCCAAAACTGTTGTCGCTACCGAGTCACACTGTTACTGGATAAGGCACATTTTAAAAACATCAAACTATGTATCATTATTCATTAGTATAATCAAGTGTAAACATATTGGTCCGTCCATTTTTATATGAATATAGACAATATGAAAATCAATAAACTATTTTGAATATCTAATGTTTTGTGTTATTAGTTATTACATACCTACATATATTATTTTCATATATTGATGGTCTTGAAGACAAACACGCTAACTACAAACGTTAACATTTTTCAGCAGCACTGTTTTTATTAATTCAAAAGTTGTTGATCCTATAACTTAAAACTGTACATACTGCATCATGTATATATATATATATATATATATTATATATATATATATATACTACATATCTGCATCATGTATATACCCTATTTAGCTAGAGTATTTACGTTTATAGAACATTACTGCAGCGGCCAGCAATGGAGGCATTGATGGACGAACGTGCAAATGTGGGCCGAGGCGAAGCCGAGGCACACATACGTAAGTCCATCAATGCCTAGTTGTGGCCAAGGCTTGTATAGTGCTTTTCTCAAATAATGCACGGAAATTTAAACAAAGTAGTACCTAGGCAGATTTTTTTATTTGTAGATACAGTTGTTAAATGTACAATTTTCAATAAACAGCGTTCTATTTACAAGCCAGATCGAAATTTAAATAAAACCTTTGATAAGTTACGTCCTTGGTTGCCATGCTTCGAAGTAAAAGATCGTTCCATTTTTAAATTACACGACAGATATGAGTTTACTATGCAATTTATTTGGCCGCTAGACACGACAGATATAGATTTGCATACACTTGTTGCCGGCCGCTGCGCGTATGTATTTGGCCAGTAGGTACAGCAATTTCAATTTATTTCGAAGAAGGTTGTCACAATACCTAATGCTCACATTTCCAAGCATGTTTGAGAAAAAAATATTTATCATAAATTTGAACATCGGTATTCAAAATCAGTACTAATATTATAAATGCGAAAGTAACTCTGTCTGTCTGTCTGTTACGCTTTCACGCCAAAACTACTGGACCGATTTGAATGAAATTTGGTATGGAAATAGTTTGAGACCCGGGAAAAAACATAGGGTGGTTTTTATCCAACTGCGCAAAAAGAGGTTAATGTTTTTGCGCGATAACCGACATACGCGCGGGCGGAGCCGCGCCCGGAAAGCTAGTATTCTATAAAAAAAAATATTATTCACTTAACATTTTCGTGTATTTTATAATAACTAAGGTTTTTTGAAGAAGTTACTGCTGATATATAAAAAAAAACATTCTTTTTATTTCTTTAATATTACACAAATCACGTGAGGTGCCGGGTTAGAATTGCACCTCCCCATATCATCCCGTGGGTGTGGTAAGAGGCGACTAAGATAAAATACTGGAAGGTGGGCAGCAGCGCCTTCTAAATAACTGCCAACTTACACTGCGATCCCCAAGACGCCTGCCAAGCGTGGGGATTATGGCAAATACCCCCTTGATAGGAGAGGCTGTGTTCAGCAGTGGACGACCCGGCTGTTACAGTACAGTACACAAATGAAACATTAATATATTTAAGTATTAAAAATATAAATGAACATAGAAGGAACATTAGTGTAATAATCAAAGCAAACATGAATAATTTTTTATTTGATCTTTGGTTTCTACAAGTTCCTAAAATTGTGACAGAGATCACCTCCAATACTTTCAGGAAAATTTCCATAACATTTGTTGCTACAACTCTAAATGCAACATTTACTGTAATCTGCAGGAACACAGTTTTTTTCGTCAACAGCGTCTGTTAATATAAGATTGACCACGTTTATTTTTTGCTAAATTTCTCTTCCACGTGGCTGGGTCACTGTCTTCTGTCGCTCTTGTTACTTCTTTCTCAGATATTTTGGATTTAATCATATTATTAATTAGATTTGTTATTTTCTGGATGGTAAAACGATTCAGAAACTAAGTAAAGGAAATCATCAGAGTCAGACAACTGAAGATCTAGAATTACTTAGTTGTTCTATATTATTATTACTATTCGATGTACTAGGAAGTGTTGACTGTCTAGAAGTGCATAGTCTTCGCAAAGAAAAGGGTGACGTGTTAATTTGTGGTTCAGAAGCGGTGCTTAAGCCAATATTTTAGATCCTCAGCTGCGTAAGTAGTTTCTGTAAAAACGTCAGCGGATACTGCAGGTAGAGACAACGGCACTGAGGCTTTGGGGTATTCTCTTTTTTTTTTATTTTTTTATTATGCTTGATAGGTTAGCCTTTGACCACTATCTCACCTGATGGTAAGTGATGATGTGATCGAAGATGTTGTTCAGGCTAACCTAGAATTACTGGCTCTCAAGGACAGCTTGCCGGAACACACCGTTAGACGCGGCGGACCATGCTGTAGCATGGTGGTAGGGCACTTTGCGAATGCCCGCCTGGCTAGCTACCACCCTCAAGTTGAAAATCTGTCGCCAAGCACCTAACGGTGTGTTCCGGCAAGCTGTCCTTGAGAGCCAGTAATTCTAGGTTAGCCTGAACAACATCTTCGATCACATCATCACTTACCATCAGAAGACTTGCCTTATATAAACAATGTTTGTTTTTATATATAGCTGATACGCTAGCCTATGAGCATTATTTTTCCTATGGTAATATTTTTCCTATGGTATGGAGTTTTTTTATTGTTTTGTTTTATTTAGTTAAAGCTGTAGGCTAACCTTTGACCACTATCTCACCTGTTGGTAAGTGATGCTATGGTTGAAGATGTTATTCAGTTGAACTAAGAACTACTGGCTCTCAAGGACAGCTGCCGGAACACACTGTTAGGTGCTCGGCGACAGATTATTTACTTGAGGGTGGTAGCTAGCCAGGCAGGCATTCGCAAAGTGCCCTACCACCATGCTGTAACGACTGCCATCCTAAGACAACAACCGAGACCGACGGCTTAACGTGCCCTCCGAAGCACGGAAGCGCTCAGTAGTAATGTCACCAGCGGTCACCCATCCAACTCATGACCGCGGCGGACGTTGCTTAACTTTGCTGATCGATTCAGAATGGTTAAGCTAACTTAGCTACGAGCGCTTCGTAATGATTTCGAAAAATTTATGGCTTTAACAGCCTCTGTAGTGCTAACAGCACATCACTGGCCCGATCTTTTATGGTCTTCGACGGAGTAAGTGTTGTTGTATCTCTTGATATTACGATATACGAACATACGATACCAAGCTTTTGTAGGGTCTGGAATTATATGACCGACGTCTCCTTACCCACATTGTGCAAGGCAACCAATGCAATCCTATGTACTTTAACACCCCATTGCATGTTGTAATTTGATAACGAAGGCGAAAAAATATGTGGACGAATTTAAAGAACTTTTTAAAATAACAAACGCGTTCCAAATTCAAAGTAATTCAAAAGTTGGAATAAAGAAAAGTTCTTATGTTACAGTATTTATGCCTAGACTAGTTATATATAGCCCTTTTATAAGCTTACTTGCATTTATCGGAGTATACTTTATTTTTTCTAATATACAAGTTCATTTTAAATTTACCAATAAAAATAACTTGTTTATCTGCTGCTGGTACTAAAAACATACAAACAGAAAAAATATCCAACATATCCATAATTTTTTTGTCAAACCTCTTCATTGAATAACACACACTAAGTATTTAATTCTCGCCGTTTCCTCCACTTCATTAAGAAATACTACATGCACGCGGTACTATACTATAGGGAAAGTCCTACAGTACCGGCCGGCATCCAGTACCGGCCAGATGCAGTTTCCAAAAATATATAACAGAGGGATACGATATAGTTATTGCCATTAAAGTAATACGTTTTTACGAGTATAAGCCCCGCGCGGCAGCAACCTGTCGCGACGCGGTTACTTTTAGTGTGCAAATTTGTATTGCGCGTGGTGAACGCAAGGTACACCAGTAAAGTTCTGTGGGTGATTTCAGAAGTTCATAGAAAGAGTTCGATAGAAGTTAAACCTGGTATGTAGTGTTCATTTATTTAGCTATTATAAAATATGTTTTAATTCAACATTTAGGCGTTAATTATTTTGTAGCATCAAACCTTATATTTTTTTCGTTCCCTACAGTACCGGCCATAAAAATGTCGTTCAGTACCGGCCACTGTTAAAGTTTATTTTTGAGTAATTTTATCTTCTTTTAGGTACTCAAAGATGCTAGGCAATGAAAATGATGGCGAGATGAAGAAAAAGAAGGGCGCTTGGGATCTCGCTAATATGCATAAGCCCGTGTAAAAGTTGCTGAACAGCTCGCAAACAATCCGCGCCTCAAACTACCAATAAAATCGACAAATCAGTTGACAACTTTAAAGCCACAGTTGCGCAGAATAATTATAACCGGTTTCTGATGCATAGAAAAGATGAAATACTGCACGACGACGTCGTAAAACTGTGAAATCATAAAATTTACAAATAAAAAATAATACAAAAGTGAAATCTACTCAGTTCTGCATACAAAAAGATGCTGTAAAAAAAGAGGATGAGACAATTTGTCTTTTGCGTCTTGAATCTCATGAAGAGGATTGGATTTAATGTGGATACTGCAAGACTTGGGTCCATGAGGCTTGTGCAAACATATCAGAGCTGCCTAACTAATATATTTGTGATTATTGCTTAGTATATGGGCTCATATTTTTGCTGGCCGGTACTGGAAGCCAATTTTTTAAATGTTTAATTCTCATAGTCTGCCAATTTTATTAATAAAGTTGATTGTATCTAAATATATTAATAATTTATTGTTTTTATTTACAACACATGAGTTTGTTAACGCATTATAGCCTATATATAATGTCAAACCCAAGAGATTTTTATTTTATCCTACATAAACCTTAAGGTGACGGTACTGCCGGACTCTCCCCTACATATATGATAATGATAATTTTAAGTTTTAATAAGTACTTATACAAATCACAAACAAATTTTGTTTAATTTTCGAAATACATTTGAAATAAAAACTTGGCAGCAATCGTACTCATATTTTTTAGTTTTAACAGGAAGAAAGTGGCAGTGAACAAAGAACACCAGTATCGTTCCATATTATGATAACGGGCTACTACGGAACCCTACATTGTGCGTGGCTCGACACGCATTTGACCGTTTATTGTAATTCGAATATGTGACTTGTAATCAAATTGTTACAAATAAATTAATATGAATAGGTATATGGGCCGCGGCCCCCGCGCGTCGCTCGATTCCTTACATTAGCAACACAACTACTATAACTATTATATAATAGTTATAAAATAATAGGTATATTATAATTATTTAGTCTCACTTAACGAGCTGATTGTCAAATCGTTTCTAGTTTTCATTACTCTGTTTTCTATCTCTACTCGCTGCGCTCGCTTATCGCTGGCATTCGTCGCTGGCGCGGTGGGACAATGTCTTTATAGCAGTCTGTTTTGTTTTACTGATCACTAATGAGAAAGACTAGCTACACTATATTTAGCTAGTACTTAGTTTGTTTCGTAGTATATATTTTATTCTATTTGATCTATGCATAAAGTAGGTAACTTTGTATATACTGAAATCATGGAAGTAATACGTACTGCGTACAACAGGAATGAGCTCTACCTGTGCATCATGCAGCTAAAATAAAGAAAATAAAACCTTATGGTAAGGTCATAAGAGTCTTGTTGCGCGCAAAATAAAAATGAAGCCGAGTGAGAAGGCTACCACTGAACCCTGTGTCTCGTTCTAACAGTGACCTAGAGTTGCCAGAGCTAAGTCGATTTCAATCCTTTCATTGTTTGTCGAAAAATGTGCGATTGATGTAATTTAATGAAGTAAGAACATTTACTTCTAAAATGTTTCTAAACATAATTAATAATTTTGTACCAACATGTTAAAGCAATATTATTTGTTGCTACGTGTAAAGCCATACTAACGCAAAAAATTTGCGATTGGCGTATAGGTTTTCTTTTATTTGTATGTAATACGGAATACTGACTTGACAGCCCCACATGAAATTACGGACTCGGACGTTAATAACGGAGTGTTTGTTGATTTCGTGATATTTTTGAAGAATTTTAGTAAAAATGTGGAGAATTTCTGTCGTGGAGGTAATACTTTAAACATAATTTGTTAGTGAGGAATTACGGTGACCATGCATGACTATCCAATTATAGTTCAAGAACAAATGAATGAAATACCTATGTATATTTTATTCCTTCCTCTATTAAAAAAACTTTCTTTCAATTTCAGAAGATCCTAATGTTAGTTTAACTCATAATGCAAAATTAGAAACAATGAAACATTTAAGCAATAAGCTGGGTTTGCGGCAGAAACTTCACAAGACTGTTTTATTTAACAATATTTGATTTAGATTACACTTAACTGTTATTTTTTACCTAATTAATGAAATATACCACAATAGGTAGTTTATCGTAATTTTATCTTAGTCCAACTGCATGTCGTGTACCACAAGGACCAGTAGCACGGTAATGTTATCTATACAGTATTTCAACTTCATATAAACGGACGAAACGCGAGTTATACCTACGCACCTCGATCTCGGCCCGCGCTCAGTACGTAGACAGTCGCGTCTATGCCGCAGTAACGAATAGACGGTGTGTTATTTTTGTAACAATAAACGCACGATATTTTCGCTAAAAATAAGTCTATGTACAATGTACATATTACATATTTAATATGACGAGTAGGATATATTGTGCTGTTTTTGGTTGCATGAATTCGTCAAAAACGCAACCAGAGATAACTTTTTTTGGTAACCTGGAAACTGAAAGGTAATACTATAAAATAATTTTACTTACTAGTAAGTAACATTATTTGATAGTCTACATAGTTGACGTTACATAATATGTGTCTTTTTAATGGACATGTATTTCCTTTAATCCCCCGAAAAAAAAAATGTCTCGATTAATAAAAAAGGGAATAGAGTAAAGGAAAGTGATTGACACGAGTGCAATAGGTAATTATAAGCTATATATTAGAATGCGGATTTTTTAATACTCTAAAATTTAATGATAAAGCATTTCGTACGTCTCACAAATATTTTTCGGTCGCAAATTTTTAAGACTGATTTTTATTCTGATACAGATTTTTTTATTAAATCTACCTACTAGTCAAAAAACACGCATTTTTAGTGAACACTTCCTGTTCATTTCAAAAAGAATTTTATTTGTTCATATAAAAAAAAAGTATATATATTCTTATCGATCAGAAGGGAATTTTAGTTTTTAAAAAGTAAAATCACAATAATCACTTAAATTTATTCACAAGCAAATTATTACAAATGATATGAATTTAACGAAAGAACCGTCAAGCCTAAACGCCACGTGCAGAATGAGAGCGAGGATCGGTCGGCGCTCGGTTTTATCGATGTGGGTAGGGTTGCCCGTTGACTCAGCGGACATCTTCCTAACACGGCCTCTCCTGACCATGTGTCGTCCTCGACACCAATTCTTCGAGCGGTGCCACAGCTTCCAGTGACGCCTGATAATGAAGGTCCCACATCAGAGGAGTAGGACCTGTTGAAGCAGTCTCACCATTGTCTTCATATACATCTGAAAACAACATCATATTAAGAACTGTTCCAACAGCTACAATTTATGCACACACGCTTTCACGATATTCTCTCAATCATCATTCAGTCAATTCAAACGTCATCTTGTAAACAGTTCATACATCAGACTCCTCCATCGTTCTAAATTAAAGCAGAGAATTCTCTTAAATATCAAACCCATCCTAGGTCTTTTTCTTCGTGGCTTCAGTTGTCCCTTCGGCAGAAGAGACTCCCTCGTTGCACGTCGTCAGCTTGGGGCCGTCACCGAAAGCTGCACATGTCGTTGAGATACCCCGCGCGCCTCCACCTCTTCAAGGGTGGCGTCCGACCAAGCGCATTTGCACTGCACGGACCAGCCATCTCAGGCTCGAGGTTGACTTCGAAAGTCTTCCTCCAGACGACAAAATCGTCTACCCACTAATAGCGGGTCTGCCGGTCGCCGAAGCGAGACCAGAGCCAAAAGCCCTTTCGCATCCGAGATGCATCCAGTGGAGACCTCATTTCAATCCACTCATTGCATACCAAACTGCCGGAGGCTATCCACTAACATCCTATTGTAACTAAAATGTTCAAAATAAATAAGAATGGAATTAAAAGGAAGTGAAAGGATAGCAACCAACAGAAAAGTAGACAATGTTTAAGGATTCATGAGCACACACTTACTATCGAAGAAGTCAGCACACGTCTCCGGGCACCATACTCCAAGCCACGGTACCATGCGCTGGGCCGCATGACCAGCACCGCCTGGGCCCACCAAGGGAGCCGCGCTCACTGGCCCCACCGCTGGACCGGCGCCGGCTGGACACACCGCACGGCCTGCACCGGCCGATGCGACCGCGCGAACGCCGTTGATCAGCCCGGCCACGCAACCCTGCGCCAGGCGGCTGCGAGAGCCTCGCTGACCGGCCCGACTGAGAGACCGGCCACATGGCGCGAACCGCCCGACACGACTGCGCGGCAGCTGTTGGCCAGCCCGGCCGCGCAACCCTCGCCGACTGAGGCGACCGCGAGAGCCGCGCTGATCGGCCCGACTGAGGGACCGGCAGCGCTGGCTGGACCAGCTGCACGGCCCGCACTAGTTGACATGGCTGCGCGGCGGATGTTGGCCGCGCAACCCTCGCCAACTGCGGCGACTGCGATAGCCACGCCGATCGGCCCGACTGAGGGACCGGCGGCGCTGGCTAGACCAGCTGCATGGCCAGCACTAGTTGACATGGCTGCGCGGCAGCTGTTGAGCAGCCTGGCCGCGCAACCCTCACCAACCAGGGTGACTGCGAGAGCCACGCCGATCGGCCCGACTGAGGGACCGGCGGCGCTGGCTGGACCAGCTGCACGGCCCGCACCAGTTGACATGGCTGCGCGGCGGCTGTTGGCCGCGCAACCCTCGCCAACTGTGGCGACTGCGATAGCCACGCCGATCGGCCCGACTGAGGGACCGGCGGCGCTGGCTAGACCAGCTGCAGGGCCAGCCCTGGTTGACACGGCTGCGCGGCAGCTGTTGAGCAGCCTGGCCGCGCCACCCTCGCCAACCAGGCGACTGCGAGAGCCGCGCTGAACGGCCCGACTGAGGGACCGGCAGCGCTGGCTGGACCAGCTGCATGGCCCGTGCCGGTTGACATGGCTGCGCGGCGGATGTTGGCCGCGCAACCCTCGCCAACTGTGGCGACTGCGATAGCCACGCCGATCGGCCCGACTGAGGGACCGGCGGCGCTGGCTGGACCAGCTGCAGGGCCAGCCCTGGTTGACACGGCTGCTGCGGCAGCTGTTGAGCAGCCTGGCCGCGCCACCCTCGCCAACCAGGCGACTGCGAGAGCCGCGCTGAACGGCCCGACTGAGGGACCGGCAGCGCTGGCTGGACCAGCTGCATGGCCCGTGCCGGTTGACACGGCTGCGTGAGCCATGCTGACTGGACAACTGCGAGAGCCACGCCGACCGACCCGACTGAGGGACCGGCGGCGCTGGCTGGACCAGCTCCATGACCCGCACAAGGTCCTGCCATAGTTCCTGCTCAGCAAACGAAGTACGCACCACCTCGTAAGGACCGCGTATTCCAGAATCAAGCTATCCTGTTGGCTAAGCAAACGTTATAACAAACACACAGTCATTATATGGTTGAACTGGCGAGGTCGATGTCGTCGTCAGTTAACTTGCTCGTCCTGTCTGCTTCACATCTTCTGGTGACGAAGTGTTCACCGAGGCTTACTATCCGTTGACTCGGCCTAACCTGACCCTGTCTTATTAATTTCCCCAAATACTCTATCTCGGTAACGAGAAAATACGCGAATATGCGAATGATGTTTAATCCTATCACTCGCTTGACGCCTGATCCTGTCACGCAATTGACGCACTTCAGTTCTACGAGAACCTCACCGGTTTTGGACACGTGAGCTATTTCGTGAATTATGCCTTCGTGAATTATTACTCGAGTAACGTCGCTTTCGGCTATACGTGACCTCGAGTGTGCCCTTCACGGCTTCGTGACGTACGCACCAAATCAACATCACAAAATCAAAGCAAATAACAAAGAAACGATTTAGTTATCGTGACGCAATTGAAAAGAAAAGCCAATTTCAAAATAATGGCTTTCTTGTTCCTTCAAAAACACCATAAGTTTTTCGTTACGTTTTAAGTAGGCAAACAAGTCCTTTATCTATCATTCGTTATCCATTAATTTAACCACGACTTAATATCTCCGCGTAAACTACCGCCAAATCGGCCCAAGCAACGAACGAAACGTCTCAGCTATTTATTCCTTTAGCGCGATCAACTACCGCCATCCATGCGTCAAAATCGTGCACACTTGGACAAAGTGATGAAATAGTAATTTTGAGACCTTACTTTAGATAACGCCATTAATACTCCAACAATCCTGTACTGCGCGTCCTCTCGTCGACCAGTGACGCCATCCTCGCTCAACGAAACGCATGATACAGCTCCAACAGTCGCGGGAGCACTTGCGTTACTTGCCTCGACAGTAGCAGGTGTGGCTGGCTGGCTGCGAACAAAGGTATCTGCGCGTGGCGTTTGGTTCCCTAGTGTGACGGTGTGCTATTCGATATTGGTCCCGGTATAGTACTTTCTATAGCGGTTAATCTCGCGAGAATTACACCTAAGGTACGGTCGCGTGATTCACGACGACATTCTCAACAAAAATCAACAGTAAAAATCTACTAAAGAAAAGAATAAAGCCAAACACAAATATATATCAGATAGCCAAGCTTTACAGACACGTGGTTGAATCCCACTTCTGATCTTATCGATCAGAAGGGAATTTTAGTTTTTAAAAAGTAAAATCACAATAATCACTTAAATTTATTCACAAGCAAATTATTACAAATGATATGAATTTAACGAAAGAACCGTCAAGCCTAAACGCCACGTGCAGAATGAGAGCGAGGATCGGTCGGCGCTCGGTTTTATCGATGTGGGTAGGGTTGCCCGTTGACTCAGCGGACATCTTCCTAACAATATATTCACAAAACTAAATGGAAACACAAAGTAGGCAAAAGAAATTAAAATAATGGAGGCGGGTAGCCCTATCGCATGTTTACGTACAGCGCGGTTGTGGGTAGTTATTTCAACGAGAGAGCCAAGTTAAGATACTGTATAGATAACATTAACGTGCCAGTAGGTAAGTACCTATATGACGCGAGTGTGAAAAGGAAGTAAAAACAGGAAATGTACAGTGCCGCAAAGGGCAAGTTCATCATTAGCATCTTCGATTAAAATCCATCTGAAGCAATGATCTGCTGACGTCAGATCACAAATAATTTTTTATAATAAAATTATTGTCCTTAAATAATATTTCAATATTGTCACCATTGCCAGAGAGGGATAAGAGGTACAGTTACTGCGTTCTCGTTCCGCTTCAATTTTGCGACAACAGCTCATTCCTGTTGTACGCAGTACTTATTACTTCCATGACTGAAATAGAGACCAAACTTGACATCCCTAGGTTTAGATTTTTTCGATGACGTCACGGATAGTGATTTCCATTTATAACAGATGGCACTAAAATAAAACAAATTAAAATAAAGTGCTGCCATCTGCTTTTTATAAAGGCTCATCCCAGTTTCGTATGGTCTCTGAACCCATATTATAATATATGTATATTACATAAATATTTAGTATATATATATGTCTTTTATAGATATACTATATATTTATGTGTCTTATTTTAGCCTACTTACTACCTTATAAATTGCTTTCAATCATTATATATTTGTACCAAATCACCAATGCTTCCCGCCACTGGTCGAAACATCTAACATCAAAAGCTGGGTCTGTAATCTGTGATCAAAAGTATAAGCACGACTAAGATCCAGCTAAAAACCTAGAAAGTACTTGATATGAGTTGATAACTAAATACAAAAGTCTATATGTTTATATATGTTTAATTATCCTAATTTATCTACTTACAACTATAACAAACATAATTAATTTTTACACCTCATCGTAACAACGTCGTATTTGGCACTGTAACAACGTCCCTATAATGATCACAACCATCATAAAAATAATGCACAATTCACTTCTAACTTAAAATTAAATAAATTTAAGTTCCCGGCATGGAAATTAAACAAATCAAACGGCAATCTCCAATATCAATTGGCGATAGGAATTAGGGATGATCACCATCGATTCAAACCGATAATATTATTATAACAATAATGCTCGATACTAAAATGTCGTGAATTAATTATTATTATTTCGACTTCAATTATATCATTCTCTTATTATTTTTTTAAAGAGCTAATTAGTAAACTAAGCCCGGCAAGCAAAAATTGGCTGATAAGCCTATTTCTTCCTTTTTTGTATCCATGCCAGAACAATATTCAAATTAAGTTTATTACATTCAAATATCCTGTGTTTAATTTGAAAACTACAAAGAAACGAGAGGAAAAATGAAAAGAATTCAAAAGTATAGTTTCTAGACAGCTTTTTTAATCAGTAAATATTAGGGAGGGTCTAAACAAAAGAAATAGCGAGAATATAGCCAGGGCTTTACCAGTGAATACTAAGAAGTAGGAAGGGCATTTAAAAGCTTGACAAATTTTATCAGAAGGGATCAACAACGCTTTAACAACAGCACTATCGGATGACAACTTCGACACATATGTATTGAGAACTGGGCTGAAGCATTAGGTGGCTCTTTATTAATACCCAAATGGGGAGTTGAGTATTGAGGGTTGATTGGAAGTATAAGTAGAGGTTCAGGAAGGGCATTTATTTTATGAAGCTGTGATGAAGGCCAGTAATATTATTCGTATTCCTCAAATCATACAGGTCAAAAAGAAGACTCTATTTCGGGAGTCAGGGGTGGTTAGAAATTTGAATTAATTTAGAAACAAAGCTGTCTGGAAGGAACTGTCTGCGAATATCAAGAGGGGGTGTTGTGAATTCAACCTGCATAGCATTAATAAATGATGACTTCATGGCTCCAAGGAGAATCCACAGACATTTAAATTGATTAAACTTATGGAATCATGTGCGTTAAAACGTGGTTTAAAATCCTTAAACACCAATGCACATATAATAGCTTTAACATTATTATTTTAGCTTAGGAATACTACGATTTTGTAAAATGGTTACCAAACCAGATAAAAGTGCGATAAAACTGTTTGAATTTTGAATTCCCAGTTGCCGACGTACGTATCTACCTTAAGAACTACGTCCGATACTGCCACAAAACATTTTGCGTGAAAGCATGGTTTTCAAAATGTTAGATTATTCAATCTTACGAAGTAGTATGTTTAGTAATCATTAGTCACATTAATATTATAAATCCGAAAATTGTTGAGAGGAAGTATATGTTTATATATTGTTGCAAGGGACTATTAGAGGACGAAAATTAAAACGAGAGCTATCAAAATATTTAAAGTCACATAAAAAGAGAAATTTAAACATTGTAGTTTCACTTATACAATTTAATAGATTATGCTACTGATTTGTATGAATGTAGTAATCGATTACTACATAATTGATTCCATCCCTAATTGTCACCGGGAAAATTACTGACAACTGTTATTTTTCTTTTTTGTGGTATCGGCATTTGTCTTATTTAAGTTAATGCTATTGCCATAAGTAGAAATTCATTTCTGCATATTCAACACAACGCTATCTGTGATTTATCGAAATCCCTAAATTTTAGTCCTAATCTACAAAACATAAAATACGTTAAAGCAATGACTTTGTACGTATGTCAGATATCTGTTTAATTTGTTTGCATTACATGTTGTCATTAGGGCGTTTGGATAGCCTATCAGTTCCAAAAATAACACTCACAAACGCTAAAAATGATCACACAGGGCGTTCGTATAGGGACTTCGTGAGCATATATATCGTTTTCGCTCACCATTCGGATAGCTTTGAAAACGCTACAAATGACAGAGAAAAGTGCTATTTTTGACCCACGTCTTACCGTGGGATCGTTGCGATCGTTTTTTGACAACTTGGACATTCATATCTATGGTTTGTTTGTTCTGTAATGTAATCCGTATTCCGTTTCTGCTAGCCGTTATGTGTGTTTGGTACCTTTTAAAAAGAATAAAAACTAAGGAAACCTAGGCAGACTTTGGTAGATACAATGCATTTATACATAAAACTTGTTTTATGTACTATTATAATCATGTCTTTGATATCATACGGTAAGTATACATTCTAATTTAATAATATCTACCCGGTACATTACTTGTTTGGGTGGGTCACGCCCTTATATTCATAATATTATCTACTTGTTTACAGGCATGAGCATAAAATGTTGGAATTGTCGATCCAATAACGACCCCAAGTGCGCGGATCCGTTTGACAACAGCACTGTTCCCATTACTGATTGTGTACAGGAAAAGGGGCTGTCGCATTTGCCTGGAATAAGACCGAGCATGTGCCGGAAAATCCGGCAAAAAGGTAAGTTTCTGGATAAGATTTTGTCACTGCAAAATAGACTATTCTACCTATCCTAAGATAAATTACTTAGTATTCCATGGATTCACCGAATGGGTTGCGGTCCATCGCGGTGAAGAGGAAGAGGCCCATGATAACGCCTGGAACTTGTAAACCACAGAGTAGGGCTAGCCCTAGGCCTTTGCGATTTCATTCTAAGCATTTAGATCAATTCCCATTCACACTTTGAGCCTCCGCCCCTGCCTAACAAAATTTAGTTCAGATTCTACAGCTCATCTTTATAATAGGTATACACCACAATGTAAATTATTTTTGCATATAGAAATACCTTGTAACAAATGTTATCTTTCAGAAATCAATAGTGTTTGAGAAAAAAACATCTTCATTTTAACCTTAATTACATATGTATTACTTTGTATATGTCATGTACTATATGCAATGCTGAGATGACTGATTAAATAATGAATAGATAACAAAATATTGTACAAAATATATTTAGCTCTGCATTCTGTGCAATATTTTGTTGTTATTATATGTGAATTTAAATACTTTTCTGACTGATTCTGACCGTAAATTATTCAGGTGGCTTAGGTTAGATTGAATGGTGCCACTCCATGGACTCAAAATAAACTTTTTTATTTTGAGTCTGCTATCACAGCTCCCCTCCATCCCTTCAGCTTATAAAAACCACTCTAGGAGTAGTGTAGACAAAACTGTTTGAAAGGGTACCCAGATTCAGTTCTGCTACGTACCTGCAGTGCCAGAGCTGTCCTAGAATTACTTCATTTCTAAAAAGACATTTGTTTGTTAAACCTAACCTTGTACCTAATTGTAGAACCTGTTGATGCTTATAAGTTAACTACATAACTATCTTTAGTAATTTTATTTTTTAGTTTGTTATATTTGTATGGTCATTAGGTATGTTCATTTACCATTGTACAGTAAGTTATCATTGTGCCAAGTGCATCATTGTTACATTGAGTTGCTTGCTTTAACATGTAAAAAAAGTATGTTTCTCTTAATAAAAATCAATTTATTATATCTTTATTTGAATAGTTAACAATGAAAAGGAATTAAGTCATAAAACACAAAAAAAAAACAGACAATTGATGCCATATTTTTCATCTCTATAGATTGCTTGGTTTGTGGAAGAAAAATTCCAGCCTAAACTTGGCTTTTTCAATCATTTACATCTACAATAATATTATAAAGAGGAAAGATTTGTATGCAACAAATAAACATAAAAACTACTGGAAGGATTTTGATGAAATTTGGTATGGAAATAGTTCGAGACCCAGGGGAGGATGTAGGATATTTTTTATCTGACTGCACAAAAAGAGGTTAATGGTTTTGCGCGATAACCACCATACACGCGAAAGGATCCACAGCCGGAAAGCTAGTTTTGAATAAGTCAAAGTGGTAGCATAAACGAAATATGTTAACTTGAAATTATTCATAATACTGGGAATGGTTGTCATAAACAAAATAAAGAATATTAATTAGTATTAAGTGATTCAAAAAGTTTCATATGCAAGTAACTTATTGTGTTTTAATTGTTACCGCCTCATAGCTTGTTTTATTCTTATTTTATACCAATCATATAAATAAATTATTTCCATTGAATATTAAAGACAAAAGTATGGATTGTACTAGTTTTCATCCTAAAATGCCAGTTTACGTCAAGGTATGTGTGTGATTTCTGTATTGTGATTCATTTGTAAGGTTTAAAAACATAACGAGACTTGTGCATGTTCTTAAACATTGTATTATATATTTTTAGTGGACAGATATTAAGGTAAGCTTTATTGCAACTCATCAGTTGTTGTTAGCCCGAATGAAAGCTGATACCAGCAAGTTAGATTTGTTTTAGCTTTATATATCGATTTATTCACCTGAGAGATGCAGGTTTGATTCTCACCAGGACAAACATTTTGTGTGTCTATAACAGCCTTCTCAACGACTATAAGGTATTCATCCTGAGGCCTAGAAAAACTTTCTTAAAACTTGTCCAAGTTTGAATCAGCTGAATCAACCTTGTTTGTCAGAGATGATGTAATATCAAACAAATTTAAAATTCTAAAGATTTCTTGGGTTTCAATTAAATTTTCTCTAATATTTTTACCCATTTTGAAGGTTATGTGCACCTAATTTTATACCATTTAGAGGCAGACAACATTCGTTCATAACAATTATAAATTGCCCGAAGGGACATGACCCTTTCACGTAACCAAAACATATGGATTAGTTTGGGAAAAAAATGTTTCAAGCGACAATATTATCATAGATAACTGCCTGTAAAAAGGAGATAAATAGATATGAAATACTTTATTTGCTAGTCAAATTTCTAGCGCATGTATTATATACTAGCCATCGGCTATAACTTAGGACTGTTTACAAAATTTGTTGTCGTGCTCCCACTTGAACTACTCGTAAATCGAGATAATAGGTACCTACCCTGTGTCCTATCCTAATATAGAAGTCAAGAAATTTTCCAATCCAATATCAACATACCGTTTAATGCAGAAACGAACGTACACATGCACGGTTTTGGATTTTTAACCGACTTCAATAAAAGGATGAGGTTCTCAACACATTTTTTTTTGTGTTACCTCATAACTTGTTACAGGCGTTGATTTGCCGTGGTACCATTAGACCTTTGATGGTACCACGGCAAATTTAATGGTACCACGAAAATGCTGATTTTTATTAACCGTGGTACCATTAAATCATTAGACTAAAATGCCATTGGCCTTTCTAAATCCAACGGAAGTAAGGACAAGGTGTACCGGCTTAGATGGGTTCTTTATAAGTTAAGCTGTCGGTCCCGTTTGTTGTCTTAGGAGAGCAGTCGTCATAGCATGGTGGTAGGGCGTTTTGCGAATGCCCCCCTGGCTAGCTACCACCCTCAAATACATAATCTGTCGCCGAGCACCTAACGGTGTATTCCGGCAGCTGTCCTTGAGGGCCAGTAATTCTTAGTTAGCCTAAACAACATCATCGACCACATCATCACTTACCATCAGGTGAGATAGTGGTCAAAGGCTAGCCTATAAGGTATAAAAAAATAGCAGAGTTAGCTTTAGAATAATTACTTGTAGTTGGTAAGTTTGTATTCTGGCATCACTGGGCGATGTAGTTGGTTGCTTAGCGTCAAAAGCCCAATAAAAAAAAACTACCCATCTGTAAACTACTTTATCTTTTTTAATGGTTCTTTATACTTTTTAAAATTGTACTGAATACAACTAAACATTTTTTTGCTTGTTTATTTCAGTGAATGGTGAATGGCGTTACTTCAGGGACTGTGCCTACCTCGGTGAAGTTGGCATCAAAGGTGACGAGAGATTCTGCCTCATGAGGACAGGCACTTACAACATATTTATTGAATACTGCACATGTAACAGTAAAGACGGATGCAACGCTTCTGCTACGTTTGCACCACTTCCATTACTGTTGTTTGCGTTGGTTGCAATGTCTTCTAAACTATTCAAAATTTTTGTATGATGTGTATCACAAATCAGTAAAACAATTTTTTTGTTCGGTTTTACAAGTGCACATTTTAATATGAGCTATTATTTTTTTTCTTGTATAAGAAATATGTTATTGAATGTGATTTGCTAGGTACAGGGCCGCGTTCTAAGCTTCAGTAGTTGTATGGTTGTTTTGACGGGGAATTAGCAAAATATATAGACGTTTTGTGATGTTTGAAAAGCAATAACTACCGTTACCTGCAAAATACTTAAGAGTGCATATAATTCTCTCGTCAAGAAATGTCAAGGTCATGTCAGTTAAAGATTCAACGATTAAGCGACCGCTTTTTATAGTTAAAAAGTTGGTCTCTACTCGAAGGTTGTGAACGACGTTAGAGTGAAAAGTTGCACTCCGAGTGCACTCTAACCAAGGTTCGGAACGACCTGCAGACACTGCATTACCGTATTTTTTTTGTTAAAGCCTTAATTTATGAAGCAAGTTTATTAGAGTCCTATTGTAAGTAATAAATCTCAACCTTTTTTTAAGCTTTGATGGCAGAAGGCGGATGTTATAAGTTTGAAGCTTCTTTCTGTGTGTCGCTCCAAAACAACTGAACCAATAAGCCTGATCATCCATGTCAAATATTTATATTGCTAAGCATAGCTCATGCAACATATTATGTGTCGTGTAACATGTGTAGTGTCATTTTACAACTTTCATTACTTGTTGTTTGAAAGTTCTACTGAGGGTGACAACATTGATAACTTACTTTGTTCAGTTGAATGTTGTTGGCCAAGGTTTAAGAGTAGAGTCTACGGAGCGCTTACCATACAAACGTCGTTACGTCATATTTTAAATACTAAGGGCCTGTTACAGAATGTTCGAGTAAGTTCCGGACATACTACCCAGAACATATTAATTAAACAAAACACTATCTTTGCGTTTCACAGTCATCGAGTTAGCCTATCCATCGGTTAAAGCTTGAAACGCGCTGCATGTTCACTGTCATTTTTATCATTCAGTTATTTTATGTGTTGGTTAGCAAACTGAAACTTTATTAGGACATTCTGAAACTGACCCTAATTGTTCAGTCTGTGAAACTTTGCATGTATATCCTGCAGCCTTATATCTATGCATCTGGTTTGCTAGATTTCCATAAAATTATGTATTTTCTAAAATAATTAGTAAAATCGTTTTGTATGGGAATTGTAGTTTTGATAATTAGGGATGTAATAAATTGAAAAATTGCCAAACCAGAAGCATAGATATTAGGCTTAGCAATATGCGTACGAAATTGCAGCGAGTTTGCAAACTTGGTATTTAAAATATGACGAAAGTACGTTTGTATGGACAGCGCTGTGTGAACTTTACTTCAATGTCCATGTACAGCCAATGTCCATCATCAGGTGATCCCACGTGACTTCTACGGCATCATAACTGAACTGTTTTAAATGTACATTGTCATAAACCAGTTTATCTTGCACACTATGGACTATTTATCCTCTGCAAGTTATTTGCAGCATCATCTTCGACTCTCTTTTTTATTAAACTAGGTTATAAGATTTTATTTCTATTTTGTGAACTTAGTTTATATCTACATTTTGGTTAAGTTTATCTGAGTCGTTTGGGCCACATTCGAAACCAAGTTTCCAAACCGGTTTTATATGGCCGTGTAAGCTTCACTATATAAGAGTTTCAGATATCAAGCATGGTCATGATATTCATCTATTCATACCATATATTGTGGTAGGGTATTTTACGAATGCCCTCCTTAGTAGCCACCTGGACAGTAGAAAATCTGCCGCAAAGCACCCAACGGCAGTTGTCTGTCAATTCCCATTCTAAAATAGTTCTATTCACCTGCTTGTACCACATCATCACTTACCATCAGAAGAGATTGTGATCTAGCTTATCACCAACAAAAAAACTCGGCAGTCAAAATGCATCTTAAATGATTATTATTGCAATATTATTTGATTATTATTATCCTACAATTTTAGAAACGCAAACTTTCTCCATATCTTCTATTCGCTTTGTACCAGTGTCATCATTTTATTTCATATTAAATCAATTCATCAAGAACCTCAATTTTGTATAAACTAGTATATAAGTTAAGCACAATATTCATTTGAATCTTTTGTGGCATTTCTAAATGCCGAAAACGAGTTTATTTTTTAATATTTAAAAAAAATCTTAGTAAAAAATGGAAATTTTATAAATCATGTCATGTTGAATAACTAATTTTACTATATCTTTGTATGATGGTTACATAAAATGCCCATCGACTATATTATAGGGAACAATCAATTAAAGGATATCTTCATGAAATGTATGTATTAAAGAATCCTTTGACAAATAATTTTACACATTACTATTTAGGAATCGCACACAATGCCTAGGAAATAAAAGAGTTTCTTTAATCTATTAAAAAGTCCTTATACAAATAGTTTTTCACACTAGCAAAAAGCTGAGCTTTGTCATGTAGTATAAAGTAGATTAGCTATGATGTATTTGAGTATTGAGGTTAGTTCTGTTGTAGCGATGCTAACTCAACAACAGATGGCGTTAGTAGTACAATTACATTCTGTCCAATGAATACAAAATTGTTAATGTTCATATATTTTAATGATTATGAAATTATAATTTTTACTATGTTAAAGCACAAATCTATAGGCATACTAGTTTTTCAGCAAAGTGTGCCACAAAATGTCCAACTTGTGCGATACATTTCCTGAAGAAACCTATAATTTCTTAGGCATTTCGCGCGATTCATAATTACAATTTATGTATTGAAGAATCTCTTGACAAATAATTTCACACTTTTATATATATATTTATACAGGTATACAAATATTTTTTATATACTTTAATGTAAGACTGAATATAAATCCGTCCATATTTGTCTAACATTATTTTTATATTAACTCATTTAAGACATTAGTAATAAACGTTTTTATAATATTATTGTCTATTATTTATTATATAAACAAAGGTCAATATTATTTTAGACCGGACTTGTGTAGTGTAACTAATTAGCTAGACCATATTATGCCATATAAATTAAGTAGGTCTTTACTATTTTCATGCCATAATTCATTATATTGGCAATTTTTTATATGATGTTAATGAATTATGATACCAATTTTTTTTAAACAACAGCAATTAGATTGTGCCTGATTATGCATACCCCGTGGGGAGCCGGGTGAGAATTGCACCTCCTTATATCATCCCGTGGGTGTCGTAAGAGGCGACTAAGGGAAAAATACTGGAAGGTGGGCAGGATCGCCTTCTAAAGGAACTGACAACTTACACTACGATCCCCAGGACGCCTGACAAAAATGGGGATTATGCCAAATACCCCCTTAATCCCCTATTAAGGGGGTATTTGGCATAATCCCCATTTTTGTTAACCCATGGCTGTGTTCCAGCTGTTACAGTACAATAATTAGATTATAAGTAGGTTGTTGAAAAAAATACAGTACATATATTTCATAAAATCTTTATTATTAAAAACTCAACATTAGCGCCAAAAAAATTACATCTTTCTCTTAAATAAAATGAGATTTCTAATCTTGTGAAATTGTTCTCTTAAATGCGTGTAAATACCATATGAGGGTGGAATAAGGCACTAAGTAATCCGTTTTTGTGCAAGTTAGTACACTTTATGACAAGATTGTTAGTTTTTTTGTGTTCTATAACTCTAACTTAAATACCATAGGGAAGTCAATAAACTTAAAAATATTTACAGAATATGTAAGTATATTATTAAAATAGAAGTACAAGATAGAAATATGCAGAAAAGTAGGATAGAAAAGTTTAGAATTTCACAAAGTTAATAAACAAAGTGTGTGCAGTGCTCCGATTCTGCTGAAGCGTGGCCGAACCGAAGAAAGTTATTACAGTATAGTATTCTTAATTATTGAAGAAACAATGGGTCATTAATTGGTATATTGTGACTTGGTCAACTTAAGTTACAGTCAGGATGCATATACTACTTTCCAAAGGTCGTGAAGTACTACTATTTAGTTAGACAATAGTATTTTGGTTTGGGTCAAACATTTGTCTTACGCCTACTTGTAATGAAGTAGCAAAGATACCGTCAGTAACTCGAGTGTAGTCATTGCTTGGTAAACTTTGTATTGCGGTGGGTACACTTACTGGGAAATACATTGTGGTCCCACATACAAACCTTTGTACTTTTTCTCTTGAAGAAACAAATCGCTTTCAAACACAAAAAATTAGTTCGCAACTTGCTGAAATATCGCACGTTTAATAATAAACCGGAATAAGTCAAAAATTAAGGATTCCCACTTTTGTTAATAAAACGAACTAACTCCGATTGAAGAATCTATCAGTAAAATCCCACCATGCATAACAAACCATAAAGGCCGATTTTTAGATCACCCCTCTCTTTATTACAAAAGCACGCGAAAAGTCAATTCATGCTATAAGGAATCATTCAGTGATGCGGCGATCGTGTTGTGTGAAATGAAGCGTTGTTTTGTGACTATAGTGAAGTAAGGTAAAATAATTCGGTTTATTTTCAAACACAGGTGAAACTATTTTACTTCATTTTTTTATAGACTGTAATGTTTTCGTTATACTTCACTTCAGTTGAAAACGGTGTTACAATACAGCATGTACTATTTGGACTTGTTGCAGTTTATCATTAAATTATAATTGTATAGTTAAGAAAAATTGCGTATTAGTGCGTTTTAGCATTAGATTATTACTTTTATTCGCGAATTAATTAATTTTACATCACTTTATTACCAAAGCTATCGGTAGATTTATATAATACTTGTGTTTATTTCGGTTTACATTTAAAATGATCCTAAAGTCTAAAAGTACTCTAGCCATTGCCGCAGTTTATTACAAAATGTCCTTTAATTTTATTTTAAATACTGATTAATAAAAAGTATTAAGTCACTAGTTCCATAGTTTAAATCCTGTAGAGGACGCCTGAAAATAGGAACCAGCATCGCCTAAAACTTTCTGTAATAAGTGTTAGTGCTTGATGTAAGTACTGATAAGGATATTATGTTGGATGGACTATTACGAATAATTCTAAGCCAGCCGAAATATAAATAACGTCGTGATTACGTACTTACATGTGCATTACCCCTGACTGTAAATTTACAAATTAGTAACCGTACTATCACGTTTGCGTTAAGATTTTTATTATCACCCTTATGTTTTTAGCATCATGATCTTTGAGTAAAATTTTAACGCAAACGAAAAAGTTAAGTTTACTTTCTTTCAATCTTACACTCCTCGGGGTACAGTATCCATAATACATTTTCACGTAATATTCTCTGAATTATTTTAGTAAATAATACGGGATAACTCTCGTGAATCAGTCAGATAGCTCCGACTATAGTTTTAACCACAATAGGTCTTTTCCAACGGAAGCTCGGGAAGCCCACGTTGACGTCTCGCTTAGCAGGTTAGGTTAGCTATGAGAAACGTCAACGCGGGCTCCCCTTGAAAAAGACTACCGCATGTGGGTGAAACTATAGTTGGAGCAGTTTGACTGAATCACGTGAGTTATCCCGTATTATTTTCTAAAATAAGTGTTAACCACGTTAGTTTCTCTGAATTAATTGAAAGTTTTACCTTTTTATTTAATGTTATATATAAATTCTTTAAGAGTTTGTTTAATGAAACAGACGATCAAGTCCAACACAGCATACAAAAACACAAGATCTCCAGCTCACGATGGAAGAAGTCAAGGCCGCCACGTCAAAATCACCACCATTCAGAAAGTTCAGGTTGCCAGCGTCATCATACCACCACGAAAATTAGTAAGCGATACTTCAAAGTGGAAACAAAAGTTAGCCAAACGTTTACGTAACAAGATATCAAAATACGAACGCAGATTGGATATGTCCGAAAACCCAACAAAGCCTATTATTTTATTATTGGTAATTAACAAATGAGATTCTTTAAACTTTTTTTCAAAGCTACCTTGAACATTTTGATTCGAAAGAGATGTGTGGTGAACACAGCAAAAAACAGCAATAACTTTATAGAAGATGACTTACGTGGAAAAAATGGTAATTATAAAAAAATAATCCCAAATTGATAAAATGTTTATTAAAGAGCAAATAAATGTATCTTTCTTCCGACCTAAAAAAATGTTTATATGATGTATGTATATACGATTTTCCTTAACCGTTACCTATATTTTTGAGTGTGATGAAATTAAATGGGTGTTAAATAACGGCTACTCTTCTTTGGCTATCGAAGACATCATCTACATAATGCCACCAGTAACATGGTTTTTCACTAGCGCTCCTCATGGTTTCCCTCAAAATGTTCCATATAAATATTGGCCACAACTGGCGCTTTAGGAGAGCCTAGGTGACTCCTTCCTTTTGCATGTTATAATTAACTCGCTAAAGAACCGTTTGACACAAAACATTCACTCAGCTCTGTGTAGTCATTGGGTATATCAGCTCCGTGGAGTAGGTCAGCAATGATTTTTATAGCTTCTTTCAAGAACACATTTGTGATAAGTGATGTCACATCGAAACTTATAATTATTTCCATCGACAGTATACGTACATCTGCTAGCAAGTAAAGAAAATGTCTGGAATCCTTTACGTAGGATTGGGTTTTGCTTGTAACTGTTGCAGGACATTTGCAAGTATAGAGACTGTTTGTATGTAGGTGCATCTATCTGACTGACAATAGGCCTCAGAGGCTAGTTGGTAGTAACTGAGTCGTTTCAAACAGATAAAAAAAGGCGCTTTTGAATCTCTAAATAGCTCTTTTTGGAAGGAATCGGACGCGAAGCTTGATTGAAATAGGTACGTGCATTTGAAAATACTTGGAGCACATTAGTATGGACGCACAAGAACCATTGAACATTATTTTTTATTCTGATAATGTACAGGTCAGAATAAATATAATTTTATACTGACAATTTATATGTACGCTGTTTATCTTTTTAAAATCCAAAGCATCACTACTAATTCATGATTCGAGGGCATACGCAAAATAAAGCAGACAACATAGGTATACAGTCTGATAGACAAGAAGTTAAAAAAATGTTAAGTCATCCCAATCTTTATATAACACCACCCAGTTCAATATATAACAAAATTTAACCCCCCGATCAACCAGTATTGTGGATCTTCAACTGTTACAAGAAGAATAGGACTTAAATTTTTGTACAGACGAAAGCAACCAAAATGTGAACTGCAATGATATAAAAGTATTATTTTACTTAAAGATATCTTACAACGACGACAACTTAATAGGCGAAATAAACCAAGGCAGATGAAATCAGTCATAGAAATAACCACGAAGGCAGCATATACGCAAAAACAGGAGATAAGTGCTTATAAAAATTAAGACTAAGACTTAATTGCAAAGGTTCTGATTTCATCTTAAGTTATGCATGTTTTTACAACTCAATTCTTAAACTTTTTGATAAGTTTTGATTAATATTTTGAGAAGTCACAACTCACGAGACTGATTAAGACGAATAGGTAAAATCTACGACAAATAATTCAAAGTAGACATTTATTATAAGTTCCTAATACGACTGATTATTATAATAATATGTTTAGGTTAAGAAAGCAGTTACAATGACTTTTAAAATGTATTTTACATTATCAAATTATAGGTATATTGCAAAATATTTCTGTATTTTTGTTTCCATTTTAATTTTAAAGTGTAATAAAAATTATACATCTGATTAGATCATATTATTTATTAATACTGTACAGAATTATGACATATTAGTTTACACATTTTTTGAAACTTGATAATTGATTTTTATACTAAACTGACATAAGTCGAAACAGTAGAAAATAAACTTCTTTTATTCATTTGATATAAAAAAAATAATTATATTGTTATGTCAGCTATATTCGCTATACATCTGGCTTTAATTTAAGACCAAGAAAGTAAAAATAACACTAAAAACACGTGAAAACCATCAAAATGTTTTCAACAAGGTAGATACTCAAAACTTTGAACGCGATTTCCCAAAAAAGTGAATTTTTGTCTTATTCCGGTTTATTATTAAGCGTGCGATATGTTCACCGTATAACCCAGTTAGGAGAATGAAAATTGAAAAATTACAATAGAATACTCTCGTACCAGGAGAAAACATAACACTGAAAAAAATCTGTGAATGACAAAACAATAGTATTGTTGTTCTCCAGGCACATTGTTTATGTTGCACTCATGTAGACTTACAGAACAGCAGGTATAGTAGGTACGAAAGCCAGCTCGGTACCTTTTTAAGTCTACATCGCGGTCTACTGCGACAGCTGTGCTACGACGGCCATTCAATAGATAAAGAAGTTAGTAATCTGTGATAAAAGCTCAGAATAGTTATGATCTCATTTTGATTCGAATTCATGCGGCATTTATCTTGCGTTATCGAAAGCATAAACATGGGCACGTCACGCGTGAAAGTAGGACAGTTTTGTAACAGTCCTAAACTGGGACGACGACGACGGTGTCTGTTTTTGAAGCGGAATTGAATTCACGTGTTTGTTGTGGACGCTGCTGATACTAGTTTTATTTTTAATTCTTGTCGGGATCTTCGTCTAGCAGGTTTCTTGAATTTGTGCATTACAATAGATATTATTTGCGGAAAAGTTTGCGGTGACATAACTGAAACAAAACACTGCTGATGGCTCTGAAAATTTACGATAAATCTAGGTAGGCAACTAAAGTGTGGGTTTGATACGCGATTCATTTCTCCCTTACAACTAAACTTCAACTAAAAATATCACCTAATAGCATGTACCGGGCATTAATTGGAACCACGTGTCAGCGTTTATTTAAAGATTTGTTCTACAGTTTTGAAATAATAAACAACCACCGCATCGTATCGATTCAGAATCAGCTGATTGTGATTACTATTCGATGTTGGTTTTATCTTGTTATTCATCAACAAAAAAAATTAGATATGAATCAGATGTTGACATTAATTGGTTAGCTGAATAAAAATACGAAGAACAAATCCAGTCAATACACACGTAGTTGAAACCAATGCATCATTATCTATAATCTACTTAAAGAGAAGAAGTCCCAATGGTGCGATCAGTAAAGCTAAAGTCTTCCCTATGGCGGCGGCGCCGTTACATCCATCGTAATCGCAGGTTTCGCAGAAAGAGGTCACTTCATTGGGTCCGTTGCTAGAGCTTGGGCAGGTGCTAGTGTAGTCGTCGCTTCTCTTCCATGTGCAACCACGGACGATCACGGGCTGGCCATTGACTGAAAGGAGAAAAATTGACAAACATTAAATTTATTCAGTTTTCATGGTTTGGCTGAGAAATCACTTTTCAGTCTTCCTAATTCGTCTGTTTCGTTAACACGGCATTTTTCATAAATGGCAGTTTCCCGAATTAATCACTTGGTTTTTTAACTGGCCAGCGTTTGACAGTTGTCGCGAAAGTGACGATGGGGTCGACGGTGAAACATGCTTGCCTAGGAGATACCTATTTAGTCTGTACTTAAAGACTCCAAGATCAGTTTGTTTTTAGATTTATGGCTCAGCGACTTATGCTATGTGACTAGGTACTCTCTAATACATCTGACGATGTTTTCCGTCCATTCTAAAGTCTCGAAAATGCAGGAAAATTTATAAGCAGATGTATTTAACTTTCGGTCAAAATAAGACCTGTCATATGTACTGTATCAGCTGGATTGTCCACTGCAGCTGAACTCAGCCTCATTTTAAAGCTGGTTTAATAATCCCCACGCTTGCATGGCAGGCGTCATGGGGATTTCCGTGTAGTATGAGATAGCAGTTCCTCAGAAGGCTTCGCCTCTTACGACACCCACAGCAAGAGGAGGGGAGGTGACATTCACATCACTAATCTGAGGGTAATCTGGGTAATGATATTTGATATTAGTGTATAGATCCAGACCATAGGTTGACACATTGGCAATACTTGGTTTCGATTCTGAATTGAGATTAGTCCAAAACCAGATGTAATGTAACGTATATAGGTTTTATGATGGCAGAATTATTTATGTGTGAGATTAATAACTGGGTATAAATTAACAAACAAAATTGTTTGTTTCAAACCAAATATTTCCCACGGTCTTGGATTTAACGATCCGGAAAATAATCATGGTTTGATAAAAATAACATTTGGTTTTCCGACGTTTACTAGTAAGTAGTTTAATCTGTGCGTGTACTAACGTACGCGATGGCCCAGAATAAAGATCTATTGTGAGATCGTCACGTTCTGGCACAAACTAAGGTGCGTAGGATTCAAAAATTAACGTTTAATTAGTAGATACACAGATTGACTACACGTAACAAACAGCAGTATACCAGATACACGAAAAAAAACCAACGTAACAACAGTAAACTAGATAGTTACACGAAAAAGAAACGCAAATCGATGTAGGTATATTTTAGCCGTTTGGCACACGTGTACCTACTAGTAGTTAAAATAATCATTTTGTACTTATATATGTATATTTCCCTTAGTCAGTCGTCTTTTCTTTGTAGGTTTGTAGTTTTTTTCGATGTAACATATCGTGTATGGGTAAGGACCCAAATCAAAGGGCTTCCTGAGATGATTCGAAAAATAGTACCTACCGCATCATTATATTACTGGGCCACGTGTTAAATGAAAAATAATATTTCAAAATATAAGTCGGTTGACACCTAAGTACCGAGTTTAGGCTTCTTCAAATATGATACGGACGAAACATTTTATGTATAAAATATATATAACTCAAATGATCTATAATATCCCCGTATCTAACCTCATGAAAGCAATTTTGAACCTACATTAAAATTATTCTGTTGTGATGACACAGATTGCATCATTGCATATTAGCACACAACCAAACTGTCTATTTTATTTATCATAGTGTGAGACAGTTCAATCCAGTATTTTATGAAACTTTCATTTGATCCCCAATACGATAGGTTCCCTTCTACCTAGGTACTTTGGAAATGTTTTGGACTAAATAAGAAGCTAAATGTTATAAATGAGTGACATCAGTAACATATATTGTGATTAGACTGGATAAGGATAGAGTGACCGTCGCGCGACGGTAGGTACCTATATAGGTAGTAAGTACACGGTGTAAGTAATATGAACTTTAGAAACCATGCAAGTTTCCAGACAGTTCACTTTTAGGGCCTCAAACCACAGATTATGTAATAGCTACTGAGTAACTCAAAACGTCTGCGACACCGTCTATTCTTAGTTCCCTCTATACTATATTCTATGGGGTACACCTATATCTAACTAAATTTATTTAGGTGGGTAGCAGATAATTTACACTTAGGCCTCTCCCATCCGCCATCCAACATTTCCACCCACGAAGGCTCATATGCATATTTTTTTAGCATGCTTGGCTAGCTACCTCCCTCAAGCAGAAAATCTGTTGTCAAGCACCTATAAAGTGTGTTTCAGCCACTGTCCTTGAGAACCAGTAATTCTACAACATCTTCGACCACATCATCACTTACCATCAAGTGAGGTATTGGTCAAAGCCTAGCCAGCTATAAAAAATACAGGTAAGTTGGTACATTTTCCTGTTTTCAGTATTTCCTATAGCCTTCCATACACTTGGATGTTTACTAAGATCTGAGTCATCTCTTGTCTTCACGCTAACAAACAGCTAGGTACCTACCTACATGAATGGTCACAATTTCACACATAGCTAATTAGACCTTGTTTCATTCCCACGCAATATCCAAAGGGTTTGATGATTAGAGGTGAGGCTATATATGACCGGCCAATCCGAACTGGGTTTCAGTCACCTTGAGACTACATGCAAAGGCCACATAATTTTATAACAGTTGCTACAACTTCATTTGTCTATTTTCCTTCAACCATCAGACAGGTGTTATATCAGAGCTTTTAGATTATAGGTACAATCTCATAAAGATGTCGGGTTCTCATTTGTATGGACTGTGTTTTTTTTTTTATTGTTGTTATACTTAGGTATCTAAGCCTTTGACCACAATCTCACCTGATTGTAAGCGATGATGTTGTCCAAGGTACAGGCTTAACCTAGAATTACTGGCTCTCAAGGACAGCTGCCGGAACACGCTTGGCGACAGATTGTTTACTAGAGGGTGGTCGCTAGCTAGGCGGTCATTCACAAAATGCCCTTCCACCATGTACGTACCTGTCTCTAAATAAAAATAATTTACATGTAATTTACAAGTGTTCAATGAAGCTCAAAAGGCCCTGTCTCGTCTCCACCACATACAATAGCAAAATGCTTATTGCACTCATCGAGATAATGTATTAGAGGTCAATGATTGCACTGTGAAAATAATCAGCGAAGAAAGTCCGGTGGAGTTGTAAAGCCGACAACGGTTAACAACATGCGTATCCTTCCTAACAAAAGAGGTCTTGCTCCTTGGCAAAGTTATCAAATGGATATTTGATACTTTGCCGAACTATACCCTTAGACAGGGGTAGCTTGACCGAAGACCGCATCCTTGATGAAGCCCTAGATCTGTCAACGGCCGGATGGTTTGTTTGTACTCTAGCCGGATATTCGACGAAACCACAATCACGGGATCTCTCGTAGTCGCAAAGAGAATTGAAGTTTGCATTGTTATTAGCGTCGATTATCAAGAACAATAGAAGTGGAAGGACAAACATCTCGTTTTGACGCACATGTTGTTAATTGCAGACACGGCATTGAAATAGACAAGCATGTTCATAATTTTGCAAAATAGGTTCAGCTACATAAATGGCGAACATTTAAATTTTTAAATTAGTACAAGAATAGTCAAGGTCAGTAGCAGGTGTGGTGTAAGAATTTTAAAGTTCATTTCGTACCAGAATAGCCTTGATACTTGATTCTATGTCAATTAATATATATTTCGGTATTTTACCTGATATGATAACTTGTCTCTATGCCTGTTGGTACATCAATATGGTACCAATTTTACTTATCATGATAATATTTTTATGGTTTTATTAGTGTTGTTATATTTTTTTTCCTTTAAATTGTTCCAGTTTGGTTAAGTGTTCTGTAAAATGCATTGCGGAAAAAAGTAGCTGCTTGAAGGCTCAAAAATGAAATAAAAAGAAACTTAGTTATCAATTGTTTGGAACTAAATTCTTTTAATTTTTAACGCGACCGTTGCAAATTTTCAATCCCATACCAACCCGTGCAATATTGGGAGTTACTAACTGTACTATCAAACAAATTATTGGAGTACAAAATTTTATGCGCAAGGCGGGAATCGAACCCGCGTCCTCCGATATCGCGTCGGATGCTTAACACCATCTCAGCCACCTGGACATTGGCATTTCTGCCGAAACTTTGTGCTCCGATTGTATTACTTTAACCGTCGTAGGGGACGGTGCGCGGCCATCAACCAGACTACTAGACTTCATCTGATCGAAAGAAGTGTTTTTTCAAACACTTAACTCTCGGTATGATGTTCGATTCCCGCCTTGGGCATAAAATTTTGTACTCCAATAATTTGTTTGATATGATTTTCGCTTAGCACGCGATAGTGCTTGTAATCATATTTAGAAATAAGTACTAACTGTACTACAAAACATATAAGTTATATGTACAAAGATATAATTACGGAAACAAATCTCGTTATATTTCTATTGTGACATTTTAGAGTAATCGAAAGTAAATAGAGAACTCTTCGATTAACTTGGGCGGATGGGACAAACTGACGAAGTGCAGCTTTGAGCCGGTCTCTCCCCTATCGTATAGTTGCCGAATTTCCCGAACCAATAGCACCCAAGGGTTGTACGGTATAACTTTCTAACCGATAACCAACCTAAGTAATTTAATTTCGCAACATGTTATACTTCCGCTGTCATTTATTAGTAAACTTTATTAGGTATTAAAACAAAGTATTTGCATATTACAAGCCTAGCTGGTGTTTCCACAACTCACTTTGTTTTGTTTGATATTTGAGCAATTTATTGGAATTGAAAAAAAATTATGGTGTTAAGTCATTGGAAATACTTTCTTTATAGTTTTTGATATACCTATCTTATAAATAAAAAGGAATATGAGTTTTTAAACTGTCACGGTCATTAACATTATAATTATTATTACCAACGGGATATTTATTGTGTTTTTGGTTAGTTATAAATATCGGGAGCTCATAACTAAACAAAAACACGGTAAATATCCCGTTGGTAATAATAATTATAAAATAAAAAGGAACTAACTTCCCACATTGAAATTTAGGAAGTCTGTAGTAACATACTGCTTAAATCTGCAGAGCTCAGTTTTTCATAGTCCAACTTGCAAAAGTAAACACTTACACATTTCTAACTCAAGTTACAATCGATTGTGTCACTCGACCATAGTAATTTAGTCAGAAATTGTTCCCATTATTATTTAAACCAAGAATAGGCATACTGCTAAAATCGAATCCTGTTTTGCAATTAAATAAGTACGCATTAAATACTATATGATTGAAACAACTTGGAGGTATACTCTACCCAACAAAATAGAATCATCAAGATTGGATAATCCAGTTAAAAGTTAAGCCCAACAGAAACAACGGAACCGCGGACTTCCAACACTTAAATGCTTAGAGGAATACTGACTTCCGCCGCTGTATGAATAAACCTGTGGAAATTATCATTCTGATTGAAACATTGTAGCTCACACATTTTTGGAGTTCGACATTTTCTTTCGACAATTTTACATTTTCATTGTTGAAAGTCGGTTCTGTTGTTTTCTCTGCAGCTTTTCATTAAAGCTGCGGCATCGCATAAATTACTGGTAGATAGTACATACCAATTTAAAGTCTATTGGGCACATAAACAGGAGCTACGGTATAAATCGTCAGTGCACAGTCGTTATTAATCTCATTAGTAATTGCATACTTAATTAACATTTATCCTTGGACGAAATTGGAGTAATTCAGTTAATTGATCCACTTATTACCCGTAAGACGTTTATAAACCTGTAATTTACCTTTAGCTCAGCTTGTATTTTCTAGATAACATAGAAAATGTTGTATGTTTATTCCCCGTGATGACGTTGTGTAATGTGTACGTACCACCCTCCCATCAAATTGTATCAACATCGAAATAGTAGCAAATTTTGTGTTTGATATGTGTTCCGGATTGAAGGATATCCAGATAAATTAAGAGCACATTAATTGAGCAATATTACGAGAATAATCGGATTATTTTCTTTCGGTACGGGTGGCGAGCCCATGGGCAGTGATGATTTGAGTCCAGTTTTGAGCAGAGGAAATCTTACAGAACATTTCTGTCTTTCTACTTATTACCGTACACTGCAATTTTACTGCAATGTACCCAAAATGCACTTTCTATCCATTAGGTGCCTACGATCTATATAATTATTAGCTACATCGATGAGTCTATATATGTATCATAATCACAATCGCAAGAAGTGCTGGATATACGCTTCCCCAATAGATTTCCAAAGGTTGGAAGCGGCCCTCATCCAGGGTCTTCCTGCGACCGTCCACTTTGATCTACTATAGCTGCGCTTGCTAGTTTGTGGCCTCCATTCGAGAATGTTTCAGCCCCATCGACCATCAGTACTTGCCCACTACCACTTCAGCACGCTACATATATACCTTGAGGGCGGTTAGGAGAACATGCATAATGCTGTAAAAGTTCAAATATATCAGCCTCATGTCATCCGAGACTTATCAACCCGGAGGTGTTCTGAATAGTGCTGATCAAATAATTACATAAGCAAGTCTGGTTCGACCAATTAGGCGAGGCTCATTGCGGCTTCCTCAACGACATGTGAGAAAGTTGTTTAGATGTCAGGAAGTGTGGCTGTCGCCGGAAATTTTACTAATATGGGAATCTATATATAGGGTTTGAAATCCATACCACAATGGTTTTCTGAGCTTGTCCCCTCACACTCATAACATTGAGAATTGTAAAATAAATTTAGGATGACAGGCCGGATAATTAAGATTTTTCTGACATAGGTATAATAAGCAAAACTATTATCGAGTATAATTAGTTTAAAAACTATTTTTTTTAAACTCTTCAAGTAGGTAGGTATTTAGAACGCGTTTATTATGTTAAAAACTTCTTTTGATTTCCTGCCATTTTACTATTGGTATCAAATTACAATGGGTATGGAATAGGGGGTCATATTCAAGACACTTCAAAAGCTTGGTATTAGCCGTATGTTTGTATATCGATAGATATATCAACACAGAGGAAGTGTTGATATATCTATCGATATATCGAAGCCCATAAAATAGGATAGGGACGGCCGCGTGATGTACGAACTGCAAAGGACGTAAACAGAACTTATGACCGGACTATGTATAAATACTTACTCAGCAACATATTTTGAAACCTTTGCTTTCTCTATTACTACTGGCCTGATGCCAAACCTCACCGAGTTCCGTTGATTCTTTTTATTACTAAATAAATCAAGATCGAGACGGACAAGTAACAAGTCTAATGGTAAGCGTGACGCCTGTCTTTAACGGTTGGATATAGACAACTCTGATTTGTCTATGCAGTTACAGAGTCAGTTGTAGTACCAAGAAGAGATTGAGCTAAAAAGTTCCTGTTACCAGTCGGCTAATACGAGTAAGGGTTTAAAGAGGTAACCGCAACGTCCCATACGTCGACAACACTGTACAATGACTTGTCTACTAAACTTTTACTTTAAATATTTTATAATATGTTAGTGGTACTTACTGTATTTCTTCTGCTTCTTACAAACGGACTTAGATGACGTCAGGTAAGGGTAGGTGGCGCCCGAGTTGGCATCGCAGTTCTCCAGCTTGAATGCATACGCGTCTCTATACGAAGTGTCTCTGTAGTAGTCTTGTCCATCACTTCTGCTGCCGATGAGGAAGGGGTCGCCGCAAACAGGGTTCAGGTCTGAAGAGCAGGTCCAACAGCGAACTGACTCTCCTGGAATTTAATAAAGAATCGTGATAGTTTTATTCGATAGGTAGAACAGGAACACGTAAAAATGACAACGGTCAGCAATTGTAATGGTGGCCATCTTGAAACCGCCATTTTGGATTTTAGACATTGGAGTATCGAGTATTCTGAAACTGTTGAGGACTATGTTGTAACTTCATCAGTTCTGCAGTTTATTGCTATCTATAACAACTATCTCATCTGAAGGAGCGTTTTAAAATAAGGGACAATGTCTGCATATTATATTTTTTGGTTATAAAATATTATATTACTTTTTTGATATTTTTATTTTTCTACTATTCTCAATATTACACAGTGATTATTAATTACCGTCATAACAAGTTATTTTAAGACAATAATCAGGACCCCTGAAGTACAAAACCGCTCAGTAGTAAATGTCACTAGCAGTATCCCTTCAAGCAACTTCTTAGAAAGAAATTAATCGAAACTTAGGCAGCAAAAAAGGTGCATCGGTAAGTAGAAACAACAATAATCGATGAATAATTTACCGTTGAGACTACAGTTTTTCTCATTATTGTTGATAATAACTGTGATTATGTGCATTCCGTAATTAATAACAGTCTATTTTATTTAGGTAGGTATGTGGTTCTACACTACCAGATACTACGCCAACATTAGTTTTCTAACCGCAATTATGTGGGTCAAAATGTGAAGTTTGGATGAGAAATTCAAAGATACAGTATATTAGTTGTATGTAGATTGGTACCTACGAGTACGTTACGTCCAAGTGTAATAGCTGTGCAGAAATGGAGAAGCTCTACGCATTTTTGTCGTCTAAATAGTCCGCGATTGTTGATATGCTTTTTAATTAAGATATGTTTTAAATGCAACTTAAATGTTTCCTATGTGAGAATTGTTACTTCTTTCGGAGTTTTATCACAGAATCGCATACAATACACTAACTTTTTATGTCTGCTAATAGAAAGCCTGGCACCACTATTTCATATTTATCATTAGTATTGCTATCGTGTTTGTCACCGTTTAATATATTTTTTGTAAGATAATGATGGTTTCGTTCTCTCAGGCATATGCAGCAGAACAAAGATATGAAGATAGATCATGTTTATGAGTACCCCAAACCCCAATGTAAACTTAAATCCATTTTTGATTCGCAAGAAGACTGTTACTTTGTCTATTGAAAGTTTCACTTGATCAAGTTCAATGTATGGTTCTCCATGACTAATTAACTATAGAAAACTTTAAATATTCAGAGTCAGAATCATTTATTTGTCATATTTTGTCTACTTTCTATCGAATTCAGTTAACAGTATATTATAAGCCGTGAAGTTATAAAAAATTACGAACACATTATTAACCTACTTGTACCAATTTGCTACATTTTCAATCTAATTTAAAGTCGGAGAAGTCAAAAGATTGTAATTATGTGTAAAAATATCGGAGAAATCTTTGATCGTGTAAGGAAAACCGTTAATACCTATGCGTTAGAAACAGAAAAGGTCCTAATATTGAACCTTGCGGAACTGAATTTTTTAGTAAACAGCCGCAAGGTGTGACCTGATGTTTACATTTATCCCAACAACCTTTTGAAACCGTTATGACGTAAGGTATAACTTACCTCCCTTTTTCACAATTTCATAAGTATTCCTCTCTTTTTCAAAGGAATATACGAGTAGATTTTTATACTCTGGGAGTAACTCAAACAGGCATAAAACACTTCTACTACTTAGTATACAAGATCTACGTGGGTAGACATGGCGATACAGTATATAGGTACTATGTTCTATTCCACAATGCGTACATGTAAGTACTTAAAAGTAGGAAGCATAATATGATTTTATTGATTTACTATCGTAGGTATATTAGTCATGTTTTGATATCCATTATGTTTCAAACGTGATTTACATCCAAATTCAGAATTTTATCCTATTAGGTATTGATATCTCTGCAACATTTTCCTGCATATATAATTTTATTGCCTACGGAATATTAAATGGATTATAAAAATCATAAGGAAGCGTTTTTCCTCTTATCTACTTCTGGATACCCTAACCTATTAACTATTACCTGTCACTATACTTTGTGCTTCGCGACTTCGTTCGTTGATGTCGGGAACGACATAGGTAATATAAGTACCTACTAAATTGGAATTCATAGGAAATTAGGTATATTCTCATGCAGATTACTCAGACAAATTCTTTGATAAAAATCGACGTAAAAACACATTTCATTCTACCTTTTTGTATCGGTCCTATTTGTATCTTGTTTTATCGGCTGTCATTTCAATACGCCTTTTTTGAAGTAGGTTTGCCATCTAAAGAAGAAGAAGAAGAAGAAGAAGAGGTAGGTTTTTTTTTGTTGAGACGTCATAGACAATCCACAGTTTTTAAGAAAGTATATTATATAATAAGTTACTATATCATTCCTCACAGCCTCACGCAGTCAATCCAATACGATCTTCGACCTTTCTCTACCAATATGTCCTTGTAGTATGAATATATATTCATACTATATGTATACATATATATACATCCATACTTAACACTTTTCTGGTTACTAACATGGTCATCCATCCCTCCTCAACTAAACACGTCCATACCACGCCAAAATCACCAAACACGCCAAACTTTTCTATCATCGGTGTTTCTTGTATCTAACCCATCGAATCGATGATCTAATCTCTTAACTCCTATCTCTTTTACAGATATTGGAGAGAGTGAAAAAGATTTTCTGTTAGTTAATCTAATCTTACCTGAAGCCTTGAGCATAAATTCACGGTCCTATACAGGGTTATTGTTAAAATTCCCACAACTTCTTAGGGTTGACTTCTGCTAGTGCTAACAAACATTTTGAGATAAAAAAAATTGTATTGAAACAAAAAAAAATGATATTTTTTATGTGTTTTGACCAAATAAGTACGAGGACCACCTGATGGTAAAAGTCTCTTGTGCCTGTAGTGTATTATTTCATATATGTTATTACTTTGTTCGATGTAAATATTCAAAACTCTATTCAAAGGGAGCTCGGCGCGGTCTAGTATTGCAGCGGCGCGGCGGGCGCTCTTGGCTCGGCGTAGGCATTAAAACACAAACAAATATATAAAGAGAATAATAAAAAAGTCTCAATAATTTTGTTAGCAGAAGTCAACCCTAAGAGGTTGTTAGCATTTTACCAATAACCCTGTATAATATTTATGTAACGTCGAGCAACAAACTCAATTTCGATGTTATGTACTCGGAAGTATATTCGTGTTATAAACTTCATAAAATTACTTTTATCTATTAGCACAGCTATTATGATGGGACATTAAAACAGCTGGCGAACTGGGGTGCACCATACCCTGCCTACCCATAGCCAATACAGGCATGATGAGGTTTTTTTTTTGAGGTTGTTTCTATTTGGTGTTTATACATATTGCTTATAACAATGCCGGCGCGGTGCACTTGATCTTGATTTGAGAGGTTTTGCTGTGTCATAACAATTTTCCACCTCGAAATATTTCCGTACTTTTTTACGGTCTACGTGCTGTTACAGTCATTGCATACACAATCAACATCATTCAATGCTTGGTGGAATCTAACCTTCAATAGTTACTTTAATAAAAACTTAATGGCATCTCACGACGTACTATCCCAACTATGATATAATCTGTATTTATTTTTACGAAGTTTGGTGGACAATACTGCAGCACAGTTATATATCTTCCGACGAACGGAAAATGCGCCGAATGAGCAGTATGCCGGCATAGAATGTTGCTGCACACTACGGGCTTGTAACAAGACTAATTTCTTATGTATATTCCCCTTATTATAAGTGGGTACTTAGCTGTTCTACGAGTATAATTCGTCTTGAATTCATGATGTAATCTGCCGATTTTCTCAACAACCCCCAGTCTGATTTACATAATTATGATAGAACTTACTATAGGCACTACTAATTAAGTGTACCAATTAAATTTCTTCCTAATTTCAATAATGGCAGAATATCTTCGTCAAACCAAAACTCAATTAAAAACAAAACCGAGATGTCTGTATTTGTTTTTGTGTATCTAAATAAAAAATAAATAAGATGTGCAAGTTGTAACTATGACCTTGCTTCACAATTCGATCAAAAAGTCTTTGTAGCTGTACTTGACAATTTATTTGTCGCATAGTGAAAAATCTGTTCTTGAGAATAATACCAAAAATAAACCAGTCCCCGTCCAGTCAGATAGATAAATAAACTTGTCAAGCACATTTTCCCTTCACCGACACGCGCGATGACCACCGACAATGGAAGACATTTTTAATAGTAACATTATAGTATAGATTCCCTAGCAACTGTTATTTATTCTACAGTTGATAGTGTAGTCAGAGAATATAGGAAATATTTATTATATTGGTAGCTGGGCTACCTGTAGATGTTGTCACGTCTGCTATACGATCATTGAATATCAAAATGAATCTGAATTCATTGAGATACCGTTTACTTTCTGGAATTAAACATGATTGATAAATAGTGGAAGAAACCAATCTCATCTACCAACCTAACTAGATACCTATCTCATTGTCACGATGTTTTGAATGAAGCCATCATTGAAATTGTCGTAATGTATAAAGATTTAGCGTTTTGAATTGATAACGAAGATTAATTTGACAACAACGTTAGTAGGTATATTTACGTTGTACTCGCTTCGATCATAAAATGATCGAAGTGAACTGGTATAATCTTTATGTATTACATAAATAAAGAAGTAAGCATTGCTACGTATGTATATGTCCTTGAAGGGTCAGGCCGATATGATACATCTTTCATCAAATAGAAAATCAAACAAGTTATTACAGTATAGATAGAGGAACATAAGAATATTTTCAGTCTCTTGCAAAAATTGATTTTTGATAAAATTTACACCATTAAGTGAAGAAAAAATAGAGCAAATAAGGCAGTAACAACTCGTAATAATGATATTGCCCACTTAGTCTTCTTTTTAACTGGCTTCAGCAGGAAATAGGCTCCATTATAAGATTTTTGTATTTCTGGCTCCATCGCGCTTCTTTGGGCACTGCCCAGCGAAATTTCAATGTATTGAAGTGTGCAGTGTTTGCATATCATCAGAAGTCGCCCCATTGTCTTCGAATATTATTAATTTTTTACTTACTTTTGTAAGGAAGTTACCTATATATAGTTGAATCGGTTTCATTATTGAATAAAGCCTGGTTGGTTAGTTTGTTTACAGGTTCTTCGCGCCACGCAACGTGCAAGGCTTGTATGAAACGCAGTGTTTATTATAATAAGTATACGTTTATCTATTATCTATAGTATAGATCTACCTACCTGGCATAAATTACACACCACACCAATGACTCAGTGCCACATTAACACAATTGTCTTTTACGATGTGTCATTTAAAAACATACAAACTACCTCCCTACTTACGTGTTGTTGATAACAATGGCACATATAACCTACTACAATAAGTATCATCGGCAATTTTCTCAAGGAAATCGCGAAAATTTTTTGGATGCTATTTATTTACTTCTGTGGTTGTTGTAGTTTTATTTGAAATTAGCACGTACCTACGCAAGTATGAATAAAGTATATTTTGAATATCTATTTAAAATAATACTTCACTTTGAAGTCATCGAAATATTTTGAACATCGAAATTGTAATAAGAAAGTACAATAAAGTGTTATCTATCGATCTATGAGTATCTATGATAGAACTGATACCAGATACCGTTCGATGACTTTTATGTAGCTACTTCTTGTCCTATGGATAATAAAGAAAAACTATTAACCTAAATAATATTATTTACCTAACTTTAGATGCCTAGACACGACACACGATACAATTTTGAAAAGAGTATTAGTGGAAAACATAGCAACTATATAGTGTTGTTATTTTTGGGTTAGTTGTTTGAAAATAATCGCCCGACTTTGGTAATATCCTACTTTAGTATTTCTTTTACTCAAATTTTAGATAAAAGAAAGATTTTAATAGCTACTAAAATGCAGATAGACTAATTGGCTCCCAAAACAAAACTGTTTGCAGCATCATGAGCAGGAGCAAATGAGAGAAAACTTCTAAGGCTCTAACCACAGAATCACCTCGTATACACTGATGCATAATATTCCTCTTGCTCTAATAGGTACCTGAAGTTATTTTAGTAGGTACCTACCTACCTAACACGAAACGAATCTGAAGAAAAACAAGATCTTACGCATTAAGAACACCTGGAATTAAGAATTTTCGGTGTTTTGCTACATATACTTCGGTATTTGCACTCTGCGTTTAGTTAGAGATCGCGGTCATAACCAGGTAGCATAAATAAATGTATAGTTTATCTATGGTTGACACAAATCCAGCCAGACTAGGTACTTAAACAAAATGTACCGATATCTAGCAAAATTTTATTCAATGCCAAAAACCAATTCGAAATCCGGCAAAAAAGTTGAAATGTATACCACATGTGGTCACGCTGCCTGATGCACTCTTCTATTAGCACGCAACAGATGGTGCTAAATTAGTAAACTAGGGGCGCTCCCGCAAAGGAAAATGATAGGGGGACACGCAAAAAGCCTGAAGCGTACTAACTACTACCCAAGTTCTACCATAGTAAATTAGGTATCTAGTAAAGCGCAGTAGTGTTTCTCTGATCTATATTTGAGCGAGCGTATCTACACTTTTTGAAGAGCTCGTAGCAAAGTTTGCTTAGCCGTTCTGAACCGATCAGCAAAGTTAAGCAACGTCCGCCGCCGTCATGAGTTGGATGGGTGACCGCTGGTGACATTACTACTGAGCGCTTCCGTGCTCTGGAGGGCACGTTAAAGCCATCGGTCCCGGTTGTTGTCTTTGGATGGCAGTCGTTATAGCATGGTGGTAGGGCATTTTGCGAATGCCCGTATGGCTAGCTACCACCCTCAAGTAGAAAATCTGTCGCCAAGCACCTAACGGTGTGTTCCGGCAGCTGTCCTTGAGAGCCAGTAATTCTAGGTTAGCCTGAACAACATCTTCGATCACATCATCACTTACCATTAGGTGAGATAGTGGTCAAATGCTAACCTATCGAGCATAAAAAAAAACTTGTCACATTATAAATTTTATAAAATAATTTAATTGATTTGAACGGCAAAATCTTCACCATTCTAAGGATGCACCATCTCTTTCTTCACTTCGTTATACAGGTCAATTCGACTGGATTTTCATTATATGTATTTGTACAGATGTATCGTCTGTTGTTTTATTACATCTCTATTTTACCATTTGTGAGTCATCTATAACAACAACAGATACCAGGCATTCAAGTGATCTTAGTGGAATTTCAAAGTCACAGAAAATCAAATTATCTAGCTAGATTCTGTGTGGCCTCGGAATTTTAATCAATCGAGTTGTTTTTGTTGCATCGACGTTATTTTAAGATTAAATCATCCTAAAGCATCGAAGTGTAATGTAGAGACGGTAAGTTAACAACTTCGCGAAACAAAGTTAAAAACGTATTCATGACGTGTATAGTAGAGCGTTGCTGAACATTATAGCATTGCCAGCCTTACCTTGTTATCCAAATATCTACCGGTAAACTACCAATAAAGATTTCAAAGACTTTCTGCATGGGGGACAGCCACAAAATAAAAGTCAAAACTTGAAATAATATAGGTTCTGTGCTCGTATATGGGCTTGATTTTACATTAAATATTTCATGCACGTTTTTATTGGACCTTTACCACAGCCATTTACTCAACGTTACACAAACATTATAACTAACCTTTATATAAACAGGATAACGCTATGAGGACATATTTACATGTTTTTTTTAAGCCTGATAGGTTAGCCTCTGACCACTATCTCACGTGGTCGTAAGTGATGATGTGGTCGAAGATGTTGCCCAGGCTATACTAGAATTACTGGATTTCAAGGACAGCTGCCGGAACACACAGTTAGGTACTTGGCGACAGATATTCTACTTGAGGGTAGTTGCTAGCCATTAGGCATTAGCAAAATGCCTTACCACCATGCGAATGTAGGTCCGTAATACGATTGTATTAGCATCACTGATTAGTTTAGTGATTATATAGAACGAAGGAAACTAAGCCAAAGGGGAGAATTTCTCTTACATCTGCAACACTGCCCGGTCTATGAAGAAGTAATATTTTATTTTATCAATTTTTGTTACCCATGTCTTAGATGATTTACGCATGAAATGTCATATGAACTCTTCTGCTGTTTTCCTGGTAAATTTAGGCGCTATTTCAACGCAGAAATAGCATTTTATAGGTATTTCAGTTTCTAAGAGCAGCGCTCGCTATCACCTGATTCTAAACACTAGCCTAAATAAATACTAATAACTAGCATAAACCTTATTCTAACACAGTAGTCGTTTGGAGCCATATATGACTTCAATGAAACGGCTTAAATCTCATTCGGTGGTCCTAAAGCGAGTTAGGTACCTATAGTTATATCACGTTCTGCGTTGTATGGGTAAACTAATCACAGAATCTTAGGGTATAAAGAAACGTAAAACAGGCCAAAAATTATCATATATTTTTATCTAATTATTAAAATCATCAGGTATCATCATCCGTAAAATATGTTTTGTAAAGGCCAATACAAGACATAGAGTTTATAGTCTTTGGAATACGTCTACCTTCATCCTGTAAACCACCTACTCAAACATTTTATATTGCTATAGCTCGATATGAAATATTATGTAATACATATTACAATACATCCTGCCTATAGTTTATCGAATAGCAGTACCTACATATCGTTTGTTAATTAACGTGGAAGGCGGGAGTAGGAATCATTAAACTTTTATTTTATTGTTGCTATTTTTATGTAAATTTACATATTCAATCTCGTTATACAAATTCACACGTAAACCGGAAAAAGTTACAGAACCAATCAATCGTTTTAGCATATCTTATATAATTAGTAGATTCAGGCGTTACTTTGCGGAAATCCAGCTTTAATAATAACAAATACCAATTTGAAAAATCTTTTAAGAAAAAAAAAATATTTTTTTTAGGAAAACACTTATAACACAAATATAAAAATATATCTAGTGAGGATTCTATCTACGTGACGTCATAAACACCACATAACCAAACCGGAAGAATTTTCAACGCGTTTCGTTCTACACGAAGCATCATCAGAAGGTGACTCTTCGAGCACTGGATCGTGAGAGTATAAGTTCTTCTCTCTCTATCTAATATATCCAAATTTTCAGTTGGTATGTTCAAAAATAAAAATATCTACAATTATTTATATTAATTATTACATTTTCGAACGATAGATTCGAGTTCAGTTGGGATGCTGTGCCCTTTTAACGTTCTTACGCAACATTCTTGTTGCATAAACCTGATTGAGATAAACGAAGCCTTTAAGGGCAATACACTGCTGTCCTTGCGGCTGTTGCGAAAGGTTTTGAGAGAGGACTGGTTTGGTTTGTTTTTATTTAGAAGAACGTAAGTATTCGTGTAGCTGTATATTAGTACCTTCTAACCGACCAACGTGGTTATGTGCCCATGCTTGTGCCTATGCCATGCTTATTGTCTTGATTCTTGGAACGAGTTTGGTAACAGACTTACATAATTGTAGGTTTGGTTTTCATTTTAGGCATTTTTTTGATAGTGTGACTTTCATTGTAAATATATTGCTAGGTACCTATTATGGTATTGAATTCAGAAAAGAGAAAGCAATCGTATTATATATATAGCATTTATAGCAATAGTATTATATTGCTATATGGTATCCAAGCTATCTATCTAACCTAAGTGACTATGCGAAATTAAAGAAGCTGATATCTCAGGTGAATGAGGCGTGTTTCTTCGGCCTGAGGCTGATATTCAAATAAATATGTTTTTATGCAATATGTAGCATGTTGGTGTAGCGTTGAGTCATGTTGTGTCGCTCAGTTACGAATGACGATGCTTGGCGACCTCAGTAGTTTCCCAACTGGTGGGGCTTAAAATGAACATTGACAAGACGAAAATGATTTCTGTAGCACAATAACCAGTACATAGTTATTGAAATGATACTCTCGAAGTTTTTGATCAATATAATCTACCTAGGACAAACTGACCAGTTATAGGTAGGTTCAACCGTTTGACAAAAATGTAGCCCGAAGAATCCAAATCGGATGGATAACATTTGGGAAATTACGCGACCTCTTCTCCTCGAACATCCCGCACAGCATGAAGACTAAAGTTTAAAACCAGTATGTTGTCAGTGATGATTTATGGAACTGAGACATGGTCTTTAACTGTGGCCCTTATGGACTAGCTCAGAGTCGTTCGACGCGCAATGGAGAGAACTATGGTCGGATTTTCTTTGCGTGATAATATAACACAGACTCGATATAGAACCAAAGGCACCGACATACCTCTCAAGAATACAAATTTATCTAGAATTGGCAGGCTACATTGCTTAACGAACCAAAACACCGGTACTCCGGAAGACGTGGTGATACGTGGGGACACCCTCCTTGGTGGTCAGACGATAACGTCAGAGTCGTGGGGAGCGGATGGATGCAAGTGGCTTATAACCGTTTATTATTGTGTTCAATGGGGGAAGCTTTTGTCCAACAGTAGACGTCTTCCGGTCCCGCTGATGATGATTATGCGTTAATGTAAATGTGGTGTCCGATTAGCATGCGATAATGCTTGAAAACATATCATCGCTACGTGTCATAAATTGGTCCCCAGCTCAGCATATGCTAGTATAGAACCAGCGCTGGTCTTCCGTTTTTTTTTTTTTTTTTTTTATGCCTGATAGGTTAGCCTTTGACCACTATCTCACCTGATGGTAAGTGATGATGCGGTCGAAGATGTTGTACAGGCTAACCTAGAATTACTGGCTCTCAAGGACAGCTGCCGGAACACACCGTTAGGTGCTTGGCGACAGATTTTCCGTTGGGGCCGGTCTGTTGACATATTATCATCCCGTGGGTGTCGTAAGAGACGACTAAGGAAAAAATACAGGAAGGAAGCAGCGCCTTCTAAAGAACTGCCAACTTACACTGCGATCCCCAAGGCGCCTGCCAAGCGTGGGGATAATAGCAAACACCCCCTTAATAGGGGAGGCTGTGTTCAGCAGAGGACGATCTGGCTGTAATTTTTTTTTTCGAAAATAACTATAAGTACATAGTTTTATGGAAAACTGGAAAACCGGAAGCTTAGATATTAATCCCAAGGTGAAGTGTACTTACACAGTTGTAACTATTCGAACTTTGACCACTTCACTAGTTACTTAATATTTAAAAAATGATGAATCTATACGCTTGCATAGAAAGAGCTTTATAAAAATGGATTAGCTTAAAATTATTTATACTAAATCTTGTTTAGCCTTCCATTCTAATTGTATGGGCAAATAATATCTTTACATAAGTTTTGAAGCAGTGATTGATAACTCAGTGGCATCGGCTATGGACAGCCGCGTAGCAGGTCCTTGGTTCGAATCCCGTTCAACGCACGGTGGTAGGGCATTTTGCGAATGCCCGCTTTGCTAGCGACCACTCTCAAGTAGAAAATGTGTCGCCGAGCACCTAACGGTGTGTACCGGCAGCTGTCCTTGAAAGCCAGTAATTCTAGGTTAAGCCTGTTTAACACCTTGACCACATCATCACTTACCATCACGTGAGATTGTGGTCAAAGGCTTAAGTATAGTAATAGAAAACATAGGTATAACATGGTATAAATATAGATAATTGATTAATATACATCAACATATTGCTATAGATATTTCTGACTAAAATTAAAATATTTTACTAAAAATTTTTTACTTATTAGTATATAAATATACCTAATGTGTTATAAATTCTAAGAATATAACTTTAAGTGAGAAAAAAACTAAGGATTTTATGTGTGAATGTAATTGTTTAATTACATCCCTGAGAAGTAAATGTTCAAACCTTTGATAATTATCATTTATCACGCAATAATGAAATGCAAAAAATAAACTGGTTTTTAATGGCGAACTTGATATTTTAATGAAAATATAAAAATAAGGAAGTAAACATATTTTCTGAGTGTTAGAAGTGGGATCGTATCATGAAGTAAAATATATATATATTTTTTTTTATTTTTTTATGCTTGATAGGTTAGCCTTTGATCACTATCTCACCTGATGGTAAGTGATGATGCGGTCGAAGATGTTGTTCAGGCTAACCTAGAATTACTGGCTCTCCAGAACAGCTGTCGGAACACACTGTTAGGTGCTTGGCGACAAATTTTCTTGGTAGCTAGCCGTGCGGGCATTCCCAAAATGCCCTAACACCATACTGTAATGACTAACGACTGCCATCCTGAGACTACAACCGGGACCAACGCGACAGCTTAGTGTGTCGTCCCAAGTACGGTAGCACTCAGTAGTAATGTCACAAGCGGTCACCCATCCAAGTCATGACCGCCGCGGACGTTTCTTAACACTTTGAGGGACAGTATGGTCTTATTGGATTACCCTAATAAGACACTAATAACTGCCATACAATGCCTATAGGCGTAGTTACACATAGCGTGGTAATAATTGTATGGAATGTGGCAGAACGCCTCGCGGCGTTTACGCCGTAAGGCGTTCTGTCAAATGTTCTTCATTTTAATGTTGTGTATTTCGACAGTACGTCTGTAGACGCTGACGTTTGTAGCCGTTGTGTCGCTGCGCCTTTAGCCGGTTGTGCATTTTGTAACTAAAACTTAAAATAAAAAATCTGTATATATTCGTACACATTTATTCATATTAATCAACCTCATATCACAAAAATACTCGTACCAACCAGTTAAAGCACGAAATATCTTTAGTAATTTTACAGACTATCGTGGATGCTGCTTCTGCTAATCAAATCTGTTCCTTTTAGGTTTTCGTCCAGGACAATCGTAGTGCTGATTAGTTTTTCACGGAAGGTGATGAACCTATCTATTGCAGAATTACTTTTTTTATATTTTTTGACCAGAGAGTAGTCTGAGTCAGAGGAACTTCATAATTTTTTCACAGTTGGTTTCACGATATACTGTTCAGCGATTTTGTCTTGTACGTGGTTTATTTTTGTTACATAGAGCGTTCCCATATGTATATGATGAAGTTTTATGGGAAAACATCCAAAAAAAGTAATCACGCTTACCATATCATCAACATTCACTGTTATGCCAGATTCTGTGCTATCAAAATTAAAATTTGGTAATTCAGATACTCAATACACCTTGATTCATCTAAAGCAAACTGGTCTGCTACTGATGACCAACTTCTTGTGATAAATCTGGGCATTCTTTGTTATAGACAGGGTCAAGAGATCTCAATTGTTCAGGTTCTTGAATTGGTTGAAGTTCCTCGGAGCCAGAACACGAAGTTCGGTCATGATCTTCGTCTAGTGTTTTTAGATGAAGTAAATGTGGACTCACCAGAGGCATAGGCCTGGTGAGTCCATATCTACTTCATCTAGCATCATACAACAATTTCATCCTCTGGGTCCTTTTTATTCTGTAATAAAAAGGACCCAGAGGATGAAATAGTTGTATTCTGGCGTATACCCCTTGCTTGCGAAGACTGTGCCGCATCCTCGGAACTCGTGGACTCAGCGCCAGACGGTTGATAATCTTGGTCAGATCCAAACTCAAAAGAAACCGCATCAAACAAAGTCTGCAGACGTTTTTGCTGTTCTTTATATAAATTTCCAGACGCCATCTGCAAAAAACTTTAGGGTATAGTTTGATACTCTAAAATCGAGCTCAAAAGATTCACTGGCACTAAAAAGAAATACTTATCTGTACTACGTGCCAAACTAATGTATTTTATACAATCTAATCAAATAAATATAAACAATACTCACATTTTAGAAAACACCTTGCACTAAAACATGTAGCGACAAGCAGGCGCACCGCCAACGCGCACTACTCCACTGAATGTATGTAAAAACGACGCCCATTGGCGTACTGTGTGTGACAGAAGGATCTATAAGTGCCAGATGTGTGCGTGAACGCATTGTGTTTGTCTAACAATTTGAACATGAAGCTGTGACAGTATAGAGGTGTTAATTATACTTACGGTGACAGTACAAACTGCTGTTCTATGAATTAGTATGAAAAATTCAACGCCGTATGGCGTACTGGCAGGAAATAATATTAAACTCTGACGGCCAGAGGCGTTCTGTCACGAAACATTTGTCACACTCATACGCCCACAGACGTACTGTCCTTCATCGTGTTAACTTAGCTTATCGGTTAAGAACAGCTAAGCAAACTTCGCTACGAATGCATCAAGAATCAGAATGATGCGCTGCTTACCTTTGCTTATTTGCATGACGTGTTCTTTCTCTTACTTGTCTCTTTCGAAAAAATAAGGGTATGAAACAGTTATACGAGTATATGTTTCTAAGCCGGGTCACGGTAATATTATCTATATAATACTAGCAGCCCGCCCCGGCTTCGCACGGGTAATTACTACTTTAAAATGAGATGTAAGTCTATCCTATCTTTCAATTTGGATCAAATTGTACACGGTGTGCAAATCAAATTTAAAATCGATTCAGTAGTTTAGGAGTCCATCGCGGACAAACAACGTGACACGTCATTTTTATATATAAAGATTACCGTGGCCGGGTACTGTATGGTACAATCTGAATCCTTGTGCATTATGTACGTTATATTGACCATAGGAACCTTGTGTTTCCCCATCGTCGAGAAAATAACTCTAATAACTCAACTAAAATAACATAGGGTTTAAATCTCGTTGTTGCCCGTTAATAGGCGTTGAGTGAGTTCCCAGTGCCACCGTTTCCGCAGTGACACATGTCATGTTGTTTGTTGTTGACTATCTAATGGCTGCGGTTATTAGGTCAATGTCTAAAACCCCCTAATAAAGCCACTAAATAGAAGCAAGAGGACGTAACTACCATGTGGTTTTACTACCGCTTGCACCCTTTTTTCACGTGTTGCAATTTTATGATCATAATGGTTTCTACAAGCCACAGGGCGTTACTAACACTAGGGACTTTTTAGGCGGTTATGACAACTGTTAGCATGGCAAGGACGTCATGTCAAGACTTCTGGTATATTTGTCTCTAGTATTTATTTATGTACTTACCTAATAAAGAATGTACCTACATTTTAAAAGTATCTAAAATTATGAGGCTATTTGGAAAAATATTGACATTAGTAGATAACTAAAGTTAGTAATTTAGTTACCTATTTAGTAGCAATTTACTATTTATCTCATTATACTTTTTTATTTGGTAGAAGTTTCGTAAAGCCGTTAATTATGTTTATATCATTTTTACGCACTGCTATCAGGGCAGTAGGTCACGAAGGTGCCACAAAGACGAGCTATTTGTCCCTTTTATAGGAAAATAATGGTTTCTGGCGCTTTACCAACGGTCGTAGTTGAACTAGTAGGGGGTTGGTTACTTAGTTACTACTCTAATTAATCTATGCTACGGATTAGCTTGAAATAAAATATACTGTCGATCAATTAGGAGTTTGTTACGAAAACTAAAACAAAATATAAGTCACTAGCAGCCCGCCCCGGCTTCGCACGGGTAATTGCGACTATAAATTGAGATGTAAGCTACCTTTCAATTTGGATCAAATTGCACACGGTGTGCAAAATCAAATTTAAAATCGGTTCAGTAGTTTTGGAGTCCGTCGTGGACAAATAACGTGACACGTAATTTTTATATATATAAGTACCTATCTAAATTTCAATCTCAATTCGCGCCCGTGCCGGCCAAGAATTTTTGATTTTACGAAATGCGCGAAAAAATTATAAAATCATTCTTTTCACATGGATGCGATTGGCCTGATTCTAAATTCAATGCGGATTTTTTCAGGATATAATTGGCACATTTTTGTGAAAATTATATATATAGTTAAGGTCAGTTGTACTTTTTGAGATTTGACTTTTTCCAAGCAATACCTGAAATCCTGCATAGAGTTGGAACCTATAGTTATAATATTTGCTTAGATTCGTTCTTTCTCCAAGCCCATTACAACCACAAATTATCACACAACAATGCCTTTTCAGCAGCTCAATTGTCAAATAATAAAGTGTATCGCCATTATCATTCTCGTAAGACAATAAAACTGTGTAGTAGTTGTACGGGAATACTAACCTAACATAATATTTACAATATATCTATAGGAATAGGGATAGTAAAAACATATTTAAACATTTTGTATTCCTAAATGGTTTTGCATTTTGATCACAATCGTAACTGTTGTTTATTATATATCGTAAATTGCTGGCTCTCAATGACAGCTGGTATAACAGTATTTGCCAGGCACTTGGCGACAGATTTTAGCCTGGCTGGCCTGGCGATCGTTCCCAAAATGACTTTCTAACATTCAGCAACTACGTAAACTTATGCTACTGCACTGAGTAACTATCTACTAACTACGTCAAGGTAGTTAGTTATTATTAGGTATAAGACAAGTAATATCCTGAAGTGTCTTGCATGATTAAGATTTCCTCAAGCGTGTGGTTTTGCACGGGTAGGCACCTTTTATTTTTCTGTTATTTCCCATTCAAGCAATTCACATCAGTAGGTGACTAATACAATAAAATAATAAAATATTAATTTTATTAGTACCTACTATAATAAAACGCCGCAACCCAAGAAACCTGATAAAATATTATAACTTATACCTATTAACAATATTACTTTATGAGTTTTATAGGTAGATCTGCATATAAGTAGTTGTAGATATATATATATATTTTACCGGTGGTATGCCTATATTAACAAAACACTACAAGCTATATGTATAAGTATAGAAAAACACAGCTACTTTGGCTACGAAAGCATTTTGGCAACTTTAAAAAGCCATTGCAGACTCACAGGCAGTCCAAATGTTCCAGCCCTATGCCTGTAGGCACCGTTTTTCCAGCATTTTTTTTTATATGTAACAGTTTTTGTTTGGTTAACTTAGTTTGTAATTATTTTAACATAAAATATCTAAGGATTAGATAGGAAGCTACAAAAATCTACAATTCAACACATAACAAATGTAAGTGCACAATACTACCTTAACTTATTTGCAGAGGTTCTCTAAGGGTTTCCAATGTAAATTTGCCATGATAATTGGTTGCATTGATAGATCTTGAAACCAGTTTCCCATCGCGTGACCTCACCATGGTAAACATTCAGCCACGACATACATATTTTTATATACAATAGTCAACCTTGTTTCGAAAGCAGTAAGACCGATAATAGCATTCAGAACGTCTCGTGAATCTCATGATGTCAGATCTGGTCGAAGGTTAGCATTGATCGCATGGAAACACCATGGCCCAAGCTTTGTAATGTTTCTTTTTGTTTAAAGGGAATCTTTTGGGATAGAGCCAAAATGAGGTCTGTCATATTTAGTGGTGACAGAGAATTTGGGTCTAAAATGTCTGTTTAGTGACACTGGGAAAATTTAGTTAACCTACAAACAGAACGAAATCATCTAAAATATATGTACACTCGAGAGCAATGAATCCGGGTCACTTAAAGAATGTTAAAAAACTCGGAAACTAAAAATGATAGGTTAATGCAATAAATTGTATTTAATAGACAATGTAATACTCCTTAAATGAAAGTAAAAAAAATATGAGTCACCATACATTTTATTAACACAAAATTACATAAAGAAAAAAACTGCTGATCTCTCCTTAAAACAAAAATAGGAAACATGAAATTTTTGAACTTTATTACGATTTTCTTGAATTTTAATACTTCGTATTGCCTCCTCGTGCTTCCATTACTGCGTTTACGCGGTTTGGCATGCTGTACACCAAGTTCCTTATACGATTTTGGGGAATATTCTCCCATTCCTCTGTGAGAGCAATTTTGAGCTCACGAAGCGTGATTGGGGGAGGGTTTCGTTGTTTTACGCATCTGCCAAGCTCGTCCCAAGCATGCTCGATCGGGTTGATATCCGGGCTGCGCGCTGGCCACTCCATACGAGTAATGTTCATCTCTTGAAGGTAGTCATTCACAATCCTACCTGTATGAGGTCGGGCATTGTCATGCATAAATATAGCATCCTCACCTAAATTGACCATAAATGGACCAACGTGATCATTGAGGATTTCTTCCACATATCTTACGCTAGTTAAAGAGCCGTTTTCTATGATCACCAGCTCTGTGCGACTTTCAGAAGAAATTCCGGCCCACACAAGTACAGACCCACCACCGTAGGCTACTTTTTCTTCGATGCATGCTTGAAATTAAATAATTAAATTAATTAAATTTATTAAATATTAAATAATTAGAATAATTTTGATTCGTCGGAGAACATAACTTTTGACCAATCTTCAATACTCCAATTTACGTGGCTCTGGGCATATCTTAGTCTCGAAATACGATGCCCACGCTCCAGTTTAGGGCCGTTTGCAGGTCTAAGGGGTTTTAAGTTAGATTCAGCAAGCCGACGTCTTACTGTCCATGCACTTGGGTTACTTCCTCCGAGGCGTCGAAACTGATTGGTGAGTTCAGTTCCTGTGAGAAAGCGATTTCGAAGCATGGTGTTCACCAAGTATCGGTCTTCTCGTGCTGTGGTACACCTGGTTCTGCCCGTTCCTGGTCTGCGTAGGTTAGAACCAGTTTCTTCGTAACGTCGGAGAACTCTTTGTACTGTTGACAGCGACACACCGACAGTCCTGGCTGTATCGCGCTGACTCCGGCCGGTTTCCAGCATTGTAAGTATTCTGGTGCATTCTTCAGGCGTAAGCGACATAATTTCAGCTTGAATAATGAATATAGAGCACTATCAACATGGTTTATGTACCCACATAAATGACAGATTACAAACAAAAGCAAAACCAAATGCTGTAATTTCGTAGTTCCATCTTCGAAAGTGGCCCTTTTTCAAATTTGATTTTTTTATGATATAACTTTACAATAACTAAGAAGTTTTAATACCTTCATTTAAGGAGTATTACATTGTCTATTAAATACAATTTATTGCATTAACCTAGCATTTTTAGTTTCCGAGATTTTTAGGATTCTTTAAGTGACCCGGATTCATTGCTCTCGAGTGTATATGTAGATTTATGTAGGTACTCTCTTCCCTAAGATGAAAACGGACTCACCCGTGAGAAAGTGTCTTGATTGCGATTTCCATACAAGCATGTATATAAGTAGTTCCTGCGTATTTTAAGGCTGCAGTCTAGCAAAGTCGACACGGGGTATCGAATTTGCGCAATTTTGTTGTATTTTTAAACCCACTTTTATTAAGGTAACATAATAAAATACTTATATCACATAAATATGCTTCATATAAGCTATCGCTACATATTTTTTTAAGGTTCAAAAAGAAGGATTGTGGTTTACAAATCAAACGATAAACACGGCACTGTCGTGCCCAGACACATTTTGGGTGAGATTTGGGTACATTTTTCGTAGCAACAAAAAAGAAAACAGGAAAACTACTCAGCACAGAAATAGGACCTCATCTTTGTCTCTAAAATACGGTGGTTATTTTTTTCTAAATATCTATCGTTATCTTAAACATTAGTTCGGAATTTCGTCAAATTTATTTTATTTTAGTGCTTATTAAACTGGTTTCTTCTTATTAATATCGGAGCGTATTTAAGTAGTAATTACTTTTTTACAATGGCTGTTGTTTAATTAATGGATAAATCTATAAATTAGCATTTCAAGTAAATAACTGAAGTGAAAATAATTTCATAAAGAAAACTAAGAAAAATGAGTTTATATACTAGAATCCCGTTGTAAAAACCTCAGTGACGGCCGAGCCGTCTCAGAGTTCAGACGTCTGGGCCACGAAAAATTTTGCGCGTACCTCTTGCTCTTACATTGCTCTCGCTCTAAACTTGTTCGTGCACTTATACAAATCAAAAGCTGCTCTACTTAATAAAAAAAAATTAGGGGATTGTAATTTTCTGTATATTTATTTTGTTAATAGATATTTGATTAGAATATGGACCGTAAACGCAAAAAAATTGCGTTGCAAATTATTTCCACCTCTTCTACAATAGAAGCTAAAATTTAAAAGATACAAAGAGCCGTAATGTAAACATGGGCCATCCCTTAGTTTTTATACACTACTTTTTAATGCACTTACTTCAACAGACTGAATGTATAAAATATGTGTTCTGATTTTAGCGCTGGTTCTCATCAACCATTGTCTGATGTTACTAATATTATTATGTCAGACCAAAAAACACCTACGTCTTCTACATTCGAAGTTGGTATTGACACTAAAAATACTGAAAATACACATCCATGTAAGAAAAACAAGCGGAAACGGTTATTTGAGGAGGCTTTTCCCTTTCGCCGAATTTCACTAAGAAAACGCAACGACCAACTACTCGACCAGCTACAAATTGAAACCAAAATAAAAAATAACGATTGCTTATGAGCCTGAGTGGTTATAGTCTGGAAGGCCGTAGAATCGTTTCAATCAAATATTTTTTGGAAATCTTAGGCAAAATTGCGGATCACAGTGTAAAATCTTTCGGGTTCAGATATACAAATTTGAAATGTATCGGCGAACGAAGTAAAGGCTTCATATCAAAATTACGTTTCAAGTGTGAACTCTGTGACTCCGAGTTTGACATAAGCACTGAAGATCCTTGTCATACTTGTGATGTTAATCAAGGCATAGTTGCAGGTACTATCAGTATTGGTTGTGGTTTATCAAATTTAAATGAATTAACAGGTAATACAGATATACCTGGCATGTCTAAAAGTTTATACAGTCAAACGAGCACAAAAGTGTATGAATAGTTCCATGAAACTGCATTAGAAGAGATGGCTCAGGCTGCCGTTGAAGAAGCAAAACATGCTGTTGAAATAGGGAGCGTAGATAGTGAAGGAACACCAATGATTGATGTTATAGCTGACGGATGTTGGTCCAAAAGATCTTTTCGAAATAATTACTCAGCGTCATCTGGTGCAGCAGCAATCATCGGTGCACATACTGGTAAAATTCTGTATCTGGTGGTGTGAAAAATAAATATTGTGTTGTATGCGCAAAAGCTGAAAAAAATGCTACACCATTAAACCACACATGCTACAATAACTTTTCTGGTAGCTCTTCCAGTATGGAGTCAACTTCTCTTGTTGAAGGATTTAATTGCTTCCTTAAAATTCACGGCGATATTTATGCTAGGCTTATTTCAGATGGTGACTGTAGTACTTACAAAAAATATTAGAGAGTAATCCGTATAAACACTGCAAGGTCCAAAAGATCGAATGTAGAAACCATCTACTTCGAAATCTTTGTAACAAATTGAGAGCTGTTACTAAAGATACAGATATTCCTATTCAATCCAGGATACTTCTAACAGATTTCAAAATCATGAGGTTACGCAGGTACATAGTACGTGCTATAAAGCAAAGCAAACATGAAAAAGTTTGAGAATTCCTTGGGAACGCATCTTCGCAACTTCTGGTATTTTAGACGTTCGTGGGTGACGTTGATCATTTACCACCAGGTGAACCACCTGAACGTATGCCCTCCTATTTCATACAAAAAAAATATCTAAAAGTTGCAACGGTGTCAGATCTCCACGGATTTAGGAAGGGCTAAATGCCTGGGGTTCCCCGAGGGCTTCTCGTTGTCACAGATGGTACGGGATAGTGTTACATGATGCAAGAATAGTACAAATCCGGAACAAAGTATACCAGCAACAGTGAAAATCAGGACACGATGTTACAATGAAGTTAACCTTAATACTTATATTGTTTTTACAGACAAATGAACATTTTTACATAGAAGTAGGTTAATATATTATATTAAAAACAGGTAAGTAATGAGCACTGCTCGCAATGAGAGCTCAAGTAGGAATGCATCAAACTAGGTAAGTGCGAGTTGTTGAGATTGTTTTGAGTTTGAATTAAGAATCAGTGTATTAAATATGTATGTGTTAATTATGAAATAAGGTGTTAATGTGGTAAAAGAGGATAACTTCATCACAGTGAGTATTTTTTTTTGTCTAGAGCACTAAAATTTGTTGTATATAAATATAAATATAAAATAAAAGCATCCACGCCTATTTTTTCACCACCACGCTTATTTTTTAGCAAAATTATTTTCGTTATTGGCAATTTGTTGCCCTCATTATACAATAACATATATCAGTATGATAAATTAATTTAAAAGTAGAGCAACTTCTTATTCCGCTCATCTCTTGTTAGATGTTTGGGGAGAATGAATCTCCATGACGAGGACGCTTAGGCATTGAGCACTAATACCTATTCTGTGACATCGCACAGAGCGTGATTTTGTATTTTGCACTGAAAGACTTGGCCCTTAAATACCAAGTGTTCTAAATAGTTGAAATGTTTAATTATGTCCTTGAGCCTATCTACGATGATATTTATATTTCTCTTCGTATAGGTTTGCCAGTTTTCCTAATTGTTTATTTTTAATATTATACGCGAAAATCGTTTTGGGGATTCTTAGTCACATTTAGAGATAAAATAAATGATATAAACCATAAAACTGTCATACCAGAAGCATAGATATTTTGCTCGAAGATATGCATGAAAATTTTACAGTTTGTTGAACAACTAGATTAGATGGAAAGTTATATGAACATACTACAAAACTATAGAAATAATAAGTGTCAGCTATGAGGAAAGTTACATCTATCAACAATTCGATTTCATTTCATAAATACATTACTGCATAACTTAATAATAAATTACGACGACCAAACATAAAAGTTGAAGTAAAATATGTAATTCGAACTTTCCGTTTCATGTTGAAGAATCATGATGAAGCGAATGAAGGTAACATTGCTAACAAAGCATCAAATTAGTTTGCTGAAGCTATTGAGGATAGATTTCTTTGAAGAAAACAAAAGAAACATGGAACGCTGGTCACCACTATAATAAATATATGACCATTGAAACGTGAGAGAGCGAGAACGACTGCAAATGTATTGTAAACAGTACATTTCTTATTAAAGTCAAGATTTATTTAGAAGACTACTTCTCCATAGCTATAGGTAATCAAAGAAGGCTAACAGCCAGATTGGAAAAACGAGTAAGTGGCCATGAGACTGTCACGCTTGGTGTTTTTTACTCCCACGTATAAGACACGGTATACAAGCAGTGGTATTCTGTTAAGGATACGTCACATATTACACTTACGGGTTGATTTATAAAGTTCAATTTTTGTTGGGGATAAAGAATTGACGCAAATAGCGTTTAGTGAAGGAAGAGTTTGTCCAAAAACTAATTTGACGAATGTCACGGTTACCAAAAATAGAGACAAGCCTATCCGGCCTAATAATAGAACACTCTAATTTAGTACTTGCACTGTAGTTCAAAAAATATGATGGAGTAAATACATCACATTTCTGATAATATTTTGTCTGTATTATTTTGTACCTTAATCTACTGTAAAAAGTAACCCCAAAAAAGTCTTAGGTTCAAAATGTGCTTGTAAAATTATGTTAGATTGTGATACAAAATTTGCTTCTCCCAAAGTCAGTTTTTTGCCTTTATTGCAATTACGGATATGAAAATTATCAGTGACATCTATGATCTCTATGATATCTCTAACTTTCGCGCATTTTAGATGCAACCTTATTTCAACGCTGATTTGTTAGAATTTTGTACTGGACGACAATGAGCAATAGCGTTAAAGATTCTAGGCGGAGGAAGGCAACTATATATATAATAACCTGACCTACCTACCCACTCAAAGTGTAACATCATTTTGTGTAGGAATAATCTGAAATCCAATACCTGCAATGTAGCATTGGAATATTGCAACACGACTGCATTTAGATCTTACTCATCTACTTAAATAACTGATAAATTCTTATTATGAGATAATATTCTTAAACGTATTAAATATTTAGTATCATCTTTATTGGATAAAAGCCGCTTTTAGCCGCTTCTGTTACATGTTAGTTATGCATGCTTTTATGTTAATAGTTACTTAATAAAAACATACTTTCACATTTTATCATAGGTATGTGAGGGGATTAAAATGAGTTCCACTCGTCTGTCTTATAAATTTTTGTCGTTCGTATTCGTTCTGTTACTGAGTTAGGTAGGTACTCTAAAGTACTGCTCGGTGCGCGTTTTGTACTAACATTGCGTACACTTTACACAATTGAAAATTGTTATTCATACCGCAACACCTTAAGCTCTTGCGAAAGTTTAAAGACAACGCACCTACTCGACGTAGGTATAGTACTAGCCAGGGACGTGGTATAGCGTATGTGGTTTTTTACCACGTTTCTGTACATACCTGTCAATGTATGTGAGTAAATAGTGATGAACCATTAATCACGCACACATTCAATCAATTGAACAAAGAGAACAATCGGTACCAATTCGGCACAACTGAACTGAACTTGGCGTAGGTATCCATGTACTTTGGCATATAAACCTTGGTGAAGAAAGAGTTTTGGCAGAACATTACCAGGTTTGCCAGAATTCGTGAGTCAAAGTTATTAAGTCACAGTTTCATTAAGAAGTTATTTATGTTTAGTACTTTGGTAGTCACTTTGCCATATAAATAGTTTATTGGCTCACGTCTTAGAAGAGGCCCTTTGAAATTCCAAACATACTGATTTTCTGAAATATTTATACATTTACCCTCATAGAGTATACGTCAACGTTTTATGATGTTACAATTTGTTAAAACTTACTGGAGCATTGGCAATTTAGGTACCCAAAGGGATTTATAGTCAATATTATAAGAAAACATATTGTTCCAATGAAAATGATTGTATAATATTTTGTAGAAATTTGAATGCTCGAAGTTATAAATAACTTGATTTCTGTCATTAAAAACGAGAGGTAAAATCTATTCATAGTAATAGATGATTTATATATCAATTAAAAAATCATTTGAACAGTATGGTTGGTATTTTAATCTGTTACGTAGGTACCTATAATATAGACGGTTATGAAACCGAACACAAAAGCAACATTATTTAAAGGCTTCTTCCGGCACTTGGACATCCTAATTTGTAGAATTAAGTCATAATTCGTATTCTGCCATCTGTAATATTCTGACTTCTTACATAATATGTCATCATTAACCGGCTGAGTGATACAGAGATTGTCAAATCGTTTTAACAATAAAAAAAAAAAACAAAAAAAAAAAATTCCAAATTAATGTAAGCATAACACTACTCATAGCTATTTTGTTCCGTGTGCAGCCTATTGCAATTGCATATTGTTGTGGTAATTTTGTACTCACGGTTTATCGATAAATTGTTCCTTGGATTGGCTATTTATTTTCTTATGTTATTTTTGTTGTTTAATAAATAGGCAGTTTTTTTTGGCATCTACATTTGTTCATAAGTAAATACTAAGTTAAACCACAATTAGTTAATCAAATATATGGCGCATTTGAAATTGTAATATTGTATTTCCGTAACAGTATTAACACTTCAATAGAAATTATATAACCATATACTCAATTTAGCATACCTACCTAAAGTCTTATATATCTATTTTGTTAAAATATTTTACCCACTCGATATCGATAACTTTGCCCTGTTAGCGTAACACTTCACATCTCTGTATTATAACTTGTATTCGTATAGTGTTGCGGGTAACATAGTTTTGTATTGGCTCTAAAGCGATTTTTTTAACTGCCTTCATTTTGTGTTAACAATAGTGAGTAACACATTATTTCCGAGTAATAGTTGTCAATATGTTGGTTGATAGACTCGTAAGAGTATCACACCTTGTACTACGTTTTCTTTGTAGGTACTATTAGTTTATTTCATTTAAGTTATGCAAAATATGGTAGCTAAGTGAATAAATTACTAAATGCTACTTACTTGGTAAATTAGGGTACTTGTTGTCACCTATAAATATGCAATAAGTTATTTAGATAGGTTTTCGTTTTATTAGATGTTAATCTATTGAACAATTAGATTGTAGGTGGGCACACGGTGTGTTTGATGTTATTGTGTATTTTAGTGTTATACAAAAAGATTGAGTGTACATAAATGTATAATTATTGCGGTAATAAATGTACCTATTTGCATTTTTGTGGGAATACACTTAGCAGACGTAACACAGGTTCACCTAGTACGGCTGCTAATGGATGGTATTCAATATACTGTGTATTATCTTAGGACTTTAGTATTTAAATATGTTTTATTCTGTTGTTTTTTTATTGGAGCAATAAACAATTTGTATTTGTATTTGTTTTATCTAAGACACTTTTTTAACATTGTGAATAGTGTGACCAAAGTCACTCAATTTAATTTTGTATTAATAATGCTCGATCGCTAAAATCTAAATATTTGATACATCTTTGCCGTACATAGACCTATTTACAATTGGTCGGAATGTGATTGAATTATACCTATCACTTTAATACTTTGTTCAACGCACAATTTTGTAGGCGTGGATAATGCTCATGGTTGTAGTTTATTTCTGTAAATTCAAGATGCTTTTTAACAGTGTGAATAGTGTGACCATATTTGTCACTCAATTTCATTTTGTATCAATGGCTCGATCGTTAAAATCTAAATATTTGATACATCTTTACCGTACATTGACCTATTTACAATTGTTCGGAATGAGTTTGAATTGTAGGTACCGATTACTTTATTCGTTTGATCCACGCAAAATTTAGTCCGCGTGGGTGATACTCATGGTTGTGGTTTATTTCTGTAAATTCAAGCTGGTTAACATTTTGGTTCATAATAAATGGAATTCCAATGTATGCCTTCCAATATCAATACAAAACAAAGAAGCAAAAAATCTATAAGTTGGCAGAGGAAAAACATAGGGCACAAATTTTATAATAAGAACATTTTCGAAATGTATACAAATTAACAAAATGGTTGCAAAAAATATTCAGAGAAGTCTGAGAATCATAATCCAACAGACTCCCAAAATATAATAGCCACTGTACTTAGTTAATCCTATTAAAAGTGTAATAGACACAAGTGGGGTATGGCCTCTTAGTTGGAACCCTGACCTCCGCTCCCTTGAGGTCACCAGGGCATATGATACAATATGACTCATGTCATGAGTCACACAACTACATCCATACAACAAAATTAGGAGAATGTGACGAAACACTCTTGGTCTGGAGCAGTTACGAACAGACCAGTAGTTTATCGATGATTCAATAGCAATTGAATTAGTTTTTGTTCGGGACTTCCCTTCTGATTACCTTTTTTAAATAGCAGATAAACAGATGTCGAAATCAAATCGGCCCTTCTATTATATTAGTTTACTACTTTCACTTTTGGGCAACTTTCTTTTTGCATGAGATATGAATCTTCTACAAGTATTTTAACCATAGTAAGAAAAATCTATTTGCCACTTCTTTCTGTTTGAAATAATTATTTAAAATTAATGAAAGTCAAAAATGTTTTAGAAAGACGCCGACGACCATTCTTGTTCATAACATAAAACATACACAAACAGCTGAGTTAGTTGTTAGTTTAGGGAGGACATAGATGCTGGCTACCGCCTGTGCGGTCGTCCAGCTCCACCGGGTTTTGGGCGAGGGCCTGGCCCTACAATAGCCCGGGGCAAACAGCTGAGATATCAGCATTCTTATTTATAGGTACCTAAAAATCGTATGTATGCAATAATAGCACTTATAGTATTTTTTTACTGTAATGACTACATAATATTCGCAATCGGTATATTGCTCTATATGAGCAAAGCATAGGGTATTTATTATAAGGTATCACACACGTTAGGCAAAATATGCTTGACCCTGCTTGACTTGATTGCTCTATCTTATTGAAGTCGAGACTTGTAACTAGAATAGCGAAGATGGCATTATAAAAAATAGCGATCTGGTCAAACAATAATGAGTAGCTCGATACCTCAAGGTAGCGTTGGGGTCGTTTTTTGTTATCAATCTATGAATATTATTAAATGTTAGCAAAAAATGATTCAGTAACCATCTCTTAATTCTTATTCGTTAGCCATATCTCTATTCTGTTCTCAAGCCCGGAAAATATAAAGCAATTAAATAATCATTTTAATTTCATACTCACCAATGAGCTAAGCTGACTCAGATAATACAAAATTTAAATTTTCCACAACTAAAGTAGATAATACTTTTCAAAGAGAGCTAAAACAAGAAATATTTAGCATCCGAATCGAAATAATGTTCCTTATTGATTTTCAGAGCTTTACTCTCAGTATATTTTTTTCGTTCTTTATGTTTAAGTAGTTAAATATCTACTTAACCTGTTCATAAAGAATAACAAGCCTGAATTTATTATGCTGTTATTCATCAACTCACTATTAGAACTAATTTAACTATACATTAACTTCATTAAGCGGAGTGGCCATGCTAGCCATTACTTAATGAATAGTCATCTCATTGTTTATCAGAAACAAATGCTTCCTGAGGAGTGTTGGCAATAACGGCTATTAGAAACATAAATCAGTAACACAGTTCAAGAAATGTAATAGTAAGGCACAAATATGAAAAACAAAAGAAACTACGCGGTCTAAATTATATAGCTTCCTTATGAATACCAAATGGTGCAGACAAAAGAATGAGCTTGCCAAGAGCATACACTACTTGCAACACGTAAAAGAGAGCAAGACTGAGCTGGAAATATCTTAAAATTTATAGATGTTGGAACATGACACAGTAATAATTTTAACTGTGTGGGCCCAAGGAACGCATAGATGTCAATTTTAGGTACTCTACATTGAGGGCAACTTCTCAGGTTGCAGAATGGTGGGCATGAAGAATGCCCACTGTTGTTTTTTTGCGAAATGTTTGAATGAACACTATCCTAAAATGAACACTTGCCCATAAAGGAGCGTCTAAATTTAATTTAAAATCTCTTTTGATTTTCCTATTTCCAAACGGAGGTTTTTATTCGGAATATTATGTGCGAGCATGTACACCGATAAGTTTACCGAGATCTGCAGATTATACTTCATAATTTTTTTCGATATGTGGGAAGAGGTATCGGAGTGGTCCTACCTATATGATTTTTGTAAAAATCGATAGATATCGTCTTTGGACAGAATTTAAGACAAGCTATCTTTCCCGCTCTATTCAGTTTTCCGTTTGTTTCTGACATTGTAGCTCCAAATCGACTGCACAGTTTTCAATACTTTTTTATTCGTTAGTTCGATAGCAGGCATTGGACAAGACATTTTGTTTTATAAAAATTTGGTCAGTGTAGCTTACAGGTGCACCGTGTAACTCCGGATCACGATGAATATATTATAGATGCTATGTATTATATGCTTCGGATTTAAAACTATTATTTTGTCTATATTAGTTATTTGAAAACATACACTCCCGACGTTTACTGATAATACAATTTAGATATGGTGTTTTTTTTTGTTTTCATGGTCAGTAGCTAGTCACTCTTACTGTTTGTATGATTTCAATGGTGTTACATTGTGATTTGCCACCATTCAAACCTCAATAGCGAGGGTCGTGACTTTTTTATTGAATACTATTGTGATTATGCGGGCTTGGATAATAATATAATTTTATTATGAACTCGTAAGGAATATTTGCCTTTTGAATTGATGATTGTCATCAATGAGGGGTATTTTGAGTACTTTATGATTTTACATAACTATATATCTAACTGTATGCTGGTTACAATAATTTAAATTCCAACAAAACGTTGACACGCTCAGTGATCTTGTGAAATGACGTAGATGAGAAAATGAAGATGAAGAGATAATATTTTTAATATATTAGTTGTTAGGCATACATCAGTACTAATATTATAAATGCGAAAGTAACTCTGTCTGTCTGTTACGCTTTCACGCCAAAACTACTGGACCGATTTGAATGAAATTTGGTATGGAAATAGTTTGATACCCGAGAAAAGACATAGGATAGTTTTTATCCAACTGCGCAAAAAGAGGTTAATGTTTTTGCGCGATAACCGACATACGCGCGGGCGGAGCCACGCCCGGAAAGCTAGTATGTATATATATAGGTACACATACCGACGATGACGTGATGACAAGTTTTATTGTATACTTTTGGCACACTACTATTAAGTGTTTAGCAAATAAAACTGGCTTCAAAGGCTGACCTTATTTTATTCAAGGTTATTCATTTTAGAAATAGTAAAATAGTAGACAAAGTAAAAATAAGTAATAAGGATACAACTTAGATACAAACAGTGTGTGTGCACGTATTACTTTTCAAACAAAGGTTTCGATTACGAAATGTTAAATAATAATATGTGTAATGTAACGATTAAATCAAGTAGATCAAATCGTAATCCTATTAAAAGTTTTCCAGTAACATCCTCCCTATATAATGATATAATCTATCATGCTTAGACAGCGTGGTCTTAAACTGAATGCATGACAAACCTGAATGTAAGGTGGACTAAATTCTCGAAATCAGCAAATAGTTGAATCGCAAACCATCGAAAATGAAGAAATGAATAGGAGCAAAGGTATACTATGGTGAGAGAAGGGTATGTACTTGATTAATTATTACAAATAAGCAAACGAAAATAATTTAAATTAATTCGTGCATTATTTACATGGCTTACAATATGTTTGCTTATTTGTGTATTATGCCTTTTATTCCTAATATTATTTTTATTAATTCCTACTAATATTATGAATGTGACCTTTTGTGTGTTTTTACGTACCTGCCTCCGAAACGACCGAACTAACAGATACAGTACAGGGGGCCAACTCCCATCTCTTAATTCAGTCTTATTTTAACATTACATCTACAATTTTAATTCGCACCACCACATATCACTATAGTATACTTACATTAGAACTTCAACGTGAGAGCGGGATGCATGCATTGAATAAAGTCATTTGTGCGACAGAGGTAGCACTATATGAACATTATTGTTTCGTGACGGCCACGGTACCAACCTTAGTATCAATAATTTAAACTTGAAACAATGACGTTTGCTTTCCATAATAGTTTATAAAAGGTGGGAGTTGGGCCCCTGATCCATATTTCATGGAATAACACAGGATATTCCAAGACTTCATCCCGAGGGAGTGCAATTTAGGTAACCAAATTGCAGACCAAGCCGCGGCCAGAAAGTACTCGTAGTTAAACTTAATAATGAAAACTTGATTCGTCCAAAGTTATCTAAATCTGGGTTTTTTATTCACACTACTATTAGAGGACTTTTCTTGTGATTGTTTATTGTTATACCTATAAACGACGATAAAATATGTAAAGATTTAAATTTCATAGGATTTAAATGCTTCTTAGTATAGGTAGGTAGGTTATATGAGTATTAAGAGTACCTACTAACATGTGCAAGTCTGATTCGCACACCAAAGTTTCTATACTAACAAACAATATTATATTTATCGCGCATACATCAAAAATCTTTATTTTTTCGTTCAGCGCTAGATTTCGTAATTATATGTCCGGCCTTGTGATAGGTTTAACAGCTCGTAACAAGATATTTATGGTTGTCTTAACGTCGATATCGACTTGAATCTAAATAAACAACATAAACATATGGGACGACTTCCTGTGAAAATGACGACATCACCCTTATTTTGCGAATAGCATTGAAAACTACTTGAGATAATTATTTACACAACACATTAATCTTACCATTTCATCTCTACACATGAATTCTTCTTTCATCCGCATCTTTAGTTTTTTTTTTTTTTTTTTTTTATGCCTGATAGGTTAGCCTTTGACCACTATCTCACCTGATGGTAAGTGATGATGTGACACACCGTTAGGTGCTTGGCGACAGATTTTCAACTTGAGGGTGGTAGCTAACCAGGCGGGCATTCGCAAAGTGCCCTACCACCATGCTGTAACGACTGCCATCCAACTTACTTAGTACAACCAACGTTACTTAGCATTCAGATTCAACACATTTTATACGGGGCTTACGTTTATGTCCAAATGTGTCCCATCAGAAACTAATTTCCAATTTTATTAATTTTATTCGGTATTAATACTGTTCATGCTAGAAATGCCGCCGTCCTTTTGAATGACTGAATCAAGATAGATACCGAAAATTGGAACATAATAACCTATGCATTTAACGGTACATTACCGGATGTACTCATACCATTATTCTGAGAAAAAGTGCGTTCTAAGCTTCGATCTTTTTTTTCGATACTTTCCAATTGTGTCCATTTTTCCAGTCTGTACTGCATTATGGTTACATCCTCTCATACAAGAACAACGTTGTTTATCAACAGAATAGACCTGGGGCCTGCTTCTTTGTCATTCATTCAATCACTGTTATTTTTAAAGAGTGAAAAAAAGTTCAGCCTGCGAACTGTTCCATGGTCAAAAGCGAAAATAAAGTTGAGCACAAATATTGTATTAGGCTGTTGAAAATATCGTTGTAATTGTTATCATATCATTATAAATTATAAAAACGTATTCCATTCTCTAAATACAATTCTGACCTATTGTATTCCGTTTGAATTAACATTACGAAACAAAAGTGTGGCCCTTCGAACACATTATCCATGGCAGTGTGTGTAAAAAGCTATGTTTGTGTTGGTAATAGAAAAGGGCTAAAAGTGTGTCAAACCATGATAGGGAAAGTGAAAGTGAGCTCGGTAAATATACGACTACGAAGTATGTAGGTGGCTTTGCATGCATTGTTTGGTTTTATTACATGCAGTCATAAATATTTAATTTTGTAACGCGACTTGTTTCACGAAAGTACTTCTACTTATAATAATAAAGCACTAAAGAAAAATATATTACGTGTAAGCCTTTACAATTTAAAAACCCCAAAATTAGGTATTTTCCCAGAAAATTCAGTAAGTATTTTGTTTTTGTTAAAATTAAAATATTAAGGCTCGGAAATTACGAAATAGGGCCAACATGATATGGGAAATCTCATAAACCAGGTACCGGATGGTACTGCAATTTAAATACACGATACTCAAGGATATAAGTAATACTTTCATCGATTTCAAAACATGTTTCCTAATAATTGGCTCGATAGAAAAAAATCTCAAAAACACCTCTGAAAATAGAGGATTCCTACTTTTTCCGCCAGATTTTAGTGTTTTAAAATTTGTTTTTTTTTTCTAAAATATTGATTTTTTAAGTACAATAAATTTCATTGATTATTTTAATCCAAAAAAAGCACAGTTAATGCGTACTGAGCCTGTTTACAAAATGTCACATACGCCCTTTCATTCCGAGAAGCGTTAACATCATGTCGCACTATTTACTCCAGCGATCTACGTATATTGCTATCATCCTCGCTCATATCGCGGTCAGCCGCGTCGTGCGTCGGACCTGCGTCACTTTTCTCGGCGATCTCAATTAAAATAAAACATGGGTAATAAAATTATAAATAAACGCTTTGGGAGTGCAAAAAAGATGTATAAAAATCGTCAAAAACGCATGATGGACATAATAAGGTATGCATCTATGGCTTCCTTTCTCCATGTACCTATGTATATATCTCTTATATTAATGAAATTATCATATGATTGTGAACCCTAACGCAATAAAATAAACACTTCAAACATTTTACAAGACGTAGGTACAACTTTAGCTACCTAAAATAATTATTATAAGCAATATACAGAATTTTTCGTAATGAATGAAAAATGAATTATTTTAGATGGATCATGATTAATTTATACAGTTTCTGACAATAAGGCACAAAGGTTATGTACATAATTTTCGACTAATCAATCGTCGTTCAAATAGCGCATAGTAAGTGACATCGCTTCGCAATTGAGAGGCACGTGGATCGAATCCAGCGTAAAGAGATTCTTTTTGGTCAAATTTTAATTTTACGACATAATTCTTAATAATACAATAATAATTTTACGTATGTACGTGGACCAATATAATGTGTCAGACAGTAAGGCATAAACGATATGTGTGTAATTTTCGACACCTTGGTCAATGATTGTATAGTGTGTAACTTCAGAAGTCGAATCAGAAGATCGAGTACCGTGGATCGAATCTCACATACCTAGATTCTTTTTGGTGACTTTTTTATTTGTATTACTTTTTATTTGATACGTATTATATTTACGTATAATTAAGTTTTCTGACGCGTATTCAATTTACGATTACAATGCTTGCAAATTTATTAGGTATCTCGAGTTTCCATGTTTTCATATAATTAGAGAGTTTAGTATATCTAATGAACGTGAACATTAAATAGGTACTACCTAATCTAGCTACCTGAACACGTTTTTTTCATAGATCTCGAAAAAGTATGTCTTGGATGGACACGAGTTGCCACAGCGTAATAGTTACAGTAGAACAACATTATCAATTTACTACATAGTAACAAAGCTATGTTGAGTAAACACCGTCCTTCTGTCCACTACTATAGAAAACACAAACTTTCATACATGGAAAGTTATTGAAATATTCATGGTATTATCGAGTACGTAATATATTAGTACATATAAATTAGTAGTAAAAAGATGGCCGTAAACGTTTGATGCGATAGAGATAATGAAATTCTGAAATGAAAACTTAATACAAAAAGAAGAAGCCTAAGCTTCTGCTTTAGAATGAGACTTTCCATGGTTTTCTTGAATAGCATAATAATTAAGAACTGACTAAAAGAAAATGAAATAATTAGCACCATACCAATACTTACGTAAGAACATCGAGTAAGGTGCATTATAGGGGACTTAACTATAACGCCCTTAATAACCAAAGTGTAGCGGATATACTACCAAAGAGAGTATTCCCCAGGACGTTTTGGTGCTAAGGGGCGGCCGGTAATTCAACAAAAGTTAAAATTATACACATTATAGCCATTATGTTTTTAAATGTTACATCTTCTGTGTTGTATAAACAACATATGGTAGCCATATAAAGAACCCCATATATTGTAGGATAGGAGGATGCTTCTTGGTTATTGATACTATCCCATAACTTACTTACCAATAAAATTCTTACCCCCGGTTTCTGAAACGCAAATCAGCGACAAATTATTTTAAATGCTTGTTAATCCATTGTCATACGCAGATTGGGTTGCTAAAAACTTAATGTGACTGTTTGTCAACACTAATGTCAAATCTCCAATTAATCGACAATTATTTCAATTTTGGGTTTCTGAAAAGCTTTTCGGTACGTTAACGGTTTGTCAAACTGACTAATTCTAATTGCCCAAAATCGACCAATTATTCTAAGATTAACGTCTTGATATCGTAAAAATATATAAAAATAGTTTTAAGCATTCCTACCTACAACGTTTACTCTAATAACTGATAAGATAGAACAAGAACAGAATTATATCAAGTATGATTACTCTAAAAACACATATTGCTATTTTTCATACCGAAGGTACTGGGTAGCACTTCACCACTATCTCACCTGATGTTAAGTGACGATGCCATCGATGATGCAGCTCGCTTACCCTGAAGATACCTATTCACGTAATTAACCAGAAACACAGACTCAGGCAGAGTGTTCCATTCCCTAGCGGTGTGTATGATGAGCGAGTATAGAGGTTAGAATAAATGGCAATACTTCTTCCGGGTCTTTGATAAGAATAGGAGTACCGCAAGGATCAATTTTAGGACCTTTTCTGTTTCTAACATATATAAATGATCTGCCTTGCATGGTTAAAAATTTCTGCGATATAGTTTTATTCGCAGATGATACCTCCCTGATTTTTAAAGTAGATAGGAGGGATAGTGAACTTATTCAAGTCAATAATGTGTTATCTATGATCTCTAAGTGGTTCGCGGCTAATAATCTTCTCTTAAATTCAAAAAAGACCAAATGTTTAAAGTTTTCTTTACCAAATGTTACTTATGTTGAACCAAACATTAAGCTTGGCCTAGAAAAACTCTCTTTTGACAATGCGACAGTCTTCCTGGGAATTAAAATGGATTCAACTTTACAGTGGAATCCACATATACATGATCTATCCGGAAGACTTAGTTCTGCTGCATATGCAGTTCGTAAGATAAGACAGCTAACAGACGTAGCTACTGCTAGGCTCGTTTATTTCGCGTACTTCCACAGTATTGTCTTATGGTGTATTGCTGTGGGGAGCTGCTGCTGAGATAGAGACAATCTTTATCTTACAAAAGCGTGCAATTCGAGCCATATATGAAATGGATCCTAGGGAATCCCTGAGAGATCTTTTTAAAGAAATTGATATTTTAACTTTACCAAGTCTGTATATATTTGAAAATATTATGTATGTTCGTAAAAATCTGAGCAAATTTAAATCAAACAGTGACAATCACGATTATAACACTAGGAATAAAGATAAAATAGCGGTTTTATAATAAATTGCCCAAACATATTACAATGCTCATAGAAAGAAAATTCAAGTTGCATGTGAAGAATATTTTGATAAAGAAATCTTACTACACAGTTTGTGATTACTTAAACGACAAAAATGCTTGGACTGGTTCGCCTCTGCCAAGTTAGCGCCTGTCACCTACGTAATGTAAATAAAGTATTGTAATAATTTTACTATATAGTATGTACTTAACACATTGTTAAAAAACGTTTAAAAGAATGGCCCCAAGTTTCTTGCCCATTCTTCTAGCAGTGGCTCTATAATTTTTGTTGGCTGAACGTGGCAGTACAATGTAGTATATTTCAATATTAAAATTTGTAATTGACCTTCATAAGAGCGTCGTAGATGCCTAAATTGAATAAATGATTTTGACTTTGACTTTGACTTTAGAACAAGAGTCCGATTATAGAACTACGTAAATATATTACTAAAGACTACGTGATTATAGTGTTGCTGCTCATTTGTTACTCAATAGGGTGCTATAAAATAACCATAGCAGCCATTAAACAAACCGCAGCTGGGTAGATTGTAATACCAACAAAAGCATTTCCAAGATAAGTAGGTTATGGACCTTCCAAACCCCAACCCTCTTTGAGAAAACACCTTTCGGCTAAGGGCATTAAGATATGGTTTAAAGCTCTGATGTGCGGCTACAACATATTCACGTTGATGTTAGAAGTGGTATTATTTTGTATTGATGCGCAGGAGGTCCATAGTTAGAATCTCACCGCGGTCTTTCACTTCACCGCATGATGCGAGGGCGGGAGTTTTGAGAATCATTGATAGGCTTGATAGTTGTTGGCCTTCAAGTAGAAAATATATTACCAAGCATCTAATGGTATGTTACGACGGCTGTTCTTGCCTATTCTTCTCTACTGACTTCATCATCATCAGACGTCAATCACTTACCATCAGGTGAGATTATAGTCAAAGCGTAGCCTAGCAGCAATAAAAAATGCCACTCATAGAATGTCCGATTTTATGTCGCACTCCGGTGCATCTTCGCAACATAATCTACCTATACAAGTACATACATCAAGTGACGGCACGGGTGTCGTTTACAAACATAAACGTATCTTTCGTAATCTTTGACTAATACAGTTAATAACAGTAATACCACGGTTTTATAATCGATATGTAATATTGTGGTATTACGTATGAATAGTAATACAAAGTAATAAATTTTCAAACAAAATACTTATCTTTCTCCTTGGGTGATTTCAATAATGGTATTATTTTGTTAGAAGTTTTGTTGTTCCACCCATCTACACAATAGCATCCACGAGATGTATTTATTATTATTAACAAATTGAAACAATAACTGTACCTACCTACTACATTCTCCATGTGATTTTTTGTTAGTGAAATCTTAATATGACTTGTAGTAATGACACGAGCAGGTACCCTTGATTGTTAGCGGAAACAAAGCCAGGATCTGAATGAACTACGCTACTTGATAAAAAAAACAAAAATTGGAACCGACTCCAACACCCAAAAGTGTGAAATAACTTGTTCAAGTCGGTACCAGGATAGTTCAAAAGTACCTATTATCACAATATTGTGCACGTGGTACTAGTGTTGGACTTGTACAAGTTAATTCACACTTTTTGGTGATAAAGTCATTTCCATTTTTATTTAAAAAAAAACACTTCTTTTATGACCCTTGCTACTTACGGGATCGATTTTCATTCATTGTCAACGACTATATCATCAAGATAAGTAAATATTTTTCAGTTATTGGAGTGTATGTCAAAAACGGCTTGACCGATTTTGATGAAATTTAACTGGAACCAAACAACAAGTATCAGCTTTCAAACAATAAAAGATTTTTTTAAATCGATTCACCCAGTCAAATGTTCTGAGGTAACAAACATATAAGAAAAAACACACGAATTAAGATACTCCTCCTTTTTTTGAAGTCAGTTAAAAATACCCAATAGTATAACCCGCTATTTGAATTTTGATCAGGGGTAAAAAAAATTTTTTATGATTTTCTGTGTAAATTTTACACAATATACTTGTTTTTGTAATAAATAAACCATCTTTTGTGTAACAGCTTACGCCTTGCATCAAAGTAGATACATAGTTCATGTTCATCAAAACCATAGTTCATGTTCATTAAAAATGAACATACACAAAAACTGCAAAAATCAAACAAGTTGGTAATAATCAAGACTAAACTTGTTCTACTGTAGGTATGGTAAATTTATTAACTCTGTCACACTATGATATTTACAGCATACAATCAACTAATGGTTGGTATCATGTATGCGTACTAGATGGCGCTTCAGCACACATCACATTCGTGTGTGACAAGATAGTTTCTACTAGTTCTACTAGAGAGCGCTCTAAATTTTTAATCAAATAAAATATTACCGTTGACTTACGGACGTGGCGCCATGTACACCGCGAAGTAAACACGCGAGGAGAAGTGGGGACAAAATCTAACATCTGGTTTTAGAATTCTGTCCCTTAACTCTAGTCTGGCTGGATATAACTACCTGATCATGACTCGCACTTGGCCAACTTTTTGTATTTGTTGTTATAGCGGCAACAGAAATACATCATCTGTGAAAATTTCAACTGTCTAGCTATCATCGTTCTTATCACCAGGCTGTATCTTACAGCCTGGTGACAGACGGACGGACGGACAGACAGCGAAGTCTCAGTAATAGGGTCCCGTTTTTACCCTTTGGGTACGGAACCCTAAAAAAGGACATAATGATTACGTACCTACATCGAACAATCTTCTTTTTATTTTTTTAATTATTTGAAAATCTTGTATTTGAATCGAGTGACACGACGAAGAATATCATCGAGAGATCAAAAATTTAGTATAACGTAACATAACATTCTTGTGAGGATACCTTATTGATCAGTTTTTCAAAATATTTGGCATTTCGTGGATAATATCCAGTAAATTGTTCTTGGCAGCAGGGTAGACCTTGAATTGGAACTGGTTCTCAAGGGCAGGTGTGTGTGCTTCGTTATTGGCGACAGATTGTCTACTTTAGGGTGGAACTAACCAAGCGAGTATGTCCTATTCCTTGTCTTTATCTACATGAATACTGAAAATAATTTTCAACATGAATACTGAAATCAGTATATATGAATTTGGTCAATATGGAATTATAAATCTTTGTTTATATTATCAATTGAGTTGATAAAAAAAATGCTTCCATTAAAGTGGTGTTATGCGTTATGCGTTATTCGGATACATTTAGAAGGGTACTTCAGTACTTAAATCTTAACAAAATAAGGCATAATATATTCATATTTTTTTGTATATAAAATAAAAGGTGACGAACTGTTGTATGTATTTTACGATGTATTTATTATATGCGACGAGTAATATAATAACTCTTCAAATGATAAGGTCTTGATGACTTGGCCCGTTATTTATTATAGATATAATTGTTTTTATTCTCTTATGTATATACTTACCTACTTCTACATATTGAATCAGCTTACCTACTTATACTGTATAAATAATTTAATAAACAACTGAGTTTGTATGGTAAATCGTAATAGCCCTCTTTATGGCTCGGGATTGTGAAATTGAGTGGTCATCATTATGCACTTAGTTTGTCGACAGCATATTCTGCTCATGCACAGTGCACATGCTGATCATGTGTAGAAATAAGAGTAGCTAGTACATCTATGGTTGAACAAATACAGCTAAACTTATGTTTTTTTCAACTATTGTACCTATCCATATTAACTCTTAATTAAAAACACATTGCCTACAAAAAACAATATTATACTGCTATTTATTTTTGCATCAAGCTAAATAAGCATCTAAAGCAAAAACAAGAATACGGGCGAAATTTTACCGGGCCTCAACATAAACAACAAAAAAAAATACGTTTTAGAATACAATAACAAGTTACAGTTTTTCTAGCTTGTTGAGGACGTTAACCAAAATAGGGCTCCTTTTTAAATTTTGGGTACGTAACCCGAAATTATTCAGAGGGACAGACGGCCAGCATAGGCTTAGAAATAGTGCCTCTTTTCTACCCTAGCCTTCTTTTACCTCATAGTTCCATTTCATATACCCAGGCGCTCAAACCCTGCCCTCAGTCAAGAAAACATGGAAGAGGCTACAGCCGCTATGTACCTACTATAATCAATACTGTGCTTATTCAACTTCTTTATACAACATTATATTCTTTTATTTCTGTGCAAAGAAGCCTTTAGAACCGGATTCGCTCGACACACCTTTACTAGTTTATGTAACGCTTACGTACCTACCGGAGGTTATATATGTAGGTTTATGTATATTGTAAATAGGTAGGTTTGTTTGTGTGATGGATGACATAACCAATTCTGTAGTTGGTAGTTTGGCAGGTACAACAATGTATATGTTGATACTGTGTTATCTTATCTATTTAGTTGTAAACTATTGCGTTGTGGTTTGGCACCTATGACTAAACACTATTTATTCGTAGTTTGTGGCATATGCCAAATACACAGGTGCCATAACAACCCTTTATCTGTGCATATAAACTAAAATGTACAAAAATTAAAAGGTAATCTTTAGGTAGGTAGGTACATAAAATTAGGTAATACCCGGATAATGTAATTACGTGGTCACCTGTAAATATCATAAAAAAGGGAGTAGGTATGTAATTTTATTATGTAACTATACTATACCTAATTACCTTGCCTGGTACTTATGCACGGAATTTATTTATAAAACCGTAAAAAAATTAAAAATTTTAAGTGAAAAATGGGCTGTAAGTAATAAAAATTGCAAGTTTATTGGTACCACACCTCGGTTGCTCCATAGCTCCAAAAAAACAAAACACACTCTACTCTCTCTACTGGCAATCCACATCAAAACAACTTCGATGTGACTTGCTCAACGAGGGACGCTTCAGTTCCATAGCAACCTACCAACACACAATATAAATTATGTTACCTACGGGTTTAACAAGATTTGTAAGTTTTTATTATTTGTTGTTTTACTGTTCCCACGAAATTGTATATAAATATGAAATTTGGCGAAGGTTTACGAGGCGCACAATAGCAGTCAATAGGTATAATTCTATAAAACACATCAAAAGTTAAACATTCCTACCTACAATAAATTTGGCGCCAAAACATAACTAAAAAAACACTCACCGTTCTGAATGAACAAAGCCAGTAACATCACAGGCACAAGAAGTGACAGACTCGCCATTGTTGAATATGTAAAATATAGAAAGTGCACTATAAACACAAAGTTATTTTGATACAAGTTTGATGTCGTCCGTTAATTTGATAACAACGACGTTCGTCTCGAATCTCACTCGGTGAGCGAATGGCGAGGAAGCGAGGGTACGCAGTACGCACGCCGTACGCTTGGCAGTTAGCAAACTGGTAGTTGTCGACTTGTCATGGGGCTTTTCACATTGGTACAGAGAAAAGCGTTGGGAAAACGCGACGTTTTTTGGTTGCTCAATTTTCATTCTACTATAAGTTAGAACACATAAGTATTTCTTAGAACAATTTTACCACAGTATACATTATGATACAAATGTGGTATATTAATCGTTACACACGAGGCTATATACCCCGCGAGCCGTAGGCGAGTGAGTGAGTAATGATCAACATCCCACACGCGTGTCATACGACGTTTTTCAACAAACTTGTTAGGCTATTTTTATCAAAATTTTCTTATTTCTTGTAAGAAAATTTTGATAAAAATATATTTATTTATCAATGGCGCGCTGATTTCAAAGATGGCCCTGACGAAAACATCGAACCACCTTAATTTTTCCATAGTCAATATGTTGACCTAGATACAATACAAAACGAATCGGAATATACTTTACATATCTTTTTATTGCAATAATTTATAAATTCGCTTAATCTTCTAAAGTTTAAGTTCAGTAGGTAAAAAACTCTTTGGTTTATTTTATATGAAAAACTAATGAATCAAACTACAATCTCCTTGGTGAAAAGTGTGGAAAAGTTGTTTTATTTTTCCATACTAGCGTGTAGAATTATTTTTAGTGGTCGGATAATTTATTGATTGCAAATATTAGGAGAACTAGTTATAGGATTAAAATTTGTATATTTTTTAAATCGTATGTTTATGTGAATGGTAATTAATAAAATTAATGCAAAGACCGAAAATGACTGAATTGTTATTCGTAGACTGAAGGGCATAATATTGGAATAGGTGAGAGTAGGTAGTTCAGTAAACTTTATGCATTGCTTACTTTAGAATGTAGCGCTCGTAGCGTAGTTTGCTAAGCCGATCAGTAAAGTAAAGCAATTTCCGCCGCGGTCATGTCTTGGATGGGTGACCGCTAGTGACATTACCACTAAGCGCGTCCGTGCTTCGGAGGGTACGTTAAGCCGGTCCCGGTTGTTGTCTTAAGATGACAGTCGTTACAGCAAGGTGATAGGGCATTTAGCGAATGCCCGCCTAGCTAGCTACTACACACGAGTAGAAAATAAGTTACCAAGCACCTAAAGGTGTTTCGGCAGCTGTTCATGAGAGCCAGTAATTCTAGATTAGCCTAAACAACATCTTCGGCCACATCATAATTTACCATCAGGTGAGATAGAGGTCAAAGGTTAGCCTATTAGCTATAAATATATAAAAATAAAACATATCTTTTTTCTTAAAATTAAAGTTACAGTGCTTTACAACTTAATTATTGTCCATACCTCACGACCTCTCATACGCTCACGGCAGCAGCTGGCGCACGACTAGCATGAAAATTAGCCAACCAGGTTCCAATAATTACCTAGTAAAATTAGAATCGGACCGGAAAATATAAGTTCGCGCTAAAATGAGCGTTTTTCTTACCTCACTGATACTACTATTATGATTTGTTCATTGGTCGCATTATAATACAACCTACATAGTAAATCTTATTTGAACCTACTACTACTCAGCTCTAGCCTGTGGTTGCATGATCGAAGGTGCGGCTGTTGCCGCGAACACGGCGCGGATTATTCGTGTAGCTACAGATTACTATGCGTTAGGATAAAACTTATTCATAGTGCAAGCACAGAGTACCTACTGCACAAGCCTTCCTGTGTTACTGAGAAATTTCGGCGGGCATATAGATACGCATCGATTCGGAACACATTTTGAAAGCAAAAATATATTTACTATACATGTACCTACTTGGTTTTGTAAATTAAAATCAGCGTTTTGGTAAGTATTTGTTGATGGAACAAAAATTATTGTCGTTGTAAGAAATGTGACTTAAGAATAAAAAAGCAAGCATTTTTTTAAACTTTTTTATTTATTTTTTACATTAGATGGGTTTGCGTTTGACTCCATCTCACCTGATGGTGGGCGACGATGGAGTCGAAGATGAATCACGCTTGCCCAGAAGAAACCTATTTACTCTTTTTTTGAAAACACCAGGATCATACGCACCTGGAAAGACTGACGATGGGAGAGAGTTCCACTGCTTCACTGTTCGCAGGATAAAAGAGCTCTGAAAACGCTTTGTACGAACCTGTGGCAAATTGAAACAGTGAAGGGATGAAAGCTCTCTCCACGTCTAGTAGTCCTATAGTGAAATGGAGAAGCCGGTATGATATCATGTAGCTCTTGAGCACATTTACCGAAGTGAATGCGATAGAAAACCGACAAACAGGCTACTTGGCGTCTATGTGACAGACTCGGAAGTTTTCTCCCAAGTAGCTTACTGTCACCAATTAGCTTAGTGGCACGCTTTTCTACTGAGTCCAGAGCCGCAAGCTGGTACTTTGCTGAACCGTCCCAGAGGTGGCTGCAGTACTCCATGCATGAGCGCACTTGGGCCTGATAAAGAGTGAGCAGTTGCGATGCAGTAAAGTAGCGTCTCACTTTTTTCAGTATGCCAAGTTTTTTGGCTGCGGTCTTGGCTTTGGACTCAACAGATTGGCCATAGTTAAGGTTGGAAGATATGTGCATGCCGAGCAACTCAATGCCATTTCCCAACGGTATCGGATCACCTTGAAAAGACGGAGGAACAACGTTACAGTCCCGTTTGGCAGAGAAAAGACACGCTTGCGTCTTTTTGGTGTTAAAAGCAACCAAATTTACTGCACCCCAATCGGACACCGCTTGTAAAGTGGTATTTGCTCATTCGATCATGGCAGCTCTTGCAGACTGGATCTCAGATTTCTTGGGTCTAGGATTAGGAATGTATCTCTCCACTACTGTACTATCATCTGCATACCCAACAATACCCGGGTGTAAGGAGGTCGTTTATATGCAGAAGAGAACTAAGATTGTATACAAAGTATTACTTGTTTTTTTACTTTAAAATTTTACAATTTAAGTGATATTATGAAATAAGATTACTCTGTATAGATATCAGGTTTCAAATTGTCAATGATTAGGTACCTACATAACATGCATGTATTCATAAAAATATTATATCCGATTTACGCAAGTAAATATTTTATTATATTATCCCTAATGAACATAGGCTATAGAATATTTTTTAAAAGTATTTTTTTTTAAATTTGTTAAATACGCGTGCGAAGCCCGGGCTAACTGCTAGTGGATTATATTACCGTAAAAATAAGAAATACGTTTTGGAAAGTAGGGACTAGGGACTGCTCAGGACCAAGAAAGTGATGATAGTCAGTACTTGAAAATTGTATAAGTACGTACACATCAAAGATAGCGAGTCCGCCTCGTATGTTACTTTAACAGCGTAAACGCCTTAGTTGGTTTTCATTAAAATCTTTTGGGAGTAAAATTATGTAACTATTTTTCAAAATTAAGTCATTGATTTGAACCACAGAAAAGATAATAGAATTTTATATCTCTATGATCTAAATAAATTATTTTGAGTTTGACTTTACATACAAGAGGTACTGCAATGAGAAATCGAATTGTTACAGATTATCTTTGCAGATCAAAAAATAGTTTCGGCAGCATATGTACGCGTTTCTAGTAATAATTAGGAATGATAGAACATTTATACCTGTTACGAGATGGTCATATGATAAACAGGCGATAATGATGTCTGGCTGTAATTTGTGATCGAAACTGTGACGAATGTGAAAGTTGGTCGAGAAAGAAGGTATACGCACTCATTCAAATTACACATTTCATGACTAAAACAAGTTCGGGCCCAACACGCGGTTACCCGGTTTACCCGGTTTGTCCACTGCTGAACCCTGCATCCCCCGACTTGCTTTAATCCCAGATGTTTTGGTGGTCACAGTGTAAAATAGCAGTTCCTTAGAAAGCACTGCTGCTCAGCTTTAAGGATTTTACCCTTGGCAGCTTTTTACAACCACGGGAAGACGGCGCTTCACAGGGTAGACTTATGTACAGTTTTTTATTATATCTTAGATAGGCTCGGCCCCTATTACATAATTGGCTAATCAAGTGTGTTTAGTACAGACGTGTCCCTGCCTACCCAAAGAGTCGGCATAGTAAAGAAATGATAGTTTATTTATGGGCATACATACTTTTATTTTTATTTTTATGAAGCTTTCGTTTTGTCACTGATCTAAATTCTAATTTCAGAACTAAGAATATTTTCTGTTGACACTTCCTTTATTTCAAAGAACATCGGATTCTTGACATATTTTTTTCAGACGAAGATAAAAATACAACATATTAGCTAAATAAAACACCTTGCCACTGTGAACGTTTCTTGTTTTCTACATTTAGATTTTAATGGTAGGTATCTATTCTGTGAGTGACGGATGAAAAAAACAGGATGTGTGCGTGAAGTAGTTATTTGAATTTTGAAGAAGGATAGATATTTTTAACCCCACCACTTATCCAATATTTCGAAGCGCTCGTTGCGAAGTTTGCTGAGCCTTAGCTAAGTTAAGCAACGTCCGCCGCGGTCAAGAGTTGGATGGGTGACCGCTGGTGACATTACTACTGAGCGCTTCAGTGCTTCGGAGGGCACGTTAAGCCGTCGGTCTCGGTTGTTTTCTTTATGATGTAAGTCGTCAGCATGGTGGTAGGGCATTTTGCACCCTTTAGTTGAAAATCTGTCGCCAAGCGCCTTACAGTGTGTTCCGGCAGCTGTCCTTGAGAGCCAGTAGCTCTAGGCTAGCCTGAAGCCTGAACTGAACAACATCTACCACAACATCACTTACCATCAGGTGAGATAGTGGTCCAAAGCTAGCCTAATTGCTTTAAAAAAAAAAAGAATCTACTAATCGTATATTATACCTATTATTATATCACTACTAAGTAGCAAGTCCAAAAACCGCCTGGAAAAAGATCATAGCAAAGACACAATGTGCGAAGACATGCGAAGCTTGTAGGAGGCTAGGAACTATAACGCACCACAAGTTGTGGCTGAGCCAGTTCCGGTGCCACAGGTTTCTTATATTTGAAAACCTTAACTAAAGGTCAGTAAGATCTATCATACAAAAATATAAAAGGTTTGACTTGAAGGGATAATGACCTCCGCACACTTCTGCAGATATTTTTTTTTTTACTTTCACTCTCCACGCTCGTCAGAATGTACTGTATCAGGATCGTCCGCTGCAGAACGCAGCCTCCCCTATTAAGGGGGTATTTGTCATAATCCCCTCGCTTGGCAGGCGTCTTGGGGATCGCAGTGTAAGTTTGCAGTTCTTTTCTTTAGAAGGCGCTGCTGCCCACCTTCCAGTATTTATTCCTGAGTCGCCTCTTACGACACCCTCGGAATGAAATGGGGAGGTGCAAAATTCTAACCCGGCAACGCACCAGAATGTATGTCGTAGGTATTGCAGTGCATAAAATTTGAAGGCAAGCGTGAGTGTAGTTATTAAGGATGAACATTTCCTTTTCTAAGATAAATATTATATAGTTCTTATGGATACATACAAGAAGGTAAGTTTTCAACAATGGGGTTGATTAAGGTGGTGCGTTCTTGCAAGCCTTCAGTCAAGACATTTCGAACAAGCACTCCATTAATCCAGAGTCCAGACAAGAATCAATCATACCCGTTCCGGGTGACCTGTCAGAGCTAATTATGATCCGTCTAGCCAAAACTTAACTACCTTTTGAATCGAACCAAATCTTGGCTAGCTGTCAAATGTGACAGATTCCACAATTTATTATAAATTCTGTAGAAGCTAAGCCAAGGATTCGTGATGCTACCATTGCTTAATTATTCCAAAACGTGCAGAATCCAAAATTTTATCACCTAAAGGTGATAAAATATTTTGCACTGCGCAACAGCGCTGGCAATTTCATATTTTGACAGAAACTATAATGGTCGTTCCAGGTACCTTGGTGCAAATCTAGCTCGACCAATATATGGCCCGGCCTTGCAGGAACGCGCCCCTGAAAAGTATTTCGCAGATGGCACTTAAGAAGAACACATAATAAATTGGTAACAACGGAAATAGTTTTTTTGCTGTATTTCACTAGCTCTTTGGTTTTAAACATTTATTGAAATTGGTTTTTATATAAATTTTACTATAAAGTATTATGGTATTAAGGTAGGTATCGCCAATTTAAAAAAAAATATTAACTCAATAATGGAACCGACTTCAACACCCAAAAGTATGAAATAACTTGTTGAAGTCGGTAACATGATAGTTCAAAAGTACCTATTATCACAATATTGTGCACATGGTACCGACTCCGACAAGTTATTTCACAGTTTTGAGTGTGTTTTGAAGTCGGTTCCTTTTTTTGGTAAATAAATTTTTTTTCACGCTTTTCAGTGACCCTTATGGGATCGATTGTCATTCATTGTCAACGACTATATCATCAAGATATTACTGGAGTGTAACTCAAAAACGGCTATATCGATTTTACTGAAATTTAAATGGAACCAAACGACAAGCATCCGCTTTCAAACAAAAAGATAATTTTCAAAGTCGGTTCTCAGTCAAAAGTTGAGAGGTATATATATATATTTTATATGCTCAACAGTTATTAATTTGGTAATATTAACTTTGCATGTCAGTTATGTTTCTGACTAAATTGTGACCTATTCATTTGACTTGTACAACAACTTATAACACCATATTTTACGCAAATAAATCTAATTTCATTATGATGTGACAGCTATCAAAATATGCATTTTAAATGTAATAGTTTGAAAAATACAGGTAGGTAGTTTGACAGCTGTCGTTCAAAATGAAGACGAGGAATAGCAATGATCGAGTTAATTTTATTAAGTGACATTTTCATTATTCGTACAATTCGCCGATATAATGTTACTCATTTTTTGGGGACATTATATTAAAATGAGTATATATTTGTTATTGAAGTTGAACCATCCTTTATAATAATTAAAGTTTTTTCACTTTGGCGGTGGCGTCTTCAGCTCCATTGCATCCATCGTATTCGCAGATCTCGCAGAGCTCATTACTGGTATTGGGTGTGTTGTTGTGATTTAGGCACGTGGTGGAATTGTCATCAAGCTTCATCCAGGTGCAGCTACGTAAGATCACAAGGTTTCCGTTCACTGGAAGGAGAAAAATTGGGAAGCTAAAATCGAACCTCCTCTTCTGAACAAGGGAACTGACCTATAGAACATCTGTATGAACGTCAAATAGGTTATTTTAAAGCGAAAGTTTTATTTCTTGCCTATCTGAAATTGCTACTTCTCAAATCAATAAACAACATACATTCTTTTGCGCACTTAATTTGATTTAAACGAGAAACCTTAAAATGAAAAAACAAACATCATTATAGTGCAATGCGACCGATGCGTTAACTTTGAATGCGATTAAATTATCCATAATACCTAGAGGGAAGCTAATTTTTAAACTCTTATTTGCAGCGATCTCTACTTCTGTTCGTTGCAGAATCGTGGTTGCGTGTGCAAACTTCGATAAATCATAGTTTATTTCTTCGAACTGTGCAAACGATTAGCCCAATTGTATTGTTACCTACTGAAAAACAGGCTAGAGCTTTATTGACAATGACATTTTCACTAAAATAGCGCGGGCAAAGCCGTGGATAAAAACTGGTAAGCTAGTGTCATAAGCTACGTACCATTTTTCTTCTGCTTTTTGCAAGCAGATTTAAATGCCGACATGTCAGGGTAGATAGCCGCATCTATTTGTTCACATTTCTCTAGCTTAACATACTGGGTGACATTCGGGAATAAGAAGGGATCATTGCAGGCAGGGTTCAGGTCTGAAGAGCAGATCCAACATAGAAGTGATTCTCCTGGAATTTATATAAGATTTTATTATTATTTATTAATGTTGCCTTACTACGGAAAGTTTATACGGGAGTGAAGGTCGGCTAGATAACCCCAGTGGAGCATTTTTGGTGTTTTTTAGTGTTTCATAAGAGAAAACAGGATGGAGCCTCCATCCGCCTGTCATGTAGGGCTGTATTGTTTTGAACTCTAATACCTTTTATGCTGAAAAGTACAACCACGGCATCTTAAAACAGAAGTATTAAAATATTATAAAATTATGGTACGTACTCTAGAGTAAATATCAATAAAAAAAACCAGCCATGTGCGAGTAGTACTCCAGTGTTTTTAGCATGGCGACTTAAATCGTGTGTAAATACAGAACACTTCGTGTGCAAGTTCAACTTGCACTTATCTGGTTTCCTATTTAGTACGGGACCATCTAGAAAAAAGACGTTAACGGAACCATTTCATTGTATATTCATTTATATAGACCAGTATTCAAACACAAAATTAACTCATGAAAAGTATTTGCCTAAGAGATACAAAATTCACCTTTACTTGGAATATCCGAGATTATATTTATAACAGTACCCTGGTAGTATGTTACTGTTAAAGTAAAGATCCAACAAAAGAGTAGGTAGTGAATAAGTTCGACTTCTCTTCAGCAGTTGTGTTAGCCAGTAGTCCACAGTCAACCAGTCAGGAACTGTTGTGTGGACCTATTCAGTTGTCTTAAAAAAAACAACTTATGGACACACACACATTTATTTTATTTGAAAAAATAAAATTATTGATTTATATGAATAGGAGAAATGTAAGCTTTTTTCCAAATAGTTGGCATATAACCTTTTTTAATCGATTTGGTAAAAAGAATTTCAAGGGGAATAGGTACATAGTTGATCGGCACATTTTATTAATAATATTGCGGGAATAGATTCAGGACCAGCGGATTTAGAGGGATCTAATTTTATGGGTTTGGATTTTATCCAAGATTTTGTGATATAAACACCAGAAATATCTGCGTCTATGCTCGTTGGGTATTGATCAGTAGATGGGATAGAATTAGTGCTAGGAGGTAAAAAAGTTGAATGAAAATAGTCGGCAAAATAGTTACAAATTTGTGTACCTGAACTAGAGCTATTATTGTTGTATGTCATAACGCTAGGGAATGAGCTACCTTTGGATTTAAGGTACCTCCAAAAGTATTTAGGGTTATCTTCTATGGTTATATCTATATATATTAGATGTAACAGAACGTATACTAGAGCGAGTGAAGTTAAATTGAATCCAACTTAATTTTTTAACAGGGATTACAATGCTTAGCTGTCCGAAGTTTAAGAGTGCTGGAACGCTGCTCGGCTAATATGATACAATTGAAAATACTGAATATTTGTCAAACCGTAATTTTAAATTTATAATCATAAAATATGGAAATAGAAATACAAAATGTCCACTACACATAACAATACTATATGTACCTTTTTTATACCTCATATGCTAGCCTTTGACCACTATCTCACCTGATGGTAAAAAATGGGTGATGTGCCCGAAGACGTTCTTCAGTTTCTAGTATTACTGGTTCTCAAGGATAGCTGCCGGAACACACCGTTAGGTGATTTTCTACTTGAGGGTGGTAGCTAGCCAGGCGGGCATTTGCAAAACGCCCTGCCACGATGCTATAACGACTGCCATCCTAAGACAACAATTGGTACCAGCGGCTTAACGTGCCCTCCAAAGCATGGAAGCGCTCAGTAGTATTGTCTCTAGAGTCACCCATCTAAGTCAGGACCGCAGCGGACGTTGCTTAACTTGGCTGATCGGTTAAGAACGGCTAAGCAAACTTCGCTACGAGCGCTTCAAATAAAAAGACATAAATAAGAAAATAGAGAAGACTCACCATTCTGAACCATGAAATGCAATAGCAGAACCGACACAAGAATTGATATACTCGCCATTTTAGATCTAGTAAAATAAGCCTGAGTATGTACGCTTTATCACTATATTTATATTATAATTTATGATAAGTTTGATGCTCAAGTCAACGTCTGTTTCCTATTTCAATCGGCGATCGAATTGCCCTTACAATCTTTGTTCTTATTAGTACCATAAGCCTTTCACATTGGGACTGCAAAAACGCTCTAAAATAACTTTTTCGGGTGCTTGATTGCATCCTACCTAATGACGCTTAGGTATATTGGGTTCATATCTCATTATAGTCTCAACTTATAACGATAGGCTTATTTATATTTTAAGCTTATATTAATACAAGACTACTATATCTACTACAACATTTAAGCCCCTTAAAGACCAGTGCAGACCCATAGCCCCCACAGGCAGGCCAAAATCTCCAGCCCACTACAGTTGGGTTGCCCAGCATGTTGGCTGCATCGCCCCGTTGGATTGCATTTTGCAACGCTTATTTAATGTTAATTAAATCAGATTTCATGCAAGTAATGAGTTAGTGTAATGTAAAGTAACTGTCAGGTGTATTGTATTGTATACTGGTTTTAGTAACGTTAAAAACGTTAACGTTAAATTACGGCACAAAAGTAGAACGTACTCGCCGTTTCACGTGTCACGGTCATGATCTTCACCCAGGATAGGACTCGAATACAAAAGTTACGCAACAGATTATTTTATCAAGTTCTTGAATAAAAACATTTTTTATGCGTCAATAAGAGATACTGTGCGTGATTTAATTGTTTTCAACGGACTTCAGAGTTCTAAATACGACTGTATGTTTTCATGGTTATTATTACTTAGCCTCGCTACAGATTTTAGTACATGTACTAATACAAATGTTCAGTCAAACTGTTTAAACTTTTCAGGCAGACAGCAGGGAAGTGTTCTGACATAGCACTGTACTACCAAAATATAAATCGCTTCCCTGGCAAAATACTAGAAATTGAAATGTTCTTAGATAAATATCCTTTTGATATGTGTATTATGTTTCACTGAAACAGGGCTTAAAGCAGATACAATGTTATTTAATGTTTTTTTTTGTGATGGCAGAGCGTTTAACGGATCATCTGTATTATTGTTGTGAAAAATAAAATTTAAAATTTAAAGAACGCCATTACTTTCGTCAGGTTTTCTGTCAAACGCGTCTGTGAGGTTGCTTGTGTGGAGGTGGACAAGCATCATGTGTTGTGTGTATATCGAACACCAACAGATGAAGATCGTGGTAAAAATTTTACAGAATTTTTATGCACTCTGAAAAGTATAGCTATATAGAAAATTTCTAAATGTAAAAAACCCATATTTGTATATGGTGATTTTAGTAATATAGATATATTATTGAATTGTAAAAATAAGACTAAGAAAATCTTATTTAATTGTTTAATGATTTTAATGAAATGAAATTTATATTCTGTCAGCTTACTAGTATAACAGACACTTCAGGTACCTGTATAGACAATATATACTCAAACTGTAAGACACTAATGAAGGGGGTTAGAACTGGCACTGGATTTGTAATCGCGAAAGACAATGCTTCGCGACCCCACAGGCATCCATGTTCACGGAGTGAAATTCACAGATTAAGTGGACAGAAATAACTAGCAACATTGAGTCAATTACCTAGTTTTTACTCACAACGAAAAAAGTTTGACGTGTCTGTTTATCATCATAACTCCCAATTGGCTGGAAACATTTGGATTAAATATTTGAAAAGGACTTGAGCAAGTGCTTTATTATTCCCCTCATAAATATATTACAACTGTCAATTACTCGTAAGTATTCTCTTAACTTATGTTACGTAAATTTTTCTCTTTGTGCATACTTTTTTATTTTGTATTGTTTCAGGCATTTTATGAGAACAATGACACAATATCTTGGTGACAAGGAGATCAACAAATTATTATTAGTCGAAATAGATACAGAGTCAGAATGTTTAAGTGATTGTTTGGGATTAGGATGGCTTGATTAATGGTGACTAAATGAATGCTTTATTCCTTTTGTATGATAATAACGTTTAATTTGTCTTAAAATCGTACAGCAAAAACAATTGTAGGTTATAAAGAAGGTGAAGTTGCTCGCGTTTAAGAGAAGTGAAAAAATAGAATGGGGAGGGGTGACGTTAGCGGCAGGTACCGAGCTTGCTGGACCGATGTGACGTTGGATGCGCGTAGACATGCCCCCGGCCTTGGAAGCTGGCTGGCAGCTTGCAACGTTCAGCATACTTCAACAGGAAGCGGACATATTGATGAAAACGCCCTCCTTATGACGCCGGTAGCAGTGCGGATGTCAGCGACTCTGGATACACCGTCTTTGCCTGGTGAAACTGATATAATTCTGCCCAGTTTCCATTTCAGAGGTGGTGAATTGGAGTCTTTGATCACGACTAATGTGTCAGCTTTTAGCTCTGACCTGGTTGACTTCCATTTTGATCTAGTTTGCAGCTCACTCACGTACTCCTTCGACCAGCGGGTCCAGAAATGTTGTCTTATTTGTTCTACTCGCTGGTAGCGTGTCAGACTGGATATGCTTCTCTTGTCCAGGTCAGCGCAAACAGGTGCAGTCATTGGACGACCAACCAGAAAATGAGCTGGACAGAGAGGGGAGAGGTCATGTGGATCTGAGGAAAGAGGGGTGAGAGGTCGAGAATTAAGAACGGCTTCGATCTGTGCCAATGTCGTGCTTAACTCTTCAAAAGTTAAATGTGCATTACCTACTACACGCCGAAGGTGATATTTACAACTTTTGACTCCGGCTTCCCACAATCCACCAAAATGAGGCGCGTAAGGAGGAATAAATTTGAATTCAATATTCTGACTACTTGCATAATCAATTATTTCTTGTGAGCAAGATGACAAAAATTTTGCGAAATCATTCATCATTCCTACAAAGCATTTCCCGTTGTCTGAATAGATTACGGAAGGTTTTGAACGCCTAGAAATAAATCTTTTTAACGCTAGATAATACGCATCGGTGGTGAGGTCACTGACCGCCTCCAAGTGTAGAGCGCGCGAAGAGAAGCATGCAAATAAACAGACGTAAGCTTTAGAAGTCCTAGCTCCTCTACCTTTTTTGTTTAATATGAGCACTGGACCTGCATAGTCTACGCCACAATACATAAAGGGATAACCTGGGTTTAATCTTTCCCTCGGTAAATCACCCATGATTGGTGCTGGTGTCTTACCTCGCAATCGTGCGCACAGCACACAATCACGGACAGTTTTCCGTGCTAAGTTACGTCCTCCTATCGGCCACCAAGTTTCCCTTATAGTGTATAGTAGTTGTTGTGGCCCAGCGTGAAGAAGTTTGTGATGTTCGTGTCGAAATATTAAAAATGATAAATAATGTTTACATGAAATTAAGATTGGATGCTTTTTATTATAATGAAAATCTAAGGAATTGCCGAGTCGACCCCCTACACGTATGATTTGATTATTATCAATAAATAAATTCAAATTTGATAACTTATGTTTATTTGGTAAGGGCTGCTTGTTATTTAAAATTGTGTAAATATCAGAAAATAAATCCTGTTGTGCTAAGCGAATTAAGACATTTAATGACTCATCTAACTCGTAAACGCTTAATGGCCCTACGCGTGAGATATTCGTGTGACGTTTGTTAAACAAAATACGCTTCAAGCGGGCAACGCCTCGTATCATCCGAGTAAGATTAGAAAATCTTTCAAGTGGGGATTTAAATTGTTTTGTGTTAATTTTTGTGACAAATGAATGAGTAGTACTGAGTTTAGAAGTATCCTTAACTTCAGGTAGGTCACACTCTATAGTACAATTATTTAAGTTGCTATTTGTAGAATCTAAGTTTATGTTGCGAAGGAAGTCTGGACCGTCCCACCACAGAGTAGATACATTAAGCGCATCTAAACCTGACCCCCGTGAGACAAGATCAGCTGGGTTGTCCTTGCCACTGACGTGACGCCAGGGATGTTCCTTCGTCAACTCGCGTATTTCCACAGCCCTACTCTGAACAAATGATTTTAATAAACTTGGTGTCATGCGTAACCAACCTAAGACTTTAGTCAGAAGCAAGCTGGAATACAGTGCATGCGTCTGGAACCCGCATCATGTTACATATACAAGGATGCTTGAAAAGGTACAAAAAACTTTCCTAAGATTTCTTTACAAAAAAGTATACGGCTATTATCCATTTATGTATCCAACCAAGTTTTTACTGGGGCATTTAGGATTCAACTCGCTCGAAGTGAGAAGGATGGCAGACCAGATCACCACCTGCCTCAAAGTGCTGAGGGGCTCAGTTGACTGTATACATTTACACAATCTACTGTGTGTGCTATTCATCCCACACAAATGCGAGATCACGGTAAATAGGCGCGGTCACTGTAGGCAACACAACCTTTTCCATCCTGCCACAGGTCACACAACGGCGCGAGCAATGTCTCCTCTAGTTCGACCCCTACTCCATCTCAACGCACTCCGTGACGCCAACACTGATTTTGACATTTCTTTTGACAAGTGGCCTACCATCGTTTCTGCAGTATTAGCGTATTGTGAAAGTATGAGAGACCAATGGGTCAATACGGGTAATCCCGAAATCAGCGATAGTGAATGATGTTTATTTTGCCTATATGTAATTTGACTTTATCCAATTGACATTAATATCATGCTTGTATCATTGACTTATACTTAAGGGACATTATTATAATTTGACATTTATTTTTATTCAATCCCATGATCTTTTTATGTATTTATATTTGTAATTTGTATGTTTTTATTGTTCTTATTTGTTTGCTAAATGTACCATATTGATTTTTTATTTGTTTTATATTTGTATGTTAATTCTAATCTGTGTGGTAGATGTAATTGATTGTAAAGTCGTTTCTATTCACAATAAACAAATTTAATTTAATTTAATTTAAAAAGACAACTGTTGAGTCTGTCCAGAAGAAAACCTGACGAAAAGTACAACGCAAAGACTGTGTGATTTTGTGATACAACTTAGCGCTCAGTAAGGCACCGCATAGTTCCAATCGGGGAATGCTTGTTGGTTTGATAGGTGCCACCTTACCCTTTGAACATAATAGCTTTACATTAATATTATTGACTGTATCAATCGTACGGATATATGCACACGCTCCGTATCCCAGCTGCGATGCATCGCTAAATATATGCAAATCGATATAGCTACAGTCTGCACCTATAGCGTGCCGCGGCACCCGTAATGTTTGAAGTATTGGAAATGACTTTTCGAATTGACGCCAAATGTTTATTATGTCACTGGGAACAGGTTCGTCCCAGTCGAGTTTGAGTAACCATAACCTTTGTAATATAATTTTGCCAGTCATGATAAATGGACTAAGTAAACCCAGCGGATCGAAAATTTGAGAAATAGTACATAGATGGTATCCAGCGCTTTGTTAAGTGGTTGTAATCGGTTTTAAATTGCGTGTGATAATAAAGCTCATCTGTACAATTATTCCAGCCCAAGCCCAACGTACGACAGGTCATATTTTCGCCTAAGGAAAGATCCTTTGTAATTTCGTTAAGGTTATTTGGACTTGAATTGCAATCATTCGTATCGAAGTTAAATATCCATTTGCGCAATGGAAAACAGCCAGAATCTAAAACCCTTTTAATTTCGTCACACAACGATAAAATGCGCTGCTTTGAATCTAAGCCCAGGATCATGTCATCAACATAGAAGTCATTGTTTATAGTCTGTGCCACCTCAGCATTACTACACTCTGCTGCTAGCTGCTTCAAACATCTCACAGTAAGAAACGGAGCAGAGGCGGTGCCGTATGTAACTGTGTTGAGTTTGTAGCATGCAATACGATCACTCTGGTTGTCACGCCACAAAATCATTTGAAGGTCACGCTGACGTTCGTCAACTAATACCTGTCTGTATGCCTTTTCAATGTCGGCGCACGCTACGTACTTATATTGTCTAAATCTCAATAATATAGCCATTAAATCACCTTGTATTGGCGGGCCAACTAACTGTAATTCGTTAAGCGAGATGTCAGAGCTTGACTTCTGACTGGCATTAAACACAACTCTTAATTTAGTAGTAGTGCTGTGTTCACGGAAAACGCCGTGATGCGGCATGAAATAATATGGTTTTCCATATGTGTCAGTTCGAGTCATGTGACCCAAACGAATATATTCGTGCATAAATTCCGTGTACATAGTTTTGTAAGAAGGTGTTCGCTGTAAACCCCTTTCAAGCGCTAAAAAACGCTGTTCAGCTACCGCATATGTGTCGCCTAATGTGTCAGGAGAACCTTTGAATGGAATTTTTACGCAAAATCTACCATTAGCCATTCGTTTCGTATTTTGTGTAAAATGTTTCTCGCATGCCACTTCATCCTTGGTTAGAATATTAGCTCTTGGTAGCTCCTCAAGTTCCCAAAACATTTTTAACTGCGTATCAATTGATCGAGTGAAGTTACAATGAACTAGACTCTCGCTTTTTAATTTATTAGTATGAATAAGCCCTGATATAATCCATCCTAGCTTCGTATTTTGAAGGTAGGGGCCGTTCCGTAGGCGCATCCTCCCTTCACTTAACAAGTTCCAAAACATATCGGCCCCAATCAAAATGTCAATGTGTTGACTTTTGTAATAATGCGGATCGGCTAATTGAATATTGTTAGGTAATTGTAAAAGATCGCTTTGTATAGAAGCAGGCGGTAATGATGACGTAATTTCGGGCAAAACTAAACATTGCAAGCGCGTAACGAAAGTGCCGGCTATCGCTTTAATTTCAATATCACATGACTGCGTACTGTGTGTTATTGAATTTCCAACACCTTTTACATGGATTGTGGACTGTATCGTAGGATAGTTAAGTAAATCGCATAATCGCTTTGTAATAAAACTTCTCTCGCTCCCGCAATCGAGCAGAGCGCGCGCAACTAGATGTTTACCGTTATCAGTTACAATCTCCACCAGCGCCGTTGATAACAATACAGGACTTGCACTAAACAACTGCTCGCATTGGCTATCTAAGTGCGAAGTATGCGCATAGGTATAGCTATCGACAACGACGTTGGGGTCGGAGTTGTTACTTGAGCTCGGAGAGACTGGTTTGTTATCGGTAGATTTTGTCACATTAGTGGCGATCAACTGATCCGTATGAATCATAGTGTGATGCCTTTGATTGCATTTACGACAGGAACTGAATCTACAATTAGCTAATGAATGTCCTGTGCGTAAACAATTAGGACACAAGTTATTGTTTTGTATGAATTTTAGTTTGTCTTGCAAGTTGAGATTATTAAACGATTGACAGGTGTAAATTGGATGATAATTATTACAAACTAAGCAAGCGCGTGATTTTTTATGTTGTTGTTGTGAACTATGCGTAGTAAGTGAAACAGGTGATGCGTGGCAGTGTACCTTGGGCATAGGTACTTGTCTATTCACTTTGTTTGTAGTGCTATGTGTGACTAATAATGTTTCTAACATGTCCGCCCTATCCTTGAGGAACTTTATTAGATGATCTACTTTAACAGCTGGCGCAGATTCTATGGAACTGTCTCGGTTGGCAGTATTCGTATCAGCAGGTATGGAACCTCGGAATTGTTCCCACTCGCGTTCAGTAGTACTATCTAATTTAGAAACTATTATGTAGATTATGAGCGTGTCCCAAGATTCCACCGGTTCGTTAAGAAGCTTTAAAGCGCGAAGATTTTTTAAAATAGTGTCAATTAGTTTGCGAAGATGTACTGGAGCTTCTTTAACAATATTCTGAATAGAAAATAAGGCTTTAATGTGATTGTGTACCAACAACCTAGTATTATTATATCTATTGCAAATGAGATCCCACGCAACTGTATAATTGTTAGAGGAGAATTCTAAAGAATCTATGACCAACGCTGCGACACTTTTCAAAGAAGATTTTAGGTAATGAAATTTTTGAATTGGTGAAATATCTGTATTGTTGTGTACTAGAGAAATGAATGTATCCCTATACTCCAGCCAGTGCTCATATGATCCATCAAAGGTAGGCATAGCTATAGTAGGCAGTTTGACGGCATGTGTACTAGAATTAGAGCTTGCAGTGGCCTCACCAGATGAAAGTAAAGCTTCAGCTTGGGCAATAATGGTGTAATATGAACCTTCAAATCCTTCACGTAATTCTAATTGTTGGAAAAGCTCATGATCATTGACTAACACCTCAATTTCACTTTGAATTGAACTAAATTCATTAAAAAATCTTGAAGCACCATCAAGGCGCAATTTTAGCTCGTTTCGTTTATTTAAATTTGAAGCAAGCTCTGTTTGATTCAAGCTATTGATATATTTCGTTAACACTGTTAATCTGCCCCTCATAACACCACGTTTTTTATTCAACTCACTAATTCGGTCATCACTTTTAGAACTAGCACTTTTAGGTGATTTTTCAGGAATAGATAACTTGTCGGTGCTCATTTTGGTAGATGGTGGAAAAACTCAGAGTACTTACAGTTTTACTAGGAGAACCGGCGTGTAGCAAGAAGCGCGCACTGAACACGATAAAATGGCGGTCCTTTGCCGTTGCCGCTGTGGCGATGAAAACTGGAATTTGCAAATGAGTACGATGTTACCACAGGTAGGTAAGGAGGATGGGAAGGAAACTGGTGGCTGTCTTACCGAAATACACCGTTTGTCACGCTGATCACTCCATCCACGCAAGAACGCTTTATCGCATAGGTCGATTTTTCGCCAAAGATATCCGATCTCGGAGGTCCACTTTCTTGTTTGGGATTAGGATGGCTTGATTAATGGTGACTAAATGAATGCTTTATTCCTTTTGTATGATAATAACGTTTAATTTGTCTTAAAATCGTACAGCAAAAACAATTGTACGTTATAAAGAAGGTGAAGTTGCTCGCGTTTAAGAGAAGTGAAAAAATAGAATGGGGAGGGGTGACGTTAGCGGCAGGTACCGAGCTTGCTGGACCGATGTGACGTTGGATGCGCGTAGACAGTGATTTTCAACCTTGTGAAGACGAAAACATTAGCGACAACGAAAATCTGCAACTCGATATTTCGTCTAACTCAAGTGATTCTGACAATGATATAATTGATGAAGATGATGATGATGAAGGTAGACAAACATCAAGTGACACATGTTACCGAGGAAAAAATCGATTCAAGTGGTCAAAAATTCCAAACAACATACTTACACAAAAAAAAGTTACGTGTATCAAGTGCCATACTTAGATTGATAGACTGATATTGATATTTTTGTTCCTTATTAGATTAGTTTCTAGTAAACAGCCAATTGTACCTTTACTTTCAAAAATTGAATAGCGCAGTTAGTGACCCTCAGTTATACTTTTTTTTTACTATTTTTTAACGAATATACTCATCACAATGTTTCGTAGGTACAAAAACCATGGCCATTCTGTGTGCTGATACGATCAGCTTGGCAATTCTGATAGTCTTCAATATGGGGAACCTTACCTCAAAAGTAGTCTAGCGCTGCATGTTTGAATAGTTTGGTTAGATGATGCAATTAGCTTAAGCGCTGTAAGCGAACTTTTTTCTTCGAAACATTAGCCTACAAGCGTTGTGGCGCTGCGTGTTTGGATCGTTTGGTTCTTAGGTTAGACGATATAATTAGTTCTAGACTGCAGTCCGATCTCGTAAAGCGCTGAAGCGCACTAAAGTTTAAAATTAGCAAAAATAGTAGAGACTTTTGTCTCAAATGTCTTCTCTAGTGTAACGTATTATCTCGATGGTACCATCATAGAAGCTAGGTTGGCATTATACATTTTTCTCACAGTGACCCGAATGAGATTTATAATAGTTTATGTTCTTTAGTAATTACTGAGTTCCAAAAGGTTTGTCCAAAAATATATAAAAATATAACACTTTAGCTGAATAAAACACCTTGCCACTGACACTGTGAACGAGTCCTGTTTCCTATGTATGATTTTTATGTTATCTATTCTGTGCACACTCAAGCTTGGATGATAAAAACGGTAACGATACGTGCACGAAGTACTTATTTGGAGAAGAATACCTATATATTTTTAACGCCAGCGCATATTTAATAAATAACTAAGAATCTATTACATACTTCATACATATATAGGCTTCACAACTATTAACAAAACAATCAAATTTGAAAAATTATAGGGAACATGATTGCCCCGGCAAAAAATATAGCCAGTGCCACTCGGAATGATGTAATAATTTTAACGTAACAATACCCTTTACCTTTTACTAGGTATTACATTATGCCCTTATGTTGTATGTAATACGTTGATTCACTGCTAACTACCTAGTAAGTCCAAAAACCGCCTGGAAAAAGATCAGAGTAAAGACACAATGTACGAAAACATGCGAATCTTGTAGGAGGCTAGGAGCTATAACGCACCACAAGTATTTGCTGACCCAGTTCCTAAGAAACTTGTGGCAACAAGTTTCTTAGGTTTGAAAACCTTAACTAAAGATCAATCATAAAAAAATACAAAAGGCTTGACTTCTGCTGATAGATTGCACTTTCACCTCACCACGCTCACCAGAATGTATGTAGCATTGCAGTGTATAAAATTTGAAGGCAAACGAGACGAACATTTCCATTTCTAAGATAAATATTATATAGCTGTTATAGTTACATACAAGAAGGTAAGTTTTCAACAATGGTGTTGATTACTGTGGTGCGTTCCTGTAAGCCTTCAGCCAAGACATTTTGCACAAGCACTCCATTGATCCAGACAAGATTTAATCATACCCGTTCTGGGCGACCTGTCAGAGCTAATTATTCTCTGTCTAGCCAAACCTTTACTACCTTTTATATCGGCCAAATCTTGGCTGGCTGTCAAATCTGACAGATTCTCCAAAATATTATAAATTTTGTACAAGCTAAGCTAAGGATTCGCGATTAGCTGTACTATGCTACCATTGCTTAATTACGTATTGAGCCCCTTTTCCAAATTGTGCAGAAAATATTTAATCTTTATTTAAACTTTTGATTGTTAGTTAATTTTGTATTTTAAGGAAGTGTATGGCTAGGTATATTATATTGTGTTATCATATTTTAAATGCTCAACAGTTATTAATTTGGTAATTTTAACTTTGCATTTTAGTTATGTTTCTGACTAAATATGTGACACCACTTATTAATTTGACTTAATGTACCTACAACAACTTATAACGCCATATTTTACGGAAATAAATCTAAATTCATTATGATGTGACAGCTATCAAAGTGACACCTGGTATCATAATATCCGTTTTAACTCAAGACTAATGAATGGTGGCAATGGTCGCGTTATTTTTATTTAGTGATATTTTCTAAATAAGAAATGTTATATCGTCGAGTTGTGACAATAATCACAACTCGACGATATAACATTTCTTATTTTTTTGGGAACATAATATTAAAATTAGTATGATATGTTTTTAATTAAAGTTGAACCATCCTTGATAATAATTAAAGCTATTCCACTTTGACGGTGGCGGCTTCAGCTCCATTGCATCCATCGTAATCGCAGATCTCGCAGAGCTCATTACTGGTATTGGGTGTATTGTTGTGATTTAGGCACGTGGTGGAATTGTCATCAAGCTTCCTCCAGGTGCAGCTACGCAAGGTTACAAGGTATCCGTCCACTGGAAGGAGAAAAATTGGAAAGCTAAAATCGAACCTCCTCTTCTGAATAAGGGAAGTAGCTACTTTTCAAATAAATAAACATCATACATTCTTTTGCGCACGAGATGTCTTAAAATGAAAAACTAACATCATGATTGCGCAATGCAACCGATGCGTTAACTTTGAATGCAAATAAATTATCCATATAATACCTAGAGGGAAGCTAATTTTTAAACTTATATTTGCAGCGATTCAGAAGCGCGTTTCGTGAATTTCGCACGTCTGCATCTCTACTTCTGTCCGTTGCTGAATCGTGGTCGCGTGTGAAAACTTCGATAAATTATAGTTTATTGCTTTGAACTGTGCAAACGATTAGCACGATTGTATTGCTACCTACTGAAAAATGGACCAGTGCTATGATGAAAAGAACATTTTGACCGCGGCCAAAGCCGTGGATAAAAACTGGTAAGCTAGTGTCATAGCTATCTATACGTACCGTTTTTCTTCTGCTTTTTACAAGCAGATTTAAATGCCGGCATGTAAGGGTAGGCAGCCGCATTCATTTGGTCACAGTCCTCCAACTTAAAATGCTCCGTGACATTCGTGAAGGGATCATTGCAGGCAGGGTTCAGGTCTGAAGAGCAGTACCAACATCGAACTGATTCTCCTGGAATTGATATAAGATGTATTTTTATTTGTTGTCATATTCATCATTAAATTTTTGTTGCTCTAGTACGGAAAGTTAATACGCGTGTGAAGGTTGGCTAAATCTTCACACGCTCTCCGTACTAATAGCTTTTTTTTTGACGCTGGGAAAAATGCATTACACATGCCCCCCCCATCGCGGGGTGGAGGGGACCCACTAAACAACCCAGCGTCATTTCGGTATCGTCTGTTCGGAGTAGGGCTGGGAGACTGGCAGAGCCTTTACGTCCAGTCCCTCGCCGACGACCGCCCGCTTTTACAGCGGGGCCTGCACGCCCCTCCCAAAATGGCTGGCTCAACCCAGTTGGGTGGCATTTAGTGTTTTTTATAAGAGAAAACTGAACGAAGCCTTCATGACTTGTTGTTAAACTTATTAGCGATCTTCCAAAAAATATAAAAATCACGTATCTGCCGTTTATTATTTTGGCACCACTTCAAGCGCAATTCAAAGATTCTACGACTGTCCCTTATCTCCTCCCAAACAAGACCCTTACTCGACTTATACCACAGTACCCATTCGGTAAATTTCACTTAGCTTGTGAGCCTCATGCTTGTTCCATCCGAGTACAGATTGTTTTCTTCTAGGTTTAACAATAGTATGACTTTTAGAGGCGGCCATACATAAAGCATCTACAATATCATGATACATCTTGTCAATTATACGATGATAGTCTAGCTTGTGACAATGTTTGTCACTACAATAACTGAGTGTAGACGGAAAATCAATTTGTTTTCAACGCTCATTACTAAATCTACAATATAACTCAACTTGCCCATTACTTATTTCTCTCCACCTCTCTTTATTAAAATTATCCTGCTCTCTTTGGTTCAACAATACCTAAATTGCATTGAATGATAAGTGGTAGTTGGACAGATTATACTGGATCATACTAAATGTGTGTGCTGGCTACCGTTTGTAAAGTCTATATAGTCACAACATAGTGGTCTAACCATACCATGATAATCATAATCATCGTCAAGTAATTGAATCGAAAATACTGAATATTTCACAAAACTTAACGGCTTGAAATTTAATGGCATGCAATTTTGTAAAAAGTCCCTAAATAAATAAGATTAAAAAATACATAAAATAGCATAGAATATGGATAATGTATACAGATGAAATGCATAATGTCCAAGACCCATATAAGTAGTATGTGCCTTAATAATTAAACAGTTAAAAAGTCATTACCGTAAAATTTAAATTAGAAGACTCACCATGCTGGACCACGAAATGCAATAGCAGAACGGATACAAGAATTGATAGACTCGCCATTTTAGATCTAATACTACTCGTACATGACTGAGTATTACGCTTTATATATATTATATGTTTTATCTGAGTATATGCTTTATCACTATATTTATATTATATTTATGATAACTTTGATGCTCAAGTCAACGTAAGTTTCTCATCTCAATCGGCAAGCAAATTGCCGTTCAAATCTTCATTCTTATTAGTATTAGAGACCTTTAACATTGGATCTGCAAAAAAAATTATATAAAATGAAACCGACTTCAACACTCAAACGTGTGAAATAACTACATAAGTACCTATATCACAATATTGTGCGCATGGTAAAAAAATAAAATTTTATATTAGGTTAAAAGTCATATATTTACAGGATCATGCATGACCCTGATAGGTGTAGCAATATAGGCTAAGAGCTGACCGGTTTATTTTATTTGCTTAAAGAATATGAATTAAAATAAAATATTTCAATCCTAAAAATATTTTTCTAGTAGCATAGTTTTAAATTTGCTCACGAATATGTTATCATTTTCTTCATCAAATGTATTCCGGGGAATTATTATATTTTTACTTTTATTGACGTAGGAAAAGGGCCGATGCTATATACATTTTCAGTTTTGATGTAGATAATAAGGTGTGATGATTAGGATTGTTAACTTCAAAGAAATGTGATTTATTTTACAAATCAAGCCATTCCCATATAAATTGAAGTAGGAGTGGAGATTTTAAAAAAGCCGGGGTATGCTCTAACCAATGTCATGTTAGCTCAATTGGTTAGAGCATACCCCGGCTAAAGGGGTGGATGGACGCGGGTTCGAATCCCGCACATGACTATAATTTTTTCTCTCGTAAATTTGTAATTTTGTAATGTAATTCGCCTAGCAGGCGTCATTGGAAACTTAACAATATTAAAATGAGTTTTGCCGCTTTCAGATACTTTTTTTTCATACCTGATAGGCTAGCTTTGACCACTATCTCACCTGATTGTATAAATGATGATGTGATTGAAGTAATCTTTCAGGCTAATCTAGAATTACTGGCTCTCAAGGACAGCTGCCGGAACGTACCGATAGATATTTGGCGACAGATTTTCTACTTGAGGGTGGTAGCTAGCCTGGTGGGCATTCTCATAATGCCCTTCTACCGTGCTATAACGACTGTCATCGTAAGAAAACAACCGGGACCGACGGCTTAACGTGGCCTCCGAAGCACGGAAGCGGTCAGTAGTTATGTCACTAGCGGTCACCTATCCAAATCATGACCGCGGCGGACGTTGCTGAACTGAGCTGATCGATTAAGAACGGCTATGAGGAACTTCGCTACGAGAGCTTCAATCTTTTTGTAATAAATCAATAATGAGAGGCCAGCAAAATTGCCAATTTGAAACTATGTTTGTAACAGGGTTTATCTCAAAAATAAAATTAGGAAAAGTACTTAGGAATCTATCATTTCAATAGGTATATTATGCATCTTCCACTTTACTTTATTTAACAAATACTTAAAACGCCCATTTATAATGTGGTTTTCAAGCTGTGATAAAAACCGAAGTACGTTTTTTTCTTAGAGGTAGTGTTGCAGTGCGAAATCCTAGTCTTCTAGGCCTGACTCGCTTTCAATCCACCCAGCGTTATTAGATACCCGAGGATGAGAAGGGGTTAGAATAAAACTTTGAGAATTTGTGTATTTACCAAATAAAAGTTAAGGATTTGTTGGAAAAGTTAAGAACTCGTTCCTACGTTTATTAGAAATCTTAGATATTCAGAAATTTACCTGCAAGTACCATGGCCGTTGCATGGTACAGTTTGGTTATCCTGAAAACAACTTCATTCATTTTCCAAAATAACATGTGCAGGCCTAAAAAGCCCACAACCTCTCTAGGCAATTAATTTCCTTATTTGTTTTTTTTTATATTTTTTCTTTTTTTATCCAGAGGCCCATCTAATGCCCATCATTAAAAGTCTCTTGTGCCTGTAACGTATTATTTCATATTTTTTATTACCTTGCTCGACGTAAATTTTCAAAACTCTATTCAAAGGGAGCACGGCGCGGTCCAGTGTTGCCGTGGTGAACGCTTTTAGTTCGGAGTACGCAATAAAACACAAAATTATTTTTTTTATTTCAAAACAAAAATAAATTATCTCAAAATGTTTTTAAGTGTGTTACAAATGAGGTTGTAAGCATATTACCAATAACCATGTATATCAGACCTCGGCTAAATTAGTTGTTTTATTACACCCGTTATACTGGCTCGCGAATCTTGTAAAAATTTAATATTTTTGTAAAACATTCTTGAGACGTTTAAAAGAATGGCCTAGAATTTCTTTCCCGTTCTTCGCGCAGTGGCTCTATAACACTTGTACTGAACTTGTTACTGTCATGACCTTTCACCCAGATACAAAAGTTACGCAACAGATTATTTTATCATCTCGCCGTCGTCGTATCAAGTTCTTGAATAAAAACATATTTTTGCGTCTATAAAAGATACTGTGCGTGATTTTATTGTTTTAACCGACTTCAAAGTTCTAAATACGACTATATGTTTTCAGGGTTCCGTATTAGAAAACGGAACCTTATTACTTAGCCTCTGCTGTCCATCCCTCCATCTGGCATATAAAGGGGGTTTTACTCGTACTATTGAAGTTTTACATTTTACTTTAAAAAAGTCTATGAAACGGCCTGGTAATTTTCACGGGATATTTTACTTTATTTTATTTATTGCTGATAGGCTAGCCTTTGACCACTAACTCACCTGATGATAAGTGATGATGTGGTCGAATCGAAGATGTTGCTCAGGCCAACTTAGAATTATTGGCTATCAAGGACAACTGTACACACACACCGTTAGGTGTTTCGCAACAGATTTTCTACTTGAGGATGGTAGCTAGCTAGACGGGCATTTGCAAAATGCCCTACCATCATGCTGTAACGACTGCCATCCTATACGAAATTTTTATTTAATCTGACATTCTTGTGTATTTGGAACACAATATAGACATTTTAGCATGGCATCCCCACGGGGGATTTTAAAAAGTACATACAATACATACCTATTACACTTTCAAAACCCGCGTAGGGTGCTGGGCTAACTAGAATATCACTCCCCATCTCTAACCGTGGGTGTCTTAAGAAACTGGTTATTCTATCGAGAGAGACAGTTTGTAAGATTCTGTAGGTTTCGATTGATTTTTTTTCATGTGATTGTAACGGAACGAGGCCCAACTGATGTTAAGTGGTAACCTCTGCCTATAACAGATTAATTTCGTCACATATGACGAACTGCACTGCGCCCGTCACCCTGAGACATACAGTTGTTGAGTCTCATGTGCCTGTAATTTATATTAGTTGTGGTCAAATAAGAAAAGGTGTTTTCTCAAAGGTTTGTCTATGAAGACGTAGTGCATCGAATGGCGTTTACGACAGGCTAGAGTAGATGCTTCTAAGTACCTATATAACACTGTCTACATGGCCTTATATTTGAATTCAAGACACGATAACGCGCTGCGTCTCCATTAAGGAACTCCCTTTCAATTCACATCTATTTTTCATTTAATTTTATTCTTGATACAATGTGATTAAAGTCTATTGGATTATTTTCATATACAGATTGAATTTTTTTAGTAAAGTATTGGTGGGATATTGTAGTCAAATATAAATTATTATTATTTTACATATGGTATAACATATGTAATATGGTATACATATGTAATATGGTATACCATATGTAAAATAATAATAATTTATATTTGACTACCATATCCCACCTGCTACTAATATTTAAGCAAGTCTCAATCGGTGCGATCCCCAAGACGGCTTCCAAGCGTGGAGATTATGGTTAAACGCCTTATGAACAACACAAATTATCAACGGCCCCCAGTCCTCGGCAGCTGAGAAAGAACTGAACAAGTTACGGTGGGACGTCATAGGATTATCAGTCTGAAAACGAAGAAGGGACAGGACACCGTTATCCTTGACCCCGGTAACTGGTTATTCTACCGGGAGGGACAGTATGTATGATTCCGTAGGTTTCGATTGATATCTTTTTCATGTCATTGTAACATGAACAAGCACGAGGGCCACCTGATTTTAAGTGGTAACATCTGCTTATAACAGATGCATTTCGTCACAAATGACGAACTGCACTGCGACCGTCACCCTGAGACATACAGTTGTTGAGTCTCATGTGCCTGTAATTTATATTAGTTGTGGTTAAATATGAAAAGATGTTTTCCCAAAGGCTTGTCTATGAAGACGTGGTGCATCGAATGGCGTTTACGACAGGCTAGAGTAGATGCTTCTAAGTACCTATATAACACTGTCTACATGGCCATATGTTTGAATTCAAGACACGATAACGCGCCGCGTCTCCATAGAGGAACTCCCTTTCTATTCACATATATTTTTCATTTAATTTTATTCTTGGTATGATGTGATTAAAGTCTATTGTAAAATTCTATCGGATTATTTGCAAAAAGATTTTTTTTATTATTTTTTTAGTAAAATATTGGTGGGATATTGTAGTCAAATATAAATTATTATTATTTTACACATGGTATACCATATGTAAAATAATAATAATTTATATTTGACTACAATATCCCACCTGCTACTAATATTTAAGCAAAAGTCTGTTGGGTTGTTAGTTTGTAACTATAAGCCTTTGATACGGCTCCATTTCAAATTCAAAATCGTTTATTCAATTTAGACTTTCTACGACGCTCTTATGAAGGTCAATTATAAATTTTAATATTGAAATATTCTACATTGAACTGCCACGTTCAGCAAAAAAAAGTATAGAGCCACTGCGAGAAGAACGGGCAAGAAACTCGGGGCCTTTGTTTTAAACTTCTTTTAACAATATGTTACATACAATATAATATTATTATTACAATATTTGTTTAAATTACGTAGGTCACAGGCTATAGCTTGGCAGAGGTGGAATTGTCCAAGCAGTAATCACAAACTGTGTAGTAGGATTTCTTAATAAAATGTCGCGTTCCACTTGAATCTTCCTTCTGTGAGCTTTGTAATACGAGTATGTTTAGGAACGTTATTACAAAACCGCACACAATTACCTAAAATGGACTTTAGGCTGATAGTGTTTTATGAAAAGTGGTAGGTACATAGATCTATAAGTATATACAACAATACATAATAAAGTACATGTATATATATTATATAACAAAACATCTTAAACCTTTTAACCTGTAAATTACTGGCTCTCAAGAACTGCTGCCGGAACACATTGTTATGTGCTTGGCGACCGATTTTCTACTTGAGGGTGGTAACTAGCCAGGCGGACATTCGTGATATGGTCTTCCACCATGCAAGATAATAAATAAAAAGAAATATATTTAAAATACATATGTGTATAAACAGTCTTTCTATTAAATAGTGTTTATAAATTGGAACACAACAATTTCATATATTTTAGTGGTATTTGTATTATTGTTATAACTCAAGGATTGATTAATTTTGTTTTCGTTTGTATACATTATATTAAAATGTATTCGTCATTCATAGTGTTTGTTAATTGAACCTACAGAGAAAATAACTAAAGATTTTTCTGTGTGTTGATGGCGATGGCAGCTCCATTGCATCCGTCGTAATCGCAGGTTTCGCAAAGTGCAGTCTTTGTGTTGTACGTGTCATAGACGTTAGGGCATGTAGTTGTATTGTCATTAAGTCTCTTCCACGAGCAGCCACGCTGTGTCAAAAGATGACCGTTGACTGAAAGGAGAAAATTGCGAAGCTTAGGTTAGGTTGGTTTTGGTTAAGCACTGTACTGTACTGTTAGTAACAGCCGGATCACCCATTGCTGAACACAGCCTCCCCTATTAAGGGGGTATTTGCCATAATCCCCACGCTTGGCAGGCGTGTTGGGGATCAACGTAGCAGTGCTTTAGAAGGCGCTGCTGCCCACCTTCCAGTATTTTTCCCTTAATCGCCTCTTACGACACCCGTGGGATGATTTGGGGAGGTGCAAATCTGACCCGGCACCCCACGGGGTTTGGTTAAGTGCGTAAGTAATTAAAAAAACTGTGACTAAAATCATATTCTCTGCTGCCAAAGATTTGTGACAAATTCTGCGTGGCTATACGCGCCCGCGCGTATTTCGGTTATCGCTTCTCTTTGCGCAGTTGGGTAAAAAGTATCCTATGTACCTACTTCCCTGGATCTTAAACTACATCCATACTACATTTCATCCAAATCGTTCCAGTAGTTCTTAAGTTTATTCCTTGCACACAAAAATACAAATATTTCCTCTATATAATATTAATATGGAGTATAGATATAGAATAATACAAACTTATAAACATTTTCCCGATTCAAATATGACAGTGGCTGTACAATGAAATATGTCTACTATGTATATACGGGTAATACAATACGGGACATTTTGCATACACAATATATGTATTATAAAAAATCGGCCAAGTGCGAGTCGGACTCGCGCACGAAGGGTTCCGTACCATTAGCTATACAACATTAGACTTCATATTTTAACCTTTTTTGTTTTAACGTGCGCGAGTACGACTCGCACTTGGCCAACGTTTTGTATTTGTTGTTATAGCGGCAACAGAAATACATCAGCTGTGAAAATTTCAACTGTCTAGCTATCACCGTTCTTGAGATACAGCCTGGTGACAGACGGACAGCGAAGTCACAGTAATAGGGTCCCGTTTTTACCCTATGGGTACGGAACCCTAAACAGGGGACGGGATGTTGAAATTTGATACCTATGAACAGTTTGGATGGCTATGTTTGACTCATTAGGATTATGTGTAACTTGGCAGTGAATACGTTATATATACGAAACTAATTACCACTTTAATAGCAAAAGTTGTGCGTGAGAGCAATATCCTTGTATGAAAAATTACTTGTAGACTACATTTACTCCAAATTCTTTTTGGCTTCTCTTACAGCTTAGTTCTTTGTATCACATATGCGTGTGACCATTGCTCAAATATTTTTCAATTAGCAAACATGCACTTTATTCATGAAAGAGATTACGATGCTCCTAAATAAGGATAGCGACTTACAGAGGAAGAGCTATACCTACAGTATTTCTTCTGCTTCTTACAAACAGATTTCGATGACGTCAGGTAAGTGTAGCTAGTCATATAAATTTGGTCGCAGTTCTCCAGCTTAATATACTCGGTGTCATTATTCACAAGGAAAGGATCGTTGCAAGCAGGGTCCAGGTCCGAGGCACAGGTCCAACAACGAACTGGTTCTCCTGGAATTGATATATTTTTGCTTTTGGTATTTTATACATATCACCATATTCATTAGTAACATTTTTGTTGTGTTGGCGGACGTGCCACAATAACGACGAGGAAACCTAGCCAGCGATATCCGGACTCAATAGTATACAAAGTAAAATAGTGAAGAGATTGTTCTGCAAGGCATGGAATGAAATGGCTACAGGAGGAGGACAGAGGCAATACCGGGGATCTCCCACCACAAACTGAAGATTATGAATAAACAAGTGTTTATGGTAATTTGTGTCTTCTCATTGGCATAGGCCAATGTTTTTGACTACCTTATACAAACAAATACAGCTGCAATCGAAAAATACTTAAATGTATAATAGTATAGTTTTGGACTGGGCGAGGTTATAGGTGTGATGTTACAAAGGTGGTGTTCGAGTGAGAAGATATGCTTCCGCAGTCAAACCAGGGTTAGTAAAGCACGGCGTTACAGACCTTCCCTCCCGCGCAGTGCGCCTCTCCATATGTTTTGAGTATAGTTGAAACTACTACTGATTACCCAAGCGATCATATTTTTCATTTTTTGTTTTACTGTATGTACCACTATAATTCAAACCCATTCTCAGACGTAGTCAGACGTATAAGCCAGGCCTAGCCGTACAAATGCGCATCAATAATTTAGTGTGGAGAGTTAATAAGTTTGTAAAGAAGGTTAAGTTTAGCCTTCGTGATTGAACAGGTCTGTACCCATTCACGGCTTTAGAATTTTGCCAAATAGCGGGGCAAGCACTGTAATTTGGTTTCCCTCTTTACTATCGGCAGCGGTTCCACAGCGGAGATACGGGGCAGAGTAAATGAACCGCGTGTTGATTTCAATATATCTAATTTTGTTGAGATTAAGAATTTCACCTATAACAAAAACTCAACGAAATAATACGCATGTCCAAATGCAAATAGAAAAACATAAAATCCGAAAAAGAAAACTCACCATTCTGGACCATCAAATGCAATAGCAGAACAGGCACAACAAATGAAAGACTCGCCATTTTAGATTCAATAAACAAAATAATTGGTAGGTACGCTTATATATATATTATATTATTCAAGATAAGTTTGATGCGCAAGCCACCGTCCGTTTCCAATCTCAATCGGCAAGCGAATTGCCTTCGAAATTTTTGTTCTTATTATTTTATCTAACCTTTCACATTGGAAGTGCAAAAATGCTCAAAAAACACTTTATTCAATGCTCGACTGATGATATGTATCATTTTACATGCCTACTTTTTTATTGGACGCCTATCTCATTACAATTCCAACTTGTAACAGTATAATTACTTTTATTTTAGCTGAATTAAATCAGGCTCATCGCAACGGTAGTAATGGGCTAACTTAATGTAAAGTAAAATTTAGGCTACGGTTAGATAATTGCGCCTCTACTCGTGACATCCAGATGAAGAGCGGTAACGCGAAATACGCGTAATTTCCTGCAGTTGCTCCTTCTTGGTATGAACAAGGAGGAAATTGTTATTTTGTGATAAAATCATAAAAAAACGACAACGCTCATTTTGAATCCATATAATACTGCCTCGCAGCAGGTCCATGGTTCGAATCCCGCCGCGGGCTTTAGCTTCACCGCATGGTGGAAGGGCATTTTGTGAATGCCCGCCTGGCTAGCGACCACCCTCAAGTAGAAAATCTGTCGCCAAGCACCTAACGGTGTGTTCCGGCAGCTGTCCTTGAGAGCCAGAGTAATTCTAGGTTAAGCCTGTTAACACCTTCGACCACATCATCACTTACCATCACGTGAGATTGCGGTCAAAGGCTTACCTATCAGCAATAAAAAAAAAATACTGACAAAAATTTGAACATTATACGTACATTTACTTACCGTGATCTGAACGACAATGAATCTGATTTTTTTATATTTTTACGTACGATTATCTAAGATTATGGAACTCAACAAAAACAATGTAAAACTAGTGTAACGCGGTCAACTCAGTACATCAGTCATTACCAAATATATTATGTGTGCCCGTATAATCTTAAGTTTATAAAAAAACACAATTATAGCACTCGGAATATATATAAAATAGTGGTTCCAGATTGTACGAGTAGATTTGCAAAGACAAATAAAAGTCCGCCGGAAGTGTGTGAAATTTTATAATAAATTTCCTAATTCTTATATACCTAAGTAATAAGTATTACAGTGCTCACTGGCCGAAAATTTAAGAAAGCCTAAAGCAATTTGTTATTATCTTAACGACAAAAATGCTCACACAAGTCTAATAGCTAGCACCTAGACACGAAATATATTGGATTTTTTTTTGTAACACAGTCCTAAAAGGCAATTAAAAAGAATGGGCCCAAGCTGCTTAACTGTTCTTCTCGCAGAACTCTATTAACATTTTTAGCTCCATGAACGTAGCGGCAGAATGTAGAATACTTAAAATTAAATGATTTCGTATATAAGCATACTATTATATTTAGTATGTTTGTCATTGAACCATCAATGAAAATATTTAAATGCTTTCAGGTGCGATGCCAGCTTTGGCAGCTACATTGCATCCGTCGTAATTACAGGTCTTGCACAGCACTGTTCTTGTATTGGGCGTGTCATAGAGTATTGGGCAAGTGGTGGTATTGTCATCAAGCTTCTTCCAGGTGCAGCCACGCAGAGTCACAAGTTGTCCATTGACTGGAAGGAGAATAATTGCAAACACTAGATTAGGTTCATGTTCAAAATAAATGTGGCTAAGCCTTCCTCTGGAGCCTTCTTCCGTTGAAGTTTATTTGTATTTTTGACCAATTTTGCGCAGCTAGATTAGAAATTAGTTTGAATTATTTGATTACTAGTTTGAAGCACTCGTAGCGAAGTTTGCTTAGCTGTTCTTAACTGATCACCAAAGTTAAGCAACGTCCGCCGCGGTCATGACTTGGATGGGTGACCGCTGGTGACATTAGGTACTACTGAGCGCTTCCATGCTTCCGTGGGCACGTTAAGCCGTCGGTCTGGTCCTGATTGTTGTCTTAGGATGGCAGTCGTTAAAACATGGTGGTAGGGCATTTTACGAATGCCCGCCTGGCTAGCTACAACCCTCAAGTAGAAAATCTGTCGCCAAGCACTTAACGGTGTGTTCCGGCAGCTGTCCTTGGAGGCCAGTAATCTAATCAAATCAATCCATCTAGGTTAGCCTGAACAACATCTTCAACCACATCATCACTTACAATCAGGTGAGATAATGGGCAAAGCAAAACCAATCAAAACCAAAAAAAAAATCAGCTTAGAAGCAGAAAAAAGGTCAAGCAATCAATGACCGTGTAAAATTAAATAAAACAGCGAGTACCTAAAACGTGTTTTCGTAAGAAAATAGTGATCTTTAAGGCCTGTTTGGACATTAATTAGTGTTTACTGTAACAGCCGGTCGTCCACTGCTGAACGCAGCCTCTCCTATTAAGGGGGTATTTGCCATAATCCCCACACTTGACAGGCGGCTTGAGGATCGCAGTGTAAGTTGGCAGTTCTTTAGAAGGCGCTGCTGCCCACCTTCCAGTATTTTTCCCTTAGTCGCCTCTTATGACACCCACGGGATGATATGGGGAGGTGCAATTCTAACCCGGCACCCCACGGGTCATTAGTGTTTAGTGTGTAGTATTTAGAGCTCATTACTAAACATGTTTGGAAAGCAACTGATTAGTGTTTGTTTTGTGATTAGTGTTTAATATATCTGATTAGTTTTACACTCACATTAAAACATACTTTGTGACAAGAAATTAATAGTACATTACTGCAGAATCCAGTAAGTAAGCCAGATGAGGTACGGTTATATACGAGGCCAGGATGGCTTTCTTACTGGTTGAGGCTTGTATAATGCTTTTCTCAAAAATGAAAGAAAGTTTAACAACAAATTCGTTTAATTAATATTAAAGGTTACATTCATGTTACCGCAATTACTGATAGATATTGTGATCGATTTACCGGGGGCATTTATTTTTTTGAAACTCCATGTTAATTTTAGAATAGAAAGTATTAATCCAACTTGATTTATAAACTCAAATTACTAAATACAAACATAAAACCCCACAGTTTACTTCTACAACATTAACGCAACGTGCATACTAGTTCTGCGTCGCGTTAAGTGTCACAGACTATTAAATGGATGTTTAAGGCTCCAAAAATTATCTATCTCATAAAATATTATACCAATAATAGTGATAGATATATATTTGCAGCCTCCCTCGTATAACCATGTTATAATGGCTAAACTCTAATCTATGTCTGGTACTATGTTTTTTTTCTAAACAGATCTAAAGAGGATTACCTATATACTGTCCAGTAAGTAAGTATGTAATTTACTTACTGGACTGGTAGGTCATCCTCTTTAGATTCTCTTTCCAAATTTAAAATCTCGCTTCTTACTGGCAGTTGTGAATAAGTCTCGGGTATAGTTCTCTTTCTGGATACTTTTTAGAGATGTTATAGCAACATTACATACCATTTTTGAGAAAGCACTATATAATAAACATGGATGACGGCCATAAAAACTGATACCGATAGCTATATTTCAATTATAAGCGTTTTTTTAGAGTTCCGCGGCTGTCCGTCTGTCCGTCATCCATTCGACTTTTAGAGGGCTGTATCTTTGGGATCTCTCCTCAGTCTAATCATACTTATGAAAAAAAAGCTTGGTTGTTTTGTTTCCTTTCACGCAGCAATGGAGCCTATTCCCCGGTTTCCTTTTGCTCCTGTGGTTATTTCCCCGTAATTCTAATATAATGTTTACACATAAGGACAGTTGATGGTTGCTTGTGTAAGCTAAGGTGTTGGTTTCGTCCGTAACAGACAGTGCAACTTTCTGCTAAGTTTAAATTTGTGGGTTAGATAAGTAGTGCAACAATCAAAATATATAGAAAATATCGACGAGTGCGGTGTGTTTTGTGGTATTAATAGTGCCAGGATTTTGGGTATTATTAATAAACACAAACATAGTCAACATCATATTAAGCATTGGCACAGGACCAGATTTTGATGCATATTGAACTTGGGCTGAATTATGATCCCGAGTTTATCGACACTTTAGATAATATTTACATACTCGTAGCTACCAGTATACCTACTTACCGTATATTTTCTGCTTCTTACAAACAGATTTAAGAGATGGCAGGTAAGGGTAGATAATCATATTTAAGTCGCAGTTCACAAGTTTTAAATACTTGGTGTTATTCTTGACGAGAAAGGGATCATTGCAGACAGGGTTAAGGTCTGAGGAGCATGTCCAACAACGAAGTGATTCTCCTGGAATTGAAATAAGTTTTATTTAAGTGTTAGGTCAAATTCATCGTTTGAAATTTTGTTTGTCCCAGCCTTTTCAGCTTTGCAGATACTATGGAAAGTTTGTACACACGTGTGTGTAGGTGTGCCTTGATCTTCACACGCTCTGTACCGATAGATTGTCGAGCCCAGTGGGGTCGTTGAACTTTTGTTGTATTTTTAAGGGGTTTTTCGTAAAAACAGGGCGAAACCTACATGTCCGCCCCGCTACCTTAAAAGTGCTGTAAGTGTATCTCTTTAAAAGTAATAAGTAGTAGGTTGATTTATCCACACGAAGCCTATTTGTTTGCAGTGATAGCTCAGTGGCTTTGACTATGGACTGCCGCGCAGCAGGTCCATGGTTCGAATCCCGCCGCGGGCTTGAGCTTCACCGCATGGTGGAAGGGCATTTTTGCGAATGCCCGCTTGGCTAGCGACCACCCTCAAGTTGAAAATCTGTCGCCAAGCACCTAACGGTGTGTTTCGGCAGCTGTCCTTGAGAGCCAGTAATTGTAGGTTAAGCCTGCTATCACCTTCGACCACATCATCACTTACCATCAAGTGAGATTGTGGTCAAAGGCTTACCTATCAGCAATAAAAAAAAAAAATACTCCATCGTAGAAACTGTGATTTATATAAGTACTAGCTTTCCGGGCGCGGCTCCGCCCGCGCGTATGTCGGTTATCGCGCGAAAACATTAACCTCTTTTTGCGCAGTCGGATAAAAACTATCCTATGTTTTTTCCCGGGTCTCAAACTATCTCCATACCAAATTTCATTCAAATCGGTCCAGTAGTTTTGGCGTGAAATCGTAACAGACAGACAGACAGACAGACAGACAGACAGACAGACAGACAGACAGACAGACAGAGTTACTTTCGCATTTATAATATTAGTACTGATAAACATTATATAGTTATTGTGCAGAATCTAAAATAAAACAAGAAATAATCAATACCAGCAAAGTGCTACTAGAATTTCCGCTAAGGACCTTGATCTGTGAGTAAAAACATAGACTATACGTATAACTACTCCGGTTTTCACTATAATCCATTGAACATAGATTCTCGAGCTTCTTGGGACCCGTCAAAAATACATGACATCGGTAGGAAATTCACCTGATCTAAAGTTACTCCAGTTCTTACCAAAAGTATGCCGCATAATCTGGATATCTGGTCTGCGTCTCCTTAAGGAACACATGGCGTGGTTTCATAATCTCTATATATAGATATATATAGTAAAATATAGTTGGAGAATGGTTGAGGTTTGAGTGTAGGTCTCGAGGTAACAAAGGTGTTCTTTGCGCGACAGGATGTATCAACTTCCGCTGAAACCGTCATGTTTATTTTTTCTTCATCTTTCTCTCTTTTTTTCTTCTTTAATTCTTTACCAAGTGAACTGGACTCCAAGGCTAAGAAATTCGATGGCGATGATGGATTTTTACAAATTGGCGTGGCAATAATGGGGCCTATCGTTTGTGGCTAGAACACCACTATGAGCCCCCTCAACCATAACTGAGTAAACGAACCATGCCATAGGTTCATTATTTAGAATTAAAAAAAATTACTTACTTCTTAAAAACACAAATAATACGCATGTCAGGGAAAGAGCAAACGTTAATATAAAAAAAGGTGACTCACCGTTCTGAACCATCAAAAACAAAAGCATAACAGGCACAAGAAGTGACACTTTTGTCATTTTAGATCAGGTTAAGTATAAAAAACTGTACCAAGCAACTGCTGGTTAGATACGATTTTATCACTTTTATAGAATCGACTATTTGTTTCAAGATTGCACCCTCAAGTTGACGTCCGTTCCCAACCTCAAACTCGACAAGCGAATTATCTTTAAGTACAATCTTTGTTGTTCGTAATATGCAGTTATGCCTTTCACATTGAAGTGCAAAGACGCCCAAAAATGTTTTGGTGTAAATGATAAAAAACTGCGGGTAAACAACTGCGGGTACCAAAAATGTTTGCTATTTACACGACTGCCCAAAAAACAGAGAGTTATGTTTTCAGGGTTCGTGTATGTATCTATACATGTATGTTTGTGAGTTTCTTTATTCCACCATAACTTCTTAACGGTTCAACCGATTTTAATTAAAATATATCATTAGATTCGTCTTAATAGCCCAGGTGACACTGGGTACATAAAAAAGTGAAAAGAACAAACTGACGAATTTTAGACATATTGTGAGATTTTTTTTCTTCCAAACCCATCGTGTGGGGTTATAAAATGAAGGGCTTTAAGAAACGATTCCGTATATATATAAAATGTATAGTTTTAATTTGAATGGAACGATAAACGCTTAACGAAAATAAATAATATACAGTCTGGTTTTTTTAAATTAAAATTAATGTATACTTGATTTATTCACATCACATACCTACATCAGCAGCTGGAAGATGTTCATGTTGATCAAAACCTCTCCCTCATTAGAAGAGTTTTTCAATAGTCCCCACGTTTGGCTGGCACGCCGAGAGATGCCATTCTTGACCGGCACCTTAGGGGCGTTTAGCAAGTTTATTCGTTCATATAAAATTCCCTGCATTCAATTGTTTTAATGTGAAAATTTGTCATATTGTCGAGTTGAAAGTTGATTGTACGACACTTACATAAATAATTATAAGATCTGCTCATAAATCTATCACATTAAAATTGATTTATTACTCTCGTTGACGGGAATTTTCCATCATACTGTTTTATCTACTAGGGCTGGTAAAATCATAAGATTTACCTGGAAGAACCAGTGCAAATTCATCACCTCTGCCTACCTCTACGAAAAAACAGGCGTGATATTATGTTAGTACCTATGTATAGAATTGCTGTATCAGCCGAATAGTCCATTAATGAACACAGCCTCACTCATTATGGGGGGTTTGCCACAATCCCCACGCTTGGCAGGCGTCATGGGATCAGTTTCACATATCAGTTCCACAGAAAACGCTGCTGTCCAACTGGTATTTGACCTTTGGTCGACTCTTACGACACCCTCAGGTAGCAATGATGGCAGTGACATTCTAGCCCGGAACCCCACGGGCAATATAGGAGGGCGTAAAGAATTACTTTGGAATAATTATTCGTCAAGCTTCTTCCCACGGTTTAGCCCACATGATTATATCACGCTCCCTGAAGAATTGTTCAGAAAATCCAGAATAGAGTATCTTACAGATATCAATGAACTTTTCAAAATAAAAGAAATCGCTACTTATTTGAAGTTACCAGATATCGAGCTGTATACAGGACATTATTATTTAGATTTGAGGATGGCCACGTGTATAATATACAGAACGGCCAGAGGCTGAGGACAGTTCCTCGGCGGTTGGCAGAGTTACTAGATTACCAGAGGCTGTACGGAATTCTAGTACGACGCAATCTTTTAAGAATGGCTTGAAAAAATGGCTTATATTATGATTAATGGCTTATATAGTATAGTACAAGCTATTTATGAGTTTGATTTCAAAGAGGAAATCATTGTACCTACCTGATATTTAAATATAATTTATTGTATTTTCTATTTATATTCTGATAAATTTTCAATTAATTAATTCTAACATCTATCCTAACTAAATAAACGTTTCAAATGGCAATTAATTTACTTGTGCAAAATTAGTGATTTCAATTCAATGCAGATAAATTCATTTCCATTTTAAACGAATAAGGATATGAATATGGTTCGGGAATTTTATGTGTAAGATATAGTTTAAGAAAACGGCGGAACAAAGGGATAGGCAGTATCTGCATTGGCCGGAGCTGCGGTACGATGCTGATTGCTGATCGATCACCGGCGGTAGCTGTAATGGATATGATGATGTCTTTCCTTCGATGAGTCCCGTGATTATTGTTTTCTTCAACGTCTTCATGAATGATGTAGTATTTAACGTGAAATATGGACACGTTGGCGGGACTTCACTTGATTATTTTTTATAATATTAAAGTATATTTTATTTCATCGTCAAATTCTAATTTTGATAGTCATTTAGATAATTGACAATACATAATTGTATAATTAATTTTAATATGACATTTGATGATATACTATTGTATACCTGTCCCTATTTCATTTCAAATTTTTTTTGTAATTGTACCCGTATACATGTATGTAAATTATTTACTAATAAATAACTATTAACTATTTCCGTCGTACTTCTGCTACCCTTTTGGCAGATTCTGGAGCGGACTTAACTGTTACTAAGCGACATGGAGGATGGAAATCGAGTGCTGTAGCAGAGGGGTGTATAGAGGATTCCATTGAGAACAAGGCGAAAGCATGTGAACGCATCGTGGAAAACATTAAATTGCAACCTTCAGTTAATCCATCCATGCCAATGTCGCTGCGCCCATCTACATCCAAACAAAGAGATTCACTGTCACATTTTGCTCAAATTGAGCCAGATTCGGATATTATTCCAAACACGCAGAATATAAAATCTCCAACAATCTCTAATCCTAATACTGTAACAATAAATTTTCATAATTGCGAAAAAGTCTCAAATGTAGGTATAAGTTTTTAGTTTATATAGATACTATTTAATTTCAATTTAGTTGTTACTCTATGTTGTATTAAATAATTATATTACAATAAAATATAGGCACCTTTTATTTTCTCATCATGAAAAGTAGAGTGTATCACTCGGAAACAAAATGTATTCTTGGCTCGGGCGACGTACTTTGAATCCCTCGCTACGTTCAGGATTCTACTAAAGAATCCCTCGCTACGCTCAGTATTCTAATCTATAATCCCTCATTTCACTCTGGATTCATAAAAGCGCCCTCGCCGTAAACATATTATTTTGCTCCCTTATGTTACAATCTACTATTCTGAGGTAATATTGAGGAGCGTTTTTTGGGATAACTGTAGTGAATGTGTAATTTTTATCTACATGGTAATTGCACTACATGCAGATGAAATTTACCTATTAGAGTACTTTGTTTGGTTTGAAAGTTTAGGAGATAGTATAATTTAGTCTGGGCTAAAATGTTCAAGAGCGCACCGGCCGTTTTGAAAGAATCGTTTCACTTGTCATATCATCTTTTACTTATGACTAGAGTTCTGCAAACCAGTGAGCGTTAATAAACAGCAGTGTTTTTACTTAACTATCGTAGTCCCATTAGTAAGATTCATTCAGTGGTTGAACTACTATAGGAATTTATACTACCTCGCACTTCTGCTCAGAATTGGATTTGTCTTGTGGTATTTTTGATCCGTACCGACGGCAATGTGAGGAACAGAATAAACGTAATAACTGTTTCTGGAACCCCCATGTAATCTCCGAACACCCGTGAAACTTAGGGGAAAATATAAGATTTTTCTTATAATTTATGTTTGAATGTTCGGTAACAGGAGACAGGTGAAATAAGTAAACCATTATTTTTACATTGGGTAAGTATATTTAAATTCTTGTACCATTTCTTAACACTAGCAAACGAAAATAAAATCATTTAAGTTCTACATTTCTATTTTTACAACTTGCATATACTTTGGCACAGAGATGTAATTTTGATAATTTAAGTGGGATTTATAGTAAGCTAAATAGATCTACGAAGAATTTAACATCACGCAAAAAAATGTCTACAAAAAACTGGATGCCACGAGCCTAGATTAGTCTTAAGTTTAAAATTTCACCGATTTTGTACACTTGTAGTTTAAAATACAACGAAATTACGTATACGTGTATTTACCATAAATTTGCAATCCCTCCGAATTTTTTGAGGGTCGGAACATAAATGGCTCCGAGCCATCCCATATTATCCTATACTAGCATAAGGAATGATTCTATAGCATCTAACTGTATGGCAATTAAAGGTATACGTTGAAGATGCACTGTAAAACCAGATGAAGCATAAACCATTGCTCCATACCCTACACGCTACATAAACCTCTTAATCGGCGTTGCATCCATTGTAATAACACGTCTCGCAGGCGACGGTTTTTGAATAAGAGAGCCTATTGGGTAAAACTTCACATTTGTTGGTAAAGTCGTCAGGCCTAGTCCAAGTGCAGCCACGGATGACCACTGGCTTTCCATTGACTGGAAGGAGAAACATTATGAAAGTTTAGAAGCGGTGCGGTCTCAGGCGGACACTGAAATAACTAAAAAACTAAAAACAAAAAAGCTTATATTGGTCAGTTTTATCTTCTTATTTTATTGCCGATAGGCTAGCCCTTGCACATATCACAACCTGGTAAGTGTAATTTCGTCGAAGATATTGAAAAAGCCTAACTACCTACTCAAAGACATTTGCCGGCATACCACGTTCCATGAGAGCCAGTAATTTTAGATTCATCTGAACAACATCTTCGACCACACCATCACTTACTATCAGGTGAGATAATAGTGAAACGCTTGTCCTTTTAAAAAATAGCTAAGTATACAAATCTTTTATCATTTTAACATATGGAACATGCACGTTTTGAGCCGAAATTGTGTGCTCTAATTGTACTAGGTACTTTAAATGTCATATAACCGGTCATCTACCAGACTTCTCCAGACTTTACTACTGGAAAGAAGCACTTTTTCAAACACTTAACTTTGAACACTTTTGAAGCGCTCGTAGTGAAGTTTGCTTAGCTGTCCTTAATCGATTAGCTAAGTTAAGCAACGTCCGCAGCGGTCAGGACTTGGATTGGTGACCGCTATAGTGACATTACTGCCGAGCGCTTCCGTGTGTTGGAGGGCACATTAAGCCGAGTGGTAGGGCATTTTGCGAATGCCCGCCTGGCTAGCTACCACCCTCAAGTAGAATATCTGTCGCCAAGCACTTAACGGTGTGTTCCGGCAGCTGTCTTTGAGAGCCAGTAATTCTAAGCTAGCCTAAACAACATCTTCGATTACATCATCATGTACCATCAGGAGAGATAGTGGTCAAAGTCTAGCCTATAAGAAATAAAAAAAAACTCTCGCAATGATGTCGTTACCCTTCTATATTTCTAAATATGATTACAAGCACATTTAATAATTATATTTTTGTTCCAGGCGAGAATACTACCTGCGCCGGGTGTCTAAACCACTCGACCACCTGGACATGCTAGATTATTCAGGTTTCGATACAAGTACTCGCTCCAAATAACAGCTTTACAGCCTTACGTAACCATTATATTCTTACAAAATAAGGTTAGGAATGTTAATGTTTAACACTTATTATCTATACAACATTTATCTGCGGACGATGGCCATATATATATATACCTATATACCTAGGTATATAAACCTATACATAACGTCCCACGGCGATGCCACACAGAGAAAAGGTATAAAAATGTTAAAATTCATGGTTTTCCTTTTATTTCTGACATTATGTTATTTAGCAAAGATTTCATTATGATGAAATCTTTCGATCGGTATGATAATACTACAGACTGATTTATTTTCTCTTGTAACGGGCTCCATTTCCAGTTCAACCATGTAATTATTTAAATATCTATGAATGCAGTTTAAATTGTTTTTCAAATTCAAATAATGTATTCTCTCAGTAAAATGTTCCATGTACAATATTCAAGGTACTTTCCCTCCGTGTAGCATCGCCGTGGGATGCCCTGTATATGTAGATCTAGATACCTACTAAAGCACTGACGCTCGACGATACGACGACTATTTGATAAAGAGAATTGTATTTCCACAGTAGATACATACATACATAACATCATGCCTCTTTCCCGTAGGAGTAGGCTTCATCTACACTCATCAATTCTTACATACATAAGCGTCGGTCTAGGGTACTCCTGACCTGGCCTATTTTCAGAACGTCTTCAATCTGATTTCGGAACGTTCGCCTAGGTCTTCCCCTTCCAACACTTTCGTTCACTAGTCCCGCGTATACCTGTTTAGTCAATCTTATTTCATTCATTCCCTCTACATGTCCAAACCATCCTAACGTACCTTTCTCGATTTTTATCACTTCATCCTCATTCATGCAACATCTTTCCCTTATCACACTCTTTCTTATCCTCTCACTACCACGTTTGACTCCAATCATACCTCTCAATGCTCTCAACTCCACTGTATTTATTCTACTTTGATGCTTTTTCTGCCATACCCAACTTTCACTACAGTAAATTGGTGTCGGAATCAACACTCCTCCATGAACAGCCAGGCGAGCTTTCTTACACACCTTCTGACAGTTCATATACGCGTGAAAAGCTCCGTTGACCATGTTTCCAGCATTCACTCTCCTTTCTATGTCACTTTCACACTCTCCATATTTGTAAACATGGATCCCAAGTATACAAACTTTCTCTCAAATTCAAATTCAAATTATTTTGATTGCATTAACACAGGTTATATACAAAAAATGGTCTTATAAATTGGGTGAGTGCTGTGGTATACCATTAAGGTGTGCAACATATCATATTTTTGACTATAGTAAATTATATTATACAATATTAACTTCAATCATATGGAAATTACAATAATTAAATTAAATAAAAGGATATTGATATTGTGTCAGTGAAATATAAATACAAAATAATAATAATGATATGTCAAAATGTATCATTTAAAAAGTCATTTATTGTGTAGTAGCATTTTGCAGTCAGTATATTTTTCAATGTCCTTTTAAATAAATTATGATTCATATCTCTAATATATTTTGGTACTTTATTATAAATATTAGGTGCCATTCCTAATATCCCTTTGCGCAACATCTTGCTTTTGCCTGGATATATAGACAATTTTAAATTATCTCGTCTATTACGCGTGACGACATCTGATTCTTTTAAGAATAAATCAGGATTGGTTATTACAAACATTGATACTTCAAAAATGTAAAGTCAGAATTTTATATTTTTTAAAATATGGTTGACAGCTATCAATTGTTTTTAAGATTTATTTATTTTATTGATCGTACGCAACGCTTCTGTGCCTTTAATACTAACTCATTATCAGTTGAGTTGCCCCAAAAGATAATACCATACCTCAGCACAGAGCCCGCTAAACCGTGATAAGCTGTAAGCAAAGCAGTTTCATCGACTGTTGGAGCTAATTTAAATAGAGCATATGCCGAACTACTTATTTTTCTGCAGAGTGCTTCTATATGCGCCTTCCAGTTAAGTCATTTGTCTGGTCATCCCTAAAAACTCAGCAGTGTCAACTTCACATATGGTGTCTTTCTATGTGATCTTTGTATTTTACCAAAATGTCAGTTTTTTCTGGCGGCCTTTGATTAAAATGAATTATTTGAGTCTTATTTAAATTAATCTTCAAGTTATTAATGTCAAGCCATGAAATTATTAAAGATAGAGATTTATTTATGTCAGATTCGTACAGTTTTTTTAATTTACAGTCAATTATTACAGTGCTATCATCAGCAAATAGCGTCATTGGATAGTTAGTAGCTTTGGGAAGGTCAATGATAAATATTAAAAACAATAAAGGCCCTAATACACTGCCTTGCGGAACCCCGCATGCAATTGATCGTACATCGGACCTATAGGACTCTATAAACTTAGTTTTTAAATTGACTCTATTTCTTTTTTCAAGGTAAGATTTTATTAATTCCAAAACGTTGCCTCTTATACCATATGACTCTAATTTACAGATTAATATTTTGTGATTGACATAGTTAAATGCTTGCGTCATATCACACAAGATAGCACATACAGGTGATGTTTTGTCTACATTTGTGACAACCGCTTTGTGAAAGTCACAAATTGCCATATTTATAGTTTTATTTTCTCTAAAACCTTTTTGCTCTCTACATAATATCTCATTGCGCTCGAAATATCTGTTAAGTTTTAGGTATATATACTTTTCAAATATTTTGGAAAATATAGGAATGAGCGCAATTGGTCGATAATTTTGCATTTGGTCATATTTTCTATTTTATATACTGGCTTTACGATTGATGTTTTTAAGGAGTCAGGAAAACACCGTTACAAACACACAAATTAATCAAATAGCTTAAATGTCCTGATATTGTATCACTAACAGATTTTATCATTTTCGTCGATATGTCATCATAACCAACACTTTTCTTATTTTTCAATCCTTTTATAATATCCCGAATGTCATTTGGTACACTAGGGGCCATAAACATTGAATTTTTCTTTGATGGTAAATTTGATGTCATTTTGATTTTGTGGTCAGGTTTATTTATTAATTTGTCAATATAAAAATTATTATAAGCATTTGCAATACCTGCTGGGTCACTAATAAATTGACTGTCAATTTTAATTCTTGTAATAGAGTCAGGGGGAAGTTAAGCCTAGAGTTATTTATTATTTGCCATGTTGTTTTGGAGTGATTATGTAACGTACTAATTTTATAATTATTTTGAGAGCGTTTCGTTAAATTAATATTTTTTTTAAATAATCTAGAATAGTTAGTGTACAGTTTTTTATTGTCAGAAGATGGATTTGTTGTAAACTTCCATAATAATTGTCTCTTTCTTCTGGAACATAATTTTACACCTCGAGAGATCCATTAAATTTTTTTATATACATGAATTGTAACAATTTTTTTCGGAAAACAAAGATCGTAAAACAGCTTAAATAATTTGAAGAAATTATCATATGCTTTATTAGGATCCTGCTCTTTATACATTTCCGAAAATGAAAGACTACTTAACCACTTTTGAAACTTGTACATATTTTCTTTGCTAACTCACTTGTTCCACTTTTTCACCTCCAATCATAATATCGCAATCGGTCATTCTAACATCTTGTTCAAACACCATAACTTTCGTCTTATTTAATTTATTTTTATTCCCTTTCTAAAGTATAACATTTCCCAACTTCTGCAACTCCATTACCGACAACGCAAGTATCACTTCAGTGTAGAGAAGACATTAGATGAGTAACTCATTCATTATTTATCCACATTTACTATCTTTCAGGAATGTCAAACAGTTATTCATGAATAAGTTGAACAGTTACGGTGACGCTACACATCCCTGCCTACAGTAGATACAGTTTTAAAACCTACGAATAAATATGTAAAAAAATGTAAGTTAAGCTCAAACACTTTCTCGACGGACGTGGTTTTAAAAGTGTACCGTGCGGCGCAACAACAATACCTGGGGTGATCTGTACCTTGACGCTTGATCTGTGCTTTGCGCCAAATTAATTAAACAATTCAACTGAATTTGGAAGATTGTGTAAGTGTATTTAGTTGATTGTGAACTTGATGAGTCCGAAGTTAAAGCGGTAACTGTATGAGTCTTACACTTCTTTATATATTTATTCGTAGTTTAATACTGTAAATATGTATATAATATGTGACAGAGTTACTCCACAATAGTAAGTACTTACTTATTATGTTTTTTTTATAACAAACAGTTTTATACGGCGGCGTTATGAATTCCTGCATTATATTATGCAATAAAAATATCTTGTCGCAGTTTGCCATCTTCAATGAGGTGTTTCTTGCATTACTGCCAATGTGGATGCAATCAGGGTCGCGGTCTGTAGAGCAGTTCCAACAGCTAACGGATTCTCCTGGAATCGACAAGGGATGGTTGAAATTTATACACACTTAAAACTATCCGCCCTGTCGCTCATAGGCACGCAAAATATCCTACTTATCCTCATCCTCGTCCTGTCTCGGGAAAAGCGCCTTCTACCTCCGTCTACTGCGGACGCCGAAACCATGTCGCTACTAAAGGAGGGGTTGACAGCAAGCTCAAGGGCACCACTGTGGTTCGGACCTCGGCTTGAGTTGTTGCCGAGAGACATTGGGGGAATCGGAACTAATTGCCTCTGTACAACTGCAGTCTTGCATAATTGGGCCCTACTGAATAAAACTCTGTGACTATTTGGAGAGACACTAATCGGGACTTTATTTTTGCCTCGAGCTCGGCGGCGAGCTCGGTGTTTGATTGCGTAACCTCTGATTACCTCACACCTCGGGATGTTATCTGGATCACTTGCGGATGACGCTAAAGCTGCCAACGTAATCGCTGCGATGGGGTCATCCGGGTCGTCCAATACCTGCCGTGGTCGGAGACGGAGGGGTTTAAAATGTGGGTCGGCGGAGGAAGTTGAGTAGTTCGATGCCTGGACAACCAAAGGGTTCGGGTGGTGGGGCGCTCGATCAAAGTATCAAGGTAGGGCATTGCATGCTGGTAGACCTTTATACATGGTGTTAGGGCAATTTGCGAGCCCCGCATAATGCCTAGCCAGCTACCACCTTCAAATAGAAAATTTGTCACCAATCACCTAACGATACGTGCTGGCAGCTGTCCTTGAGAGCTAGTTATTCTAGGTTAGCCTGAACAACATCTATGTCTGCATAATAAATTACCATTAGGTGAGATAGGGACTAACTACCAAATATAATCGCTATTTTTAACAGACGCGAAAGAGGTATGTTCTATAATTTCCGTTCTTAAAGTAAAAAGCGCACCAGGTTGGGATGAAATAACACCAAATTTACTAAAAACATGCATTATGTCTTTGGCAGAGCCGATTGCACACCTATGTAATTTAAGTTTCATTAATGGTATTTTCCCGTCAGTCTTAAAGAAAGCAATGGTTGTTCCGTTTTTTAAAGTAGGCGAAAAACATCTATCTTCCAAATATAGGCCAATTTCATTGTTGTCAACTATTTCGATAATTACAGAAAAAAAATGCTAACAAAAGGCTGATATCCTACCTAGAAAAATACTCTATACTAGCTGAAAATCAGTTTGGCTTTCGAACAAAAAAATCAACCGATGATGCTGTTCTACAGGTAACGATGTGTGGGAGTCTTTTTGGACCTTCAAAAGGCCTTCGACACAGTGTCCATTCCCATTCTTTTGGCTCGTATGGAAAAGCTTGGTATTCGGGGAAGTGTTCTTTTGTGGTTCGAAGATTACCTAACTGAGCGGAAACAGCAAGCCAAAGTCGATTCCTATGAAAGTGACAGTGCCATCTGCGACTATGGTATCCCACAAGGTAGTTCGCTTGGTCCCACGCTATTTTTACTATATATTAATGAGCTCTGCCAAGCACCACTTAATAAATGAGACATATTCATGTTTGCAGATGAAACTATTCTTTTGTTCCATGGCCCTTATTGGTCAAAAGTAAAACAGTTAATAGATGATGGGCTATCTTATGTCATATCGTGGCTTGAAGATAATCTTTTATCACTAAACACAACAAAAACCAAATATATCTGCTTTAAGAAAACTGAGGCAAATCGTATACCTGACGACTTCAAAATCCATGCTCATACTTTCCTATGCAATCGGCAACCTACCAAATCTAATTGTAAATGCAATTCACTAATATCCGTTAATAGTATTTAATACCTCGGAGTGACTATTGATAATAAATTAACATGGATACCACACATCGAAAATTATCAAACCGTATTAGAAAACTTATTTGTAAAAGATAACTAAAGTGTAACAACAGATATTTCTGACTAAAATTAACATATTTAACTTAAAAAAATAAAATTAAAATAAAAACTTAAAATTACTACAAACTAATCCAATATTCCGCTACTTAGAAAACTGATATAGTACGCATTCAAATCACTTCGTTCGGTGGCTGAACAAAAGCTTCTTATACAAACATACAAAGCTCTAGAAGAACGCATAATCAACCACTGTATCTGTTCCTGCGATGGCGCTGTAAAAGTCACATTATAAAAGTCGAGCGTGCACAACGTGAATTATTGAAAGTTATGCTGGCTTTACCTTTTAGACATCCTACGACAAAGCTCTATGTAAAATGCAATGTTCTATCTGTTAGAAAGCTTTTTGTATATCAGTGTATTCGAAAATACCACGTAAAAACTGTTCCAACGCTACCTGACATTAAAAAAAGACGCTACATATGCCCAGTTCCTAAGTATAAGTGCCTTATCGCCTGGAGACACTATAATCATTTAGCTCCTAAGCTTTATAACAAATTCAATAACAACAAAAATATTTTTTGCTAAATCTTAATCTACACAAACTTAAACCATTATTAATAGAATGGCTGCAGAAGAAAAACTATAAGGATACAGAAAACATGCTCGTAAAAAATAAATAACATTCTTTCATTGAACATACTCTATAATAATAATATATGAAAATACACTAATGAACACCCACACTCAACACACTCACACACACACACACACCCTCTCACACACACACACACACCCACACACACCCACACCCACACACACACACACACATACACACGCAAAAACTCACATTTAATGTATAATTTTGTCTGAGCGTATTAATATTTAGTGCAAAATATTTCGGGGAAGACACTGCCCTGCTGCAACACAGTAATTATACTAAAGCAGCAGGCAGGGCTTCAAAATTAGTAAGTAAGCTATATTATGTATTGAACAATAATAAACATTTTGTATTTTGTATTTGTATAAAAAAAATAGTTTATAATACCAATGCGCATGATTCCATAAAAAACCCATAAAACAATAAAAAGTATTATAAGTTACGTTTTGAAATGCAATAAATTCCATTAATAAACTGTATATTAAAGTCGATCTGGTGGAGTTTCTTTGAATTCCTCGAAGGCCTCGTTTCTCCTTAACATGTCTTCAAGAGTTGTGGATTATTTTGTTTGTTACAGCAGCAGAGTGATCTTAAAAAGTCTGTATTTTTCTTATTGTAATACGCCCACTGGTGTTCCTCAGAGTGGTTACCTTTTCTCCTGATCACTATGTGATTTTTATTAATTGCACTATTAATAATCTCACTTCTGCCTGCTAAATCTATGCGGCTGATCTTCTGCTGTACTGTCAAGCTTCTTTTAATCAATTATACATATTTATTCTGTTCGTCAATTATGTATAAAAATCTATTCCTATCATTCTTTAGTACCTAACTAATTCTAAGAATAGTTACCACAAAAAAGACTACCTAGCTTCTATACAATACAGAATCGCCAAAGGTGGGAGATAGAATTCCGATGTATCAATGATGTTTAACAAATTGGAAACGATTATTATTATAACTATTATTCGCACATTGGCAAAAGCAAAAACAATAAAGATTTTTATAGTAATTTGAGCGGAGTCAATCTTCCAATTTAACAAATTTCGACATCTGATAGTAGAGGTAGGCACGTTCCTATCTTGGCCATTAAAATTTAACTTGCTAAGTTTCAAAATAACAATCTTCGCTCCGCATTGCATTTCACTGCGATCATTTACCTGATGTAATAAATATTCCTAAAATTTGGGTGATTAGAAGTTTTATCCACATAGCTAACAACATTCAAAAACTTTCTATTAATTAAGCTATTAGTATGGTCCTCGAAAAAAGTTAGGAAGATAAGGTATGATTTAAAAATAATAAAGTAATAATATTTTATTTACTGATCCCGATTTGAAAAATTATTTCACCCTTGTGGAAACCCTTTTTTTATTAGGCGGGGAAATGCTTTCGCACTACCCCTCCACCATGGGGGCGCGCGAAGGGGATATGTGGGACTTGAAACCACTAAAACCCCCCTGTGAGCAGTCCTCCGCCGAAGTGGGGCAAAATAGGGTCGCGTTAGCAGTCACTATCTTGCCCCGGCGACGGTAGGCCCGAACTCAAAAGGCCTCTGCGCCTGTGGAGGGGCGACCCGGCTCACTAAGGCCACCCCATAAACGAGTGGGGCCGTGCAAGTTGGTGGGAAATCCTCCAACTCTAGATACTTCATCTGGGTTCCAACAAGGACCCGAACCTCCTCCAGTGATACCCGCGTTCCTGGAGGGGGCCGTAGGAACCCTACATTATCCCTGATGAACAAAGGATATATAATGTTTTCAAAAGATTTGAAATTTTTGTTAATTACCCGTGCGAAGCTGGGGCGGGCCGCTTGTATTATAAAATTACGTTATCGTGAAATCAGATCGGTCGCTGTAACTAGACCTATCTATAGATATTAAGACAACAGTTACACGAGGCAATTAAATTTTTGTTATTGTTGGTTTAGCCTTTGACCACTATCTAACCTCATTGTAAGTGACGATGCGGTTGTTGGGTGTTAGACGACAGATTTTCATCCAGGCGGTCAATCGCAAAATGGCTTACCACCATGCTATAACGACTGACATCCGAACGTAATTACCAAACCTTTATTACCACAAAAGATTACAAAACAAGGCTTACCGTATTGGACCAACAAAGCCAAAAGCAGCATAGGCACAAAAATCAACAGCTTTACCATATTGGATTTAGTATAGGACAGAATATGCAATTTTATCTATTTATTTACTCAGTTACACGAGGAAGAGTGAGAGCGAATGGCTACCCTTGGGCTGACTGATATTCAAAGGCAGTAGATCGAGTTTATGTACGAGTAGATATTCTTAATCTTGTCAAAGTATGTCATGTGTCTCTAGTTTGTAAACAGAATGAGTAATATGCCTCAATGTTAAATATTAGAGTAAAACATTGATCCAAAGACAAATATTTGGAAGGTGTTAGCTGAAAAAAATGTTTTTTGTGCTCCAGCGTGTCGGGTATCGTCCTCTCAAGTTTATTCAGTAGATTAAAATATAATTTATGTAGGGTAAGTCCGGGGGTACGGGAGAGATGACCAGTCAATAAAATAACAACTTACAATAGCCAGATGGCGTAAATAACAATCTAGCTCACCTCGCCTCGTGACTGGCAACAAGTCTTAACGTGATTTTTCTGCGAGAAAACATCAAAAAGTAGATGAAATCTATTTTGTTTTTTGAACAAATGACCAATATAAGGGTTGACATATTATGTGGTCAAAAAAAGGTTTTTTTTTTTTTTTATTGCTGATAGGTAAACCTTTGACCACAATCTCACCTGATGGTAAGTGATGATGTGGTCGAAGGTGTTAACAGGCTTAACCTAGAATTTGAGGTTTATAAATATTTGTTTGTTCTTGTACTTTTAGAAGTAATTAGATTTTCTTCTATTCTAACCTATATGAACATATATATGTTTTACGATGAAGTAGTATTTCTTTTTGAAATTGACATTGCCATCTCTCCCGGACGGTTGGAATAGATGGCCATAATTTTTCCGGGGGAAATGGCCATAAAACGCTTAGTGTCATTTGTAGAATACCTTTCATCTAAGATGTTATCTACAGATGCCAAACATCTACGTGAGGATGGCATTAGCAACTAGGTTTGCCTGGGCTTCTGGGCTTCTGGGCTGAAGATGACCTTACAAATGCTATAACTAAAGTGCAAAAAAGAACACTGACAGTGTAAAGAGAGTCAATTATCTATGGAATATCCAGAAAAACAGAACGTAGACTGAAACTATATAATGACACAAAGGGACCAATGGGTCCATCTTCTACATTAGGCGCAGACATCGATAAGAAACTCTGTCAACACATAAAATAAATGCAGTCTAAAGAGTTTCCCTTAATTATTGATTATACGAGAAGAATTGATTTAATTTTGAGGAGCAAATAGATGTAAAACACAGATCCGATTTCTAAAAAGGCTGGTTATGATTGGTTAAAACTGTTTTAAAGAAAAACCCTGACATTTCTTTTAAAAAGTCAGAAGATCCTACGCTAGAAGTCAGAGTATGAACATATAATAATGCTTATTTTGATCTCAAAATAAATATCCAATGAAAACTAAACTAAAAACAAATTAAGTAAATACTATATCCTATAATTAGTCAAAAAAACCTGAATAGACCATTTATTTTGTAGTTTTGAAGCTGTTATCAAAATACATTTTTTTTATTAAGCTATTATATTGCAAAGCGGATCCCTAAAAGAGTGATATCCGACAAGCATTTGACAAGTTTTAATAAAACTAAATTATAGTATAATAATATAGTGATTAGTACATTACCATTGATTACCATTTGCTTGCTGCAAATTATTGTCGAACTCCGTAATAATAACCGTAAGCACCATATTATCTTGCGCAATACTATGACAATGCAAGCTCTCACACGGTCAGATTGACAAACGAATTTTGAAATCGAAAAACGTAGAACACTTGTGCGTCCCGCATACCTTGTGACTTCTATCTCTTTTCAATAATTAATATAATATAAACCATTTATTTCAGGCAGCTTAGCATTATAAATAACACAGGCCCATAAAAGATATACCTTAAACTAACATATATAGGTAATTGTTTATATGATGACAATAATTTGAATTTAATGATCACGTCTTTTCTGCCGACGCGATGCGCGAGGCGTCAGGTATCCGACCAAGGAAACGCCGGAACTTGACACCCTTCGGCCAAATTGAGCTTCCATGAATGTCTGCAGTTCGCGAGTCGGCACTCTCACCACAAATAATTTGAAGGTCACGTTGTGACGAGACTCCCATCGCTGAACCCTGAAATTCATATTAGTTTTGAGCGCGATGTACTCCACCAGGACTTCAACTTGCGTGGTGTAGTGCAAGCGAGAAACGTAGAGCTGTGTTGACGTCAACTCTGTGCGCAGCAGATGGTTATCGCCGGTAGGTGCAGTACCGCTCTTATTCTGAGAGGTGTTCTTTTTCTTCTCTACTTTTGTGTACCCGTCTTTATCACATTGGCTAATTTGCGGGCGCAAAGGCAAAGACATGCGAACTGGGTCGCAGTGAACCAATTTTTCTCGCCTTCTTTTAGTTAGATCATCCGGGGTATGTCTGGCAACGACAGCGGCGTAAGCGTGTTTTGGCGTGGACGCGGAGACGTGTGATCTGCGTTATCGGCATCGCGGGAGTGCGGGGCGCGGTTCATCGGTCGGCGGTGTGGTGACGTTGACGATATCTTGGAGACTTCTTTCACCTCCATCCCGACGCCGAGCTGGCATCTGTTCAGCCTTTCCAAGCACCTTGTATGAGCGCCTTGCCACTGCAAACTTCCTCTTCCTTGAATGTGGCCTTGCAGATCTGCAAGATGCTTTACCTGTCTGCGAGTCGACCATGTCGGAAATCCGCATTCGACAGATTGATGTACGTAAAACGCTACGCAACTTAGACGTGAACAAGGCTAGTGGCCCTGACGGCATACCAGCCATAGTACTGAGGACATGTGCGCCTGAATTGACTCCGATCCTGACACGCCTCTTCCGCCTTTCTATGGAGACTGGGCAAGTACCGAAAGCTTGGAAGTCTGCCAACGTGCAGCCCGTGCCCAAAAAAGGAAGTCGTGCCGACCCTGCCAACTATAGGCCTATCTCAGTCACGTCCATTCTTTGTAAGACAATGGAACGTGTGCTGAACAAAAAACTCCTTGGCTATCTTGAAGAGAATGACCTCTTGAGTGACCGGCAATATGGGTTTCGCCAGAACCTGTCAACTGGAGACCTTCTTGTATATGCCACCCACATATGGAGCGAGGCCTTGGAAAAATATGGTGAAGCACTTGCAGTCTCACTGGATATTTCTAAGGCCTTTGACAGGGTTTGGCACGACAGTCTTATTGATAAACTTTCAGCTTATGGTTTACCTCCCAGACTATGTGCGTGGATAACAGACTTCTTGAGGGAACGTTCGTTACGAGTAGTCGTTGATGGCTGCTCATCTGAACTAATGGCAATAAATGCCGGGGTACCTCAAGGGTCAGTTATTTCGGCAACACTCTTTTTGCTCCACATTAACGACCTGCTTAAACCCGGTATCTTTGGGTACGCAGACGATAGCACTGTTGTCGAAAGATATATATCCGATGCACGAGCTGGTGAAGCTCAAGTCCAGTTTGAAAGAGAGGCGATGATTGGACGATTAAACTCTAGCTTGTTGGCCGTGTCCGATTGGGGCGATGCCAATTTAGTGAGATTTAATGCGTCCAAAACACAGGCGTGTCTTTTCTCCGCTAAACGGAGAACATTTCAACTATCTCCGACTTTCCGAAATGTAACAATACCGGTGGCAAATCGGTTAGAGCTTCTTGGCGTGTCTCTAACTTCAAATATAAACTTCGGATCTTACATCGAAGCCAGAGCACAAATGGCCGCTAAGAAGCTGGGTATCCTCGCAAAGGTGAGGCAGTACTTCACACCGGGGCAGCTTCTTAATTTATATCAAGCTCAAGTCCGATCGTGTATGGAGTACTGCTGCCACCTCTGGGATGGATCCGCAAAATACCAACTGGAGGCTCTCGACTCCATTGACCGACGAGCCAAAAGACTTATAGGCGATGATAAGCTGGTTGAGTCCAAATTGCAGAGTCTCAGTCATCGTCGCAGGGTCGCTAGCCTATCGGTTTTCTATCGTTTACATTTCGGAGAGTGTGCGCAGGAATTACACGCGTTGATTCCACCATGCCCCTTTTACCAGCGGACTACAAGGCGCTCTGATGGCCGTCATCCTTTCTTGGTTGACATTCCTCCAGTTCGTTCGAAGCGTTTTTCTTCAACATTTATCTTACGTACAGCGAAGGAGTGGAACTCATTGCCCGCGTCTTTGTTTCCTGAACAGTATAATTTGGGAGCCTTCAAGTCTAGAGTGAATAGGTATCTTCTAGGCAAGCATGCTACATCTTCGGCCACATCATCACTTACCATCAGGTGAGATAGCGGCCAAATGCTTGCCTATAGCGCATATAAAAAAAAAATGCTGATTTCGTCCATGGAGTCTATAGCGTAAGTTATAAACGCCAACAACTCGTTGGCTACGAGTTCCGGAGAGCCCATAGCGACAACAAATGAAGTGGCGGCTAACGCCGCGCGATTCTCAAATTACAATTTGTGACTTGACCGTCAGAGATACACGCTCGTTACCGAGCGTGCATCGCACCGGACTGTTAAGAATCAATCACGCGATCTACGATTTACTTCACCAGAAGAAGCTTGAAAAGAATGAAAAACTTGTTTCCAATGTCACCATGGAGAAGTGGCACAACTGGTTTATTTGCATCAAAAGTGCATAAGAACAACAACCAGGTGATGAAGGAATCACGTATTTTTAAGAGCGGGTGAAAAACCGGTACTCTGAATCCTCCTGAACTTATTTAATTCCTTTATACTTGAAGGTATAACGCCAGAAGCGTGGAGCAGGAAATGTAGGGGGTAACGCAATATTTAGACCACATGTGACCACAGCCCAGGAAGCATAAGAAAAAACCAATAACACTAATACAGAACATGTCGTAATGGGTGGATCTGAATTTGAAGCAAAAGACGAGGCAGTTGAAAGTGAAGTACAGGTTACACAGATGTGAACGTGTGTTGTATCTAGAATATATATAATATACGAAGGGGTATAGCAAAATATGGTAGGTATAGTAGTGTTTCCAACACTGAAAATTATGTGAATTTACTTGTTGAAGGCGGTAACCATGCTGAACACTGGCCTCACATTATTATGGTACAATTTCCACAAGTTATTTTATACTTCTCAATGTTGGAAGTCGTTCCATTTAAAAAAAAGATTATATTTCACTCTTTTTAGTAATGTATAGTCATAATGATTACATAATCATTTTCGCTCGCCTAAAATACTGTTCCCCATCGACAAAACTAATTACTGGAAAAAAATAATTACCCCGGGTAGTATGAAGCAAATACCTCCGTATTCTGTAGTTGCACGTTGTGTTGGTGCTCTGAATTTAGACGTAGAAGAACATCTGCTAGATGTTCATTTTCTAAAATTAAAGATTACACTTGAAGTAACTACTACACCTTCAATATCACATACAAATAATATAACAGCAGTACAAATACGAAGCCGAAGTTAAACTAAAGATTTGTCAAAATAAAATAACTAATATTGTAGGAAATCGCTTTATTTACAGAAATAAATATTTACGAACTAATGAGACCTTTCCACTTATCACTTACAAGTAAATAAAATATATCGAAATATTTCTCGGTTTACTTGAAATTGCAGCTATTCAATTATTCTTAAATCATTACAAATGTCACATACATCATCAGCTGTCAGATTGTATATTATAGCTGTCTATAGTGTGGAAGTGAGAGGTAATGATTATCCCCGCCATTTTAGATTAATTTTTCAGATGTGTCCCCATTGTAAAATATGATATCGAAAATGACAATGAAAAATTACCATTTTACTAATGAATCCATGAAAAATGAATACTATATTTTTTGTTTTATATTTACATAAAAATTTATCTGAGTGGACAGACTAGACCGGGTCATACTTACGTTGCTTATCAAAAATGATAATTGCAGATAAAGCTTTTATGAACTTAAATGAAAATGTTGTTAATGGAAACTGTTATTGATTGCGTTTTTCATCAAAGTTTTATAACAAGTAGATTATTAAATAAATATGAGATTACTTATCAATTATCATACATGGACATGAGGTATAAGTTGGTGATTGCTGTACCGGGGTCAGTATTTATGTAATCGAATCAGTATTCATATTTTAGTTTAAAGTCTATGCTCATGACCTGCAACGATAGGAGAGCTGAAATTATGAGTGCCAATCAACCGGAACTGTAAGCGAGGAAAATTCTGCCAATATGATCTAAATAATCAGTTTTCATAGACTAAACATATAAAGATCCTATAATGTAGCCTCGTATAGAAAGCAAGATGACGCAAGTAGACTTCTATACTAGAAGTATTTCATTGCAAGATATACGACAACACATTCCAAAGAGATAATTATAGGTAAACAATAAACATAATCTTTATTACTAATCTCTTACGTACAACTTAACCTCTTGAAAGATAAATGAATCTTTATCTCGCTCGATGCTATCAATTTGCAGTTTGCACGCGTTTGTTTACATATATCATTATCATTGCAATATGAGTCACGTTGAAAGTGTATTGTTCACTCTTTAGCTGTTAATTGTGCTTCTAAAAAATTTCTGGACATATTGCAGTTTTGTTCTTCTGTATTATGATACAGAAGAACATAATAGTCTACTTCAGTTTATTGGGCTGCGTTGCGTTGCCGTGAGATGTATACGTTTTTAGGCAATTCTTACTATAAAAGTGTATATTTAGCTAGGACCGGAGTCAGCACCAATGCAAGGAATGCTATGACCATGTTTGGAACAGAGCGAGACACACTATTACACCTATCTCCCTCGCACTCTTTACAATATTCCAGCTGTACCAAGTCTGGGCTGTTGTTTGAGTAAGCTTTCTTTATATCTTCGCATGAACCTCGTTCTGATGCGCAGCCTCGGATAATCCAGATCAGGTCTTTACCTGGAACATAAAGGTACATATTAGGTGATGTTGTGGCCAGGAGTAGTACTTGGATACACTCGCCTGAGTTAACTTAGTTACATGAAACAAGAATCCTTACATAGGTATGGTCGCGATGAGTGACGTTACTTGGCTACAAAATGTTGAAAAAAAAACTACAACGTTACCCTCGGCGGCTTAGTCCACCTTGCAATTGTCTGATTTTATCAGTACTAATTAATATTATAAATGCGAAAGTAACTCTGTCTGTCTGTCTGTCTGTTACGCTTTCACGCCAAAACTACTAGACCGATTTGAATGAAATTTGGTATGGAAATAGTTTGAGACTCGGGAAAAAATATAGGATAGTTTTTATCCAACTGCGCAAAAAGAGGTTAATGTATTTGCGCGATAACCGAAATACGCGCGGGTGGTGCCGCGCCCTGTAAGCTAGTTACCTATATCCCTTTGGGCACATGTCACAAGATCAACTCTTTTTTAATGCGGTATGTCTTTATTAACAAAACAATACAAACTATACACAATACTACAGCAATTATATAAGTGAAGCGCTCGTAACGCAGCTTGCATACTCGTTCTTCAACATACGTTCACTGCAACCATGAGTTGGATGGGTTGTTACTACTCAACGGTTTCGTGCTTCGGAGGGCACGTTAAACCGTCGGACTTGGTTGTTGTCTGAGGATAGCATTCATTATAGCTTAGCGGAATTTGCGAATGCCTGTCTAGCTAGTTACCCTCAAGTAGAAAATCTATCGCAAAGCACCTAACGGTATGTTCCGGCAGCTGTCTTTGGGACCTAGTAGTTCTAGGTTAGACTGAACAACATATTCGTAGTGAGATGGCGGTCAAAGGCTAACCTATCACTTATAAACATATTATACTAAGCCAAAGTAACAGCGAGATCGTCCACTGCTGAACACAGCCCCTATCAAGGAGGAGGTTAATACTAATACAAGTACTCATTTAACGTATAAAAATGCAGGTAGGCAACACATCAAAGCCTTGTTTATAAGAGATCATTGTTGACGAAGTGTTAAGCTAGTCGCGATTTAAATACGTTAAATGAGCTTACATTTTTTATGTTTGGTGGTAATTTATTATAATGTTGTGCACTTTCGTACGTAATCATTTTTCTCCCGTAATTTGTTCGTATCCTGGGTAGCACTAGAAAACTTGCTCGGCGAGTACTTCGTTTTGTTGTCTGTTTTACCTTCGTAAAGGATACATTAGTATGGATTGTGCATTTCAATATTTTTCTAACAAGTATGCATGTGTTAAAAATATATAATTGTTTAACATTCATTATTTTAGTTTCTTTGTATATTTTGGAAGTGGGTGTTAAGTAATGGTAGTGGAATAGAGTTTTTATAAGTTTGTTTTGTAGAATTTGCTTATTACCTAGTTTTGTTTTGCAAGCACTGCCCCAAATTTCAATTAGGTACAGTAGATGAGGTTTGACCATAGGTATTTACCATAATCCCCACGCTTGGCAGGCGTCTTGGGGATCGCAGTGTAAGTTGGCATTTCGTTAGAAGGCGCTGCTGCCCACCTTCCAGTATTTTTCCCTTAGTCGCCTCTTACGACACCCGGCACCCCACGGGGCCGCTTATAATAAACATTTTATAAGCGTATAAATATTAGATTAATTTTGAGGTAAATATGCATGCCGTTCAGAATACAATATTTTGACATATCTTAATTCCTTTTTGGGTATTATAATTTTTAAAATGTTCTCCAGAATTCCAACTAACATTTAATGAAAATAAGAAATATTTGAGAAAACATTAAATTAACATTATAGAATATCACTTTAAAAATATATCTAGTTACAATTCCGGCTTATTTTCCTGTTATAAGCCGACGTCGCGTTATACTGTTACGTAGCCTAACCGGAAGAAATTTCGACGCGTTTTGATTCTTTACGAAGTATCATCAGTACGTGAGAGCACGATCGAGATTAATTTTTAATTTAATATTTTCTTAAAATTGCTGTTATTATTAAATATGGATTTCCGCTATAAATATTGTTTAGTCTTATAGTTTTTACCTACCATTATCAACACGAGGGTACAGCTCGGCATACGTAACACATTTTTTCATTTTCATGGTATCCATGTTGTACGGGCAAGTCTTGTTCTGATGTTCGACTTTGGGACAGTTGACACAAGCGTAGCACTCCGCCGTTTTCAAGGGGCTACCAAGTAGCGACTGACTCTCTGAATTTACATTTGGAGCTGTGGGAAAATAAATCATTTATTTTCTCAAACACGCTGAGAACAGACTCTCCTTGTTAAAGACCAATCGATATGGTCGAAATTATTTTATTTATTTAGAAAATCAATTACAAGGAAATATAATGTAAATTATATTAATTATATTGGGCGCAGGTTAAGGGATAAAACTGGTGACTACCGCTCCAGCTCGTTCCTGGTGCAGAGGATGGCCATTGCCATTCAGCGCGGAAACGCTGCAAGTGTTATGGGCATCTTTGCACCGGGAGAGATCAGGGGTTATTTGATAAGGCTAGTTTTAAGTTTGACTTATTATTATATTCTTATTAATTATATTTATTTGATGATATAATAGCAAATGCCAAGACAAATAAAAAGTATTACAATGAATGTTAGAATATATATATACATCCCGCAAACAATTAGACGTCCTCTGAAGAGAAAAGTGCATTTAAACTGACGTCCACCTGCTTTTGGCGTCCGCATACTGGACGCCACTTTGTTGGCCAGTGGCACTTACGTCCCATTGGTCCTGACTAGCCATAGGACAAATATCGATAGAAGCCAAAATATCACTTAAATAGCTGCAACAATATATTAAAAAGTTCGCGACGAAATCTTAGCGCAGGTGTGGCGCTGCTGTCGTGCGTATATTGAAAGCCGCATATCGCGGAGAGTTCCTGACTATGGATCCGCGTATTTGGCGTCCACAACTGCGACGTTGCCAGCTCGTTTGCAACAATCCAACAATAAATCACAATTATCACACGATATTTAAGCAAAACAATATATTCGCCTTAGGTGGTGTACGCGTTGCGTATCATTAGGAGCCCGAGTTCATTTAAACTTTTAAAAAGTCAGTAAATGTTACGAAAAAATATACGTACAGTCAGCCTCATTTGCCTGTAATTTATAATCTTCGATCATTAATATGTCTTTGTAATGAATGATTCACTGGCTCTCAAGGACTGAGCTGAGATGCTAACCTCTAGAATATTTGCTTGAGGTAGGTAGGTACCAACGTCGTAAAGGTTGCTATTTCTAAGACATTAGTAATGATAGCAAAATTGAATCAACTTATTGTTGTTGAATTATTGTTTTCCAAAAAATATTATACATCATCAAGCCTGAATAAGTAATTTTTGTAGCTAATTTTTCTATTGCTATTAGACTGAATCGTCGTGAACGTTAATTACTAAGTAGGTACTTACTTACTTGGTAGCATAAAAATAACAACTTTGCCCAGGTTCTAAATAGCGAGCTATCTTTTGAAATCATTTCGTAGGTAGCAACCTATACCCGCAACTTTTAGCGTGAACTGGGCATGAAGGTTATAAGAAGCCATGTTATGCACCCTATGACTATGTGGAACAACACTCCACTCACATCATTTCAACATCCAATAGGAGAACATGAAATGTGAATTCACCTCAATATTGTTATTATAATAATAATAATATAATAGATTACGTATCTGTAAATACCTCTACCGTAAAATCCCTGCTCGTCACTCCAAGATATTGGTTTTACCTTACTGAAATATGAAATCTCTACAATATACTCGGCTTGTACACCTATCCCTACCAAGGTTTCCACTTGAATATACCGGTTGTGACAGATGTAAACTTAAGTTCACTTATCCCTATATAGTATAAATAATAATAACTATGTATAAGTTAATGATAGCAATTACATTATCCCCTAGCCACGTTTTTGTATGAATGAGCATGATATAAAAACTATTGAAATATAATTATTTCATATAGCCAGTTTTACCCGCGCGCTGATGAAAAACGGTGATGATGGTGATGATGAACAGTAGTCTATATGTTAATCCAGGGTAAAAGCTATCTCCATACCAAATTTCATCCAAATCCATCCAGCCGTTTAGGTGTGAAGAAGTAACACACATACTCACAGACTTTCGACACATACCTACCTATTTTTTATTAGTGTGATTACAAAGATTTTTATTTATAGTAATAAACTTAAAATTAAATTATTTCCAATAAAAATCTATAACTAATCATAGGTTATTTTTGATTAGGTAAGTGCCTACAATCATTGCTAAGTTTACCAGATAAAATTTCGTGCTACCTCATACCTACCTACTACAAATATATACCTATACTTATTCTATGAATTTACGTAGGTAGATACATAGTACTAACTTAATTATTTGTTGTGATCTTATAGCTATGTAGGTAGATAGGTATGCAATGCAATGCGCGCCCGCGAATGTCGATTTGACATCGTTGACAGTTGCGTACCTAGGCAGGCCTATATGATAAATGATAATTATATCGTAGATAGAGCTTCTAACCCTTTACTACTTTGTGGTAGGTTTACTTTATCGAAGGTAGCTATATTACTGCTAAGACTATATGTAAAGTGTTATTCTATCTTGATGATTAGGTAGTTGGCAGTGAATAACAATAGTTCCCGTAAGTGGCAAGAATCACTAAAACAGGGGAAGGATTTTTACAAAAAAATTAACTGACTTCAACACTCAAAAGTGTAAAATAACTTGTCGACGTCGGTACCATGCGCACAATAATATGACAATTGGTTCATTCAAACTAGCATGGCACCGACTTCAACCAATTATTTCACTGTTTGGAGTGTTGAAGTCGGTTCCATTTTTTGGTAAAAAACCTTCCCCTTTTTAGTGACCCTTGCCACTTCGAGAATTCACAAAATGCCCATATATATATATATATATATATAATATGTATAAATAAACTTTTTTTTTTTTTTTTTTTTTTTTCAATCTTTGTGTTTAGTTTTATTGTTTATTTGAAGATACAGTAAATGAAAAAATGAACAGTACATATATGAATACAAAAATAAATAAATAATTTAACTATATCTACTTATGACCTAAAAATATTACACTTAAAAATTCTGAGCTCTGTTTTCTACCAGGAGGCAATCATAAGTAGAAAACAGAGCTCAGGTCACTGTCCACGGGTAGAGTACCTAAAAGGCTGGCAGCATTACCCCGTTGTATGGCAAGACTAATTCTCTGGCCGAGGTAAGCGCCAGCCCTTTGGTCGTTTGTCTTTTCTATCAGCCGCTTTGATAAATCTTTATATAAAGTCCATGCGCTTGGACCCCACGGACCTAATGTTTCTACTCCAAAGGGCAGAAATATATAATTATCGCCGAGACTCTCGTATTTTCGCCCTTTGGAGCCTTCTGCTGCCACTGCCGCTGCTCCCGCCGTCTTGGAAGTGGATGGTAAATGAGACGCCGCAAGTGTGTCAACGCAAGTGGCATCCCAAACTAGCGGCCTTCCACGACTCCAGGGAGTTAAGGTCATTCCGTCAGGTCTCTTGCCATCGTCACGTGCGATACCGTTCGGCTCAAGAATAGCCGGCACGTTTACGGTAGCAAGAGCCCTGCGGATGACATCATTCAAAGAGGCGTGGCGAGAAAGGCGGCCAGCACTTCGACGGCAGGAGAGGCCGTGGTGTCCTTGGCGATCTACTGGAACTCCGCAGAAGCAGTTATGTGGTTCGACTGTGTTTGACCCAATTCGCAGGCTGATAGAAAGGGCAAACGACTTACTGTCTAGTAGCGTCCCAATGTTGACAGATGGTAAAGCCTGAAGCCAGAAACCTGATTCTCGCTTCGCAGAGGCAAGAAGACGAGCCCGATCTACTGGAGAAACTGTGTTATTTAAAAGGTCAGTTGAGATCTTTTTATTTATAGGCTCATCCCAATGTCTCTGCGAATGGAGTTTGTTAGGCAGGCTTTCACCTGGACAGGCTAAAGTCCAAGCATTTGTAGCATCTTGCATACAATTAATTTGTACATTTCCTAAAGAATTTTCAACAATTTTTAAAAAAAGGGCACAAGTACTATGAACTGAGGATAGAAACGCCGGGAGTGAAACACTGGAAATTTTGCGGATACCCAAACCACCAAATCTGATCGGAAGGGAGGCTTGACACCAAGAAATATCTGACATTGGACAATTTAGAATTTTGACTAAGGTATTTTTCATACAATCATCTAAAGTTGACAAAAGGTCACTAAAAATCCAAAACGGACTGCATCTTAAAACATATGTTAATTTAGGTACAAAAAGACAATAACGGATGATATGAAAAGCTATCTGTGCGTGGATGTTTGAAAGACGGTCAGAACATTCTTCAAACTTAAGTTTTTGTTCTGTAATGAACGTAGGGAATGCGTCAGTGAATATCGGAGCCCCTAATAAACGAAAAGATTGTCTGTTAAGAATTTTGATGTTAGGAGCCAAAACGTTGAATTTTTCTATTATAGCATTCCTTTCAGAGGATGCGACTGATTCAGGAATAAAAAGCTCACATTTGGAAAAATTTAGTTCTAAGCCAATAAAACTAAATTTTTCAATGATAACTTTAAGGTCTTCCAAGACTGTCTCTGAGTCGCCTCCAAGAGTGCCATCGTCTAAATACCACATGTTTAATTTTGATGTGAGGGATGAAATGATCGGATCAATTGCAAGGCTGAATATAGCAGGGCCAAGAGGATCACCTTGTTGGCAACCAGTCGATGAAAGTATATGGTGACTTTTATACAGAAGTGAAGAGTCCGAGCCGTAGCATTGAAATAAATAATCAAATATTTCTGGTGTATGATTTTGAATTTCGTCAAGCAGAGCAGATCTAGAAACAGTGTTAAAAGCATTTTTAACGTCGACCTTAACAACCACCTGACCTACATCTGTTTGAAGGTAAGTTCTTAAGGCGTGTACGGCTGCTTCGCACCCGCCTTTGCTTCCGAAACCTAACTGAGTAGGTTGAAATTTTCCGGTAAGTTTATTTAAAACTTTTTTGCAGCATAGTTTGGAAGCGATTCGACGATATGTGCAGCCAACTGCGATAGGCCGAATGCCTCCATCTTTTTTTTTTAAAGCACACAGATTAGCACCGTATAATATATTACAAATATCCTTGTGTACCTTACCTGCGATCATTAAATTAATCAGAGCAGTTATCTCTATCAGGAGTGCTCTGCCAGAATCTCCAGGAGCACCTATCATATCTTTAAGATGTTGTGGGCTCAAACCGTCGTGGCCACTAGCAGAGCCACTCCTAAACGACATAATCGCTGTGTACACATCGACTTCAGTGACTTCGATTGGTTGCACAGTGGGCTTTGAAGTAGACAAAAAGTCTGGCAATGGTGATGGTGGATGTTTTTCTTGTAATGCTGCAAGAGTTTCCATTGTATCTGGGGCAATGGTATCGTTAGAAAACAGTAATTTACTGGCACCTTTCAAATCTCCATCGCTGACTTTAGATTCTATTTTGTTGAACAAGTTGTGTGATTTATGAAACTGAGGTGTATGCACACATGTTTGCTGTTGATATTGCTGGTGCCCGGTATGGTTGGAATCAATACAGTTGGCTCTAATGGATGATGTAAGTGATTTTTTATTTTTTGGGTCAGCATGAAGAACTTGAAAAGGAAAGGTCAAAAGGTTTTCCCAAGTTTGTATTGAGTCAGAATCGGTAAGCACTTTTTTAATCTTTATATGTATAAATAAACTGTACATTAAATACATACGTTCTAACAATTTGAGGGCCCGCCACCCAGCTCCCGAGTACGAGAGTAATTTGTTCATGTACCCATGACTCGCTTCCCGAGTCGTGCTTATATGTAGTGTAAATTAAAACACGATGATAAAGCTGCAAAATATGTTTAGTAAATTCTTTAAATAAAGGAGAAATCGGACACCCAATAGCTTTATACGGACGACCAATAGCTATATACGGAAGCTCAATTGCTATATACGGATGTCCAATTCAAATTTAGTGGGATAGTCAAGAGAAGTTAATTAACAATATTTCTTCCTAATATAATATCTAATATATAATCTATATAATCTAATATCAATTTTTCGATATTTTAGTTACAAAATTTACGACTTATAAATTTCCTCAATTTTGAAATTTAATCAACATATTTACATTTAGACTAGACTTAAATATGTAATGACGATACCACCCACCAGTGTGGAATCCGAAAGACCTTTTTACTCCGCTGCCTAGACTTGCAATAGCTTAAAGTCAGTAGCTAACCTTATAAAAGAAAGTTATTTTTATTCATGTATTATTTTGTTTGGTAGAAATCTTTATGAATCTTTGTGTGTTGATATTTTTAGAAATAGCAATGTTTAGCTGTTAGTAGAAAAATAATACATAAATAATATTAATACGTTTTGTGCCCCGTGGGGTGCCGAGCTAGAATGTCACCCCCCGATTGCTACCTGTGGGTGTCATAAGAGGCCACTAAAGGTATTTTTTTTGTGGGATAGTAGGGCAAACTACCAGGCGGCTCACCTGATGGTAAGTGATTACCGTCGCCTACAAACATCCGCAACACCAGACGCGAATGAAAAACGGTGGTTCAGGCTTAAATTTATTTTTTTAAGCCTGATAGGTTTTTGCTTTTAAGCCTTTGACCACTATCTCACCTGATGGTAAGTGATGATGTGGTCGAGGATGTTGTTCAGACTAACCTAGAGTTACTGGCTCTCAAGGACAGCTGTCGGAACACACCGTTAGGTGCTTGGCGACAGAAAAGCTGCTAAATATGTTTAGTAAATTCTTTATATAAAGGAGAAATCGGACATCCATTAGCTTTATACGGACGACCAATAGCTATATATGGACGCTCAATTGCTATATACGGAAGTCTAATTCAAATCTAGTGGGATCGTCAAGAGAAGTTGATTAAACATATTTCTTCCTACTGCCAATAATTCCCATTTGTCCCGGGGAAATCTGTGGGGACAAATGGGGAGAAGTGCCGAAGGCACTTCTCCCGAGACGGGCGTAGAAGGCGAAAAGCGCTTTCTACCTCCGTCTCCTGCGCACGCCGAAAACGTACCGCTATTATAGGAGGGGTTGACAGCGAGCTCAAGGGCACCACTGTGGTTCGGACCTCGGCTTGTCTCGCTGTCGAGAGACATGGGGGGGATCGGAGCAAAATGCCTCTGTGCAACTGCAGTGTTGCACAATTGGGCCCTACTGAATAATACTCTTTGACTATTTGGAGAGCAATTTATCGTGACCTTGTTTTTGCCTCGAGCTCGCCGGCGAGCTCGGTGTTTGATTGTGTGACCTCTAATTACCTCACACCTGGGGATTTTACCTCGACGACTTGCGGATAACGCTAAAGCTGCCAATGTAATGACTGCGATGGGGTCATCCGGGTCGTCTAATACCTGCCGTGGTCGGCGACGGGGGGGTTTGAAAAATGGGATAGAAGAGGCGGTCGAGTAGTTCGATGCCTGGACAACCAAAGGGTTCGAGTGGTGGGGCGCTCGATCAAAGTATCGGCGGGCGCAGTCCTTATTGAACTGCGCTAAAGAGGGAAGGTTTAGGTCGCAATGCAACTCGGTGTTCCGGATATACCACGGAGCGCCGGTTGCACTACGAAGAAAACGGTTTTGAATGACTTGAAGCTTATGGAGATGGGCCTCACTAGCATGACTAAACACTACTGATGCGTAAGTCATGATGGGGCGGATGCAGGCAGTGTAAAGTGTCTTCTTATTTCTAAGAGACATTTTACTCTCTTTGCGAATCAGGGGACCAAGGCGACCCATTACAAAGGCCGCTCTGTTACGGACGGTTGTTATATGATCGCTAAAGGTGAGATTCCGATCAAGGGTGACTCCGAGATATTTTGTTTTACTAACCCAGGGGATGGGTTGGTCGAACAAAGTTAAAGGTTGCGGGTAACGGGGGCGGCCCTTCTCAGTAAAGTACATAGCTGCACTTTTAACTGGGTTGACCGCGATGCGCCATTTACGGAACCAGTCACCGATCTCGGTGATGGCCCGTTGGAGGGCGGGAATGGACTTTCTACTGATATGCCACCCAGTGGTATAAATAGCGGTATCATCCGCGTATTGGGCTAATAGGACGTTAGGCTGAGAGCGTGGGATGTCGCTGGTATACAGCGCGAAAAGAATGGGTGATAGCACGGAGCCCTGAGGGACTCCGGCTCTGACTGGGTGGGGGGAGGAGAGGGTGCCTTCCACGCGATAGCGAAAGCTTCTGGCTTTAAGGAAGTCTTGTAGGATGAGCACAAGACGTTCTGGCACGCCAAATTGGTATAGCTTGTAAATCAAGCCATTGTGCCAGACTTTGTCAAAAGCTTTCGCTACGTCGAGGAAGACTGCTAGCGTGGTCTGGGGTTTGGGGTACTTGTTAAAGCCCTCAATGATGTGCTCCGTGAGGCGGTGCACCTGTTGGACGCATGAGTGTCCGGGCCTGAAGCCAAACTGCTCATCTGGGATAAGGTGGTGTTCCTTAGCATGGGACTGGAGACGGTTTGCAAGTAACCGCTCGTAAAGTTTGCCTAAGGCACTGAGGAGGCTGATGGGGCGGTAACTGGTGGGGTCAGATGAGCTTTTGCCTGGTTTGTGAATGCCAATGACATTTGCACATTTCCAGGTGTCTGGGAATAAGCAGTGGCTCATAGCAGCATTGAAGATGCTGACTAGGAGATGGATGAGAGGAGGAGAGAGGGTTTTAAGAACCCTGTTGGAGATGCCATCGGCACCGGGGGATTTGCGCGGTCGGAGGGCCTTGATCAGTCTCGCCACCTCAGCGTAAGTCGCTAAGGTGATTGGTGGGAGTTCAGAGGTGACCACAGAGCTTTTACGTTCGACTTCAGCATCCACCGAATCGAGGTGAGCTTGGTCAACGTGATCTACGTTAGGGGAACACTGAGCCTCTAGGCTATCAGCTAGGCACTCAGCTTTGTCTTCGTCAAAGAACGCTGGGACTAGTGGGACTGGTCTGTATAAGGGAGGCATGTCGTTATGGTTACTACCTTTCATACCTCGCGCCAAGTCCCAATAAGCATGGTGGCTTGGCACGAGGTTTGAAATTTTGTCACCCCATTGTTGATCACGCAACTCAGACATGCGACTTTGAACCATGCGTTCAAAGTGGCGTTTCTTAGTTTTGTTCTCTTTACTGGGGTAAGAGTCGTAATGTCGGGTCACTGCTTTACTTTCCGTCACTAATCGTCTCACATCCGCTGGAATGACAAGGCGCCGGTCGTCCGGCACCATGACCTCCTTTGCGGATGCACCTACTACGGTGGAGAGGTGATTAGTGAACGAATCGATCGCAAGGGTTACGTCATCTTTAGTCAGGATGTCGTCAGGGATCTTGTCAAGGTCCGGTGAACTGATAGCCTTTAGGGCAACGCCTAATTGCTTCCAGTTCACTATCGTCTTAGTGGGGCGGGGGAGGTCTGTTGTTGGGTCGGGACCTAGTCGCAGTATAATGGGTCGGTGGTCAGAGTGAAGCTCGTGAACCACTTCTATGGAGCGTAACTGGAGTGTTACGCCTCTGAGTAGTGCCATGTCAAGCAAGTCAGGTCGAAAGTCTTCCGTGTGAGGGTAGTGAGTGGGCTCAGTGGGCGCAATTATGTCAAAATTAAGTTCTGCGACTAGTTTTTCAAGTGCAATGCCTCTGGGATTGTTGACGTTACAATTCCATAGGATGTGCTTACTATTGAAGTCGCCAATCAGAAGGACGGCGCTTCCTAATGAGAACAATGCTTCTAAGTCAGCTCGGACGATCGGCTTTTGACAAGCTTGGTAACAGGACGCTATGACTATAGGTTGATGACCAGTCATAGCTAGAAGGCAACAAGATGCTTCCATATTAACAAGAGTCGGGGTAGGTAAGGGGATGCAGTGCAGGGACCTTTTGTAATAGATAAGAGTGCCTCCCCCACGGGAGTTCACTCTATCATCACGTACCGTTCTGTAATTGGCAAACCTAGGGTTCGCCTTCCCCGGTTTTAGAAGGGTTTCCTGCACGCATATAATGTCGATAAGGTGGGTGCAACAAAAGTCGTGGACAAGGTCACGTTGTCTAAAGAAACCGTTAGCGTTGAATGACGCTAACGAAACTGAGCGCGGTTTCGTGCGTGCGGTTGTACTACCCATAGTGGTTGTACTGGGGAGGGGCCTGGGGAACGAAGCGCTTAAGGGCGCTTAGTAAGTTCGCGTGTTCCAATGTGTATTGGATCACGTCCGCTGGGGATTGAGCGTATTGCATCTTGTGGAATAGCTCTTGTACCTCATTGATGTCAACCGACATAGCCAGATCGCTGACTAGGTTTATTGCCTCTTGAAGAGGGGCAGCCATCAATGGCATAGGGGGAGCTTGTGGCCGGGAAGCGGCGCGGGGAGGGGCGCGAACGGTGTTGGCAGCGGGTGCCGGGAGCGCGGGGCGAGCCGGGGCCGGTGCGCGGGCAGGGGCCGCGGCGCGGGCGGGTGCGGGTGCGGGCGCGGGCGCGGGCGCGCGGGCCGGGGCGCGGGCGGTAGCGACGGTCTTAACCATACTGGGTGGTTTAGACCATGCGTTACGGGCTGGGAGCGGCGCGGGTATTACCTGTGAGGCAGGTACTACCGTTAGTTTAGGGCTGACCTGTTGGTAACGGTCATAAGAGGGGCGGGTCGGCCTATGCCTTGCCACCCTGTGGTTCACTCGTGGTGCTTTAGGGCACCCACGGTAATTCGCGGTATGCCCTTGAGCACCGCACAGAACACAACTGGGTGGGTCCGGCGAATCCCGGGTGCGAGTGCACGCTGCTGTCGCGTGATCGCCTAGGCACTTAACGCACCTAGCGCGAGCGAAGCAGAAACGGGAGGCGTGCCCGTATAGTTGGCAGTTATGGCACTGCGAGGGACTTCCATTTTTGTATGGGGCTTGGACATCGAGTCCTGAGAGGCCACAGACCTTTTTTAAATTAAAAATGGCCTTGCCCTCTGGTGTACGGTCTAGTACTACGAGTACTAGGTCATATGGACTGCGGTCCTTCCCGCTGTACATGCGGTGAACCGCATGCACAGGGAAGTCTTGTGCTTTAAGGTCGTCACATACCGCATCGGTATGTATCTCCTTAGGCACACCGCGAATCACAACGCGAAGGACTTTCTCCTCTTCGAGCGCATAAGTATGAAAACTTATGCTCTCTTTACGGAGGAGCTTTGTTAGCGCTCTGTGGTCGCTACTGGTGGGCACTTGGACTTTAATGCCCTGCTGCGTGGAGCGGGCATTAGTGTAATGGATCCCACGATCCGAAACTAAACGGGACAGCATGTCCCATTTGGTTTTGTCCTGAATGAACAGGGGCGGAGGCGGTTTTTCGCGGCGCGCGCTCGCGTCCTGAGGGGACGCGGCAGTAGTGGCCGGAGCGGAGGGAGGAGACGCGGGGCGCGGGGCGGGGGTCGGCTTCTTGCCGGAGGCGGGGGCCTTAGCGGGTGCCTTGGCGGGAGGGGCGGAAGTTGCGCAACTAGCGGCTTTAGGAGCACGCTTGCGTTTGCGGTCAACGACGGTATAGCCGTCGTTATCGGAGTCCGAGTCAGTGCGTAAGGCGCGACTCGGATCTACTTCCATCTCTGTTTCGGAGTCCGAAGTGGGCTCGACAACGGCGATGGAGGGACGGGTGCTCGCTGGCCTCCCGATCGGTGAGCGCGAGCGAGACCTCTCACGGGGAGGGGCTGCCACCGTGCGTCTATTATCCGGGCCCGGAGCGGGCGAAAGCGGGCTGTCCTCTGAGAAGGACCGGGTCAGAGGAGGGACGTTGGCCTCCTGGATTGAAGTCCCGGAGGGAGCAATAAGAGTGTCCGTGAGGCGGGCACTCGCTTCCTCTTCGAGGAGTTGCATGTGTGCAACATACAGATCGGGGTGGCGGAGGGCGAAGGTCTGAAGGACCTGCACCTCACCGTTAGAGGGACGGGACTGCATCCTGAGGGGAATACTCAGGACGCCCTATCAAGGGTTTGAATTCCCTCACACACCTTGTGAGCTCACTGTGTGAGAGGGAGTGTGTACCTAGGGTGTGCCCTAGTTGTGTACCCTCTCCGAGCTTTTTTCTCGGCGGAGAGGGGTGCTCCTAAGCGCTACTCCGGGGTTGACTAGGGGCGACCCCAAGGTCAGTAATCCCGGAGCCCAGCTTGCTTCGGCTGACCCGTGAAGCGGGAAAGGCCACGGTGCAAGGTTAAACCAAAAGTTCGACAGTGGCCGTTGTCACCGTAGGGTGTCACACTGCGACCGCAGCAAATAGCGGATTTGATCGTTCAGACGGGTTTGGCTGACGCTACCCCACGCCTGAACGACGTCGCTTAACAGCACAAAGTGTGTTGTTACGCGCACTGTTACAATGTTGTGTCGAGTAGTAAAGTTGTGAAGTGCGCACCGAAAAGTGCGGTCAAAACAAGACCACCAGCCCGGTATGATGTTGTTCCGAAACAAGGGACTTGGGTAGGTGGTAATGCCTGACGTCTTAGAGCGCCTCTGCGCGCCGGCACGGCGAGCTCGTAGCTCACGTTGCACGGCGGTCGGCGGCTGCTCAGCTTCTGCACACAAAACAAAACTTCGTCAGGACTGCGTATTCCAAGGCACTGGTCTGCAACTAGCGTCGGAACGATGACCCGAGTGAAACGGCAATAGTGCGGGGACTATTGCGGTCTCACTGGGAGATACTGGCGGAGCTGTAGACAGGTGTGCACGGCGTGGCGGCATCGGAATGTCCAAATTCCATCGTTGTTTTCTGCGCGCAGCGTAGGTACGCCGCACGGACGCGTCATCGGGCACGGGGGGCCCCTTTACGCAGCAGTCCATCGCCAGCCGTGCATCACAGCTGGGTCGCGGGGGTTGAGTCATTTGCGTGGCTCATTCGTCTTTTTCGGGGTGAGGGGTCGGTTCTTGATCTTCGGTCCCCCTACTCGTCCTTTACCCACCGGAGAGCACCCGGTGGGCGGGGCGTTCAGGGGACTAGATGTTTGCGCGCCCAGGCCGGCCCTTAGAGCCTAGAGCGCGCGGCGTCATTGTTTCGTCCGGTTGGTGCTCCTAGCGGCAGGAGAGGAGCTTACCCACCCCCGCTAGTACTAGCGGGATGGGGTCCACTCCCTCCCTGAGCGCCTGGAGCACGTCTTGGAGGGTGCTGATTGCGGTCTCGAGTATTTCGAGTTCCGCAGCTGTTCTCTTCGGCTTCATGTCTGTCTCGCTCACACGTGGGAGCGGGGCAGAATTGTGTTGCTATCTCGGTCTCGCAGCCAGCGCACGTGGTGCGCGTGCCACAGGGACGGTGTCTTCAGTGGGGTGCGCAGAAGGCGGGGGTGCGCCGTTCTGGGGTACCCTTGTTCTTGTCTTCTTCTTCTTCTTCTTCCTTTTCTTCTTGATCCCTGTATGGCTGACACCGCGAGGTGGCGGATCGTTGGCGGCGGCCATAAGGGATGCGCTGGCTGTTGCTTCGTTGGTAAGCGCAGTCGTAGTCGTCTTGGTATAGGCGACTACGTGTCTCGAAGGGCGTTCAGGTACGTCGGGTTTGGTAAGCGCCATTGTGCCCGCGTGCTTGTTCCGCGCCTCCTCGCGGAACACGGCACAGCGGGGGTTATTGGCGGTGTGCGCTCCGCCACAGTTAGCGCACGTCGCTGGCTCTTCTAGTAGGCGCGGGCAGTCGCGCGCGTAGTGCTCGCCCCCGCACCGCACGCACGCCAGCCGCCGGAAACAGTTGTGGGAGGAGTGCCGGAATGCCTGGCATCGGTGGCACTGTGCCGGGCCCCTCCTCCCACGCCATGGTTCGAACTTCACCCCCGGCATGCACAGCAGCTCATCAACTGCATATATGTCAGGGGTCAGGTTGGTCGTCTTCTTGAAGGCCGCAAAGAAGATGCAGCCTGGCCTGCCCATCCTTGCGGTGATCTTCTTCACGTGCTCGGGTTCGTACCCGAGCTCTTCTAGTTCCTTCATTATGTCTTCTGGCCTGGTGTCGGCCGGCAGTCCTCTGATGGCCATTTTTAGGCAGCGTTCTTTGGGGAGCGAGTAGGAGAACCAGGTCATCCGTTCTGTCTCGTCCAGGCTTGAGAGGTATGCCTGGATGACCCGGTACTCATCCGAATCGGTGGGGGTGAAACGTACCCCATGGTTAAAGGGGCGTACTGAGGGCACTCGACCGAGTTTCTCCTTGAGCACGCGGAGGTGTTTCGTGCTGTTCGGGAAGGTCTCGAGTACAATGGGCGGGTACCGTTCCTTGGTGGGTTTCGGTGCCGACGCTTGTTGTGCTGTTGTGGGTGGCGGTGCTGTGGTTGTGTCCGTGGTCGTCTTGACAGGGATAGCCCGTGAGGTCGAAGCCACGACCTGAGGGCTAGGAGCGGCAGTAGGGGCTGTCTCCTTCTTACCTCGGTGTGAGGTAGGCGGAGGGCGGGGGGCGGTGTTCATTCTAGCCGTGGTGGTTATGGGTGGTGTGGCCTTCGCGTGTCCTGTTGCCGCCGTGGTGACGGCAGCGTACGACGGGCGTTGTTGGCTTGTCGTAGTGGTGATTGGGATGTCTTCGGAAGCGGCTATCGTGGCCCAGTCCAAGCGGGCTGGGGCTCGGGCACAGGCTCGTTTGCCGTCCTCTTCGGCCTCGTCTGTGCGCTTCCTGCGCACGCCTGGGGGCTGAGTATCGGCGGGTATGGCTTTCTTTGGTGGCGATTCTGGTGAGTCCAGAATAACCACTGTGGATGTGTCTGTCACAGCGGGGGTTGTGGGAGCGTGGTCCATCTGGGCCTCTGCTTCCCAGCTCAGGCGTTCTAGTCGGGCAGCTTCGAGGGTCTCGTCGATAGATCGACGGAAGGCCCTGTATCGTGCGGCTTCATCGTCGGCTTCAACGGGGACCCGCCGGGTGGACAGTGATCTGTCCTGCGCAGGGGTCCTGGGTTGGCCGCGGGGTTTTCTTGGGGCGTCCGGGCATTTGCGGCCTGGCTCGGCCGGAGCGTGTTCGCTCGGTGAGCTCATGGCCGCGGGGTTGCTTACTTCCGCGCGATTCAGTGGGCCGTCGGCTGCGGCATCTGCGTTTGCAGTTCCGGGCCAGCCGAGGTCCAAGCTGTCTAGTTAGGCGGCAGTCTTCGCCCTCAGGGGAGGGGTGGAATTCGGAGGGTGTTTTCAATAAAACACCCCCGAGTTCTGTGTGGTTTTGAAGGAATCCGTGCGCGGTTATAGGAGCTTATCGCAAGCAAAACTGTCCGGAATGTCCAAATTCTCGACCCGCCAACGCTACATGATGCATACCAACACCCGCGCAAACCTATGTTGTCGCGTGCGCAATGGAGCTGTAGCCCGCCAATGCAAAGCGAGATGTTACCGCGAGCGTCTTGAACACTCCTTCAAGAAGGCTACTGAATGTGGTCGAAACTATAGTCGATTATACCTGTCATGTTCTACGTGAGTAATCACATTTTTTTTCAAATGCCTATGTATTTTTCTATTATTGTAACTCACACACGTGAAGATTAAGTTCGAGTAACTAAGCACACTTATTATATATTTTTACGGCAGCATGAACTAGTTCCTAATGAATATGATCCAGAACGCCGCCAGAAAACGTCGCAAAGACGTAGAGTCATTGAACATAATACACTGCTCAACATTATTGCTCACGCGCACCGGCACAAGGTCAACGGCGCGCGATCTCACACGTACGATGAACGGTGAGTGTCACGGTCCTGTAGAGTGTCAGTTGAGGTGACACAGAAGTAAACTTGCAAACATGCACTTTCAAACTTGGAACTGCGTTTTTAAAATAGAATTTGTAACATTGTTGATGTATACATAATGTTAATCTGGAAACAAACGGTTCAAACTTGGTTACAAAATGTAACCTATCAAGAAAAGGAAAATTTCATATTGTTCAATTACATCAAGCGGGTGCTTGCAAATTAAATAGTATCTAACAAATAACACTATGATTGTTCAGAATTAACTAACTATAAATTGGAATCTAATTCTTATTGAAATTAAAAATGTTCCTTAAGCATACCCCACTATACACTTTTTCATTGAAACAATACAATTTTCCTTGCTACACTGCGTTATTATAATATACAATTACAATAATAAAAATGTTTGTGATTGCAAAAATATGTTTTATTATTGTTGTAAAAGCTTTATACAAGAAAAGTGCTTTAAATCAATATGATTAATAATTATGTATAGATAAATATATTATATAGAATACATATAGATAAATTATAGAAATTGTGACTCTGTATTATGAAATAAATATTAACTTATTATCGTATCTCTTATTAATAAGAATATACACTAACATAGTAGGCTCTCAACCATAAATTATTGTATCTCCCATAAACAAAATTTGGCTATTTACCTTCTTCCTTAGCCGCACAATTAGCGAAATCGATGATAAAAATGGAAAGGAAAAACATCGCTATTTGTCGCGACATCTTCTTTCGTTGTTTTAAAATATGAAACTATTATTCACAGAGTATAAATAGGAAAGTAGATTGAATTTGATTTAATTATGCGGCTTTATCTGTACAATTTAGATTTGAATGCTTCGGTGGCGGGTGACGACATCCATTCTGCAGAGTAAATCAGCATTTCAAATAAAAACTGGAATGACTTTTATATACTACTAGTACTCATAAGTACACGCTACAACTACAGTACAACCAGATCAGTAATTATTGAATAGATTCAGGCGTTACTTTGCGGAAAACCATACAATAGTAACAACAAATATATTATGAAAATATTAAATTAATATGTTATCTAGAAATAATCTCGTTCGTGCGCACGAAGTGTAAAGACCTCCAGAGGAACCTTCGTTTAAAAGCGAAACGTAAACGTGTCGAAAATTCTTCCGGTTTAGTTACGTGGCGTTTATGAAATCACAGGACAATTGGGCGAAATTGTCACTAGATATATATTTTTTAAAGCGTTTTTAAACAGACTGTTATAATACAGACAACGTTATAATCTAAAGAATTAATATTATGAATTAATTGTAGTCATATTGATCATTATTATGTGAGAAATCACGAAATACAAAAGTAGTTCCCTATTGGCCCACGGACCTGGTCACAGACATGGCCTCTTTCGTCGATGTTAAAAAATGCTAACTAGTTTTTGGGATCATAAATAAAGGTATTTCCATTTTTAGCATTATAAACTTACATAAAGCAAGAATAATTATAAAAACACAATTAATGACAGTTACCTACACCAAATTATGAAATGCTTTCCATTCCATGCATACTATAAATTTGCACAAAAAATCCTAGACTTGTCCTGAAAGTTCGGTCTATAATCCACACCGGCAAATCTCGTAAGAGTAATGTTTTGTTTAGTACAAAATAACAAAAAAAGTTGATTGCCACTACTGTATTTAGATTTTAGAATCTCGAGCCAGAAATATTTCTGCTTCTACAGTATAACTTGATGTTATGTTAAATTTATCATATACACTGGTTGTTTCGGAAACGATTTCTTCTTTGCTCGATAATCAATTTGCCTGTATGTAGTTTTGTTTGGTGTTTTGTTTTTCTCTTCCTAATTTTTTTTAATAAGCTTTGCTGGACTATCTGAGCTGAAGGTAGATATCTCGTTTTAAATTATTTCTAAATATTATTGAGTCCTGTACAGGATCACTGGGGCATGTTCATTTATTCATTCATATGTTTCATAACATAATGTCCATTTGAGTCCTGCACTGGATCATTGGAGGCATGTGAATGTTCACTCGTACATTTTATGAGAGAAAGTCTGCTATTTCCACTGTAGTCAGTCGTCAAAGTTTTTCGGCACTATGTTTGATTCTTTGCCCGTTGAAGTGAATTCATACCAATCAGTATTATATCGTTTCCTCTCTTCGATTTTTCGTTTACGATAACACAATGGACCATGGTAATTGAGAGTTAAATCATAAGATGTTTTGTAAATGCTAGTTACTCTAGATCCATTCACATAAACAATCAAAACTACTGTCATACTGAATATGTCAAATGAAACATAAATATAGTTGTCAAAAATATTTGACTACCCACAATTGAACCACTTTGCCATGACTCATTGTATTGTTGCGTCGCAGCAATAGAGATTAATACTATGGGTTATAAGTTATATGGTGATACAATAGTATAGCTTTAGTAGAAATTATAACATAATATAATAGAGACTTGGGTGTAGTAATGAATTCAAACATGACATTCCGATCGCATATCGATACCATATGTGCACAGGCGTTCCGAACCCTTGGATTCATTTTGAGACAGGCCAGGCATCTGGACAGCATACCTGCTTTAAAGGCACTATACAATGCATTCGTAAGAAGTAGGTTGGAAAGCAATGCAATAGTTTGGTGTCCCATTGAAGAAAAATATATATTAAAGGTAGAAAAAATACAGAGAAAATTCATACGGTGGCTCTATAACAAACAATATGGATATTACGTGGGCTATCCGTTTTTGTATCCCAGTAATTTTTTGCTTGGAATGACGGGTTATAAAACTTTGGAAGCCAGGAGGATCGTTTTTCTGGTGGAATATATTTTAAAGGTTTTAGTGGGAAGCAGGAGCAACCCAATTCTGTTAGAAGGAATATCCATTTCAGTTCCAGAAAACTATCTAAGAGCTCGGCGGCATAACTTATTTGAAGTACCGAGATGTAATACTGAGCTTGGACGTCAGTCACCTCTCCAGCGCGCTTTGCGCATACTTAACGGGATAACTCACCAATAGCACTTGGATTTGTTCCACTGCACGTTAATAGAGTTTCACAGAACGGCAGTAGAGTATGTGGAGTTATACTCTTTGGGTCATTTGTAAATATATATATGTATCTATTTTGCTTTGTGTGTATTTAGTTTATATTATAGTGTAATTTATAGGTAATTATTTTTAGGTTAAGCATTAGGTCGGCGAATTGGGAAACTGTAATGCCCACCAAATGTAATGTACTGAAATAAATAAATAAAACATATGGTACTTATTAATATTATTATAAGTCAAAAATTGTAACAAGCGGACTTGCATATGTATGAGTTTGTATAAATGAACGCCTTATAAAACGAAATAGCAACCTCTTTACTGAACAAAAACAATAGTTTTGGAACTAAGCGTTATCAGTTATATACATAATATTACTAAAATATTTTAACTAACTTTGACCCGCGATTTCATCCAGTAAGTGATTATAGAGTGCTAATGACGAAAATGATATACCTATTAATATAAAAACAACCTATGCTCATCTTCAGGGTTAAGGCTATATTAAGTTATCTTTCTTATTTCATCAAATCAGCAGTTTAATCATGATATCACGGATAGCTGCAGCTGACTCATAGAGCTTCCTATAGATCATACTAACAATTGATTCATGCACTCGCACTTCCAATACAGCGCAGCGGTCAGATAAGTTGATTCTGTTTCCTCGATGCAAAAACTACCGACAACAGCACCTTTATAAGCTAACAGCATTCGCACTAACGTTACATCGGTCATATAATGTTTAGAAGCAATAAATCATCGTACTATTGAACTGTTGATCGACAATGTTTGCAATAATGCACAATGTCTTTCCTGAACGTAATTTGCTTGATGCGGCGCACTCTACTCTCAGTTCTCGCACTCATTCACTTTTATGCCAAAGTATGGTTTACATTATAAATAAATACTCTACATACGCTACGCACTGAGCGTAACTATATGTAAAAAGACTAGCTGTGCCCAGTAATTTCAACCGCGCGAAGACAATGATGAAAAGTTTTGTTGATGATTATTAAAGTATCCTGTTTTAATCCAGGAACCAAACTACCGATATTCCTTAAGAGCCTTGCGACTGTGTGCAACTTCATGCGCTTATGTAGGTAATTTAGGAATATCACAACATGTTTGTCTTAGGTGTGATTCACACGGAACTCAGTTCCAGACCGCAGCAATGGGATTGTTTTAATAGCTAGATCAAAACCTGAAGCTACTAAGAGCCAATTAACTTTAATATAAAAAATATATGACAGATTTTCTATTATAACAAAGATTACAAATATTCCCGATAAGGGTAGGCAGAGATATATATTAGTACATTGTAAATCGAGGGGAGAAAATAATATATTTCTGTTCGAGAGTATCCTTAAGCTTGACGCGCCACGGAGGGCTTAAAAGGAACTCGAGAACAGAAATAGAACTTTCTCCCGAGTGATAGATAGTGCTTTATACTACACCCACGAGGAAAATAAAATCACTAGGTACCTATAAGTTTTCTCGTATTTGTCCCGAGACTTCTCAGGAAGTAAGTTCCATATGACTTCTTGAGCTGTTTTTTTTATTTCTGGTGGCGCCGTCACTATAAAATAGTCACTTTCCCTATCAGATGACATTTTGGAAAATTATTTAGAATAATTAAAAGCGTGCTGTGATATTATCAATTTAGTAAAAAACAAAATTTAACAAAACGAATAAATTGCCGCGTATTTTATCGAAAAAGGTTGCCAACCTCCTTTCATTGAAAATCCAGTACGAGAAAAATCTCACCTATTTCTTCTAATTATTTGATATAAAACCTTTTTTTATGTAAGTTCTGGAGTTGTATTTTTTATTTCTGGTGGCGTCATCTCTATAAAATTGTCACTTCTACTATCTGATGACATTTCGGAAAAGTATTTGGAACAATAAAAAGCGTATTTACCACAGAAAAGAGAAAGCAATTTATATCTCTATGGTATTTAGCTACACATTGTTAAAATATTTATTTAGTAAAAAAAAATTTTCAAAACAAATTAATTGTGCAGAGAAGGGTTGCCAACCTCCTTTCATTGAAATTTGAGTACCCACCTTCTGAAAATCCCACCTCTTTTTTCTAATTTATTTGATAAAGAAAGAAAATACAGTCGTCAAATCTCAAGGTTTTATCCTTGAGATTTGACGACTGTATTTTCTTGTGTTAGCAGCTAAAAAACAAAAGAGCGCTGGTAGGGCAGGTATGGATTTTCATACAACATTCCTTCACTGCTACGGAGGGAAGGTATGAAATTCCATATAACTTTTCCCGCCGCACATTTATAAGGGAATAATGACGAACTTTATAACACGTTTTTGAACGAGGAATGAGACATTTTCTGAGTGGGTGTGGTGTAAACAAACATGATAGCCCCGTTTCGCCAGACTTAACAATATTTTCCAATAAATTGCGATATGTACCTTACAATACGAGTAACTAGTTGGCGGCCAGTTGCTATTTCTGACGTGGACTCCAGTGAGTTCTAAATCTGTGAACTGAGCACGGGTCATGCCATTGCCACAGGAGTAACTAGGCAGTTTAAATATATACAAAAAAATATCGTCATTGCCAGTTTAAATGATTAGGAAGACATCGCGGGCGGTGCAAGGAGAAGAACATATTTATTTTGGTAATACAACTGGATTATTTTCAAAATCAACGAGTTATCCTTATCAGTGGGGAAAACGGTTGGGGACTACCAGAACAATCCTTTATATCCTGAGCGATTTTCATGTTAGACTCAATAATTTGGTTTGTTACCTCTCATGTGTCTAAAACTTAGCAAATAAAACAAAAAAATAAACATCAAAATCATAGCAGTGTTATATAAGACAAGTCAAGAGATAGCATGCATCATGCGCCATCGGCGGCCACGTCCCAATTTTTTTACAATTCATGTCAAATAAACATAACTTTCTTTCTTCCTTTCGTTCTGGATCGCTACCATATGATTTTTTGATATTCCGAATAAGTTATTTAATCTGCATTTTTTTACATTTAAAGTAATGATAATGTAATACTACAATCAAATCTACATAAAAACCCTATATCCATATCAAAAAACTAAATTTATCTCATTTAGTACTCGCTATATTGATAATTGCACAATATTCAAACTTGCACTGATTGCCGTTGACGTAATTTGACAACTAGAGAAATGGCCCATAATGTAAACAATAACAGAAGGATACCGTAAGATGGCGATGTTAATAAAATAAAAATGGAAAGTATCATCTGCGATAACGGGGGTCTCAGGAGGTTAAATACTATCGAACCAATATCAAATTTACTACCGCAAAAATACTACCACATTTTTGTTTACACTTCGTGAATCCGAATATCCAGCTCGAAGGACAAATGTGTATGTGTAATATACGCGTTTGATCCTAAAATTCCTTCACCTACATTAAGGCTTCTGAGTTTGTCACGAACCAACCTGAAGTGGTGTAAAGTGTAAACAACCAGCACGAGCTTTCGAGTGACGTAGAATGCTAGCAGAGACAACAAACCGATTTTTAAAAATTAAATAAAGAAAGAAAAAATAATGCAATTAATTTCAATTCAAATAGATAGCAGCCGTCAATAAGTGTAATTTGGCCAGCCTGTATAACCTGTAATAAGTACCTACATATATAAATAATATATTATACCTACCTACTTAATTTCATGGATAACGCAAACTGATATATAAATTGTAATTTGAATTGAAACGTTGGCGCCCACAATATACCAACCTACGTAATGCTAACTACGTTTTTATCATCTACAATTTTATTTTGAAGCGCTCGTAGAGAAACTTCTGCAGCGGTTGACCACTTCGAATTGGATGGGTGACCTCTAGTGACATTACTATACTGATCGTGCATCGGAGGGCACGTTAAGCCCAAGGTCCCGTTTGTTATCTTAGGATGGCAGCCGTTACAGCATGTTGGTAAGGCATTTTATGAATGCCTGGCTAGCTACCACCCTTAAGTAGAAAATCTGTCGCCAAGCAGGTAACGATGTATTCCAGCAGCTGTCCTTGAGAGGCAGTAATTTTAGGTTATCCTGAAAAACATAATCACTTACTATCAGGTGAGATAGTGGTCAAAGGCTAACCTATCAAGCATAAAAAATATCTAGGTGAACTAGGCAGGACATACATATGCTTACTGTACAGTGTACACATCGTAAATGTATATATACGTTACGATGTGTACATTATGCTTGTAACTGAACGTGTGACTGTATACAGTAACACCTGAGCGGATGTGTCTAAACAACCACATTTCGCCAAATACTTTTCTCAGGTGGCGACACTCATTTTCTATTGCATTCTACTGGCCATATATCGAAACTCCAGATTGCTTTTCAAAAGTTCTTTGTCAGATTTCTATCCTAAGTAGGTAATAAAGTTGAAATAATAAAGAGTAGAAGAACGTCTGCAAATTAAATATAAATTAAAAAAAGACTACCCAGCCGATTTTAGTAGAATTAGACATACGCATAGAGTGTAGTCCGAGGAAGATAAGAAAATACTTTTTGCGAGGGCCACCAAGAAACTTTTTTACTAAAAATTTATAACGACGATGAATATCGTCCTGCCTATAAAGAGATGATTAAGTTATCCAAACACATCGTTACAAAAACATTATACAAAAAATACCTGCGTCGCTTTCTCCGAAGGTGTAGGACATTTGTTGAAAACTAGAAAAAAGTGCTTAAAACTTTCTTCGTGACAGTGCAGCCCTTCATACATATACACACATAAACAAATATCAGAATCTAATAAACTGTGATAAGGTTGATACTTACGTTCGGTTGTAAAGCATGGACGCTCACGTAAAGTCAAGAGAAAACACTCCTGATTACTGAGAGGAAGGTGCTCCGAAAATATTGGAACTAATCATTAGTGAAGACAGGAACCGGAGAGCAAAAATACAGAGGTAGAGAGGTAAGAACCGTTATTACATTTGAGGGAACCCAGAAGACCCAGATAGACAAAGTGGTCTACGATGTACAATCTCAGAGCTCCGCTGAGCTGCAGTTTGTTGGAGCCATCGAGAAAATAACCCTTAGAGATGCAATAAGATTTGGTTTGTTCGAGATGAATTGATGCCAAACTCTGTTTAACCTAAACGCGCTCTAATTGGCTAAGCGGTAAACACCCGAGTCCCATAGTGATGGGACGTCATTTTTATGCAAATATAATCGATATCAATACATCGTACAAGATATATAAGCTGATCGTATAATATATTCCTCCGTGACGCCCTATTTAGATAAAAGTGATATTTGTCCCACTTGCGTTGGCAATAATACCCAGCAGATACCTCGCGCGGTATTTTGTATGAGTATAGCTGTTTTGTTATAATAAAATATAGAATAATGATTTGGTTGTGTGATTCCACAATTCTGCTTGAAATATCCTTACTAAAATGATAAACATTTAAATATCTCTTTTAATATTTTTATGTTTGCAATAACGCATGCTCTGCGGTAATTTGTAATATAATACATATATACGAGAGGAAAAATTTAATCCCGCACATGACTTAAATTTTGCCTCTCATATATTTGTAATTTAGTAATTAATATATCTCCCTAATAAATTACTATTGGAGTATATTTCTTATAATTGAAGTCCAAATCTTCGACTCGTAAGAGTAAAGTTCCGGTGGCACAATAGATTAGGCATCCAGCGCGAAATCAGAGGACGTGGGTTCGATTCCCGTCCGACACAAAACATTTTGTACTCTAATAATAATTTGTAAATGTGATTTTTGCTCAGCACGCAATAGTGCTTGTAATCATATTTAGAAATATATGTATCTGTTGTAATAATTATCCGATATATCAACATCCATGCATATATATATGTTTGAGCGTACGTTATTAGAAAATATGCACTATTTCCATGGATATACAGTTGAAAAAAGAGGTCGACAACTCCGGGACTGATTAATCCCGAGTGACATTGACGGGGAGACACCAAGCGGAACTAAAAGTTCCAATTGTTTTGTAGGAATCGAAGTATTAAGTAAACGTCGGCGGCTACTTTTCAATAAATGAAAACAATCGTCTGAAAAGTGACGGGAGCAAACCCTGTTGTAGTATGCTGGAAACCAATTTTCTCTTCTTGTTAGCTCAGTCCATTTTTGTTTGAGATTTGGATCTCTAGGGAATCTATTAAAAAAACACAATTTTGTTTGTTAATATTACCATAGAATAACTTAAGGTAGCTATATATGTTTTATACAAAAATATGATTTTGAAATCGGTGTTTATGAGACAGAAATTCAACACAAAACTGGCATCATCATCAGAGTTTTCTTGGCTCATATGTATATAACATTTTGAAGCGCTCGTAGCGAAGTTTGCTTAACCATTCTGAATCGATCAGCAAAGTTAAGCAACGTCCGCCGCGGTCATGAGTTGGATGGGTGACCTCTGGTGACATTACTACTGAGCGCTTCCGTGCTTCGGAGGGCACGTTAAGCCGTCGGTCCCGGTTATTGTCTTAGGATGGCAGTCGTTACAGCATGGTGGTAGGGCACTTTGCGAATGCCCGCCTGGCTAGCTACCACCCTCAAGTTGAAAATCTGTCGCCAAGCACTTAACGGTGTGTTCCGGCAGCTGTCCTTGAGAGCCAGTAATTCTAGGTTAGCCTGAACAACATCTTCGACCACATCATCACTTACCATCAGGTGAGATAGTAGTCAAAGGCTAACCTATGAAGCATAATAAAAAAAAAATATAACAAAACTAGTAAAGTCATCACTAATCTGAGAACACACACGACTAGATAAGCTAAAATCGAAATAAACAAGTGGTTGAGGACTCTCAACCACGATGAAGCTGAAGATTTTCTAAAAGTTATCGTATGATTAATAAAAATTCAAGTTAGCTTTACACTATATATTCACACAAAGCTTTATATTCATTGCACTTCATGAATACACACAAACACATCCTGTCACACACCCACATACACAATAATATAATATTTTATACAGCCATATCATTTAATAAGCAAACTTCAATCTCAATGTATAATTGAAGTAGACTCCCACGACACAAGATTTTTTTCTTAGTGTGGGATCTGCATGTCATTTTACTGACAAAAAATCACTACAATTTAATGTACCAATTGTAATAAAGTTAAGAATAACAACATAATAAGAGTAACTGTATATTGTGAAATAAATGATTTTTATTATTATTCACGTAATTTATTTTACAACATAATTTTAAATTTTTTACAACATTCATATACAAAAAAAAAAATATTATAAAAAACTTAAAACTAGGATGCCGCCGGCAGCGGGGTAGTGCCCAAGCTACCAGCGGTTAGGGCTGCAGAGAGAGGAACCTTCGGACAATGCGTGTCGTGTTGAGTATCACTGCCTTCTGTATCTGACCCTTGATCCAACCGTCTAGTGAGAGCTTCTTGAGGTGTTGGTCGAGGCTCTTCGCTATTAGGCCGTTCGCCGAAACGACTATCGGGACAATGATCGTCGAGTCAACATCCCACATGGCGGTTACCTCGTGAGCCAAGTCAAGGTACTTGCTGACTTTGTCCTTCTCGGCCTTCACGAGATTCTCGTCATGTGGGATGGTGATGTCGACAAGCACTGCCCGGCGTTGGGATCGGTCGACCACCACGATATCAGGCTTATTGCAAACAATAGTCCTGTCCGTGATGATAGAGCGGTCCCAGTAGAGCAATGCACGACCATTCTCGAGAACTGGCGCCGGTGCGTACTGGTAGTACGGCACCTCTGACTCGACAAGGCCGTATTGAAGAGCAAGTTGCTGGTGGATGATCCTGGCCACTTGGTTGTGCCTGTGCAAATACTCGCCGTTAGCAAGATGCGAACAACCGGAAATGATATGCCTGAGTGACTCTCCGGGACGGCGGCATGCTCGACAAATGTCGACCGTACCGTCCTTCAGGATATATTTCCGATAGTTGTTCGTCATCATTACTTCGTCTGCAATTGCACAGGCAAAACCCTCGGTTTCTCCAAAGAGATCTCCGAAGCGTAGCCAGTTCACCGAAGCGGGTAGGTCCACATCAGGCCCTGTTAGGGCCCGGAGGAACCTCCCGTGCAGCTCCTTGCTTTTCCATACTGCTTTGCGGTCATCAGTGCTCAGCATCGTTGGTTTGCGCCAGTTATCGTTCGCCAAGGAGAGCGGTGTGAAGCCTTTGTCAACCGTCACGACATCGCGATGCATCCCGCACTCATGGTTACGGAAATAATCCCTGAGACTGCACACTTCACGGTTGTGAAGTGTCTTGGCATTTAAAAAGCCACGACCTCCCCATTTCCGTGGAATGTACAGTCTCATAACTGACGAGCGCGGGTGTAGCATACGATGCAAAGTGAGCAGTTGACGGACTTTTCTATCCAGGGCGTCCAGCTCAGTCTGCGTCCACTTCAGGATGCCAAAGGAGTATATCAGTAGAGGCATCACCCAACCGTTAAAGGCGCGCGTCTTGTTGCCGCCAGACAAAAGACTTTTAAGTACTATACTATACTATTTATTATTATTATTATTATTATAAACTCATATCAACCATATAAAAGGTACCCCCTTTTTTACATCCAAGGCTAAATATATTTATTGGCCAGAGTATGACGATATCGATTTTAGTTCCACTATAACGATAAATTACCGTACTGTATAAGCACAACACTAGGAGAGGGCGCGGTTTACAGAAAGACAAGGATGACAATAGATGAATGTAGTAAGTGGGAGTGAAATGCATTCATACGGGTCTATTAGATTGTCCAGTTTAACTTGACCTATTAAAAATGAAGTAGATAAATTACGTGAATTGATAAATTTTACTTACTTGTGGAAGGTAATTCCATCTGTTTTATAAATGGATGTTTGCTATTTTTCCCGCACCATTTAATGGAGCAGGTAGTCATTTTTATTGCAATGAATGCCTACAATCGTCAAAAATAAAAATATTTTCAGACACGTACGCACGGATCAAGCTTCTGGTCGCGTACTGTTTATGAGAGCTCATGCTATGACTTAAATGTGTTAGAAATCACACACCAGTTACATGATCGGGCGAACAATCAATTCCCCTCTCGGGGTTTAAATCTCGTTGGTTGGAGCGATCCACCATATGAGCTTGATCTTCGATTTGTTTACCCGGAATCCCAGTTCAGCACTTATGTGTTCCAACCACATCAATAGGAATAGCATATTGTCTTTGTTGGTGGCTGGAAATTTTGTGTCATCTGCGTACCACAAATTGCTAATCTTTTTTCGCGAGTGTGCCTCATAGTATACTCTCCGTAAATAAGATATAATTACGTAATAACCCGAAATAACTGCCAGGTCAGTATAATTTAAATACTAGATTTATTATAGTTACCAGTAGTATTGCATAACACAAAAAAACTCATTATTCTTGCACAGCGACAAACTTTTAAAAATGATAGAGGAGTTTGGAATACATGGTTTCTCCGTGAAAACACTCAAATAGAAACGTACTGGTATACCAATTATTTTCATTTATTTCAACAATTTATATCTATCATGCGGTAATGAGAGATAAAATCCAGTTTATTCCTAAATGTTAACTAACCGGTGTTACGTTTGATTACCAATCGAGTTTATATCATGATCCCTATCAAAATACCCACTATTTGATTGGCAATGTGAGATAACGGTATCGTTTGATGTGACTTATAAATTTTATAGTTTAAACTATTCAAATGATTACTTTACTGTAGATCAAAGAAAGTCTAAATTAATAAAAAATCTTATCGCTGATTAGGGACATATAAATCCATAGTATTAATCTTCTTGATCGATCATTGATGACGTACTCTTAGTAGATAAAATGCTGGAATTTACCCAGGTACCTACGTAAACGTAAAATTGTTTAAAAAAATTTAACGATTTAAAATTTAAATAAAAAAAAAGTATTGGCTTACCTAGTTACTTTACCTATATAAAGTAAAATAACTCTGAAGAGTAACACATAAATCGATGTTTTTTAAATGAGTTTATAAATAACTAGCTTTCCGGGCGCGGCTCCGCCCGCGCGTATGTCGGTTATCGCGCGAAAACATTAATCTCTTTAAGCGCAGTCGGATAAAAACTATCCTATGTTTTTTCCCGGGTCTTAAACTATCTCCGTACCAAGTTTCATTCAAATCGGTCCAGTAGTTTTGGCGTGAAAGCGTAACAGACAGACAGACAGACAGACAGACAGAGTTACTTTCGCATTTATAATATTAAGTACTGATTTTATACACAAGTCTTACAATAATAATATATTATTTTAAAAATAAATAAATATGAACAACAATAAAAGTGCTGAGGTATTAAATTAGTTTGTATTAATCTATATGTGTCTTTGTAGGTATATATTCCTTTATGTAGTTTGTATATGATTCTTCATATAAATAGTGGACTAGATAAGTTATTTAAATATATAACTTTCTACAATTCTTTTGAGTTCTAAATATGTAAGTATATGTCGAAATATTACATAAACTTAATATCACTATAGTAGTTGTCGTAATAAGATGATGTCTTGAAGAATAAATAATAAATATTAATATAAATAGTTTAATAATTTATCATTTTAGTATATATGTACTTAGAAACTTAAAAACAATGCAACAAATCACAGATAATACTGCAGTTCCGGCCATGTTGGTAGCCGCATTTCGCATAGACGCTGAACGTGCAGTTTGTACCTATATAAAAGATAATTCAAACCATACCGTGCTCAGCACCATTCTGCATATTATGTACGTTCTATCAGAGTTTGTCATCATCGTGCTACCATAATGGTTTCAATAGCAAATACTTTACTATATTTTGTATAAAAATACTCGACTAGAAACGAGATTTGGTCCCGTATACCGGGTATATTTATACCATCCCATAATAAACAAGCGTTTATAACAACCGCTTCATGTTTGTTCATGTAACCGAATGTATCATTCTCTACAGGATATTTTTGACAAAGTGTAACATTACTACAGCAGCTAAGGACATGAATCCTACAGCTATTCTGTGGGAGGCATTGCAGAGATCTCCAGTGCAAACAACACAGCGTGAAAGAGTTCCGTTGAAGCCTCCACCTATCAGTTCTCTGCACTTCTCTTCAGGGTTTTCTGTGGGGGTTGCACATCCGCGCACCACGTTGGTTTCACCATTTTCATCTGGAAAATATTATGATGTTATCAATAAATACTTATTATTTTAACAGTCATTACAACAAAAGCATTTCTGCTATGAATCAGCCCTAAGCCTGCAGATGGCCCGAATCGTTTCAACTCATAGCAGTGAAAGTGCATGCAGCATACTTTGGCCTTTTGGGCTACAATGTTAAAAACATTAATTGGTAAAGGTTCTATGACATGTTGTTTTTTATAGCTTGCAACTACGACTTTAACGTTTTATCACTGTCTCTACTATTGGTAAGTGATGATGTGATCAAAGATCGCATAAAGGGTTAAACCAGAATCAGCTCAAGATCAGCTCAGCGGCTGCTTTTGAGAGTGCACGCAGCGTTAATGCTTCACGCTAGATTTTCAATGATGTTTTTTTTCTTGTGTTTTCTCAACTAGCATTTTAGTTGTTGTTATAGGTACTTGCAAATCCTTTGTTATTTACAACAGCGCTTTTCCGTCTAATGGACCCTTGACTATCGCGTTTATATGTTGATTCAATCTCTTCAAGATACTTACTCAAGTAGGTACCGTGATTACGCACTAGTCTTCTACCTGGGTCGATAAGATATTTAACTCGCTACTGAGCGATTCGCACTTACCTATAATAATAAATTAGTAAGTGTACTGGAAATATTTGTTTAGCGATATTACAGCCAACCCCATTTTATAATGCAAGGCAAAATGGTTGTCTATTCATGCTATGAAATTATATTTTATAGAAAAAAAACGAAATGAGTTGGTTGTGGTGTATTTTTACACATTCTTGAAATATTTTCTACGAATATAAATAGATTGACGTAAAATACAAGTCCAGACGAATATGAAGTGAAGTCCAAAACACACCTCCGGACAGTGTGGTGTCAAGATTAAATCAAAATTTGATCCGGTGTCTGCTCTCTAATTTATTTCGGTAAATCTCATGTTACTTTTATTAGTTCTTAAAGCGTACCTTCATATTCTGTGACTATACAACGAGGATCATATTCCAACGGCATAACTTCCCTCGCAAATCTCCGCCGTCTAGCAACAGTAAACTGAAACAAAATAAGTAGTTATTATTCTTATTTTATAGTCCCGGTCCTTTTTATGTTCTATGGTTTCAGAAACAAAAATGTGTCGCTGACACAACTTTGTATTGCGTAGAAAATAATAATACGTTATCAAGCAATTAAGTATATTGCTAGTCTTTTTGCTAAAATCTAAGAACATTTCCATTTCCTAGCAATGATACATGAAGGAAAAAATGCACTGATGAGCATGTCACTAATCTCTTCACTCTGGATGTAAGAACATGTATGTATTTTTGGCGCAGACCGTTGAGAGTGTGTGACCCACCTCCATGGGTCCTACGGGTATTTGTTCTATGACTACATTTTTGAAAAGACAGTTACTAGACCTAATGTTTGCCTCAAGCTCCAAGGCGAGCTCGGTGTTAGACCATGTCAGTAACATTACCAGAATTATAGATAGTGCCATCCATGAAGACCCCACTCGTCTTCTTGATCGCTTAATCGAAGTAAAGCAACTTTCTTAGGCTACTCGTGTACATGGAACTGTGTGTCAGCTCGCGACTGGCGCTCGGTTCAGACCCCCCGTACCCCGCGATTCCCCTTTGTTGAAAAATAAAGGGGCGCGTCTTCGTGGATGTCATTATCGATATATAGTTACCGGAAAACTTCAGATCCTGACTTCATAGTTTAGCAGGTTTTTTATCAAATGACTGTTTGAGGTATTTGTGGTACAGATTATGAAATATAATGAACATAAATTTTAGGATTAATTTTCCACAATTTATGTTGATAATATTCTTAGGATTAATTTCGCTAAATTTTTATTGATAATCATTCATCATATTCGTATATAATTTATATATTGTATGATAATAAACAGATGAATGAGTTTAAAGAAATATCCTACGTGTCATTTTTTGCGCTAATATCTTGCCCGATATATTATCATAAATAGATACACTTAACGATTGTTCAAATACATCAAAATCAAAGCGTCATTTTTCGTAGAAGAATGCTAAGTATTTATTAGCACTAAGTAATATAAAAGATATCTAATCGCTTCTTATCAAATCATGAAAATAAAACGATTAGGTACCAATTAAGTACAGGAAATACAAAATTAGCTTTTTGATTAGGATTTCATTCATAAAAACGATGCTATATATTTATTATTGGGCTTTTTATTTATCTTGACTAAAGCCGGCTTTAAACGTTGGACCCATTCGAACAGCACGTGAATCAAACCAACAGTTCCCCGCTTAAGAATATATACTTACTGTTGTCTGTTATTGACCGAGCGAGCACGAAGTGCGAGTGAAGTGTCTCTGCTTCAGCTTGCACAAAAATGTTTTACGATTGTCTGGTTGTTCTTCCCTACGGTCGCATTTCTCAAACGATTCTTGTGAAATTTTGTGGGTAGGTTTGATAATTCCATCGATTTTTTTGTGGATTCAGTTTTTGGATTTATTTTTAAATGACGAAGGTTATCTCGGATATATCATATATCTCCCATATCGACCAAATTTTCAAAAAGGTTACAAAACTTTATGTTACCCTTAGCAAGAATCAACTGTTTAGTCAGAGTAACTTATTCATCTGATCTACTTAAAGAGGCCGGGGTGGAAAAGAACGAAAAGAAACGCTGATTTTCTGTGTCATATCAAATCAGAAGGGAATTTCATTAGCTTTTGGAATAGGTACCAATGGGTTTTTTTGACCCATACTATAGAAGACGTAATACAATAACCAATATTATTCGTTATACCTACTGTGCCTTAATGGCCCAACCCGTACCCATTTTGCTTTCTTTAAAGTGTTAGGTACTAATATGGTGAGCAATAATCTAACTAACACGAATAAATAAAAATAGATTAACAAACAATTATCATAGCTTCTTGGTCGTGGGCCGAAATAAATGCGATTGAGTCGGGGAGGGGTACGACGGAGGGGCGCGGCGCGCACTCGTATATACTTACAGACAGTGTTCGCAAGCGAGCGCGGTGAGTGGGGACGGGTTACATAACAGAGTGACCGACCCTAACGGGCAAGCGCGTAAGGGCAGACGACGATGACGGTTATGTCTATTTTAAGAATTTTTCAGAGCTGGATTTTAACTATCAACAATGGATTTTGTTGCAGACGATTGAAATATTGATATTATTTTTTTGGATTTGAATGACTTTGGTTTTTCTACATAAGTTTTAGTTACCCTTATTAAAATGCATCTATTTTGTCCATATAACCATTTCACCGGATAAACTTTTAATGGGTCAGGGGCCATCATGTGTTACATCAAATTAATTTCATCAGTTTTCAGAATATAACTATGATTTTTGATTTTGTGATTCCATCAGCGTGCGCAGTGAAACCTTATTCAATTGTAAGCCATGCAAGGACAGACTCGGGAGGTTTACGGCTCCAAGTTTTATGTGTTGTGATAATAAAGTGCCTTATCTCCTACCCTATCTGAATGTTTAAAAAAACTTACCACTTCATATGGCGCAGTATTAGGAGCAGTATTTGGTGGCAAAGCAGTTACTGTAGTTGGTGGTACAGGTTCTCCAGTAGCTGGTGGTATAGGCACTGCAGTGGTTTGAGAAACAGGTGATGCTGTGGTTGGTGGTACTGGCTCAACGGTTGTTGGTGGCACTGGACCAGCAGTAGTGGGAGGCACAGGTGATACTGTGGCTGGTGGCACAGGTGCTGCTGTAGTTGGCGGTAAGGGTGCTACAGTTGTTGGTGGCACTGGAGCAGCAGTAGTGGATGGCACAGGTGGTACTGTGGCTGGTGGCACTGGTGCTGCTGTGGTTGGCGGTACGGGCGTAACAGTAGTTGGTGGCACTGGAGCAGCAGTAGTAGGAGGCACAGGTGGCAATGTGGTTGGTGGCACAGGTGCTGCTGTAGTTGGCGGAACGGGCGCAACAGTTGTTGGTGGCACTGGAGCAGCAGTAGTAGGAGGCACAGGTGGCAATGTGGTTGGTGGCACAGGTGCTGCTGTAGTTGGCGGAACGGGCGCAACAGTTGTTGGTGGCACTGGAGCAACAGTAGTAGGAGGTACAGATGGCAATGTGGTTGGTGGCACAGGAGCTGCAGTAGTGGGCGGAACGGGCGCAACAGTTGTTGGTGGCACTGGAGCAGCAGTAGTAGGAGGTACAGGTGGTACTGTGGTTGGAGGCACCGGTGCTACTGTGGTTGGCGGTGCGGGCTCAACAGTTGTTGGTGGTACTGGAACTGTAGTAGTGGGAGACACAGGTGGTATTGTGGTTGGTGCTACTGGTGCTGCTGTGGTTGGCGGTACGGGCGTAACAGTTGTTGGTGGTATTGGAGGTGCAGTAGTTGGTGATTCAGGTGCAATCGTAGTTGGTGGCACAGGAGCTGCAGTAGTTGGTGGCAATGGTGCTAAGGTGGTTGGTGGCACAGGAGCTGCAGTAGTTGGTGGAACTGGTGGTAAAGTTGTTGGTGGTTCAGGCACAACCGTGGTGGGTGGCACGGGAGCTGCAGTAGTTGGTAGTGCCGGGGCTGAGGTGGTTGGTGGTTCAGGAGCAACCGTGGTTGGTGGCACAGGAGCTGCAGTAGTTGGTGGTACCGGTGTTAAGGTAGTAGGTGGTACGGGTGCAACCGTGGTGGGTGGCACGGGAGCTGCAGTAGTTGGTGGTGCCGGGGCTGAGGTGGTTGGCGGTTCAGGTGCAAGCGTGGTTGGTGGTACAGGAGTTGCAGTAGTTGGTGGCACTGGTGCTAAGGTGGTTGGTGGTTCAGGAGCCACCGTAGTTGTTGGCACAGGTGCTGCAGTAGTTGATGGCACCGGTGTTAAGGTAGTAGGTGGTACGGGTGCAACCGTGGTTGGTGGCACTGGAGCTGCAGTAGTTGGTGGAACCGGTGCTAAGGTAGTTGGTGGTTCGGGTTCAACCGTGGTTGGTGGAACAGGGGATGCAGTAGTTGGTGGGACTGGTGTTAAGGTGGTTGGTGGTTCAGGCATAACCGTGGTTGGTGGTACAGTGGCTGCAGTAGTTGGTGGCACTGGTGGTAAAGTTGTTGGTAGTTCAGGCACAACCGTGGTTGGTGGCGCGGGAGCTGCAGTAGTTGGTGGCGCCGGGGCTGAGGTGGTTGTAGGTTCGGGTACAGCCGTGGTTGGTGGCACAGGAGCTAAGGTGGTTGGTGGTTCAGGTGCAACAGTGGTTGGTGGCACAGGAGCTGCAGTAATTGGTGGTTCAGGTGCAACAGTGGTTGGTGGTACAGGAGCTGCAGTAGTTGGTGGTTCGGGTGCAACTGTGGTTGGTGGCACAGGAGCTGCAGTAGTTGGTGGCACCGGTCCTAAGGTGGTTGGTGGTTCAGGTGCAACCGTGGTTGGTGGCACAGGAGCTGCAGTAGTTGGTGGTTCAGGTGCAACCGTGGTTGGTGGCACAGGGCTTGCAGTAGTTGGTGGCAAAGGAGCTATGGTGGTCGGTGGCGCAGGCGTTACGGTGGTTTGTGGAGCTGTTGTTGGTGGTTCGGGTGCAAGAGTGGTTGTAGGCACTGGAGTTGTAGTAGTCGGCGGCACAGGTGGTACTGTGGTCGGTGGTGCTGGTGGTTCTGTTGTTGGTGGTGCCGGTGGTGCTGTGGATGGTGGTGCTGGTGGTTCTGTAGTTGTTGGCACAGCGGTTAATGGCGGTAGCACCCCTATAGTAGTAGTCGGTACTGCAGTGCTTGTTGGTGGTTCAGGTTGATCAGTAGCTGTTGGTTCCGGCTGGTCTGTTGTTGATGGTTCAGGCTGGTCTGTAGTTGGAGGTTCAGGCGCTTCAGTAGTCGTTGGAAGAGGCTCATCAGTAGTTGGTTCTTGAGTTACAGTTGAAGCTGGAGGGGTTGTGGGGTCTTCACTAGTTGAAGGTTGAAGCGTAGTTGGTGCAACGGCACTGCAAGTTTCTATATATTCGCTGCTTACTTCTTTGCAGTTGCGACAGACGTAGCATCGTTGTGCATTTGCTGTAACAAAAACTAAAGTTCAAAATTTGTTATATTCGACTTCAGTTATAAAATCGATAGTGTGCATGTGTGAGGGTATGCTTTTTTGTGTGTTGATTTATAAAATGGCAATATGAAATTTAATGGTATATCGTTATGGTTCTCTTCATTATTTACGTATTGGGTCTAGGAGTCCTAATTTAGGACAAGGGATATGTTTTATCCCTAATAACTGGGAATGTATATAGAAACTCTTTATTGCAGACGATAAAGTAATGAACGTAGGCTTAAATTTTAGCACAAAATTTTATTCATTAGCATTTAATTCCAGTTGGCCTTTGTGGAGAGCAATTTTGGTGCTCTAAATCTTTATATAAAAAAATTACGTGTCACGTTGTTTGTCCGCGATGGAATCCTAAACTACTGAAGCAATATTTTATTTGCACACCGTGTGTAATTTGATCCAAATTGAAAGATAGGATAGCTTACATCTCAATGAATAGTCGTAATTACCCGTGCGAAGCCGGGGCATTACGACTAGTAATTTAAATAAACTAAACGTGACCGGTTTTCCATTTAATGGCAAAAATAGTTTGTGAAAAAGTGTGTTCAAGTAACGTAACATCGACCTGTAAAAGCTTCGCAGAAAAAGACTGCGAAATTAGGTTTGACATAAACAAACATGTAACAATTTATTCTTACAATTTCTCTCAAAATCTCTAACAAATAACAATACATGTCTTATTTCAGATATAGCACGCAATGACGCTTTCTTTCTATAAAAACAACTAGTTAAATAATCACATTAGCGCATCAGTCTATTTATAACGTTAAATCCTACGAATACCTACATTATTTATTCGTAGGTTAAATCCCATTGTTTGAACCTAGTGATGATGTTTGTGCTTATCTTCTGGCAAGCTTGGTATCACCTGGCAAGCCCTTGAATAATTAGCCTATGCCTTTTTTATGTCATTCTCTCTCTTACTTGAAAGTAAGAGACTGACATTAAAAAGTAATCATATGGGTTACAAAATGATTTTTTTTGACGGGAGGAAAATTATTATCGTATGCGGGATTCGAACCCGCGGCATCCACCCCTTTAGCCGAGGTATGCTCGACCGACTGAGCTAACATGACAATGGTCCATAACTCTAATCTCCGCTTTCCTTTCCGCACACGACTATAATTTTTCCTCTCGTAAAATTATAATTTTGTAATGTAATCATTCCCCGTGGGGTGCCAGGTTTGCACCTCCCCATATCATCCCGTCAGAGGCGACTAAGGGAAAAATACTGGAAGGTGAGCAGCAGCGCCTTCTAAAGAACTGCCAACTTACACTGCGGTCCCCAAGACGCCTGCCAAGCGTGGGGATTATAGCAAGTATGGGGTATTTGCCATAATACCCACGCTTGGGGGAAAGCTGTGTTCTGCAGGGGACGATCCGGCTGTTACAGTATGTAATCATAAATAAATAATTGTAAAAATATTGAAATTATAGGGTTGCGTCATCATTAACAAATTTAAAGCTAATTGCGATATTAGTCTTGTTTGTAGCACCTACAACGTAAGTTGAATTATAGATGTCGCTACATCCCAGACGATGGTTAAAAGAACTATAGGAAAAAATTGAGTTATGAGTCATTGTCATGTTAGCTCAATTGGTTAGAGCATACCACGGCTAAAGGGGTGAATGGACGCGGGTTCAAATCCCGCACATGAGGTAATTTTTTCCTCTCGTAAATTTGTTTGTAATCCGCAGAGCACGCGTTTTTACAAACATAAAATATTAAAAAAATACAGTTATTATGTTTATTAGTAGGTATTACCATTTTGTTTAAATAAAATTGATGTCTATTTACATTAAAAAAGATCTATGACCAAATTTAATATACGTAGCTAAATGTCGCAAAAAATATAACGAATGATAGCAAGGCCGATGCAAAAACTCTGTAGACACTTTTGTTACAAAAGGTTCGCATTCGACCGCTGCCTGTATCACCTGATACAAAAGTATTGTTACTTATCTATAAAAAATTGTGAGAACATTATTGATATCAGATTTGGATAATTCGGACATTATTAAAGAACTTAGCTATATTCCGCTATCAGTTTGATTATTGATAACATCCGATTCGATAAATAATTTATTATTATTATTTATTTTCATGGCCAATCGTGGATATATTGTATACTTTTTTCGAACAGGTCTTGCGGACCAAGGCTTATTTTGAGCCGATGCACCACAGTTAGTTACAACCCTTTACACCACACGAAATTTTTACTAATTTTTAGCCACGTGGAAGAACACGTGTGTGGCTAAAATTTAGTTAGTAAGTAGGTAAAGTATAAAAAATGGAAAATTTGGAAAGCAATGATGTAATAAAATTATTAATTAAATAATAAACTATTTTTGATTTCTAATTAGACTTTTCTAAAATCTATAAAATAGGTATAAAAATGACATCTAAATTTACAAAGGAATGCAAATAGTATAGTTATTTAGTAAGATCCAATATCAAAATTGCGCGTTTTTTCTTACATAAATGCATATATCTGTCCTGCTCTCCGTTGCTTTCTTTGTCCTAATTCTCAATCACTTTCCAAGTTTCCACTTCTTCTTCACTTTCAGTTTCGTCGCCACTGACTTTATACTCCGCGTTCCTAAAATTCGATATTGTCTAGAAGTCATTCAACCTATTTTCTATCTGCTGTTCTTTTTATTCTTAGTGCGCTATATAATAACCCTACAAAAACAAACGTATTCATAAGAAAACGAATAATAAAGTACCTACATGGTGAACTAGGGCCCGTAACAATTTGTACCTTTTAAAATAGCGCGGTAGCCCGGCGCACGTTTACTTCCCGCGAGACCTGCCTCGGGAGGTACTAAGAATACATGGACCTTGATCACAGATCAGATAGCCCATACGGGGCGCTCACTCAACCGCGTAATTCAAAACAGCTGATGTATTTTCAAAAATAAAATATTTATTATAAAAAAAAGGACAGGTCAGGAGTACCCTAAACCGACGCTCATGTATGAAAGGATTGGTGAATGTAGATGAAGCGAAAGAGATATGCAAGGATCGTAGCAAGTGGAAATCTGTGGTCTACCCCTACGGGAAAGAGGCGGGATGTTATGTATGTATGTATTTTCAAAAATGTATGCGGTGATGGAACTCAACTCCCCCACCTGTGGTGTTAAGGATGTTCTATAGTCTGAATTTAGGTGACGTACGAGTAAGTATGTATGTGTTTGGTTTCAAAAGTTGTATGATTCTCGTACATCTTAGATTTTTTTAAATTGAATGTTTTATTTGTTACGTTGGTATAGCGGCGTAAACAGCTATTGGAAAGTCATGAATTGGAATTTTTTCGGTCCCGCAGGTGCGCGTTCGAGCAGTGATTGTGTTTTTCTGTCAAATTTTTCAGTGACATCCTTTATTCTAGATCTGTACACGGTAGACAGAAACATAGTCTCACCATCTTTAACACGGGTTTAAAACAATAGTCACAAAATGTGTGCGTGTCACTTCTCACCGTGCTATACATACTTGAACAGTATTGATCATTTATAATGTTTGAGTTGCCGCCACCCATAGCATCATTTTCTTACAATATCCCGATCGTGTAAGATCAGTAAACACAAAGAACAACAATTAAAAAATGTTCCAAATTGCATACAAGACCAGATTAGGACATTATTGTATAAAGCTTTGGCTTCATTTTTATGGTTCTTCACCTTCCTGACACAATCGCTCCTTTGGAATGCTCTCAGCGGTAGTATAACTAAATTTCTCGTAAACGGAGTGTTGTTGAAAGTTGATTGTTGCACCCAATGGGCAGTAATCTGTTCATTGTACAGCTTCTGTACAGGTGCACAATGGAGTGAGTGAAAGTGAGCTGCTCATTAAGCACATTTATTTCATATGTTGTCGCCCTTCAATACAACCAACCGAAGGAAGAACAGTCCCAATATTGTCAAACTAGAATTTGTAATCTATGTATATCTGAAAGTCAGGTTGTTGATTTGATAGTTATTCCAAAATGTTATAATGCATAATTATTAGCTTTGCATATAATATAGACATATTTGTAATTAATTATTATATCGGTATACAATTCGATTATTTACAAATTATTATTCCTACCTTCGTGGAACAAAGTTTAGCAAATTCGCATTTACTTTCAAATGTAAATATTTTAGTACCTACAAAAACTTTTCGTATAATCTCATTTGAAAAAAAAACCTACAAAGTACAACAGTAATAATAATTGTAAATAAAAGTTAAATTCATAGCTGAGCCTGCAAATTTTTTAAAGGGATAAGTAAATAGAAACACTTTATAAACACCAATGACAATTTAAAAACGCATAAACATTTGCTTCTAAATTATCGATAATTAATATAAAAACAGTACTCACTTTGTCCGAAAACGGTGATAATTGCAATAAAAATGGCGGCACACTTTAAATATTTATTCACTGTCATTTTAACGGCCGATGAATAACAAATACAACAAGTGTTAGAAAACTTTTGTTAACAAGGTGCAGTGTACACTGGCCTCGCGCACAATGACGCGACTACACGAAATGCAACCATTGCTATTTGATATCTAGTAATTTATAAAGCCTGATTATCAAGCAAAGAAGTGATATAAAGATGTTAAAAACGGCTGATAAATGATAAGGCTCTAGGCATTTGTTAATCGTATTGAGTGGGCAGGTAATGTACCTCTTTCTCTGTGACACATGAGAAAGTACACACACTTTTACAATGCGTATGTACAATAAAATCGTTGTAATCTATTACCATAACGTAGCGTCATCATTCTCACAATGGGATTCGCAAAATGTGAGAAATGTTAATGTCAAAATGTTTCATGTTAATTAGCATGTTTTGGGATACATTGAATTATGGACATGTGTTTCAAACTTATTAAAAATACAACATCACTACAGGATGCTTGCTAAGTAGACCAATTGCTTTAATTTCTTGTTTAATTTAAACAGACCTTGGGCTATCTTTTGTATGAAAAAGTTAAAAGTGTTCCAGTACTTTTTTAATTGAATACGTTTTGAATCAATTGAATATCAGGCCGCTGATTATAAAAACAAAAGAAGATAAAATAACGGGATTTTTAGTATTATTATTACATGAAAGTCAGTCTAACCTACTGTAGTTACTCTACTCTAAGCAATGTATACTGAAATGTACTAAGATTTCAATTACCTAGGTACGTACGTCGTGGCGACTTTTTAATCCTTCGAGAGTTTTCTACTATTCTAGAATTCTGAGCAAAGTGAGGGATTTATGCTCGCCCAAGGCAAAGACCCGTTATTCCCAAAGAAATTATTTGAATTTACATCTGTGTGAAAATAAATATAGCTTATCATGTGTATGTAACAAATAATTTATACATTAGGTAGGTATAAGTTATATGGAATTACATAATTAAACTTGGTATTTGATACATTAGTGGTTGTGGAAAAAATATTACTAGACGACCTTGCTACTAATGATTCTAATAATTTGACACTTGATTATCAAGAGTTATAATTGATTGTAGATCCATACATTGTATAAATGCAATTTAATCCGCATTGTTTCTTGTAGATATCGTATGCTTGAAACACTAATTCACGCCTTATGTAGGAAATAGCCAACGTCTATTTTTTACCAATGAATATGGTCAAACGTTTCCATTCTCTTTTATGGGAGTATTATAGATCAATGTTTAAATATTATAAACGAAACATGCTTTCGATGTAAGACTTCCAAGTGGCTTTTTTACATTCGTATCTAGGAGTTTTCCATTTTCATGAAACAGTTACATGTTGTCTTGTCATTTCCTTCAATTCGTTGTGTAAATTGAATTCATTCACTAGCCTTCATTTTTATAGAAGTTGCGGTACATGAATTTATTTTCTTGTTATGTTATTCAAGATTTTATATTTCTCCTGATCACTGTTTATATAGCGAAGATCTTTCACGTGTTCCAGAATGTAATCGGTCATCCATACTTGTTTCTAGTCACACAGTTTCAGATTTAATATGATGATGTTCATTTGATTTACAGTATCATTCAAACTATGTACGGTTCCTTCAATGAATGTGGGTTGTAAGTTATTATTAATAACCCAGCTAATGGCATTAGAATCTTTGTCTCTCTACAGCGGATTTTTTAAGCTGCGCAAGTCTAGTATGTCAACAACCTCTCTTTTAGCCTTTTTAACTGACACGCAATTTCTATTACTACTCGATGTTAACCCCAGGGTAGGTTTGGGTGGATTTAACACAATTCATGTATTAAATTAATTTAAATATATTATTAAACTTAAATAGTTCACCTTACACTTATATCTCTCGAGTGAATTAACATCTCAAATTTTCAGTGTCATTTACCCACGACGACATAAGAATCCTTTGATTCAGGATTACATGATTACGATGTGGTTGACGTAAAAAGTATAATGAGTTGTTTAGTTAAAATCTAACTGGTCTGTGTACCTACATTTGTAGAACGTTATGAATGTCATAATAGTAATGAGTGCTTATGAAATGTACAATTCATCCAATTTATTAGACCATCTATGTAAGAGCAATTTAAAAGTTATTGTAATTTATAAATCAATAAATATTATCTTTTGCGAATATTTAGAAAAATGTCTAAAAATAATATGTTTACTTTTGAAATTATATTATGTACGAAATATATTGCAAAAGCTGTCCATGATTGGAAGTCCTCTGGACACAACATGTTAACTTTGAATATATTTTTCGTACTGTAAACATAATAATTTATGCGGATAACATAATTTATTAAATTATAAAATACTCCTCATATCTGCCAGATAGCGTTATAAAACTGGTTGTGGTGCCTGTCGTAAAAAATAAGACAGGCAATTTAGTTTGTGCGGCTAGTTATAGACCTATTACGACGATATCCAGTCAGTATATGCTCGAATGGTAGTAAATCAAAGTGAGCATACCTCTGCAGACCTCGTCAATGTCTTTGTTTATAATTAATTGTGTTTGATTATATTGAGGACCTGAGAAATACCAATATTAGACATCACGTTACAAATATTTGCGTTAACAAGCTCAGCTATGACAATGACATGGTGATTCTCGGCCCACAGATGAGAAAACTAACCAATACTAGTATTTATGTATATGCAAAAACTTGCTTAATAAATAAATAACTAAAATATATTGCAACCGAGACAGAAATGCTTGTATTACGAGCAGGGATAGGTCTGGAGAGAATACCGAATGTTTATTTCTTGGATGCACTGGTAACAAATGTAGCACAGTTTTAGAATCTAGATTACAAATTGAACGAAGATATGTCAAAGAACAAGGACATGGAGATGGAAACCATAAGTGGTCAACAGCTAAGTCCATAAGGTGTAATTAAAGCTCGTGCGCAGATATGCAAAATGTACTGAAAATATGGAGATTACCTTATATGTTGGGCTTCAAACATCTCAGCTTTGTTTAAGGTACACTAGATTAACATACAATACACTATGGTTGCAGTATAATGACGTATTCTGCATCCATAATTAGAAGATGAGTTACTGCAGGACGTCGGGCATGTTCATTGATGCTCGTATTCCTGATTCGTTGCTTTATCAACATTGTGACCTTCTGGAAAAAGGTATGAGAATCGAATTAAAGCAGTTAGAAGTGTATGCGAAAATTCCTTTTGTCCTATTTATAGACACTGAACCCTGTCTACTAGAGCGAAAAGCGATAATGACGTGTTTTATTGCATTTTTATTTACATATCATCAATGCTATTTATATTTTACAATGTACAATATGTGGCCTGCAATAAAGATATTATTAAGTTTATATTTATAATTATGATTGTGTAGATAGTTCACACGTTCTCTGTATTAAAATTCCAATTTCGGAAAGTAAAATCCCGATAAGCTTGGCAATTTTTGCCTATGTTCGAGACTTTGGAATCTAGTCAGCTTTTTGGTTTACCCACCAATGGAAGCCAATGATTCGAGCTGGCATTTAGCCGAGCCGTTCTATAAATGGCTGCAGTATATAGGAACCATAGCGTGGGGTATCGGGCTACAATTCCCCTCCACATTACGCTACAAGTCGACTCCATTACGATTAAAATAAATATTAATAATATAATATAATATTAATTATATAATTAAATATTCACATTACGACTCCCACAAAAGCTCGCCCTATGGAAGTCCTAAGAAGCAATGAAAGGAAAAGTACCCACTACACCTTCCGAAGACTTGCCATCATATACTGCGACTTTTAAACGTCTGTCAACACTCCCTAATAGGGGGCTTTGCCATTTTAAACGAATCCAAAAAAGGAAGATTTTCAATTAGTTTGTTTTGTGTATTTTGTCAACTCTTTACAAGGTGTACCGATTTTGATGCTTTTTTATATGCGAAAACAGATGCTTGTCATATCTATATAAATTTGAGTGAGACCAGACGAGTAGTATTTGAGATATTCCTTATAATGCGTATTTTATGTAGGAAGTCGTTTGTTTTTTGGTTTTTTTTTGTTGGACATTGGGCGTCATTGCTGTTTGTATATCTGTATATTATGCAGTAAATTTGAACAATTATAAAATACCTTCTGAACGCATTAATTTATATTTTAGATGAACTGTGGTCAATTCAAGCTACACTCGAGAGCAATGAATCCGGTTCACTTAAAGAATCCTAAAAATCTCGGAAACTAAAAATGCTAGGTTAATGCAATAAATTGTATTTAATAGACAATGTAATACTCCTTAAATGAAGGTATTAAAACTTCTTAGTTATTGTAAAGTTATATCATAAAAAAATCAAATTTGAAAAAGGGCACTTTCGAAGATGGAACTACGAAATTACAGCATTTGGTTTTGCTTTTGTTTGTAATCTGTCATTTATGTGGGTACATAAACCATGTTGATAGTGCTCTATATTCATTATTCAAGCTGAAATTATGTCGCTTACGCCTGAAGAATGCACCAGAATACTTACAATGCTGGAAACCGGCCGGAGTCAGCGCGATACAGCCAGGACTGTCGGTGTGTCGCTGTCAACAGTACAAAGAGTTCTCCGACGTTACGAAGAAACTGGTTCTAACCTACGCAGACCAGGAACGGGCAGAACCAGGTGTAGCACAGCACGAGAAGACCGATACTTGGTGAACACCATGCTTCGAAATCGCTTTCTCACAGGAACTGAACTCACCAATCAGTTTCGACGCCTCGGAGGAAGTAACCCAAGTGCATGGACAGTAAGACGTCGGCTTGCTGAATCTAACTTAAAACCCCTTAGACCTGCAAACGGCCCTAAACTGGAGCGTGGGCATCGTATTTCGAGACTAAGATATGCCCAGAGCCACGTAAATTGGAGTATTGAAGATTGGTCAAAAGTTATGTTCTCCGACGAATCAAAATTTATGCTCTACAAGCACGATGGAAGACACAGAGTGTATCGAAGACCTTATTGTCTATTAAATACAATTTATTGCATTAACCTATCATTTTTAGTTTCCGAGATTTTTAACATTCTTTAAGTGACCCGGATTCATTGCTCTCGAGTGTATTTGGTTTCAACAAAGACTTTCTTTTATTTTCCAACAATCTCTTGAAGCTTGCAAATAATATTGTAAAAATATAGGAGACCATCAATAACTCACAATAATTCCTTAAATCCAACGGCTTTATACCAACAAGTGATATTCATGTTTTTCTTAATTAAAACTATTATACCACGAATTTAACCACAATATGCCCTGTCACAGTTTGTTAGTAATTATGTAGTTGAAGGTGAGAAAAGAAAAATATTCGAATGACTAGCTCTTAAGATCAGCCGGAACACACGATTTTTTGCTTGGCTATTTTTACACGACTGCTCAATAAAGGGAGTGTTATGTTTTCAGGGTTCATGTGTTTTGTATGTATGTGAGTTTCTTTATTCCATAACGATAACGCAAGTGACTCTAGATACGCAAAAAATTGGTCTATTTTAGACAGATTGTGAGATATTTTTTTTCATCCAAACCCATCGAGTGATGTGTCAAAAATGAAGGGCTCTAAAAATCGATTCTATAAATATAATATAATATGCAGTTTTAATTTCATCAATGGAACGATAAAACTTTTTAATATAATAATTTGAAGTCGGGTTTTTTACTTGTCTACGTGCTTGAAGGAGCTGGGTGAGCATTCGCAAAATGCGCTGAAGCACAAGCCCGTGGCAGGATGCAAACCCGAGACCCCCAGCATGGCAGTCTAGATATTGCTGCTGAGCTACCAATGCTTTACAATTTATTGTAAGAAAAATTAGAAAAACTGAAATATATCCATATTTACAAGGTAATTCAATTATCCGCTTGATTAGCACGCATGGGAGCGGTTGAAGTGCGCTACTTCTAGATTAGATCAGATACCAAGCTTATTTTCTACGTTATTGTTTTTTTTATGTTCCAAAAATATACGAATACATGAAGTTAAATGCACGTGCGAAAGCAAAGCGACGACGTGTCTCAAAGCGACTCAATGTTTTTTTTAAATTAGTTTTTCTTGTTTGAACCGTTCATCTACATGAAATATAGTAGAAAGATCTTTGTCGCCGTCATTATGATCACGTTCTTCTTCCTGTTCTTTTCCTACATATGTGGGTTTAGAAACCACTGAAGCTAGTAGTATTTTCAAGCTTTTATGCTTTTATTTCTCAACGCCCATGGATGTACTTTTCTTGCGTAGATGATTGATGTGAGAATTGAAATATATAAATCAATAAGATGATAAGAAAAGTTGAAACTATGATAATACCCGGATTCCCATCCAACAGACTTCTTAGACCAGGAAGTGGGCAGCAGTGCGTTTTGAAGAAACTGAAACCTTATACTGTGATCCCCAAGATCCTTGGCGAATGCTCAAACTCGTTGAAATTTTATATCCATGTCCTTAAATCTAAAATGTATCTTTATATGTGAAAATAAGAATTCCTATAAAAGGAAAACAGACCAACCAAAAGCATAGATTTTATAAGTACTCAATGATAGGCATGCAAAATTACACCAAGTTTGAACTCTTATTTATAATATTAGGTATATCGAAACTACGTTTGTATGGAATGCTCTGTGAAGACCTAGTGCCTCTTTAATACCTACATACACTATGTTAGCATTAGCTGCCGTATAACGGCTGCTTCCGACACTAGACAGTGGTGAAGCCAAGTTTCGTGCGCATGCCCTAAATAAATGTAGGTATTGCTACTCCACGTACAATCCTGATATTACCACTAGCTCAAAGTCAGCGCATCGCCAGCCGAGATGTGAAGGACATTGAGGTACCTTATTATAATTATTGAAACACCGAGTCTAAGTTGCTTTCTTCCACTTTCGCTGTTATCTCAACCACACACTTAGGTTCTCGCCCTAGTCGGTACGTCGTCGGTATAGGTAAACAGATAACACTAGGAATGACTTGCGACAAGGTTAGCCATATTGGGGTGCTTGGTCAGGATACCTCCTCGTGTGCCTGAATGGTGCTGGTCTCCTACGGATACGTTTTATCCGGGGGGTACAGCAGCGTATTGGGCCGGTGCACCCTGGGCAACAACGGTCAATAACTTCTCTGTATGGGATCTTGTTGACCGTTGGCCAAAATCCTGACGCGTGGGGTCCCTCCGCGTGTTTCTATGAAGGTAGCATAGGACACAGTGGATGTGGCGGGCAGTAGCTAGGTCGGTGGAGTTATTGCCGAGGAGGGGGCTGAACAGCCCGTGGTGCGGCAGGGATGGTCAACTCGGCCACCCTGTCGGGTCAAACTTGGGGCAGCTGTGTAAACCACAGCTGAAGCGGACCTTCGAGTCGTAGGATGGCGGGCCTGCAAGGCCCGCGGCGCGGCAGGGAGGGTCAACTCGGCCACCCTGTCGGGCAAAATTGGAGGGGCAGCTGCATAACTGTAGCCGCAGCGGACCTTCGGGTCGTAGGATGGCGGGCCTGCAAGGCCCGTGGCGCGGCAGGGAAGGTCAATTCGACCACCCTGTCGGGCGCATGGCGTCTCCGAATCCTGTGGTTTGGTGTCTGCCCAAAGGATGCATGGTCGGGGGGAACCCGGCCGCTAGGGCACCACAGGGGACCTCACCCCTTAAAAAAGGAAAAAAGCAAAATGGAACACTTGGCGAATGAAAAAAATCCCCAGGTGGGTAAATCCCACCCTTCGAAAGAAGGCTGCCCCATCGTATCTGGGGGGGGCAACATCCGCCTCGCGGGCTCCAACCCGCGCAACAACGACCATGGCAATGTGAATTTGGACTCCGATAAAGAGGTGGAAGTCTCTGGTAGCTCTCTCGCGTCTAACATAGAAGTGAGTGGGTCTCCACAGACTTCGCAGGAGAAACTCAACATAGGAGATGCTGAGAAGCTTGATGGCATCTTTGCCAACCAGTCGGAGTCTGACTCTGATATGAGTTGCGTGACGGTGTCATCTCGTGGCTCTGGGGTTTCCGCGGCCCGATCCCTGCGGAAGCGACGTAGAAGTGAGAATGAGGAAAACCTGGGTGACCATTTGCCACCACCTAAGGTTACACCCAGCCGGCGCGGACGAGGGCGACCACCCAAGGCTGCCCTGAAAGCACGCGAAGAGGAGGTACAGCTCATGGCTGAGAAAGAGCTGCAAGAAAAGACGGTGGTCACTCAGGCCGCCCAATTCAGGAAGGTGACTATGCCTGTAGCTACCCCAGCCTCTCTTGGTGATCAGGACGCTGCTCAATTGGAGGCCATGGTTCTGGCTTCGGTGGACACCATCATAACGGTGGCCACGAAGTCGAAGAATCTTAAGGGCACGAGCGTAAAGGCCCTGAAGGATGCCGCGGCAACGATAAAGGCGTCCTTCCAGGAGTCAAGAGCCCGCTCGATGTCCGAGGAGGTAGCCCTCCTAGTGAAGGCAAATGAGAGGCTCACGACGGAGGTAAATGTACTCCGCCGTGAAATGGAGCAGCTTCTAAAGACAAGGACAGTCCAGCTTCCAGATCCAGCTCCAGTAGCTGGACAGGGGCCTTCTGCAGAGGAGTTGACGCGGGCGATCATGGTGCAAGTTGGCACTATGATGAATGCCCGCATCGAAAGCCTGGAGGAGAGGCTCCTCCCGGAAAAGCGAGTGAGGCCCCCTCTGGCCGCTGACAGGCGTAAAGAGGCGATGCCAAGTGTGGCACCAGTGAGCACTGCCCCTATGCCCCCACCTAAGACTTTATCCAAAGCCAAGGTGAGCGATAGCAAGGTTGGTCAGCGCCAGCCACCTCCTATTGTGGAACAGTGGACGACTGTCGTGAAGAGGGGAGCCAATAGAAGGCGGCGCGATAGAGTGGAGCCGGAGCAACCTCAGGATTTGAGGCCCACCCTACCAGTACGGGTTCGAGAGTCGAGACCCACCCCACAAGTGCGGGCTCGGGCACCAAAATCGGCACAACTCGCCAGTGCTAAGGCAAGAGCTGTCAAACTCCGCCCGCCGCGTAATGCAGCCGTTGTGATCACGCTGCAACCAGGGGCGGTGGAGAAAGGCATCACCTATGCTACGGTGATAGCCGAGGCGAAAAGCCGGATTGACCTCGGAGCTCTCGGTGTGCCACCACTCAGAATGAGGACTGCGGTTACCGGTGCCCGTATCTTGGAGATCCCAGGCGCTGATAATGGGACAAAGGCAGACTCTCTGGCTGTTAAGCTCCAAGAGGTATTGCAGGGGCCTGAAGTACGGATCTCGAGGCCAGTAACCACCGCTGATCTAAGAGTGAGTGGCCTGGATGATTCGATAACTCCCGCGGAGTTGGTGGAGGCCCTGGCCAAAACTGGTGGCTGTGATCCGTCGGCAGTTAAAGCCGGTGGGATCAGAAAAGGTGCCGCTGGTATGGGAGTTGCCTTTGTGCGGTGCCCTATGACGGCCGCCATCAAGATAAGGGATGGTGGGGGCCGAATTCTGGTGGGCTGGGTGGCCGCGCAAGTCCGGGTCCTTGAGGCCCGACCCCGCCGATGCTACCGTTGTCTTGTACTGGGCCACGTTGGAGCCCAGTGCAAATCGGAAGTTGACCGCAGTGATGAGTGTTATCGCTGCGGTCAAAAAGGCCATAAGGCAAACGAGTGCTCTGCCGCACGGCCCACTGTTCCCTCTGTGCTGCCACGGGGAAGGCCGCAGACCACCTTTCCGGGGGCAAGGCTTGTGCCAAGCCCCCGGCTAAACAAAGGCCAAAGCGGAAGGCCGCTGCGTCTGAGGCCAAGGCCCAGTCGCAGCCGCTCGGTCCTGATACAGGGCAGGCGGAGCGCATGGAGGAAAGTTAGTTATGGCCTTAACTTTCCTTCAGGCGAACCTCAACCACTGCGCTGATGCTCAGGCTCTCCTTCTGCAGAGCCTGGCGGAGCGGTTGATTAAGGTGGCGGTAATTGCCGAGCCGTACGTGGTTCCACCCAGGTCTGACTGGGTGGGGGACCTCGACGGCTTGGTGGCAATCACTACCCAATCGCCTGCCCGTGCCCCAACTCTCGAAGGAGTGGCGAGGGGAAGGGGCTACGTGGCAGCTTCTGTGGGTGAGACTATCGTCGTTGGGGTCTATCACTCCCCCAACAAGCCCCTCCACGATCTTGAGGTTCTCCTTGGCGAGGTGGGTTCTTTAATTGGACAGACCCGCCCGCGTCCCTGATCGTCCTCGGGGATCTCAACGCCAAATCTTCGGCGTGGGGGTGCCCGAGGACGAACCCACGGGGCGGCACCGTGATGGAGTGGTTAACTGAGGTTGGCCTGTGTATAATAAATCGCGGGACGGAGAACACTTGTGTCCGGCAATGGGGTGGCTCAATTGTTGATGTGACATTCGCCACTCCGGACCTGGCCTGCCGTATACGCGACTGGCAGGTGTTGGTGGACGAGGAGACAATCTCTGACCATCGGTATATCCGGTTCAGCGTCTCCTCGTCCCTGGCGGATACAGTAAGAGAAGGATCGCGCGAGATCGGTCCACGATGGGCCCTGAAGCGCCTCAATGTTGAAGTATTGCAGGAGGCGGCCCTCGTCCAGGCGTGGAGTAGATCTTCTCCAGACCCGGTCCTAGTGGACATTGACGTAGAGGCGGATGGGTTGTGTGAGGCAATGTCGCGCGTATGTGACGCAGCGATGCCACGCGCACGGGCCCCACAACTCAGACGCCAAGTCTACTGGTGGTCGGAGGAGATCGCCGATCTTCGGCGAGCCTGTGTGACGAGGCGCCGCCGATACCAGCGATATCGGAGGCGACGGCGGCGGGAGACTGAGGTGTCGGATTCCCTGTACGCCGCCTACAGAGAGGCTTCCAGGGCTTTGCGTGTAGCCATTAAAGAGGCCAAAAAGCGAGCCTGGGAACAGCTGCTGGAGGGGCTTGAGCGCGATCCGTGGGGCCGCCCGTATATGTGGGCGAGGCAAAAGCTTCGCCCCTGGGCCCACCCCACCACTGCCTCGCTCCTCCCGGCGGTGCTCCAGAGAGTGGTTGATGGTTTGTTCCCCGGTGCCCCGGGTACAGATTTTACGCCTCCCACTGCGCAGTTGGCCTCAATGGTTGATCTCGACGCGATCGAAGACGAGCCTGCCCCTATCTCCGATGGAGAGATAGGCGCCGCCTTGCTCAGGATGAGGGCCAAGAACACGGCGCCCGGCCCTGATGGCATACCGGGTCGCGCGTGGGCACTCTCCTTTGAGCATCTGGGACCCTCCCTGAAAGCTCTGTTTGACAGATGCCTCAGGGAGGGCAAATTCCCCAAGCGGTGGAAGAGGGGCAAGCTCGTCCTTCTGAGGAAGGAGGGCCGTCCCGCGGACGAGCCATCGGGCTATCGTCCCATCGTGCTGCTTGATGAGGCGGGCAAATTGTTGGAGCGTGTCGTCGCTGCCCGCCTTGTCAAGCACCTGGAGACGACAGGACCCGATCTCGCACCCACCCAGTTCGGGTTCCGGAGAGGTCGCTCGGCGCTAGATGCCATCTCCTGCGTCCGCAACCTCTCCGAGGAGGCGTGCTCCAGTGGTGGCGTGTTGCTTGCCGTGTCGTTGGACATAGCCAACGCTTTCAACGCGCTGCCCTGGGCCACGATACTCGGAGGACTGGAGCACCATAGAGTGCCCCAGTACCTTCGAAGACTCGTCGGGGACTATCTTTCCGATAGAGAGGTAGTCTTCCCAACGACGAACGGGAAGGGGCGAAGTCCAATGACGCGTGGCGTTCCGCAGGGGTCGGTACTAGGCCCCCTCCTGTGGAACGTTGGGTATGATTGGGTCCTTCGTGGTGCTAACCTCCGTGGCGTCAGCGTCGTTTGCTACGCTGACGACACATTGGTTACCACTCGGGGAGGGGACTACAGGGAGGCGGCGATTCTGGCCACGGCCGGTGTCGCGACGATCGTGGGCAGAATACGGATGCTGGGCCTGGAGGTGGCGCTCCACAAGTCAGAGGCCATTTATTTTTATGGCCGAAGACGGGCGCCACCTGCAGGCTCCACCATTGTGGTGGGTGGAACCTCCATTCCTGTTGGGTCGTCGCTGAAATATCTCGGCGTCGTCCTCGACAGTAAATGGAGGTTCGATGCGCATATGCGGCAGCTGTCCCCCAAACTCCTGGGGACAGCTGGCACATTGAGTCGCCTCCTCCCGAACACAAGTGGAGGAGGAGGGAGTTGCCGCCGCCTCTATACAGCGGTGGTCAGCTCCATGGCCCTGTACGGCGCCCCGATATGGGCAGGCTCTCTCCGCCGAGAGGGTACCTCTGCCCTACTTGCGGCACAAAGAGTGATGGCAGTGAGAGTGTGTCGAGGGTACCGCACACTCTCCTGCGAAGTTGCGTGCGTCCTCGCCGGACTGCTCCCGTGGGACCTTGAGGCTGAAGTCCTAGCCTCAGTCTACCAACGCAGAGCACGGGCTCGGGAGCGGGACGAACAACCGGCGCCGCGGGAGGTGGCAAATTGGCGCGATGTCGCCAAGGCGTCGGCTATCGCCACGTGGGGCGAGAGACTCCTCGCAGGACCCACACAGAGGGGGGCCGGTGCTCGACGACTTCTCGAAGCGATCCGGCCCGTACTCGGAGAGTGGGTCGGAAGAAGACACGGGAGGCTCACCTTCAGGCTTACGCAGGTTCTCACGGGACATGGCTGTTTCGGGAGATACCTGTGTAACGTCGCACGAAGGGAGCCGTCCCCGGCCTGCCACCAGTCCGGCTGCGTGGAAGACACCGCCCAGCATGCACTGGAGGCATGCCCAGGAGGAGCGGGACCGCGGCGATCCCTGATCGCGGTTGTGGGGTCCGACCTCTCCTTGCCGGCCATTATCTTAAAGATGGTCGGTGACGAGAGGTCGTGGGAGGCGGTGGCCTCGTTTTGCGAGACAATTGTCACACAAAGGGAGGCGGAGGAGCGGGAAAGGGAGAGGGATCCTCTCTCTGTTCCGCTCCGCAGAACGCGAACACGGAGACGAGCCGATCGTGCTCGCACTCCGTCTCCGCTTGGAGGACCTGGGGTGCTGGCCGTGGGGACAGCCGGCACCCCCCATCAGGGCTAGGTCCTCATGAGGTGTGGATGCCCTTGTGTTCCGGGGCATCCCACGAAGTGGCGATGGGGGGGGGAGAAAATCCCAGAGGCTGGGCCCGTTTGGGTGGGCGGCGACGTTGATGGGGGCTGCGGATGAGAGCGTGAGTGACCCCGCGACCCCTGTCAATAGTCGATAATGACGGAACACCATGAGGTTTTTAGTCGGTAGTGGGGTTCTTATTGACCCTGAGTCCGACATAACCACCTGCTCCCCGGCGGGTGTGTATGCGTAAAGGCATTTTCCTCATGACAATAAAAATAAAAAAAAAAAAAAAAAAGTTTAGCCATATTGCTTTTACAAGTGCATTTTTTTCACAATACGACGGATATGGTATTAAAAACATCGATCCGCTATTATCTGATAAAATGCTTTAATGTTTAAATTTATACTGTGGATTGTCGCCCATTGAAATACATAAATGGGAGACATATTGAATCCAGAGCTTAACGAAATTCTAAAGTTAACTCCTTAGCAGCATGTTTATAGTAATATACCGAGAGAAGCGAGGGATTCACCGATCAGTAAAATCTTGAGAAAGAATAAAAATTAATTTACTATGAACACAGAATTTTATTGAAGGTGAATTTATTTATCAAACACCCTTGTTTTGTATGATAGGCAAGCATTTGGCCGCTATCTCACCTGATGGAATGTGACGATGCAGCTGAAGATGTAGCATGCTTGCATAGAAGATCCTGTGAGGTGCTGGGCTAAAACTGTATAATCCCATATCTTCCTGTGGGAGTCGTATGAGGCGACGCAATGAAAATTCCAGAAAGTGGGCAGAAGCACATTTTGAAAGTTCCACCTTCTGAAGAATTGTAATCTTACACTGTGATTCCCAAGACTTCAGCCAAGCGTGGGTATAAATGGCAATCCCCTCCGGATGGGAGGGCCTTTTCTCTATTGTGGACGTTAAGACAGTTGATATATGTAATTTATAAATTATTAGTAGGTAGTAATTAATAGTTGACATTTGTGAAATCTACATCTACACTAATATTATAAAGAAAAAGATTTGTATTTTTCAAACTCCTGGACTGATTTGAAAATTCTTTCACCATTAGAATCCTATCCCTGATGAACATAGGCTATAGAATATTTACAAAAAATATGTTGTTTTTTTTGTTCAATAACCCGGCTTTGCACAGGTGCAAAGCTGGGGCGGGCCACTAGTGTCTGATAAATGTGGAAAGACAATATTGATGCTAATAATACGGGAATATTTTCTGGGGAAACTGCACAGAGCGAGAAAACATTTTTCGGGCGCAAAAGAAATGTCTTAGTGTCTTCTTTTTTATTTCAAATGTGTGTCATTTGAAATCAACGGATTCCTGCAAGCCATATTTTATAAAACTTAATATTTTGACATTTCCGTGCCTATACATTTATGAAATTGCCCTATTCATAAGAAATAACACTAACTTGTTTACATTTTATAAAAGACAGCGCAATAAAAATAAAATTTGTATGCCTCGTCATAGACTGTCACTGTTTAAAAAAGGTGTATTTGGTATGGGTCCAAAAATATATAATAATTTGCCAAAGCCAATACTCGAATCGGAAAACATAACAATATTTAAAAGGAAACCGTTTAATTTGTTGACATGTAAGTGCTATTACACAATTAAAGAATATCTTGACGATAAAATAACAATCATGTAATTTTTATATATTTTTGAACCGCAGTATGAAATTTTTATAATATTTCTTTTTATAATCTGAATTTAATGACATTTTATTTTGTTTGTATTTTTGTAAACAGATTTACACGCGATAAAAATGTAATCTTAGTACGTACTTGACTTGCATGATGGTTGATAGCTTTGTTTAATAATATAATTTAATATTGTATGTCCGAAAAGGACGAAACTGTTGAGACTCAATGAAGCATTGTTGTAACACCATTTACTGTACAGCTTATGCAATAAATGATTCTGATTCTGATTCTGAATAATCACACCACACTAATATTATAAATGCGACACATAACTACCTTACTAAAATCCAAATAATATTACCAAAATTAAATAAATAAATATAACTTATATTACTACAATCTACCCCAGTGGTCAAGTAAGGCCAAACGACAATCCTGAACTGCTCGATTTACTAATTTGTTGAACTGATTTGATTAAATTCAACACATAATTAATAGATGAACTTATTTATCAATCACCCTGTGAGGTGCTGGGCTAAAATTGCACAACCATAAATCTTCCTGTGGAAGTCGTATGAGGCGACGCAATGAAAATTCCAGAAAGTGAGCAGAAGCCCTTTTTGAAGAACTATCACACCTTACACTGCGTTCCTCACGACGCGACGTGCCAAGATTGGGGATAATGTCACACCCCTCTGATAGGAGGGCCTTTGCTCAATTGTGGACGTTATGACTATTGATATATTATATAATTTATAAATTATTAGTAGGCAGTAATTAAAAGTCGACATTTGCTATATTAGCAGAATACGAATGGCACATGCAGATTTGAGACTGTACGACGGACAATGCAATCCGACCATAGATTATATGAAACAACGATTTTCGTACCGCAAATTCGATTTTTGTCGTCTAAAGTGTCATTCTTATCACGAAAAACGAAACTTCGTTGAATTGTAGTAGCGGCCCAGTTTCTACATAATTATCGAAGAATAAAAAGAATTTCGTTGTGCTCTGGATTCAATATGTCTCCTATTAAATTATACCAATTTGCGACATTTGGAATCCGGGGTATAAATTTAAATGATAAAATTTAATGGTAGATAACAGCGGATAGATATTTTTAATGCCAAAAAATATCTATTTTGCGGTACGAAAATCGTTGTTTCATATAATCTATGGTCGGATTGCATCGTTCATCACAAATCGCCCTCTAGGTAATCTCCCATACTCTGTCCCATACTACTCTGAGAATGCTCTTATGCCTCAATCAATTTTAGGTCTTAATTACGTGACATTAAAGGACATTTTCACATGGTAAGAGTGAGAGTCCTATATAGTTATGGATCAGCGAGGTGTCGCTACTGTTCTAGAAGTTAGATACTCGTATTTAAAATTTACGTTAATTTATTTGTTCTTTATAGGTATTTATATCCTCATTAGTATTTGTGTTCTTTCTACATATATTTTATACTCGACTTTGACTACTTACCTATATAAATGATTACCTACATAGAATAAATTATAATTTCATATTTTGAAAATGTACAAACCATACGAATCCGATTTAAATAATATCTTATTCCGAATCATTGTTTCACAACAATTCTTGTACAGGCAAATGCTTGCTAGTCTATGCTACGAACGAAGTTAAACCAAAGTGAACCAATACGTGTTTTGCGGATACCTTTCTTTCGGGCCCGAAGTTCGAAACTTCGACGAATTAGAGTGACCCTGAAACGGCGATGGATTTCGTGAACGTTTCTGTTATGTTTTGAAGTAAAATAAGATACATTACTAACAATGTCTAAGGGCGTCTCTTGTCGTTCTTATTTATATTAAGTAAGTACTATCAGAGCATTTTCACAATACAAGGAGTAATTACTTTTATTCTTCAAGTAAGGTACGTAGTATGTAATATTCAAATTAATACATGACTTTTTTAACCATAAATAGGTTTAAGCCTTCTCGTAAGGCTTGACCTAGTTTTAGGTGGGCTGGCAATTTAATTTTAAGAAGGTTATTTTCGGTGTTGTCTCTTTGGTAAAAGAATACTTATAAGTTTTGTGGTCCCATATACAAATTACATTATTAGCCCGACTGCAACTGTCCGAAATAAATTAAGCACTTACGTAAGTAAGTAAGTAAGTGACTCATATGTAATGTAGGTAGTATTCTTTCCGTACCTACTGCTTTTTTGTGGTGGTTAGTTGTGTCTAATATGGCGGCTAAAGTACGTTTCTATAAGGTATTAAGCGTTTCTATGTGGTCATACTTCTACTTTATTTTTTTTGTATTGTATAACAGTTTTCTTGCTATTGGCTATTGCATAATATTACATTGTTCAATGAGGGCAGAAAACGATTCTCGAGTTTCCTTTATGCCCCCCGCTGCGCGTCGGGCTTAAACATACCTACTCTCGAACAGAAATAGAACTTTTTCCTGAGTGATACATAATGCTTTATACTACACCTTCGAGGAAAATAAAATATCACTAGGTACATATGTACCTATAAGTTTTCTCGTATTTGTCCCGAGACTTCTCAGGAAGTAAGTTCCATATGACTTCTTTGAGCTGTTTTTTATATTTCTGGTGGCGCTGTCACTATAAAATAGTCACTTTCACTATCGGATAATATTTTTGAAAATTATTTAGAATAATTGAATGCGTGCTGTTATATTATCAATTCAGTAAAAACAAAATTTAACAAAACAAATAAATTGCCGAGTTTTTATATCGAGAAAGGTTGCCAACCTCCTTTCATTGAATATCCAGTACGAAAAAAATCTCACCTCTTTCTTCTAATTATTTCATATAAAACCTTTTTTGAAGTATGTTCTGAGCTGTATTTTTTATTTCATCTCTATAAAATCGTTACTTTTACTATCAGATGACATTTCGGAAAATTATTGGGAATTTAGTTAAAAACTAAATTTAACAAAACTAATAAATTGCCGTACTTTTTTTATAGTGTAGAGAAATGTTACCAACCTACTTTCATTGAAAATTGAATACAACAAAAAGCCGACCTCTTTTTTCTAATCATTTGATATAAAACCCTTTTGAGATTTGATGTTTGTATTTTTTTTGTTAGCAGCTAAAAAACAAAAGAGCGCCAGCAGGGCAGGTATGGATTTTCATAAAACATTCCTTCAGCTCAAACCTTCTTTCCAAAGTGCGTTCTCTTCAAAAGAAGTTCCTTTGAAGAGAACGCACTTTGGAAAGAAAGTACAATTGTGGCGCGAAATGAAAATTATCTTAATCTTGAAGTTCTAGGAAAATATTAAACTACCTACATACCTACTTAATGATAATTATTTTAAGCTTAATGATAATTTGTATACAATTCAGTTGTAGAAAACTCATTACCTTCGATTTCAAAAGAAAGATACCTATCAGAAAATAAATGACGGTTTTATCAAATGGTGGACTGAAAAGGAAACTAAAAATTAGTACCTAAAATATGTTAATAAAATCTGTGTGAGTTTATTTATTTCCTCGCATTTATGAAGAAACGTATAGAGTTCATTTGCAATTGCACCCTTGAACTATCCGCACTAATATATTGCGGGTGCCATATTAGGAGATATAATAGGTGCAAGAATAAAATTCTGTTAAAGTACCGGTACACGCAATCGACTTCCCGATTAGCTATCATAGGCATTTCTTTGCTACAGAAAGCACATGTTATCTGTGACAATGATCGTCTTGAAGAGGATTCTATAATGCCCCTATTTCGACAACCCTTCAACCGATTAAACTCATACACGTACTTGCGAATCATTCCAAATATGGTTAAGATCAATCAGATGTTAGGTCTCTTCAGCAAGAGTCCTTTTTGGTGGATACCACCGCAGTGTCATATACTCTGCCTCGAAGCAGTAGTGTGTATGTTAAGTATGTTAAGGTATGAAAGACACTATAGCAAGTGCAATTAAAAAGCAAACTAGACAAAAGGCTAACGTCTCGTGAACGCCAGAATAAAGATTGTTGTGTGAGTTGAGTTGAGTTTCGTGAACGGCAGAGAGAACGACACTCCTAATGGAATGATCAGGTCAGATGGATGACTTCATTACATTAAAAAATATTACAAGGAACAACCGACTTCAAACATATAATAAGCATTATTAGAGAATACTCAAATACTATTCTATACAAATACTACTCGTCAAATCTCACTCAAATTTAAAAGGGTCATCAAAATCAAAATCAATCAAAAATACAAGCAATTTTCTTTGCTCTCCCATTTTAATAATAATAAGTAATAATCTTTTGAACATTTATATTTCAAAAATTGTGATATATTGTGTGACTTTTCTTCTAAAACGGAAAGCCATTGTTGTTAGTTTACAGTATCTTGTATTATGCATGACGTCCCTCGCGGTTACGGAATTTTACGTAATAGCAATATAAAATATCCCATCTGTGCTTTCACTTCATCAAAAGGAGGAGGTTTTAAATTAGTGTTTTTTTTATGTTTGTAAGGTACCTCAGAACTTATGACTGGGCGAACCGATTTTGATGATATAGTCCTTGACAATGAATACCAATCGATCCCGTAAGTAGCTGCAAGGGTCACTAAAAAGAGTAAAACAATTTTTTCTCAAAAATGGAAACCAACTTCAAGACTCAAAAGTGTGAAATAACTTGTCGAATTCGGTACCATGCGCACAATATTGTGATAATAGGTGCTATTGAACTATCATGGTACGACTTCAGCAAGTTATTTCACACTTTTGAGTGTTGAAGTCGGTCCATTCTTTTGTTATTTTATTTTTAATTCGTAGGAACATTTTGGTAGGTTTTGATAAAACAACCTTGCCAATAAGTATTGTACTAGTCACCATTGTGGTATTTATAATTTTAATCATTGAATTAACCTTATCTATAATACAATAAATAAGTGAAATTTCCTGCCTCTATATTATCATAATTAGAACATATGAAATGAACTATTTGTTTTTCCACATTGTTGAGTATAAGTATTTGTGGCAAGTCGTTGTTCTAAGACATTGTATTATTATGTATGATTCGTCAGTAGTATTCTAGTCAGTCAGTTTTTTAATTTCTTAAGCCCCAAGGGGTGCCGGGCTAGCATTGCAACCTTCTATATCTTCCTTTTTTATGCTTGATAGGATATATTATATATTATTTTATTATATATTATTTTACCTTTGACCACTATCTCACCTGATGGTAAGTGATGATGTGGTCGAAGACGTTGTACAGGCTAACCTAAGATTACTGGCTCTCAACGACACGTGCCGGAACACACCGTTAGGTGCTTGGCGACATATTTTCTACTTGAGGGTGGTAGCTAGCCAGGCGGGCATTCGCAAAATACCCTACCTCTATGCAAACCTTTGACTGTGCATGGTTGGTTTTAAACAATTTCTTACTTAATTTCAGATATCAACTACTCAGTGCAGTAATCACAATTGGTTCGGATTGTAAAAAGTTGAGTGTTTGACATCAGGAAATAGATTGAGCACCCGAACAAGGTTTGATCCTCGGCAATAAGTTTAAGTAATCGATTGACAATGAAACAAACTGTTATCTAAGGTTTTCGCTACGGATGGCTGCGGAAACCTTGACGCACCAGTGAAACTTGCGGTTGACCGATTTTGGCTCTTCACGAGACTATATTTAATTAGGTACTTAAAAAACGTCAAAGTAGTAGTCGATACTTTTTAGGGTTCCGTATGAGAAAGCGGGACCCTTCCGACCACAGGGTAATCTGAGCATCCGACCTTTGAACAAAAGGAAAATTCAAGTTGCATGTGAGTATTTTTTTTTTTTTTTTTTTTTGCTTATAGGTAAGCCTTTGACCACAATCTCACGTGATGGTAAGTGATGATGTGGTCGAAGGTGTTAACAGGCTTAACCTAGAATTACTCTGGCTCTCAAGGACAGCTGCCGGAACACACTGTTAGGTGCTTGGCGACAGATTTTTCAACTTGAGGGTGGTCGCTAGCCAGGCGGGCATGCACAAAAAGCCCTTCCACCATGCGGTGAAGCTCAAGCCCGCGGCGGGATTCGAACCATGTACCTGCTGCGTGGCAGTCCATAGCCAAAGCCACTGAGCTATCAAAATCCTACTACACAGTTTGTGTTACCTACTTAAACAAAAAAATGCTTGGAAAATTCCGTTTCTGCCAATATATCACCTGTCATCTACGTAATGTAAGCAAATATTGTAATAATTGTATTATATCAGTACTAATATTATAAATGCGAAAGTAACTCTGTCTGTCTGTCTGTCTGTTACGCTTTCACGCCAAAACGACTGGACTGATTTGAATGACATATAATAATTGGTATGGAGATAGTTTGAGACCCGGGAAAAAACATAGGATAGTTTTTATCCGACTGCGCAAAAAGAGGTTAATGTTTTCGCGCGATAACCGACATACGCGCGGGCGGAGCCGCGCCCGGAAAGCTAGTTGTATATAAGACATTGTAAAAAGACGTTTAAAATAATGGCCCCGAGTTTCTTGCCCGTTCTTCTCGCAGTGGCTCTGTAAATTTTTTGCTGAACGTGGCAGTACAAAATTTGTAATTTACCTTCATAAGAGCGTCGTAGACACCTAAATTGAATAAATGATTTTTAACTTGAATTTTAATTTGAACTGTACTGTACTGTACTGAATCAGCCGGATTGTCCGCTGCTGAACACAGCCTCCCAGGCTTGGCAGGCGTCTTCGGGATCGCAGTTTAAGTAATCAGTCCTCAGAAGGTGCGCCTTCTGAGCTGTTGCGCACCTTTCTGTATTGTATACCTTTGGTCGCTTCTTACGACACCCACATGAAGCAATACGGCAATGACGTTATAGCCCGTCACCCCACGATGCGTTTACCCGTCTGAGAACAGCCCTTTAAAATTCTGACGGACCTTTGAAACGGTTTTTTTTTATGCTATCTGGATGGAATAATCATGCGGCCGACCTGGTGTTAAGTGGTTACCTCTGCCTAAAACTGATCCAATTCGTATATAACAAGCGGCTAACTGCACTGCGCTTATCACCTTGAGATATAGCTGTTGAGTCACATATCACTCAAACGATTCAAACCGGAACATTACTGCTGTGCGGTAGAAATAGGTATGGTGGTAGGACTTCTCTGGAAGAAATTGCTCAAAGAGTTCTACTGCTACTAAAAATATTAAGTAATAGGTAACTTGTTAAAATGTTCACAGAATAAGTAAGTATGTGATAGTTTGGAAAAATTACTTGTGTTCAGTGTGCATGGCAGTTGATTTCAAGTTTTTTGTTTATCGTGAAAATAGTAACATCTCAAGGCAATACAAGCGTCAAACTGGGTACGATTATTGTCCAATATCTAACGATAACAACAAATAATGTAAACCGGCCAACAGTATGGTTCCATTGCAAAGGATCTAGGAACTGTATTTAAAAAATACGATTTTATGGTATTTTCTGTTCTTTTAAAATATAATTGAGACGGAAAAAGCACGAAGCCCACTTGATATTAAGCGATAAACTCCACGATAACTGCCTAGAACAGATGCATGTCATCACAAGTGACGAATTGCACTCCGCCCTGAGACATATAATTGTTATGTGTCATTTGCCTGTAATTTTACTGGCTGTCAAGAACTGCTGCCGGTGTACATACACTTTTGAGTACTTCGCAACAGATTTTCTAATTGAGCTGGCCAGGCGAGCATTCGCAAAATGCCCTTGGGGATCGAATCATGGGCCTGGGGCACGGCAGTCATTAGCCGTTACCGCTCAGCTACCATTGTTTCAAAGAACGGATCCCTCGGTGTGTAAGTCCAACTCGCACTTGGCCGGTTTTTATACATTTAGTACTGCATGGCAGGTTATGCCTTGCTTCACTCTTGTAATGCAGTCATGTTGCGACAGCTATAACGACTATCTAATCTTTAAAGTACCTTCACTTATGAAAACCTCTAGAAAAAAGGCTTAGAAAATGAGGTCGGGAGACAAAGGATACAGTCTAATGTTTTTTTTTATGTTATTGTGACGGAACAAGCTCGCGGCCCACCTGACGTTAAGCGGATTAACCTCTGCCTATAACAATGCATTTCGTCACAAGTCACGAATTCAAAATTCAAATTCACCTTAAATTCAAAATTCAAATTCAAAATTCAAATTCAAAATTCAAATTCAAAATTCAAATTCAAAATTCAAATTCAAAATTCAAATTCAAAATTCAAATTCAAAATTCAAATTCAAAATTCAAATTCAAAATTCAAAATTCAAATTCAAAATTCAAATTCAAAATTCAAATTCAAATTCAAATTCAAATTCAAAATTCAAATTCAAAATTCAAATTCAAAATTCAAATTCAAAATTCAAAATCAAAATTCAAATTCAAATTCAAAATTCAAAATTCAAATTCAAAATTCAAATTCAAAATTCAAATTCAAAATTCAAATTCAAAATTCAAATTCAAATTCAAAATTCTAATTCAAAATTCAAATTCAAAATTCAAATTCAAATTCAAAATTCAAATTCAAAATTCAAAATTCAAATTCAAAATTCAAATTCAAAATTCAAATTCAAAATTCAAATTCAAAATTCAAATTCAAAATTCAAATTCAAAATTCAAATTCAAAATTCAAATTCAAAATTCAAATTCAAAATTCAAATTCAAAATTCAAATTCAAAATTCAAATTCAAAATTCAAATTCATTTATTTAGGCGTCTACTGCTCTTATGGAGGTCAATTACAATAAATTTTAATATTGAAATATTCTACATTGTACTGCCACGTTCAGCAAAAAAAATTATAGAGCCACTGCGAGAAGAACGGGCAAGAAACTCGGGGCCATTCTTTTAAACGTCTTTTTACAATGTGTTATAAACAATATAATACAATTATTACAATATTTGTTTAAATTACGTAGGAGACAGGTGATGGCTTGGCAGTGGTGGAATTTTCCAAGCATTTTTGTCGTTTAAGTAATCACAAACTGTGTAGTAGGATTCCTTAATCAAACCATCCGAAGGTTGTCTGAAAGAAAATCTAAAATGTAAATTAGCTTGGTAAACAATAAAGAGTTTTTGTTTTGTATTGTATTGTTTTGTACATAGAGGTTTAAATGGTGTTGTATATTATTACGAGTAAATTAAGTTTATAAAAAAAACAAATAGTATATGTAGGTAAGTACCTACATATACTATTTGTTTTTTTACCGTCTATATGCTTTTATTAACAAAATACTACGAACTATATACAACAGAACATTATATATAATATACAATATACAAGCCATTCCAAACTCACAGAAAGTCCAAATGCTCCAGCCCACTACCAGTTGTCAGCGTGCGCAGCTTGCAGCATTGCCTCGTTTAATTGCAATGCAATAAGCATTGTATACAGTAGTAATCTTTTTTTTTTTTTTTTTTTTCAGTAATTTGCAGTAATAATCTTCAAATTATTGTCAATACTCCTCAGATGGAAACGCATGAACTTGTGTAGTTATGTTCTTGAAATTGGCAACATCAAAAGCTTGCAGCTCATAATATTAATTTAAAAAGCGAATTACGAGCGCTTCGAAAAATTAATTTTTCGAAGCGCTCGTAGCGAAGTTTGCTTAACCATTCTGAATCGATCAGCAAAGTTAAGCAACGTCCGCCGCGGTCATGAGTTGGATGGGTGACCGCTGGTGACATTACTACTGAGCGCTTCCATGCTTCGGAGGGCACGTTAAGCCGTCGGTCCCGGTTGTTGTCTTAGGATGGCAGTCGTTACAGCATGGTGGTAGGGCACTTTGCGAATGCCCGCCTGGCTAGCTACCACCCTCAAGTTGAAAATCTGTCGCCAAGCACCTAATGGTGTGTTCCGGCAGCTGTCCTTGAGAGCCAGTAATTCTAGGTTAGCCTGAACAACATCTTCGACCACATCATCACTTACCATCAGGTGAGATAGTGGTCAAAGGTCTAACCTATCAAGCATAAAAAAAATAAATAAAAAAAAATTTACTGAACACTGAACATGATTAAATTTTTTAGTTTACTTCTAAAATCGTCTATGGTTAAATTAAAAATGTGCACATATAATTCTAACCGTGAGAAAATGAATCGACTGTAAAATTATTAAAAAAAACTACATTGTATAAGTATTGTCAAGTAGAAAATATGTCGCCAAGCACCTAACGGTGTGTTCCGGCAGCAATCCTTGAAAACCAGTGAAATTACAGGCACATGAGACTGTCTCAAGGTGACGGGCGCAGTGGTATTCGTGACTCGTGACGAAATGTATCTGTTAGAGGTTTCAGATGGGCCTCGAGTTTGTTCCGTCACACTAACATAAATAAAAATGTACAGAGAGTTTTTCGAAAATTTAATAGGTACCTATCACACATTTAGGTACTTATCCAATAAAATTACACCAACTTCAAAAAAAAATCCGGTTATGTTTAGATTTTCTCGCCAAAGAAGTCGGCGTTCATATTAGTAAATTAATTACTATCTAAATGTCTGCAATTGCATTTATAATTTCTGAAGAGCGTAGGTGGCCTTTTCAAGTACAATATTCTGTGTACCTACTCATAGGTACCTGGGCGTGACACTAACAAAAAAGTAAATATTGACATACCTCTTACAAACGCTCCATCAACAATAACGCAAATTGTAAACTTGTTATTTTCCATTTTGTCCTATCCACACTGACACCAACTGGAACTGATATAGATGTGATATGATTTATAAAAATTTATAGCGTTACATTTTTAAGATAATTGCAACAACATACATAATAGAATTCTAGAACATTCAGGATCATTCTCACTAGGCTCGGCTCCGTCAGCACTCCATGACCAGCTAGCTGTCTAGCCTCAAGATTCTTTTATTCGATAAGTCTTTTGATACATTTGTAATCCCAAACCCTGCACTTTCAAGTCAAAACCTTCCTAATGTAAGAAGAAACATACCATAGAAGCGCTTGTAACGTAGCTTATGTATAGTCATATTCAACTCAACCGATCTTCTAAGTTAAGCAACACTACCTGCGGTTACTACTAGAATAGGTGACTGCTAGAGGAAAAATAATTACAAGTTTACCATTTTATACATTGGATTGTTGTTTTTGAATAGCAGTCATTAGGCTGTGTCGGAGCCTTTCGGGAAATATAAACTCCTATAAATGCAATGGGTAGGGCATTTTACGAACACCCGTCTTGCTAGCTGGTTACACGATACACGCACGGTCAAGGTAAAAAATCTACCAATTACGATGTATTTCCAGGACCGCATGAGGGAGGCTGTGTTCAGCAGTGGACAATCCGGCTGATACAGTTACAGTACAGTACAGCTGTCGTTGAGAGTCAGTTCCCATTTTAGTTTTTATTCTGTTTTCTATCTTCGACCACATGATCACTTACCATCAAGTGAGATTGTGGCTAGTTTTGCCTTTTGCCCATAAAAAAATCATATAAGCCCCTTGGACTGCGGGGGGAAGATGCGAAGTCATAAGAATAGTCACAAACATACCAAAACAAGCAGTCGGACCATGTTTACCTTAATACATGGTAACATATCTTCATGCGTGAGTCCTAAGAGACGATGAAGAGAAAAATACCATAAGGTGGGGCAGCGGAGTCTTCTAAAGAACTCCTCCCCCCCCTTCTCATGAAGGAGGACGCATTTGTTCAACGCTGACGTCTTCCGGTGATTGATTTGAAGTGTGTGCTGATATTGATAGGATAGCTTAGACCGTATCGATATTGGTCCAATATCTCAAGCCTTCGAGTAAACCTCACGCTCGACAGTCGATACGCATTACCAGGGCACCATCACCGCCTCAATAGGTATATGTACTCTTTAGTAATATGACCGCAACTTAGTAGCAATATACATAGCGTCACATCTGCTTCCCGAAGGGGTAGAGCCACTTCTAATTGCAATATCTAATTAATTGTCATATCTATGTAATTTCATTGTGTACACTTTTAATTGATAACTGTAATTGAGTGAACACTATATAATGAGATTAGCCCATCTTATCAAGTGCATTCCACGTTATTAATTTTTAGGGTTCCGTTGGAGAAAACGGACCCTATAAGGCCTTCGTCCGTGTCGTCGTAGTCTTCGATGCCGCCACATAGCATGAAATTAACAAATGAACGACTGAATTATTTTGAAAATATCTTCAATTTCGCTTAACGTATATAACTAAACGAAACTTTATATCAGCAACTTAATGTAACTGTAAAAGTGTTGTTCAAATTCAATAAAAAATCAAAATCATTTATTTAGGCGTCTACTGCTCTTATGGAGGTCAATTACAATAAATTTTAATATTGAAATATTCTACATTGTACCGCCAAGCTCAGCAAATAAAATGTATAGAGCCACTGCGAGAAGAACGGGCAAGAAACTCGGGACCATTATTTTAAACTTCTTTTAACAATGTGTTACATATATTTAATAAAGGTATTACAATATTTGTTTAATTACGTAGGTGACAGGCGATAGCTTGGCAGAGTCGGAATTGTCCAAGCATTTTTGTCGTTTAAGGACATATACCCGCCAGCCAAAGCGTGAACTTTTATATAAACTCAACTTGTTATTAAAAAAAACTCGCATGTAAATGTAGTGTATTATTAGACCTATAGTTTCTGGCTTAAATCCTTTTTCTTTTGGATTAATAATATTTCTTTTATTATATAGCGTTTAGTATATAGCACTCGCTTTTTAGTTGTTTGAGCCAGTTATTCGTAGCTCCAGATTTATTTAAAAAGTATAGTACACATGTATAAATAACTTCCCATTATAGAAAGTTCATTATATTCCCCACGTTTGTGATGCAATAGAAATATTAAAAACATGTTTATTTTTCTTGAAAGAGATGCTTAAAGTTGGGTCTTTCTATTATCTAAAATAACGAATTTTTGATCTAGTGTAATTTCAAAACTGTATAATTTAATGAAAATCTGATACACTACAAACCTAGATATTAGGGTAGTGATTACGTAGGCAAAAAATAATTGAGTTTTATTCGCTATTATTAAAATGAGATAGGAGCTGCGTTTTGTATGGGGGCGTTCGTCTAAAATATACCGTTAAGTAATCACAAACTGGGTAGTAGTCATTGTTTTTTTAGAACTATGCTTGACACTGCCCCAATTGTAATAACTCAAAACGATCACTGTTAAGTCGATATGATTAATACTATCACAATAATAATCATGAATATTAACATACTTCCTTCAGTCGGAGGTCATCCGAAATTACTCCTATTTTTATTACATTACTGTGCTATTTCTATCTTCATAAACCCTTTGTAAATCTAGACATTTTCATGTCGAGGCATTCTATATGGGCCAAGGTAAATTTTAATCCGTACTTTTTTTCTCCAATTATTTGTAAACGATAAAATGTTTTATCACTGATGTGGTGGAACAAAACAATAACATCGGTATTTCTTGACTACAAATGTTATCAATTAATGATATCAACTTAACAAAAGCAGGTGGTCGGATCGATCATAGTGAGATCATCGTTTTGTTATTTATAGTAAGTACGTATGTACGTTATCATATCAGTTTTACAATCTCTACGCATTTCTATTCACACTACGCCAGCCACATATGATGGGTGACCACTAGTGGAATTTACTGTACTAAGCACATGCGAGCTTAAGCGAGACGTGTAGCCAATTTTAATTTCACCATCGGATGTTCCGGTTCCGACGGAGCATAATGTTCCATCAATTTCATGTCGACGTCTGAAAATCCACAACCGTGCGATTCTTACGGCATTTTCCGCCTTACACTGTCTGCTGCCATGCGCAGTATTGATCGATACGACATAGGAGCCTTCAATAAGAGAACATATTCCCCAGACAAAGGCGGGCAACACATCCTCAAGACAGTGATGAGTTTATCACTAGGAGAGCAGCCAACTACTTTGCACTGCTAAATAAACTTTAAAAAAATTGCTAGTGGTGTGACGGAGCTCTTTTTAAGTGCCAGTTCCCGATTCCCATTCTATTACCCTCAACAACATCATAGCCAGCATCATCACTTACTGTCAGGTGAGATAGTAGTCGTCAAAGGCTTAGCAAAAGCTACTCATACTCTGCGCATTATTGGCTACTAGCAACAGGCAAAGTATGGCACAAGATGCATATTATAATAAAAATCTAAATGAGATAGGTGATTAGAATTAAGGTGATTATCAGTCGGTTATTTTTATTACCGGTGTTTAGTACGAGAAAGCTTTGTATTATATGTTGTACAGGAAAATTATATGGTAAGAATAAAGGTATGCCTTTATTAGCCTAACACTACGTACTATATACATCAATAGCTAATCCAATAAAATCATTTGGACAACTTACAAGCCATTGCAGGGTCACTGGCAGTCCAAATGCTCCTGCCATTCTTAAATCATAATATATATTAAAATATTTTATTTCTACCAGAATAGGGTAGAATCAGTTATCGGCTCGTGTACTCTCGCTAGTCTCCCTAAACTCGAGTTCAGAAGCGAAGTGAGGTGGAAGCCTCAATTCTTCATCAAGACATCGGCTGGCTGCCGTGCCGCGCCAAGCTGGCCGATCGCATTGGATCACAGGTAAAAAACATCATTTGCATCGCTGTGCGCGATCCTAATGATGTTTTAGTCGGTGCGTGGTGACGCTTCACTTACAGTCGACTTACTATGGAGTAATGAGGAATCATTACGAGGTGAATTCAACGAAAATGTTTCTATAGTTACGATATTTACAAACGAGTTTCGACATGCTGGTAAACACAATACAAGATCTATCCGGAAGACTTAGTTCTGCTGCATATATGCAGTTTGTAAGATAACAGTTATCAGACGTAGCTACTGGTAGGGAGCTGCTGCTGAGATAGAGACAAATTTTTTTTTTTTTTTTTTTTTTTTATGTTATTTTGACGGAACAAGCTCGAGGTCCAGCGGTTACCTCTGCCTATAACAGATGCAGTTCATCGTTCAAGTGACGAATTGCACTGCGCCCGTCACCTTGAGACATAGTTGTTAAGTCTCATGTGCCTGTAATTTCACTGGCTCTCAAGGACTGCTGCCGGAACACACCGTTAGGTGCTTGGCGACAGATTTTCAACTTGAGGGTGGTCGTTAGCCAGGCGGGCATTCGCAAAAAGCCCTTCCACCATGCGGTGAAGCTCAAACCCGCGGCGGGATTCGAACCATGGACCTGCTCTGCGCGGCAGTCCATAGCCAATGCCACTGAGCCATCACTGCTTTAAACTTTTCTTACAAAAGTTTGCAATTCGAGCCATATATGAAATGGATTCTAGGGAATCCCTGAGAGATCTGTTTGAAGAAATTGATATTTTAATTTTCCAAGTATATATTTGAAAATATTATGTATGTTCGTAAAAAATTTAGTAAATTTAAATCAAACAGTGACAATCACGATTATAACACTAGAAATAAAGATACAATAGCGGTGCCAGGTTTTAGATTAGCAAAGTCAAATAAAAGGTCCTGCTTAGGCAATTGTGTGCGGTTTTAATCATAAAGTGCCCAAACATATTACAACGCTCACAGAAAGAAAATTCAAGTTGCACATGAAGAACATTTTGATAAAAAAATGTTACTACTTACCATCGAGATATAGTATATAGAGGTTAATGCTACTTACACAGTTTGTGATTACTTAAACGACAATAATGCTTGGACTGGTTCGCCTCCGCCAAGCTAGCGCCGGTCACCTACGTAATGTAAGCAAATATTGTAATAATTTTACTATATACGAGTAATATGTAACACATAGTAACAAACGTTTAAAAGAATGGCCCTGAGTTTCTTGCCCGTTCTTCTCGCAGTGGCTCTATATTTTTTTTTTCTGAACGTGACAGTACAATGTAGAATATATAGCACAATATTTCAATATTAAAATTAGTAATTAACCTTCATAAGAGCGTCGTAGACGCCGAAATGGAATAAATTATTTTGATTTAGACTTTGATCAAGACTGGTTGGTGGAGCTTTATAGCAGTTTCTTGAAAGTAATAGGGGGTGACCACATTAAACGCTTCATCTGCAACTGCCGCCAACCAGACCGTAATTTGCTGTCTCCTATAATAATGCCAGTGGGTAAGTGAACCTTGCAACTGCACTTGAGTATTTTTTCTGTGACTGTACTTCACTCATCAGTTCAAGGCGTAAGTTCTTATATCTCTTTTGCCCAGTAATTTAACTTGCTATAATCTAAACCTAGTTTTGTACACAACCGATTCGAGGCAGAATATCTGCGGTCCACCAACACGGTATCTTGCGTGATGATGACATAGCAGCTGTCAAACTTCAAACGGCCAAATCTCTGAAACTATTGAAGCTAGACTACGTAATTGGCTTGTTTTAGCAGAGATGTTCTTTTATGAAAAATAAAAAAAGAAAATAAATTTGGCACGTCTAGCTTAAGAGTATGTGTACTTATTGTAATGTATCGGCGTGATCGTCCTATGCTGAACACAGTCTCCCGTATTAAGGGTATATCAGGTAGAAAATCTGTCGCCAAGCACCTAATGGTGTGTTCCGGCAGTTGTCCTTGAGAGCCAGTAATTTTAGGCTAGCCTAAACAACATCTTCGACCACATCATCACTTACCATCAGGTGAGATAGTGATCAAAGGCTGGCCTATAAACAACTAGCTTTCCGGGCGCGGCTCCGCCCGCGCGTATGTCGGTTATCGCGCAAAAACATTAACCTCTTTTTGCGCAGTTGGATAAAAACTATCCAATGTTTTTTCCCGGGTCTCAAACTATTTCCATACCAAATTTCATTCAAATCGGTCCAGTAGTTTTGGCGTGAAAGCGTAACAGACAGACAGACAGAGTTACTTTCGCATTTATAATATTAGTACTGATAAAAAAGGGAGTGTTTGTCATAATTTCCACGCGTATGTAATTATACAAGGTATATTAAAATGAGGAAAAGTAGTTCACAATTTATAATCATGACATAGTCATTATATTTTAATAAAATAATAATTATTGTTGTACAAAGCCATAGGCAGGTATACCTAGATTAATTATAGACTAGCTTTCCGGGCGCGGCTCCGCCCGCGCGTATGTCGGTTATCGCGCAAAAACATTAAGCTCTTTTTGCGCAGTTGGATAAAAACTATCCTATGTTTTTTCCCGGGTCTCAAACTATTTCCATACCAAATTTCATTCAAATCGGTTCAGTAGTTTTGGCGTGAAAGCGTAACAGACAGACAGACAGACAGTTACTTTCGCATTTATAATATTAGTACTGATAAAAAAGGGAGTGTTTGTCATAATTTCCACGCGTATGTACTATTATTATTATAATAGTACTGATTAGTAATAGCATGCATTTTGTAATACGGTAATACGCTCATTTAGTGTTTAATTGCTAAAAGCAATTAAAATTGAAAAAATCGGCCAAGTGCGAGTCGGACTCGCACATTACCATTACCCGTACCATTAGCTATACAACATTAGACTTCATATATGAACATTTTTGGTTTTAACGTGCGCGAGTCCGACTCGCACTTGGCCAACTTTTTGTATTTGTTGTTATAGCGGAAACAGAAATACATCATCTTTGAAAATTGTAACTGTCTAGCTATCACCGTTCTTGATATACAGCCTGGTGACAGACGGACGGCCTGACAGCGAAGTCTCAGAAATAGGGTCCCGTTTATACCCTTTGGGTACGGAACCCTAAAAAAGAGAAGTTTGACAGAAAGGGCTTCTTCGTTAACATATAAAAGCGAATCGGTACAGGTAGTACTTAACTTATTTTAAACTTTTATTCTATCACTAGCTTTCCGGGCGCGGCTCCGCCCGCGCGTATGTCGGTTATCGCGCGAAAACATTAACCTCTTTTTGCGCAGTCGGATAAAAACTATCCTATGTTTTTTCCCGGGTCTCAAACTATCTCCTTACCAAATTTCATTCAAATCGGTCCAGTAGTTTTGGCGTGAAAGCGTAACAGACAGACAGACAGACAGACAGACAGACAGACAGACAGAGTTACTTTCGCATTTATAATATTAGTACTGATTCGGTAATGTGAGATAAAACTTGTAGGTATAGGTATAAATGTTACGTTTGATTATTGATCGAGTTTATATCATGATATTCATGATTCCTATCCTAATACCTGGTACCGATACTAATTTTCAATGTGAGATAACGGTATCTATTGATGTGAGTTGTTAATTTTATAGTTTTAAGCTATAATGTGCTATAAATATTAGTTTACATTAGTTCAATGAATCTAAATTAATAAACGAACATATCACTGATGACGCGAAAATATTTGATATCAGGATCTATTTGATAGATCACTGATGACGTATGCTTACAGAGGTAGTACGAAAATGTTATAACTTACCTTTGTTGCTAACCATGGGGATAAAGTACAAAATGAAATTTTCGTTACTCGGTTTCGAGTACTCTCATTGGGAAGAAATTGAAAAAGATTCTCTAATGAGGTTAATCTTATTAATATACACTTTTTTACAGCTTCACTTACCTAGACGTCCGGCGGTTTGGTATCAAACTGTGGTGTCGCACGAAGCACTCAATAATTGTGATAATTTTTTTTTTTTTTTTTTTTTTTAATAAAACAACATTACTCCACAGACTCCAGGGTCCGTGCCCTTTTTAGATTACAGTTATTTTTATTTGATTACATTTTCTTTGATAAAACATACTCCATTCATCACATTTGAATTTACAACTATGGTGTTATTTGTTGTATCTTATAAACTAGTGAGTCCATATTTTTTTTTTTTTTTTTTTTTTTTTTTTTTATTATTATACATTATTATTATATACTGTTTTTTTTTTTTTTTTTTTTTTTTTTTTTTTTTTTTTTCTTACTTATCTTATCCTATAACATTTGTTTTATAATTACTATGGTGTTTTATAAAGTATATTATATTAGCATGCTTACTACTTATTACGCTTATCCTATATATTTATAATAACATTTACATTGACATTTTTGTGTTTCTCTATATTAAGTGCCCGATGGACCCGCCACTGACCCCGGGGTCCGTTTTAACATCTGCTCCACGACTTTTTCGTTACGGTCTTTGAGTGCCATCTTCAGATTGTGATTGATGATCTCCTGTTCCGTCGCTTTTTCTGCCCGCCGCACAAACCCACCGATGGTATCAGAGCTGTCGTCTGTGTAGTAAGTGCAGCTCTCTTTGTGACGCGACACTGCCACAACCGCATGCGGAACGCTGTCCCTGAGCCTGGTCACCTTTTCCCTCATCTGGATGATAATGACGATCCCGTATGTCAGTCCCTGAGCCTCGTGCACGGTCAGAATGCAAGACCCTTGGCCACTCCCATACCCTCTGCCTACCAGGGTGGATTTCTCCTCCTGGGTCAGCGTCAGGTATAAGGTGTTTGGGAGGTCTTTTGGTATTACTGCATCTGTATACCGTTGGAGTCTCAGGGAGTGCACACGAGATCTTGACGAGTAGAAGCCCGGGTACACCTCTCTCAGGACATATGCCACGTCCATAGGATTTCGGTGCGTACAGAACAACTCTTGGCCGATGGACGCCAGTACATTTGGATTGCTGTACCTTATATTGAAAAGGTTTTCTCTCTCAATATAAGGCAACTGGTTTACATCCCCGATGATGACGAGATCCTCAGCCCCCAGCAACCGCGCAGCCATTATGATGGCCCCGAAGTGGTTCATGTGAGCTTCGTCCACGAGTAGACGTCTTTCTCTACGCTCCATGAACCCATTGGCCAATACGGAGGCCAAGGTGCGCACTTTGGATTTTACTCCGTCGCCTATGCGGTGCGCTACCTTGTCTCTCAGATCTTTGGCTGCTTCGGTTGTGGTGGTGACTATGATATCTCTGTCAGCATCGAAGTTTGCAACTATCCAAGTTGTTTTGCCGCAACCGGGAACTCCGTTTATCCATGTTATTCGTGGCATTGTCCAGTAGTCCCACGCTGCCGTTGGGTTGGAGTCATCCGAGATGGTTTTGGCCATCTCGATGATCTTCTCCTGCAGCATGATTTTCGTGCACCGGGCTGTGACCACAAGGGGATTTTCTGGTGGTGTGAAAAATGTGAGTTTGCCAGTTCGTTCTGTCTCATGTTCATTCAAAGTAACGAAGCCCTCTGTGGAGCTGAATGCAGCCATATAGCGACCCGTCATAGTTCCCTTGATGACTCGGGATCTACTGTTATCGTATATGGCTGCTTCCGCTTCCGTGAGTCTCACATTCAACAACCCCTCGTTCTCCCAGAGATAGGCTTGCATGATGTTCTTGCAAGTGGTAAGGTTGACATCTCTCGTTGCCTTCTCTATCGCTAGGAATTCGATGAATGCGTTGAATGCGAGGTCTGTTGGCTTTGTTACTTGAATGAAGTTTGGCGGGTTAACTTGCCCCTTGTCGGCTCTGGTCCGTTTAGTCTGCGGGAGGTCGGGATGTTTCGGGGGTGGCTTTAGGAATTCCTGAACGGCAGCTGATTGTCGTTCTGCCGTTCTGGATATCCTATCCCTTATGCCATGCAGTGCTGAGCTGACAACGTCTACGAAGTGTTTTTTGTGTCCGACTCGGCTTTTGCTTTTTTCCGGACTGGATTCGGATTTTTTGGCGTCGATCTTTTCTTGAAGGCGCTGAGCTCCTGTCTGCGTGCTTGAATATGGTTGGAGGCTTGTGATGTTTTTGGTTGCGGATACGGTGGGTGCTTTGAGGTAGCTTAGATCTTCTCCTCTGTCCTCGTACGCCACTATGTTGTGGCGCGCTGAAGCTTTAATACACCCAATGTGGTCCGCAACTTCACCTCTCGAGTACTCTATCACCATCGCATCTACGCTGATAATGCGAGGTGTTGCGCCTTCTTCCGCCTCTCCGAGCTTTGTGAGCACTACGTTTGCGAGAGAAAAGGGCGTCTGACTGCCCCAGTCGACTAGTATGACCGTTTTGTTGCGCGATCGCACCAGTCGACACCGGCAGCCGGCTATCCTCGTCTCTGAAAGCTCGTTGTACTTTTTCCGCTTTATGGTGGTCTTTGTAGTGCTTCCATTAATTAGAGATGCCAGTCCGGGTGATATTGCAACGCGGTTTTTTGCTTGCGCGTTGCAATAGCTTATGCCGAGTCGTTCGTTATTGTTGTCCATGAAGAGCGCCACCCCCCTTATCCTTATCCCAGGCTCGCCTCTCTCTCCGCATTCCAGAATCTGGTTTAACCCAGTTCTACTATGAGAGGTCTGCCTGATGTCAGGACCCGGGATTGTGGCGCCTGTGGTTAGTGTGGGTACCGGTTGTGATGGGATGATTATGGGATCTGCTGGTGTTCTGCTGCTGTGTCGCCTTACCGCTACTTTGAAGATTTTTTCACCATAGTCCAGGAAATACTTCCTGCTCTCAGAATTGGCCAAAATAGTGCGCAGATTTTCTCTGGTAAGCCTGGTGTTGATCTGTATTTCCAGGTCTTGTCTGAGAGCAAGAAAGCGCGGACATTCTAGGACTATGTGCCAAACAGATTCGTTGATGTTGGGATCGCAATCGCAGCCTGGGCTTTCCAATAATCTGAACCGATGGAGATATTCGGCAATACCTCCATGTCCCGTCAAGAGTTGCACTTGTAACGGTGTCAGCTTTATGGCTCGTACCATTCGATATGCTTGCTATGCTATTGTGATAATTTTAGTAACATACTCGTACATGCAACCCGTTCAGCTAAGAACTATCAGGCGGCGCCACAGTACCTAGAAAAGGCCGCTATGGATATTACTTAAGTATTTAAATTATATATTAATAAATTATATTATATGTTTATATAATATAATTTATATTATATATTAAAATCATATTCTACCTAGTCCTAAGTTATGTTATGTTAAATGAAAATACATTTTTTATGACGAAATGTATTTTTTTAAAACGTATATTACTTACATATTTATTAAAGTCTCAGCAAAAAATAAAAACCAATATTCTATTTGAAATGGCCACCTTTGGCTTTTATACATGCCTTTAATCTGTCTGGCCACGAATCTATGGATTTACGCAGTGTTTCAATGAGAAATTTCGCCACTGCCTGCTCCATAGATTTTTATGAAACTTACTGCCGCCGCCGTGTCTCTTAGTGCAAGATATTTCCTCTAAAACTGACCTGATCTCTTTTAAAGTCCGGCCAAGCCAGGCTTGGGTGGTTTGTGCCTTGTGCCCAGGTGCACGGCCGCCGCGATCTTTTATGGTCTTCGAAAGAGGAAGCGTCGTTGTATCTGTTGGTAGTAAGATATACGAACATACGGCTGATACCAAGCATTTCAATATGACCAACGGCTCCATACCCATCTTGTGTAAGGCGATGACTGCAATCCTGTTTTCTTTAACACCCTATTCCATATTGTAATTTGATAATGAACACGAAAAAATATGTGAAATGTCGCGAAATCGACAGAAGTTTTTAAAATAATAAACGCGTTCCAAATTCGAAGTTGGTTATTAAAAAGTTGCAAAAAATAAAAGTTTTTATAATTATGGCCAGACCAGTTATATATTACGACAAACGAAAAACATACCAAAATGAGATTATATTTTATATAACTAATAAGGGCTAATTCAGTCAGCATCTGCAATGTATATAGCTACCCATGTTAAGTATGTTACTGATTGATATCGTTACAGCTAAATAGCTCCTCATAAAGGCTAAATAAGAAAAAAACTATGAACAAATTACATTAGTCACTATAACCCTACTATTATAACCCTGAAGAGAAACAAAAAATAAGAAAAACAATGATATTATAGTACATTGTACATCGAGGGGAGATAACGTTTTATTTCTGTTCGAGAGTAGATATGTTTAAGCCCGACACGCGCAGCGGAGGGCTTAAAGGGAACTTGGGAACAGAACTTTCTCCCGAGTGACACAGTGCTTCATACTGCAACTACGAGGAAAATAAAATCATTAGGTACTTAAGTTTTCTTGTATTTGTCCCAATACTTCTCAAGAAGTAAGTTCTATTTATGACTTCTTGAGCTGTATTTTTTATTTCTGGTGGCGCTACGCCGTCACTATAAAATAGTCACTTTCACTATCAGATGACATTTTGCAAAATTATTTAGAATAATTAAAAGCGTGCTGTTATATTATCAATTTAGTAAAAAACAAAAATTAACAAAACAAATAAATTGCCGCGTTTCATTATCGAGAAAGGTCGCCAACCTCCTTTTATTGAAAATCTAGTACGAGACAAATCTCACCTCTTTCTTCTAATTATTTGATATAACCTTTTTTGAAGTAGGTAAGTTCTGGAGCTGTATTTTTTATTTCTGGTGGCGTCGTCTCCATGAAACCGTCACTTCTACTATCAGATGAAATTTAGGAAAATTATTTGGAGTAGAAAAGCTTATTGCTAAATTATTTATTTAGTTAAAAACAAAATTTAACAAAACAAATAAGGTTCTCGAGTTCTCTTTAATACTTGCGATACACATAATGTTCTCAATAACATAAAATTCCCATACATATTAAGAGTGTTACTTTTGACCCGTGGGCCGTGTTATAATCGTCCCCAAATATTAACTTTAAACCGACATCAAACAAAAGAGGATTCGCTTCTAAACGAAGCATCTTCAGGACTTCAGGAGGTCTTGACTCACCGAGCGCACGATCGAGCGCTCGGTGAGTCAAACTAGTCTAATACTCTTCCGGTTAGGCTGCGTGGCATTTGTGAGTTGTGACGTTACGTAGGCTTAACAGGTAAATTAGGCGGAATTGTCACTAGATATATATTTTTATACCTTTTAAGTGTTTTATTAAAATATTATTTTACGTTTTCTTAAAATACTTTTAAAAATATTTGTTATTAGCTTTCCGGGCGCGGCTCCGCCCGCGCGTATGTCGGTTATCGCGCAAAAACATTCACCTCTTTTTGCGCAGTTGGATAAAAACTATACTATGTTTTTCCCGGGTCTCAAACTATTTCCATACCAAATTTCATTCAAATCGGTCCTGTAGTTTTGGCGTGAAAGCGTAACAGACATACAGACAGACAGAGTTACTTTCGCATTAATTTATAATATTAGTACTGATGATGGATTTCCGCGAAGTAACGCCTGAATCTATTCATTACCTTAAAATATAATAGATAGAATAATTAAAAATAGAAACTACATTTCAAATCTTAAATGACAAACATGCACACAAGCCTAATATCACATTATGATCTGACAATAAGTGACAAGAATTTAGGTGGAAAATAAAATAAAAATAAATTTTATAACAAAGATTTTAATATAATTCAACTGCTTATGGCGTATTCAACGATAGAAGTTTTGCATTGTAAGTGATTGCATACCTACACAGTGAGCGTAGAACTCGGGACTCAGTTTATTTTATGGAACGCTCTGTGTGTGTTCCGTACCTAAACGCTTCATAGTCATGAGTTAAATATTTCGGTATTTTTTTTTTATAAAATGAAAACCAAAACAGTATATACTTCAACAATACCATTTACTGTTTGAAATAATTAAACTAGACAAACTGCGAGTAAATCTACTTATAAATATACTTATTTAACTAAATGTAATAATACTACAGCAGCTAAAGACATGAAACCTACAGCTATTCTGTGGGAGGCGTTGCAGAGATCACCTCTGCAAATATGACAGCGTGAAAGAATTCCGTTGAAGCCTCCACCTATCAGTTCTCTGCACTGCTCTTCAGTATTTTCATTGGAGGTTGCACATCCACGGACTACATTCCTTTCGCCATTTTCATCTGAAAAATATGATTGTAAACATACAACAGATGCTATCTGTCATTACAATGAAAGCATTTCAGCTATCTTTTAAACGGTTTTGGCATAAAAGGTCACCCAAATAGCTTTAGCTGATAGCGGTGACAGAGCGCCTAGCATAAAACTGGCTGCATTGCCCTGTTGAATTGCAATGCTCGTTCGGAAAACTGTGATTGTTAAAGGTTGTATGGAATATACTTTTTAGTTTTTACAGCTAATAGATTATCATCGGAACATTATCTCCACAGTTGGTAAGTGATGATAATAAGGGTGATAAACAGGATCAACTCAAAAGTCAGCTCGGCAGCTGTTCTTGAGATCCAGTAACTCTTGTGTTGAGTTGAGTATATTTATCAAGAGCCAAGCCAATTCACGTTACCGTTAATTACATAATTGCTATCTTCATTGAAAATCTATCCCGAATACAGCGACAGATTGTCAATGATGATATTTTTTTCCTTGTGTAATATAAGTTGCGTTAGATAGTCACTCGTACATGTAAGTCTGTAAATCACAACAGCATTTTTCTGTCTGATTGACCGATTCTTGGCTAAGCTAACTACCTTGTCTATATCTTAGTTCAATTCTATCATCTAGGTACACGTAGATGTCGTTTTATAAGATTATTCACTTCCTCATCTCGAAAAGATATGATAATTAGTTATCGTATATATATTTAGATTTTAGTATTACCTAACTAAATATTCAGGGCTGATATTATTGAAGTTCATATTTTCTACGAATATGAATTTCACTTTAGAGAGTGTGGATGACGTCTCTAAAGTCGGGACCAAATCACATAGTGATCATGTCTCAATTATTTTGACGTTATGGATTATTTTACTTTTATAAGTTCTTAAAAAGTAGGTACCTTCATATTCTGTGATAATACAGGGAAGATCATTCTCCAACGGCATGACATCCCTCTCGAATCTCCGCCGCCTTGCGCCAGTAAACTGAAACAAAAATAGTATTTTTATTCGTAACTAGGTACTTAGAGTTTTAATTTACACTGATATTATAAAGGGGAAAGATTTGTATTTTTGTATGCCGTTGCATACAAAAATAAACTTAAAAAACTATTTTACCGATTTGGATGAAATTTGGTAGGAAAATAGTTTGTGACCCTGGGAAGACATAGGATAGTTTTAATCCAACTGCGTAAAAAGAGGTTAATGGTTTTGTACGATAACCGAAATTTTAGGCTAGCTTGAACAACATCTTCGACCACATCACCACTTACCATCAGGTGAGATAGTGGGCAAATGCTAGCCTATCTGCGATAAAAACAAAAAAAAAAAATATACGTGGACGGAGCCGCGACCGGAAAGATAGTATTAATGTTATCTTGGCACAACTGTTATAGGAAAAACAGTTGTGTTACAGGGTATAACGTTATAAAGAATGTAAGTATGGGTTAGCAAATATTGCTAGTCAATTTGTCAGTTCCTTGAAGCAGTAAGTAAGTTAGTAAGTAAACATCTAAAAAATGTTCCATCTTCTCTCATCCATTGACGACGGGAAACAATACTCCGACGTGCAGCATCTCACTAATCTCTTCACTCTTGATATTAGCCGGATGTTTCTGAGAACCAAACTTAGAGAACCTGCGAGAATGGCCCCTACAGATATTGACTCTAATTGGGAAGACACTAACTGGTCTTAATTTTTGCCTCGAGCGACTATTAATCTACTAGACTATTAATCTAATTAATCTACTATCTAATTACGACAGTAACCTTACCAGAATTACTAAAGTTACCGGGGAAGTCCAGACCCCAGACTTCATAATTTATCAGTTTTTGTATACGATAAGACTGCTTTAGTTAGTAGAACATATTATAACATTTTATCACAACATTTATGTTAAATTGTGGGATTAATGTTCCACAACGATATTGATAACATTTTTATATATGTACATAATTCGATACAGGACAGATGACAGTATATAAAATATGTCATACGTGTTAATTTCTTGCCCAATTTATAATCATAACTTGATAAAAGGTTTGTTCAAAAATAAATAAATATGATTTATACGAGTATCGATTTATACGATCAAATCCGCACTACCCTTGACAAGTGTTTATGACGCCGATCACATCGCCAAATATAGGAACAGGTGGCGACAAAATGTCAAAAGAAAGTGATTTCCACGGGGTATCACGACCCTCAGCTTTGAGGATAACGATGCAAGGAGGACGGGTATTCTAGGACTGTTCCTCTATTGGTATTCTCAAAATGAATAAAAGAATATTTATAATAATCGCGGGCAAAGCTGCGGGTAGTACCTAATTAATAAAAATGATATCTATTCGCCCATTATCAAATGATGAAAATAAAAGAAAATAAAATGATCAAATACCTATTAAGTAGGTACAGGACATACTTTACTTATTATCTTTTTAGATTGAAATTTCATTAATAAATACTATTCTTTATTCTCCGTGAGGTGCTGAGCTGTAGGAATAAGTATAAATGATTAAAAATGTAAATAGCCGACTGAAAATTATTTTTGTTTCATTGTTTCATTTATTCATAGTATAGTCTTCAGGCGACATTTTTCTTTGAATGTTTTTAATATTATTCTTTTTAGAAATAATGTTTATATATTTTGTTGCCGAACGAAGGAGCTCTGCAAATTGAATTATAAATAATAAAAAATAAAATGCTCTACTTAGGGCCGACTAGGCACTTTGTAAGAGCCAAATGTGACTAGGGGCTGAAAATCAAGGGACTAATGGATACGACACCGGCCAGTTTTTCGTAAATGCTATATTGAAGGGTCCATTTTATAACTGGTTTGACGTTTTACCGAGTTTTATTAGAATAAGGGCCTGTTTCAGAATGTTCGAGTAAGTTCCGGTTTTACTACCCAGAACATATTTAATAAATAAAACACTATCTTTGCGTTTCACAGTCATCGATTTAGCCTATCCATCGGTTAAAGCTTGAAACGCGCTAATCATTCAGTTATTTTATGTGTTGCATAGCAACCCGAAACTTTATTAGGACATTCTGAAACGGGCTCTTAAACTCGAAACAAAACAATAATTGTAGGTGTAGGCACCTACAATAATTGGTTTGTTTCACCTGCATCACAGGGTAGCCTGGTAGAGATCACTTTAATATGAATATTACATAATATGTAAAATTAATTAATGTTTTGTGATGTAACAATAAAGTCTCTTCTCTCTTTCTACCTAAAAAAATATTTTATTTAACTTACCAGTTCATATGGCACTGCATCAGGAACAATATTTGGAGGTGCAGGTGATGTTGTTGTTGTTGGCGCAGATGATGTTGTTGTTGTTGGTGATGCAGGTGATGTTGTTGTTGTTGGCGCAGGTGATGTTGTTGTTGTTGACGCAGGTGATGTTGTTGTTGTTGGCGCAGGTGACGTTGTTGTTGGTGACGCAGGTGATGCTGCGGTTGATGTTGCCGGTGTTACTGTGGTTGATGATTCGAGCTCATTCGTTGTTGAAGGTTCGGGTGTTGGAGTAGTTAGTGGAACAACAGTTATGGGTGGTAGCACCCCTATAGTAGTAGTTGGTTCTGCTGAGCTTGCTGTTGGTTCAGGTTGGTTTGTAGCTGTTGGTTCAGGCTGGTCTGTTACTGTTGTTTCAGGCTTGTCTGTAGCCGTAGGTTCAGGCGCTTCGGTTGTCGGCTCAGGAGTTGGTTCTGGATCTATAATTGAATCTGAAGGGGTTGTGGGCTCTTCACTAGTTGAAGGTTCAGGCGTAGTTGGTGCAACGGCACTGCAAGTTTCTATATATTCGCTGCTAACTTCTTTGCAGTTGCGACAGACGTAGCATCGTTGTGCATTTGCTGTAATAAAAACAATAGTTTAATATGTATGATATCCGGCTTCTGTTATAAAAGTGATAGTTTGTGTCCCTCACACAAACTATCACTTTTATAACAGAAGGGTGAGTAGATTTGTGTGTTTACTACTCATTTCCGAAGCGACTGACCGAAATTTAAATGCTTCACTTAGAAAACTATCGCGAGTTTTATCCATATTAACTTATTAGGAACCGACTAGAACCCGCGAATTGCATAAAGTTTATAGTGGTCTCAAAAATAAAAAAAAGGGCCACATGCCCTTTGTTTCGATCACGTACACCACGACATTTTAATAAAGAAGTTAGAGAACAGTACGGCATACGGGTGATGCGTTAAAACTAGTCCGGTCATATCTCTCGAATAAACAAAAATTCACGGAAATCAAGGTAGATGTAAAATTTAACAACAGATATTTTTAAATACAAACTAAGAAAATAATTAATAGACAAAGCATTATTATACAATTAATGAATTTCTCAAGTATAAGATAGACATAGAATTAATATTTGAAATGTAACGAAATGTAGGTATCAATAATAATGTCAAATAATTTCGCATACCAATAGATGGCGCATTATCCTTGTAATATATTTTTCAACCAGTTGTTATTTACCCATGTTTTGCGTAATAAATGATTTGAAATTCGTGTTGGAAAAAGTCTGATATGGAGTTAATCACTTAATTGAGAGCCAAAATGCAAAATTGCACTTTTCCTAACTTGCACTTGGTATGAAAACTGCTCCCTATTATTTCAACAGTAGTATCGACATTGACACCTATGGCTAAAATAATCTTGACCAGCAAAAGTGCCTACTTGGTTGGCAATTTCTAAACCATTGTATTGTATATTACAAGAGCATTTTTGCAAATAACACGAAAACATTGCCGTACATTTATTAAAGTTTTTCTTATTAAACTTCTTTTTTTTATTTTTTATTGCGTTTTTTTTTAGTTTTTTATACGTTTGACCATGCACACCCTGCCTAATGCAGGGTGTGGTCCATAAGCATTGGTGTGGTCTAAGATGGAGCACACTTACCTAGAATAAACCTATTTACTCTCGATTTGAAGACAACCATGTTGTATTCATCGGGAAAAACTGACAACGGTAAGGAGTTAAGGTGATCACCGTAGTGAAACGCGCACTTTTGGAATCTTCTTTTACCGAAACTATTCGTTCAAAAAGTGCGAAAAAAATATATCATATTATTTAATTCTTTATTGAGTGAATTAGTTGACTAGTTTTTACTAAAACTTATTAGTTCTTCTGTAATAAATTGTAATCGGCGACCCTTTTTAGACTGTTTTTTATTAATTTAAGAGGCATAATTGATGTAATTGCAACGTTTCTTTTTTTAAAAAATAGCTAATACTATACTCTAATGAACTACTTACCAACTTGTGTTGAAAACATTTTTATGAATTTTTGGCACAAAATTGCGTGATCGCGAGAAGAAATCTCAACGAAAATCAGTCTGCCCGCAGCGCTCGGGCCGTTTGGACGTGGGATCTGTGCCATTCGTTACTCCATCATTTTTTGTGCATTTATTTTACGAAATATACAATATTTTTTTACCATACGTTAATTTGCAAGTCATAAATTATTGATACTCAAGTAAAAAAAATATTGGGTAATTACTTTTCTTTATATTGATTTATAAAATCTTTATAACAACGAGTTGATTAAAGTTCAGACACGGCATTGTTAATTTCTATTTTAGTAGGTATCTAGATTTTTAACCCTAAGTAAAATATTTCATTTTGTTATTTATAAGCTACTGTACAATTAAACGAGAACTAATTTCTAATGCACTTAACACACTTTCCGAGACGACCAACTACTTTCTAGGAATTTAGATATTCAATCATTCAAATAAAGGGAAGTTATATATTTATTATAACTTTGACTTTAATAGTTACTTAGTAGGTAGTTAGTCGGATTGAAATTTGTGTTACATCTGTATGACTACTCAGTTCTTTCGTCCTACCTATAAAGACATGTGCCCGTAACTTTTGAACCGTAACTTCTGTAGATGGTTTCATAGCAAAAGTGATTATGTGAACTATTATTATAATTTTAATAACCGACTTCCAAAAAAGGACGAGGTTCTCAATTCGTCTGTATGTTTTTTTTTATGTTTGTTACCTCAGAACTCTGGACTGAGTGAACCGATCTTGAAAATTATTTTTTTTCTTTCAAAGGTGATGCTTGTCGTTTGGTCCCATTTTAAATTTCATCAAAATCGGTTAAGCCGTTTTTGAGTTACACTAAAATACCTGAAAAATATTTACCTATCTCGATGATATAGTTGTTAAAAATGAATGATAATCGATCCCGTAAGTGGCAAGGGCCACTAAAAAGTGTGAAAAAAATTTTAAGCAAAAAAATGGAACCGACTTCAACACCCAAAAGTGTGAAATAACTCGTTGAAGTCAGTACCATACGCAAAAATTTGTGATAATAGGTACTTTTGAACTATCATGGTACCGACTTCAACAAGTTATTTCACACTTTTGGGTGTTGAAGTCGGTTCCATTTTTTTGCTTAAATTTTTTTTTATTATAATTATTATTATAATAAGTGGGGTTCCTCAGGAAAAGTGACTAAGAACCCCGGTACGATTCTTCCCGTATAACTTTTAATGGCAGCAGTCGAATTAGAGGTCCGCGCCGCGGTCATGAAAGTCGGCAGCGGCGCGCTGGTAAACGTACCCGGCGCGGCGCGGCGTAGCCGGCGTGTTATTGATTTTTTTACCTATATGGTGGAATAGAAAAATTAAATCTGCTGTATATGTACTAAAAGGGTAAATGTTTATTTTCTTGCATACAAGTAAGTTCCTACTCAAATTAATTAGTCAAAATATTGAAGAAACAGGATCTTGCCACCAACCGATACACAAACTTCCACAAAAGCCCAAAATCGACTGGCCTAAGTTTATGAAAACCGCATGAGATACCTCAACTTCAAGGCATGTCACAACCCCATCAGAAGTGGACAATCTTGCAGAAGAGATCACTCAATGCACGCAGAAGGCACTTCATGCCTCCACAATTAAAGAAAACCCCTAAGGAGAATCGAGATTGCCCATCCTCCCCCGCTGTATAAGAGCTCATAAAAGAAAAACGCCTGTTCAGAAAAACCTGGCAACATTAATGAGACCCCATCCACAGAACTGGGCCTCACTCCACAAACTCTGCATGCAACTTAGGAAACACTCAGAACCAATTCGTTGTCTTTTCCACGAAAATTGCAACTTGAGATACAGAGCAGAGGACATGGCAGAAATATTTGCCCAATCCCTTGAGAACTTATTCAAGCCCAATCCCACAGTGAACAGAGAACACTCAGACTCTGTGGAACAGTTCCTCGATGAATACTTCAGTGTCCCATAAAACACAGAAAAAGATATTGGACAGTGATCCGTCACCTGTCCTCTAAAACCACGGCAGCTATCACGCGCCTGTTTAACGGGATCCTGCGCACGGAGCACTTACCCTCTCAATGAAAAATGAGCCACGTGGATATGTTCCCGAAACCCGGCAAAGACGTTTGGAGACCCGATAATTACAGGCCTATCACTCTACTTACATGCATTTCGAAAGTCTTTGAACGCCTCTTCTTAAGTCGGATAGCCCCTCACATGAAGTCCCGACCAGAGCAGTTCGGATTCCGGTCGGAGCACTCCCCCACACCTCAGCTATCCAGGGTAATGCACCTCACGGCAGAAAACTCTAAATTAATTTTCGACGTCGGCGCGAATTTGTTCATGACCCGGCGGCGGCGGCGGGGCGCCGAGGTAATTCGGCGGCGACACGCCGGCGTGGCGCGGATCTCTATTCGGTGGTAACACGAATTGCTCATTTATCTCTTTCTAACAACAGATATGACGCATAATATTTGAACGTTCTTTCCTTGTCATTACAAACTGCATATACATGGGCGTAGGTATGTATATAGGTAAATTCTAGTAAGCTTTTAGAGCACTACACTACCATTCCGACCTGTGCCGCCACGCCGTGCACACCTGTCTACAGCTCCGCCAGTATCTCCCAGTGAGACCGCAATAGTCCCCGCACTATTGCCGTCTCACTCGGGTCATCGTTCCGACGCTAGTTGCAGACCAGTGCCTTGGAATACGCAGTCCTGACGAAGTTTTTGTTTTGTGTGCAGAAGCTGAGCAGCCGCCGAACGCCGAGCAACGCGAGCTACGAGCTCGCCGTGCCGTCGCGCAGAGGCGCTCTAAGACGTCAGGCATTACCACCTACCCAAGTCCCTTGTTTCGGACGAACAACATCATATCGGGCTGGTGGTCTTGTTTTGACCGCACTTTTCGGTGCGCATTTCACCACTTTACTATCCGACACAACATAGTAACAGTCGCGTAACAACACACTTTGTGCTGTTAAGCGACGTCGTTCAGGCGTGGGGTAGCGTCAGCCAAACCCGTCTGAACGATCAAATCCGCCATTTGCTGCGGTCGCAGTGTGACACCCTACGGTGACAACGGCCACTGTTGTTGTTTTGGTTTAACCTTGCACCGTGGCCTTTCCCGCTTCACGGGTCAGCCGAAGCAAGCTGGGCTCCGGGATTACTGGCCTTGGGGTCACCCCTAGTCAACCCCGGAGTAGCGCTTAGGAGCACCCCTCTCCGCCGAGAAAAAAGCTCGGAGAGGGTACACAACTAGGGCACACCATAGGTACTCACTCCCTCTCACACAAGTGAGCTCACGAGTTGCGAGAGGGAGACAGAACCCGTTAGGCCATCCTGAGTATTCCCCTCAGGATGCAACGTCCCTCTAACGGTGAGGTGGAGGTCCTTCAGACCTTCGCCCTCCGCTACCCCGAACTCTACGCTGATCATCAGCAATCACTTAACGATGCAGAGAGTGCCCGCCTCACGGACACTCTCATCGCTCCCTCCGGAACTCCAATTCCGGAGGCCATCGTCCCTCCTCTGACCCGGTCCTTCTCAGAGGACAGCCCGACTTCGCCCGCTCCGGGCCCTGACAACAGACGCACGGTGGCAGCCCCTCCCCGTGAGAGGTCTCGCTCGCGCTCACCGATCGGGAGGCCAGCGAGCACCCGTCCCTCCATCGCCGTTGTCGAGCCCACTTCGGACTCCGAAGCGGAGATGGATGTAGATCCGAGTCGTGCCTTACGCACTGACTCGGACTCCGATAACGACGGCTATACCGTCGTAGACAGAAAACGCAAGCGTGCTCCTAAAGCCGCTAGTTGCGCAACTTCCGCCCCTCCCGCCAAGGCACCCGCTAAGGCCCCCGCCTCCGGCAAGAAGCCGACCCCCGCCCCGCGCCCCGCGTCTCCTCCCTCCGCTCCGGCCACCACTGCCGCGTCCCCTCAGGACGCGAGCGCGCGCCGCGAAAAACCGCCTCCGCCCCTGTTCATTCAGGACAAAACCAAATGGGACATGCTGTCCCGTTTAGTTTCGGATCGTGGGATCCACTACACTAATGCCCGCTCCACGCAGCAGGGCATTAAAGTTCAAGTGTCCACCATTAGCGACCACAGAGCGCTAACAAAGCTCCTCCGTAAAGAGAGCATAAGTTTTCACACTTATGCGCTCGAAGAGGAGAAAGTCCTCCGAGTGGTCATCCGCGGTGTGCCCAAGGAGGTACATACCGATTCGGTATGTGCCGACCTGAAGGCACAAGACTTCCCCGTACATGCAGTTCACCGCATGTACAGCGGGAAGGACCGCAGTCCCTACGATCTAGTACTCGTAGTACTAGATCGTACACCTGAAGGCAAGGCCATTTTTAATTTAAAAAAGGTCTGTGGCCTCTCAGGACTCGATGTCCAAGCCCCATACAAAAATGGGAGTCCCTCGCAGTGCCATAACTGCCAACTATACGGGCACGCCTCCCGTTTCTGCTTCGCTCGCGCTAGGTGCGTTAAGTGCCTAGGCGATCACGCGACAGCAGCGTGCACTCGCACCCGGGATTCACCGGACCCACCCAGCTGTGTTTTATGCGGTGCTCAAGGGCATACCGCGAATTACCGTGGTTGCCCTAAAGCACCACGAGTGAACCACAGGGTGGCAAGGCATAGGCTGACCCGTCCCTCTTACGACCGTTACCAACGGGTAAGCCCTAAACTAACGGTAGTACCTGCCTCACAGGTAATACCCGCGCCGCTCCCAGCCCGTAACGCATGGTCTAAACCACCCAGTATGGTTAAGACCGTCGCTACCGCCCGCGCCCCGGCCCGCGCGCCCGCACCCGCGCCCGCACCCGCACCCGCCCGCGCCGCGGCCCCTGCCCGCGCACCGGCCCCGGCTCGCCCCGCGCTCCCGGCACCCGTCGCCAACACCACTCGCGCGCCTCCCCGCGCCGCTTCCCGGCCACAAGCTCCACCTATGCCATTGATGGCTGCCCCTCTTCAAGAGGCAATCAACCTAGTCAGCGATCTGGCTATGTCGGTTGACATCAATGAGGTACAAGAGCTATTCCACAAGATGCAATACGCTCAATCCCCAGCGGACGTGATCCAATACACATTGGAACACGCAAACTTACTAAGCGCCCTTAAGCGCTTCGTCCCCCAGGCCCCTCCCCAGTACAACCACTATGGGTAGTACAACCGAACGCACGAAACCGTACTCAGTTTCGTTAGCGTCATTTAACGCTGACGGCCTCTTCAGACAACGTGACCTCGTCCACGACTTTTGTTGTACCCACCTTATCGATATCATATGCGTGCAGGAAACCTTTCTAAAACCGGGGAAGGCGAACCCTAGGTTTGCCAATTACAGAACGGTACGTGATGATAGAGTGAACTCCCGTGGGGGAGGCACTCTTATCTATTACAAAAGGTCCCTGCACTGCATTCCCCTACCTACCCCGACTCTTGTTAATATGGAAGCATCTTGTTGCCTCCTAGCTATGACTGGTCATCAACCTATAGTCATAGCATCCTGTTACCAAGCTTGCAAAAAGCCGATCGTCCGAGCTGACTTAGAAGCCCTATTCTCATTAGGAAGCGCCGTCATTCTGATTGGCGACTTCAACAGTAAGCACATCCTATGGAATTGTAACGTCAACAATCCCAGAGGTATTGCACTTGAAAACCTAATCGCAGAACTTAACTTTGACATAATTGCGCCCACTGAGCCCACTCACTACCCTTATATGGAAAACCACCGATCTGACTTGCTTGACATGGCACTATTCAGAGGCGTAACACTCCGGTTACGCTCCATAGAAGTGGTTCACGAGCTTCACTCTGACCACCGACCCATTATACTGCGACTAGGTCCCGACCCAACGACTGACCTCCCCCGCCCCACTAAGACGATAGTGAACTGGAAGCAAGTAGGCGATGCCCTAAAGGCTATCAGTTCACCGGACCTAGACAAGATCCCTGACGACATCCTGACAAAAGATGACGTAACCCTTGCGATCGATTCGTTCACCAATCACCTCTCCACCGTAGTAGGTGCATCCGCAAAGGAGGTCATAGTGCCGGACGACCGGCGCCTTGTCATTCCAGCGGATGTGAGGCGATTGGTGACGGAGAGTAAAGCAGTAACCCGACATTACGACTCTTACCCCAGTAAAGAGAACAAAACTAAGAAACGCCACTTTGAACGCATGGTTCAAAGTCGCATGTCTGAGTTGCGTGATCAACAATGGGGCGATAAACTTTCAAACCTCGTGCCAAGCCACCATGCTTACTGGGACTTGGCGCGAGGCTTGAAAGGAAGTAACCATAACGACATGCCTCCCTTATACAGACCTTATCGTCTAAATTCGATAAAACGGGTTATATCGATGTTTGCAAAGATCGATATAACCCATTTTATCGAATTTAGACGATTGTAACGTCAAATTTAGCGATCGGTAAGTTCGGTACTTGCGCTGCTGTCCCACTAGTCCCAGCGTTCTTTGACGAAGACAAAGCTGAGTGCCTAGCTGATAGCCTAGAGGCTCAGTGTTCCCCTAACGTAGATCACGTTGACCAAGCCCACCTCGATTCGGTGGATGCTGAAGTCGAACGTAAAAGCTCTGTGGTCACCTCTGAACTCCCACCAATCACCTTAGCGACTTACGCTGAGGTGGAGAGACTGATCAAGGCCCTCCGACCGCGCAAATCCCCCGGTGCCGATGGCATCTCCAACAGGGTTCTTAAAACCCTCTCTCCTCCTCTCATCCATCTCTTAGTCAGCATCTTCAATGCTGCTATGAGCCACTGCTTATTCCCAGACACCTGGAAATGTGCAAATGTCATTGGCATTCACAAACCAGGCAAAAGCTCATCTGACCCCACCAGTTACCGCCCCATCAGCCTCCTCAGTGCCTTAGGCAAACTTTACGAGCGGTTACTTGCAAACCGTCTCCAGTCCCATGCTAAGGAACACCACCTTATCCCAGATGAGCAGTTTGGCTTCAGACCCGGACACTCATGCGTCCAACAGGTGCACCGCCTCACGGAGCACATCATTGAGGGCTTCAATAAGTACCCCAAACCCCAGACTACGCTAGCAGTCTTCCTCGACGTAGCGAAAGCTTTTGACAAAGTCTGGCACAACGGCTTGATCTACAAGCTATACCAATTTGGCGTGCCAGAACGTCTTGTGCTCATCCTACAAGACTTCCTTAAAGCCAGAAGCTTTCGCTATCGCGTGGAAGGCACCCTCTCCTCCCCCCACCCAGTCAGAGCCGGAGTCCCTCAGGGCTCCGTGCTATCACCTATTCTCTTTGCACTGTATACCAGTGACAACCCACGCTCTCAGCCCAAAGTATTCCTAGCCCAATATGCGGATGATACCGCCATTTACACCACTGGGTGGCATATCAACAGACAGTCCTATTTCGTCATGCAACGGGCCATCACCGAGATCGGTGACTGGTTCCGAAAATGGCGCATCGCGGTCAACCCAGCTAAAAGCACAGCTATGTGCTTTACTGAGAAGACACGCTCCCCTTACCCGAAACCGCTTATTTTGTTCGACGAACCCATTCCCTGGGTTCCTAGAACAAAATACCTCGGAGTCACCCTTGATCGTCATCTCACCTTTAACGATCACATAACAACCGTCCGTAACAGAGCGGCCTTCATAATGGGTCGCCTTGGTCCCCTACTTCGCAAAGAGAGTAAAATGTCTCTTAGTAATAAGAAGACACTTTACACTGCCTGCATCCGCCCCATCATGACTTACGCATCAGTAGTGTTTAGTCATGCTAGTGAGGCCCACCTTCATAAACTTCAAGTCATCCAAAACCGTTTTCTTCGTAATGCAACCGGCGCCCCGTGGTATATCCGGAACACCGAGTTGCATTGCGACTTAAACCTTCCCTCTCTAGCGCAGTTCAATAAGGACTGCGCCCGCCGATACTTTGATCGAGCGCCCCACCACCCGAACCCATTGGTTGTCCAGGCATCGAACTACTCGACTGCCTCTTCTATCCCATTTTTCAAACCCCCCCGTCGCCGACCACGGCAGGTATTAGACGACCCGGATGACCCCATCGCAGCCATTACGTTGGCAGCTTTAGCGTTATCCGCAAGTCGTCGAGGTAAAATCCCCAGGTGTGAGGTAATCAGAGGTCACACAATCAAACACCGAGCTCGCCGGCGAGCTCGAGGCAAAAACAAGGTCACGATAAATTGCTCTCCAAATAGTCAAAGAGTATTATTCAGTAGGGCCCAATTGTGCAACACTGCAGTTGCACAGAGGCATTTTGCTCCGATCCCCCCCATGTCTCTCGACAGCGAGACAAGCCGAGGTCCGAACCACAGTGGTGCCCTTGAGCTCGCTGTCAACCCCTCCTATAGTAGCGGTACGTTTTCGGCGTCCGCAGGAGACGGAGGTAGAAAGCGCTTTTCGCCTTCTACGCCCGTCTCGGGAGAAGTGCCTTCGGCACTTCTCCCTCCCGGGCTATTGTAGGGCCAGGCCCTCGCCCAAAACCCGGTGGAGCTGGACGACCGCACAGGCGGTAGCCAGCATCTATGTCCTCCCTAAACAAACAAACGCTTTTAGAGCAGTGGTGTTCGGATATAACTAATCTATGTAAGTATTTCAAATCTCTGCCTAACTATACTTACCTTTGCTTTGCTAAAACCTTTGCTTCTTAAAGCTTTGTTTTAGGACACTTGTTTGGGAATGGGGCCCCTTTTGATCCCCGTAGTCCCAAACTATACCACGATGTCGTGGCATATTCGACTGGGCTCCTGGAATGTAACAGGAAGACACCAGCCGATATATATGCCCTTAGGCACGTGGGAAAAATGGGCGGGAAGGACCTACTTTCAGAGGACCCGCTCGTCGCTCCGTCACAAGAAGCCTATCACTAAACACACCCTACAAATGATTAATTGATCAATTAACAAATGCTATGGATTTTTTGTAAGGGATACGCTCTTTTGTCCTCGATGCTGTCCGCCCGCCAACAGCTTGCTCATCCTTCCACCAAAAGGGACGCACGGCGTCCAAAATAACGGTCACTCACACAAATAAACCACATGTTTATATTCACTAATATCTATAGCAATCCTTGCTAGCACATCCGATCGCCGCGACCGGAAACCTGTCTAACTCCGTTTGTTTGGAATAAACGTACGTCCGCGTACGAGAAAACTTTAGAGCGCACTGACTGCCCTTCAAAATCAGAGGTGAACGCGCTGAGGTTACTCCGCGGCGGCACGCCGGCGTGGCGCGGATCTTTAAGTCGAATGAGACTTGTCAAAAACCGAAATGACGGATTCAAGATGGCAGGCAAAATTCAAGATGCCCTGATCCGGCTGTAAATAAATGCCCTAAGCAACCCAGATAGGGTTGCTTAGGGCGTCGTTATTCGGAATTAAGAAATTTCTGCTTATGATGTAATTTTTCAAGATGGCCGCCATACATAGATGTTTTGAAACCATTGGCTCAAATTGTTCAATGGGAAAGATTCATGGGGAAAGAAAGTATTCTAAACCGAAGATAACAAAGTGATTTTCATGATATAGAAATAATGGAAAATCATAAAATGACGTCTGCCAAGTGAAGATAGATTACGTATCTCGTAAACAGTTACAGATAAGTAAAGAAGTTTTGAACAAATGTCATAGGGAATCGAGAGAGCACTCAAATGACACGCAACAAAAATCCAAAATAGCAGAATTCATACAAAGTGCTGAAGTGCGATCCCGCTGAAGTAAGGTTTATCTTCAGTGTGGTCGGATCTTAAATTACATCATTCTGGATTTGCCATTTTGCTCTTCTTATTTATAATATTGCACTTAGAGCACGGATGGTGCGTGAGTTCGAAGGGCGAGTGCAAGGTGAGGCTGCAGTCTAGGCCGAGTCAGTAACTTGCAAGGCCGAAGGCTGAGAAGTTGGGAGTATTTTCCGTATCTCCAAATGTTAAAATCCAATCTCCAATAATGTCTCCATGATGAATGGCCGCGATAACCGAAGCACCTACGAGTGGGGTTCTTTAACCAATGTGACTCAGAAACTTGGTACGATTCTGCCTGTACCACTTTTAGTAGCGGTAGGGTGAATCTTATATAGCGGTTTCATTACGGTTATCTTTTGTATTGAGCATTGCATTGGGATAATACTTATATAAAAATGTTGAACTTTTATTATATTATTATTTGTACCTATGTTATTTCATACTGCATAAAAATAAATGAGACACTGCCTGATAAACTTGTTAGCATATAAGTACATAACAAATAATTAAAAAGTTATGGTAACATAAGAAACGTAATTGTAATTTTTTTTAGATTTGTAATACAATGAGAAATAAACGAAAGTATAAAGTGCTCCATTAACGTCTTGTAGCAACACAAACTGTGAACGAGTTCTTGAGTTCAGTGAGTTATAAATATCGTAAATAAACTTTAAAATTTCGTAATGACTTTCTAGAACTGAAATTATACCTATACATTACATTTATTCACCTATAGATTTATAGAAATATTACAGTAAGCCCAAACACAAATTATTTGACAGTGTTTTGTAAACAAAGTTGTTTAAAATTAAAGACACATTTTCACCATTTTCCCTTCAGTCTACACATTTCTTTCTGCTTACCAAAACACTGACACACTTTCTTCGCTTTTTCTACATGAGCGTTATCATACATAATAATAATAATAATTTTATTTCAAAAAACGTTTAACATGTTGGAGCAGTAAGGAACACATAATGTATACATAGAACTATGAATAACAACAACAAAACACATGTGTAGGTACAATGTAAGTCCTACAGGCACAGATATGCTCCAGGACGTTATCCGCACCAACCCGGTGGTTGGTTGAATGTCTTTACAGTAGTAGTACTGTTTTATGTGTATTTTCTACACATACAAGCTACGTTTCGTACCGCTTCATGAAATCGAACTACTTTTTTGAGCACAATACTGACTTTTGAACTAACACGGTACCAACTTTGACAAGTAATTTCACACTTATCAGGAACATAAGTCGGTTCCATTTATGTTTTTAAAATATTATCTCCAATTTTAAATTATAAGCTCGTTTTATGGATCTTATAATCTCTGCTAACCACCAAACAATTAAGACTTTTACTTGCAAATTATGTTGATATGGAAGATAGGCACTTTTCTAACAAAATTTCAAGAAAATCGGATCAGGCAATCGAGATAATGACTGGGAAATATACACTGCTCAGACCTCCACCGAGACCACACTTCGCTTAGTCTATTAAATATTTCTATACTTACAAGCGATGATATTTTTTACCGTATAGGTTCGCAGTAACTGCAGATAAAATGTTGTTATGTACACTTCTGTTCTGCCGCTTCTAATAGCACACGAAACTCTACAATTTTAGCGATGCTATCCGTGGTACGGCGACTAGTGCCGCCGTGCGACTGAATATTTTTATGAGTTAAAAGTTAACGCCTATTTCTTTTAACTCCGCCCGAATTAGAAATTATTTTGACTACTGTCTTGCCCTTAACGGTAAGTCGCAGTACGCACGAGAAAAGTGGAAGCGAAGCGCTTCGCACGAGTCCTGGGGATATCAACCATGTACGGATGGCACCTCTCCGTCAGTCAGGACTTCCGATGGAAAAAGGGGGCGGAACTAGGTCGTGTACTTCTTTTTATAATAAGAATAGTAATTATATGGATTTTTACATAAATACCATTTCTTTTACTGACATGGCTTAACTTGAAACACATCAATGAGCTAATATATTTTTCACCTCACAGGCACGGAAAGGTGTTGTTTATCTTTCGAATTCTGCGTGGGAAAGCGCTTTTATCAAAAGGAAAAGGTTTTGGAAATTCGAACTTCTATAAAAGTTTCCTTTAAATATTAAAAATTTTAGTAATTTAACTTTCATTTTTACTGTATAAACGCAAATTTACGATTTCAATATTGCATTATAAGCTGTATTTTGCTTCTAGCATATTCCTCGCTGGAATAATAATAATAATCTTTATTGAAAAACATATCGGGTACAAAATTTGTTGTAACTCTGCCTTTTGTTTTAGTAAAAAATGTGTTACAAAAGGCAATCTCTTCCATAAGGTACAAATGTTTAATGTAAAGACACTAATATCTATAACTGAAGATCATAAATTACACAAAATTTCCTCGCAGGAATGCCATGAAAAATTGTGTGTTGCGCTCGGTAGCTTACTTATTTTTAGTCTCATACACTTGAAACATTCGGTATGCTAAAGATTATATATATTTTAGCCACTCGCTTTGTTTGAGCTCTCGTGGTTCAATCCTAGAATCCATCGCTTCCTCAGAGTTCAATAAATGTGGCATATTATGGGACTAATTAAAAACATGTGCTTATTATAGAAAATATTATACAGTTGTTGGAAAAATGCTAACAACCTCTTAGAGTTGGTCTGTTTGTCCTAACAAAACTGTCGAGTGTTTTTTTTCTATAATTTTTTTTATATGTTTATGATGGAACAAGCACGAGGTCTACCTGATGTTAAAAGTTAAGTGCCTGTAATTTATTATTTCATAAATTATAAAGTTACGAGGGAAAAAATTATAGTCATGTGCGGGATTCGAACCCGCGTCCATCCACCCCTTTAGCCGGGGTATGCTCTTAAATACATTTGAAGTACTTAATAAAATTTTATTTTTTATTACTTTCCTCGATGTAAATATTCAAAACTCTGTGTGCTGAAAAGAATATTATAAGTTTTCTAGGCCCTTTGTTTCATTCTCAATCACCGAAAAAATTTGCTATCTACTCTGAGGAGTATCTAAAATATATTTTATAAGTCAGATTAACAGGTTTTTATTTATCCAATACAATAAGAACAGTTTAAAAAAACTAAATTACTGTTTCAGACTTCGATAAAATATACCCTAGATTCTGCGCGAACGCTCCAAAGTTAACCAAACAAAACTGTGCTTATAATGATCTGAAGCACAGTTTTGCCGTCAGTGACGCGCTGATCGTCGAGTGAAACAATGCCGAAGTGCTCTGTGAATAATTGCAAAAATAATACACTTACAAAGCGAAAAATACATGGGATTTCCTATTTTCGGTAAGTTTTATACATATTTATCGTATTTTAAGTGATAAACATTCATAGTTATTTAATTATCACCTCCAAATTAATACATCACCAAATTAAATTCCGTTACTCCTGTCACGCAGTTGTCTCTTTCGCACGCATAATAACATCCCATGCAAGACAAGAACAAGTGAGCCCTAATTCAGAACAAGTCTATCGGAGTCGTCATAATAATCTTTTATTTTCTCAGACTGTACACAGGCATTTATTTTACATTTTCCAACTTCAAAAAAGGAGGTTATCAATTTGACATGTGTGTATGAAATATTATTAGGACTGCAATATATTCACTTATAATATGGATTAGTGCTTACAAACATATATAAAATATTTTTGTGTGTGTGTGCATATCTTTGTATGTTTTATGTACTAATACGTGTAACTGTGACTTGGCTTACTGATTGGAAAAACACCACAAAACCTTTTTCAAGTTCTAGTGTTCCTGTTTTTAATTGATGTTGTATGTTAATAATTTAATATCGAAATGTCCGAGCCACCTGCACAATCCTGAATGCACGAGGTTTAGCGTGCACTCTTATTATTACAGATGATTTTCAGAATTTATGATATGAACATAGTATGTAAAGGTAGTTTATAAATATTAAATATACAATGTATAACATTAACATTGTATTAACATTCATAATTACTCAAACACGTTTACTTTATACATTTTGCTGTAACACGCAGGTATTGCAATTCAGGTCTGATACATTATATTGTTATATTATTTGTTTTTAATTGCTTTTTGTTCTGTGTGGAATAAATAAATAAATGTTAATGAAAATTAAAGCCGAATAATTAATATTCTGATTTCATTATAACAGATCCCTTTTCTATCTCCCAACATCCGCATATAATCTACTACACACCTTTTCAACCCGGGCAAAACCAGGGTATATAAGCTAGTTGACTAATAAGGATAGTTAAAATTCCAATTATAAATGTCACCAAAAAAACGAATTACTAAATAATATTTTTAGTACGAGATTAGGAGTAAGCGACTCCATTGTATTTTATGTTCTATCACAGCAAAGGGTAATAAAATTTTACGAGCTCTCTTCAATGGCGCAGAGTAAAAGTGCTATAAGTTTATTACGAAGTAATTGAAAATTAAACCTTATGCAACTGAAACAAGGTTGAATATTGTTAAATAACTTAAATAGATTTACTACGTTTTTGTGTAATTTTAAGGTTTTTATGTGTATCTCAATAGACAGAAAGGTATAGGATAACTTGAGCCGTTTATATGCGTTCTGTCAATACGAAAAGTTGCATCTAGGGTATATTTTATCGAAGGTTTCAGATCATCCTGTTATATGTATCCTGATATATACATAAAAATAAAAAAATATTGAATTACCGAAGCCGAAAATTTAAGAAGATTTTTTTATTAGTTAAACTATTTAATTAGAAATATATTATTGCATCACCCATGTGACACGCATAAAAATTTACTCCAATATCATCGAAAATAAAAACAGAAAATAGGTACTCACTTAGCTTGAAAAATGTGATAATTGCAATAAAAACTGCAACACGCTTTAAATTCATTGCCATTTTAATATTCTGTTAATAACAAATACTTCAATTATTTATTGTAAACTTTTTGGAAACAAGGTGCAGTGTACACTGGCCTCGCGTAAAAGATATGATTACAAAAAATGCATTTGATGTTGTTATTTATATAGCCTTATTATCAAGCAAAAATGGATGTAAAGATGTTAAAAATCGGTTGATAAAAATGATAAGGGTTTAGGATTTGTTACATTTTTTAATTATTGTGCAAGACCGGGTCGTAGGTACTCTTCAGAGTTTTGTTTGAGCAATATCATAGATTTTTCCAAATTTGAAAGAAGACATCTCGACTTCAAAAATTGCTTAACTTCTAAAATTTGCATGGTGGTCTGACATGCCTTATGTTGCGAATGACAGCCTATAGCAAGACCACCCTCAAATAGAAAATCTGTCACCAAGCACCTAACGGTGTGTTCCGGCAAATATACTTCAAGTCAGTAATTCTAGGTTAGCCAGAACAACACCTTAGACTACATCATCATTTACCATCCGGTGAGATAGTGGTCAAAAGCTAGCTTATAGGGTACAAAAAAAAAATAGTCTTTCTTAGTATGAAAGATATTGCAAAAGTAGTCCATGATCTGGAAAAATATGTACTCGTACCTACCTTTTGGATCCAGTATAAATGACGTATTCCCCATCCAAATAAAGAAGAGGAGTTACTGCAGCACATCGGTCTTTGTTGGTGCACGGGATCCTGATTTCTGTCTTTCTGGAACAGGATAAGACAATCTATGGGCGTTCTGAAGTGTCTAGGTGAAAATCTGTGTTGTCCTATATAAAGACAGGTACTATATATTTTGATTATTTTTATTTGCAAATTACTTTAATTTTAATTTAAAATTACGTGTTTAGGAAAAAATATAGTCACGTTCAGGATTCGATACAGCCCCCCCCCCCCCCCCCCCCCTTTAGCAGGGGTATACACTAACTGCTAAGCCAATATGGCGCGTGGCTCTAATAATGAATGAATTTTGTATTATTAATACCCGGAGCAAGTGTCATAAAATATTAAAAATATCTACTTGTTGCCTGTAATTAAGGTTTCACACATTCTCGGAATTTAAAAGTCCGTTACGTAAAATACCGATAAGCTGGCAACTTTTCGCCTATGTTCGAAATTTGAAATCTAGTCTCCACTAAAGCTATTTAGTTTCAGCAAATTATTTCCTTTAATCTGCCAACAATTTCATGCTGCTAATATATTGTTAATAGAAGAAAATATTGTTAAATTATAAAAGCATCAGATTTATAACCCACAAAAATAGCTCACGTACATTTTATCACTGTAGCTGCTACTGCTGCTCTCATCCAACAAAATCCTCGCAGTTCGACTCACTGTGTCCTCGACTTCACTTCTGACATTGTCCTTGAAGACATATCTTCCAGCTCTGTAGAAGCCCCCATCCGCTATCTGTGTTAAAATTCGGATGCCGATGTATTTTTGATGGCTCTCCAGATCTTGCTAGGAATAAACAACTTCTTTCTTGCTATTACTCGGATCTTGTAAAGACGAATGTAGTGCGTTGTGCTATAATCCAGGAAATCTTTAGCGACCGCCGCGATATGAGCATTTTTCATGGAATGAATGCGATCTTTTAGGCTGGTTAACTCCGGTAGATACGATTCTTCAAGTTTCACCAACGCAACAGTGACACTCACAAGGAATCATATAGACTCGATATCAGTCTAACTTTTGAGGATAGGCGGAAATGTGAGTTAGTGGTGAAAGGTTATTGGTAATCAAAAACCATCTACCTCTGACTAAAACACTATCCTTATTACTAACAAGATAAATAGGTAGATGTAACTACACATAAGTAACGTTCATTTTAGTTCAAAATTCAAGTTCGGTGAAGCTAACTGCAACCATTTAGGGTCCTAACCACTTAGAACACGATTAGTATATAACAGGCGCGGTACAACCTACTGCTTACCACTTTGTGCTTGACTAGACAACCTGTGAATGAAACTGAAAGGACTAACCATCTAATCTGAACCATCATAGCCTGAAGTCATAATGATTATTTAAACTAAGTAACCTAAAGGTCAATGAACCCTGCCAAGTGATCGAAGTTGGTGGAACAGGCCTTATCCTAAAAGGGGACAGTTCCCGTTTTAAGATAAGGCATATACGGAACAGCTACCTATTCTTGAGAGCACTAGCTTCATCACCGTTACGAGCTAGCGAGGCAGGCATTTGCAAAATGCCCTATCACGTTTCGGAGTTTTGAGTCCGTCAGAATGCGTCCAACACTAAGATTTTTTTACCTGTAGATGTGTTGTATGGCCTCCATATTTACTAGACGAATTCAGGGTAATCACCTGAGTCACTACCAGTCCTGCACTTCCAAGCGTCGGGTGAATACATCGCTGCTAATCGTGTTTTTTAGGAATAATCTGTGGACAATATGCCTTTCTTGTGTCTTTAGATTCTGCACCAATTATACAGGCACTGTGAGAGATAAGAAAACTGTTTCATTTCACGCGTAATTATTGCTTTTATCGATGAAATAGAAAATATCGTCATTTTGTTTTATCTTAGGAACTAATTTCAATGAAATGGATGAGCGAGATATGTGTATCGTTTGGTGTGAGAGAGTGAAAGAGATCGCAGCATAATGGTGATCGGAACGTCTCGTGGCGGTTCGGTGGTAACACGAATTGCTTATTTATCTCTTTCTAACAACAGATATGACGCATAATATTTGAACGTTCTTTCCTTGTCATTACAAACTGCATATACATGTGCGTAGGTATGTATATAGGTAAATTCTAGTAAGCTTTTAGAGCAGTGGTGTTCGGATATAACTAATCTAAATATTTCAAGTCACTGGTCCAACATAGTCTAACTAATGAAATCCTAAGACAACTACTGGGACCACCGATAACGGCTTTACTTGTTTCTTTCAAAGCACGGAAGTGCTCAGTGGGAGACAAATGCAGCCATTGGTCACACATGATAAAATATGTGGTTGAGCTTACTGTGAATAGTTTAGTGACGAGATTGTAAAACTGATTAGATAAGGAACATACGTACAAACATAACAAGACGATGATCTCATTACACTTAATCGACCATACCACCTGCTTCTGTTAAATTGATATCATGATTAATTGATAACGTTTCCAGTTAAAAAATACCGATGTCATTGTTTTGTTCGAGTATTATCCACCTACTTTTATTGATAACATTTTATAGTTAACCAATAATTTGAAAAAATCTAATGGATTAAAATTCACCCTTAGATGATTCTTCTTCAATATTCTACGAAAAAGTCTGCGACCTCCAAGACGCCTGCCAAGCGTAGGGATTATGGCAAACCCCTCCTAATGCGGGAGGCGTTAGCTCTGTGGTGGACGTTATGGGTATTATGTATAATGGTATAACGAAGAAACAGTTGCTTCAAACAATAAAAAGTGGTAAACAAAACATTTTTTTGCTGTAATATCAAAACTGTCTACGAAATACGTCTTGAAAACGTGGATTACCTACAAAACATTTGATTTATTAAAATTTAATTTAAATTGAAAATAGAACACACTGATGACAAAAAACATGATGATTGTCATAGATACTCATACCTAATCTGTAACTTGGGAAATTCATCATTCATTTGGATACTGAGTGGTTACAAATTATAAGACGGATAATATCCATCTATGCCACAATATTTATCTGAATATTATAGATTAAAATGATAATAAATGCATAGCAAATATTGTGGAACGCTTTGACTCACACCACAAGGTAATTCCCCGATATAAGGTATGTGTTACTTACATCGGGAAATTACCTGTTGTATTACAGCATGCATATCATAATTGTAGATAAAATTACATACCTATTTTGTTTTGTTTGGTTAGGAACAAGATTTAGTTTACCTAACTGTGCTACTCAGCACAGTTGGGTAAACTAAATCAGTGGAGATATCCCAATCACCCCGCCTGGCTAGCCAGGCGGCCCTTAAGTAGAAAATCTGTCGCCAAGCACCTAACAGTGTGTTCACACAGCTGTCCTTGAGAGCCAGTAATTTTAGGTTAGCCTGAACAACATCTTCGACCGCACCATCACTTACCATCAGGTGAGATAGTGGTCAAAGGCTAACCACCAGACATTAAAAAAAATTAACACTAATCTCAGTGGAGATATCCAATCACCTTAGGTGGGTAAGTAAATTTGTAATTCGAACTTGGTTCCATAACATAGCTTATGTTAGTGAAGATTTTTTATCCAGTTATTTGCCTTAATTGTCAAAACACTACAAATTATATACTACACTACAGCTAATACACTGAAACATAAGGCTCTTTGAAAAAAATGCAACAAAAAAAAACAATTTGTACTTTACATTCTTAAACGTACACCTCTAGGTACATGTAATAGTTACAACGAGTGGGTACAAAGTTTTATTTATTTACAGATATGTTAGGCACACAAACACGTGCAGGGATTTTTAAATATCACAAAATATTATATTAGCAATGATTTACGAATTGGTGGGTATGCGACGTTGGACTACAATTTTCTTATGAAAAGAATAATGTAGGGCGCACCGCGTCGTGGAGTATATTTACTGTACTTACTCGATTCCATTCCATACGCTCAGCTAAATTCAATCGTCCAACGTACACCGATTTTTCAGGTTTTTTTATACCGTAGCGTGCGTTCTCTGCTAAATAGGTTTTTTAAAAACTCCTAGGAAAGAAAAAAATATGGCGGGAAATGAAAATTATTCTAACATTCTTGAACTGGCAAATGAACAACGTGTGACGTTAATTCCTCAAGATGTAGAGGAAAAAAAAACATTCTTGAAGTTTTTCCGAAAATTATTTTAACCTATAAGGTGAGTGTACGCAACGATCTTTTGGATTTGACGAATCAGTGAAACTAGAGGGTAAAATCTTCGTATTCAAAAGAAAAATAGATCACGATTTTATGGAGTTACGGACTTAATAGAAAGTGTAATCTTTGTGAATTATGTGTCTTATTTTATAAAATCTGTGTAAGTTATTTTATTTCCTTGGATTTATGATAAAAAGAAACGTGTTCAACTTGGTTGTAAGTTATCAATTGCACTCTGGAACGTATAAGCTTTAAAATATGAATAAAATGTGGAACTATTCGTAGGCTTTAAATATCACGGGTGCAATTGAATAACACACAGGCACCTATCAAGTCAAGATTCTGCATGTGATTCATTCATCAGTGTTTCAAATGATGAAACTGTGGTGTTCTGATGAGGGTGACACAGATAGCAGTAAAAATTAGTTAGGACGACCGTGGTTATAGTGTTTTGTTTTGGATGCGTGAATTATTTCATGAAATGATTCTTTCATTTACACCAAGTAGAAATCTGTGTTCACTGTTTCCTTCCTGGAAAAATACCATAAACCACTGAAGGTTCTGTTAGTCCTAACAAACGTATATATAGATTAATTTTGATTATTGAGATTTTTTATTTTTCCATACAAACAAATCACGATCAAAATGTTCGTCGTAGTTTTTATTATCTGATGGCCATATTTGTTTTAGTTTATGGAGCTATACTGCCAAATTTAATGGTAATTTTTTTTTTAAATTTTATTCGATTTCTTCCTCTTCTACCTTAGACTATGGAAAAAAAGAATAGACATGAAATACCTACGAAAAAAACGTGCATACCTACTAATGTGTCTGGCACAAAGATGGCGGCTTGCCGTAGAGCTGCGCGCACTTTATTATCGATAGTTGAATTGCACGGTGTTTTTCGAAAATGAGTTTCTATTAGCTTTCCTTCGGCTTTTTCCTACTCCGATATTTTCAACTTTATCACAAAAAAAGAAGAAGGTTTATGTTCAAATGGGAAAAAATGACAGCCTGATGATTCACAATGAAACCAGAAAAACATTTTACACAGATTTAATAAAAATTATAATAGCCGTTGGTTCCGGTTATAGTCGAGTTCTAAAAATGCATTCTTTAAACAATCTCAATCATATTCAAGTTCTAAAAATACAAATTTTAGGTACACAATATTCAAATAATGTCATGTCGGATTGAAAACTAATAAAATTGCCAGTCACTCATTACGGAATAATATTATTTTGTTAAAATAATTACGAAACGAAATCTTTTCTGTGGTCTTCTTTCAGTAGTATTTAAACCTCAGATCCATGTACGTTTGGACTATAGATTTAATTAATAAAAGTCTGTGGGTCGTGTCATGTTCGCAGTTTGATTTGCACAAAATGGATTCATCAAAATGTTCCATGAAAAATCGAAACGCATGCAGGTAATACTGTTCAGACCGAAGCTGCTTTTGAAAAATATCTTTAAGATTTTTTTCGATTTTAATTACAGTATTAGTCACGTCTTTTGACGGGTAAACCAATCCACCCCTATTTTTCAAAGTTATTAAGCTTTTTTGGTAGGCATTGGCATCTCCGAATAACAAATTTGCACAAATGTCACATTTTACAGAGCGAGACAACTTTCTCGATATAAAACCGGCAATATAAGGAACTACGCTTTCGGAGTAGTTGAGTAAGTTATTATACATGCACTGCATAAATTCTTCGAACAACTCACTATCATCCTCTGGCAATTCAACAAATGAATTTCTTTCTGTTAGTTCGTTTATGGCCGTGGCTGGGTTGATCTTACTAGAGCAGGTTAGAATATTAATTTGCTCGAGAGGAACGCAGTTGCCAATGCCCGCATCTCTAATTTCAGCTCTTATTAACAGTCTTTTAAAAGCGGCCCTAAATTGGACCGCATTGGGGTTATTATTAAAGCCGCCTCGAGCTCGAATAGCAGAAAAAAACAACTCGAGGTGGTCCTGGCTGACCTTGTACAATGGCAGGTACTGTAAAAGTTTGGTACCATCAATCAAATATTTATATAGTTGAATGGCACTGATCATGTCCAGAATAAGCCCTACAAAGCCGGTCTAATTGATCGGCTGTTTAAGACATCAAAAACACTGTTTATTAACCTAATGAAGTTAATTGTGCCTTCACTTCCTTGAAATTCCAGGATTTTTAAATCAGCACAATGCTCCAAGGCATCTGCCACCGAGTCGCTAAGAAGCTGCGTGGCAAGTCGTACCTTCATTTTTTGTTTTTGATATAGTATGTTAATTTTGTGGCCATGTGCAGTCCTGCGGCTTCTTGCAAATTAGCAGATGTTCCAGGTAGATGTAATCTATTTTCCTGCCATGCATATCGTAAAACACCCTCATTTCACCGAAAGCATTTCGGACTAGTTTGATCGCATGACAGGGATCAATAAAAGCGTGTATGATGCTGTTACTGTAAGTAAAAGTTACCTGCCCTGAATTAAAATCACACCCTAATGCTGAAAACATGCTAAAATTTGCAGCTGGACCATCGCAGGTCAAGCTCACAACTTTGACGCCGACTTCTTTACATTTATGGATGCAAGTTTTAACTAGTACTGCTTTTTGTTCCCCAGACAAAGCCGTTATGAAAAAGTATCCCACAGGCAACTTCCAACTACCGTTTATACAGGTTAGCAGTAACATGAGACTCTCATTGGCTACTTCCAGTGAGTCCATATCGCAACCTTTGGAGACAAAAAGTGGAGTGTCAATGCGAATTTTCGAATTTCTTCGCTGTATTGTCTTTCCAAAGGCATTCCTACCGATTTCGCAATTTGTCGTTTTAGAAAATCTTTGGGGCCTGAACACTGCTCCAACACAGCTGCATGATCATCATTCACATAATTTCTGTCTTTTAAATCTTTCATTACAGTTTTTAAAATCTGCTATTTTTTTACTCTGTCTTCTCACTTTTTCATTTAATCTTTTAATTGTTTTCTTCTGATGTTCACATTTTGATTTTAATTTTTGAATAATAATTTGCGCTTTATCCTGAAACAAAAAAAAACACACATTAACATATAGTTTTCTACAACTTCGTACAAGTTTTCTGCCGTAAACTGTTTTAAATTACCAGTTACCCACAGTACCTATAGTAACATATTATAAAATAGAACACTTACATCTGAATAGCTAGAAGTAGCGCCGACAGGTTCCTCTTCCAGTGCTTTGTGAGAAACAAATTTTTGTTCCTCACCTTCATTAGATTGGGCTGGTAACTGTAACATAGAAGTAAAAATAATTTTTAGTATAAAATTGAGTGATGAGTGAGTTTGTATTTAAAAGTCAAGATTGTAAGGAAAGTACCTAAAGGAACATAATTCTTATGAAATATTACACTTACATCTGCATAGTTAGAAGTGCTGCAGACAGGTTTCTCTTCCAGCACCTTGTGAGAAACAGATTGTTGTTCCTCACACTCATCAAATTGCGCTGGTAACTAAACAAAGAATAACCATAAATGTTAATAATCTTAACATTACCAATTTATTCACTAGCACACACACAAATTTATTTCGCTTGCATTTTAACATAGGTACAAAATTTTATAACCTGAAAAATAAAATCATTCAATTTAAATTAGGTTTTGATTCAGTCTGTTCGAGAATGTTTTATAATTTTCAGACAAAAAACATTTATCTATTTATTCTCACTGATGTGAAATCTGAAACTATAGACCAGTATTTCAGCTTTCAGCTGCTGACATGTTTCTCATCCCTTCTCTCTCTCTCCATCAACTGGTTTAGTTCGGTTATCAGTAAATAGGTTAACACTATAAACTTATCTTGTCATTGTCAATGTTCAAAACTTACCAACAACTCATTTGATGACAAAGCATCATCGCGCAGTCTTGTTACATTTAAAGTTCGGTTAAAACATTTATCTTCAAAATGTAGGGAACAAATAAAAATATGCTTGGTTGTAGTATTCAAATTTTCAGTCCCAAGTATATCCAGCCACTGTTCTTTTCTTTTTTTACATGTTGGCAATCTAATATCACAATAAACAAATCGAGTTTAAATAATATCCACCTATCAATATATTATCGATAAATTGAAAATGTCGAACCGAATAACCGAAACTCTATTTATTAGGACGAATGATTTTCTTAAAAAACACTTAGTATTAATAGTAAAACAGTAAATGATTACAGAAAAGCAAGTATATCCTTATAAACTTTCTCACAAATAGCAAAATCTTTTAAAATAGTAGAAAAAACAAAATATTTTGAATAAATTCGGTTACTTACCTGTGCAACGTTATATTGGCATGTTTTTTGTCGCTTTTCATGCGGCAGCCTGACACACTGCACCTACCCATAATACAGTATTATGCAAGTTCAAACACTATAAACAAGCACAATTTTCGCTTAATATCACTAAATTTTCTTCAAAACACCTAAACAAATAAGTTGCGATGACAACTGATGTACTTGTTGTTGGCTTTGACCACAGATTAAAAAGCCGTGGCAAAACATGGCGACCGGCCACAGCGGGCCACTGCGATTCTGTTCGTATAGATTGTTTATGCCGAGTCCATTCTTTTTTCCATAGTCTAAGTCTTCTAAAGCCATCTGCGCTATGTCAAATGTCATAAAATGTCAATGTCAACGATGTCAAAAATCCATACCATCATATATCATTGGACGTCTATTGCGACAAAGGTCTATCATATTTTGTTGGTTACAGAGATTAGTTATCCTCGTATAGTTTTATCCTAGATAAGTAAAATAGGAATTTTAACTGTTACGTATATAATTTGAAGCACGCGATATTAATAACATAAGTTGTTCTCATATGTAACAAAAGTATTCTAGTATCTGTAGTGTTGTATTTAATTCATAGTATTTTCATTGTAACATGGTGTTTATGAGCCTATAAGTATCTAACAATTGAAACACTTTGAGATGTCGTAGGTACATATCGAGAACTCTTCCCTCCCGTGGGGGTCTGGTATGACCTTTAGTTCTCTCCGTGTCCTCTGCGGCTGAAGTAGCAGGCAGAGGAGCTACTCATCTGACCCGGCGCAGGGGGCATTAGCATCCGCAGGCATGGGGTTGGTCTGGCGCTCAGTTGTGGCATTGGTTCAGTGGTTCAGGTAGTAGAGGCACGCCATGTGTCTAGCCGTATCGCAAGGGGGGTCTCCCCTGGGGAGGGATTCGGAGACGGGTTCTTGGTCGGTAAGAAAGAATCCCCTCGTTCTACTTACTTACGTTTAACTATATGGCCGAGATGTGACACCGTGTGGTTTTTTGTCTGTAGCACGTGGCGGGTCCGACATATCCCATTCACCTCTCTAACTGGACGGGAATGCGTAAAAGCTTTCTGTTATGCTTACGGTCACAAGTACAAATAATCATAGTTTTAACAAAGCCGCCTTAAACATAAAATACGCATAATTATGTATAACTCAAAATACTACTCGTCAGATCTCACTAAAATTTAAATGGAACCACAAGAAAAAATCCAGCTTTTTAATGTAAAAAAAATCATCAAAATTGGTACACTCTGTTAAGAGTAATGAGGTACACACACAACAATACAGTAGAAGTGAAAACCTTCTTTTTATGAAGTCGGTTAAAAAAGAGCTATGACTCCAGGTACCTACGTTTTCACGACCTGAATAAAAGGTTGTGAGCAAGCGGTATTTGTCTGTTTGATGGCCGTTAGGCGGTGGCTGCCTATCTGAAGTATCTGACCAATTCACTCTGGGAATGCTCTAGTTCGGACATGTCAAACATGCTGGTCAAACGGCCTGCGGGCAGCATTCGGCCCTCTAGGCATTTGCCTGCGGCCCGATCCAATTATAAGAATAGCCTCTTGATGCGGCCCGTATTTGTCATGATAATATTTCAAAAACGCGCTAAAAGCTGGGCACGGATAGGTAAATTTGCTTGCAAAATAATATGAATGTTTGGAAGCATCTACAAATGTGAGCAATTATTTTCCCTTATGAAAGGAAACAAATCTCCGGCGAGATCGCGACGCGACTAACCACACTTGGATGCAGTTTTAAAACTAACTTTAGTTAAAGGCAAAAGATATCACATTCCTGGGAACAGATTGATTTCCCTCTATTACCCGTCCTGACCTGGCTAAACTGGGTATGTCCTAGCATCCAGAACTACTGCAGGACGGACAGCAGTGTCCTCTCGATACGATCCTCAACCCGCCAAGCGTGGGGATTATAGCAAACCTTTCATTTGAAGGGGATTTCAAACAATGTCCAGCAGTGAGTGTAGGTACATATTCTGGTTGATGATGATCACCGCTCTATATACATACGAAATGTTTTTTTTATTATGGTTGGGTTTTGCGGCCCACTGACTTTAAGATCCTTATGCATTTGGCCCACCAATGACATGCCTGCTCTAGTTGATACCCACTACATTAAAAGCGTTAAACGCAGGTAGCATGAACGCTACGTTATGATTAACAGTGACAATTATCGCCATCAAGAGCCAGAAGAAGTCCATCGTTGAACAAAGCCTCTCTTGGCACTCTTTGGGTCAAGTATAAAAAGGTGTTATGTCAACAGTGTCAATAGACTGGTAAACTGCCTTGTTATGCGCCTACTGTACAAAGAAACGCCCTACTCACATGAACGATGCTGCTCATTGTGCGCATTTTCATGTAGTCAACCCTTAAGATATACTATTTACCTCCACTTCTCCTCTTCTAACATAATGTGATTGTGTGTGGCGGAACAAGTACGAGGTCCACCTGATCTAAAGCGGACTAACCTCTGCCTGTAACCTGTAACTGATGTATTTCGTCACAAATGACAAATTGCACTACGCCCGTCAGTCATCCTGAGACATTAGTTTTAAGTCTCATGTGCGTGTATTTTACTGGCTCTCAAGTACAGCACCGACAGCAGCAGGAATACACTACTCGGAGACAGATTTTCTACTTGGGGGTGGTAGCTAGCCAGGCGAGCATTTGTAACATGCCCTTCCACCATGCGGTGAAGCTCAAGCCGGCGCCCTGTCGATCCATGGAGTTGCAGCTCGGCAGTTCATAGCTATTACCGCGCGGCCATAATTGCTTCAAAAGAGTTATTTATGACTTATACTCATTATCTTTAAGTTTGGCGGCTCGTTTCGTAACTAGTAATATTATAATAAGCTTTACCATAAAAAAGACACGCCTCTACAATTGCTGTCCAATAAAAACTGTAATGAACTTGAACCCACCAATCATAAGCCCTAATTTCAGCATCATCATGATATCTTCATGCAAAATTCCACGACGTGAGGCAAATGCCTTAGATTAAGAAGGTTGTGTTTTCACATTAATCCTCTTTGATATGACATTTAAAAGATTAATCGTATGATATCCGAACTAGTCAATGTATTTTAAAGTATAAATAATCAATTAGTCTCATGCTCTGAATGTACGTTATATGGCAAATTTTAAGAATGTAAATTTTGATTAGGTATTTTATAGGAAATCAAAATTTAATGTGGAACAACCTACATGAGGAAAGTCTGTTAAAAATTCACTATTTCCACTTTGTATGATTTCAGTTTTTTTCGAACCCGTCTTAGAATCTAAGATCTCATTGTGCCCTGTGCTCAAGTTTGATCAAAAAAGCCTATTTCCCGTTAAAATTGCTACCTTTTTTCAAAGGGTCTGTCCCTTTCCTTCTGTCCTTTCCCGTTAAAATTGCTACCTTTTTTCAAAGGTGTCCTACTGGCACATGCGTCAACTCGTGAACAGGTGCTGCTAATAGAGGATAATGGTCTGCTCTGGATGTTAGTGCTAATGACATTACCAGAAAAAAAAAACTTTTCTTTTAACACTGTTCACCCTTGGAATTTTGCATGTTTCCTATTTCTTATTTCTTGTCTTATAAAAAAAATGTTAGAATTGAAAAAAGTCACGGACCCTGGAGTCTGTGGAGTGTAGATTTATAAAAATAAAAAAAATTAGCTTCATATATTATCCATAATCTATACTTATAATAAAACTGTAAAGGTCCAATTCTGTACATGGCAGATATTTTGGAAAAAAAAATGTACAGTACTCTGTAGCTGATACTAATGCCGAAAATGTATTTTTTTTTATTTTTGTCTGTCTGTCTGTCTGGCTGTCTGTATCCCGGCCGCGCATCATTCCAAAAACTACTGAATGGATTTCAATGATAATTCAATGGATAGCATGATTTAAGTTCATACTACGAGGTAGGATAATTTATGCTTTTTATTCCGAAATTCAGTATGGTTTCCTTGGAAGAGGGGATGAAAGTCAAAATATATACTTAGTAGACGAATAAACGCCAGAAACGAAAGAGAAAATATATATTAGATGAAGTATTTGTGTCCGCTTGGAGTAAATTAGTTTTTGAACCTTTCATAGCGTTGCTTTTTATCTCCAACGTCAATCAATCCAGTAGTTGTTTGAAATTCAAATCCCGCTTTTCCCCATTACTCCCATTTCGTTTTGGTTATTACAGGTAAATAAAATGTTTATGTATAACATGTCAGTTATATAAAATATAAGGTGCAGTATACATAAAAAGTACTTTATTAACAATCAAATAAATTTACGATTTTCTTCTGCATTACAGAAGTTTGCTAAAAATTGGATTTATTTTGTGAGCAATGCCATCATAAGAACAGCCATCAGGGCAGCAATGGGCTGTTGCAAGGCTATAGCATTATTACATTTATCAGTAGCGCAGGTCTTGCAATCCGTCGCGTTTGCTTCGGAAGTTACGTATGTACAGAAATCCTTTTCGATAATTTTACTTGGTGCACAGCCACGGATTACCATTTCATAACCGGTTGCTGTAATTGAAAAACATAACAATTTTATTTACAATTCCTTTTATTGGGAAGCGCATTTTTTATAGCTGATATATTAGCTATTGATTACAATCTTACCTGATAGTAAATAGACTCAAGGACAGCTGCCGGAACATACCGTAATGTGTCTGGCGACAGATTTTCTATTTGAGGGTTATAGCCAGGTGCCATCCCCCGTGCAACAACGACAGGACACATTTCGGCGAGTGCGATGGAGTCGCACAACTTAATTCCTGCATCTCCTATCCACTAATGGACTACAAGACGTACGGAAAGTGTAAACACTGCGTCCATATATGGTTGATATTCCTATATTTTCGCTTAACGTCCGCACAAAGCGATTTGATCCACCTTTACAATACGAACAACGAAGGAATGGAACACCCTCCCACCGTCATTGTTTCCCGAGAGCTGTAATCTGGAAGTTTTTAGGTACAGAGTGAATAGGTATCTTCTAGGCAAGCTTGCTCCTCCGTCGATCGCGTCGCCGCTTATAGTAGAGGAGACGTGGGAGGTCGACCTTCGTCCTTCACCCATCAGATAACTTGATGAGACATATTTTGTATCAAAATTAATTTATTAACAAACATGTCGTATGATAATTTGCTTATCGAAAACTTTTCATAGCTATTTTTAATAAAATTAATTTTAATCAAGTTTCTGTCATCACCTTCATTTTTTTCATAATTGAATGAATTTCATCTCAACTGATAGTTTAGTGTTATAACACTCAGAATATGCCTATATAGGCTTGCCTACTTATTTCTGTGCATGGCTACCTGGCAAGCAGATGTGAATAGGTAAGTCAATATAGGTAACTACACCGAACTGTTAACCAATCGAAATTGATATCATAAGTAAAATATTTAAATTACAAAACTAATCGTTATAGGCTTGCAAAAAATCGTACATGGAATAAAAATTTATTCAATTAAAAATAGCTGTGAAATTATCGGATTTTTAATCTGCGATTAAGTTTTACATTCGATGATAGCAAGGGCCTATCGTTTTTAATGGTAGAGTTTAAAGCTCTCTGTGTATTAAATATACCTTATTCAGAGAGTTGAAATACTTAGAGTAGTTATATCCGAACACCACTGCTCTAAAAGCTTACTCTAATTTACCTATGTACATACCTACGCACATGTATATGCAGTTTGTAATGACAAGGAAAGAACGTTCAAATATTATGCGTCATATCTGTTGTTAGAAAGAGATAAATAAGCAATTCGTGTTACCACCGAACCGCCACGAGACGTTCCGATCACCATTATGCTGCGATCTCTTTCACTCTCTCACACCAAACGATACACATTTCTCGCTCATCCATTTCATTGAGATTCGTTCCTAAGATAAAACAAAATAACGATATTTTCTATTTCAACAACAAAAGCAATAATTACGCGTGAAATGAAACAGTTTTCTTATCTTTTACAGTGCCTGTATAATTGGTGCAGAGTCTAAAGACACAAGGAAGGCGTATTGTCCACAGATTATTCCGAAAAAACACGATTAGCGGCGATGTATTCACCGGACGCTCGGAAGTGCTAGACTGGTAGTGATTCAGGTAATTACCCTGAATTCGTCTAGTAAATATGGAGGGCATACAACTCATCTACAGGTAAAAAAATCTTAGACCTTATTAGATGAAAATTGGGCGTAACAATAGTAAAGCAGTGATTTTTATGTATTTCGTTCGACTGCTGGTTTCCCATCCCATTCAAGGAAATGTTTTCAAACGCTAGCCTAGTGATTCTCACAGATCAACTAAGTATGTTAAGCAACATTCTCTGCTTTCACTTCTTGCACGGATGGGTGACTGCGCTAGTATTCATTTTTTTATGAAAATGTTTTGAGGCTCATAATTCTAACGTAAACTATATTTGTGTAAATGTTAGACGATACAATCCTAGATAATGAAAAGAACAATCAATATCATGCGTGAGTACGTAGCTCTGGACTTAAAACTTCAGATAAGGGAGTGGTCACCCTTCGACGTTTATATGGAGAGGTGTCCGAAAAGTAGAGAGTAGCCAAAATATATTGTTTCTGATTTAAAAATGTTAGTAAGTATGGATAATTACCATTTTTCACAGTTCCTTTGGCGCACACATACTCAATTGTCGAGTTATCAGCATACAATAAATTTTGCATATCGTCAGGATCATCGCATGTACAGCTTTCTCCCTGAAACATTCCATAATAATATTAAATTACTGTCATATGCATGACTCAATGATATTATAGACTCGTGCATATACATATACCTATATCTTTATAATATTATGTGGTAGATGCAAGTAAGCTATGGTATATCTATGTATGTATATGTACAGTTCTGCATGGCGGAAAGGCGTTTTACGAATGCTCGTTTTTTTTTTTTATGCCTGATATGTTAGCCTTTGACCACTATCTCACCTGATGGTAAGTGATGATGTGGTCGAAGATGTTGATCAGGCTAATCTAGAATTACTGGCTCTCAAGGACAGCTGCCGGAACACACCGTTAGGTGCTTGGCAGCAGATTTTCAACTTGAGGGTGGTAGCTCATTTGCAAAGTGCCCTACCACCATGCTGTAACGACTGCCATCCTAAGACAACAACCGGGACCGACGGCTTAACGTGCCCTCCGAAGCACGGAAGCGCTCAGTAGTAGTGTCACCAGCGGTCACCCATCCAAGTCATGACCGCGGCGGACGTTGCTTAACTTTGCTGATCAATTCAGAATGGCTAAACAAACTTCGCAACGAGTGCTTCAATTCGCTCGTCTGGCTAACTAACACCCTCAAGTAGGTAATCTGTCGCCAAGCACCTAACAGTGTGCTCCGGCAGCAGTCCTTGAAAGCCAGAAAAATTTCAGGCACATGAGACTTAAAAACTCTATATCTCAGTGTGACGGGCGCAGTGCAATGCGTTCGGACGAAATGTATCTGTTATAGGCAGAGCTTAGTCCGCCTAATATCAGGTAGGCCCCGTGATTGTTCCGTCAATACTTTAAAAAAAAATTACACGCGCACTAAAATTTGGTAGTAATACAGAAGCTCGAAGGCTCAAAATGACACCGTAATATAACTTGGCCGTAACTACAGTAGCAATATTTGAGCGCAATTATGTTGAGATAGCTAAATTTATACTTGTACCTAATCATAATGCATTGGGCCAGAAGCGAGAACCCGATATCAATGTACCTACCTAGCTAAATTGCCGAATTCAGAATTCCCATTTGATGGTAATTTATCAATAACCTATGTTATTATAAAACAAAAATCATTGCACACAGTGCACGTTATGAATAATTATTGTTCTGAGGAACTAACTATTGACAATGCGACAGTCTTCCTGGGAATCAAAATGGATTCAACTTTACAGTGGGATCCACATACCTTTACATGATCTATCCGGAAGACTTAGTTCTGCTGCATATGCAGATCGTAAGATAAGAGAGTTAACAGACGTAGCTACTGCTCGGCTAGTTTATTTTGCGTACTTCCACAGTATTGTCGTTTGGTGTATTGCTGTGGGGAGCTGCTGCTGATATAGAGTCAATCTTTAACTTACAAAAGCGTGCTATTCGAGCCATGTATGAAATGGATCATAACGAATCTCTAAGGGATCTTATTTTAAAGAAATTGATATTTTAACTTTACCAAGTCTGTATATATTTGAAAATATTATGTATGTTTGTAAAAAATTGAGAAAATTTAAATTAGGTTATGTTATCTATATAACATTACCGTGGAAATACTAAGTATGTAGGTAGTACTTCTGTTGTCTTATGGTTTCGCTATTATTACACATTGTAATTAAACTACTTTAAACGGTTTAAATTGCGCATATTTATCATTATTTTTGTCCCGACGTTTCAAATACTTTGTAGTGGTCATGAGTCACCCCGTGACCGCAAGCACGACGGGATTTGTGCTCTTCGGTTCTTCAATTCAGCCTAAATCTCTGAATGCGTACTTAATGTGTCTATTCTCCTGCAATAGCCTCTCTCCCCTAATGACATAGACATGAGTAACTGCGGTTGTAGGTTGGCCAGGTCTGGGATCTTCGTTTAGGTTCTCTCGACCACGTTGAAATTCACGAAATCAATAAGTAAATATAGCTAACACAGGAACAGACTCCTCAAATGCCGCTTCTAAATATTTGTGAGATTCCTTGAAGGTTAACCTTCGTTTATAATTGGTTTATAATTATAAAATCAAGGAACGAAAAGTTTCCCGCGAGACGTCCATTGTTGCAAACAAAAGAAGAATGACAGATAATCTTTGAAATTATTGTAAAAAGAACTACACACACCTATGATATTAATAAGATATAAAACATATTCAATTTATGTAGTATTGAAATAAGTCTTCAATTTAAGATAGTTTCACTTATGTAATAATAACGTGTAAATCATAAAATTAAAACTAACATTTTAGTTTTATGATTAGCAAAGTTTCCCGTTGTCATTATATAAGTTAAAAAAAATATAACGTAGAGCCCAGGCTGCTTATATTTGAAAACCGTTTAAATTAAAAGGATCGGAGTAATACAAGCCCAATAGAATTTAAACGATTTAACCGTAACCATAAAAAATTTAGATATCGTAGGTAACTTAGTATAAATCTGAGAATTTCACTTATGTAGTGATTACATACCGCACCTCTAAATTTCGTTAAGAATGTTCAAAAGTGCCACAGACACCGTTGGTTCATTCAACTATAAATACCTTATTAATATAATTAATTCAAATAGGTACGTACGGCACACTGGCAACCACTGTCCAAAGTCACTATTTCTGGTAGGATATTGCGTCTTACTCGTATAGCATTAGGATTCTTGAGTTCAGGAATCGAATTATCAGTATAATATCCCGATGTTCCATTTTCAGAAGGTGGTTGAACTTCAGTATCATTTCCTGGTGGAATTGGGGCTTCAGTAGAATTGCTAGGTGGAATTGGGACTTCAGTAGAATTGCTAGGTGGAATTGGAACTTCAGTAGAATTTCCAGGTGGGATTGGGATTTCAGTAGAATTTTCAGGAATAGTGGGAGGTGTGACAGTGGTTTCTTTTGGAGGGCAATCCATTAGCCATTCATCTTTTAATGTTCCATCTGGGCAGTCCGTGCATTGGTAGCATTGTAAACTGTTAACTAAGGACAACATTTTGGTCAGATTAGAGGATCCTCCGAGATATACACCAAAGTTTTAGTAATTTACTAAAAAAATTACCAAAAAATGTATCCGACTTCAGAACCCAAAAGTGTGAAATAAGTTGCTGAAGTCGGTACCATGATAGTTCAAAAGTACTTATTATCACAATACTGTGCGCATGGTATCGACTTCGACAAGTTATATCACATTTTTGGGTGTTGAAGTCAGTTCAATTTTTTGGTTAAAATTTTTTTTCACCCTTTTTAGTAACCCTTACTACTTACGGGATTGATTATCAATCATTTTTAACGAGTATACTATCAAGATAAGTAAATATTTTTCAGTTATTTTAGTTTAACTCAAAAACGGTTTGACCGATTTTGATGGGACCAAACGACAGGCATCAACTATCAAACAAAAAAATAATTTTTAAAATCGATAGTCAAGAGTTCTGAGATAACAACATTAAAAAAAAACAGACGAATTGAGAAATTCCTCCTTATTTGGAAGTTGGTTAAAAAAAGGATCTAATTGTTATAGTTTCAACATATTTAATAACCCAAAAGATTTTGACAGATCAAATTTTTCTGGAGAGTATCTCACGATCTGCTGTTGCATCATATTTTTTATCAGTAAAGATGTGGTTTGAAGTTTTAATTACTTATAAGGAGTAGGTAGATATATATATAAATACTTATAAAGAATAATTAAATATTTGCCTACCTCTTACAAATGCTCCAATTATTAGTATCACACAAATTAAAAACTTGTTGTTTTCCATTTTGTCCTGTAGTCCTCACTGACACCAACTGGGATCGATATAGTTGTGATAAGATTTATATACAATAACGTACATACAGGGTGCTGTCAAAGAAAATAAAATTCGCAGCGAATAGAATATATGACAGCTGATGCGTATTTCTAAAGTGTCTAAACCATCTCAATTCATATTTTTACTAATGTTATAGAAAAGGAGATTTTATCATATTGGTAAGTACTTATATTTGTGTTTTTTTCTCACTTGAATATATAATATCTAATATCAGGAGAAGGATATGAGACTGAATCAGTTATATTACGATTATACAAGTAGGTATTTCTTGACAAACAGCTAATCGCCTAGGAAGAAGTTGCGGAATTGGCAATCAGAAGTTAGCTTCGTTATATTACAACACCATGTAGAAATGAGTCCGGGTATGTAGAGCTACTTGACAGATAGATTACAGGATAAATACCACTAAGTACTCTTCCATGATAAGCTCGAGGTAATTGCAATATCTACCCTCTTATAGATAAAAGTAAATGAGAAAGCAACGTGCACCAAAGATTGAATAGTCCGTCTCATCATGCGCTTTACACTGTGCAATGAATATTTGTATTTCTCAACATTGTAGCATTTGTAGCCATTGTTTTTTATTTAATTTCGATAAAAAATAATTATACTATGCTTTTAACATGGGGCTGTCTGATGAATTTTATTAATTATTTTATTTTACGTTATTGAGTGCAACCATGCAATAAGTCTTCCTTGTAATTGTTTTACTGGTTGTCTGCAGGTAGGTACTCGTAGGGCCCAAACATTATTTTTTAATTCACTTCAGATCACGCCAAAAGCATAATAAATGTCTAAATATAATTATTTTCAGCATTTACAGCATAGTCACTAAGTTTGCGTCACTACACTTATTGCAAAGCACTTTACCAAATTTGATTAAATTTGTGTTCCCTAGAAATCTGAGTGAACCATCGGTGAATATTCATCCTTTTCGCCCTATAGGGGTTGATACTTCAAAACTATTTTAGTATAGGGTAACATGTCCAGTGTCCAGCCTCTTAAGACGTTAGGTAACTTATTTCACTTTTAACTATGTTCTTTAGAGGCATACGTGAATAAGTAAATTTTTATAAAGTCATAAATATAATTTATAACATATTTAATACTGATTAAAAATACATAGAGAGTCAGTGTTTATATAAAAATAGTTTTTTGGAAAAGTATGTTTTCTCCAGTATCCGGCCGCCCCAATAGAGTGCCCGACCACATTATGCCTAGTGGCCGGCCTCCTAACAGAAACCTAGAGGCTGGCCACAGGGCACTAATATCTCTAAACGGCTAGTGAATGGCCATAAGGCTCTCGTTATATTGAAATAAGAGCTGGTTTCGAATGTTAATACAGTTTTCTACTGATTGTATAAAATTTCATCCAAACCGTTAGAGCCATTTCCAAAGAATAAAATCAAACCGAAGATCCCATACAAGTATATATGTGAACGGACAGGCGGCAGGTCAAAATATCGAAGCCAAAACTTTCCACAATTAGGTACGTATGTTCTTGTGTTATCTTTTGCAACACAAGAACAACAGTAACATAAATGCAGTTAGGTACCTAGTGCGTAAAGAACAATCTGGAAGAATCCCACTTTGTGGAAAATTGGATTGTATAGTTCAATGAGTGGAAAATTGAAACTCACGTTTGCATTGAAGAATCTAAAATAATCTACTTACTTCAATTTATTCGATCAATACTACCAAATGCGCCTTGCGGAGATGACTAAGTTGCCATGTTCAAGTGGACGGCTACGGCTGATATGCTGTCTACTTTATAATGATGCAGTAAATATAACACTACACTCTTTCGTACTTATGTCTCTTGTGTGCATAAGGATAACGAAATAGGTAGTAGAAACATTTGTAGGTAACAATAAGTAAGTATCTGTTAAGAAGGTATTTGGAAGTGAACTTCCACTTATTAGTAGGTATTTTATTAGATAGATAAATACAGGTATTGAAAAGTTATCATGTAGATATCTTGAGAGTAGCGATGTGCGACTGCGAACGAAAACAGATTACAAAATATCTATTATTACTAATTTATACATAGGTAGGTACTTACTGTTACAATTCATTACTAATTTCATTGTCGTTCAAATCGGACTTACGCAGATTTTCGGACGATTTTATAAAAGTAGTAGCAACTCGCCGACCGGGAGGCCGGTTTGAATCGACGAGACAAATAACTATAATATATAACTATAACCTGTAAAAACTGTATATATTAAATAAAGTGTTGAATATAAACAGTGTGCCATTTAAAATGTGCAAATAATATAGATTAATATGATGGAAATTTTAATTACAATATACACAGCCATGTGAAGAAAGCTACTATGTTCAAAATGAGATCTACTACTATTTTTAATAATTTTCATAAGGCATCATCATGTTCAATGGATCTTCACCATTACGGACTTCGTTTCCAGTTGATATATTATAACTTCATTTTAGTTTAAAATTACAGTTTATTCGTAACCAGTTTATCACATTGACCTAATAGGTCAATGGTTTATCACTGATATATGTAGAGTGTAGGATTAGATTAGAATGCAATATCTTGGCCAAACAAAGAGGATGTAATAAAGAAAATAAAATAAAGTAAATAGTTCAACATTCTGAGTAAAAATACCAACATATTTTGTAAATATTGGCATTATATGGTTGTTAGACATCACAACACCTTCTCCTAGTTTATACATTTACTGTTTCTTTGTAACTTCTTCCACGTATCCTTAACGTGAAACGTCAAAGTAAGTTCAAACACTATAGAAATAAGGTTCAAAACAGATTGCAGTTACAACGAACGGGACGGCAACGCCGCGTTCAGTAACGTTTTTTAACGAAATATTTAAATATTTAGGCGGGAAGAAATGTTTTTGCTTATTACGCAAAAACTATGAGGCCCATTGTTTTGAAAATTTTATTGCCGATGGCAAAAATTTGGCTCTAAATTTTGACGTATTAAACAAAGTCGTAGGCCCATTCTTTCAGAAGATACAGATGAGCAGCTGTAGACACGTGGTCCCCAGCTTACACGTTGTAATCGGGTCATTACTACTACAGCTTTCAAGTAGGGCGTTTCAATTTTTTTGTGCCACTTACACAAATTATGCTCTAAATCCTTGGCTATAGTATATAATCACATCTTCAGTCGTTTCGTATATACAGCATGTGTCAGTCAGCTGTAGACCATAACGCCAGCTAGCACACTAATAATCACATGTAGCATCGAAGTTTGTTTGGCACCTAAATTTTGAGTTGGTATTCATAATTGCACCAAATCTGCTCTAAATATTGGCATATTCAGAATTAATAAATTTCAATTGAATAAGCTGGAGGCATACACACATTTACCTACTAATTATGGCTTCTCAGAAACTGGAGTGCCACAGAGTAGCGTACTGAGACCCTAAGATTTTTTTACCTGTAGATGTGTTGTATGGCCTCCATATTTACTAGACGAATTCAGGGTAATCACCTGAGTCACTACCAGTCTTGCACCTCCAAGCGTCCAGTGAATACATCGCCGCTAATCGTCTTTTTTAGGAATAATCTGTGGACAATATGCCTTTCTTGTGTCTTTAGACTCTGCACCAATTATACAAGCACTGTGAGAGATAAGAAAACTGTTTCATTTCACGCGTAATTATTGCTTTTATTGATGAAATAGAAAATATCGTCATTTTGTTTTATCTTAGGAACTAATCTCAATGAAATGGATGAGCGAGATATGTGTATCGTTTGGTGTGAGAGAGTGAAAGAGATCGCAGCATAATGGTGATCGGAACGTCTCGTGGCGGTTCGGTGGTAACACGAATTGCTTATTTATCTCTTTCTAACAACAGATATGACGCATAATATTTGAACGTTCTTTCCTTGTCATTACAAACTGCATATACATGTGCGTAGGTATGTATATAGGTAAATACTAGTAAGCTTTTAGAGCAGCGGTGTTTGGATATAACTAATCTATGTATTTCAAATCTCTGCATTTACCTACTAATTATGGCTTCTCAGAAACTGGAGTGCCACAGAGTAGGTACTGAGACATCTGTTATTTTTAAACTACATAAACGAGTCCTGTGTAAATATTGATAAAACTAATATATATAAGTAATGAACTTAAGAATGGGATATTTTTAATATTTTTATTTTTGTAATAACGCATGCTCTGCGGATTACATTACAAAATTACGAGCGGAATACCTAATTATATACCGCACATAACTATATTATTTCCTCTCGCAAATTAATTTTGTAATGTAATATTACCCCAGATATGCTTGAACGAAGACTTAAATAATGTTGAGGACAAAAAAACTATGACTAGGTAGTCATCGGGAGATGAATGTCGTGGAAAAACTAATTTCCATCAATTGTAACATAATTAATAAGTCTAATCCTTATTAAACTATCCTTATTACAAACTATGCCGAGTTGTAAACAGTTCTCGAGACTCTTCTTGGTCACCGTACGAGAATAATAGGTAATAATAATTGTTTATATCTTGAAGAAGGAAATTTTACTAAATAAGTTGTAATACAAACTAGGTTCTCGAGAGAACCTGTAACATGGGTAGGTACCAGGACCTCTTTCGTCCGAGTACAGATTTGTTGTTTGCCTTAGTAGTATTCATACATTTTATAGGTAAATTAATGTTTGAAGTTGCCGTATAGCCAGGTACTTGTAATCGCAACATAATTTCATTTCAGAATAATAATCTTAAAATGTTGCATAGGTAGGTACTTCTGGCAGCAAAGATAGTAATATTATCTTCACATGTTGCTTACTTGAAAAAAATGCTTATAGGTACTACCGGCATTTTAAAACATTGCAAATGTATTACGGTTATCTGGACTGATACCCTGAAATATTGCAAGTGACACTAAACAAGTGATCAATTAGTAAGTCTGAAACTAGATAAGTATGTATTGAGAACTGGCGATATACTAAGCGTGGATTGAATATAAGCTCTTATATCACGACAATATAATGTGAAGAAAATTTAACACAAGCATATATTGCACACAGCGTTTATTTTCCGTAGTACCATTAGACAGTTCCTTCCTACTTCCTTTGATGGTAAAATTTACTCAACGGTACAACGAAAATGATTTCTGTTAACCGTGGTACCATTGAATCGTTAGACTAAAAATACAGCTACATTTCCATTGTGTATGATACAATGGTATACGTTTTAATGAACACAAGCAGATTTATCAGGAGACGTCGCCAGATGCCGTTTATCCTGTTTTTTATAAGTTCAGTGGATTAACCTGAATATCTTTTTTAATAATATATCGCTTCATGAATTCTGCTTTTGTATAAAAATAGGTTACACCGTTTGAGTGCTACGATACTACGAGACAGTATATAAGGCTTCTGAAATTGTATATTACGACTAAAGTCAATAGGTAGAGGTGAATATCTCAGAAGTGGCGCCAGTATAAGGCTTCTGAAATTGTATGTTACGACCAAAGTCAATAGGTAGAGGTGAATATCTCAGAAGTGGCGCCAGTATAAGGCTTCTGAAATTGTATGTTACGACTAAAGTCAATAGGTCGAGGTGAATATCTCAGAATTGGCGCATATTAACAAAACAGTGCCAATAGGGTAGCCTTCGGACCTTGACCACGTAGGGTTTACTGTACTAGGAATCATTTGTGAGGTTAGGAAATAAAAAAAAACACACGATATAAAAAAACACATAGACGTATTTATTACACAGCGTTATAAATGTATACTTATAGGTAGATCAGCACCTATATGCATTACGTATGCATGTACAATGTGTAAGAATGTTTTTCGTAACTATAAATATTATAAATGCTTATAATCAATGTATTTTATAGGCCCATGCGTTTATTTTTAAAAAATTATACCTACCTACTTATAAATGGATTTTTGTGTTCGGGTGGATTTTCCCTGTGCCATTTTTTTATATATTTGAAATACTTATAAAGCTTTTGTATGTTTATTTCTAAAACAGAGTAGGTATATTTTTAAATTATTTGTGCAATATCTGTGTCTTGTTAAATATTGGATATCAGTTTGTATAAAAATATCCAAATATTGAGATTCGTTTCCGTTTATAATATAGGTAGTGCCGTTTAGCAGTAGTATCCAGTAGTAAGAATGCCGAAAAAAATACAATTTTTGCAAGAGGACGGAAATTCAACAATATTAAAAACCAAACTAAATTTACCATTCTTAATAAATATATAAACAATAATTAACCAACTCAATGATAATACAATATTAATCTATTAAGTAGCGGTGCACACAGCCAACTGTGTAAAGCTCACAAGTTACGAATATGAATTATAAGGTAATAATCTAAATAACGATTACACCTCTACTAATATAATAGTACTCGTTATAACTTTTTAGTTCATTCAGCAATGCGCACGCAAGCGCTTTGCAAAGTTCAAAATGATAGTTACAAAACGATATTTTGTAATAAAATATTAGTTTATTAGCAACGACGGGATTTTCTTGATATAAGTAGTAACTATAAAATCAAAATTTTAGAATATCACGTTAGGTTCTTAGACAATAAAAAAACCCATGTACCAATGGGTCTTATACAGTAGGTACCTACTTCAAACAGGAAAGTGCTGATAACGGTTGCTAATACTTAGACTAAAACGTTATTCATGGATTTAAAACTGCTAAATGTAATTGTAGGTATAACAGTATTATATTAAAAGCTTTCAAGGCATAACAGGTAATCGTATTTACAATTATTATTAGATATTGTACATATTATATTTGGCTAATGCTGACCTACAGTTAGCGCAAAAATCAGCCTGGCTATCCACCGGGAAAATACGGTCTGGGTTTTAGGATATTGTACATATTATATTTGGCTAATGCTGACCTACAGTTAGCGCAAAAATCAGCCTGGCTATCCACCGGGAAAATACGGTCTGGGTTTTAGGCACTTTGGCGCATACATTCTTAAAGCACTTGAATTTTTTATAGTTTTTTAAGGTTATATAAAATAGTTTAAATGTTCCAAATATTATTTAACATCCTTTTTTAGGTTGTGCCAAATATTTTTCATGCAACGTTTGTAAACACGATAACAGCATATACATTACTGACATTAATATTACCGTAATGATTAATATTAGACATTTATGTAACTAAACAATTAATCTTCAAAATATAATCACCACATTTAAGTATTAACATCAATTTAGTGCTAAATATTTCCCATTATACTGATTCTTACCAGAATCAGTCTGGAACCAGAATCAATAGAAATCACAAGTACCTACTTACTATTTTTTTTTTTCAGGGAAATAGTATAGTTTACACTATAGATTTTAGTCACATTATAATTAGGGGATAGATAAATATTTGACAATGCTTTTTTTCACTAAACTTGGCGCAATGTACTTAACCATATGGTGTAATGATGATAAATTATATCTTAAAGCATACATGAATCTATCAATTAATGTACATAATGTGCAATATAAAGCTCGAGGTAACGGGAGATTTTTAAGTATATAATAAAAGTACCTATGTTACCAATGTTGCCATATATGATAAATCGAGACGTCAATTTCAAATGGCCTTAGGTTGGAGAAAAAGAACCTACTATTTTATTAGTAATACTTACATGATAGGTACACTCATTAGAAAAGTACCTAAGTGGTTATACAGCGGAGTTAGCAGAGCGATTTTTAACGTCAATTATATATTTAAAGCTATTTGGTAATTTTTTTGTTGACCTTTTACAACTGTGGCTTTTTGGTGTAAAATATACCCCACTATAACAATGAAAGATTATATCAAACATATATAGATTTTCCAGTTCAACTGACGAAATTGCGAAATTGTACCTATATCATGAAGATATTCGAATTAATTAAATTCTTAAATAATAGTGAACGGGCATCAATTTTTATTAACACCTTCGCTATTTGTTGCCACAAATAGCGACTGTTGTATTGCCAAGATATAAAAATCAAGAAGTGTCTGTACCTAACATTGCAAACTAAGATTTCCATCTCCCGTCACTTGGAGCGTGCAATGAGAAAACTGATCTATTAAGCTTATTGCTTGTAAAGCAGGTATGAAGCAACGAGGGTAGCAATGGCCAGGGGGAGAGAGAAGCTGAGAGAGCCAGCTCCGTTGCAGTTGTCCTTGTCGCATACGCTGCAGTGCTTGATTTTCTTATCGGGCATAGATAATCCGGTGGAAAGCATCATCACTCGGCAAGTATGGTTCATGTCAGTCGGGTTCCCGTCAAGGCAGCTGCGGACGACCGTGCCAGACTCTGCAATGATAAGAGGTTCACTTTTATTGAAAATACACAAGGTGCATGCTTTTTGCTACAGCTACTATGTAGAAAGAAGGTGAGCTGTTACTAGCAGATTCGATACAGAGTCTTTTTTCTAATCCCGGGATTTTGAAATCGTCATTAATGATCTCGAGATTCCGGGATAAGCAGGAATTATAGACGGTACATGAATAGTAATATATATTATAATATATATAATAATATTATAATAATATATATAATATATATTATAATATATATATAATATCTATTTAAAAGTTACCTCATAATTTTTTACTAAATGATTAAATATTTCAAAAACTTAGAAAAAAATATAAGCGTTTGCTTAATAAAACAACTTGTATTAAAAAATATACTATTTTAGCTTCCAAAACAAAATACAATTAAAATTAAATTCTCCGAACTAAACTTTAATCTACAGACTCTAAATAAATATTAATCATTAAGCTGGATCATGAATGGATCAATGCTGTCTGAAATAAAAACTTAATTATTATTATATTATTATCATTACATATGACTAGATTATTTAAAATTGGGTAAGCAAAAATGTTGGACAAAATTACACTTCAATCTTCTCATAAAGACAACTACATCTCTTTATAATGCCTACTTAAAATTAACACGTGTAACTTCCAGAAATAACAACTTAATGTTTTCAATAGTAAACGTTTCGCTATACGCAATATTTTTACTATAAAGTTTGAAGCAATAATGGCCGAGCGGTAGTTTGATCCCAATCGCTAGCTTACCTTCACCGCATAGTGGAAGGGCATTTTACGAATGCTCGCCTGGCCAGCACCCTCAAGTAGAAAATCTGTCACCTAGCACCTAACAGTGTGTTCCAGTTGTAGGCACTTTACAATCTCAGGGTGACGGCCGCAGTGCGCTTTGTATAACCTCTAATTACAACCTAGCCGATACTGCAATCTAAGATAAACTTTTTTTTTGACTGACTAGTCCTTGTCTACTTTATCATCTGTGATTTTCACTTTTCACATCAATAAGTACAGTGGCAAGTTAAGTTCCCGGGTTAGTGGCATACGCACCCAATGTCAACTCCCCCCGTGTCAGTTGCCCACGATCTCAGTTCCCCCCGATAAATTTTGAGCGAATATTTTTTTGTGATTTGTACTGTCAGCAGCGAAAGTGTATTTAAAGTTATTTAAAAAAAAATGAGGGCACACAAGTTTAGGTTGGTTGGAAGAGATTTTTGTCATAGATAAGCTTACTTTGTAAAACTTATAATAAGAACTTACTGTATATATTATGTAAGTATATGAATAAATAAAGGATTATAAGAAAAATAAAGGAAAGACTGATTTTCTACGATCATTTATTAATTTGAAAGTTTCATTGTAAATATCAACAACAATATTAACATTACAGCAGGCAAAAACAGCATTTATAAATCACTTAAAATTGTACAAAGTATATAAAATAAACAACAATCATAAAACATTTAAAATTACTAAAAAAAAAAACTAAAAGTTAGATACTATAAGGGATTAAGTATGAAATTGCCGTTTTGTACTGAAAAATTGAAATAGTTTTTTTTAATTAAACATTTTTATTTAATTAAAATACCACATACCATCACTATCTATAAATTGCTGCCATCTAATAAGAATGTCATCAATGCCTTTGCGATAGAACTATGGTGATCTAGATCCGACAAACTGTGTGAAAACATTTTGTACTGCCTCCTGGGAAGAAAACTTTTTATCACATAGAAAATTGACCGAATCATGAAAAAATACGGAGGGTGACGAATGGTTTCTAATCGCAATTCCTGTAGAGTTAAAACGGTTTCTCGTGCTGTATGAGGTCTCGCGTTATCATGAAGCAATAATGGTGAAGATCGATTCAAGAGTCGGGGATGTTTCATTACTAGTTTTGCAATCATTGTTCGGAGTTCGGTACGGTAGACATCTGCCGTTCTGCTTGACCAGATCGGAGAAAGCTATAGTGAATAACACCATGCTGAGACCACAAAACAGTAACCATTGCCTTGGTAAGCTTTGCTTTAGGACACTGTTGCGGTTATATTTTTTATTTCTCTTACAATAAGGTTAATGCGATAATCATCTTTGATGTAATCAAACAATACAAGGGGCTTACATTTTGCGGGGATTAATATATGAAGTGGTTCCTTGAAATTTGTTATTGGAACTTTCAAATCTTTGCTATGCTTTCTACATAATGTGTTTTTCACCCTTCTGAATGCTGGAATGTCCAAAGTACAACAATAATATTTTAATTTTGAAAAATTTCAAAATACGCCTTTCAAAAATTATTTGCACTGATATATAGTTTTTGCATAATTCTGTTTTCACTTTCATCTGTGTTTCTGGGTGCCGACTATTGTTATCAGTAACCCAAATTTTATAATTTGTAAGAAATGCGCTGGACTGAATGGTGATTTATAGTTAAACCCGTCAGAATTGAAAGATTACGAGAACAATAGAATTTCATTCATAGTACCGGCAGTCCCGTTTCCTCGATATAATACCTAGCTAGTATGCATACATTTTGAATCTTGCATTTTAATAACACAATTGTACCTATGTGTTATTAATACGCAAGATATAAAAAACATTCGAAACAATTGACTAAATATAATTTTAGCAATTAAGATATTGAAATAAATATATTATTATCAAGAGAAACTCTTTTTTGCTAACGGTATATTTAATATATGGTAATTATTTCTTTCAATCAAATTTATCGGGGGGAACTGAGATCGTGGGCAACTGACACGGGGGGAGCTGACATTGGGTGCGTATGCCACTAACCCAAGTTCCCATCCTAGCGAGATAAGTAAGTTGTTATGCGACTTTGGATGCTTCAAGCGAGTTATGTAGGAAGTAAACCCACACCCTGGCTGGCGTGTAGGTAGATCGGCAAGTTTACGTCCTACAACTACAATGCATCATTAAATTGTTAATCTGTTCCACAAGTACAGGTGCCTTCTATTGGTTTCATTATCTCTTGTAAATTGGTGTTTAATAAGTCTTAGTTCATTTTCTTTTTGTTAAATACAACAAATTTACAATCAATAACTTATTTATAAACAATTACTAAATTTCTTAATTGCTACAGTAGCTACTTTACTAGTTAAAAAGTAAAGCTTCAGACCTAGACAAGGGACTGGCTTTCAAAAACAGCTTCCAGAACAGACCGTTAAATTGTGCCTTTTACATTGGCGTAATTAGTGGCATCCTGCTTATTCGGCGCGTTCTTAAACTTAGTCACCCTTTTCTGCACCCAACAATCATGCAAGCCGGCACACTGGCCAGGCGATACATGCGCACGATTTTGTTTCTACATATCTTGTGCCTACTGCTTGAATATGTTCTGTGCCTACACTACATACTGCACTGTTCTGTATCAGCCGGATTGTCCACTGCTGAACACAGCCTCCCCATAACACTGCATAAGCTACACAAACATATGTAGAGATCTTTCAGTCAAAAATGCACGCCCGATATGCACTAAACGTGATAAATTTGTCGTATTTTAGTTCAACGCTGCTTACTGTAGCTTGGACTCGAACGCGCATCCGCATGCACACCACTGAAGACTGTGACTGAAGAACCAATAATAATGGCGAGTTTTATTAGGGAGGACATAGATGCTGGCTACCGCCTGTGCGGTCGTCCAGCTCCACCGGGTTTTGGGCGAGGGCCTGGCCCTACAATAGCCCGGGAGGGAGAAGTGCCGAAGGCACTTCTCCCTCCCGGGCTATTGTAGTTTTTGCCTCGAGCTCGCCGGCGGGCTCGGTGTTTGATTGTGTGACCTCTAATTACCTCACACCTGGGGATTTTACCTCGACGACTTGCGGATAACGCTAAAGCTGCCAATGTAATGGCTGCGATGGGGTCATCCGGGTCGTCTAATACCTGCCGTGGTCGGCGACGGGGGGGTTTGAAAAATGGGATAGAAGAGGCAGTCGAGTAGTTCGATGCCTGGACAACCAATGGGTTCGGGTGGTGGGGCGCTCGATCAAAGTATCGGCGGGCGCAGTCCTTATTGAACTGCGCTAAAGAGGGAAGGTTTAAGTCGCAATGCAACTCGGTGTTCCGGATATACCACGGGGCGCCGGTTGCATTACGAAGAAAACGGTTTTGGATGACTTGAAGTTTATGAAGGTGGGCCTCACTAGCATGACTAAACACTACTGATGCGTAAGTCATGATGGGGCGGATGCAGGCAGTGTAAAGTGTCTTCTTATTACTAAGAGACATTTTACTCTCTTTGCGAAGTAGGGGACCAAGGCGACCCATTACGAAGGCCGCTCTGTTACGGACGGTTGTTATGTGATCGTTAAAGGTGAGATGACGATCAAGGGTGACTCCGAGGTATTTTGTTCTAGGAACCCAGGGAATGGGTTCGTCGAACAAAATAAGCGGTTTCGGGTAAGGGGAGCGTGTCTTCTCAGTAAAGCACATAGCTGTGCTTTTAGCTGGGTTGACCGCGATGCGCCATTTTCGGAACCAGTCACCGATCTCGGTGACGGCCCGTTGAATGACGAAATAGGACTGTCTGTTGATATGCCACCCAGTGGTGTAAATGGCGGTATCGTCCGCATATTGGGCTAGGAATACTTTGGGCTGAGAGCGTGGGATGTCACTGTTATACAGTGCAAAGAGAATAGGTGATAGCACGGAGCCCTGAGGGACTCCGGCTCTGACTGGGTGGGGGGAGGAGAGGGTGCCTTCCACGCGATAGCGAAAGCTTCTGGCTTTAAGGAAGTCTTGTAGGATGAGCACAAGACGTTCTGGCACGCCAAATTGGTATAGCTTGTAGATCAAGCCATTGTGCCAGACTTTGTCAAAAGCTTTCGCTACGTCGAGGAAGACTGCTAGCGTAGTCTGGGGTTTGGGGTACTTATTGAAGCCCTCAATGATGTGCTCCGTGAGGCGGTGCACCTGTTGGACGCATGAGTGTCCGGGTCTGAAGCCAAACTGCTCATCTGGGATAAGGTGGTGTTCCTTAGCATGGGACTGGAGACGGTTTGCAAGTAACCGCTCGTAAAGTTTGCCTAAGGCACTGAGGAGGCTGATGGGGCGGTAACTGGTGGGGTCAGATGAGCTTTTGCCTGGTTTGTGAATGCCAATGACATTTGCACATTTCCAGGTGTCTGGGAATAAGCAGTGGCTCATAGCAGCATTGAAGATGCTGACTAAGAGATGGATGAGAGGAGGAGAGAGGGTTTTAAGAACCCTGTTGGAGATGCCATCGGCACCGGGGGATTTGCGCGGTCGGAGGGCCTTGATCAGTCTCTCCACCTCAGCGTAAGTCGCTAAGGTGATTGGTGGGAGTTCAGAGGTGACCACAGAGCTTTTACGTTCGACTTCAGCATCCACCGAATCGAGGTGAGCTTGGTCAACGTGATCTACGTTAGGGGAACACTGAGCCTCTAGGCTATCAGCTAGGCACTCAGCTTTGTCTTCGTCAAAGAACGCTGGGACTAGTGGGACTGGTCTGTATAAGGGAGGCATGTCGTTATGGTTACTTCCTTTCAAGCCTCGCGCCAAGTCCCAGTAAGCATGCGACTTTGAACCATGCGTTCAAAGTGGCGTTTCTTAGTTTTGTTCTCTTTACTGGGGTAAGAGTCGTAATGTCGGGTCACTGCTTTACTCTCCGTCACCAATCGTCTCACATCCGCTGGAATGACAAGGCGCCGGTCGTCCGGCACTATGACCTCCTTTGCGGATGCACCTACTACGGTGGAGAGGTGATTGGTGAACGAATCGATCGCAAGGGTTACGTCATCTTTTGTCAGGATGTCGTCAGGGATCTTGTCAAGGTCCGGTGAACTGATAGCCTTTAGGGCATCGCCTACTTGCTTCCAGTTCACTATCGTCTTAGTGGGGCGGGGGAGGTCAGTCGTTGGGTCGGGACCTAGTCGCAGTATAATGGGTCGGTGGTCAGAGTGAAGCTCGTGAACCACTTCTATGGAGCGTAACCGGAGTGTTACGCCTCTGAGTAGTGCCATGTCAAGCAAGTCAGATCGATGGTCTTCCATATAAGGGTAGTGAGTGGGCTCAGTGGGCGCAATTATGTCAAAGTTAAGTTCTGCGATTAGGTTTTCAAGTGCAATACCTTTGGGATTGTTGACGTTACAATTCCATAGGATGTGCTTACTGTTGAAGTCGCCAATCAGAAGGACGGCGCTTCCTAATGAGAACAAGGCTTCTAAGTCAGCTCGGACGATCGGCTTGGAGCAAGCTTGGTAACAGGACGCTATGACTATAGGTTGATGACCAGTCATAGCTAGGAGGCAACAAGATGCTTCCATATTAACAAGAGTCGGGGTAGGTAATGGCGAGTTTGCGTGTATTGTTTTTATACACAGTTTTGAAAGCGGGGTAGGAGTAGCGTGCATTTTTAAACTGAAATATCTCTACGTTTCTAATATATTATCAAGGTTTGTTAAAAGCCATACTCGAGAACTTGACGTAATTGTATCGTAAACAGTATTGAAGCATGATATCGTGGCCCTCACGTGGTTAGCGCGGCAGTTCATAATACGTTGCACATACTAAATCGAGTTGCCCATAAAATTGACCTATTTATATGCTCAGTTGCAGAATTTAAGACATGCGCTCTATTTCACATATGTTATGACACAAATTAATAATTGATATTTTCTATATTACTTTTTATTATATATCAGACTTTTTTTAAATTAGTATTAATTGATATTGTCATGACATTAGTATGTGTAATTGGCATTGTTACCTATATATTAATTTTTATTATTTATTAGGATTAAAAATAACATTTTATTGTATTGTTATTATGGACGCTGTTTTTAATTATTGACATCTATGTACCTAATTTGTAATTATTGACATGAATTTTTATTTTATTTTTATGATTGACATGGATTTTAACTTTTAATAATGGACGTTGTTTGTAATTTTTTTAATGATTGCTATTCGTTTGTTATTTGGTGAAGGTATATTTAGAAGCTTAAATTATTGTACTCTTTTTTTCTCTTTAATCATAATTATGTTGCATACACAATTGAATTAGGATAATCCTGTAATGATTATGTACATGAATTTGAAATAAATAATAATGTTGTCACGTGACTGGCTGTGAAATAGTTAAATCTGTAGTTGTCTAGAAACTCATTCAGTAATAAGATAAATAAATACGAACCCATAACGATTTTGTGGCAATATCTGGGGGCTCCCGCAACGCTGCCAAAGATCTCAGCTGGCAGGAGGTTGTATAGGTACTTCCGGTTGTATGCAATGATGTCTTCGGTATTGCAATCCTGAAATGTATACAAACTTTTTTTAATCTCCAACAAGCCATCTGGTTTCCTCAATTCTACTCAAGAACTAGACTTCTCCAGGGTTCTCAGTTTTGTTATTGGTGATAGACTGATAAGCGCTTGACTACTTTAAACTTAATGTGTTCGAACATTTTGTCCCAGGCGTCTGCAATCGCTGATAGGCGAGCTCGGCGATGATGTGGTGGAAAGTGCAAGGCTTAACAATGAATTACTCGTTCTCAAGGATTGCTGTCGGGATACTCCTTTAGAAGCTTGGCGACAGATTTTCTACTTGAGGGTGCTGGCGGAATTACAAACTGGATGAAGCTTCTGCACGCATCCATATACCCATTTCCACTGTTCAAAAAATTTGTGCTCCACTAATTAGTTAAAGGGATTTTTTTCAGCACGCATTAGTGCTTGTAATCATATTAAGAAATATTTTATTGTTTACTTATAGACGGTAAAAAAGTTACATTACAACTAGATGTCATTTCAGTACAAGAATAAATTGCCTAACATTATTAGATTATGAACCAGAATACTACAGTCTCAAACTTTCGATAATCTCACAAAATGAATGGAATATTACAACCACCGACACATTACGAGCGCATACTTAATTTTTGCCTCTTGCGGGAACTTTCTTTGAACTTTCTCGAACCTTCAATTTCCGGCTTTATGCGTCATACATGTTTCCTTTTGTTTAATTTATTTTATGCAGTTTGTGTATTCTTAAAATTTAATCTAAGTTGTTAACTGTTATTAATAATTCTTGTCTATGTCGCTTCTCGTTCGTCTTAATAGTTGAAATTAATTTTATTTATATTTATTTTGCAATGACGCAAGGATTACATTACAAAATTACGAAAGGGAAAATCATTGTCATGTGCGGGATCGTGCCATCCACCCCCACAGTCAAAGCATGCTCTAATCGCTAAGCCAACATGACATATTATATGGGTTGTCTGGAATAGATCTCTCTGAGCGATAAGACCGCCCATTAATACACTTGATTTTATGTTTTATTTTTGTTATTATGGTGTTGTCAATAAAGTGTTATCTATCTACGAGCATCTATTATATGACGCATGACTCTAATTTGTCCTATATTTATCCATAGAGTTAAGTTTTTTTCTACCGGCGGTATGTCTTTATTAAACAAAATACTACGAACTATATACAACACTACAGCTACTACAATAAAAGCATTAAGACAACCTATAAGTCATAGCAGACTCATAAGCAGTTTAAATGCTCCAGCCCAGTACCAGTTAGCAGCGTGCCCAGCATGCTGGCAGCATTGCCGCGTTGAATTGCAATGCTTATTAGAGTTAAGTTGAACTATAGATGTCGTTGTACTACAAACAAGACTATTTTTGCAATTAGCTTTAAACTTATTAACGATGACAAAACCTTAACATTTTTGTTTATTTTGCAATGATGCAGCGAGGAAAAAATAAAATCGGCGGGATCCCGCACTTAACTACAATTGTACCTCTAGTCGTAATTTTGTTATGATAATTAATTAAGAAAGGAATACCGGTATAAAGGATTGAATTATCACATTGTTTTAATCAAAAAAGTCCACACTCACCACTGACTGGCTGCTGCCTTTGAATGGATCCCCACAAGTTTGGTCCGCCTGAGTGTTGCATTGGTAACAGCGGAGACATGAACCTGAAAATTACGAAAAAATACACAATTAATTTATGTGTTATATAAAAAGTAGGTACTTTTATTTTTTATTGAATATTTTCCATGTCAAACATATCCAAATATATATATATATGTGCCCCGCGTTTTCATCCGCGTAGACAATGGTGAAATGTTATGATAAAATGAAGATAAAATAAAGCCAGTGTATTAATGCAGGTTTTTTTATGCCTTTGACCAATATATACCTGATGGTAAGTGATTAGAGTGAGTAAGATGATGTGGTCGAAGATGTTGTTCAGGCTAACCTAGAATAGGATGAAAGCTTTTTTTATGTGATTGTGACGAAACAAGCACGAGGCCCATCTGATGTTAAGTGAATTAACATCTGCATATAACAAATTTTGTCATGCGACGAATTGTACTGCGCCCGTCACACTGAGACACAGTTGTTTAGTCTCAAGTGCCTGTAATTTTTCTGCCAAAAAAGTCTTCTAAAAGAGATCAGCTGTTTCAGTTAGAAGAAGTAAAAACATACACACTCACATACTTACATCCATATTTACTCACAAACTTTGGCATTTACAATATGTATTAGTTAGATTGATCTCATAAATTATAAGCTGTGTCTCATCAAATCTGATACTGATTTTATGATGATTATACATAGATACATATCGTTGGTAGTAAAAACAATAATGATATTTCACCGGTGGCCACTGGGTATGTCTCCCTCAACGCTGTCACCTCAGTGGAAGTTATTGGATTAGAAACACAATAGTTTTGAATAAAATTTCAAATAACACAATTGATCGTGTCACGGGCAGAGAGTTGAAAAATCTTAAGTCACGGGGATGTTTTATTAAAAGTATGTCCCTTCCCGATATAGTGCAGTGATTGGCGTGACCGGTATCGATGACCTTTCCAGCCAATATCATAGTAGGTATAAAATCGTTAACGCACCCAATATATGTACCTAGATGTGATGATATCATTAAGTTTTTGTTTTGGTTTTTGCGATAAAACACGATTTGATTGTAAACTCCTCAATCAATCGTAGGTAGGTATAATATTAATGTAATTCAAATAGCCCAAGTCTTCTTAGTAACCATACCTATATTCTATAATATTCTTGGATTACCCTACACCTAAGGTTGGAGTTATTCCGACAGCGCAGTGTGGGGCAAATATATCTACCTGTTAGTAGTTTAAAACTCATTATAGAGACATCTATGAGCGTGCAGAATAACTATAAAATTGCGCAGCTAAGCTACTAATGAATGAGTCTCATGGCATGACTCATTAACGTTTCACGACGACACACGGGTCGATTAAACGGGTCAGTGTTGGATTTTGTAGTATAAAATATAGGTACTCATTGTACCATTATTTCATAGTATTGTAGGCAGAGAGGTGAAATACTTAAGAGTAGTTATATCCGAACACCACTGCTCTAAAAGCTTACTAGAATTTACCTATATACATACCTACGCACATGTATATGCAGTTTGTAATGACAAGGAAAGAACGTTCAAATATTATGCGTCATATATGTTGTTAGAAAGAGATAAATAAGCAATTCGTGTAACCACCGAACCGCCACGAGACGTTCCGATCACCATTATGCTGCGATCTCTTTCACTCTCTCACACCAAACGATACACATATCTCGCTCATCCATTTCATTGAGATTCGTTCCTAAGATAAAACAAAATAACGATATTTTCTATTTCAACAATAAAAGCAATAATTACGCGTGAAATGAAAAGTTTTCTTATCTCTCACAGTGCCTGTATAATTGGTGCAGAGTCTAAAGACACAAGGAAGGTGTATTGTCCACAGATTATTCCGAAAAAAACACGATTAGCAGCGATGTATTCACCGGACGCTCGGAAGTGCTAGACTGGTAGTGACTCAGGCAATTACCCTGAATTCGTCTAGTAAATATGGAGGGCATACAACTGATCTACAGGTAAAAAAATCTTAGATTGTAGGTAGGTACCTACTTAATGCGAAAATACCATAATTTTATCTTCAGCATTGCTGAGTCCTATTACTTTTGCATATCTACCCTACAATATCAAGGATCAAAAGAAGCACTTGACGGGTTGACTGAAAACATTTTTTATGAATTTTGTCTTCGTTGCTTGGTTTAACCTTATGCAAACGCTGTTTCTGAAAGAGTGTGCAGCAAAGTTAACTTGGCAAAAAGCAAATTAAGAAATAAACTCGCAACTCACTCCATTCACGCCCTGATATTTTCTTGTGATGCTATTTACAGAAAGCAAATCAAATAACTGCATTAAACTCATGCCTTCTGACAACAAATTATTAGGTATAGGTACGTCGTTCGTGTCAATGATAAGGATGAAGTTCCAATTGGCGAATTAGCCAAGACCAATGTTCACTTGCCTGAACTTTATTAATATGCATAATATAGTATTTCATAGATTTATGTCTTAACTGAACGAAACTATTTTTTTTACAATTTACGAACGCATGTTTATTTTAATACAAAACAAAAACGCTGAAAACTAAACGGATAAGTACCTACTTATAATTTTATTTTCTATGTACAATATTTCTTTGAGGGTCGGAATCCAATACCGATGAGAAGTCATAACAAAATAGCATTGCCACGGTAATGTTATACTAGTTAGGCTCTTTGTTGTTAACGGTTACGACAACCGCTCTACGAAATATCATAATTCATAAGGAAGGAACCCATCTAGTAAGTATTCCTATACAGGGTTATTGGTAAAAATGCTAACAAACTTAGGGTTAACCTCGGGTAGTCCTAACAAACACGTAGAAAAGTTTTTTTTTTTTAAGTTTTTAAATATTTTATTTGTGTGTTTTAATGCCTACTCTGAGCCAAGAGCGCCCGCCGCCGGCGCCGGGCCGCACAGGATCGCGCCGTGCTCCCTTTGAATAGAGTTTTGAATATTTTCATCGAGCAAAGTAATAAAAATATGAAAGAATACGTTACAGGCACAAGAGACTTTTAACATCAGGTGGTTCTCGTATTTATTCAGTAAAAACACATAAAAAAAAACAAAAAGAATAATAAAAAAATATTAAAAACAACACATCTCAAAATGTTTGTTAGGACTTGCAGAAATCAACCCTAAGAGGTTGTTGCCATTTTACCAATAACCATTTAGTTCAAAAACATTGTTAGTAAGTACTTATTTAGTCAACAATGTAGTTTCCTTTCCTCATAAAAGTCGAATAAAATTTATGTGTCTGTTGTGGTCGAAGTATCTAGGATGAAAGGCGAATCGGGGAACATAAAAATATTATTACGAGTTCGGAGTCAAGTTTTGTGATTGCTTTTTCACAAAGAAAATATAGCACGAACTGGGACAATGCGATTCAAAACTTAGCTGAAAATATTATTTAGAAGGAGGGTAGATTTGGTATTAGGTTTTCGCGATTGTTATACATAGTAATACAACTTTAAACGGTTTAAATCGCGTATATTTATCTCTCTTTTTTTACAGTCACCCCGTGACCACGATCACTGCAAAGTGTTTGAAACGTCCGGACAAAAATAATGATAAATATACGCGATTTAAACCGTTTAAAGTTATTTAATTACTAGGTAGATTAATTGCTCCAATATCCATTTCATATCAACGCATATAACCACAAATATGGTGACAAATATCATGCTGGTAACAGAGGTAACATATTTATTATCGTCATCATTTAGTATCGAGGAAAAAAACTTAATTTCCTCTACAAGCTCATAATTGACCCGAATCGTTAACCATAATATCTGTCATAATTATTATTCTTATTTGAGATCAAACAGCTTTGTACGAAGCCTTATATTATATTACCAGTTCAATTAATTGATCTCATAGCGCGGCAGCGATTTGCGAGTTGTTAACCGACTTCCAAAAAAGGAGGAGGTTATATAATCGTTGACAATTAATGACAATCGATCCCGTAAGTAGCAACGGTCACTAAATAGGTGAAAAAACGTTTAAAAAAATGGAACCGACTTCATCACCCAAAAGTGTGACATAACTTTTCGATGTCGAATCCATGTCGAGCTCCATGCGCACAATATTGTGATAATACGTACTTTTGAACTATCATGGTACCGAATTTAGCAAGATATTTCACACTTTTGGGTGTTAAAGTCGGTTCCATTTTTTGGTTAATTTTCTTTTTTCATCTCTGCAAGTCTTGTCTGTCCAAGTTGAGAAATTATTAAACAATAATAATTTATATTCCTAATTCTCTCTGTGCATTAAGGTAACAAATAGAATGAAATACACAAAAAATATGCAACGTAAACAAGGCTTTAGTAGTCTTTACACCTACATGTCTATGATCCCACGGAGCTCAATATGGAAAAAGTTGAAATTCGGTTGCCAGATCGATCATAGTGAGTAGGTAATAGTGACAAATACCTACCTTGACATTTGTTTTGTTTAAGTATAAACAAGCAAATAAATAAAAATACCGCAAGTGCGAGCCGGACTCGCACATGAAGGGTTTCTTACCCATCGTAAAAATTAAAATAGGAGCCCCTTAATTTTTTATTTTATTTTAATTACTTAATTATATTTAAAGACAACATAAAACTTAATATGCTGTGAACAGTTAAAGTGTCTACCTGTCACCGTTATTAATAACGAGTAAGAAACGCAAGTCAAAAAATCAAGTTTGTTGTATGGGAGCCCCCCTTAAATAAATATTTACTTAATTTTATGTTTAGTATTTGTTGTTATAGCGGCAATAGAAATACATCATCTGTGAATATTTCAACTGTCTAGCTATCACCGTTCTTGAAATACAGCCTGGTGACAGACGGACGGACAGCGAAGTCTCAGTAATAGGGTCCCGATTTTATCCTTTAGGTACGGAATCCTAAAAAAAACGACCCTGCCAAAAAAAGATGGAGAGTGCTACGAATCTATTCGTAGAGTAGAGATTAAAGTCTCACTCACACTCAGTATGATGTAAACTTTCTAACGATACCTCGTAAGGTTCATCCAAATCTGTTCCGGTGGAATAAACATGCATACAAACTAACCTCCATGAAATTTATGAAACATTACTAACACTCCTCTTAACCAGGAAGGTATATATTTTATTGTCATTCAGATAAAACAAAATGACGATATTTTCTTTTTCAACAATAAAACTAATAATTACGGATGAATGAAACAGTTTTCTTATCTCTCACAGTGCCTGTATAATTGGTGCTGAGTCTAAAGACACAGGAAGGCATATTGTCCACAGATTTATACCTAAAAAACACGATTAGCGGAGATGTATTCACGGGACGCTCGGAAGTGCAAGACTGGTAGTGACTCAGGTAATTACCCTGTAGTCTAGTAAATATGGAGGGCATACAACTCATCTACAGGTAAAAAAATCTTAGCACCTAGTTACTTGTAACTCTTGTAAGTAAGCAATAATTAAATTACCAAGGGAGCACGCGCGGGTGCACTATGTATTTACTTAGTAGGTATATTATTATTTATATACACATACTTAGCCAGTTTTTACTATTTATTGTTGTTTTAAACTTTACTATAATCAATCAGTTAATCACCAAGTTGTTACACGTTCATCTTGTTAAACAATTTATCGTATAAAGGTTGTGATAAACGGCGCGGGCTAGCGCGAGCCGAGCCTCCACGGACGACGCGACGGATCGCCGTCCTTGTAGGCTCGGCTCGTCTTAGCGCGGACACGAGCTTGTGGTGATAAACGACGCGTGATAGCGCAGACCGCGCCATCCGCCCGCGCCGCCCGCGGATGTGGTTTTTGTGACCTGTATCTTTATGATTTCATATAAACGGTTCCTTTTCATAGAGTTGAATAAAGTCCATAATCATTTAATTCACGTATATGTGTTTCTAATAGAAAATTAAACTCCAAATGGGCACCATGGCTCAGCACCGTCTGGAGGCTCGGTTCGTCAGATAGCGCGCGCCACGACGACGCGTCGTCCGTCGTCCGGCTCGCGCTAGCCCGCGCCGTCTATCACCAGCTTTAGATATTAGAAGTCTCTTATTTGTATACGTTTGATTTCAATTATGTTTGTTAGGATGTTTACCATTATAGTTAAAACATTTTTAGATTATAACTGTTACCTACTAGTTATGATATAATAGATACATAGCCTTTTAAAAATAGGCTTAGTACCTTCTAGTTTCTGTCCTCTGTCGTATGGAATCCTAAAAGTTATACAAACTACGTAAGGTTGCCAGACGTCCGGGAAATCCGGTATAGGCCCGGAATGGGGTGTCTTGTCCCGTGTCCAGTAATTTGACTCTATTGTGCCGGAATTCACTAGTTTAAAAATTTTATAAAAACATACGGGCACCAAATACTATGCTTCGCACGTCGCATGCCGGCCGTATGTCTGATATCAAGATTAGGCTTATACATATTTTTCTTTTAATGTTGATCCAAAGATTAATAATTAGATAAAGTTAGCCTTAAAGAGTGGCTTAATTTTTTTTGTTTTTAATTTAATTTTGTGTTACATTAACTCATTTAGGTAACATATCTTTGTGTCAAGTAAATGTGTGTAACAACAATTGCCATTTCTTTTTTCCTACGTATAAACCACTAAATTTAACTAATATTTATATCCTAATATATAAAATTCTTGTGTCACAGTGTTTGAAACAAAACTCCTCCGAAACGGCTTGACTGATTCCTTGAAATTTTGTGTGTATACTCGTATTGATATTCATTAGGTCTGAGAATAGGAAACTATTTTTCAAATAGGTATATAAACTAATTATCTGCCCATATGGCAAAACAACTTTTGCAGGGTCAGCATACATATATATTTTGTCAGTTGTCAGAGTTACTTAGATTTGAACTTGAGGTCAAAGACCAACTCCCTTTCGAACTCCAGAAATGTCCAGGAATTTATATACCTTGATCTGGCAACCCTAAGGCTACGTGTACTTACCTACAAATAACATTACACGGTTACTCTTCTGTTATTGCAAAATTCGCAAAGTGCTCTCGCGTGCGTGCTTTGTTAATGAATTGATTATGCTAAAATGTTCATAGTCATAACAAAAACAAATTAGTATGTGTAGCATAACAGGCAACGCTCTTTTAGTAGAAAGGTCGCACAGACTATAACGTATATCGTTACGAATTACGAAGCAGATGATGTCATCGCAGCCGTTTATTATTGGGGCCATGAGAACATTCACCTTGAAGCAACCATATTGCTAGAATTGTGTTTGCTTACGGACGCGTATCGTATACTTTTTTTGTTTTATTAAACAAACAACTCCAGCTAAAGCTTGTTGGAATAGAAATTGTAAATTTTTATGCCTTAGGATTATGTATCTACTTTAATAGCTATTTATTTGAGTCCTAATTAATTAACATTGTACTCGTATATGTACTTCTATATAATGTATGCATATGCATATAATGCAATGCAGGTCAATAAGTATTTAAGTATACTTATTGACCTGCATGCTACATGGTATCTTACCTACATTTTTTATGACATTAGAAGTACTTTTAGTAACATTCATTCTCGATCGTGCGCTCGTAGAAAATTGTCGAAAATTCTGCCGGTTCGGCTACGTGGCGTTTGTGAGGTCACGTCAGCATAACAGGAAAATAAGGCGGAATTGTCGCTAGATATTTTTTTTTATTTTTTATATTATTGTGACGGAACATGCTCGAGCCCCACCTGATGTTAAGCGGACTAACCTCTGCCTATAACAGATATATTTCGTCACAAGTCACAAATTGCACTGCGCCCGTCACCATGAGATATAGCTGTTAAAGTCTCATGTGCCTGTAATTTCAATCAAAACAAATAATCAAATATATTGATTATTTAAGTGTTCTGTTAAAGTATTAATTTGATATCTTCTTAAAATATTTGTTATAATTAAATATAAATTTCCGCAAAGTACCTAACTCCTGAATCTATTCATTAACATTTAGTAGCAGTAGGACTCTTTGTGCGAGTTCGTCCGGGAAAGTATACTGCCACCATACTGATTTCTACCGCCAAGCAGTAATGTTTCCATTACAGTATTCCGGTGTGAAGGGTATGGGTGTGGTTGAAATTACAGGCACATGAGACTTTTTTATGTTTCAGGGTGTAGGGCGGGGTGTAGTACGCCACTTGTGACGAACTGCGTCTGTTATAGGCAAGTTGCCGCTTAACACCAGGAAGGCCTGGTGCTTATTCCACCACGATCGCATATACGAAGTTTATGATATTATATCGAATCAACATTACAATTTAAGGGGACAATGCAGCGCGTATACCTACTGGTAATTAATTGATAATTGGATGTGGCATATGGTCAGTTAGCTAATTATAGTCTCTGCTGCCATTGGCTTCACAACTACGCTGAAGCACCGTGCGTGATATACAGTTTTCATCATATGGATACCGCTAGTAAATAAAAAGACCGCCCAAGAGCGAGTCGGTCTTCGAGTTAATTTCGTATTAGTTATGTAGTTTTATCCAATAACCCGCGAAAGAAAATGTATGTTTGTTGAATTGAGATGATTTATGTTTGTTGATTTGAATGATTTGTGAACGAGAGGGTTATTTTCTCGATGTTCATAGCGCTTCGTTTGGCCTTTCAGGTACCTACAGAACCCTGATAATAAATAAGAAGAATACTGAACATAATTGCGCAGTGTCACAAGGAAACTACTTAAATTTTGTCTACATGGAGGCAACCACGAACCAGAAGGACTGATTTAATTTTGTTTGGTTCAAAGTAGACAACGGATAGAATAATACAAAAACAGAGTGAAGAGCGTCCTAAATTTAGCAACACCTTGCGGCGAACTCGGAAAACCAATTGCCGTTATATAAGTTTCATTATCAGCATGTGCTCCAACAAAGCGGTTACTAAAATTGCTCAGTACAAAATGTAGAATTTTATACAGCAAACACAACGAAAGCAGTTGATTGACCGTTTAGTACAGGCCCTTATACTGGAAGCCCAAATCACACTACTAGTGAAAGGATTGAAGTCTAACAAACCCAGACATGAAACAAGGATTACAAAGACTTCTTCGATTTACTTATTCTTTACAATTTGATATAACGCTCTGTTCTACAGCCCGATGTCAAGAGAGTCAGTCTCGTCCGACAAGACCATCAACTAAAACGTCACAGTGTCACGTATCTGTCAATGTCACTGTCACCGCATCTGCTCATAGACAACACCGACAGGTACTCGTCGCAAATACAATCCCGTTCCTACCATTTTGGATACAATCCTAAAGTCTATCTACTAGCTGCTTTACCTAGTTGAATTGAATGCAATTTGTTTTCACCATTAAGGCACGGTAATGTTATATTAAGGTATAAAATAATGGCCATCTCTCCAATTGTTATAAGTAATATGATAGCATAATATTATTAAATTATGTTGCACAATATAAGGAAGGGGGCGTCTATTATTAATAGGTCTGTTTTACTGCGCAAAATAGTTTATAAGCAAGGCCCTGCGATTTATCAATATAACGTTCACGGTTCATGTTTTGTCTAACTTTTGTTATACATAAGTATGTGAAGAAAATAATATATATAATAATATATATGTATAGTACCGACCCCATATAACTGTGATATAGGTCGAAAGTCGTTGCTACTGATTTAATTTGTAAGTAAATCAGCAGCATGCTTTTTTAATCCGATCAAATCAAGAATATGATAGAGAAATAACGTTCAACCAAAAAATGGAACCGACTACAACACTGTTTTTAATGACCCTTGCTTCTTACGGGATCGATTGTCATCCACTGTCAACGACTATATCATCAATATAGGAAAATATTTTTCAGGTACTGGGGTGTAACCCAAAAACGGCTTGACCGATTAATATGAAATTTAAATGGGACCAAACGACAAGCATCATCTTCAAATAAAAAAAAAATTAACAAAATCGGTTCAAAAGTTCTGAGGTAACAAACAAAAAAACAGACAAATTGAGCAGACTCCTCCTTTTTTTAGTATCTGACTATTAAGAACTATTTATCATCATTTGTTGGAGATCGAGTCGACGATTTTTTTTCGTATACACAATTATTATACTATCTAAAACTAATCGTTAATATAGGAGTTTGGCAGTCATGAATAGTTTAAAAACATGTATACCATATACTATATCCTACTGGTTGGTTGATCCCGGTTATAAGGAAGGTAGATATTTATTACGGAAATAAATTGAATACTCTTTTTCCGACTCAGAAAAAGGTACTTAAATAGTTTATTTTTTATACATTTATAATATATAATAAACTGTTATTCTAGGACATACTTAATGGGTCATACTGAAAACAAAAGTACTTAGATTTTATGTTTATTTGGGAACACGATATAAGCATTATCATTATACAGTAATTATGTTACTTAATTCAGGATTACAGGAACGTGCAAAAAAGAATCATTGTACAAACAAAAAATTGCACTAATATTGTTAGCAAATTTATTGTTGCATTTGTATAATTGCAATTTACATTCGCCGAACATTTTATTACATTCTGACATTTGAACCTCAAATTCACCAGTATTAAGTTGAATTTCCAAAAAATAAAAATTTTGACTCTGGGTATACATTTGAGGAAGATCCAAATAGGTTTACATACCGAAAAATTTTATATAAAACACAAAAAAAAGCCGTAACATTGAGAATCTCCTAAAAATTGGCAATTTTTTAAAAATGGTTTATCTTAATCGTATGAAGTTACATTAACCAAACTCTCTCTGCGATTTTATCCGTATCATCTTTAGCAGGGTTTCTGGCGCCGACCCAATTGCAAAGTACATTATCATGTTTTACATAGGACATCATAGGACAAGGTTGTTCAGCTTTTACAACTTTCTTATTCCTGTTATGTTCCCAGTAATATTTTTTTGTCTAGACTCTTGGGTGCTATTAAATAGGAAGGTGCATGGATAAATTAATAAGATTTCTCTATGGAGCGTACACTATGAGTACAGACCTTATCACGCAAGATACAGTAAATTATTAATGATCATTTCTACGAGTAGGCTCTCTTACCACTTACTTATCAGGTACTCTTTTGTACACTACGTTTTAATGAGGGTATAAATCCTAATGGTACATACAGTAGAAGAACAAAATGTAAAATATTATCGCTTGGGTATGCAGTAGAAGTTGCAACTGCAGTCGAAAAAAATTCATGGAGCGCGCCTTCTTGACTGAAAAGGTTTTTATATGGCATTGAGATAGTAGTATATATAGGTCAATGGGCATAAGGTCTTCTTCACCCAACCGTCGCTCAGTTTTAACTTTTAATACTAGAATCGTAATGGTACCAATGTACATCTCTCCTGCTTCTTCTTCCGTGTAGGTTTGACCATTACGAGACATCTTGGCTACAACGAGAAAAATAAGCCTTTCAAGTCCTCAGGGCTCTATCCTCTATTTGTACCTTATTTCTTTACTTCTGTAGGGGTATACCTGTTTTTGTTTACATTAGAATAGTAAATTATATAGGCAGGATTTAGGAAAAAATAGATAGAAATAGTGAGTATGTTTGTTGGCTATTCTAATTTATGGCTGTTTATAAAAAAACACTTTTGTTTGCCCTTGATACCACGCGAATGAGCTCAACTCAATCGCTTATAAAGTCATGTCTGATTCCAATTAGCAGAGTGTACAAGTCTTAAATGCCAACCTTCACATGAGTTATGTTATGATAATACATAATGTAAGCTATTAACGATATATTTTATGATACCAACATTGTATTATAAATAATATAATATGGGTAAGTACGAGTAGTACAGTAGCGCATCGAAACTTGACATGGTTAAAAATGATAACAAGAAAAACAAAATTGATACCCAGTAGAAAGCAACTGGCTAATACTAGTATAGTATAGAACTTAAATTTGTAGGTAGGTAATTGTATTTTGGGTTAAATAATAGTAAATCTTTTTATAAATCACATATACTAAATATCTACGTGTAATACCATCAAGAAATCTAGTAGGTACATAAGGGGGCGATATTAATAATTAGGAGCTTTTGACTGAAAATTAAACACAATTAGACATTCATTTTAAGTTAGCCTGAACAAACATCGGCGACCACATCATCACTTACCATCAGGTGAGATAGTGGTCGAAGGCTAACCTGTCAAGCATAAAAAAAATGATTAATGAATCTCAATGCGCGCTGCAGAGATTGCTACGAATTTCTGATTGTCCAAAATGTGCGAAAATAATAATTTGCAGATTGATGTGGATGTCTATTTTTTTAATTTTCAGCAATGATTTGTTTATGATATAAATATACATATTTTGACAAATGTTAGATGTTGTGAATTTTCACTATCGTTGGAGATCCAAGAACAAATTTTTTAAACAGCTGCAGTTCAGTAATATATAGCAGTCATGAAAAAGTATTTAGCAAGGATTTGTTGTCCAAGTGTCTGTACAAAATATGTGAATTTCTGAATCCTAATAATGGTCCTTTGATGATTGTCACCTTAACCTAACACACTGTTTTTCCAAATGTATGTAACTGTCAACAAATTACTCACAAAACATGGCACACCCGAAGGAAATGTGTACTTTAGGTGTGGTTTCCTCAGAACGCAGTTTTAGAAGCAAATAATACAATCTTTGTTTGAAATGACTGTTTACAGTATAGGTACTACGATTTCTGACTTCGTAAATAAACATTCAGAGATATAATTATACACATAAACAGATCCCCAAGACGCCTGCCAAGCGTGGGGATTATGGCAAACCCCCTCATAATGGGGGAGGATGTGTACAGCAGTTGACCATGGTACCTGCGTACACATGTTCTACTCATTTCGTCTTCGTCATCTAACTGTGCATCTTGTCATCGTTATTTCTTATGCAACAGCCAGCATGAAACCATGTTGTGGCTTGAGGTACCTAGCTTAATACCAATAAGCTATTTGTAGATATTACTAAGTAGTCGAAAATGTCGAAATATGACATCATGACCAAATAAATGACGAAAGAAAAATACGACTACGTAATTATTGAAGCCAACAGGTAAAAAATAAGAATGACATCAGATAGACCTTCATTTAGCGAGCAGGTATTATCAGATCTGTGATGTCGATGTTGTCATTGCTAGCCTCCTTTTGTGTATTTAAGAATAAATAGTTTTATTTTCCTGCGAACGTCGTCATTGAATATGTTATTATTTTTGTCGTGCATCGTCTTTTATGTTTATATGATCTTATCTAATTGAATATATTTTTACATTATATTCTTGTATATTTACGTCATAATATATTTTGTATTGAAATAAAGGAAGGTAGGTACTTTCCAAAACATTTGAATAAATCATTTTAAGGTGAAGTGAGCCGAAAAAGGAAAATTCTGAACAAGTTTTTTTAAAAATACGCTAGTTTAGTTAGTGAATCCTAAAGTCATTTTGTCAAAAAACTAACGTGGCTTTCACACATTTTAAAGAAAAATACGGATTTACTAAATATAGGATTATTCACGTAGATAAGCCATATAAATCCGACTTTAGCTTCGTCCACATCCGGTGGTCTTTTCAAAGAGTGTTCGGAACGCACGCGGTAATGCTCAGCGTGGTCGAAATATAGCAATATTTTACAAGATCATATTTATTATTATTTTTTCTACAGTTCTGGTTGGTCCGATTTCCGTTAAAATGTCATACATTTTTCTGTTTACTCAACTTCGTGCTTACCTACTTAAGTAACTACTAAAAAAAGTATCTGCCAAAAGGCCTTATCAACCTGTCACTATTTCTTGCTGCCGAGCATTATTTTAATACATAACTAAAATCAGTTTTGATTTTAGTAGACAAAATACTGACTGACACGATATTGAACTCAGAATGTTTGAATCAGCATGTTACCTACTCCAACAATTTTTTTTTATTTTCCAGAGCTAAAGTCAAATGTAAGTTAGTAAATATAATAAATGTCTTTCTTGTATTCTGGTCACCACAATTACGCACATAGCGTGACGTCACATCATCGATCTACTTCTTTGAATAATTTAAAGCCAATGTTTGTCAGGAAAGGAAACTCGTGGAATTTAACACGTGAACAGTTAAAATGATTCATAATATTAGTTCTTAGTTTTTCTTCTAATTTAAGTGCTTCTTGATGGCCAGTATACAAAAATCAAACAAACTACCGCTGAAGTATACCTACAGACTAAAAAAACAGCGCGCTGTGCAATGTGACGGTTACGACAATCGCTCCGTTCAAAAATGGTACGCGAAAATTAGAAAAATTCACATCTTTTGACGTTTATTCAAAAATCATACCTAACATAAAAATGTAAGGATATAAAATTTATCAATTTGAGTGGTTCTGAGAAAATTTTGTTATTATTATTTTGAAGACATATTAGAGAAGTATATTTTATGTGCTCGTAGCAGAGCTTGCCTAGTCATTCTTAACCGATCAGCAACGTTGCGGTCGTTACTTGGATGGCAATTTACTATAGTGAGAGCTTCCGTGCTCTGAAGGGCACGTTCAGCCGTGGCCGTCATATCGATTACATTTGTTGTCTTAGGAAGGCAGTCACCATTCCATCTTCAGTAAGAAAATGTATTCTGTGTGAAAATTAGTTCCGGCAATTACTGTTGAGAGCTGGTAGTTCTAGGGTAGCCTACGACAACACTATGATGTGGCGAGTGCTGTCGTGCGAGTATAGTTTTTCTGGGGAGTGCTTAGGCGTTATGCGAAAGGGCATCGGTGATACGTTCCTCAGGAGTTCCCGGTGCCATTTGAAATTGCATCGAGGCCGGCCACCAGGGGGGTTTTAGTGAGTCAAACCTCACATAACTCCGTTGTACCCATAATACAACGGAACATCTTTTTGAAGATAGAAAAGGGTAGCCTAAACATCTTCGACCGAAACCTACGCCAAAACTATGTACTTACGAATTTTATTCCAAAACACTCAGGAATTTTTAACTTTTTAGTACTACGAGAGATTTTATACCATACTCCCCCTGAGTAAGGTATAAAATGTTTACATTTATAAACCATTATGGTTACGGTGTACATTTCTATGTATCTCATAAACTTGCATGTACTCTGATTTTCATAACTACCCAGGCATAATCACTTTTGCCCTAGAATTGAGTTATTTCAGTTACATCTACGTATCTTTAGTAGTTAGCGACGATATCGTTAACATTAAATTTAATTGTAATATTAAGTTGATATTCTTTATAAGTTCAGCATTAATTAAATTAAAGATAATGTCAATGTTTTTATGATCTATACTATAAAGGACGTACCTACCTAGTACCTAATAATAATATAACAATTTTACGACCATCACAAGGCAACAACTACGTCATCTTTTGTTTGTTTGACTATTATGGGTGAACGAGAAATAGCACGTAAACAATGTTGGAACCACGTCGAAACATTATTATCATTTTTCTTTAGGGATTTTCGCAGTCTCATGTCTCGCCTGAGTAGTAATTTCACTGAGTATATTACATTGCCCTTCAAGCCTTCACTGTAGTTACCTAATATAACTCACAACTACTGCCACTTCTGCTACGAGGTAAAAAGTTGCCAACAAGTAGGTACCTCCATTAATAAAGTTTATCTACCCACAAAGACGATTATTACTCAAGAGACCGAACTATGATAAACATCTTCTTGGTCATAGATTTCTGCGATATTGTTACAGTAAGTACAGAACTTGTCATTCAATAGATAAAGCAATAGTATTATAGGGAGTTAAAATGGATTCAAATTTACAATGAGGTCTTCATAAATATACCTGTCCGGGAGACTTAGTTCTCCTGCATACTTATGCCGTTTGTAAGATAAGACAAGTGGTTTATTTCGCTTATTTTCGAATGGTTTATTTTTGTACACAGCAGTCGATGAGACCATAGATATTTTAGTACTTTATCATAGTATCTTGCAAAAGCTGGCAATTCGTGCGATATATCGAATGGATTATTGCAAATCTCTCAGGATATTATTTAATGAGTCGACATTTTAACTTTACCGATACTTTGTATTCTTGAAAATGTAATGAATGCTTGAAAAAAAGGTTAGTGTACCTTCTCCTAACTAAATTCCCTATAATATGCCATAGCTAAAATGTTCCCTGACACTTAAGGGCAGTTGCCGAAATATTATATAGATACCTATATGCTATATTATATGTTACTTGATGGTTGTAGCTTTCCAGGCGCTCATAACATGATTCCTTACCACCTAGTTATAACTAAAATGTTCACAGGTAGGTATTTAAAGACAGTTTCGGAACACTGTGTGGTGCTTGGTGACAGATTTTTCACTTGATCGTGGTACTTCCATACGTTTATACCTTTTCCTACCACCATCTTATACTCAAAAAGTTAGAACACTATATGGTGCTTGGCGAAAGATTTTTACACATAGCGAATGAAGCTAATTACGTGAAAGCCGCTACGCATTCGATTAATTTTTTAATCGATCTTTTATCATCAATTATATCCTTTAGACTTGTAACTTCTGTTAACATAATAAGTAGGTATGTTGGTAATTGATCCATAGACTATTCATCTTGTCGAAAAAAAAACAACTAATCAAAAGTTTTTCTTTGCAATATTTACCCACTACTTAGCTTGTTAGACTTTATTACACTGTGGCCTAGCATACTAGTACATATTTACAAATTATATGCGAAACTTATACTTTTTTTTTCATTTACTGAATAGTAAAACATATTACCACTAAAAAATATAATACTTACCGGCCAATTACAGCGTCACCGATAACAAATTGATATCGAAAATCAATTCTCGCGGCTGTGGGGAATCCCAAGTAGGTAAATAAAGTATTTAAATAGGGTACTCAAATTGGCAATATTTTTCAGGCCATCTCAGACAAGCTTTGATGAGTCGGTTAATGTTGGTAATAAGTATTACCTAGTAAGTTTTAAGTTGATATTGATTTTAGGATGTCGCGACTTTAGGTCTACCTTCCTATCTCGAGTTATCCCCAGATCTTCATATAAGCATGAGTATGAAGTCGCGATGAAATCACCACAGTTATATCACACAATTCAAAGAAACCTAGATTAGTACTTACTACTGAGTTATGTCAACATAACAAAGCCGCGATTGTGTTGAATGTTGAGTCTAAGCTACAATCACAGCTCCCTACATAAAACAAAACGTGTACTAGGTAACTTAGGTAACAAGGTAGGTGCTGTATTGTAGTTTGTACAGGATTTGCGATTCTAACTTATATATAAGCAGAGCTCACAATACATGTGATGCTAACTTTAGCTTATTAGACTTAACCATAGTTTAAGTCCTAAATTAACCTACTTCAAAAAGGAGGAGGTCCTCAATTATTATTTTTTTGTGTTTGTTACCTCATAACTCTTTACAGGCTGTACTGATTTTGATGGTTTTTTTTTTGTGGTTCTTGTCATGTTGGCCCAATAAATTTGATTGAGATCTGATGAGTACCCCTTTGAGTTATCCCTAATAATGCGTATTTTAAGTCTGAAGTCGGATATTATAAGTTAAATGTTTTGCAATTAGGTAACTTTTAACTTGTTAACGACGACGCAACCCTGTACATTATTTCTAAATTTAAATTTTATAAGGATATTAATATTATAAATAAATTTTAAACTGTGCGTTGCCACAGAATAAAATGGCGTTACTAACAATTGTTCAATTGTTTAAAAACACATTTTACAAATTATCAAGCTGTACCGATAACTTCACGGTCTTATCATAACCATTACTGTTTTCCGTTACATACACAACTATTTGATTATTATTTTACGTAGGTATGGTTGTATATTACTCATTGTTTCCAATGTTATTTGTTATACTACAGCACAGAGGGACATCAACATCAATCATACATCAATATAATAACTTATTCTTCATTTGTTTTGTCTATTAAAATGAAGCAACCCTATCCGGTGGGGTTTTCCAATTGTTCACTGTTTCACTTCCTGACTCAGAACAGAACGGTTGTGAAATAAAAGGCATTTAATGCGGAACATAATAGGACATTATGATACAAGTGTGGTATGTTGATCATTACACACGAGGCGATATGGCGATGAGGGCACCGAGTGAGTAATGATCAACATCCCACACGCATGTCATACGACGTTTTTCAACACACTTGCGAGGAACAAATACGAAAATTTTATAAAAAAATATTTATTTCTTAATGGCGCGCTGATTTCGCTAATAAAGATGGCCCTGACGAAAACACCGAACCACCTAAATATTTCCATAGTGAATTTGTTGATATATACCTAGTACTAGATTACAATACCAAACGGATCTGAATATACTTTACATATCTTTAATATTGGAATAATAAAGTGAATAAGAAGGTTTACAAACTCACAAAGTTTTACTTCAGTGAGTAAAAAACTCTTTGGTTTGTTCTTAGATAACTTCGATAAAATATACCCTAGATTCTGCGCGAACGCTCCAAAGTTAACCAAACAAAACTGTGCTTATAATGATCTGAAGCACAGTTTTGTCGTCAGTGACGCGCTGATCGTCGAGTGAAACAATGGCGAAGTGCTCTGTGAATAGTTGCAAAAATAATACACTTACAAAGCGAAAAATACATGGGTTTGCGTATTTTCGGTAAGTTTTATACATATTTATAGAATTTTAAGTGATAAACATTCATAATTATTTAATTATCACCTCCAAATCAATACATCAACAAATTAAATTCCGTTACTCCTGTTACGCAGTTGTCTCTTTCGCACGCATAATAACATCCCATGCAAGACAAGAATAAGTGAGCGCTAATTCAGAACAAGTCTATTGGAGTCGCCATAATAATCTTTTATTTTCTCAGACTATACACAGGCATTTATTTTATATTTTCCAACTTCAAAAAAGGAGGTTATCAATTTGACATGTATGTATGAAATATTATTAGAACTGCAACATATTCACATATAATATGGATTAGTGCTTACAAACATAATATATATACAATATTTTTATGTGTGTGTGTGCATATGTATGTATGTTTTATGTACTAATACGTGTTACAGTGACTTGGCTTACTGATTGAAAAAACACCACAAAACCTTTTTCAAGTTCTAGTGTTCCGGTTTCTAATCGATGTTGTATGTTAATAATTTAATATCGAAATGTCCGAGCCACCTGCACAATCCTGAATGCACGAGGTTTAGCGTGCACTCTTATTATTACAGATGATTTTCAGAATATAAGATATGAATATAGTATGTAAAGGTAGTTTATAAATATTAAATATTGTATTACATATATAATGTATAACATTAACATTAACATTGTATTAACATTCATAATTACTCAAACACGTTTACTTTATACATTTTGCTGTAACACGCAGGTATCTGAACTGCAATTCAGATCTGATACATAATATTGTTATTTTATTTGTTTTTAATTGCTTTTTGCTCTGTGTGGAATAAATAAATAAATATTAATGAAAATTAAAGCTGAATAATTAATATTCTGACTTCATTATAACAGATCCCTTTTCTATCTCCCAACATCCGCAAATAATCTACTACACACCTTTTCAACCCGGGCAAAACCAGGGTATATAAGCTAGTTGACTAATGCGGATAGTTAAAATTCCAATTATAAATGTCACCAAAAAACTAATTACTAAATAATATTTTTAGTACGAGATTAGGAGTAAGTGACTCCATTGTATTTTATGTTCTATCACAGTAAAGGGTAATAAAATTTTACGAGCTCCCTTCAATGGCGCAGAGTAAAAGTGCTATAAGTTTATTACGAAGTAATTGAAAATTAAACCTTATGTAACTGAAACAAGGTTGAATATTGTTAAATAACTTAAATAGATTTACTACGTTTTTGTGTAATTTAAAGGTTTTTATGTGTATCTCAATAGACAGAAAGGTATAGGATAACTCGAGCCGTTTATATGCGTTCTATCAATACGAAAAGTTGCATCTAGGGTATATTTTATCGAAGGTTCTTATATGAAAAACGAATGAAACAAACTACAATCTCCTTGGTGAAAAGTGTGGAAAATTTATTTTATTTTTTTCTACATAAAACACAAGTGCGGTAAAGTAGAAAAAGCCCGCGTGCGTAATAGACTACATTAATACACTAAAATAGGCCCGTTACGAGCAAGTGTGTTGAAAAATAAATAGGTAAGGAACTTCTTAGATTCGTTAACTATACATAGGTATTTGCATAGGCTTTATAATTAACTATAATTTAGTCAATTCTAGAGTCTACCATTATTATCTAAATTAAAAATTCGCTAAATTAATGTTGGATATGTCAGACAGAACTGGTATTCTAACGCGCATTTAAATTAATAAACAATGATATTTCCTACCAACCTATTAGTTAGAAGTATCTAAATTTTATCCGATTTCACACTTATTTATTGCTAGTACCTAGCATTACTAGCTTTCCGGGCGCGGCTCCGCCCGCGCGTATGTCGGTTATCGCGCAAAAACATTAACCTCTTTTTGCGCAGTTGGATAAACACTATCCTATGTTTTTTCCCGGGTCTCAAACTATTTCCATACCAAATTTCATTCAAATCGGTCCAGTAGTCTTGGCGTGAAAGCGTAACAGACAGACCGACAGACAGAGTTACTTTCGCATTTATAATAATTAGTAGGTACCTACTTACTGATAAAATGTTTGATTCTTCAGATTCATCATGTTTGACAAATTATAGTACCTATGAAGGTAGGTGCATTGTTTTTAAATTCTATACATGAGCCTTTATTTTAAGTGCGTAGTCAAACAAGCACTTGACCGGATACATATAGGTAGGTACTCATTTTGTTTATGATGATGACTTCTTTACTTACCTACCTACACTTGATTCAATTTTGAAGCGTATCAAAATGATGTGATGTAATCTACCTAGGTACTTTTTATCTACAATACATGAAAACTGCTTCAATTAACCCACCAACGCGATATAACTTGTGGAGTAGGTAGGGGAGACTGGGGACACTTGATCCCCCTTTTGTTTTTTGAATTTACCATCATTATTTTTTGTTGTATTTTAAAGTGTTTATATTAGAAGACGTGAAATTTTATTGCAAACAATTTGCTTTATAAACAATTAACCCCAATCTATAAATGATATAAATATTCTATAAAACTAAGAGAAGGGAATCGTATCACGTGTCTCCTATTTATGGATGACTTGATCCTCTCCTTATGGGAGATTTCTACCGGGGGATGATGTCTCCCATATGTAGGGGACACGATACCGTCACTTGCCTCTACACGAGAAATTTTATAAATTATAAAATAAGACGGAAAACAGGGGTAACTATAAATTAATTAATAGAACGCAACGTAATGTTTTTTGACAAAAAAACTTTTGCTCTAATATTTTATATTTATACAGATGTTAGGCTAGTCTATCTTACATGATGGGTAGTGATGACGTAGTCGAAAGTGCTGTTCAGCCTAACCTTGAATTACTGGCTCTCAAGAACAGCTGCCGGAACACACCGTTAGGTGCTTGGCAATAGATTTCCCAATTCGCTAATTGCCCTACCACCATGCAAATTTCAGCTTTATTACAGAGCTACTTGAAACATCTTAATATGTTGTTGATGCTCTTGACGAATTTGATATTATCTTGCTTGTGATTCATTTATTGTTTGCCCGTAAAATCTATGAACAAGATTCTTTTGCGATAACAAATAACAACCTTCCAAATCCGAACAGTCGGTGATTGTATCATTGGTATCGTCTATATTTTTGGCTGATATCGTATGGATAGGGGATACTAGATCCGAGGAGATCAAATTTACCCAATGAATGTACATTAATTGTCCTCTAAGCAAGAACAGTAAAAAAAATATAATAAAACCTATTTATAGCTGTCCTAATATGCTTAACTGAAAAATACATCTATAATCACAGGCACAATATAACCACCTCGAACAACTTTCACAAATAATCTAAAAAAGTTAATAAAAACTTTAAAAAAATATTCTTGCTCCCCAACTACAAACTGCCTGCCATTTAAAATAATGTCAAATTAGGCAGATGACACTACTTCAAAAAGTACCTATTATGGTACCTACATTAGACTATCACTGTTTACTGGCAAAAATGTTACGACTTTCCATTGATGTCCTTCGAATTGAGGAGGGAAAGGGGGTTGGAGGGAGGAAGAGGGGTACCACCCTCTACAAAGGAAAATTTCAGGAGCCTCCACTTTTTCACTTTTTTTAATTTTCCTTATTTTATGGATTTAAATTAAGATATTTTTTTTAATCGTTTGGCATGAAAAGGGAGGGTGAACATAATACTTTCGTAATGTTTATTTTTATAAACTTTACGAATTTTATAATAGACATGGACCTTTTGGTGGGAGGGGCAGGGAAGGGTCCTCCCTTCTCTTTCCTACCATTTTTGTTACAAGGTAATGCATAGTTTTTGAGTTATGCATATATTTGTAAAATCATAACCTCACTTTTTTGTAACACTGCACTGATCAAATTGTTTTGTTGGATATATTGTAATTTACCGCTTCGCCGGCCGCTGCCTGCGCGCGCGTGTTGTTATCGCAGTTTCAACCTAACCTAGTTTTTTTTTCTGGTGGGCTGTTCTTATTTAGTACTTATATTGTTAGATTAGATTAAATTTATATTGTTTTCTTGTAAAATATGCATTACTTTGTAATAAGAGTGGTATTGTTGCAATCATCAATATACATTAACGTAAATGTACCTAGGTATAATGTAAAATTAAAATAAAATTTTACCGAACGTATGACAACTCAACCGTTCGTAAAACGAAAATTTCATAGGAGAGAATTCTATACCTATTATATGTGCTACCACCGATTTGTCACTCCCTACTGATTGGCATAAATAATTAATTTGATATTGCAAAAAAATAGATTTAAAATTATTTTATTCTCAAAAACTACGCTGTTCCTGATTTTGAAACTTTGCGAGTGTGTTTATAATAATGTCACCTTTCTGTGAAAAAATATCAACCCACAACTCGAAGGACGGCAAAGGAAAACTGTTCCCCAGTCTCCCCTAGCTGCCTAGGTATTATCTCAGATTCTAAAAAACAAAACGATTCAGTCTCATCAATGTAAGTACTACCTAATACCTATAAGGTAGGTACCTACCCTACGTGTATATACGTTCTTGTCACAGTTCATATAGTTGCTGAACTGCCAATCCATTGAAGCGATTATTCATAGTTGGTCAGACTGAAACACTCATGCATGGTAGATAAGTAGTACAGTTACGTACAGAAAGTCTAAAAAAGTTTACTTACCGACTTCGAAGAGAGCCAGGAGCACGGCGAGACACACAGTTACATATCGGGCCATGATTATATTTTGTTTATGTTTTCAAAACACGTTTTAGACAGCCGTTCACGAACGTAGAACAGACGACACTGGGGGCCGTGAGGGAAAATAAAATGGCGGAGCGGGGGCCGACTGAGTGACGCCGCGCCGCCGGTTACCGCCTGCTCTGCTGCTCGTTGCGATGTAGGTTACGCATATTTGGACACTGTTCACGGACACTATTGTTAGTAGGTAGGTACCTAATTACTTATAGTTATGCCTGTGACTATGTATATAGGATATATTATAGGATAGGTTCACTTCCCCAGCTCCCTAATAATACAACCAAAGGTGATGAACCGGTTTATCCTAAAATATGGACTGGCAGCTGGAACAAACTGTTGTGTTTGGTGACAGATGTTCTGGCAGCGGATGTTAGCTAGCCAGGAAACGCGACTAAAAATTATTTGAACGGAAAATATACTTTCGTAAAGTTTATTATTCCTCGTGGTCCTGTATACTCGTAGTTACCTATAGCTAAATCTACCAGTACAGAATTTTATAATGGACATGGTCACAAGATTATGAGCACATTATTGGCGCAATTACAAAATATACCAACCGAATGAGTAAGTTCAAATTAATGAATCAGCCAGAGTCGAGTCTACAAATCATAATATTGTTTTGCTTTTTACACTTTTTTATTTATTCTTCTTGAGGTTTTTGGTCATCTGTTCTTCATTTGAAAGTTAGTGAAAGACTTACACTAATTACACACTGTAAGTAGTATTTTTATGCTAGAAAATTAATCAATATGAACAAAGAATAGAAGTAAATACTAAGATGTATTGGAAAAATGTCATCCAGCATTAAGTATATTAGAATAGATTTCATTATAAAAAGAAAAATCACGCGTATATGAGTAGGTATAATAAAACATATTATATTATGTCTTCTAAGCAAAATTAAAATCATGATTATAATGATCAGACAATTAAGATTTCAAACATTATTCGTTTTATAAAATAACTAAAATTACATATAATAATATGTCTGAGCACATAAAAGTTTGCAACTACCACTTATATCCTGACGATACTCAGGCATAGAAAATATAATAATACACTCAGGTGTGCCATAGTTTTAAACCAGAAGATACAACTGCCGCTATGGCAAAAGTTAATAAGGACTTTCATAAGAATTTTAACTGGGCTACTGGTAACTCGCTTTTTCTAAACCCCTTTAAATTCAAATTATTAATTTTTGGGACCAACATATTTTAGTATAGTAAAATTTTGTAATTGACGTTCAAAAGAGCGTCGTTGACGCCAAAATTGATAAAATGATTTTGAGATTGATAAAATGATTTATTAAGCAAGGAAACGTTCATTAAATGACACTAAACTTCACCAATCAACAATAACAGTTAAGATAGCATTTTAACAAATTTAATCGAATAACAAATAATAAAATAAAATAATAAAGAACGATTGGGCAAATTCCGTTTAAAACTCTTAACAGGCATAAGTCATAAATATACATATAAAAACATTCCTTAACAATCAAAGAACATCCAGCTTCCAATAAATTCCTAGGTTGTAGTAATAATATTTACCTATTTACTATAAAAAATGTATGGTCACAGCGAGGATCTCAAAAAAAAATCAATTTTATTTCAACTTAATTTAATTTCATATAAAAGTTACAATTTATTCTAAGTCTAAAATGATATGCTTCGTCCGAAGTAAGGAACAAAAGTGTCTTACAAACTAGAAACACGCGCCACGAACACGATGCTCGATGCTGATGCAGCGATTGCGCGGCGATTGACGTCAATGCAAAACTGGGTCGGTGCGAAGTGCAAGCAAAGTGCAACTATGCAATCTTCATAGCGGTGCCACACATAACACCTCCCCCCGCAGAACAGCGAGTGAAGACTTTGGTATTGAACGAAGCTGGGGGTTGATTCGCATCAACCCTTCCTTCAGTGTCAGGAACAGCGTAGATCCGCGATAGTCCCGACTGGTCTTCCACAGGTTTTTTCTTCAGGCAGTACTTGCGGTATGCTATGGTTGCAGCAATCGCACAAGTAATAATTAGTGTTAAATAAAGCGGTATGGTAGTATGATACACGCTATAATTTGTATCCGTGTTGACTTCTATAGGCTGCTGCATGGTGATCTTGGTGTTCAAGGTATGCAGCTGGTCGAGGTTCATAGAATTCATCTTAATAGTAACCGCTGTTGGCCGTGAGACAGGCTTTTCTAGTGGTAAGTCCATTATTTTAAGTACTTGTCCTTTTAGAAGATCATTTGTATTGGTGACAACGAAATCTGGTGTTTCGATGAAACAGCTGTGCGGTACGACGGCGAGGTAACTGCCTTGGAGTACTTTGTAGAGTTCTTGTCCACAGGAAAGATGTACTTTAGTTGGTGAAGGGAAGCTGAGCGTATAGTGCTTATCGTCGAGTTCGTCATAGGCAGGAACTTGCAGTGCTACTGGAACAGGCTTACAAAGAGTGGTTTTTTGTTGCGAAATTATAAGTTGTTGAATACAGTCTTGTTTCTCTCGAATCTGCAGGCCACGTTTCTCGTCACAGATGTACCATTTGCTGGTCTTCGGGCATTCTGCCACTATGTACTTGAATTCTTTCTCGTGAATTGCCAGGAATGGATAGGGAGGTATGATGATCTCGTCATACTTATTAGGGACAATAGATAATTTATACATATCATATACTTGGGGAAATACAATTGGGAATTTATATACTATGACTATTTCGTTATCTACGTAATAAGAACCTACTCTGATTATGTCGTAATATTCTCTAATATCGATTTCAATTATTTTATCATTACTGTATAAATTCCGCAATCTATTGAAAATAATGTCAAATGATTTCCTGCTAATAATTGAATGATGCGGAATCGACATTTTAATAAAACCTAGCACGTTTTGCAGTCTAAGTACTTCTTGCGAAATCGAGTCAACATTGTCACCAAGTATTAGAAATGCTTGTGCTAAGTGTGCGTATTTAATGAGGTCGTAGTCACGAGTAGCTTCCGTTTCGCTGATTTTGTTAATAATGTGTGTGATTTTAGTTTGACTATTTGCAATATTATCTACAATTTTCGCATATTGAGACATCCATTCTTTAGAAATACTAACATGGCTATTTAATTCTGTAACTAACTTATTATCAGTAAACTGAAGGTCTTTAATTGCTTGGTTGTAATGAAGAGCATCTGTATAATCTAGGTTACCGGTAATACTTTTAACTATAGATCCGAGCCCGTCTACCAGTCCCCTTTTTACACGACTAACCTCAAAAGTCTTTAACTGCTCAGAGACACTTTGAACTTTATTCGACAAATAGTTAAGGTGAGGTTCGAATAAAGAATATGTTTTATTGTTTAACACAGGACCCATTGTATGTAACTGGTTAGTGACTGAGTTTATCTTATCCTGCAATTCTTGAAGGTTTATGGATTGAACGAATGAGTGATAATGCGATATGACTCTAGTGGGACCTAACTTAAAAGGTAAAATTCCGGGACCACCGTCGAGTTTCTCAAGCATTATCTCCTGCGTCAGCGCCATCGACGGTAGGAGAACAAGTAGTACCAGGGGAATCCTGAAACAATTGAGCGCTTTTTGGTACTCTCTTAAGTCGAGATTTAGCGACAGGTCCTCGCTTTCTCTTTGTGTAGATATGTATAGGTAAATCGGCCATAACTTTATCGTGCGTATACCGCGGGGCTAGTTTTTGTCGGGCAGCTAACGGATTTTTGACAAATATTTGTTGCTCGGGAGAGTAATCTATCTCCGGGTCGCGATTAGCATTGCGACTGTCGGTAAGGTTTGTCCGTAGCGTGGTACACGAATCGTGAATTATATTATAAGCTTTACACATTCTGTTCTTATGGTCAGTAACGTATTGTTGCAACAGGTGTGAGGAAAGATCTATATCGAAGGGGTCACGTGGATCGAAGTGACCAGTTATTACTTCGATTGGCTTACACTTAGTAAAACTATGAATTGTGTTATTGTAAGCAAGGATGGCATAAGGCATAAGGTTGATGGTAGCTTCACCTTTATGCTCTAGTTTTAGAATACGTAAGTGCTCTAATATTGTGGAATGGAACCTTTCGACTATACCGTTCTCGTTAGGTGTGTGAGGTGCTATTCTGTGGTGTTGAATTTTGTGTAATCTGACAAATTCGGCCATCAACTGATTGACAAACTCAGGTCCGTTATCTGTTACTATGGTAAAAGGCATTCCATGGTGAGTGCAGTATGAAAGGAGCGCTTGAACGACACTAATTGCTGTTCCGTCTCTTAAGTAGTAGGCCTGAGCATATTTAGAAAATGCATCAACAATGGTTAAAAACTTCTCACTCTGAATAGTTAGCAGATCCATGTGAACTAGTTCAAATGGTTTGCTGGCTGGTGGTACGACTCTAAATTGTTGTTTGACAGGGTTCCTATCGTACTTTGCCTGGCCGCATATTGTACATTCATTGATGAATTTTGTGACGTGCTCTCGCATTTTTGGCCAATAATACTTATGAGACAGAGCTAGGTAACATTCGTTAATACCGCGATGGTTTGTTTTACCATCGTGATATTTACTTATTATTTCCTGTTGTCGTAGATATTCGCGAACGTTTTCTAACTCCTTTTTTACTAACATCATGTTCATAGCCGAATTTTTAAATGTACTCTGTATGATAGGTATAATTTTATACATAGCTTCGTAAGGGTTAATAAGCAAGCCAGTCTTTATCTTAGGATGAACATATTCTCTTATAGCGTTAATAACGTCCTGCTCGAGGTTTGACTCAGACAACTGAATAGACGTTCTAGTGTGTGTTTCGAAAGGTTTAGTCACAACTGTCCTACCCTTAATGTCACCCACAACAGTGAAAACAATTTGTTTCGTGAACCTATTTAAGGGGTCATCAGTAATTGGGACTTCCAAGATGGGTTTTTCAGCGTCGGTGTGCACCGTAATCGTACGTGACTCGTCTGCAATTTCCGAAGCTGTGAGCGTTCTCGAATCATCTAACGGATTTGACTTTTCTGATGGATTTACTACGATAGAGCTAATATCTTCGTTATTAATCTCAATTCGCGATAAGGCGTCTGCGTTCGTGTTGCACTTGCCCTGTTTATAGATGACGGTGAAGTCATATTCGCTTAATTTCAATCGCCATCTTGTGAGTCTCGAGTTAGGCTCTTTTAAACTCATCACCCATTGTAAAGGCTTATGATCAGTTATGATTTTAAACTTTCGACCAAAAAGATAAGGCCTAAAATACTTTGTAGCCCATACAATTGCAAGGAGCTCTTTTTCTATCGTACTGTAATTCAGCTCGCTAGAATTAAGAGTTCTGGAGGCATAAGCGATGGGTTTATCAGAACCAATAGTACCTTGCGATAGCACGGCTCCAATGGCGACATTGGATGCGTCAGTTGTTAATATAAATTCCCTCGTGAAGTCTGGGTACTGAAGAATCGGGTCATTGGTTAAGAGTCTTTTACAATGTTCGAAACAGTTGTTGTAGTTTTGATCGAGTACTATCTTAGAACCTTTTTTCAGACATTGTGTTAGAGGTTTTGTAAGTCTAGCGAAATCGGGAATGAATTTCCTGTAATATCCGAGAAGTCCGAGAAAACGTTTGATTTCCGTTGGGGTTTTAGGTATGGGATAATTTTGAATGGCTTTTATTTTGTCAGGGTTTGGCTTTACACCGTCTCTGCATATGACATGGCCTAAAAAGTTCGTTTCTAACTTTAAGAATTCCGACTTATCCATCTGAATCTTAAAGTTAGATTCACGTAATCTCGTGAAGACCTTTTCGAGATTTACCATCATCTCCTGAAGGGAGGTACTGAATACAATAATGTCATCCAGATAGACCAGACAGATGTTGTTTTGAAGGTCTTTGAGGACGTTATCCATCACTCTTTGAAAGGTTGATGGGGAGTTCTTTAACCCCATGGGCATCCGGAGGAACTCGTAATGACCATTTTCTACGGTAAATGCGGTCTTAGATATATCAGCTGGATCCATTTCTACTTGGTGGAACCCGCTAGCCAAATCCAAGGTGGTAAAATATTGGCACTTCCCCAATTTATCTAAGACGTCGGTAATGTTAGGAATCGGATACTTATCATCAATCGTTTTCTCATTTACTTTTCGAAAATCTACTACAATACGCCATTTGGTTTTACCGGAAGCATCACCCTTTTTTGGGACAACCCAAATTGGCGAGCTCCAGGCAGAATCAGATGGTCTGATGATGTTCTGGTCAAGCATTTTAGTTATTTGGTCTTTGACCTCCTGTCTATGGACGTAGGGATACCGATAGCTTTTAGTATATACAGGACATTCATCTGTAGTTTTAATGCGATGTTTAACTTTATTAGTGAACGTTAACGGTTCACCTTCAATGTAAAATACGTCTGCGTAGCGGGCGCATAAGGTTTCTAAGTTAGCGAGCTCTTCTGGATTTAAATGATTTGTTCTTAGTCGCGATAAAACTTCGGTCGCGCGATCTGATAGGTGTTCTGCGCGTTCGCACTCTACGTTAAGTATTTCAGCCGATACCGGTCGGTCCATTGAAAAGATGACGTCATTAGGTGAATCATTATGAATCTCAACCCAACCGCGATTATTCCTTACCGATGTTAGACAATCGGTGACTGTACATGTACATATAATTTGACTTTGTACGATGACGTCACCATCTTGACTGTTAATAGGTAACCGAACCAACTTTGACGAATGTGCCGGAATGATGTCTTCGTACAAATTCACGTTACGAGAGTCGTAAATTTGTAGAGGGATTTGCGCGCTTCTCGTTGTTAGTATTTTGTTCTTAAGATCTATGTTAGAGTCCCAAGCCGTTAATAAATCTAAACCAAGTAAACCGTCGAAATACTGATGGAAATTGTACACGAATAACGTCATATCACCCTTTTCATTATATTCTTTAAAACAAGGCAGAGTTATTGAGTGTTTGTGTGTGCTAGTAACATTTGAGTTAGTAACTTCGAACGGTTCATAGTTCAGTGGCACGTTATAGAAATAATTTTGCACAGCTCGAGGGCTTATAAAAGACTGGTTAGCACCTGTGTCCACTAAGATTTTAAGGGGTGGATCATTAATTTGAACGTACATGAGCTGTCTTTGTGTTTGCAAATTTATTTCTATTTTTGCTTGTCTGAACTCGGTTCCTTCTGAAAATCCTCTTGCTCCGGTGTAATAGGGTTCCCTATTTCTTCTACAACCGTACTTGTCGGATTCTCATAGCTACAATCATAGTACTCGGGGTATTGATCGCAGGTATAATAGAATTGATCGTACTCAGGGTAACTATTATCGTAGCCATAATGTAAGTCATAGTCGTAACCTAACTCATTGAAATTGACCTCACGCGTTTTAAAATAATTGCTTGGAGGCGGGTTGCCGTGAGTTCTCCAATCACGACCTGTAAGTGGTAATGGCTTAGAAACAAAATGGCTAACGCCACTCATTGGGCGCGGAGCATTGGAATTAGTTGATTGATTTTGTGGTCTGAATGGCATAGCAAATGCATTATTTTGCGGCTGATAGTTTGGTGGGGGTGCGCGAAATATTTGCTGTGTGCGTGTCGGGCCCCGAAACGAATTCATTTGATTATGATGAGGCCTCCAACCTTGTGTAGCTTGAGGTAACATGGGCTGGTGGCGTGGTTGGCCGGGTGCACTATAAATTGGCTGTGTTGATGGACCAGGCATGTTAAAAGCAGGGGTTCTAATCATGGGTAGATGACTATTTAAAGGTATTTTAAAATTGCTAAGGGGCTGTGGTTGCCAATCTTTCTTACCAGGGCCACCCTCATTACGTTGTTGTATATAAAGAGTGTTAACCTCTTCCTGAACAAATTGAAGAGCCTTTTCCATAGATCCGGGACGCATGCATCGAATTCTGGATCCCAGAGGATCTTTAAGACCGCGTAAGTATGCTTGAAGAGTTAATTTCGCGTATAATGTTCTTTTAGACTCCACCGTGGTAGGCACAGACTCATGAAGAAACACGTAAGTCATTATAGTACTGAACAGGTTTTGACAGCGTTCGTAAAATTCTTGCGGGGTGCTAGACCCTTGAGTTTGTAAGGATAAATCGCTGTATAAGGCGGTCTCATCGCGATGGTCCGCAAAGTTATTAATCAACGCGTCACGTATACGATTCCAATTATCCGGGATACCGTTCGAGTTTATAAGTCTCGCCGCGGCCCCCGTCACTTTGTTCAGAATGCCATTAAGACGAGGCTGCGGAAAAAATACTCTCATTCGACTAGTTTTTTTAACCAACTTAAATATGCAATCGACACGTTAACTTAAATATTTGATTTTCAAACCTTTTTCTATCCGTTGTTAAGACAGAAACACATTTGAAAGAAATTTACTCGATAGTTTTAATTTTTTTAAATGAAGCCTTTTCTTTAAATTATTGGATTTTTCTTGGAAACTACGTCAGTTACATATCAATAATAAATACACATAGAAAGGAAATGTAGTTTATTATCCACTGTAAAAGTAAAATTTACCTAGAGTTATTAGTATTCTCATAATAAATTAAATTGTGTTTTAGACTTACGACCTTTAGTTCTGTGCAGGATTACGGTCAATCGGAAGATTCGATATTCAACCTTATTAGCTTACGCTTACGAAATAAAATCAATGCGTAAGAGCTGTCCTTCAGTGCCGCGCTGTGCGCCGTTGGACGTGGACCTGTCGCTCGCGCGCTATCACCTGAGCAGTATAAATACGTATCTTGGTAGGTATATCAATCAATATGGGAAATAAAGATAACTAAAAAATAAAAAAAGGAAGCAGAAGAGTCGATACAAAGACTTTGCAAGAATTATGAGAGAGGCAAAAGCGTATAATATTTCAGTTTTTTTTTACCTATTGCATCTATGCAAATTTAATATTCGTTTGTGTTTATTCTATTCATGAAACATACTATCTCGACCGAACTAAGAGATTCTATACCAACTAGGTTTCCTATAGTACTGTAATGGAGCTGTAAAATAACTATATGTCGTACTAATCTAAGTATGATTAGTAGGGTACTATAATAATATCTGGTATATGTATAATTATGGTCTCCTCACCTGATGGTAAGTGATGTGGTTGAAGGTGCTAAACAGGTGTAAACTAAAATTATCTGGCTCTAAAGTACAGCTGCCGTTCAACCGTAAATGGAGTTGAGTGTTGCTAAATAATAATAACACAAGCGTAGCAAATCAAAGCATTTGGTTTGGTGGGTAGGTATATCGCAATAAAACATCGAACATTCTTTATGTCCCTCAAGACTAGATGTAGATTTATATCAATGAAAGAATATTCAGAATCAGGCAAGTAGGTATATAACCAAGAGATTATCTACAAAGTCACCTGCATAGGTACTTTTAAATATACATTTTATCACTTAGACATGTACATATAAGTATCGATTTATACAAAAATAATAGAGTGGAATAAATAGATTGTGTATATACTCGTATAATAAAAAAGACTGTGCTCAAAAATGCACCTTCTTTCTCAGGAAAAAAAATAATAAATCAGTCGAAGTCCGAGATCACTCGGAACAGGGAGAACTGTCGGAGTCGCCATCTCATATTATAAGTTTAGACTGTTCTTCCACTACACGAAAATAAGTGAGTAATTCATTGAACATAATACTTTAGTATTGCTAAATTTGCAAATTTTATTCACAGGAAATTTCGTAAAGGAAATATTTTATATACTACCTATATTAGGCTAAAAATTATTTTGACCTATCCATAGCAGAGCAGCAGGTAAAATTAAATAAAATAACGTATAAATGTATAAATACAATGAAATTTTCTTTTTTACACTGAAAAAAAAAACTTTACATTATTATCGCCCTGCACTTGTCACACCTCTGTAGGATCGGTATAAACAATATATTTTTTCTGAGTACCTACACAAAAGACAACGCATTGACATATTTGTGCGGAGTAAGACTTAAATTTTATGGCCGGCCTCCTATCTGAAGCAATACTCCTTTGCGAATGCCATCGTTGATACGTATTATACTTGCCTTCACCCCCTTTTCGGTTATTAGGGTATTAGATAGATGGTAAAGAGCGATGTTGTACTCTTGACGTGCAAAAAATCTGACGTGCAAATTATCTGAATTTATGTATTTAAATTCATTTATTCATATTCCCAACACCCCCTTTCTGAAGGCCGAGCTTCAGCAGGGGCGGAGAAATTTGTATGGTGGCCGTGTTGAAATCGCCATTTTGGATTTTTGACAGGTGTCATTCGACTGCTCTCCCGACATTTATCCTTACAAATTATATTACAAATTGTGCGAAATTGATTGTCGGACAAACAGAAATGTACAGTTGCTTTTCTGAAGGCTTCAGGTAACTGATTGTCTGTAAAATGTATTTTGCAGGTATATATATCAATCAAAAATCTGATTGATATTATCAAACTGAAGGCTAAATGCACATTTTGCATGGTGGTAGGGCACTTTGCGAATGCCCGCCTGGCTAGCTACCACCCTCAAGTAGAAAATCTGTCGCCAAGCACCTAACGGTGTGTTCCGGCAGCTGTCCTTGAGAGCCAGTAATTCTAGGTTAGCCTGAACAACATCTTCGACCACATCATCACTTACCAACAGGTGAGATAGTGGTCAAAGGGTAACCTATCAGGCATAAAAAAAAAAAACATTTGTAATATAACTAAATGCTAATTTGCCGTGTAGTATGGAGACCACAAATTAAAAATAGAAATTCTACAAAAAGATGAAGAATTTTGGACGAAAAAAATTGTGACAAAACTAGTCACATTCTATATGAACTCCCTTCTGCCCGAGCTGGTCGATCCCCACCACCCTAAGAAAATACTGATCCGGGATCAAGAATATGCGGATACTTCTAGAAAAAGATAAAATCAAGAGGAGGCTGTCGAGGGTGACTTGCAACATCAAAGTGCAAATGCTTCAGTACTTCCTCCCGCCATAAAAAGAAGACTTGACTTAATGTTGTCTTAGGTTTTCGCGATTGTTACACATAGTAATTAAACAACATTTAACGGTTTAAATCGCGTATATTTATCATTATTTTTGTCCTGACGTTTCAAACACTTTGCAGTGATCGTGGTCACAGGGTGACGATCGGGGGGACTGCAAACTTGAAAAAAAACTTGACTTTCCGTTCCGATACTCGTTATTTCTCACGTACACTTTTGCATATCATTAATTCTGTATAATCATTAATACTGTATAAATTGAAAATAATATATTTTTTATTTTTTAAATGATTTTTTGTTAATTTATATACATCTTAACTTAATTTGTCTATAACCACTTACTAACAATCTAAGAATCCACTGTTTTTATTTAAATGACTAATTTAGTCACCTGTTCCAGTGCCACTCACTCTCTCACTTATCTGCCATGTTGCATTAAAAGAAGCTTGTATAACATGTTGTCTACAATGTTTCTGCAGTTGTGTTATTTTTAAAAAACCCTAAGTTTAAGGCCATTACAATTGCGTATATAGACTCTTCTGCAAGTTTGGTAAAAAATCTTATCCTGCTGTTTAGAAGTGGCTAGATCTATATCTGGTTGTTCTATCTAATTTTTACCATAGTTGGTATCTAAAAGCAGAGTTGTAGTAAAATAACACCTTTCTGTTAACCAGTGTAACTGAAAAATAAAACGTAATAGGATGTATACGAACATATTTTCAACATTAGTAATTAATAGTTAAAAATTATATGATAGCAATAAAAAAACAACCTACTTTATATTATTATGGGAACGTGTACCGTAGCACAGTTATGAAAAACTATAATTCATATTTGTATGACGAGTCATGTTAAAATATATTGGCCACGACTAACATTTAATCAAATCAAATCCATTTATTTCAGGTCAATTGTACCCATATTCACCGAATATAATATAATGTTATGCTCATTCAATTTGATGGTATTTTACTTTATTCTAATGATGTGTAATCTGATTAATCGCATTCCAAGATACTGAGAACAATGTTGATTCATTCATAAATTATCGTCCACGCCAAGGGGTAATGAAATGTTTGTAGTAAGTTTAATCAGTAGAAATCACTTTCGTTACTACGGAGAATTTAAAAACACCCCCCATTTATCAATATACGAGTATATCGTGCCGTTTGGGCTGATATGTACCATCATCATATTCCGACCCTTGTCTCACTTTATTTTGGTTTGGTGCAATATGTTTTCTCTATAAACACAGAGACTGCGACACAACAACATAGCAAAGAAAAAAAAAGACTTGAAAACAATTTTTTTAATTAAAAAGTCTGGTAACTAACTGGTTGATATCGGTGCAATATGATCTCAATTTTGTGCTCATGTAACTGACTTAGACAGGTTATTTGATATACTGATGACTACAGACTTTACTAGAGAGATTATTATTCACATATTATTTATAGATTTTATCACTATTTAACAATAACTTTCATCTATATTCATAGTTGCCACTTACATTCGTTGCTAGAAGCACTGCGATCGTCAAGGCATTTTGGCAAATTACTTTTTAGTAAGTTTGACTGTAACTGGCAAACCGTTCGACCGATGTTGATGAAATTAAAATGAAACCAATTAATAGTTAAACTGTACTAGCAAATAAATAATCTTCAAGATTGTAAGGTTCAGTAAAAAAGTTATGTGTGGTCAAACATAAAATAAAAAATAGACAAGTCAATTTAAGAACCCTCTTTCTTTTGGGAAGTCAGTTAAATATGAATAATATATATACCAATACATTCATACATAATAATATATACCAATAAAGTCGAGCAGACATGATCATATTGTAAAAAGTAATACTTTTGGCTTTAGTTTATAAGCTACTGTCGACCGTAAGAATAATTTTGGAAAGTAAATCAAATAATCAATTTCTTACTAAGAAATATTAGTAATGTTGATAAAAATACAAACGTGACATCAATTTCAGTATATACAAAGTTACTTTATGTATCGAAATGCGTCACGTGAATAAGATTATAAAAAAAGTTGAAATCGTCTCAATGGTATCTGTGTTCGCGAATCTAATTTCAAGTACACAAATATTTTTATAAGCGAGACGCGTGCGCCGCTGCACATCGCGTCGTTCGGTGCAGCGGGGATCGTTGCGCCGCATGGGCGGAGCTAGCGTGGGAATTATTTTTGACTGCCTGGACTTAAGAAGAGATAAATTAGCTAACTCGTGACCCTGCCCGTCTTTATAATGCTCCAACACTAACCGATCGCACAGATTTATAAAACGTGTTAAGACATGAGGATTCCCGTCAAACTCAGGCAACAGTCTGAGGGACTTATAGATCACATCTACTTGGTCAGACATGGCGCTCGATTGCACTGATTCTAAATCTCTACGTTCGTCAATTATACTTAACCTACTATCTATTCTATTACTATCCCTATCACTACTTCTACGCCGTGATTCTCGTGGATGGAAAATCTTGCTAGCTAATAAGACACTACACACAAGATAATATAATCTATTCGCGAGAATATATTAAAATAACACATTAACATATAAAAAGGACATGGAAATACAAGAACTAGGAAGGCAAACACTTGAAAGATTCAATGTACTCACATAATTTTCCTTGACGAGTCGAAGTCTGGACTCTCCTCGGTAGTGACCACACCGTAGATTCTTGATTGCTTGACAGGAAACCGATGATGTGTTCCCTAATTCCCTAAGCAATCCTACCGACTGCGCCAAAAATGTATGGTCACAGCGAGGATCTCAAAAAAAAATCAATTTTATTTCAACTTAATTTAATTTCATATAAAAGTTACAATTTATTCTAAGTCTAAAATGATATGCTTCGTCCGAAGTAAGGAACAAAAGTGTCTTACAAACTAGAAACACGCGCCACGAAAACGATGCTCGATGCTGATGCAGCTATTGCGCGGCGATTGACGTCAATGCAAAACTGGGTCGGTGCGAAGTGCAAGCAAAGTGCAACTATGCAATCTTCATAGCGGTGCCACACATAACATATACACTGTGTTCGCCATTACTTCTATGTAACTTATCATAATATTGTGTTCTTTAATTCATTACTGATATGATAAAAGATTAGAGCCTACTTGAAAAGATAAATTAATACCTATAACTAATCCCGTATTTGGTTGTTTATAAAGAAGGATGGAAACGAGTACAAAGAATCTAGGGTCATTTTTGTCCTTCTCTTTAAAAATTATATAACGGACTAATGTTTTTTAAATTATATTTAGTGGTAAGAATAAAGATAGTTCGTGTTAACGCTAGTTTTAGTGTAGCTCAAAATGAACAGTCAGTCGTGTCGTGCATGACACCACTAACACAGTATGAGTAGCTTCAAAAGGTAACCAGGTTTAGGCATCCGGCGTGAAATGGATAGATGCAGATTCGATTCCCGCCCGCGACAACAGTTTTGTGCTCTAATTTTGTAAATGTTATTTTCGCTTAGCACGCGATAGTGACTGTAATCAAATTGAGACATATTGTAAAAGGGTAGCGAGATCATTGCGAGAGCTTTAAGTCTTTCAAAAAGACTTCTTTCGATCAGACAAATCTATAGTCTGGTTAATGAATGACCGCCATTGGAGCACAAAGTTTGAGCTTGTTCCGGTGACCCAGTGGTTAAGGCATCCTGCGCGAAATCAGAGGCGCGGGTTCAATCCACGCCCGTGACAATTAATTTTTAAAGGTAAAGCCTACTTAACTGTGCCAGCAGTGATAATAGATATTAAGCAACTGCATTTGCGTAGCTGTACAAAACCAACCCAAAAATACTCCTAAAACCTCAAAAAATTAGCCCGTTTTGAATTCTCCATACAGTCTATTTCAATACTCTTTATATACTCAATTTTTGTATTAATATTGGCTCAGAAGGACTGATCATCATCATCATGGGACCACAGTCATAAGAAATTGCAGTTGGTGTTTACCATATCACTATGAAGTAGGACTCTAGTGTTTTTTATACATTTAACCTGCAAGTATAATTTTCTTCTGAAACATACGTATAGCACGGTTACGTATACGCCTTTAGTTATATATCATCACCAACCATTTTCAAAAATGATAGTTTCTTTATTGACTATCTGTCCAGTTAGATAAGTCCAATCCAACTTCGACAATAGGGTCGGGCGAAGAATCCAACTCGGTTGGGCAGTGTTCGGGAAACATGACATGTCATCTTCTTTTAGAGCATCCCAAGCCTTCAACCAGTGTTGCCAGTGACGACTTATGGCACTGAGACGTGTTTCTTAACTGTGACCCTTATGGACAAGCTCAGCAGCACAAGGAAGTACATACGAAAACTGGTTATATCGATGTTTGCAAGTGTGTAACATACTTAAACGATCGGTAATTAAATTCAGTAAACACCGTTATTTTGACGATAGCCCTTACATGGAACTTTAAGATGACATCTGAGATCGACTATTTTGTAGATTTTAACGAATGTTTTGTCAGGTTTAAAAAGAAGCTTAGAAGCATGCGATCTCACGGTCCTATCCGTACACATTACACAAACTCAATACCTAAATAGTCAATTATCAATATTACTTATTAAATACAATTATTGTTTTGGCCTATTTTAAATTTCTTTAAAGGAATAGTAGGTATAGGCATATGCTTAACATATTACTTAACTGGAAACTATCGTATAAGTAAAGACTAAAAAAATCTTCCGGTCTGGCTGCTTAGAAATTTTCCTTTTTACATCTTTTGATTTTGTTATTTAGGAAAATATCAATAATAAATATATTTCACTGGCACTTTAATCGTGTTTGGTGTATTTCTTTTGCAGTGGGCAGAATAATTTTGGGATATTTTATTGGTTTACGAATAGGTACGCTACACAAAAATAATATCGAACATTAAAAAACCAAATTTAAAAAACTTTTTATATCTGGAAGATAGCTTCAGTCAGCTGTCATAACCATACTTTTCTCTTTGATTAAACTTTAACCCGATACTGAGAAATTTTATAATTTAGTGACAATTATCTATAAATTTTTGTATTTAACAAAAACATACTGTAATTATCAGTTTTATCTAAAAAAAATATTTTCAGAAAACTTCTTTCCGTAATGACTGAACAGTTTTAATAATTTGTGCAAAAACAGTAAAACAGTATAATTTCAAAGTTGCCATTTCGTAATAATCGACATGTGGTCCACAATTTCACGATCGTAAGACGTCGATACGAGTTATCGACAACAGTACCATACTTGCAATATGCGATACAATTCGTCAAATTTATCGATCATAGAGCGATTCGATAATTTAACGAGCCATACTACGGTACTTGCACTGCAGAGTCGCTAAGCGAGCTATGGTTGAGCTATGCTCGAAGTTTCTTTGCGCGATAAAATCCAGTATGTGGATATTCGCCAAATTACCAAAGTCACCGAGAATAGCTTTCAGAATGTACAAGTTGAATTAGCAATGGGCAGGCCACATTGCTCGACTTATGAGTGTTTTTGAGAGATTACACCGGATGACGTAGTCTTCTAATCTCGTCTACATCATCCGGTGTGGTAACCACTGGAGAAGTCGAACCCCCCACTAGGTGGACTGACGGCATCGTATAAGAGTCGCGGGAAACCAATGATTCTAAATGGCTTATATAGCCGTTATTTGCGGTGTTGGCAATTAGTTGCCCAGTTGAGGCTGATGATGATTATAATGATCATATTGAGGGCCCGACTTGAAATTCGAGGTAAAGATACCTATCATTTGTAACTCTCCAGCAGTTCTTGTACTGGTGGGTAGGATCTAGGTTAGTTTATTTATAAAAATGTTTTACTAAATTATTTCCAAATAAGCCGATTTTATGGTCACTATATATTGCTTAAGTTAGGTTGCTGTTCAAACAGGATCTCAAGGTTATGCTCAATTATATATATATATATATATATATATATATATTTATGTTTACTAGACAGCGGCTTTTTTGCGTGTTTACCGACAGATTACCGCTACCACAGCCGCTACGCACTAGCGTTACCTAGTTATATTTGTGGTGCCCAGCATTTATCAGCTCATTCATGCATGAGTTTTATGATGAATGAGAATCCACACACTGATACCTATTTTTAAGCTGTGCTATGTACCTACGTAGGTCCTATATACCTCTATATACTGGACGCGACATTTCTAACGATCAAAGTCGAACAAGTAAGATAAGCCAGCCGGCATATTCTCACCCACACGCAGCTGGGCCACTCATATAGATCACACGCGCTTTTCGACGCAAATTGTGTACCTATGCAAAATGCCATCCTGCATCCTAAGATACTGCAAAAACCAATCGGGAAAAACAAATAAAAGCGATGGAATCATTTTTCACAAATAAGTTCAGATTTTGGTATTAAATACGCCCGAATACATTATTACTTTGTTGATTTGTAGGCAGCCATGTTCACGGAGTTAAATTCATAGATTAAGTGGACAGATATGACAACTAGCAACAATCACCCAGTCTTTACTCACGAGTCTCACGACTAAAAAAGGTTGACATGTCTGTTTATCATCATAACTCCCAATTGGCTGGAAAAATTTTGATTAAATATTTGAAAAGCGACTTGATCAAGTGCTTTATTATTCCCCTCATAAATACATTAAGTACATATTTTATGTCAATTATGCGTAAGTATTATCTTAACATAAGTAACTAAATAAATAAGTCAAAATCGGATTGAATAAAATATATTAAAAAACCTTAATTAAAAAATTTAATATGTACTTAAATGTGTATGAAAAATACGATTTACTTTTTTTTTAATCTAGATTTTATATTATGATAATATAAAATCTAGAAAAAGTTCCTTTACTTTCAAAAACTAAATAGCGCATTTAGTGACCCTCAGTTATACCTTTTTTTAACTAATATACTCTTCACAAAGTTTCTTAGGTACAAAAACCATGTCCGTTCTGTGTGCTGATAGTCTTTGATATTGAGAAACAATACCTCAGAAGTAGTCTAGCGCTGCATGTTTGAATAGTTTGGTTAGATGATGCAATTCGCTTAAGCGCTGTAAGCGAACTTTTTTCTTCGAAACATTAGCCTACAAGCGTTGTGGCGCTGCGTGTTTGGATCGTTTGGTTAGACGATATAATTAGTTTTAGACTGCAGTCCGATCTCGTAAAGCGCTGAAACGCAGTTAAGTTTAAAATTAGCAAAAATGGCAGAGACTTTGTCTGAAATGTCTTCTCTAGTGTAACGTATTATCTCGATGGTAAAAATTAACAAATCGATCGATCAAAGCGGCACGCTCAGATATCACAATAATATGGAACTTTCTTCGATCATTAAAATTAATAATCGAAGGAAACTTTATATTACCTAGGTAGGCACGAAAGTTAGCGACAATTCCGCTCACAACTTGAATTGATCTATTCGCGCCCTAAAACTTGGAACCCCATTGTGAACGGTGAATGTCATCTATTTATCTAATCTCAAATTTATGAAAATCAAGATTAGGTTATTTAATGAAAATTATGAAAATTTATATGAGAGAGATGATATTATAGATTAAAAAGAAGATAGTTGTCTTCTCCGTCCGAATTTTTTTTATGTTAGCTTAGCATGCAGCATCAACGATATACCTAAAGTTATCAGTCGATTTAAAAGCGGCGTTATCAAGTTGGTGTTGAGCTGTTGAGTCTTGCTCGAATATTAACCTATCAGCCTTAGTAGTAAACATTATTTGGATAGGTGTCGCCAGTATCGGAAAAACATACCTAGAGCATGAAAAACAACAAAAAAAAATATTTATAATTTTTTACCGTCTAGCATTTGCTTAAATATCATAATTGGAAATGCACCACCAGGACGGTGTTCGGGGCTGCGAGTTCTAACTCCCGCTGTAAGCTGTATTTCCCTTCGAATACTTTCTACTTTGTACCTATATATATTTTTATTATTTCATTCGATTCAACATTAAATCGACTTTCTGGAATGATAGATATATAAAGTTATTTGTGCTGGAAATAATAATTGTGCATATTATTAGGATCCATGATACTGTAAAAAATTAATAATATTACAAGCCATGTAGATACAACAGATGCATCTGCTTAAACATTTTATAATATACCTACAGATAATGAATTCTATAACATACATAAAATACATTTTCACCTTTTGAAAATAAATTATCTGTAAAGGCATAAATAGGCAGAGGGTCTTAAAACCTTAAAAAAGGTAAAGGTAGATATTGTTTCGATTTATTTATAGCATTAAACAACAGTTAGGTATTCAAGAAAAAAATACATCTAACGATTGTCTTAAAGTTGGCACGAGTCTTATGGAAACTCCAAATAGGAATATTTTAGATGAATAATTGTATCAGAATAATTATGACGTCATTTGAGAAATTTAACAACTTCTCTGGGCAAAATAACATTTCTCAGGCTTTTTAAGGGCAAGACAGTAGTCAAAATAATGTCTAATTCGGGCGGAGCTAAAAGAAATAGGCGTTAACTTTTAACTCATAAAAATATTCAGTCGCACGGCGGCACTAGTCACCGTACCACGGATAACATCGCTAAAATTGTAGAGTTTCGTGTGCTATTAGAAGCGGCAGAACTGAAGTGTACATAACAACATTTTATCTGCAGTTACTGCGAACCTATACGGTAAAAAATATCATCGCTTGTAAGTATAGAAATATTTAATAGACTAAGCGAAGCGTGTTCTCGGTGGAGGTCTGAGCAGTGTTTATTTCCCAGCCATTATCTCGATTGCCAGTTCTTGAAATTTTGTTAGAAAGGTGCCTATCTTCCATATCAACATAATTTGCAAGTAAAAGTCTTAATTGTTTGGTGGTTAGCAGAGATTATGAGATCCATAAAACGAGCTTATAATTTAAAATTGTAGATAATATTTTAAAAACAAAAATGGAACCGACTTATGTTCCTGATAAATGTGAAATTACTTGTCAAAGTTGGTACCGTGTTAGTTCAAAAGTCAGTATTGTGCTCAAAAAAGTAGTTCGATTTAATGAAGCGGTACGAAACGTAGCTTGTATGTGTAGAAACTACACATAAAACAGTACTAATACAGTAAAGACATTCAACCAACCACCGGGTTGGTGCGGATAACGTCCTGGAGCATATTTGTGCCTGTAGGACTTACATTGTACCTACACATGTGTTTTGTTGTTCTTATTCATAGTTCTATGTATACATTATGTGTTCCTTACTGCTCCAACATGTTAAACGTTTTTTGAAATAAAATTATTATTATTCATTATTATTATTATTATTATGTATGATAACGCTCATGTAGAAAAAGCGAAAAAAGTGTGTCAGTGTTTTGGAAAGCAGAAAAAATTGTAGACTGAAGGGAAAATGGTGAGAATGTGTATTTAATTTTAAATAACCTTGTTTACAAAAAAACTGTCAAATAATTTGTGTTTTGTTTGGCTTACTGTAATATACTTACCAACTCTAAAACAGAAACTTACAATTTTACCTTATCATATTTCTATAAATCTATAGGTGAATAAATGTAATGTATAGGTATAATTTCAGTTACAGAAAGTCATTATGCAATTTTAAAGTTTATTTACGAGATTTATAACTCACTGAACTCAAGAACTCGTTCACAGTTTGTGTTACTACAAGACGTTAATGGAGCACTTTATACTTTCGTTTATTCCCCATTGTATTACAAATCTAAAAAAAAATTACAATTACATTTCTTATGTAACCATAACTTTTTAATTATTTGTTATGTACTTATATGCTAACAAGTTTATCAGGCAGTGTGTCATTTATTTTTATGCAGTATGAAATAACATAGCTACAAATAATAATATAATAAAAGTTCAAAATGGTTATAGAAGTATTATCCCAATGCAATGCTCAATACAAAAGATAACCGTAATGAAACCACCATATAAGATTCACCCTACCGCTACTAAAAGTGCTACAGGCAGAATCGCACCAAGTTTCTGAGTCACATTGGTTAAAGAACCCCACTCGTAGGTGCTTCGGTTATTGCGGCCATTCATCATGGAGACATTGGAGATTTGGAGATTGGATTTTGACATTTGGAGATACGGAAGATACTCCCAACTTCTCAGCCTTCGGCCTTGCAAGTTCCTGCTCGGCTTAGACTGCACCCTCACCTTGCACTCGTCCTTCGAACTCACGCACCATCTGTGCTCTAAATGCTATATGATAAATAAGAAGAGCAAAATGGCAAATCCAGAATGACGTAATTCAAGATAGCCACCATAACGTACTCCGACCACACTGAAGCTCAACCTTACTTCAGCGGGATCGCACTTCAGCACTTTGTATGAATTCTGCTATTTTGGATTTTTGTTGCGTGTCATTTGAGTGCTCTCTCGATTCCCTATGACATTTGTTCAAAACTTCTTTACTTATCTGTAACTGTTTACGAGATATGTCATCTATCTTCACTTGGCAGACGTCATTTTATGATTTCCCATTATTTCTATATCATGAAAATCACTTTGTTATTTTCGGTTTAGAATACTTTCTTTCCCCATGACTCCTTCCCATTGAACAATTTAAGCCAATGGTTTCAAAACATCTATGTATGGCGGCCATCTTGAAAAATTACATCATAAGAAATCATTTCTTAATTCCGAATAACGACGCTCTAAGCAACCCTATCTGGGTTGCTCAGGGCGTTTATTTTCAGCCAGATCAGGGCATCTTGAATTTTGCCTGCCATCTTGAATCCGTCATTTCGGTTTTTGACAAGTCTCATTCGACTGCTGCCATTAAAAGTTAAACGGGAAGAATCGTACCGGGGTTCTTAGTCACTTTTCCTAAGGAACCCCACTTATTATAATAATAATTATATTTAAAAAAAAATTAAGCAAAAAAATGGAACCGACTTCAACGCCCAAAAGTGTGAAATAACTTGTTAAAGTCGGTACCATGATAGTTCAAAAGTACCTAATATCACAAAACTTTGCGTATGGTACCGACTTCGACAAGTTATTTCACACTTTTGGGTGTTGAAGTTGGTTCCATTTTTTTGTTTAAAATTTTTTTTCACTCTTTTTTGTGACCCTTGCCACCCGTAAGTGGCAAGGGTCGATTATCATTCATTTTTAACAACTATATCATCAATATAGGTAAATATTTTTCAGGTATTTTAGAGTAACTCAAAAACGGCTTGACCGATTATGATGAAATTTAAAATGGGACCAAACGACAAGCATCACCTTTGAAACAAAAAAATAATTTTCAAAATCGGTTCACTCAGTCCAGAGTTCTGAGGTAACAAACGTAAAAAAAACATACAGACGAATTGAGAACCTCCTCCTTTTTTGGAAGTCGGTTACTTAAATTATAATAATAGTTCACATAATCACTTTTGCTATGAAACCATCTACAGAAGTTACGGTTCAAAAGTTACTGGGCACATGTCTTTATAGGTAGGACGAAAAAAGAGAGTAGTCATACAGATGTAACACAAATTTCAATCCGACTAACTACCTACTAAGTAACTATTAAAGTTAAAGTTATAATAAATATATAACTTCCCTTTATTTGAATGATTGAATATCTAAATTCGTCTCGGAAAGTGTGTTAAATGCATTAGAAATTAGCTCTCGTTTAATTGTACAGTAGCTTATAAATAACAAAATGAAATATTTTAAAAATCTAGATACCTACTAAAATAGAAATTAACAATGCCATGTCTGAACTTTAATCAACTCGTTGTTATAAAGATTTTATAAATCAATATAAAGAAAAGTACTTATCCAATATTTTTTTTACTTGAGTTTCAATAATTTATGACTTGCAAATTAACGTATGGTAAAAAAAAATTGTATATTTCGTAATATAAATGCACAAAAATGATGGCGTAACGAACGGCACAGATCCCACGTCCAAACGGCCCGAGCGCTGCGGGCAGACTGATTTTCGTTGAGATTTCTTCTCGCGATCACGCAATTTTGTGCCAAAAATTCATAAAAATGTTTTCAACACAAGTTGGTAAGTAGTTCATTAGAGTATAGTATTAGCTATTTTAAAAAAAAAGAAACGTTGCAATTACATCAATTATGCCTCTTAAATTAATAAAAAACAGTCTAAAAAGGGTCGCCGATTACAATTTATTACAGAAGAAATAATAAGTTTTAGTAAAAACTAATCAACTAATTCACTCAATAAAGAATTAAATAATATGATATATTTTTTTCGCACTTTTTGAACGAATAGTTTCGGTAAAAGAAGATTCCAAAAGTGCGCGTTTCACTACGGTGATCACCTTAAAACGAAAAATATTTATGAAAACTGTCGAGATCATACTACAATTACCCCGTAACCGGGGCTATTGTAACCATTTTAGCTGATCGCGATATTTTAATTGAAATTACAAAATGTTGCGTCTAAATACCAAAACCAACTCCGAGGAAGAAGCAAATCTGTTGCCAAGTACAAGTTTAGAATGCTGAAAGAGAATGACGTTATTTTTACTATTTATAATAATAAAATTAGTTTATTAGGGAATTTATTTCGAAAGAAAGAAGAAAGAAAAACAATTTATTTGACACAAAGTTATTACGAATAAAACATACACAATAATAAAAACAAAGTTCATGGGTTGATATCAAATAGGCCTTGCCACAGCACATGCGACGTTGATTTTCAGTCAAAGCCTCGCGGGTGACGTAGACAAAAAGTGCACATAGTTTTATTAAAAATAATAAACAATCAATTTAAATGTACACTTAAGCCCTCCCTTAAGTGTACATTATGTACCCAATGCGCAAAAGCAAAAATTACGCAAAAGAAGTATTTTCAAACACACTCTCTGATGGTAATGAACGTAAATATTACAATTTAAAAAATATAGGAGGCAGAGGATAATCTTGTAGAAGTACAGTAATCGAATAGAAGTTTAAAAATGTTTTTTTCCTGGCATTGAGCGCACTCTTAATAATAAATTAACAATAACAGTAAATAATAAGATATTTTGGAACACATTCGAAGTGATTAAATAAGCAATCTTCACAAGCAGAACCAATAGAAGAAATTAAGTAAATAAAGAAAAACCAAAGGAAAATATTCGTCAAGAAAGCGAGAACCTGTCGCCCGAAGTTGATTACTTTTCGCCCACCTTGTACGAGCAACTTTCACTCTTTTACTATGAGCGGTAGATTTTTTGCATCATAGCTGTATAGTAGGAAAAATTATAACTTTGACTTACTAATTATGTCAATTTCTCGCCATAATAAAACAAATATGTACCTAATCTATACTTATAATAAAACTGTAACAGGTCCGATTCTGTACATGGCAGATATTTTGAAAAAAAAAAATGTACAGTACTCTGTAGCTGATACTGATGCCGAAACTGTATTTTTTTTTATTTTTGTCTGTCTGTCTGTCTGTCTGTCTGTATCCCGGCCGCGTATCACTCCAAAACTACTGAATGGATTTCAATGAAACTTAGCATGATTGGAGTTCATACTACAAGGTAGGATAATTTAGCTTTTTATCCCGAAATTCAGCATGGTTCCCTTGAGAGAGGGGATGAAAGTCAAAATATACACTTAGTTGTAATTTATTAACGCGTAGTCCGATTTCATACGTTCCTTTTAGGGTTCCGTACCCAAAGGGTAAAAACGGTCTGTCCGGCTGTCCGTCCGTCCGTCTGTCCGTCCATCCGTCCGTCCGTCTGTCACCAGGCTGTATCTCAAGAACGGTGATAGCTAGACAGTTGAAATTTTCACAGATGATGTATTTCTGTTGCCACTATAACAACAAATGAAAAAAGTTGGCCAAGTGCGAGTTGGACTCGCGCACGTTAAAACAAAAAAAAGGTTAAAATTTGAAGTCTAATGTTGTACGGAACCCTTCGTGCGCGAGTCCGACTCGCACTTTTTTTTTTGTTAGAATAGTGGTACTTTAAAATTTATCCCGTAAATATTTTAAAGTCATGGGGTTTGAAGTTCAGAAATAACAGACATCACAACCTAAATATTAGGTTCCAAATAACTTGACACCAAATAACTTGACCAAAATGTACAGAAACCTTTGAACGTACGGCTCATCTTAAGCTGGCGTTTGCACTTTATCGTATATAATAGATAGGTCTGTAGTTGGACCCCTCCAAAAGACTGATTTTTCAAACGATAAAACACAGTTTTTTTATTACGATAAGCACAACTTCCCTACGTATATTTTTCATAACATGCAATGCTCTAATCAGTCTAATCTATAACTATAACAGGTTGCAGAAGGCGGGTAGGGAAGCGCGAGGGGTAAGACGCTTACAATTATCTATTTATACTTATAATAATACTGTAACAGGTCCAATTCTGTACATTGCAGATATTTTTAAAATATGTTTTGAGAGCAATCTGTAGCTGATACTGCAAAAACTGCTTTTTTTCTGGCTGTCTCCCGGCTGCGCATCACTCCAAAATACTGAATGGATTTCAAAGAAACTTAGCACGATTCGAGTTCATACTACGACGAAGACATACGATACTTTTATCCCGAAATTCAGTACGGTTCTCTTGGGAAAGGGGATGAAAGTCAAAATGTACACTTAGTTGTAATTTATTAACGCGTAGTCCGATTTCAATCATTCTTTTTTTGTTACAATAGTGGTAATTTATTTATTTTCCCGTAAATATTTCAAAGTCCTCAGTTTTGCAATTAAGAAATTACAGATGTCACAAACTAAATATTTCGTTTTAAATAACTTGAACCGCGGAATATTGAGAAACCCTTGAACGTACGACTCATCTTAAGCCCACAGGCAGCCCGGAACCCCACGGGAAGCCCGACACCCCACGGACATACCGGCATCCCACGGGCAGCACGGCACCCTTATTTAGTTTTGCAAGCTTGCTACTATAAAACTCTAAAATGTGGTACATTCACCACAATCAGTTTTTAAAACTACATATCTTTCTTTTAACGGATACATTTCGGAGACTGCGCAATGGAAGTGCACAATGTTGTCTTAGGTTTTCGCGATTGTTACACTTAGTAATTAAACAACTTTAAACGGTTTAAATCACGTATATTTATCAATATTTTTGTCCGGACGTTTCAAACACTTTGTAGTGATCGTGGTCACGGGGTGACTGTCGGGACAAAAATAATGATAAATATATGTGATTTAATCCGTTTAAAGTTGGAAGTGCACAACTTTAGTAGATTGTTATACAAGGGTCGAAAGGAATTGCTAACTTTCACCCGCGGTCAGCTCTCTACTTTTCATTTCGAATTTAAAGAAATTAAAAAAAGTAGCTTTTCTAAAAATTATTCATTGAAAAAATAACATACTTACTAAAAATTTATTGAAAGGTTAGAACTATTTGTGAAATTTTACGTAAAATTTTGTTTGGAATATTTACAGGCGGCAATAGCCCGAATAGGAATATCTCTGCTTTTCACTACTAATATAAGGAATAACGATATAAAAATAGTATGTTTTTTATATTATTTAATAACATGAGCAGGACCTTTTTAAAATGAATGCAGCTATAGTCCAAGTAGGAATCGTATGACTTACATCCGTGTTAAACACTCTACTTTTTATTTAAAATATGAGGAGAGTAAAAAAATAGTAGTTGCATGGTGGTAGGGCATTTTGCGAATGCCCGCCTGGCTAGCTACCACCCTCAAGTAGAAAATCTGTCGCCAAGCAGCTAACGTTGTGTTCCGGCAGCTGTCCTTGAGAGCCAGTAATTATCTAGGTTAGCCTGAACAGCACCTTCGACCACATCATCACTTTCTATCAGGTGAGATAGTGGTCAAAGGCTAACCTATCATGCATAAAAAAAAGTTTTTCTAAATATTTACTAAAAATAATAAACATGAGTAGAACATACAAAGATACACTAGGAGTTAGAACAATGAAATTTAGGGAAAGTTTTAGTTAGTTTTTTTTAACCTACACTTTTTACCTTATATTTAGTTACTACCCTGCCAAACATAGTTGTTATTAATTGTTTTATAACAACAGAGTATTTTACAACGTAAAATCTTAGAAATATAACTTTGTTTACACCAATGGTTACCATGGTTACAAGTCATTCCGGCCCAAGAGAAGGAAGCATTTACTATGAGTTTTTCCCGGCCTTAGGTGGGAAGGAGCGTCTCTCACCCGCTACTCAGATTAAACAAACACTACTTTCCGAGAATGAGAAATAAAAAAAAATCGATCTACCGTCAAACAAACCGCCTAAAATCGAAATTCTAAAGAAACGCACAAGGTACTTTGCTTCAACATTTATTGTGCGAACCGGGAAAGAACTCTCCGAGTTACTTAACTACTGTCTTCTGGAAAATACAACCCGGGTGTTTTGAAATCCAAAGTAGAAAGCTCCATTCTGAGCTACGGTTTACTATAAGAGTGCTTCACCGCAGACCACAGTGTTGCTTAATATGAGATAAACAGTGCACAAATGTGAATAATTAGTCTGCAGGTACGGCACTCGCGAACGAAGTCGCGGGTACAGCTAGTATACCTAATATGTATTAGATGGTACAGAAATTATCTTTTCACTTCAGTAGCTCAATCATGATGGTTTTGCTGCCTGAAATCACTGAGCAATATCGCAATTATCTCAACAAAGTAACTTTTTTTTTTCATACAGCCGCGAATATTTTATTCAGCCTTGGGTTATAGTCATTCATTCCGAAACATTCACACTCTATCTCTTTCCCGCCATAAGAAAGAGAGAGAGGCAAAGACCAGCCGCTTCGAAGTTCCGATTTTGAATTCGACCTCAAAGACAAACACGTTCGGAATTTCGTACTAACTAAAGAAATTTTGCAAAAAGATGTCTTTTAATGTAATTTATTGAATTTTTAACTTATTGTTATTATTTAAACGCAAAAGTTTTTTTGCATCTCGTGTATTTGAATACCTCGCCATACTCAGGATTCCACTTTAGAATCACTCAGTACGCTCGTGATTCAATCAAGCACTCGCAAATAACGACTTTGCTCTCTTGTCGCACAAATAACTATTATTTCAACTCCATCTAACAACGTAAGCAACGTCGTCTATTGGCATTACCAAACTAGAGAAATTACTTATTGTTCACTACAAACATATTTGCCCTATACAAAGGTGTCAAATAAATAACAAGGATTACAAACAAATAGATTAGTCATTAAGTTGTAAATTCTAATAAGTGCCTACCTATTAGATACGTACAGGTATAAAATACAATAGTCGCATAACGTCATTGCAATGAGTAATTCCATTCTTCAATTAGATCGTAAAGACGGTTTCAACTCAGACTTGCCTTTTAGTTAGTACCAATTAAGAAATTTGGAGACGGTCATAGACTGAATAATCTTAATATATGTATAGGTACAATTAGAACTGTACTGGATATCAATGATATCATCTAGTCGACAGCTTCAAACAAATATTTCATCGCAGGTCGACAGTGATATAATAGGGGACAGCATCAACAGTACCAACGTATCAATTCGCACATCTAAATTGTGACTAAAAATCACATACATAACGTCACGACTGGAGGCATACTTAGGTTAGGCATGACCAAAGATTTCCACTTGCATAGATACCTACCTATAATATGTCTCTTGCTACCCTCGCTTTCATTACATTCTCCATTCACGTTCATCGGGCACTCATGGCCTTTTCCAGCACCTCTCAAATCTGTTCAGTAAATGTTTATCCAGTACTTCCTCTCAAATGTTCCATTCTGTATTTATTTTATCAATATGCTTTCCATCCACAGTAAAAGTTCAAAATATCTCTGCATACCTATTAACGCCAATATATACTTATCCTCATTCACGTGACATTGCTTTCTTATCACGCTGCTCCTCAATCTGTCGTCCAATGTTACACCAAACATATATTTAAAAAAATCCCATAACAAACTATTTTTTTATTTCACTGACAAAATTTTAGGGCAACTTTAGTATCCTTAATGAAATTACAATATAACCTATGACACATTTAAAATTCATTCTTCTAAGCAATTTCTAAGTATTCATAAATTAAGCTTAGATTCAGATTCCAAGCAACCCTGGATAATGAGCCTTTATCTGCCATAAAAGCATAAAATACATAGTAAGTTAGACCCTTCTGGAGATTTATTTACGGCCACGAAGATATTTATCGCTATGTTATTCGTTTTGCGCTGGTTCCCAGACATTGTGACGTCATTTTAATGCTAGCGATGAGGGCTTCGAACTCTGACCTATCCTACCCTCCTGTTTGGACAGAAATTATAGATTATTCACATGCGAAGCAGTCTATACCGCGAATAACTTGCCTGTTTACCTTGGACCGCAAGAGGGGTGAAAAGTTTGAAGCTTTCGTCTATGTGTGTGTCATTGTGCCTTTGTAGCTCCCAAGCAGCTGAATTGATCTCGTTTTTTAGGACAATGTGCTCGCAGCATTACGTACTTAACGAAAATCTGATCAGTAAGGTAAGCAAAGGCAGAATATTTGGCCCAGACAATGCTGAGTTGCTATCACGATTATCACGACCACAGTACATTTTATCATAACTATTATTTATTTTCAGTTACTTTACTTGTTTTCAATGGAAAGCCTCTTGGAGACGTACAGGTTGTTCGCGTAAATTTATAAAATTGGCTAAGTTAGTGTGCGTCGCGTCTCGCTCTATCAGAGATCCGCATCGCAACAACCAATGAGAGTATAATATGTAGCTATAATATGTTTTTTTATTTTTTATTCCTGATATGTAAGCCTTTGACCACATTCTCATCTGATGGTAAGTGATGATGTGGTCGAAGCCTTCGACGAAGGTGTTAACAGGCTTAACCTAGAATTACCGTCTCTCAAGGTCAGCTGCCGGAACAAACCGTTAGGTGCTTGGCGACAGATTTTCTACTTGAGGGTGGTAGCTAGCCAGGCGGGCATTTGTAATTTTTTTTTTTGGTCTGATAGGTTTGCCTTTGACCTCAATCTCACCTGATGGTAAGTGATGATGTGGTCGAGGATGTTGTTCAGACTAACCTAGAGTTACTGGCTCTCAAGGACAGCTGCCGGAACACACCGTTAGGTGCTTGGCGACAGATTTTCAACTTGAGGGTAGTAGCTAGCCAGGCGGGCATTTGCAAAGTGCCCTACCACCATGCTGTAACGACTGCTATCCTACGACAACAACCGGGACCGACGGCTTAACGTGCCCTCCGAAGCACGGAAGCGCTCAGTAGTAATGTCATCAGCGGTCACCCATCCAAGTCATGACCGCGGCGGACGTTGCTTAACTTTGCTGATTCAGAATGGCTAAGCAAACTTCGCTACGAGCGCTTCAAAAAATGCCCTGCCACCATGCAAAATTATAATATGTACTGATTTTGATCACTATTTTTAATAAATATCTACTAATTTTAGTGTTAGAGGAAAGTTACAGATCTGTAATTAATCATAATATTTCTAATTTTTTCATTGACGCCCATTTAACATCCCAGGTTAAAATTAAACACTTGTTGAATTAAAACAATAGGTACGAACGGATAAATCTAAGCTATGACTCACTTGCTTCGATAGCTCAGTTGGCAGAGCATGTCTCGGCTGTAGGGATGTATGGTCGCGGGCACGAATTCCGTTCGTAGTTCAATATTTTTTTCTTTCGTTGTCATTTTGTTTTCCATGTTCGTACATCAGCACTCAGTACTAATATTATATAGTCTGTCTGTCTGTCTGTCTGTTACGCTTTCACGCCAAAACTACTGCACCGATTTGAATGAAATTTGATATGGAAATAGTTTGAGACCCGGGCAAAAACATAGGATAGTTTTTATCCAACTGCTTTTTGCGCAGGTTAATGTTTTTGCGCGATAACCGACATACGCGCGGGCGGAGCCGCGCCCGGAAAGCTAGTTCGTTATATTAGAGCGCCTGATCATTATGTTAACGCAACATCGTTTGACTTATTTATATAAAACTTCTATAAGGTGTTATACAAATAACACTATTTCCCCGGCGCGTTTCCGAGTTATCACTCTGCTCTGCCCAATCAATAATGCGGCTGGATTATGAAGAAGGTACTTTATGAGTCTTGAGTGCCGCACATAATAAAACAAATAAACATGTTTTGTACCATTATTCACTGGCTGATAGCGGGTATACAACAATAAATCCCAAGGATTGAGTTTTCAGGTAGGAATAAGCCGTCAACCGAAGCCGTTGAAGATATACTTCCAATGTACTAATATGTAATGTGGTATGTCAATATTTTGTTACTATTATTGTTAGATAAAATCAATGTGCGTGCCGCATGTCGGACATACTTACATAAGTTTGTTGATGGCTATGTGTGAATGTTTATTTACGATATAATGATGTTTACAAGATTTTATCAGTCTCTGATAACAGTTTTGCTGACAGTAATGATGTTTTTTTTTACTTAGGGTTATGAAAGCAGAATGAAGCTATATGATTTCTAGCCAGCTGGCTTCTATGTCCTGATTTTTCAATAAGTCGGCTGATCTTTGTAGAGGTTACATTGAGCTGTTTGTACACTCATCTTATTTTACAAGTTTTGACATAGCGCTTGGTCGACACGATGCGTGATCAAAATATTGGCACTTGATTATAAGCATTGCAATACAATGGGCCAATGCTGCTAGCATGCTAAGGATGCTGCAAACTGGTAATGGGCGGAACTGCCTCTGAGTACTTGTGTATGTTTATGCTGTGGGCATTCAGTGGCCTTTTGGTTGCCTTTCTTTCGTTACAATAGAACACGTTCAATAATCGTAAAAGATAGGTAGGTATGCTTCTCTTTCTCTTGATTAAAATATTACCCAAATATTATGAGCATTTTGGAATGAACATTTAGAATTAAACAATATCAAACGGTTTAAATCGTTCGTGGTCACGGGCTGTCACCCCGTGCATCACGAACGTCACGATCACTGCAAAGTGTTTGAAACGTCGGGACAAAATAATGATAAATATACGCGATTTAAATCGTTTAAAGTTGTTAAAATACTATGTGTTACAATCGCGAAAACCTAAGACAACATTTAGAATCAAGTTAAAATTAGCGATGATATTACTCGGTGCCGACTTCCGATCTCATTAGATTCCACCTTATGATGGCTTACTTACTTATATACCTATTTTGTGAGTAAATTGTTATTGGAATTTTGTACCTATAGTCTAACCTAGCGTAAGGCCTACACATAAACTTGACGGGAGGCTAAAAATATCGCTAAACGAAATTGGGTACCATCAAGGGAAAGGTTACTGCCGGCCGTTGGTTTTGTTTTGATTGGCTTATCCGCTTATAGCCGAAACAACCAACTTTGCAATTTTATTGTATCGAGATTTTTTTAAGGAAACATGTTTCGGACTTTTCTTGGCCTTAGATATTGTGATCAAGATTAACATATTTTTTTACTGCTACAAACTAAATACTTACATTTTATTTAAAATCTGTTCAAATATAATATTTAGCACTTGTCAGCGCCGTAAATCATCCCGTTATATCATTTTGTACCCTTGTGAATAGCGGTGCGTAGCAATGTAAGCATTGTTGTTAAAAACAAAGTCATTAGGTAATTAAAAATAGCATTTTAAAATACTTTTATAAAAACGCGCACAAAGAGCCAAGACCTCCTGAAGATGCTTCGTGTAGAAGCAAACCTTCGAAAAACGAAATATCCGAACCCAGCCTATGATGTTGCACGCTCGATTCTTACATCATAATTATTAGTATTTATTTTCATTTGTCAATTAATTTCGACGGCTTCCACACGCCACAAATAATTGCCAAAGTGTTAATTTTATTTTTTTAACAAAGGTCCCTTCTGTACACAATAGTACATAAATCGATTCGTTTAAAGGGACCTTTACGCTTTAAAAAAGAAAACCTGTCAAATATTCAATAAATTATAACTCTCACTAAAATCCGATATGTTTTTATTTTTTTTTATTCCAAGGAATATTATAGATTTTAATTATTTTCGCATAAATGATTTTTATAGAACCCAGAAAGCACTCACGGCTCAGTAAGACTCTAGGCAAAATGTAGGGATGAAAAATCATTTCCGACCAGTTAGGCTCCGCTTATCACATCTCATCACACGCAGAACATTTATGTGGAATTCTCACTAGATTTATTTGAAATGTTTTTATAAAATACTAATGTAAGGCTTTGATAATAAAATGTTAATGTAATATTTTCTCAAAATGTAATTAAAACAATTTGTACTATTAATTATGGTACTAAGCAAAGTATGTAACGCTTGTAAAAATCTTGAATGAAATTCTTATATAGTATTCATAGAGCATCTACAATTTTAGCCTTATAGGTCGCTAATTCTAATTATGTGAAGCAGTTATAGTCGAGCGGTAATGGGTATGGACTGCCGTGACTCAGGTCCATGGTTCGGTGACCACCGCTCGTTTGAACTTCACCGCAAGGTGGAAGGGCATTTTGCAAATGTTCACCTGGCTAGCTACCAACCTTAACTAGAAAACTACAAGCACATGAGACTTTACAACTGTATGTCTCAGAATGATTTGTGCAGTGCTATTTCTCACTTGTGGCCTCCATTGCTAACTCCTGCTGTAGAAAAATACACAAAAATTGGTAGGTAGGTAATTATTCTACAGTTGGTTGGACCCAAAGCATAATATTATAAATAAATTTTATATTCACCAACAATTAACACGGAGAAAGCCGAGTGAAATTAAACGAATGCCGAAATTCTAATTGAAGCGTTACAAGTATAAGTTCATAATAACAGTTTCAATTCAAGGTATAATGGAATATAATAAATTATGGAGTCCAGTTGGAAATGTGAGGAGTACTTACAAATTCTAAGTAAGGCAAAATACTTCAAGTGCTGTAAGAAGAAATGTCATGTCAGCAGCTCGGTCTTCGGCCTCGCAACTATGACGCAATAAAGGTAAATTACGATATGGTCGAATTAGTTGATCAAACTACCATATTGTTGTATTGCAACTGCAAGATCTGTCAAATTACCTGTGCTGCCAAATCTCCATGGACGGATATCGCGTTCAACAACACGTGCAAATGATAAAATTGTTTTATGAAAATAGGTGTTTTGTTCGTGCAACGTTCCGCGCGCTTCGCTATTGTATGGTTACCATAATTTCCTTAAAATATATGATATAAATGTCAAAAGTCCCTACTGGAGACTCCTCATTTCCGCTTCCCGGGGAAAAACATTTTGTACTCCAATAATTTGTAAATATTACCATAAATTATCCTACCGCTACTACTATTCGCAGTGTGGTAGAGAAATTAGAATCCACTGGTTCTGTGAACAATCAACCAACACCTGTACGTCGTAGTCAAAACGCAAGATTTGTTGCAAACATCGCGGCTGTGTGTGAGAATAGGCGAAGGGCAGTCCGAAGCAGTCGATTCTCTACGTTAGAACTCGATCTTTCGAAGACCACAACTTGGCGAATTTAGCATCGTGACTGGCCTGTACCCGTACAAAATTAACTGACTTAGGAGCTGAAAGTAAACGACTAGTTGGAAACGAAACCTAATTTTCATTGATAAATCATCATCAGCGACCAGGCCCATTTCTGGATAAATGAGCACGTCAACAAACAAAATTTATGAATCTGGGACGATACCAATCGACATGAGATCCAAAAGTTTATAATGCATCCCGAAAAACGTCTCCGTATGGTGTGGATTTAGGACTGGCGGCGTCATTGGTACAAATTTCTTTGCGAACGACGTTGGCCAGGCCATCACTTTAATTGCTAAACACGAACATATTGTTAATCTTTACCAAAGAATACTTATTTTAGATGGCAGGTACAGTCTTCTAAATGAAATTCCCATAAATCGCCGCTGTTTGCGTGATCAAAGTAATAGCGGAAGCGTCAAGTATTTATTGACCAACGTAAACTTCAGTCGGTGGCATCAACATAAAATGAAGTTAGAAGTTGAAGCGAGGCGTCGCGTCGCCGCAGGTCTTATGAAATGTAAATAGGTCGATGGGTACGGTCTCCCCTTCCTTTATCCAAGGGTACGGTCTTGTTTATTGGAACGCACCCGTTGTCGGCGACTTTGTTTCGCACATTACACCATGGAGTGCATTCTTCAAATTGAACCATAGATTAAAGATTTTTCTTTATCTCTCTATTAGAATTTTCTAATTTATATTTCTGCCTTGTTGATGTACCGTTGCACCGCTTTGAAAGCTCGTAGCAGGGTTGGACAAATTATTCAGTTGTTATGAATAACAGAAATTTCAATAACGGTCGCGAGTCTGGACTGTACCCAGTATATGGAAAGAGAGAATAAATATAGAGAGGTTTATGTTGCGGTTGTATATTTCGTTGTACTAGTTAGGTTTAAAAGAAAAATGTAAGCAATATGTGTGTATCTATTTTTTAAAATGTATTTTAGTATGAACATTTCAGAACGAAAAAGCTTTAAGAAATCACTAAGTGACTGGCTATTGTGCGATGTATTTATAATATTCAGGAATATCTCAGTTATAAATTAAAGAAATAATGATTGATACTGACTTACTTTATAACAGATTGTCCAAAAAATTATAAAGTAAATAGTATAGATGAATAATGTTTACTAACATTTGCACACTTGCTTGCAGACTGAATTCTACTTGACTTATCTAAAAGATAGTAAGCACGACAGTACAGTAGATATGTAGGTACGATATTGTAATTGAATTCTTGCAAATAAACAATTGATTATGATTAGGTTAATAGGAAGAGATATCGTGTAGATGGTATCGCCGCCTATTCCAGTTCATTCCGAGCCAGTTATTCTCTAGCCTAAAAGCAAATATAAAGCCTCTTCGATGGAGTGACGGAAGAGTTACTGTGGGATCTCGACTTTCTGAGTTTTCCGGGTCGGGCATAGGTTAGTTTAAAATATATAAATGACAAAGCTTGTTTATTCACGAAACTCACATTAATACCATCAGCTTTTGTATGTCTGTCCAGATGACCGGCTGTTCTCCTCTACGGGTCACATTTCTTAACCAATTCTCGTGAAGTTTTGTTGAGCATATTCGATCATGACATGGGATTTTTATGGATTCACTTTTCGGATGTTTTTCGTAACGATGCGTATAGGGGAATTGATTACGTAAAAAACATATTTCAGTCGCAAGGTCTTACAATCTATAAATTTAAGTATCACAGATAATAAATATGATTTAACAGATACATAGGTACTTATAAACCTAAATAATTACATTCGTACATTATCATTCTATCATATAATTTAAAACAAATGCAACATAGACGGGTAAAATACCTCATCTAGGTGTATAAACGTCTTATCAGTGGTTGGGGGGAGACCGCGGCTACATTAAACAAAATAGTTTTTGTTAATTGTAGCCAAATATGTTTCATTGACCGAGCGAGAACTTAGTTCGAGCGAAACGTCTCTGCTTCATTGACCGAGCGAGAACTTGTTTCGAGCGAAGCGTCTCTGCTTTAACTTCGACAGAAATGCTTTCGTATGTCCGGTTGTTCTCCTCTACAGGTCGCATTTTTCATCCGATTCTCACGAAATTTTGTGAGCCGGTTTAATAAGTCCATAATTTTTTTTTGTCGATTCAGTTTTTGAAAATTACTCACTCAAACGACACAAGGAGCGCAACTGATCAATCCCGATCCAGGCCGAGCCACACATGCAGCGCGGCATAGTCTAGTAAGATCGCGCTTTAGTTGTAGTGTGTGTGGGTATATAAATGTGGGTATGTAGTTTCAATGAAACAAGCTCACTGTATCAGCCGGATTGCCCACTGTTGAACCCACTCCTGCCTCCCTCAATAGCCCTAATTGAATTGTCATAATCCCCAAGTTTGGCAGTTGTCTTGGGGATCGCAGTTTAAGATATCAGTTCTTCGGAAAGCGCTGCTGCCCACCTTTCGGTTATTTACACCTTTAGTCGTCTCTTACGACACCCACAGGTAGCAATTGGGGATGACATTCTAGCCCGATACCCCATGGGGAAATACTTACCTGTGTTTATTTTATTGTAGCCCCGGCCTCCCCTACTATTGATTCTGATATGTCTAAGACGTAATGTTGTTGAAATTACAGAAATTTCAGACACCTTGTTGGATTCTCCATAATATCACCGCTAGCCTCAATAAGCAGGTGGCATTGACAAATGACGTTAGAAGTACATAAACAGGAAGATAGGCGCCGCAGGTTCTATCCTATGGAACTGGGTCGATGGCTACGGGCTTGTTTATTAGAACGAACCCCTCGGTGACCTTGTTTCGCACATAAAGCAAGCGCACATTCTGCAAGTTTCACGATATTTCAGTTTGAAAGCTATCGCGAGATTTTACAATTTTCGGCAGTTTCATCCACCGTCAGGCGGGGGCGTCACAGTCGCAAATACGACAATAAATATTATTAGATATGTACTTAGAAAATTAAAATGATTTAAGTATTCTATAAACTGCGATAAAGATAAAAACAACTACTAAAATGAGATTATAACTCATAAATACGGTCTAATAAAGTCAGCATCAGAATCTGTCGTACTTATAATGTACGGATGTTAGGTAGGCAGTACGCTACTGACGGATGTCGTTAACTCGTTACAGCTAGATAACAATAGTTTCGACATATTTTAAAAACCTATTTGTCCAGTAAATACGAAGTAGTCTAAGAATCCTTTCTAGAGTCATCGATATCTGCAATCCTTTATCAATGATAATGATTAGAAATAATAACAAAGTACTTAAAAGAACACAATTATGACTTCTATTATTAGAATCAATATATATTGTAGCTAGAGTTTAATATGCATCATACAACCTTTACCTGAGATTTAAATTTTACTTGACTAATACATAATCTGTTTTTTAAATTATACTATAATATGTAAACAAAGGGGATACCTAATAATATTAACTAATCATTATCAATGATAAAGGATTGCAGATAACGATGACTAAAGAAAGGAAAGAAACTAATAACTGAGGTACTCTGGGAAATGCCAAAATATGCCTTTTTTAATTATTATGTGACCCAATGTAAGAAATGGCCAAGTACGAGTCGCGCCGCAATGTATTAGGTTTCCGCATTGTAACGTTCGAGAAAAGTCAATGATTGTAACAATGTTGTAATGTTTATTGGTATTGATCACAGTTTCAAAACTAAATTACAAATAGTTACGGTGTTTCCTGTATTCTTGGATAAGAGGATAGCTACTATATAATTCATAATATAGTTACAGAAAACTCGTATCATATTCCAAACCAGATAAGTTTTTGAGACCCCGTGACAAAAATGGACTAGTATATGAATTTTTACTACAGTAGCTCAAAACTTGTAGGTTTTGCTGCCTTAAATCAGAGTGAGACAAAGTGACTATTTAAGGACATATACCAGCCAGCCAAAGCGTGACCCTATCTATAAACTCAACTTGTTATTTTAAAAAAACTCGCAAGTAAATATAGTCTATTATTATACCTATCGTTTCCGGCTTAAATCTTCTTCTTTTGGACTAATAATTAAAATTTTTAGTATATAGCGTTTAGTATATAGGACTCGTTTTTAGGAGTTTGAGCGAGTTATTCGTAGCTCCAGATTTATTAAAAAAATATAGTACATATGTATAAATAACTTTCCATTATAGAAAGTTCATTATAAAACATGCTTATTTTTCTTGAAAGAGGTGCTTAAAGTTGAGTCCTTCTTTTATCTAAAATTACGAGTTTTTGAACCAGTGTAATTTCAAAACTGTATAACTTAATGAAAATCTGATGCACCACAAACCTAGATATTTGGATCATGATGACGTAGGCAAAAAATCATTGAGTTTTATTCGCTATTATTAAAATGAGATAGGAGCTGCGTTTTGTATGGGGGCGTTCGTCTATAATATACCCTTAATATTTTTTTCAGATAGCCGCGAATATCTTATTCAGCCTTGGTTAATAATACAATTCGAAACATTCACACTATCACTTTTCCGTCATTAGAAAGATAGAGAGACAAAGACCAACCCTTTCGAAGTTTCTAATTTTGAATTCGACCTCAAAGACAAACACGTTCGGAATTTCGTACTAACTAAAGAAATTTTGCAAGAAAGACAATTATGTCTTTTAATGTAATTTATTGATTTTTTAACTTATTGTTGTATTTAAACGAAAATAAGTATTTACTACAAATAAAAGAGGATATTTAATTCTAGTTTCAAAACGGTTACGTTATATATTTTGAATAATTTAAATAAAAGAGCGGGAATAAAATTTCGTGCCTGGCGTAAACAGTTGATAATGTTAATACTTATTTCAATCTATTTCTGTTTATTATTTTATCTCCTAAAGTGTTCTCGCTGCTGAAGTGAAAACTTATGTGTGTTAAACGAGGGCAAAGTTTTTTGCATGACGTGCCTTTGAATCCCTCGCCACACTCACTAAATCAGCATTCGGAGCAAAAAACGACTTTGCTCTCTTGTTGCGCAAATAAATATTTTTAGTTATAATTTATATAATATGGAAATTATATTTTGTACTGTATTCAATGAGTTTTAGTGGAAAACACATGCTAGGGCGGAAAAAAATATGGTGTATATAATCCTGTATCCCACTACGAAGTCACGTTATTGAACTCCGTTTTGCCATTTGGGCACGGAACCCTAAAGTGGAATGTAAAGAAAATGGAGTTGTAGATAAAAACAAGTGTAGTCTCAATATTTAAAACAGAGTTTTAAGGTTCTGCTTCCGTATCTCTATATAGCAAGCAGCGCATTGGACGGACGGACGCACGGACGGCCAGTCACCTCCACACTCCGAATCACCTTACTAAATTACATCATTTTTTTACCATGAACGGATTTGAACTTATGACCCATCGATGCGTCCCTTAGATTGCTACATTAGAGCTAGCTATTCAGGTGACGAATCAGTGTTAGTCCTTTCTTTACTATTATTCAATTATCGTTAGGGTATGGAGTATCATCTATATTAGTAAATGTGTTTATTTTATTGGTACCAGCGGTATCCCAAACTATATACAACACTAGGCCATTGCAGGTCTACCGGCAGTCCAAATGCTCCAGCCATCCACCACACAACCCACTACCATTTGGCAGCGTGCACAGCATACTAGCAGTCTTGTCTCTATGCTTATTGCTAAATGTATATGAACAATATAATTATATGTGAATGAACCTTAACAATACTAATGTCCAAGGAAGATGAGCGCCAGACAAAGCAATTTTGAAGCAATAATATCCTGCGGTGCCGCAGGACCAACGTTCGGTCCCCATCGCCGGCTTCAGTTTCACCGAATGGTAGGAGAGCAGTTTGCAAATGCTCGGCTGGCTAGCTCTAGAAGAAAATCTGTCGCCAAGCACCTAACACTGTCTTCCGGCAGCAGTCTTTGAAAGACAGTAAAGTTACAGGCATACGAGACTCAACAACTGTATGTCTCATGTTGACGGCAGTTCTTCACTTGTGACGAAATGTCTCTCTTATCGGCAGAGGTTACCGCTTAACATCAGGTGGGCCTCTTGCATGTTTCGTCACCATCACATAAAAAAGACAGATAAAAACTGAATTCAAAATATTTACAGTATGAAAAGCGTTTCAACCTTTTATTATTGGTCTGGTGTTGTGTAAAATATCGTTAGTGAAAACATGTTTTACTCGTACCTGCATGTGTTCTTGTGTTGTCCTTTTTTTTAGAAATTATACAACATATAAGAAAGTTTACAATAGGTACAGTGCCGATTTTATTTCAGTGGAACAAGTATGGGAAGATTTATTCTTACAAATTGCAGAATTGTTTCCTAGGTTGGGGCGTTCGTGGAAAACGTAGAACTTTCACTGTCATGTCATAGGAGGGCTGGCGGTTGCTCTAATTTTTACGTGATTGCTTCTAACTCTAACCTCAATAAGGCTTACAATCATTTGTAAACAAAGTACAACTAACAACCCACGTGGGTTTGAATATTATAACTGTTAGGAATCATTTGTAAAAATGATACACATGATAATCACAACAAATGAATTCTCCTCGAGTCGTAGCTCACTGCTGAGCGTCGTGATGTCCCCGACCATCTGTTTCTTCACTACAGAGCTGTTTCCACCTCCCTCGATCTTTGGCGTGGCTCAAAGCATCTGAGATCGTAGTGTTCAGTATTTTAGCTACTTGATCGGCCCATCGTGTTGGACTACATCCTCTTGGTCGTTTTCCTTCCATCTTCCCTGTGACTATTAGTTTCTCCAGGTTGTCGGAGGGTTTTCGTGCTATGTGGCCGAAATATTGCAGCACTCTTTTGAGGCATATGCTCGACAGCCTTTGTTTTATGTAACAAATGAATGTACGTAACAAATGAATACACAACGCTTAATACGCGGAAAGGTTTGGTATAAAATTCAAAATCTGCGTGGAAAAGTGCTTTTTATCCGTTGGCGTACAAAATGTTTTTTTGTAAATTCGAACCTTTATAATAGCACAGAATAAATTAGTTCCTAAATTAAAATGTTCAATGTTAACCACAATAGTATTTTTTTCATATTTTTAATATATAAAGGGTTTTTCAACAAGAACTTCGTTTTTCAATTGGGGACAGTGGGACAGTTTTTTGATGTACTTATTCGTAGTAAGATGCTTTGGCAATTGTTAAATAATTTATAGAAATCTTTTTGCGAACAGAATAATCATATGGGTCTTGGCATCTAGAGCATTTGTTATTAATGCATTTACTTTTAAATGGACCAACTATTTCTTTTATGCGTTTCTGCCAATATCCATGATATTAAAAACATTACGCAAGATTATTCATCAGTGATAATACAAACCAGAATTGTGGTTATACCACAGTGGCCTACTTAACCGTGGTACCCAGTTTTCAATAGTCTACTTATTTCAAAACAGTTAATTTGGAATTTTTGTAACGATTAAATTATCTCATTGTAGCAATATATCATCAAATTACCCTGGTTGCTGGAATGCTATACGGATGTTTTTTTTTTTCCGAAGAGAGATTACACCAACATTCATCCCAATAATTCTAGCGTCACTTTCAGATAAAACAGTCAAACAGTACGACACCTGTTTGAAAAAGTGGTTCGCTTACTGCAATGAAAACTCTATACGAGTAGATGCTTATAATTGTTCAGTAACCAATGTTTTTATTTTTGATGCATCTTATAATGCGCAGGTGCTAAATATGGCACATGGCACCATAAATAGTTTCCGTTCTGCATTATCGTTATCACTTGGTCAAAAACTATTAAATAACGATTACGTCAACCGACTTCTTGAAGGTGCTCTCCAACATTACCTTAATATAATTTTACATGGGATACGGATCAAGTTCTGTTTTTGTCGGTACCTGGTAAACCAATGAAGACCTAGAATAAGAAAGGCTTATTAAAAAATTTATAACTTTGTTAGCTCTTGTACCTGCCCACAGAGTGTACTCTGTTCGTCGTCGTCGAACGTTCTCTAAAATAAGAGTTAAGAACATTTCTAAAACAGATACTGGATTCGTAAACACCAGACGATGAAAACATTGCGTATAGGTACACAACAACCGACAATATTAAATGCCGCTGCCTTATTATTAAAAAATAACATAATTATATATGTCCTACTACTTGCTTATCTACATCGATAAATCGCGGCTGTTTCGCAAGGATATAAATTCTATATTTATTTTCTTCTGGAAGCCTCAACGTGCCGTCAAGTCACAAACCTTGAACCATCGAGAAAATAAAACTCCTTGAACAGATGAGTAAAAATCGTTTTAGCAAGCAGCGATATTGATGCAGGTATATTTAGTCCACATAGCACTACAAATGCTGCTACGTCAAAAGCGTTTAATTTAGGTGTAAGTCTTATGATCATATACTCCATCCCGCAGTCTTGCGGTCATACGCAAGACTGCGGGATGGAGTATAAATTCCAAGTTTTTTTGTAAAACACTATCATAGAATTGTTTTATCTGATCTAGCTAACGAATCAGAATTTGCTATAGTCATATATTGAATTAACTAAACTCATACATTTTATTGAATTTGTAACATCTATAAGGAAATTACTGGAAGGAAAAATAGAGGGACACAGAAGTAGAGGAAGAAGAAAGCTGACCTGGATGGACAATATTAAAAACTGGACAAATATTAAGGACATTGCCAACCTGAGTAGGGTGGCACAAGATAGGAATAAGTTCCGAGAGATGGTCGCCGACGTCCGATGAGGACAGGGTACACAAAGAAGAAGAAGTAACTTCTTTAAGTCCATATGATAATCATTAAACTATACTATTGTATCCATTGATCGAGCATCGAAATACCTTTAAAATTGAGTTCATTTTTATTATGTGCTTATTTTTTTACCAATTCTTATTAAGCATCACTTTGTCTTTAATTCATTTAATAATGATGAAGAATGGCTCATAATTATTTTCTTTGCTATCTGCTTTCTCTAATTTTTGTATTTTGTTTTTGTAATTTTGCTATCTCTAATGTACCTATTATTTCTATTTATATTTCACGACAGATTCCGTAATCTCAACATCTACAATTCTACATGTGTACCTATTGCTAATATCGAGATCCAAAGCTCGAGGGTAATTGGTGATTGAACGAACTTACCTGTACGTAAAGTTCATTCACAATTACCCAAAGAGCTTTGGTTGAAGATATTAGCATCCCTCCCTCCCCGAGAGGTGAACCTGGCTCTACCCTCTCGTCGTGAAATATGGACACTTTGCAGCTCAACATCTCTAAACTAAATGATGGTGGCCGCAATGGTGAGTGCCACGAGACGAATTTTTTCTTAGCTACCTTCATATTTTTAATGCATTCCATTTTTATTCTTATTTCCTCTAAAATACAGCACTTAATATGGCTCGTTAAATTATTGAATTGATCGATGAATTTAACGAATCGTATCGCCTATTGCAAGTATGGTACTGTTGTCAATAGCTCTTATCGACGGCTATCGATGGTTAAATTGTGGACTGTCCACAATTTAACGATCGTCAGTCGATGTCGATTATTACGAAATGGCAACTTCGAAATTCGACTGTTTTTGCACAGATTATTAAAACTGTTCATTCACTAGGGCAATGAGTTTTTCTGAAAATAATAACAATTAATGCATTTTTTTTAGATAAAATACATAAATACAGTATGTTTTTGTTGAACACAACAAATTATAGAAAATTTACATTAAATTATAAACTTTCTCAGTACCTATCGGGTTGAAGTTAAACGAAAGAGAAAATAATCGTTATCACAGCTGACTGAAGTTATCTTCCAAATACACATGGAGGAGAAAATTTGCTTTTTTATTATTTTTGTTCAGCGTACCTATTCGTAAACCAATAAAATATCTCAAAATTTTTCTGCCCGCTGCAGAAGACATAAGCAAACAGCTAAACAACTAAATACCTACTTAGGTATTTAGTTTGTGTTATGTGCACAGGTAAGGCCGAAATAGATTCCTGAAGCACTTGCGAAAGTACGATAAGTAGGGTTTTTATCATTTGTCAACCTGTTCCCCGCAGTATTTGCACAGCACCGCTCTTATTTCACTAAAAAAAGGAGCCCAAAAGATCATTTAAAAATTTGTCTCGATTATGTCGAGCTTCTTTTTAAACCTGACAAAACAATCGTTAAAATCTACAAAATAGACGATATCGGCCGTCATTTTAAAGTTCCATGGTTATCGTCAAATTTGTTAAATTTTAATGATGTTTACCGAATTTAATTACCGATCGTTTAAGTATGTTTCGTACTTGCAAACATCGATACAGCCCGTTTTATCGAATTTAGACGATTTTAAATTTCAAAATTAGCGATCGTTAACTTCGCTACTTGCGCTGCAGTGCGTAATAGCGAGTCTGTGTGTGAAATTTCATGTGTACCTATTGCTAATATCTTCAACGAAAGCTCTTCGGGTAATTGTGATTGAACTTTACGTTCAGGTAAGATCGTTTACACACTAATTAATGTGAATAACGTTGAAAAACATTCAGATGACTTACTATTAATTAATCTACCTCAAATCTAACTGAATATGATAATAATAATAAATCTTATAATCTCCATATGTATGCCTATCTGCCCATCTCCCGTTTAGTTGTAAGGTAAGACGCGATTAGGCACACTTAGATTTAGGAACGGCAGGTACGCAGCGAGCAAACGCAATATTTATCTAACATGTAACGACATCTATGGAACATATTTAAAAACTCTAACAAATCCTTATATTAAAATAATCGTGGCTACGTTTGTTTCCCTCTACATGCGGTGACGCGTGACGTACCAACATTATATACAGATACTTAACACTGATCATAGATGTCACTGCTCAACAACGTGCGAATCATTTAGTTTAATTCCATACCAACAGTCCATACATCCAATGTACTTACATACATATCACTGTGAAATATATTGAAAAATATGTATCTTTAGAAAGCTAACATATAAAAAATACATTTCTTATTCTGTGTGGTGCTTTAGTTGAATGTTCCAAGGGACCTTAATATGTACCTAGATAGTTTAAAAAAAAATTACCTGCTTATCCTTCCTTATATCATAAGCTGAAGCAGTGACGGCTCAGTGGCATTGGCTATGGACTGCCGCGCAGCAGGTCCATGGTTCGACTCCCGCCGCAGGCTTGAGCTTCACCGCATGGTGGAAGGGAATTTTGCGAGTGCCCTGGCTAGCACCCACCCTCAAGTAGAAAATCTGTCGCCAAGCACCTAAAAGTGTGTTCCGGCAGCAGTCCTTGAGAGCCAGCGAAATTACGGGCACAGTCTCAAGGTCACGGGCACAGTGCAATTCATGACTTGTGACGAAATGCATCTGTTATAGGCAGAGGATACCACTTAATATCGCGTGGGCCTCGAGCTTGTTCCATCACAATAATTTAAAAAAAAAGCTGCTACACGTAGCTGCTACACGTTTGATTTAAAAGAAGATTCGAAGATACGAGTTCATAATGGATATAATATAAAATAGAATTATAAGTCCACTGGAAAACATCTATATTAACAATAAACGGCGGTTACATCTATGCCATTCGAATCCGGCGATACCTATCCGTCGTCGGTATACCTGGGAAGCCGTTTCTACATAGGAACACTTAAATATTATGCTCCTTTAAAATAATCAATATTTTTAGATATAATTGCTTTGTAAGTCTCTACTTCCCTTTGAAGCTTCATCGAGGTCGGGTCAGAATTACGAGTAAATGTACGATGACTGCTATAACTATACCTACATTAGATTCCGAACAATCAAACTGATCGCTTTGATTGAACGTTGCCACGACTCCTAATCACGTCTAATTATTTTAGGCTTTTCTTATTGACAATGGTTGGCGACCTCGACGCAGCGGGAAACGGTGAAATGATCGATCAACGGCCATCTGGCCTCAACAGTGTACCTACTCCTACTTCCGCTGTTTGCCACTCTGACGAAATGTCACACGTTTTAAAGAGGCTTGTTGGTATTTTAGATACGTTTGGAATCTCGAAGTCCTAGGTTCGATCACCAAGTCGTTGTAAACTTTCTATTGCTAGTCGCATGTCGTCAATTTTAACACCTATAGGAAAGATACTTCTTTAATATGTTTTCCACATCTTCTATACTTAAATTCGCCATTATTAAAATATATAAGTAGCATGCAAAATAAACACAGCTGACTCGTGTGAGGCCTACCCTCTCACTCTCTGAACTCTCACTCTCTCGAGTATGTTCGCTTCCATGCGATAGAGCTTGAAATCATATTTGGATATAATATAGAAACTTAGGAACACCATTATGAATGTAATCGCTAAATGCTAATAATAATTTATGGGTTATGGTATAAAGTTACATGTCATGGTATACCGTGGGGTGCCGGGTTAGAAAGTTACCTTCCCATTTTCTGCTGTGGTTGCCGTAAGAGGCGACTAAGGGAAAAATACCAGAAGGTGGGAAGCAGAAACTTCTGCAGAACTGACAACTTCTACTGCGATCCCCACGAAACCTGCCAAGCGTGGTTATTATGGCAAATCCCCCTAATGGGGAGGCTTTGTACAACGGTGGACGTTCCGGTTGATGATGATGATGAGTACAAAATTATATCGAGTACAAACAGATATCATTTTGTAAGGGTGACGACGTACCGTAAGGACGATCCATATTATTAAGAATTTTTGCCAGAAAGTAATATGTGGAAAGATATTTTGACGTCTCCGAGAAATCCGGTCTTGTTCGAAAATTCTCCTAGGGAATTTACTTAATCTATTTAGTCTAAATATATTAAAGGATAATAAGGTGATAAGTTCATAATACACAAATTAAGGGAACCAGTTATGTATACGATTTTTCTTCTAATAGCCTTTCTAATTAATTCGTTACATTATAATGAACGTTATTATGTTTATGAATTCGTTGAAGTAACATTGATAACAAAAGTACTTTGATTAAATATTTACATATTTTTTTTAATGCATTATTTGGTAAAAATGTAACGAAATAAAACATTAAATACGCATTATGATAGATAACTCAAATACTACCCGTCACATCTCACTCATGGCCAGCACCAGCTTTAGAATTTAAAAAAAAATCATCAAAATCGGAAAACTTGTAAAGAGTTATGCGGTAACGAACACAAAAAAAAATTGAGAACCTCTAATAATAATAAGAAATATATTAATTTATTTAATTAATATATTTCTTAACATATAGCACACATTTTTTTTTATGCCTGATAGTTTGACCACTATCTCACCTGATGGTAAGTGATGATGTGGTCGAAGATGTTGTTCAGGCTAACCTAGAATTACTGGCTCTCAAGGACAGCTGCCGGAACACACCGTTAGGAGCTTGGCGACAGATTTTCAACTTGAGGGTGGTAGCTAGCCAGGCGGGCATTCGCAAAGTGCCCTACCACCATGCTGTAACGACTGCCATCCTAAGACAACAACCGGGACCGACGGCTTAACGTGCCCTCCGAAGCACGGAAGCGCTCAGTAGTAATGTCACCAGCGGTCACCCATCCAACTCCTGACCGCGGCGGACGTTGCTTAACTTTGCTGATCGATTCAGAATGGTTAAGCAAACTTCGCTACGAGCGCTTCAAAATCACCTCTCCCTTCCGGGTTAAGCTTGTATGTTAATAAATATATGAAACACGTTTAGTCAGACACTTTTGACACTTTATTACAATTGGACAATATATATATTATAAAATATCACTATCACAGTCAAATTTGCACGTTTTAACAAATTTTTCTGTGTAAGGCTGAGTTGTGGAAAAATCCACCAATAAAACATTAAATTAAAATTTATACATAATTCAAACTTTTTCATTAATTTGTCTTTACTTACACAAAACATTTCAAAAATTCAACAAAAGTGCTTTTTTTAAATTAGAGAAGTAATAGACACTCGTGAAATATTCGAGTTTATCATCATAAACTAAATAAAGTTCTCCTTTACTAACGGTATAATTATTTAAAATATAATTGAAATATTAGTCTCGGGATCAGATCTATATTAAAAGTGTGGTTTCCTAAATCTACATATTTCGTTTGGGATTCTACCTCAACCTCATAATATAGTTATTTTATAGTTTTTTTTTAATTTCATATAAATCATGGACAACGTCTGGCCCTTCACAAAGGCATTATGAAATAGCACTAAGACAGTCAAATTTGCACGTTTTAACTAATTTTTTCCCGTGGGGTGCCGGGTTAAAATTGCACCTCTCCATTTCATCCCGTGGGTGTCGTAAGAGGCCACTAAGGGAAAATACTGGAAGGTGGGCAGCAGCGCCTTCTAAAGAACTGCCAACTTACACTGCGATCCCCAAGACGCCTGCCAAGCGTGGGGATTATGGCAAATACCCCCTTGATAGGGGAGGCTGTGTTCAGCAGTGGACAATCCGGCTGTTACAGTAACAAATTTTACTGTGTAAGGCTACGTACCAACCAGAGTTGTGGAAAATTCCACCAATAGGATTGTTTCACTTAACAAGCCTTGCTGAGCGCAATAATTTTTCCTCTCGTTCTTTGACCATCGTATGGGGATGAAGTGACACCTTTAGTTCAGCTGTACTACGAACAACTTTAATTTGCACTTGTTAATGATGACGCAACGCAACCATGGTAATGTTATACGCAACCCTATAAATTTGTTATTTTGTAATAATATTTGCTTTTTAATTAAATACTTCCCTTATAATATTCTCACAATATATTTCGTATATTTATACATATTATTCAAGTTCAACCCCGCAGTGAGAGATCATTGATTACACTCAATTTTTTTCGGACAGGTTTTGGGCCCTGTATTACAATTGAACAAGATATTTAATATTGTTAAATTTGCTCATTTTAACAAATTTTACTGTGTAAGGCTGCATATCCACCATAGTTGTGAAAAATTCCAGCAATAGGATCGCTTCATTTAACGAACCTCGCTAAGCGCAGTGATGGTATTGGTCGGTTTTTTTCCTGGCACACCGCTTAGTTTCCTCCCACATCTCTACTGGATATGGAATAAGGGACTTTTGCCTAAGGGTAATGTATAACCCTTAGGTAAAAGTCAAAACTGTAAAATAATATTGCGATTTTACACAATTTCTTTTACTTGCCGTTACTTGTAAATATATAGATTTTTAAAACGTTCGTATGGTAGTTTGCTTAGCCGTTCTTAACCGATCAGCTAAGTTAAGCAACGTCCACCGCGGTCATGACTTAGCTAGAGACATTACTATTTAGGGCTACCGTGCTTCGGAGGGCATGTTTTAAGCCCTCGTTGGTCTCGGTTGATATCATTATTTAAAATATAGCGTTGGGTACCGCTACCCAATGTTAAGCTCTTGTTTATATTATATATATTTTCGAGATACGCAAGCTATATTTTTTATGACAACTTTGTTTGATATACCTTTTTCATACGGTACTCATTTCGTCGATGACTGTACATTGACACGCGCTTGATACCTAATTAATAAAAAATATCAGTTATTTGTCGACCAGTAAGTTTTGCGAAGTCATAAATATTGAGCCAGTTGAAGTTCCTGTTTACAATGATATCGTAATTTTAAAATGAATTCCGACTTGCAAAGTGACAACGTGCCTAGAATCACACTTCATATTCGAAAGTACGTGTTCTATTTCCATATACGCCATAGGATTAATAGCTCGAATTAATGGATAGTTTACGAGTAGTTAGTTCCCGAGGAAGCGCAAAATGAGACTAAGGCGGTAGGTAGTTGTTGTCCAAGGTACATGTAAATGTCGCCAGTTAGGTCGGTTCGCTCTAAGAATACAACTCGGATGGGTAGCGTTCAGAAAATTACGTGCTACTCGACTTACATCCCCCGAACCTGAAGACAATAATGATTCAAACATCTAACTGTGACAGAATCATCAACTAACCATAGACCATAGACAGCTATGCTTGGATTTTTTTTGGGAGGTAAAAATCAAAACGTAGAAATTAGCGGAAGGACCAATATCACCGAAAGCTCCCAGAACTTCGATGTTGAATTAATTGGCAATGGACAAGCTACAACGCTAACAGATGGAGCAGAAAAAACTCTCCACACCACACCGGAAGGCTCTACACTAGGTGGACCGACCTTATGTGAGCCAACAATATGGCGTTCATTGTGGCTTTCAAGTTCATTTTCTTATCTGTTCAATAGCTGCTTTACCTCTAGCCGTGATAATGTGATCAAATAGGGACTTTTGATCACGTATAGGCAGCCATGCAGAGAGAAGAATGCAACATATTCTTCTTTAATAACACTCATAAGAACTAGAAGACGCTGTTGGCAACCTTCTGGTATTTTCCTTTCGTGGCATCTTACGACTTCCACGGGAATGTATGAAGAGAGGAGGCTTTTTAAGAGCCGGCTAGGACTCGCCTGATGTTCACCGGAAAGATTCTCACCAGTTTCAGACTATTTGGAATTAATAGGTCTGGGATTCGTGATTGCGTTAATGAGTACGGGCTTCAGCGCGTAGCTGATAGAATTACTTATACTGACTATAAATCACCTACTGTTGGTTTGCCAAAACTCGCAAATAAAAGATCAACAGTATGAATCTCATTGTTGATCAAGCATTCCAAAAAGTCCCCTTCACCACTAAAACCTTCACACTGCTCGCTCAAAAACTGAAAAGAGATCTAGATTTTTAGTCTAAACAAAACCAGACATCGCACTTACGGTTCCTTATAGTGTCATAAAAGTTCAGGGCTCTGGCAAGAATGTGTCTCGACACGATCGGCATCCGGTGATTCGGTGACCTTTCCACGGTGCATCGACATTTTCGAATCGAATACAAAACGGTGGGGTTTTAAGTTAATTGTAACTAAATGTTAACTGACTTTTTTTGTGTTTTTGTTACGGAACAAGCTCGAGGCCCACCTGATGTTAAGCGGACCAACCTCTGCCTATAACAGATGCATTTCATCACAAGTCACGAATTACACTGCGCCCGTTACCTTAAGACATAGTTGTTAAGTCTCCTCATGTGCTTGTAATTTCACTAGCTCTGAAGGACTGCTGCCGAAACACGCCGTTAGGTGCTTGGCGACAGATTTTCTACTTGAGGGTGGTGGCTAGCCAGGCGGGCATTTGCGAAATGCCCTTCCACCACGGGTGAAAGCTCAAGCCCGCAACGGGATTCGAACCATGGACCTGCTGCGCGGCACTCCATAGCCAATGCTACTGAGCCATCACTGCTTCAAAACACTTCCAAATGAAATGAGGAAGTTTCTAAAAACTTATAAGGGTTCCGTACCATTAGCTATACAATAAGACTTCATATTTAACCTTTTTTTGTTTTAACGTGCGCGAGTCCGACTCGCACTTTACCAACTTTTTGTATTTGTTGTAATAGCGGCAACAGAAATACATCATCTGTGAAAATTTCAACTGTCTAACTATCACCGCTCTTGAGATTTATAGCCTGGTGACAGACGGACGGACGGACGGGTAGCGAAGTCTCAGTAATAGCACGGCAATGTTATCTATATAATATTACCGTGGTAATAGGGTCCCGTTTTTACCCTTTGGGTACGGAACCCAAATAAAGCATTGACGCTAAGCGGAAACATTGAAATTATTTCCGATGGAAAGAGATCTTCCAATGGGACTTGATACTGCAACCCCTGAAATAATTTCTATGTATTCGCTTAGCATGCGTCGTTGCTCGTTTTAACCGATTAAAAAACAAGGAGGAGGTTCTCCATACGTCTGTTTTTTTTATGTTTGTTACCTCAGAACTTTTGACTGTAATAACGGATTTTAATAATTATTTTTTATCTGAAAGCTGATCGTAGTCGTTTGGTTTCAAAATCGGTCAAGCGGAAGTCGTTGCTTTTTTCGTATTTTTTTTTAATTAATGGGTACTACATACATTCAAATTCAGCCGCCAAACAGATTTTGTTTTATGTACATAACTTATATACTTATATTTTTGATCGACAGCTTTTAATAGAAAGATAATTTAAAACACGATATTGTGTATATTAATTAAGTAATTCATCATCATCAGTCCAATAATAAGTTAATATAAGAGTACGAGGAAGTATTACATTGCGTCAAAATATGGTCACCTTCAAAAGTCTTATTTACCTTTTTTTGTTTATCGCGAAAATTGGTAACGAAGATCTCAACAGTCAACCGTTCTCAGAGAGGACCACTTAAATTAAGAACAGTCATGCATAGAAGTGACACTTTATAATAACTATGAACACAGATAATATGGCGACAATTTAAATAAATTAATGTTTTAATCCTATGCTTCTTATGTTTTATATTTATATTATGTTAAGTGAGATATTATTATACCTACGTATACTTTTTTCATTTATTTCTCCAAAGAACTTTCACCATTGATAATAATAATTTACACGTAAGAACGTTGTAGGTATTTCAAGAATATTTGAATTCGCTGCTTTGTTGTGGGACTCGCATGTAAAAATCTGAACAACATTTTTTTCCCAACTGGATGTTTTTACCACTACTGTTGGTAATTTACTGTGAAAATGTGGACGAAATACTTCCCGTATTTCGTCCACATTTTCACAGTAAATTAGTATATGGTTTCAATTGACCACTTGTGGTGAATTGCTAGGTAAATATTATTATTATAAATGTTCCGGTATCTGATACTAATTATAGAAAAAAATCATCCTTGTTCAGAGCGTCTAATAATTTCAATGTACTTAGTAAACGTCTAGATATACTCGTAGATATAGATCTATTCTGTACGAGCATCGGATCGGCTAGACAGTTGTTGGCCAGGGATTTTTTCGGTTAATTATGTAATATTTAGAATTAACTATTAGGGCATAATATTTATAATGGCAAGTACAAGGTAACGCTCTTAGTATAGTTCACACTATTGTCATTGTTTTAACTAATTTGTTTTTATTCGTGAGGACCTATAATTGGCCCATTGCTTTATATACATACTTCTATTAGACATAATGGCTGTTGGTCTTCCAAGTAAATAAATAAATAAATTATTACTCCGTCTTATCTGGCGGTAGCCAGCATATCTGTACTCCCTAAAAAAAAAAAAAAAAATCCGTCTTATTTGGCAACTGGTAGCGAGATTTGGTTATGAACCCGAGGCAGTTTTTTATATTTGTTAGAACGTATGTAGTCGTTTTTTAAACATAAAAATATAATTTGATAATACTCGACATATACAAAATAAGATTGACTTCAAAGTTAAAATATATGGCTTCACCGATTTGGATGAAACTATAAATATAGATAGTTTACGTCATGGTTTAACACTTAAAATACTTTTCATCATCATCATCACTTATCATTATCGGCTAAGCGGGTTAAACCGCGCTGTACTTGTATAGCTAGAATAATATAGCAATGAGTAAGAAATGCAAAAAGGATTTTCATGATAGTATTTGAAATATACCTACGAATTTTGTATCATCATCATGTTTCTAACCTTATTACACTCATGTGGGGTCAGTAATGTTTCTTCAGTCTCTCCTAACACAAAAACCAGCACAAGAACAAATTCAAAATATGTTTTCGCTTACATCACATAGTCTTTCGCTCTATTCAAAGCTTTTAAACATTGCAGGAGGGATGTCGTTTCTGAATTAAATACTCTTTGAATGGAACATTATCAACACGTATTTATTGCCGCTAACCAATGAGACGACATAAAATAATTTTATTCTGGACAGGGCCAGAGTTACATTAATTCTGTTTATCTACAAGATATGTCAGAATACATGCGTTTTAATGTAAACGACTCGTTAACATTGTTTAAACAGTTTCAAGTGACTGTATAACATTTTATGACTCTTATAACTTAAGATATAATAAGTAAAATTATGTTTATACCCATTTACGTATTATTTCTGAATAGTGTTATATTTTAATAATTGGAATTCATTACTAACTAGGAAATAGAATTGGAATGCTGCCACTAAATTCGGGTTTAGGTTACGCCACATAGTAATAAGGACCAATAAGGAACACACCGCAACAACCAACAACAGCAGTCCTTGAGAGCCAGTGAAATTACAAAAAAATAAATAAAAAAATAATAGCTATTCATTGCCCACAAAAAAAATACAATATAGGAGAATTAACAAACACACAAAAACATCAGGCAAAAGGAGTATGCTCAGCATTGTGCAGTGCATACGTTAAGTACTAACGTGTGCTGCGCTGTTTTTCAGCATATACAAGCACATGAGACTTAATAACTATGTCTCAAGGTGACGGGCGCCGTGCTATTCGTAACTTGTGACGAAATGCATCTGTTATTGGCAGAGGTTAGGCCGCTTAACATCAGGTGCTTAACATAAAAAAAAGTAGCGCTGGCTACCATGAAATAAAGTGCAATTCAGCTCGCAAAGCGCGGAGTTCCTATAATCACTTCACCTTCAAGGCGTCTTTCTTCCTATCACATAACCTTTTTTTTTTTTATGCCTGATATGTTAGCATTTTGACCACTATCTCGTCGAGTTCGAGGTATGTGGTCGAGGATGTTGTTCAGACTAACCTAGAGTTACTGGCTCTCAAGGACAGCTGCCGGAACACACCGTTAGGTGCTTGGCGATAGATTTTCAACTTGAGGGTGGTAGCTAGCCAGGCGGGCATTTGCAAAGTGCCCTACCACCAAGCTGTAACGACTGCTATCCTAAGACAACAACCGGGAGCGACGGCTTAACGTGCCCTCCGAAGCACGGAAGCGCTCAGTAGTATTGCCCAACCAGCGGTCACCCATCCAAGTCATGACCGCGGTGGACGTTGCTTAACTTTGCTGATCGATTCAGAATGGCTAAGCGAACTTGGCTACGAGCGCTTCGAGCCACGCATAGCACTGATCTCTTCTGACGCGCACGCACCGTAGAACAATCCCGTCCGGAGGACGAATACGTCGATACTACCCGTAGCTCTTTACCGAAAGTGCTGAATGAGCCAAGCCTGGTTACGCCTGAAGTAGCTGTTATTTAGTTTTAATAATTTAGTTTATAACGAAAATCGTACATTAATTTACAAATTACTGTACCAAATAGGAAGGTGCTCCCCAAGTTACAGGTTAACTTAGTACAAGACAACACTATGTGACGAGTGTAGTCGTGCGCGCGTGGTACTTTTTCTGGGCAGTGTTTTAGGCGATATGCGAAAGGGCATCAGTGCGTTGCATAGGAGAGTCAGGAGATCGCGGTGGCCTTTGACATGCATCGAGGCAGGCTACCGGCGGGATCTTAGTGAGTCCTTGGTGTTCCAAAAACCTCACATAACTCCATTGTACCCTCGATGCAACGGAGAATTTTCTGTTAGATTTCCCCCTCATCAACAAAAAAAATTTTTACAGGTACCTTGGAGGTCAACAGTATATTGAAATTGATATAATAGTTATTTGTTATACAAGAGTGCAAAGTTGATTTTTAACCGCGTGTTCAATTTTGATGACCGAGCAAGCGAAGGATTCTAAAATTGAATCACGAGCGCAGCGAGTGATTCAAAATTAGAATCCTGAGCGTCAGCGAAGGAATCAAAAGAGCACAAGGTAAAAAATCTTTGCACTCGAGTGCAACACGTAACTTTTCATTCCACCTCAGCGAGAAAATGACTAAATGCCTTCTCGCATGATTGTTGAGGGAGAAAGCTCATTTGCGCATTATTAACAGTTTCAGTCAATTCTGTTGGCGTCAAACAAACTTCCTCGTCGCTAGAATCACTCATTTTAGTTTTTTCACTTGTTTTCAAGTTTCTTGTTTTTAATATAAGGTTTAACAATGACGTGATAAAATGCCGCGTAAAGAACCAAATTAAAAAATTAAAGTAAAGTAAACTAAATTAAAGTACAAAGCAAATTGAAAAAAGAACACCAAGAAGGTTCCGAGTCTGAGTTTTTAACAAATTAAAAAAAAGTTGTATGATATATTCGGCACCATAGAGGTAGCAGTAAATAGGTTTAATGTTTTTTTTAATTCACAAACTTAGTGCACACGATGTTCTAAATTCAATTTACTTTATCCTCTAGAGAATAAAAACGGTTTTTCCACTCAGATATTGAAGATTAAAAATACCCTTTCCGAGATGGTGGGATGAAAACGTTATTAATATTGACATGAGCTTCTCGACACGCGTACCCAGGAAGTGTTGGATGCTCGCTTTGGCCAGCTTCCACGAGGGATCTACCGGTATGTTCCTATGGACTCCAATCATTAGTTTATGTTGTGTAATTCTACTGAACACTTTGTCTTTACTCTAACATTGAATTGTTTGCACTAACCTGGTTTCGCCTTTTTTTTTTTTTTTTATTGTCATGAGGAAAATGCATTTACGCATACTCACCCGCCGGGGAGCAGGTGGTTATGTCGGGCTCAGGGTCAATAGGGACCCCACTACCGACTAAAAACCTCATGGTGTTCCGCCGTCATCGACGAGTGGTAGGGCATTTTGCGAATGTCCGCCTGTCTAGCTACCACCCTCAAGTAGAACATCGGTCCCAAGCACCTTACGGTGTATTCCGACAGCTATCCTTGAGAGCCTGTAATTCTAGGTTAGCCTGAACAACACCTTCGACCACATCATCATTTACCATCAGGTGTCAGGCTTGGCAGCAGAAAAGTATTGGTATCATCTGGTTCCAGGGTAGCCTTATTTTTTTATGAAGTGATTAGGCGGATAAGTTGCTCGCTTGATGGCTTCTTCTAACTAGATATATACCTAGCTAGCAAAGGAGCCAGCATGACTAGGTAGTCACAGAAACCAGCATGGCTGGCTGACCAGATATACAGGGTTATTAGTAATATGCTAACAACTTCTTAGGGTTGACATCTGCTAGTCCTAACAAAGTTTTTGAGATAATTTTAGTATCGTTTCTTGTCTCTTGTGCCTGTAATGTTTTTTTATTATACTTTGCTCAACGTAAATATTCAAAACTCTATTAAAGGGAGCACGACGCGGTCCAGTGTTGCCGCGGTGAACGCCCTTGGCTCGGAGTAGGCATTAAAATACAAAAAATAAATAAAAAAAGTTTTAAAAACTTGTATAAAAATATCTCAAAATGTTTGTAGGACTAGCAGATGTCAACCCTAAGAGGTTGTTAGCATATTACGAATAACCCTGTATAGTTAGCCAGGTTACCAAACAACTTCCAGTTCTTTGCAGCATGCAGCAGCATGTTGTAAATCTCACGGTTATGGTAGCATTTCAACATTTCCAACTCGCAACCGCTGCCGCCACGTGCTAGATCGTTATTTCTAGCCGAATCCTAGGATGAAAACTATTAAGTTTAATAATAGAAGTAAAATAATCTATTATTATTAAAAATAAATACTTAATTTAAAAATGACCATATTATGGTAGATAAAGTAACATACAATGGTTGGTATTTATGACGATTCAGCCATGAATAGTTTTCGGTAGAAACTTTGAACTACCTTGATGCAATTCCGAGAATAGATTTGAATTCAACCAAATACTATATAATGTCAAGGAGTGAAAGGATTTGGCACTGGAGGTTCACTTGTGCTAGGAATGTCGGTTCAGACACAGAATAAACAATAGGCCACAAAGTTACAAACCTATATTCGTAGACTTCATTTTATAAACCATTTGCATGCGAGAGATTCGTAATAAGTATGTTTTCCAGGACCCCGGTTAGAATTGCACCTCCCCATATCATTCCGTGGGTGTCGTAAGAGGCGACTAAGGGAAAAATACTGGAAGGTGGGCAGCAGCGCCTTCTAAAGAACTGCCAACTTACACTGCGATCCTTAAGCCACCTGCCAAGCGTGGGGATTATGGCAAATACCCCCTTAATAGGGGAGGCTGTGTTCAGCAGTGGATGATCTAGCTGATACAGTACAGTATGTTTTCTAGTTATTTTTAATTAGTGCAATCGTCAAATTGTTATCAAAATTAGGTACTAACCTAATCCTTTTAGATTGACGCTAAGCGGCCATAGGAGGCCACGCTTATTTGAAATGATAGCGTGATATTACCATTCTGTACCGCAGTCGGCTATATCCCTATCTACCACCCTTGAGAATTTTATTTATGAAAATACATTTTTTTTATTGCTGCTAGGTTAGTCTTTGACCACAATCTCACCTGATGGTAAGTGATGATTTGGTCGAAGGTGTTAACAGGCTAAACCTAGTATTCCTGGTTCTGAAGGACAGCTGCCGGAACACACCGTAAGGTGCTTTGAGACAGATTTTCTACTTGAGGGAAGTAGCTAGCCAGGAGTTCGCAAAATGCCCTACATCCATGCGGTGCATCTCAAACCCGCGGCGGGATCCGAACCGTGAACCTGCTGCGCGGCAGTCCATAGCCAATTCCATTGAGCCATCACTTCTGTTAAGTCCCGTGTGCCTTTAATTTACCGCCCATACCCTTCAAACCAGAACATAGTGAAAAAAAATTCGTGCTTGGCGGTAAAAATTGATACGGAGGCAGTACTTCCACGGACGTATTTGCACAAAGACTATTTATTACTGCTACTATAATGTGACAATGTTTAATACAAAACAAATAAAAATAAATCCTTAATTAAAAAATGATCATATTATGGTAGATAAAATGAAATAGAATGGTTGGTCGATGATTCAGCCATGAATTGTTTTCGGATTAAAAATTAATTATTTTCAAGCGGCGCAAATATGCTAACCTCAGTATGGGTTACATATTTGAGCCGTTTGGTGTAGAGACGTTGGGTCCGTGGGGACCGGGAGCTCATCGTATTTTCCAAAACTTATCTGAGCGCTTGGTCGATGCGACGCGTGATCAAAATGCTGGCACATATTTGGCTCAACGAATAAGCATTGCAATTCAACGGGGCAATGCTGCCAGCATGCTGGGCACGCTGCCAACTGGGAGTGGGCTGGAGCATTTGGACTGCCTATGAGTCTGCTATGACTTATAGGTTGTCTAAATGCTTTTATTGTAGTAGCTGTAGTGTTGTATATAGTTCATAGTATTTTGTTTAATAAAGGCATATCGCCGGTAAAAAAAAAATGTTAACAATATAAAAAAAAAATACAAAACAATAACTACGTTGATTTTGGACATGCCATGTACATACGTTACTACACTGAATTTTTCACCGCATAGTGGAAGGGCATTTCGAGAATGCCCGCCTGGCTAGCGACCACCCTCAAGTAGAGAATCTGTCGTCAAGCACCGAACGGTGTCTTGCGGTTGCTACCGGAACACCGAGTGTCAGTGAAATTACTGGTAAGCTTAACAACTATGTCCCAAAGTGACGGGCGCACTGCAATTCGTGACTTGTGGCGAAAAGCATCTGTTGTAGGGAAAGGTTAGTCACTTACACTTAACATCAGGTGGGCCTCGAGCTTGTTCCGTCACAATAACATAATTAAAAAATGAAATCCACAGTTTAATCCGTGTTGAAATCAATCTAATTTACAGATTACTTTTTAAAACCTGTAGTACCAGTAGTGTTACATAAGTCCATAAACAAAGACAATGCCAGTGGACCGGTCCGACTGCTTCTGGTTTCTCGGAAGTTTCACTTGATGCCATTATCAATCAGGTAGCTCTATTAATCAGGCACGCGAGTCCTACTCTTACACACAATAAAATTGTTGGAAAAAATCACTTCATTTCAGGTAATGAATAAATTCAGGCGTTAGTTTGCGGAAATTCATATTTAATAATAACAAATAGTTTTAAAAGTATCTTAAAAAAAACATTAAACAATATTTAAATAAAACACTTAAAATAGCATAAAATTTTATATCTAGTGACAATTCCGCCTAATTTTCCTGTTATCTCGTGACGTCACAAACATCACGCTGACTAACCGGAAGAATACCCGACTAGTGTCGCTTCTAAATGAAGCATCTTCAGGAGGTCTTGACTCACCGAGCGCACGATCGAGACATTAATTTCAGTTGTCCTGCGTACAAATACCTGCAATATATCTTCAATATAGGAGTATTAAATATTACTTGCATTTTTCACCGACTTTAAAAAAAGAAGGAGGTTCAACTCTTTCTTTATTTGAAAGGTGATGCTTGTCGTTTGGTCCTATTTAAATTTCATTAAAATCGGTCCAGCCGTTTTTGAATTACACTCCAATAACTGAAAAATATTTTCCTATCTTGATGATAGAGTCGTTGACAGTGAATGACGATCGATCCCGTGAATAGCGAGGGACACCTAAAAGAGGAAAAAAATTAACTAAAAACTGTCGAAGTGTGAAATAACTTGTCGAAGTCGGTACCATGCGCACAATATTGTGATAATAGGTCTTTTGAACTATCATAGTAGCGACTCCAACAAGTTATTTCACACTTTTGAGTGTTGAAGTCGGTTCCATTTCTTGGTCAAAAATTTTTGGGTTTGTGTAGCTCTTGTAGCAATTAGGTTAAGCCACGTTCGCTGCGGTCATCACCTAGATGGGTGACCGCTAGTGGCATGGCATGTATTACTTAGCGATTCCGTTCTTCAGAGAGCACCTCATGCCATGGATCCCGGTTATTGTCAGAATGGCAGTCGTTATAACATGGTGGTAAGGCATTATGAGAATGCCCGCCTGACTAGAAACTGTAACATTCGTCGTCGTAACAACAAAAATATCAAACACATAAATATGCCGCTAAGCACCTAACGGTGTGTTCTTACAGTAGTCCTTGACGCCATTCCCATTCTTGGCTATCAATGCCTATTTACCACGTTCGATCACATCTTCACTTATCTTACCTACAGTGTGATCGGTAATAAATAAAGTCTTTGTGGACTAGATTTTTTATAGCTGATACGGCTATTCTTGGTTGACCACTAACTCACTAGATGGTTAGTGATGACTTGTTCGAAGATTTTGTTCCGGCTAACCTAGAGTTGCTGGCTCTCAGCGATAACTGCCGGAACATAACGTTAGTTGCGTAGCGGCATATTTTTGGCTTGAGATGGAAGCTTGCGGGCATTCGCATAATTCCCTTCCACCATGCAATATCAATGGGTAACGGGAACATATTGCTTCACAGAGTTTAGCATACCCTAAATAGCGGTTCTTGGGCAACATGGACCTTTTGATTAACCTTTGAAAACCATCTGATTCTAACTCATCTGTAACTTGAGCCCCTCGTATAGATACTATTCGACTGTAAGCAACGTTTTTGCGAAATTTCGTCTGACGGTGGATGTATGGTGAAATTAGAATGTCGGAGGAAGGATCATATCAGAGGAAGCGAAGGGGGCAGAAGAGTAGAAGATGTAAATTAAGTCGTGGTATGGGCATAATTATTCATCAAGAATCGGGAGGAAAAGCAACGAGAAAAGGTTAAGTATGAATGATACTATCATCATTAACACCAACAGCCGGCAGACGTCCACCGTAGAACAATGGTCTGCTCCATTTTGCCATAAACCTCAGGTTCGGCGGGTGCTTTGGGTATCACAGTGTAAGGTGGCACTTCATCAACAGACGCTGCGACCTACCAGGTATTTTTCGCCCTGGTCGTCTCTTACGACTCCTGGAGGATATGGGGGAATGGGGTGTGGTTCTAGCCTGGAATACAACTGGTAATAATGTAGGAATAATACATGTGTCTAGCCAACCCCAATTCGTGTGGTATGAGGTTATGAAAAAGAAGAAATTTCATTCAAGTTGTTGATAAAATAGGTAAACAGTTGATCTAGGAAGGTCAAACTATTTACCGAGGGCTTTGGTGACAAATAGATTGTGCTTTGTATTAGACTAGGAATTAACATAGACACAATGGTCTACAGTACAAAATATGTGCACGTTTGACCACCGCCGGACCAAATGAACTTATGAATAACAATGTGATAAGATTTATATCTCTACGCTATTGAAACTATTTTGATCCGGCAGGGAGGTAATTGTTTTAGACAGGTTGAAGTGTTGATGTTTTGTCTCTAAGTATTTAATGCTAACTAATACTAAAGACCTATTGTTGAACAGATAACCTTGTATTGATTTAGATTGTTAGCGATCTATTGAGGTTTTAAAAACAGGCAAGTGTGTGCCTGTTACGCTTTGCTTGGCAAGATGATGGGGAGTTGCGATGAGAGATGGGGTAACTTGACTCATGTATCTCATGTTCTGATGGTCTAGGGTTTTAATCACTGTGTTCTTATCTGCCCTGGCCCATGTCTACCCGAGGGTGGAGGCAAGTAAAGATGGAATACCGAAAGGTGCGTGCAGTGCGCCTTCTGAGGAGCTGCTATCTTACAATGCGATCCCCAAGACACCTGTCAAGCGTAGGCAACCCTTCCTCACCCCTTAATTCCCCAATCACCTTATCCGACTGTATTCAGAAGTGTTTGATGGCCGAGCGGTAATTAAATAGCTATGGACTGCCGTGCCGCAGGCCCATGTTTGGATCACCATGGCCCGCTTGAGTTTCACCGCATGGTGGAAGGGCATTTTGCGAATGCTCGCCTGGTTCTACCACCCACAAGTAGAAAATCTGTCGCCACAAAGGTGTATTTCGGCAGCTGTCCATGGGAGCCAGTAATTCTAGGTTAGTCTGAACTACATCTTCAACCACATCATCAGTCACTTGTCATACCTAGTGGTAAACGGCTAAACTATTAGGAACAAAAAAAAAATATAATGATATGCTATTATTTTAAATCTTATCACTGGAATCAATTACCGAATGCAAAATGAATATTAAATCAATCTTTTAATGGGTTTTATTTTTTAAAACATTGGCATCACCAATAAGGGCAAAGATCTTGATTGTGTTTTATAAAAGTCATTTGGACATGACACGAATATAGTTAAATGGGGCCATTACCATAGAACATTAGTAATTTAATAGTACGTTAAGTTACCACAAATTCTAAGCAATATTCGTATTAGGCATTGTAACCCAGCAGGTGTTAGCACTCGAACAGCTCTTAATTGATACTTTATCTAGATTAGGCATAATTTATTTATTCTTGTCCAAAACCCGGCGAAATCGTGGCCGGCGACAATAGTTATGTCAGATATGATAGATTTGTATTTAACGTACCTTGTTCCGTAGTCAAATTAGATCTTTGGAAACGGTTGCTGGGCGGAAGTAACTTACACAACTAGTTTTTCTCTCCGTGGGGCCTTTCGCAGAATTTCCATATTAGGGATGTAGATTTCTTTTCTTGTTTAGGACCTTGAAAAGTATCCCATGGCGGAAATGTATTGGAGACCTCCCCTGTTTGGGGATCACAGCGTAGGATGGGGGTTCTTCAAAAACCGCTGCTGTCTATCTTCTGATGTTTATTCTTGGTTGTTTTTTTAGATTTCCACAGGTAGATGAGGTAACGTGAATCAACAGCCGGATAATAGTATATAGATTGTTAAGCAAGGGTCAGGCGTCCGTCTAAATAGTCTAAGTATATCAGCTATAGTCCCAGCAGGAATTGATTACTTTAAATACTCTACTTTGCGTTTCAAATATATGGAAAGTAATAAAATAATAGTTTTTCTAAATTATTTTTTGATAATAATAACATAAGTAGTATCATTTAAAATAAATGCGGCTATGGTCCAAGTTGGAATTGAAATTATTTGATAAGCATTCTACTTTTCATTTTGAATTTAAAGAAAGTAAAAAATAGTAGGTTTTCTAAAATATTTATTAATAATGAAAAGTAGGTTTATCAATTATTGAAATCAACAATTAATTTTTGTTTGTATATTTTTTTTATTTTCTTTTCTTATTTTTAGTTAGGACCTCGACACATTATGTAGACTTTTTTAAAAATGTTATATATGGAACAAAAAATTACAACACAGCGAGCCTTTTTATAAAATAAATTCTCCCTGGCTCTCTAGCTCATAAACAGAATTAGTGACAAACCCTAAATGTGCATATATAAGTACTCGTATATAGGTAGGTAGTCCTTTGATCTCTGTGCGCCTTAAGCCGAGAAAGTCTCATTAATTCTGTTACAAACTAGTTCTTGTAAAGCCTTTCCTAATAGAAACTAACGTAATTGTTATTATTTTTCTTCCAGCAGATCATGTTACAACAAAAAATTAAGACAACTTATTTCGTGTACAACAATGACTACCATGGTTGCAAGTACCACACCTATTTATTTTGTGCCAGTGAGTAGTTGATTACAAATAAACCTCAAATACAATATTTCCGCCCTAGGGAGAGGAGCAATTAATATTCATTTTTCCCACCCTACGGTGGGGTGCAGCTCCACTGTACTATTATATAAATAGATAACATTACCGTGGCAGCGCCTTGCACCCCCTTCTTCCAAGAAACACTACTTACCGAGAATCAAAAATGAAAACATAAATCTTCCTATATGCCCTACTGTTATCTTTCTACTATAAACAGCTAGTAAACTGTTGTATATTTCTCCCTCGAGCATCATACATATAGTACACAGTGTAAGTATCATACGGTGGTTAAACGCCTTTTTTTTTTTTTTTTTTTAAATCTTAATTTTATTTGGTATTTAGTCGTGGACGTGGTACGACTATGCCAGCTCCATTATGTACATTCATTTCAAGTCTACTTTAAAATCGTATACATTAAAACCAACAGAGACTTTGCCGCGTCACTTAATGGCGCGAACAGGATAACTTGAATAGCTGCTACCTCAAGAAGATTGGATCCGTATTCACTTAGCATATGCGCTCTCACAGATTGGCTCCGCACACATTCCACAAGGACGTGATGTACGTCCTCTAACACTCCACAGGAGCCACAATTAGGGGAGTTTGATATTCTCATTAGGTGGTTAAATTTATTTAGTGGAAGGTGCCCAGAGCGAAGTCTGTTTTTTTTTTTTTTTTAATAATAATAATAATTTTATTCAGAAATAGACGTGAGTATACAAATAACAATTTTCTATTCTTAAAATTATAATATAAACCTAAGCAGTGTTTACAATGTGCCCCAAACTAGGCATAGCCTGTATCTTGGGCGCACATGTCACTTGTTGTATAGATTTATAATTAAAATATAATTATAATTATTATATTGCGAATAACTGTGCATATTTGCTTCGATACAAACATGAAATATAGACAAAAACAAAGAATAAGTATAAGCTGGGGAGATGGGAGATTAATTCAACATTTTATTCTCTCGGGAGGCTATAAAGTTTTGCATAAAATAATATACCATGAATGAGAGTACTATTAATAAAATTGTAAGTGGAAAAGTTATCAATTTAAGCGTTTCTATTATTATTATTGTTGACTTTAGATAAATAGCGTAATACAATATGATAATAAAATAATATTTAACCTACTATGTAATTATTTTCTATAACACAAAAGAAAACCTTATTTACATAATTTGATAGGCTGGAAATTACAGTGAGCTAAAACTATAAATTTCCTTTGCATGTTACAATTCACAAACCATGGTGATTTCTGAGGTTCATGTTGCAAAATTTTGTACCAAACTCCTTTCTGAGACGAGATGACATCATACAGGGATTTCCATTTTTCAAAAACCTTGTATCTATATTTACATAATATTTCAGAAATTTCAGGCATTATGTATACTTCCGTTCCCATAGTGATAGCGTCTTTTGCAAGTCTATCTACTTCCTCATTTCCTCGAATACCTACATGTGAAGGAATCCACTGTAGTCTAAAATCAACATCACAGTTACTGAGGTGTGAGATTTTTTTCACGATTTCATATGCTACCGAAGCACCTCTGATACCAGAGGCGCATCGAGCAATATGCTGCAAAGCACTTCGGCTATCTGTAAAAATAACCACCCTCCTCTGGCCTAAATTGAGTACATATGATAGTGCCTCTGAGATAGCAAATAGTTCGACAGACATTATTGAATTACCCTCAGAAGTAACTTTATATACCTCTTTTATATTTTTCTAAGGATCATAAAAAGCAGCTCCCATGCCACTATCACCTTTAGATCCATCAGTGTATAGCTCATACCATCCCGTGTAATTAATGTTCATCATATGTAGTGTATTATACTTAAGTATTTTTGCATCATATTTATTTTTAGCTTGTCGTATTCCTTCAATTTCTGTGCATATAAAATCCATATTAAAGTTTGTTATCCAAGTACATAAAGTAAACATATTAAGTGGGGATTGAACTCTTGTTTTTTCTAATTTAGTTTCTGCAAAACATAAAGACAACAGAGGCTTTTTCTTTTTTCGCCAATATCTTAATTCTGTCAAACCGGCAAGTTCATTTAATGCATCTATTGTTCCTGGAGAAGAGAACTGAGCTTTTAAGCAATAACTTGTGGCAAGGTACTGTCTCCTTAAATGCAATGGCTGGATGCACAGTTCGCATTCCATAACATGTATAGGCGTGGTTCTGATGAATCCACCCACGACACGCATTGCCATATTCTGCACCTTCTCAAGTTTATACAGATTAGATTTAGAAGCAGTATCATACAAATGCAACCGAAATCTATCCTACTACGTATTAGGGAAATATACAATCTGCGCAAATTTGGGTGTAAACCCCATGTTGATCCTGCTAATATTTTCAATACGTTCATCGACTTCGATATTTTTATTACAGTCTCATTAATGTGCTTTCCCCACGTTAGTTTTTTTTTTTTTTTTTTTTTTTTTATGCTTGATAGGTTAGCCTTTGACCACTATCTCACCTGATGGTAAGTGATGATGTGATCGAAGATGTTGTTCAGGCTAACCTAGAATTACTGGCTCTCAAGGACAGCTGCCGAAACAAACCGTTAGGTGCTTGGCGACAGATTTTCAACTTGAGGGTGGTAGCTAGCCAGGCGGGCATTCGCAAAGTGCCCTACCACCATGCAAAAGTACCTATCTAACCACATACCCAAATATTTTACGTAATCAACTGTGTTAATATTACAATCATTGACAGTTAGAGTTACCCCACTACTACCCCTACCTCTTTGAAACATACAAACTTGTGATTTTGACGCCGACACTTGTAATCCTAATTGTTCGAATCGACTAACTAGTGAATTCAACGCATTCTGAATATATACCGTACTTAAATATGTGTTTCTGTTCTGTGTAAACAGAACAAAATCATCAGCATATTGAAGAATATGAACATTTTCTAGATTCAAACTTATATGTTGTGTTATTATATTGAATAAGAGAGGAGATATTGGATCTCCCTGTGCTAAGCCTCTACCAGTCCATCTAATCATAGTTTCGTCACCGCCAAAACCGTTACTTATTTTCAAAATTCTTTTAGTAAGAAAATTCCATAAATATTGACATATCTGATATCCAAATCCTAATTTATTTAACACGCAGACTAGTTGATCAACCAAAACGTTATTATACGCATTTTCTATGTCTATAAAAACTGCAAGGGTTGAGATATGTTTCGAAAATCCTATCTGAATTTGCAGCAGCAACCGCGTTAAGCTATCAATACAGGATTGGTTTTTTCTAAACCCTGAAACAGTAGGAGGTAATATTTATTACGTTCTACGTACCATTCTAATCTCTTACACATCATTACATGAAAAATTTTACATAGACAAGAAATTAGTGATATGGGTCGAAATTTATTAGGGAAATTGTGGTCGCAGTTAGCTTTAGGTACAGAGACTATTTTAATAGTACGCCATTGGATAGGTATCACACTTGATTTAAAAATGGTATTATAAAGTTTAAGCAAAAATAATTTTCCTTTTAAAGGTAAATTAAAAATCATCGAATAGGTTATTTCATCGTCGCCGGGCGCGGTATCTTTCTTTTAAGACAATTTAAAAACTCGGTAAATGAAAAGTCTTCATTAAGTATGATGTTGTGTTCAGAAGCGGCTGTGGTGGCGTCACAAAATCGGGTGCCATAGACATTAAGAGTTCTTCTTTTTTATCTAGTGAAATAAAGCAATTTTGTCTCTTTATACCCTTAACCCAACGCATTCTACGCCACATTTCTGACGCATTGATTTTTTCATCAATATCGGTGTGAATTTGTTGCCAATGAGTTGATTTGTACTGCCTATGAACGCGTTGTGCAGTAGCAATTTTATCTGTAAGTTTGTCTAAGTTATTAGAAGTGGGATTGCGTCTGAATGTTTTTAAAGCTAATTTACGTTCGGCAATAGCTAACGATATCTGAGAGCACCAATAAGATTTAGGTGTAAATGTTTGTGTCGTACAATTTTTAATCTGTACAATTTTTAATCATTGGTATACTTTTTCGGGCTGCACTGTTAATGATATTTATAAACAAGTTGTAACTACTTTGAATATTATTTTCATTTATTAGTATATCTGTATTAAAACTGTCTTTTAACAGCTCTTGATATAACTGCCAATCAGCTAATTTAAAATTCCGCCGTGTAACAAAGCTACGAGTATCGCTATATTGCAAAGAAATCTTAATAATTTAATGATCGCTGCCTAAATTTTCCCGTGTGACTTTCCACGTCATATATATTGCTTTATCTGAAGTGACAAACGTGACGTCCGGAGCTGATTTCTGTAAGTTGCCGTTAACCAATTTAACCCTTGTAAACTCTCCACTATTGAGGTAAACAAAATTATGTTCCATAGAAGCATCTAACAATTGCTTTCCTCGACTATCATTTTTATATGACCAATTTGTATGATGGCCGTTGAAATCCCCTGCTATTATTGATTTCGAGACAAACTTGGAAAAGACGCTATCCCAATCGGATTGGGAAGTGGATATCGACTGCGGACAATAAATAGCTACCACATTTTCTATGTATTTGCAGTTAATAACCTTAACATGTAATATTTCAATATTTGAATTACTAATGCTTATTGAACTTAATTGTGACCTAATGGATTTGTGCATCAAAATTGCTACACCACCATAGGAATCTGACCTATCTCTTCTGAAGATGTTGTAGTTATTTATTCGTAGGATTATATCTGAATTAAGCCAGGTCTCGCTCAGTATACAAATTCCTATCTTTTCCTGGTTTAAAAGGAGTTCCAAGTCATGTCTTTTTGGCATCAGGCTCTGTGAATTCCATTGCGCAATTTTTAAACATTGCGCAATGGAAACCCCCAGAGCCCGATGCTCTTGCAGATGGCATAATAGAATGGATGTTATCCATAATTGAGGAGACCAATTAGTTTACTAAAAACCTCCCCAGTACTAAAGCTTCTTACAAAAAAAGTAATAATTTCATCAACAATTAGTTTTAACACATTTTGTACCTTATCCTCAAACCTGTCATTCGCTATTAAAGTCTCTTTAATCTTACATAGTACCGCAATAAAGTAGCTCTTCTTCTGTTCATTTCTCTGTACTTCATCCTCTTCTTCCTGTCTATTTTTCTGCACTTCATCTTCTGCGTCTGACGCAATAGTTACTGTTGAGTTTTGTGCGTTTTCTGTGGCACACATTTTTCTTTCCCCTTTCTTTTTATTCTTTTTGAGATTCTGTTTTTTTGCACCATGACATGTTATTCTAGTGGTTTCCACTTCACTGCTGCTTTCCTTTTCTATATTGTCATTCACAGGGATTTGCTTTAAAACGGAGCTGTATGACGTACCTGACGTCGAAGGTTGGCTTTTCTCCTCATTGTTGACTATTTTATTACTATCAGTGTGTTTATTAAGTTCACTTTCCATTTGAAAAGATTTATTTTCAATATATCTCAATAATCTTGTACGTCAAATTATGTTGAGACATTATTGTACGAATTTCTTTTTCTTTCAAATATACTGGGCATTGTTTACTAAAAGAAATGTGTTGTTCTCTACAATTGACACATTTAAATTTGGTGATTTCGCAGTTGGCATGGTTACCACCACACTTAGGGCAAATAATCTTGTTAGATGGGCAGGTGCGAACTAGGTGCCCATATTTCCAACAGGAGGAACACTAGGACACCGGAAAAGTATAGGGTTCGACCTTAAATCTACATTCGTATCCATAAACAAATGGTGGTAGAACAGAACTTTTGAAACCAAATCGCACAGTCTCACTATTAACCCACTCGCTTTTTTCTGAAAGACGTTTTAATCTTTTCACGGAAACGATTTTATAATCCGAGCTAAAAGATGTCATTAGTTCCTCATCTGTCATGTCTAGTTCTAGGTATTTAACTACTCCATAGCTTAAATCTACCTCCGTTGTAAGGTGGCACCGATACCCCTTCTCCGATATTTTTACGTTATTGATTAATCCATATGCATCTTCTTTCTTGTCGAAGCTAATAATAACTTTATACGCATTTTTATATTTAATCTGCGATGCATTAACGATACCCTCCGCTTTAAACAATCGTGCTAAGCCGATTTGTTTAGGTAACATCTCATAAGAGGTTAAGCAAACATCAAAGCTACTATTGTTGCTATCAAATATAGTAGTTCTCTTCGCTTTATTCAACGCATCTCGTTTATTTTTCCTCTGCACAAGAATAAAACCGTTTTGATCATGGTTAGACTCGTCACTGTCAAGGTCAGCGCGATAACGCTTCGCTGGTCTGGTAAGTAATATCGGCGAGTCAGCTGGTTCAACTCTGCACTGGATTTCTTCATTTTCTTGCATCTCGTCCTCACTTATAACTTAACTCATTCCGGACGGAGGCCTAGAAAGGACCTCGTCCATTGTTAAGCACCCACTGATTTATCCAAATGTAAAATAGATAACACGGAAACCAATAAACAAATAGGGTACGTGTGCCCGCTTTGCTGCACCGCGCGACACTGATTAAATGCCTTTAATGTTTACATAAAAGCCGATGCCACAAGATGCTGGCCACAACACCTAAGGTTGTCACTTTTTGTGATGTAACTAATGTACAATTTTAATATGACATGTTTAATTTATTATAGTTTAATGTCATAAACCAATAAACAAAATTATTTTTCATATAAAATAAGCTATGGAGTCAATATGATAAAGAGAGGGTACGTTATTAAGGTGTCGGTCCCGGTTGTTGTCTTAGGATTTGTTATAAAATGGTGGCATATAGCTGAACAAAACCTACGACCATATCAGGCGAGGGAGTGGTCAAAGGATGGCTATATCTATATATCTATATCTATACTTATAATAAAACTGTAACAGGTCCAATTCTGTACATGGCAAATATTTTGAAAAAAAAAAATGTACAGTACTCTGTAGCAGATACTGATGCCGAAACTATATTTTTTTTTATTTTTGTCTGTCTGTCTGTCTGTCTGTCTGTCTGTCTGTATCCCGGCCACGTATCACTCCAAAACTACTGAATGGATTTCAATGAAACTTAGCATGATTGGAGTTCATACTACAAGGTAGGATAATTTAGCTTTTTATCCCGAAATTCAGCATGGTTCGCTTGGGAGAGGAGATGAAAGTCAAAATATACACTTAGTTGTAATTTATTAACGCGTAGTCCGATTTCAGACGTTCTTTTTAGGGTTCCGTACCCAAAGGGTAAAAACGGTCTGTCCCGCTGTCCGTCCGTCCGTCTGTCCGTCCATCCGTCCGTCCGTCTGTCACCAGGCTGTATCTCAAGAACGGTGATAGCTAGACAGTTGAAATTTTCACATGTGATGTATTTCTGTTGCCGCTATAACAAAAAATACAAAAAGTTGGCCAAGTGCGAGTTGGACTCGCTCACGTTAAAACAAAAAAAGGTTAAAATATGAAGTCTAATGTTGTATAGCTAATGGTACGGAACCCTTCGTGCGCGAGTCCGACTCGCACTTGGCCGATTTTTTTGTTAGAATAGTGGTACTTTAAAATTTATCCCGTAAATATTTCAAAGTCATCGGGTTTAAAGTTCAGAAATAACAAACATCACAACAGATAGGGAAGCGCGAGGGGTTAGATGCTTAAATTTATCTATTTATACGTATAATAAAACTGTAACAGGTCCAATTCTGTACATTGCAGATATTTTGAAAATATGTTTTGAGAGCAATCTGTAGCTGATTCTGATGCAAAAACTGTTTTTTTTCTTCTGGCGGTCTGTCTGTATCCCGGCCTCGCATCACTCCAAAACTACTGAATGGATTTGAATGAAACTTAGCACGATTCGAGTTCATACTACGAAGAAGGACATACGATACTTTTATCCCGAAATTCAGTACGGTTCTCTTGGGAAAGGGGATGAAAGTCAAAATGTACATTTAGTTGTAATTTATTAACGCGTAGTCCGATTTCAATCATTCTTTTTTTGTTACAATAGTGGTTATTTAATTATTTTCCCGTAAATATTTCAGTCCTCAGTTTTGCAGTTCAGAAATTACAGATATCACAAATTTCGTTTTAAATAACTTGGACCGCGGAATGTTGAGAAACCCTTGAACGTACGGCTTATCTTAAGCCCACAGGCAGCCCGGAACCCCACGGGAAGCCCGACACCCCACGGACAGACCGGCATCCCACGGGCAGCCCGGCGCCCCACGGGCAGCACGGCACCCTTACTTAGTTTTCCAAGCTTGCTACGATAAAACTCTAAAATGTGGTACATTTGAAGCAGTGATAGCTCAGTGGCTTTGCCTATGGACTGCCGCGCAGCAGGTCCATGGTTCGAATCCCGCCGCTGGCTTGAGCTTCACCGCATGGTGGAAGGGCATTTTTGCGAATGCCCGCCTGGCTAGCGACCACCCTCCAGTGGAAAAGCTGTCGCCAAGCTCCTAACGGTGTGTTCCGGCAGCTGCCGGAACACACCGTTAGGCTCTCAAGGACAGCTGTCCTTGAGAGCCAGTAATTCTAGGTTAAGCCTGTTAACACCTACGACCACATCTTCACTTACCATCAGGTGAGATTGTGGTCAAAGGCTTACCTATCAGCAATAAAAAAATAAAAAAAACATTCACCACAATCAGTTTTTTAAACTACATAATTATCTTTCTTTTGACGGATACATTTCGGAGACTGCGCAATGAAAGTGCACAATGTAGTCTTAGGTTTTCGCGATTGTTACACTTTGTAATTAAACAACTTTAAACGATTTAAATCGCGTATATTTATCATTATTTTTGTCCCGACGTTTCAAACACTTTGTAGTGATCGTGGTCACGGGGTGGCTGTCGGGACAAAAATAATGATAAATATACGTGATTTAATCCGTTTAAAGTTGGAAGTGCACAACTTTAGTAGATTGTTATACAAGGGTCGAAAGGAATTGGTAACTTTCACCCGCGGTCAGCTCTCTACTTTTCATATCGAATTTAAAGAAAGTAAATAAAGTAGCTTTTCTAAAAATTATTCATTGATAAAATAACATACTTACTAAAAATTTATTGAGAGGTTTGAACTATTTGTGAAATTTTACGTAAAATTTTGTTTGGAATATTTACGGGTGGCTATAGCCCGAATAGGAATCTCTCTGCTTTTCACTACTAATATAAGGAATAAAGATATAAATATAGTATGTCTTTTTAAATTATTTATTTTGATTTTAATAACATGAGCAGTATATTTTTAAAATTAATGCGGCTATAGTCCAAGTAGGAATCGATGACTTACATCCGTGTTGAACACTCTACTTTTCATTTCAAATATGAGGAGGGTAAAAAAATAGTAGTTTTTCTAAATATTTACTAAAAATAATAAACATGAGTAGAAGATACAAAGATACACTAGGAGTTAGAACAATGAAATTTAGGGAAAGTTTTAATATTTTTTTTACCTACACTTTCTACCTTATATTTAGTTACTACCCTGCCAAACATAGTTGTTATTAATTGTTTTACAACAACAGAATATTTTACAACGAAAAATCTTAGACAAAGTATAACTTTGTTTACACCAATGTTTTGCCTTAGGTGGGAAGGAGCGTCTCCCACCCGCTACTCAGATCAAACAAACACTACTTTCCGAGAATGAGAAATAAAAAAAAAATCGATCTACCGTAAAACAAACCGCCGTTTTAAAATCGAAATTCTAAAGAAACGCACAAGGTACTTTGCTTCAACATTTATTGTGCGAACCGGGAAAGAACTCTCTGAGTTACTTAACTACTGTCTCCTGGAAAATACAACCCGGGAGTTTTGAAATCCAAAGTAGAAAGCTCCATTCTGAGCTATGGTTTACTATAAGAGTGCTTCACTGCAGACCACAGTGTTGCTTAATATGAGATAAACAGTGCACAAATGTGAATAATTAGTGTGCAGGTACGGCAATCGCGAACGAAGTCGCGGGTACAGCTAGTTTTAAAATATAAAGAAAAAGAGCACATTTTCAGCCCGAGGGATCGATAGTGGGTTTGAAATACGCTGTTGGTTCAAATTTTTCCTCTCGGGATTATTTCCTCAACTAGCGGCATTTAAAAATGTTAGAATTGTTACTGTACGGTAGATTAATATATAATGTAGTTCCTTGTGCTATGCTAGTAGGTATTTACAGTTTGAGGTTTTCTTGGTCGTAAAATGAGAAACCGTTTCCTATTACATTCCAAATGAAACATTTTACTACTGACCTCCAGTTTTAGCTTGCGGCAGTACACAGCGGCATTACAAACAAATCATTTCATTACCTATAATTGTTTGTCAATCATTAATATCCTTTAACGGTCCGATTGGCAATAGCACTGACTATATCAATATGAATTTAATTATGTTAATAAACACGCCGAGACAATAAGCGATTTAGTTCATTTAAAAATAAGTGACGATGTCGTGACCATTTCATTTCGACTTGGTAGTAAGACATTTAAAGGGAGGGCTGGCGCCACGGCTACTTCGGGCGGCGCGCGGCGGAGCAACTCAAGCGGCGCAAGTATGCTAACCTCGGTATGGGTTACATATTTGAGCCGTGTGGTGTGGAGACGTTGGGTCTGTGGGGACCGGGAGCTCATCGTATTTTCCAAAATTTATCTGAGCGCTTGAGCGATGCGACGCGTGATCAAAATGCTAGCACCTATTTGGCTCAACGAATAAGCATTGCATTTCAACGGGCCAGCATGCTGGGAATGCTGCCAACTGGTAGTGGGCTGGAGCATTTGGACAGACTCTGAGTCTGCTATGACTTATAGTTTGTCTAAATTCTTTTATTGTAGACGTTGAATGGTCTAGCGAATTTTATGGATGAAATGCTGGTATATTTTTTGGACAACGAATTGCCATTCAAAGTAGCAAAGCGACCAGCATTTCAGAATGCTGACACCAGGAAACGGCTTATGTATTTATATATATGTGTGTTATTAATTTGTGTATAATAAAATCAAAGAATTAAATTTATACACCTACTTCAAATTTAATTCTTTGTATGCATTGAAAAAAAAAGTATCTTCGAATAGTTAGTTAATTAGTGTTTTGCCCGATATGGTTTTAGTTCAATGTAATAGAAGATTCAATAAGCAACTTAACCCTGATACTGTGAGATACTGTGAGAGCCAGAGACTACTGAGTTCGAAAAAATAGGAATAAGATTTCCGCACACATCATATTTTTCTCTAATGTATGTTTGCCTAGTTTATTACTGATTAAACAAACAAAGAAAAAAGAAGAGTTTATTTTTGCAATTTTTATTGACTCAGCGATACTTGGAAGGATTATAGTTCCTGCCCCACAGATAGATGTTCACAGGATCAAATACCGATTGTGAAAAATCCTTTTTTTGAAATTGGAAGGTGTTTTTGTTTTCAGTTCCTAGTTAGATTAGATTGATGAATCGTCTACTCTGCTTAACTTTATGTAAATCCCTAAAGTAGCAACTACTTTGATAGTAGGTAACTATCAGCATCTACGATACACCTATGCTGACCAGTTGTAATCAAATCATATAGGTATGTATATATCGATTCCTTCGTGTGCCACAGTCCTCAAAGGGTATTATAACATTTATAACATAATGATTTGGATAAAAAAGGCCAATTACGGTAAAAATCGTATACCAATAAACACATAGTATGTTATGTGCGGTTTATATTTATATAAAAAAATATTTAGTTCGAAATCCTTAGCGTGTGTTACACTTGAACTTGGTCAGTTTTTATTATTTAATGTTTTACTTTTTAGTTACCTACGTTTTACTAGTTCGTACCATAATCTCGTCAAGTTTGACGCTTGTGCCTAATTCATATTACGTTTTTTACGATAGTGCCAGAACAGAAAAAGTAGAAAAACACGACGTACCTTCGCGTATTCCTATAACATATTAAGTATAGAAGAATAGAACTTTCGAATTTTTTGTTCTGAATTATATTTGTTATTGAATTACCCATAATAAACTTAAGTTACAAATTATAAAGAGTAAAGACATTCTTCTTGCCCGTTCTTCTCGAAGTGGCTCTGCACCTGTTTTGCTCAACGCAACAGTGGGGTTTTATAGCTGATAGGCTTTGATCACTATTTCACTTAATGTTGGGTGATGATGTGGTGGAATATGTTGTTCAGGTTAACCTAGAATTACTGGCTCTCAAGGACAGCTGCCAGTAATTCTAGGTTAACCTGAACACCGATAGATGATTGGTGACAGATTTTCTACTTGAGGGTGGTAGATAGCCAGGCGGGCATTCGCAAAATGCCCTACCACCATTTTTTTATTGACCTTCAAAAGAGCGTCGTAGACGCCAAAATGTAATAAAAGACTTCGGTACTAACATATATTTTGTAAACATTGAAACGTATGGCTACATTATACAGTAGTTTAGAAGATACGGCTTTCTAAAGGTAGCACAGACAGACAAACATACAAACCGATTGATAGTGTAGACTTATTAAAAGATCCCGTTTTCCCATACGAGACCTAAACTACACTAGAACAATAGTCAAGCAAAACCAGACCATACCCATACATAGGTCTCTTTTGTTCCACCGCTTCAAAGACAGAAACGGCAAAGTGGTCATTATAATTTTATTGCACTTTTTGTACCCAAACCACACCCCACAAACATTATTCATAGCTGCTTAATTAACCGTATTTAAATAGTTCTCAGTACATTAAACTGAATGACAAATTTATTGTCAGTTGCGGCATTTCACATTCCTACGTACGAATCATAAAAGGCCAAAGGCACAGCCGCTTATTCATACACCAAGAACGCACTTGAATAAGTTTCAAAACTAAGAAGTGTTTGTAAATAAGTGATAGCTTATTATATATATATAGCCAGTGATAGTGACGATCGATTGCCGCTGCGGGCTTGTGCTTCTTCAGTCTTCACACGGTGGTAGGGCATTTTATGAATGCATGCTTGACTGGCTACCACCATCGTAAAGATAATCTCTGTCTGTGTGATTAACTGATTACCTAAAGATGTGCCAGCAGCTGTGCTTGAGACTGTGTAACTTTATTTTAAGACTGTTAAACCACCTCGATCACATCATTACTTACAAATAAATAATTAAGCAAGGGTATTGCTAATTAACTGGCAATATATTATAATTCTTGGTTAGCCTGACCTCCATCAACACTTACTTATGAGGTGGGATAGTGGTCAAAGGCAAACCTATCAGGTAAAAAAAAAATATTACAGGAGTGAGGAGTTACAAAACACTTATAAACACAAAAGTGTTTTTTGTTTTTAAAGATTAGTTTATATCGACGTAGTTTTTTATAGGACGCATGTGAGCAAATAAGTGATGCTCACTACTATACGGTGTTTAGAATCACTTACAAAACAATTGAAGGATTAGGAAATATTTTTTTAAAAACATCCGCAGTTTTAAACACCGGCACCGTTCAGCATTGTGTCTTACTCGTCCAACTAACAACAATTATACCTAATAGGCTAGAATCGAGTTTGAGAATAGCCGACCCCCCGAAATCGGAAGGACGCAGGTTCAATTCCCGCCCGGGGCAAAACATTTTGTACTCCAATAATTTGTAAATTTATGATTTTCGCTTAGTACGCGGTAGTGCTTGTAATCATAATAATCAGAATTATCGAGTGTTTGAAATATCATATAGTTCGAAATTTTTGATACAAAATAAACCAATTCGTGAAGGAGTGTATCACAAACTAATCATTACCAAAAAAAGGCTCGTGTACGATGATACAAGCTTGAACTTGTTCTGCAATGTACTTAGGTGTTTCCGCGGCGGGATGGATTATATTATGTTTAAGTCACTTGATGACTTATTCTTTACGAATTGTCGAGTGTTTGACGCCAATAAGTTCGGATTAACGCGTCATTTTGTAGCGTAGCGTTGATTTTTTCGTTCGAATTACCAAGTGCATAAAAAAATATTGATTTAGTTCGAAATACAAAGAGATTATATAGGGAACTCGTTATAACTTTGAATTATAGAGAGGTTAGAATTATCGCAGGTTTGAATTAACGAGAGTCGACTGTAATACATAGATCGCAGTTGAAGACGGCAGTTCTATGGAAAGCGCTGCTGCCCACCTTCTATGGTCTTTCTTCGCCTCAATAATCGACTCAAATGGGAAGTTACATTATTTGTACTAATATTATAAATGCGAAAGTAACTCTGTCTGTCTGTCTGTTACGCTTTCACGCCAAAACTACTGGACCGATTTGAATGAAATTTGGTATGGAAACCGACATACGCGCGGACATAACCCCACGTAGCACGTTTCGCGCCTAGGAGATACCTATTCCCTCTATACTAAATGACTTTTATATTTATCGAAAAATAGAGACGCAAGTATTGTTTCAAACTTTACTCTAACTTTACATTATGTAAAAAAGAATCTACTTTGTTTGGTTAAAGCCATGTCTATAAGGTTTTGTGGATGTGGTTACATATTGTAAACCCTTCCCAGCTAATTAATGGTAGTAATTACGTAGGCAGTCTTACAGAGCCACCAGTAGAAATAACTTGCGTTGTATGAATAAGTATAGGTATAACATTTATGAGCCGAAGGAGCTTATTGAATTCACATCATAAATGATAACAAATTGCTAACATAAACCACATAGAATTACAACCATAATTGAGTGACATAGATATGTTTATATAATTAATTTTATGAATTATGACACTGTTACATTTCCTTATATTGAAAGGTCACAAATAGTTCCGCTAGCGTAGTTAACATATACCTGCTGACACTCAGCCAGGTGGATTTTTACACTTATCTATGTACGTCAAAAAGAGCTCATAAGGTAACCTTTAGCACTCTCCTCAAATAACCGTTGTATGTTATACTCACAGACAGATATATAAAGTATTTACCCCTTCCACGTATTCCAGTTTGATATTGTATGATCAAACTGGAATACGCGGAAGGAGCCATTAATCAATAGTATGAAAAGACGTCTGTCAATACTCCTTTCATCTAATCAAAATTAATATAGTAATATAACCTTTTAAGTAACAAAATACTACGAACTATATTCAACACTACAGCTATACTACAATAAAAGCACTTGGACAACCTATAAGTCATAGCAGACTCACAGGCAGTCCAAATGCTCCAGCCCACTTCCAGACACTACCAGTTGGCAGCGTGCCCAGCATGCTGGCAGCATTACCCCGTTGAATTGAATGCTTATTCGTTGACACAATATGTGCCAGCATTTTGATCACGCGTCGCATCGACCAAGCGCTCAGATAAGTTTTGGAAAATACGATGAGCTTCCGGTCCCCACGGATATGTCGAGAGCTTCTAGCCTCTACTGTACTGAATCAGCTGGACTTTCCACTGATGAACAAAGCGTCCATTACTGGGGGTTTGCCATAATATTTGGCAGGCGTCTTGGCGGTCGCCTTCCAGTATTTTACCTTTAGTCGCCTTACCACACCCACAAGTAACAATGGAAGGGTGACAGTTCCCGGGCTAGAAGCCCGGCAACCGTAGCTTCAGTTGCGTACATTTTTTTTGCAACGTTTGGATTCATACGAAAGAGGATTGAATTGTATATATACAATGATTTATTGGACCTTAGATAGAGAGGCCCCAGAAAGTGATTTTACCCCTGGCATTATGTTAAGGGGTCGTAAGGAGGATGTAAGAGGACGGAAAAATTCTAGAAGTTGGTCAGCAGTTTCTCAAGAGCTGATATCCTACTGCGATCCCCAAGACAACAAACGCAGGGATAAAGACCTCCCTCCTCCTGTTCTGCTCTTGTTCAACGGATGACTGATTATGTAATGCCTTGATATTTATGCGCTGGCCCGCTCTCCCGTTAAAATACCGTCGGCATAAGAACTGAAATTGTTTTTAAATATATTTGCCAGCAAACCCAAGAATGAAACCCAGGTCTCGAGATTCCCACTCAACGCTTTAAGCCTTTGAACCAGTTATTTCAGTGGATTCAATTTATAGCCATGGTCTTTATCTAAACATTTTGATCATGCCATAACACGAGCTTGAGGTAGGTAGTATCTAGACAATGAATTCCTTAACGGACAGCAACCAGAGGTGGTGAACGTGCTGCCCCGCCCTGCCGGTAAAGGAGCTAACGGCCAGTTAAGGCGCAGCTGGTCACTTAATTGATATCGTTAAATAGATGAATTGCAACAAATATGATAACAAGAAAATCATGCTTATAGGTTGTCCAAGTGCTTTTATTGTAGTAGCTGTAGTGTTGTATATAGTTCGTAGTATTTTGTTAAATAAAAACATACCGCCGGAAAAAAAAGGAATATCAAACCACAGTATTTAATAACAAGAAAATCATGCTTATAGGTTGTCCAATGCGGGCGGCTAGGCGAAGTTGGAGCGGTAATAGTTATTTTGTATTATCTTTTGTATGGTTAATTATCTGGCGAAGAAATTCAAACGGAAAAAACAGGGTAATTTATAGTACTTTCATGTTCTTTAAACCTAAATGTTCTCAAATTAAAATCAGACATGTCGTTAAAATCGATTTTTGTATCTCCAGACACAGATAAGAATTAGTATGTCCTGCTTGATGACATTGACGATTTTCATTAAAGTCGTAAATTGAAATCGAAGAACACGTCCATGTAAAAAGTATTAATTTTTCAAATTGTCTAGCATTACGGCGATTACCGTAACCGTTAGCTGCAGAATGCGCTGATATGAACATCGTTCCAAGTTTGGTTACTTCCCTTTTTGTACTGGCCGGCAACGAGCATTTAATTTGGGAACTGTATCCCCCTTAGTTAAGATATCGTTTAAACCAGCCATATCTATCTGTCGTATATAGCCATATTGCCTTATATTTTTTAATTGTAGGTACCTGCTTGCATACATCATGCAGGCTCATGTTGGGATTTGAATTCCTTGGTAAGATAGCCCAAATGCTTTTTCTTCAAGAGTCTCAGTGGTCTTACGATAACTATAAACATATTTTCACTGATAGGCTATCCTTTGATCACAATCTTACTCCAAAGGCAGGGTGGCTCTTAAGGAAAGCTTCTGGAACACATAGATATTGTCTAATCTAGTAAGATATATCTAATCAGTCTGCTCACAAGTTACGATACGAGTATATTCGCCTTAACAGAAGTCGGCATAATAAGCGACAACCATGACATATTGCTGTCGCGTAGTTTTATTGAGTTCTTATTATAAACCAATAATGATTAACATAATGTAGCCGGATACGCACTGTCGTGTGCTGGAGATTATTGTCTTAAAACCTTAAACAATCAACATGCTGGCTATGTCAACAGTAATTAAAATGTTACCGGAAATAATTAGCTATTTAATTAATGTTCCAATTTCAATTTAATATTATTTTACGGATATTATAAATGTATTTATAGATTACAATTAATAAGTACTGCAGTAATAGGTATCTAGATAATATTGAAATTAAGTACGTACGCCGTATCTAGTCCAAGCAAAAGTTGCCGATTTTTGCTTGGTGAAGACTGCGTTAACTTTGCAGAAACTAATATCACCAATACATATTGGAGACGCAAAAGTTGCCAACTCTTGTTCAGTTGAGACTCGGTTTAATTTAATAGGCTACGTAGCTTTATTGTGTCACAAATTTTGGCAAACTTAATAACACAAATTCTCCACTATCTGCTTCAAACGGATCCATGAATACTTCGCACACATTGCCAAGAAAGACGAGTACAATATAGAAAAACTACTAGTTGCTGGTAGAGTGAAAAACAAGCCCAAAAAACACAACAAGCGTGGCCAGAGCCCCATGCATGACATGAGGTCTAGGTTCAAATCAAGGAAGATGTGGCACTTACACAATCATCATCATCTCCTTTCTTATGTCCCATTTATGGGCGTAGTAAATAACTTATTATCGTACAATATGTCTGTTTAAAAGCACAAAGGATAATGCAAAGATAATTGTTAAAAGTTCTAGCTTCAGTTTTATTGCGCCTCGCCTTCCTGATTCCTTTATCCATCTTGGATGCTTCCCTTGGTGCTATGCCCGCTACCTTTCGTTTAATGAGAGCTACAAAATAAAGAGGTGTGCATTGTTTGCAATTATGCATCTGATTTGCAACAACCCATAGAAAATATAGATTTGATTCACACATAAGTGAGTAGTAGCATGTTGCTCACTTCTTGTTTTATGGTATTGTGACGGAACCTCTGCCTGTAACTGATGCAAGTCGTCAAGTGATAAATTTCACTGCGCCCATCACCCTGAAACATAAAACAGTCTTAAGTATCTACCTATAATTTCACCGGCACCCATCCCCTTAAAACTGAAAAACAATAATACGAACATTAATGGTTGGCGGTAGAAAGAGGTAATTCCCCGGATGAACTCGTTCACAACGAATTCTACTGCTACTGACTTGGTCTATTCTTTCTAATTGTCACCTTTTACGACAACCATCGGGGAAATATGGAATACTCTCTCTATTCTTAAGCTACACTTTAACTACTCGAACTACAACCAAATAGAAAGTACTTCTAAAAGATTAAAATATGAAGGATTGGTATTATAACGCTTAACGAATAATGGCCACAGTTATAGGTTGAACTTACGAAGGAAGAAGAGTGCTACCATGCGTATTTCATAGATGAACTAAATAACACGCTGCAAAAGAAAAATATATGAAATAAACTACAAAAATATCATCATAAAAAGTACGAAGTAATAACAGTCAATAATAAAAAGCTTTAATTTCTTCGACTACAAGCCTATCTGACACACTAGCTATAAGTATACCTACTAAGTCAGACGTAGGTACTCCAATATCACCAAGACTAAAAGTACAATAAACTTGTTACAATTCCATGTCGATTCAATCATAGAAAAAACGCATCCGGCTAGCATCGAATATAAAAAACACGTCATGCAGTGAAAATCCCATTATTGGACTTATGACGGAAGTGAGGGTTTCCCAGGTAAACTGTGACAATTACATTAATCTACATGCTGATTGAATTCGTTATACGGTGTTATGTAAACTCAGTCTATTGTTAGACAAATAAATAGTGACCGTTCAGTTTTATTGTATATACAGGAGTTTTAAATTGAGCTTGAAGCTTTGTAAATGTAGTTATAGCAGTAGACCTAGACGTAACAATTGAATGTTTTCGACGGAATATGAGATCAAAGATTTTTTCTCTCCAGACACCCAAAAAAGGAGGAAGTTTCTCAAGTTGACGCGTATGTACTATTTTTTTCTACTTGTATGACCACGCTTAAGTTTTAATGTATCATCAGAACTTGATGATTCTTCTTTGTTGGGTACTGTATCAGCCGGATTGTCCACTCCTCAACACAGCCACTATGGGGGGTTTAACGTAATCCCCACGCTTGGCAGGCGTCTTGAGGATTGCAGTGTTAGTCAGTTCCTCAGAAAGCGCTGCTGCCTACCTTCTGGTGTCGACTGCCAAGCTGTCATCTGTTTCTAATGCCTATATGTAGCTTGAACTGCATGGTGGAAGGGTGTTTTGTTAATTTTCGCTTGGAAGGTTCCCAACCACAAGAAAACAATCTGTCGCCAAGCACCTAACGGTGTGTTCCGGCATCTGTCCATGACAGCCAGTAATGCTGGACGTCCTCTCACCTCTTAAGGCGAAGATAGTCAGTCGAAAGAAGTAAAAATAAAAAATTTTAACATATTTTTTAGAAAGGGTGTCCTTTTTTACATGTAAATAAAATACATAATATTGCAAAGATATATATGACAAATACTATATGTTATCCGAAAACACGATTCCATATATTTCTCTGGATAGAAAAAAATAATGAATACTCCTTTAAAATTTAACTTAAATAAGTTTTGTGGCTATGTAACAAATTAAAATTTATTTGGATGCTTCATCACGTGTAACAACTATTCTGTATTATACAGTGTTGTCATAGAACATATACACTAGGTGTTGTACAGTACCTGAACGATTTTTTCTGATTTAAAAAAGCTCATCTTTATATAAATTTACTCTAAAAAAATGCTGAAATCATATAGAGACAGAGACAAACTAAGCACACATAAATTAAAATGTACATTTTATAGTAAACTATAAAAACCTTATAAATATAATTTAAATTGTATACTTAAATTAAATACCAGTACAGACACCGTATATTGATAATACTATAAAAATATTTTTTTCTTTAAAATTAGGCTAACCTATTATTGTTAAATATTTCTTAGCACATGTAATTGATCATATAAAGGGTTTTCAATAGGGACAAGATATCTTTGACAGCCATTGGCGCCATGTTAGATTGTCTCTTAGCGCGAATTTTACATATCCGTATAATTAATTGCAATAGAAATTTATTCTTATTTTGCGAATATATTCAAACCTAAATGTTTGGTATTTATCAAGATTTTTTTTTTTTTTTTTTTTTATTTTTTTTTTTTTTTATTTATTATAATAAGCACGGCAGTTACCAATTACACTTATTACTATGATAATTTAGAAATTATTATAAACATAACGCATACATAATGACTTAATTCATTTAAATTAATACATATCATTATTATTCTTGAATGTCACTTAATCAATAAATTTAGCTACAAACATTTTAATGAAAAATTATGAAAATGCATTTCAAATCAAATGTCATTAAAATTAAATTATATAGATGTCAATAATCCCAATAAATAATAATGAAAATAATTTAATAAATAATAATCATGATAATTATGAGGTATCACATTTTTCACAAAATGTCAGTAGAAGTTTATAAATATAATGCCATTTATCACAAAAAATGTCACATTCGGTGTTGGCGTGAAGGAATGCGTTGAGTCCAGTCCGGGAACGACACAAGGGGGATTGAGCTCGGGCAACGGTGTGACTACTGGGAGTAGCGAACAGCGCGTGTCTACGGGTCGACCTGTGACTGATATATTTATCAGGAACATACAGTGCGCACAGGAGGTTGTGTAGGTGAGAGCAGTCGATGTTGCCTCTTAGAATTTTGCAGCAGGTAGAAAGCTGTTCCAGGGACCTTCTAACTTCTAGCGAGTTAAAACTAAGCTGCCCAAGAAGAAACTTAGTAGGGTAAAGGTACGGGTAATAACCATACATTTGCTTGAACAGATACCGCAAAAAGCGTTTTTGAACCTTTTCCAGCATCAAGGTGTATGTCACGTGATGCGGGTTCCAGACAACCGCACCCGCCTCCAGTTTACTTCGCACAAGAGTAGTAAACAGGAGCCTGATGACGCGGGGGTCATGAAAGTCGCGCGCATTCCGCAACACAAAACCAAGACGCTGGAAGGATTCCTTTGCGGTATTTATTATGTGGTCATGGAAAGTTAAGCCGCGGTCAAAAGTCACGCCCAGGTCCTTAATAGTAGTCACTCTTTTAATGATATCGTCACAGATTTTATAGTCATAAATTAAAGGATTACGTTTACGGTCAAATGTCATAACATAACATTTGTCAGGGTTAAATAACATTTTGTTTGTCACCGACCAATTATAAATGCAATCAATATCATTTTGTAAGTCAATACAGTCATTTATTGTTCTCACTTCAAGAGCTAGCTTAAGGTCGTCAGCATATAATAGACATCTAGCGAAATTTACTTTACTAGCCAGGTCATTAATCATTATTAAAAAGAGCAAAGGTCCCATCACAGAGCCTTGACTGACCCCAGAAGGGGTTGAGTACGACTCGGAAACATGTGTTCCGTGCTTAACAAACTGCTTACGGTCGCGCAAATAGTCAGCAAAAAACAGAAGCAGTCGGGGAGTAAATCCAATGTCATGTAGTTTCTGTAATAACACGTCGTTGTCCACTTTGTCAAATGCTTTTTGAAAGTCAAAATATAATACGTCGACCTGTGAACCGCGGTCCATACAGGTCGACGTATAGTCAACTAAGCTAAGTAGGTTAGTATTAACTGACCTCCCCGGTCTGAAACCGTGCTGTTCATCACATAAATACATGTGAACTTGCCTATGGATTTCACGATGGAGGACATACTCAAACACTTTAGCAGGTGAGTTTAATATAGCAATAGGACGATATTCTTCTACCATCGTTTTATTACTAGATTTGGGTATGGGGGTAACCCTGGACAGCTTCCATTGTGGAGGGTACACACCATCTCTGAGTGAACAATTAAATATGTGACATAGGGGACCCGTTAAAATATGTTGGCATGACTTCAGGACAAAAGCTGGAATATTATCAGGCCCTATAGCCTTCGCCTTCAGCTTACGGAGACCATGTTCAACATCTTGAGGGGAGATGTAGGGGATACTAACACAGCTGCCTCCCTGGGAGTGCTCTAGGTGTTCAATTGTTAGAGTAGGGGGCTGTTTAATAAAAACGCTAGAAAAATAATTAGCGAAGGCTTCTGCAGCCTCAATACCAATGTATGACTGCCCGTTGAAAGCAACACTAGGCTCAAAACCGCCTTTCGACTTAAGACTGGCGACGTGGCGCCAAAAATCTTGAGGACGGCTTTTTAACTGCGTTTCGATTGTAATAGTATGAGCACTATAGGCATCAGATACACGTTGTTTCAAGCTAGCACGCAGATCTGAGAAAGATTTATAGGCTACATCACATTTCGAGCGCTTCCACTCTTTGTGTAAGTTGGTTTTCCGTCTAATGTCTTTTATAATATCAGAAGTAAACCACACCGGAAACACACGAGACGCAGTACTACAGCGTCTTTTTTTAGGAGCACATTGGTCAAAAGCATTGTAAAGTATGTCATAGAAAATATCTGTTGCTTGGCAAACATCGTTACACTCATAAAAATAATCCCAGGAAACTTCACTGAGTAAATGGTTCAAATATACAATGTCAATCTTATTAAAATTCCAGTCGCGAGACGAGTCAACATTGCTAGGGGGCAATAAAAAGTCGCACCTATTATGCGATTTGAGACTCACCGTTATCTCAAGCGGGGGGTGGTAGGCATCGGGCGGGACAAGGCCGTCTGCTGTGATGACGCATACCTGATCCGCTAGCGAGTCAATGCATTCCTGCGCCAACACCACGTCAAGTTTGCTTCCGTAAACATTAAAAACATTATTACAATCATATAGATTACAGAATGACAAGAAATAGCAGAAATAATTATTTATATTTAAAGAAGCACTATTTAAATTTAAGTCACCGAGAATTATTATTTTGCTGTTTAAATTCATAATAAACGATTCAACTTTGCAAAACCAGTTTATATATGAGTCGTCGGTAGCACTCGGTTTTATGTAAATAACGCAAACGTGGATATTGGTACCGCGATAGGTGAAAGAAGCCCATAGGTCCTCGCCGCTTGGTGTCTCGAGTTCACGCCTGCGCCGCAGGGTAATACCTGGCTCAGCAGTCAAGAGGACTCCTCCACAGGGGGTAGTCCTATCACGGCGTAGGAGTGACCAGCCAGCAGGGACCACCTCGGCATCCTCGACTGAGTTGTCTAGAAATGTTTCCGTGGCCGCAACTAGCGAGTAATCCGTCAACAACAAGCCAGTATTCCAGGTGCGAAGCTTAGTCTTTAAACCTCTTACGTTTTGGTAGAAGACACTCAGACATTTAGGTACTGTACACGGCTTGTTTACTACCGACTTCGTTATGAAATGTATCGTCGGCTGGAACACGTTTTTTGTAATTTATCCATTGCTTTACTCTTGCATTTTCAGGCCAAATATCAATTGAGATACACTTATCGAAGCACTCCTCTGGTACGCCGATTTTAAAAGACTTATAATTTTTGCGTGTTTTCAATTCTTCGACGGTGCATGCTTTTTGTGGACAAAGTTGGTTTAGATAGTCTTTGATTTCATCTGTACCCGATAACATGTTCCACAAGTGGACAAACTTACGTCTCTCAACGGCTTTAAGCGATGTCACCGCGGGCCCGGCGATGCAGCGTTTCGATAATAGCGACGGGCGTACCTTTTTACGGCGTACCTCCACCCATTCATTTTCAGTAGCGGCAGCGGCGGGCTTAATAGGTGAGCTCGCTATTGCCAACGGCCGCTGCGATACACAACATGTTTCACTGTCATCTACCGGACTGTCTTTGGTTAATTCTAGGGGAGGCTTAGGTGCGATAATATCGGCAGACGAAGTATTTGGCGAGTAGATAATTATCTTGTTTCGTTTACTACGGTGATGTTGACGGGCAGCCGGTTTTAAAACTGATAGGCAGGAATCCTTCATCGCAGACACTGGCGACAAAATCTCCATAGTTTTATTAGGCTTCGTCGTTCGCGAGGTAGGTTTTGGAGTCCCATCGTTGTTCTGCACCGGTTTGAGTACGGGCTGGACCTCGCTCGAAGCAGTAATTACAGCCGTCTTGTCAGCAGTGCCCAAAATCTTCCGTAGGTCCACAACAATAGCTGTTAATTCCTGAATCTGGACTGCCTGTTCTCGAATCAGTTCGGTTTGTTTTAAAGACATCTCTCGAAGGGTCCGTAATTCACACTCTACACCATCTAAGCGATTCACTATAGCGAGCCGAATATCAGGAGATAGCTGTATCAACGACATTATTCTAATAACTGATGAAAACTTTTAAATCAAAAAACGAACGGTCAAATGAGACGCGTTGAAATGCACCGGCCGTGCGACGTGCGTACGCAACAAGCGAATGCGCCTGACTTGAAGATGAGCAACAAGAGATCGCTGTGAGTTGAACCGCGCGCTGAAATGATTTTAAAGTATATCAAGAGAACGGCTATTCGTCAAACGTTTCGGTAGTTAAAAGAAACGCATGGTCGACATAAGCGTTCTGAGGAAGATACTATTCGCTACATGGTGAAAAATGTAGTGATCGGTGATGGATCACCCACCACCTACCCATAATCGAAATGTTTGGAACACCGAGAACATATAATTGGTGGCTGAAAGTGTGAAAGAAACCCCAAACTTTACAATTACACGTTTCCCAACAAGTCGGCCTGTCTAAAGATTTTAACTTGGCGAATTTTGCGAAATGATTTGGACCTAAACCCTTACAATAGTCTGCTCACGCTTGAACTAATGATTACTGATCATTCCCTGCGCCAACATTTCTCTAATTGGGCTTAACATAAACTTCATAAAGATGCCGATTTTCGAAAAAATACTAGGTGTGAAACTTATGTGCCAACGCAAAATTGACGAATTTTGGCAAAAAAGAAAATCCTCAATAGATTCATGAAAGGCCGTTGCATTCTGAAAGAATGACTGTCAGAAGCGCATTTCGGACTGGGGACATAATTAGTACATGAATAGAAATTTTCTTGGGCCGAAGTTGGATGATATGGATCTGACAGACATCTGGTTTCAACAGGATAGCGCCATCTGCCATACCGCTACAGAAACAGTCAATTAATTGAAAGAGAAATTCAACGGGTTTACAATCTCAAAATTCGGGGACAATTAATGGCCTCCAAGATCTTGTGATTAAACGCCCCTTGATTATTTTTTGTGGGATTATGTGAAATGCCCTGGTGTATGCGAATAATCCAAGAACTATCGTTGGGCTAAACACGGTTCATCAATGAGATAGAGGTTCAATCACTATAGAAAAGTGATAGAAATTCAACCTCCCATATTCACGCTACCATACTAAGCTGAGGCGGACATTTAAATGTGTGGTATTCAATATATAATGCCAAAATGTAAGTCTTCAAAAAAAGCAAACATATTGTAATTGTATATAATCAATTAGTTTTTATTCCAATTTAACTATACCCGGTGCCTATTGAAACTCCCTGTAAATATATTTGTAAACGCAAACGGGGGTACCGGATTAAAATGTCACCCCCCTATTTTTTCTAATCTTATTCAACGGTGTACGTTCTTGTTGATATTGTAATGGTGGTGATGATTTGTAAACGCTGTTGGTTTTATTGTAGTAGCCGCAGTATTATATAGAGTTTGTAGTATTTTGTAATATAGGCATACTGTCGGTATAAAAAATCATTGAATATTTCGTGCTTACAGCAGTAGGGGTACTCCTAGAACGGGGCAGCAATCTTCCATAGGCTTAGGGCAGCCAAAATAAACCAATAGTGTAACTTTTACTCGTATATTGGTCAGTATCTCCTATATAACAAGTCAGGTGTAATAAATGTATATGCCTGTGGGGTGCCGGACTAGAATGCCACCCCCCATCTCTACCTGTGGATCTCGGAAGAGGCGACTGAGGGCAACACGCGAGTAAATAGGTATCTTCTGGGTAAGCGCGCTCCATCATCGATCGCATCATCACTTAACATCAGGTGAGATAGTGATCAAGTGATATCCAGTACGGAGTAAAAAAAACACACACCAGAAGGTGGGCAGTGGCGCTTTCTGATGAACTAATAACTCTGCGATCCCCAAGACGAATGCCAAGTGTGGGGATTATGACGAATCCCTACAGAATGGGGGAGGCTGTGTTCAGCAGTGGACAATCGGGCTGATACAGAAAAATAGAAGTATCGACGGGTCAGGCCAAAAGTTTTCGGCGTTTTCTTTTGCCAACAATACCGGTTTTTATCATTTACATAAAATCTAGAAACCGGAAGAGTAGCAAAACATAATTAAAATAAGACATAGGTTATACATGTTTATTGACATTTGTCAGCTAAGCATGGCAAACTCTGAAATACCATATCGGTTTAGTTACAAAAGATAATTGATCACAATTCCTTAGGTGGTTTCTAAATATTTATTACGACAAAGACCAAAGAGATAAGTTTGTTAACGCTAGTGTACACTCTATTGTGTTTTAAACGTCTTGTCTAAATGACGGACATAGCGACAATATATCCTTTGATGTCGACATATTAATGTCCAATCATTGTAGTATTTTTTCGCCATTAAATAAAATGCTAATTACATCGGAGACAAAACTAATAGTGTAATTGATGTAGATAGTTTAATGGATTATAAATAACTACTTGATAGTTATCATATCAATATCGAATAATTTTCATTGAAACGTTTCAAGGCTTATGTTATGACTTATAAGTAAATTACTTTCTAAAAATTTGTTACCATAGATGATGCTTAGTTCTGGACGTAAAACCTCCAATAAGGGGGTGAAGCCCTTCAAAGTTTGTATGGAGAAGTGACCAGCCAGTGCAACCTTAAACTTAAAACAGCTGCTTAACTGATTTAAAGGATTAGACCAACCGTTGCTAGTCTTATAGCTAACATAGCTTTTATTCATCCATCCATAGATTATTAAGAGAACTATCGATTTGAATATAATAAGGCAGATAAGGTACACTTTAATATCACGACAATGTATCGTCCATGATATTCACACGATGACAGTTCAAGACAATTTTGACATTTACAAAAAGTGACAGCGTTCCGATTTAGACTCGCAATCGATTCGGAACAACAATATAATTTGGGGAAAATTTAACGCAAGCATAGAATGCACATAGCTAATACTTCCATTGCATATGATACGTTTTAATCATTGATAAAGACAGAAAGACAAGCATGCAGTAGACGCACATACTCTCAATACTGAGATTCAATCAGGAGACGTCGCCTGATTTGATTTGCAATGTTTGAGGTACGGGTACAGTTTCTCCCATTTTTTATAAGTTGCACGAAGAGAACATATTGTCTCCATTCGTTTTGATGACAATAGGCTAGGCTTTGACCACAATCTCACCTGATGGTGAGTTGAAGATGGCAAACAGGTTTCACCTAGACAGAAATGAAACCGCCACTCAAGGTCAGCTGCCGTATCACACGCTTAAGTGTTTGGCGACAGATATTCTACTTGAAGCTGGTACCTAGATAGGAAATCATTCGTAAAATGCCCTAGCACCATGCACATATATATATTTTGGCCAAGCCTTATACTGAAGTTAATAGCAAATTTTATATCAATATGATAATCTTAAACCAGCTTTACGTATTAGGTAACTTGTAACTCTTGTAGCATGTGACTCACTGCTAGCTCTCAATTCATTGTCAATAAGTGTCATTTCATTGACTGCTTCGAAAAGAAATAGAAGCACCTTGAGTATTTAAAGGTCAGATTTTTCTTTGGTGATGAATTCGTTATTTTTAACCAATGACAAACGTTAGAAGAGTTAAGGAGTCTAGTAACTTGAGACTGACATGATTATCTTAACCTTATCACAAGAAAATGGAACGTATCTTTTTTTATTGGAACTGTGATGGAACACGCAGAAGGTTTAGCGATCACCTCTGCATATAACAGGATGCAATGTCTTTACAGTGACTAACTGTATTGTGCCCATCCAACTCAGACATACCAATTATTAAGTCCCCTGTAGTGTCGCACTGTCTCTCAAGGACTGCTGATGGAACACACTGATAAGTGCTTGACGACTAGATGTCATGAGGGAGATTGAATTGATGGTTATAATAGCTATACTACCCTCAACTCAATCTCCCTCAAGAAAATCTGTTCAGGCAAAATGTCCTTACATCAAGCGGTGAAAGCTAAAGCCGGCGGCCGTGTTGATCGAATCATGGACCGGCGCTGCCGCATGCACGGCATCCATTACTATTACCGCTCGGCTGTCATTGCTTTACCTACTGACAACACAAAATTAGTTCAAAGAACTAGGTACTCTACCCTCTACTTCAAAGTAGCATAGACAATTTTGAATCACTGTTTACTATTGGCCACTTGTCTGATGAAACAATCGTCAAATATAAAATAGTTTTGATATGTTACAAAAAAATATATTTGACTACCAAAGTCAATGTACCCGAAGACGGAACAAACCAATTATAATGTTTTTTATACAAATTCTTTGATCAAAAGGTCTACAATAGTTGTAGTGAACTGGTTTTCTGTGACGGGGACACTGCTTGGACAAAACAATGTTTTTTTTCCATAGCATATCAGGTACAGATATAGACTGATAGGTACTAGAACGAATAACAATATAATATGTGATTTCCAAACTCGCATCATGCAAATATCTTTATTAATAAAGGATGCTGTGGTCATAATTTATATTTTAAAGAACCTTTTTTTATATATTTATAAGTATAACATAACTAGCTTTCAGGGCGCGGCTCCGCCCGCGCGTATGTCGGTTATCGCGCAAAAACATTAACCTCTTTTTGCGCAGTTGGATAAAAACTATCCTATGTTTTTTCCCGAGTCTCAAACTATTTCCATACCAAATTTCATTCAAATCAGTCCAGTAGTTTTGGCGTGAAAGCGTAACAGCCAGAAAGACAGACAGAGTTACTTTCGCATTTATAATATTAGTACTGATTTCTATCTTTTATTGAGACATTTTTGTATAAGTGAGATGTCAACAAAAAGGACTACAAAAACGGGAAAGGGATTATCCTTTATAACTGACTTCTTGAAAAAAAAGTCATTTATGTTACCTGATATCTGCGTAACCTATGAACTAATTTGAATTATTGCATAATATATCGAAACCTACGAATAAGTAATGTAATACACATACTGGTTCTTTAGTACTAATATTATAAATGCGAAAGTAACTCTGTCTGTCTGTCACGCTTTCACGCCAAAACTACTGGCCCAATTTGAATGAAATTTGGTATGGAAATAGTTTGGGACCCGGGAAAAAACATAGGACAGTTTTTATCCAACTGCGCAAAAAGGGGTTAATGTTTATGCGCGATAATAATAGTACGCGCGGGCGGAGCCGCGCCCGGAAAGCTAGTTAAAATATATTTTTTCTAATTCAACCTGGTGGTGCTTGTTGCGGTTCAAATGTCAGTTATCAAAAATAATAACGATCAAAGAAAGCGTCTAGGAAATCCCTCCTTGCGTCGTTATCCTCAAAGCTGAGGGTCGTGATACCCCGTGGAAATAACCTTTCTTGTAACAATTTTCTCTAGGAAATAGTCTCTTAAAATCTTCTAAATAATACATAATATTGTTATAATACATAGTAGTGTGTGGGCTGCCGGCCGGCATCCTATAATTTCATACATGTTTTTCCTACCACGCGGGCAGCACGCGCGTGGCCTGGAGTATGCTATCACCCGCAAGCGGCCCGGATCCAAATACGCAAGACAGGAAAAGAGCCTTTAAACCACGGCGTCGCATCGTATGAATCAGCATGGTACCGACTTTCACGAGATATTTCATACTTTGCAGTATTGGACGTCGTCATTTTAGTGTTTTTTTAGTGTAGTCTTGTCCTTCTGACTACACTAAAAACACACCAAACAGATGGGATACCTATCAAATTAACTTTTTTATATATTTAGTTTAATTAATTAATGTTACGTTTACTACCACAAGACCTTAATTGTCCAATTTGTCCATAAAATATTCTTGTAGTATTTTATCAGCAGAAAACGAATATTATATAATTTAATATATTCATGTTTCATAATATTATTATTTTTCAGTCCTTTCAGAACTACCTTATCGATTAAAAACACGATTTATTCGTATCATCTCATGTCAAAGTTATCAGAGTAGTTTCCAAACTGTTTCAGTATTGTTTGTAATCTTTACATAGAAGATATTCCATAACCTTTATTTTCTTTTATATATGTACTTTTGAAAACAACCAACTTTAAAACAATAGTTTCAGCGTGTTTCATATTTTACAATTGCTTTGGGTTCATACTCTTATAATATAGCTTAAAAAAAGATGCCTCTCTCCTGGCAGTAGGGGGGTTTTGATTTTATATTAAATACGCTTCCCACATTGCAAAATAACCTTTATATATTTTATGAATACACGCTATAACCACCCAGTATTATAAAATATGAACAAGTGCTTATTTCAGTAACAATTGACTCAAATAACTTTTATATACTTGGAACACATGAGACCATTAGCTGTCTAAGAATGTGACAACTGAATGAAGGCAGAACTCGAATTGATTATACAGCAAATTAATTAAAATGAACTAAAATAAACGCATTTTTGCATAATCATGCATTTTGACAACACAATGACACACCCTCTTGCGCCCACACACACATTCTCATTATACACAAAAAGAGGAACACTCCTCAAATATAGAATAAAAAAAAACGTTTGAAATGCAAATTTATGATTAAAATACACTAACTCCTGTAATTGTATAACAATACCAGTAAATCTTTATATATAAAAATTACTTGTTTGTCCGCGATGGACTCCTAAATTACTGAATCGATTTATAATTTGATTTTGACACTGTATGCAGTTTGATCCAAATATTATAGTCGTAATTACCCGTGCGAAGCCGGAGCGGGCCGCTAGTGATATTATAAAAACTAACTCTATTTTCTGCTACAGCCAAGCATTGGAATTGTTTTTTTTGTTAATTATTACACTACTGATTCGATGTAAAATATGAATACTATTTTTATGCTAGATTATTACTACCAAGTTATTATTACTACGCTCTGTGCAGAAAACACAGGCCATAAGCCTAGTCCGGCACCAGATAGGTACCCAAGAAGCAAAATGTTAAATTTGCAAGCCTACTTAATAATATTTAAGATTGTAAAATTGTGCTTTTTTCTTGAATAAATGCTTAACCATATATACAACTATATAAATGCTTAACAGATATGCTGCTATAGCTTATTATTACCCACGTTATGAAATTTTGTCTATGAAGGCTGCTTGACGCTAAATTACCTACCTACTATTGGATATGTATATGGATGGCCAAACCTCTCGACTGCCCATGCAATGGTCTCCTATTTGCCCTATCGTAGAATTAAATACAAATTACCACCACACTGTCACATACAATTTTCCACAAACATTTCCACGTGTCAAAAGAAATGTCCTTCCACGTAATTCCTGCCGACAGTTAATACCTACGTCATTTCAACATAAATCTTATTTATTTACTTTTGGAATATCCCCAATGTCAATATTAAAACGTACTTCATTTTATACGATCTGGTAACTGATATTACGTATTTAAGTTTCGATTATTACAGCAGATATCTTAAGACAATGGATGGCAAAAACCAGTTCTATGAGAAGTGTTTTAAACATCAGTAAGTGAGTCATCTTGAAATGCATGATGTTGATGACAATTAATCTTAAACTAACGACTCTTTGAGTATTTTAGTTGAGCTAACCTATCTATATTTAAAGAGTCTCACACACACAAACCAATATCCGGACTGTTTCACCATTCACTGTACCATTATCCCACTCATATGGTGGAAGACAACGCTAGAACATATAAAAAAATATTTCCAGTTAGAACGACAAGGACTTGACTTAGCGAGTTGTTTTTATGTGATTGTTTCGGAATAAGCACGAGGCCCACCTGATGTTAAACGAGAACCTCTGCCTATAGCAGATACATTTCGTCACAAGTAACGAATTGCACTGCGCCCGTCACCCTGAGACATACAGTTTTTGAGTCTCATGTGACAGTAATTTTACTGGCTCTCAAGGAATGCTGCCGAAACTAGGGATTCAAAGGTATTTTCTAATAAAACATTTCTTAAATTTTACTAAAAACTAGTTTCATTGTAATAAAATCAGATATATCAAATAATTATGTGCCAATTTACTCCTATTCCCTCTTACTTACAATTCAAATGACATAAGTACGTTTAGTAACAGAACCTCAAAAATTGCCACAACTTCGGTGCTATTTAGTGCATTGCCTTTGGTACTTCTAAGCCTATCTGCTTACCACTTCGGGAATATACAGGCGTAATAATATGTATACCAGACAAAGAATGTTGGTAGCCATCAGACATTGAACACGAACGCGTTGAAGTCTTTTGTATAAGGGTGACTTTTACTCTTTCTCTATTTATTATTTGTCAAGTTAACTTGGTTCCAACATTATTCCGCTTATTGACTCAGGACAGTGACGGTACGTGGAAGTCAAATCTTAGCAGAATAAGAAAAAAATATCTAAAACATTTAGAATTTTATCTTATACAATCTTTACATTCAAATAATAGTAAAAAAAGGTTGCTTAACAAAACAGTAATTATATGTAAACATGACAAGCCAAAAGCCGAACTTATGCTCTGATATCCGTAACAATTTGATCCGCATGTGTTTCCGCATCCTCTTTCCAATGAATAACGATAAATCCCAACCGGAACGCGAATACATCATCGGAAGTTTATTAAACACTGCTCCATACTCCCATAACCAGTGATAAGTGTTGAATTGACCGGCTGAGGTCTGTACGATCTACGATCTCTAGTAAAAGGGACCGGTCACAGTACATACCGCGGTTTAGTTTTACACTCAGACATCAGTGCCCGCGAGAACGCGTGCGCACACGAACGTGCATAAACCTCTCGAGACGCCAACAGAGCCCGCCAAAACAATAAAAAAAGTGTTCGATTATCAAAACGTGACAGTTGTATTTGTGGACATTTGACAGTTAACTTTTTAAATCGTCAAAGGAGGTAAGTTTTGCAATCCAATTTGCTTTTTAAATTATAAAGTAGGTTTTATTTATATGTCACAGTTTATTTGCTCTGCTGTATTTCATTCTGATGTCAGAGGAAATTGTCAAGGTTTTGGCTATCTCAAGGAAACTCTGAGACGTTGATTTAATAAGTCCAATGTTGCGTATAAAATCGCCCAATTACTTAATAACAACGCTGTATACAGTAATAACATATTCGTATTACTTAGTCAACAATTCAGCTAACGATTATGTCTTTTTTATTTTTAGTCAGTAGCTTAATTGTATCAGCCTTGAATTTTCTGTCGCCAATATTTGCACAAACATGGCATCGATCAGATTTAAGCCAATAACTCTTAAATCGTGCTTTATTCAACAGAAGATTTATCCTTTTTTTTATTTTTGTAACCTTAACAAAATCTATGTTTTGGTGCTAAGCTTAATTTAATGCAAACTACATAATTATTATCTAAATTTTTTTGTCATAGTGTAAACATAAAAGTTACTTAACTACATACATGCAGTAGTTTTGTCAGTGTTTATATCAGTTTACTATGACAATATTTTGACAGTGTTACGGCACGATAATGTTATTAACATTACCGTGGTTACGGTCATCTATATAACGAAGTATCAAGACCCATAAAATTACCTAGTTATATTAAAAGCTTTATAGAAAGTTTTAGATGACGGATAAAAAAATATACACCACGTGTTTAACAGTTTAGCGAAAAATAATGTTGTATTATTATTACCGTGGTTACGGTCAGCTATATATAACGAAGTATCAAGACCCATAAAATTACCTAGTTATATTAAAAGCTTTATAGAAAGTTTTAGTTGACGGATAAAAAAATACATTATGTGTTTAACAGTTTAGCGAAAAATTATTTTGTATTATTATTTTTTTTGTTACCATTATTATAGTTTTGACATTTGATTCATTTGTTTTGACATTCCTAAATGATTTAATAACATTTCATGACTTATTATGGAATCCTGTACCTAAATAATATAATAATATGTTACTACATTCATAAAATAGCAAGATATCGCAATAAAAAGTCTTATTAGGACATTACGTACCTGCTTTTACAATTATGATGTCACTGACCACAATCGTAAAAAGTGTTTAAAACATGTTAAATAATCTCAAGTATAGCAGCGCTACCAAATTTTTGTTAATTGTTAAATTCAAAATACAAATTTGTTAATAGTGATAAAAAACGTACATGATAATACATTTACAAATTATCACTACTTGTAAAAATTAAGTATTAAGTGTAAACTTGTGTAAGTATGGGGAATTAAAAGATAAAGTGCATATCCAATATAATACAGACGACTTGAAAACGTCTTACAATTACTATCCAATTACTCGTACTATACCTAATCTTTTCATTTTACTGTGACTTTAATGACATGGACTGGTCATACTTAATAAATCTTTATATACATTTTTCTTTGCATGCAAAAGGGACTTATCTCTAGACCGTACCTACCGTACTTTGTCGTCTAAAACATTTCATAGAATTTCTGCCAAGTATATTTTTTTTAAATGTCAACAGATGTAGAAATTGGGTAGATGTGATGTCAGTAAGATATTGTGTAACGATTTAATGAATTCGAATGTAAATCAATCGCCTTCAGGGACGTCTTGAGCTATCACTATTCGTTTTGCGTAATATCTATGGAAAAATACATAATTTGGAATAATTTTGCGGTGAAATAATGACAGTTGGTTTAATTACTCGCATATTATTTGTAATTTTAATAAACGGTGCATCGTATTTACAAGTGTCATAAGAGAATTTTTTGTCGAAATTGTGAAAGATGAAATACTTAAATATTAATACATAAGGATTAGTTTAATACTCATTCTAGGAGATTGGTGTCACATTAAAATAATTCCAAAATGTTTAGTCATTAGAAGTTAAGTAGGTATTTGACATGGTTAACTAAAGTTTATCGACTTACGCAAATTATATGCAGTAGGATGATCAATTGTTTGCAGTGCAAACTTTGCAGCAGTGTTCAGTGCGAGTTAGATTGTTTATGAATAGACCTCGACGGACAATTTTTTTTTTAATTTGGTCGTTTTGGTTTAATGTAGTTGCAATGATATGTAATAAAACATCTATAATTATTATATTATAACGTATTTAAAACCCCGAAGCGGTAGTCAGTGGTGTCTCACTCAATACATACATCTCTACAGATAACTTAGTTTTAGATCTATAAATGGTTTGAATCTATGGACCTGTGTCATCTACCGGGAAAATCCCCAGACTCCAGAAAGCTACTGGAAATTTATTTATTTGTTAATCCCGAGGGTGACTAATGAGAATTATTGGGCTATATAATAATATTTATTAAAAATAGGACTTTATGAGTTTAAAGCGCATCGACTCACACAACAATACCTTCTTATAGACAATATATGTATTTATGCAGAAATAAGAGAGATTCGGTTGTCATATTTTACTTTCTCGCAGTGTTTCGAGCGGTTTAATATTTTTCTGTCTCGATTTTGTACCGTCCTACGGCTCAGAGGCTCTCATTTTCTGTAGAAATCTCCACTATATATTTTTTTTTATGCCTGATAGGTTTGCCTTTGACCACTATCTCACCTGATGGTAAGTGTTGATGTGGTCGAGGATGTTGTTCAGACTAACCTAGAGTTACTGGCTCTCATGGACAGCTGCCGGAACACACCGTTAGGTGCTTGGGGACAGATTTTCTACTTGAGGGTGGTAGCTAGCCAGGCGGGCATTCGCAAAATGTCTTACCACCATGCTATAACGACTGCCATCCGAAGACAACAACCGGGACCGACGGCTTAACGTACCCTCCGAAGCACGGAAGCGCTCAGTAGTAATGTCACCAGCGGTCACCCATCCAAGTCATGACCGCGGCGGACGTTGCTTAACTTTGCTTGATCGATTCAGAATGGCTAAGCAAACTTGGCTACGAGCGCTTCATACATAATATATTACTATTACAGATTAGCGATTCCTGTTTTCTACAATGACAATGTCAAACTTGTACCCAGAAGAAATAGCGAGGCGCGGACTGATGTTATAACTTAAAAATGTTGATCTGTCAATACTAATTTACAATAAGACTAATGATATTTTAATTTATAGAGTCAATACTCTTACAATCGTTTGTATTAAATTAGTAAAAATGTCGTCGGGCAATTTCTCACTGTCATATATTATACTAGTTGACTAGTAAATGCTAAAGCTTGCCATCCACAAAACCAGAAGACAGTAAATTTTCTGTTTTTCGATTTCTTCGTAAGGGGTAAATTACGAGATCAGTCGCAATAATTTTCACCTTTAATATAATCAATACATTTATACAATCTATTTTTAATAAAAATTAGTAGTCATGTGTTCCTCTTACATACCTACCTATCGAAATAATAATTATGAATTTTGGTACCAAGATTTATTATCCTGGAAGTTGGGATAGTACTGTCATGATTTTCAATGGATTTATAGAGTATTTTATCTGAACCAATATATTATTCAATATTTCGGTATTTTAAATAGTGGCAACACACACACGATCTCGTGGTCTGTTATTCAAAATCGACCTATCACTGTTGAGCTCAATCGACCAATCAGAAAATATTTACCACCATCGCATTTTGGAGGGAAACATACAGGAGGAAGAAACCAGTCAGTTCGTCGAATGGCCATTCTGGCAAGAGACTTCGAGGCGAAAAGTACTAGTTTAAATTGTACAAGTTTGTAATAAATAGTATTTGGAAGTATTATCTACATTGGCTTGGAATTTATTAAAGTACTAACCAAGTTGTCGGATTTATTTAATAATAATTTCGATTCAGTAACATTATACGCCAAGACCCAAGACATTTATTACATAAGTATTAAATCGCTTGACGTAAAAATCATATATAACTACTAAGGACAATTTATTTGAGCATCTTATTTCGTTAGGTGTTCTAAATCAGATTTTGTGGTCTGGTGGAGAGACGATACGATGTCTAGTTGCCACGCCGTTTCACTTTAAGTTTGCAGTAAGTGGTATTAGTTCACAAGGACCTTTGTGTTAAAAATTTACGAAATATGAAATCGGTTCAGTCGATGAGAATGATAAAGTAACCATGACAGATAAGCTCATTTTCTAGTGAAATAACAACACGTTTATTTAAACACACATTCATGAAAAAAAATCTCTACTATTTATTTGGACATAGTAAGACTAGTTTACTACAGAAATACCATTTTGTAAATATACCTACTTGACGTACTTGTTTTTTTTTAAATTTACAAATAGATAAGTATCATCAATACCTACTTATACAGTTGAACTATATTATTTAATTCACAGGACTTGTCCCAAAACGTACCTAATCACAATAATGGCACGAGGCCTTTCGAAATGCATTAACGAGCAAGATATCTCAAAAGGTTCTTTGACGATGCAGTTGCGATTTTCATATTGCTAAATGCTTAATCACATGGCCTTTCATAATGAAATAATGAATAGTTGATATTCGTTTAACAATTTTATTTTAAAGATAAGTTAATTGATTATGTTTCTTCATAAGAAACTTCCAGTTGCTTTCCGGAATCAGGAGTTGTGCCTGGTATGCCCCCTTTTATATGGCCTCAGAACATATCTGGCGATTTAGACAACTCTGCCTGCCTTCAAGGATAAACAAACGTTATGATATGTTCATTTTTAAGTTCAATAAATGCCTTTGCTTTCATCATAAACCATAAAAGCGGCCATAATACCAAAACTCTTCAAACGGGTTTCGTAATACGATAAAACTTTTTTATTTTTGGCTGTTCACCATTCAGAATTCGTTTTGATTGTTTCTACATTATTATGCGCGTTATATAATTTTGGGGCATCTTCTATTATCTATTTGTTATTAATCTTAGCACGTGCTATATAAAGATAAGAGCTACTTGTTAAGTAAAACATAGGTGAATGACACTAGCATATATTTAAGCGAAAAGACACGACTTTTCAGGTGCTGTCAATTCAAACTTTATTTGATGAAAAATTTGCTTTGGTAAAATATGTTAAGCCAAAATGTATAGATCAGATAGAAGTTTTGGTATACCAGAGCATGAGAACATCCTTATTGGAGTTACAGAAGGAAATCTATGATCTGGATACTTACGGACTTATTATAGATTTATGTCACTACTAATACATAATCTTACAAGTGTTATATACGAGTAGAAGCCTCAATAATCATATAAGTATGTTACATTCATGAGATAGGTACTTTTTGTTCGTTGTGACATGTTAACACGTTTTCTATGTCAGCAAGTTGTCATTGTACCTTGACTCGAGCTATGCCACGCTAAGCTTTAAATATCAGTGGACACTGGACAATGAACTTAAGCCACACGCGCAAACACTGACTTTACATGTCATATCAATCGTTTTTGCCGCAACCAGGAAACCGATTATACGTATTTTTTTCTTATCTCCGACCTTAAATCGAAAGTCCGCAAGCAATTAAAACGAGTTTAAATGGGAGAAACATATAGACTCATATACATCATTATATGCTTTCCGGGTAACCTTGTGATGTCGTTGACACGACTCAGTTCTGTCATCATGGGAAATTATATCAAAAGGACGACATATGTTTTATCCTTTTTGTATATTGTATATTATACGAACACTTTATACAGGGTTATTGGTAAAATGCTAAAAACCTCTTAGGGTTGACTCTTCTAGTCCCACCAAATATTTTGATTTTTTTTCTTTTTTTTTTGTGTTTTAATCCCTACTCCGAGCCAAGAGCCCCGTCGTGGCCACAATGGACCGCGCCATGCTCCCTCTGAATAGAGTTTTGAATTTTACATCGAGCTAAATAATAAAAAATATGAAATAATACATTACAGGCACAACAGACTTTTATTATCAGGTAGTCCTCGTACTTACACAGACAAAAACACAAAAAAATTAATAAAAATATGCAAAAAAAAAAATTTCTTTCTAAATAAAAAACATCTTAATATGTATGTTAGGACTAGCAGAAGTCAACCCTAAGAGGTTGTTAGCATTTTACCAATAACCCTGTATAGTATGAAGTGAAATTTATTTATGTACAGTAGACGGATACTGAGAAAATGAAAATAAAAATTTAGTTTATAAATTACTAGCTTTCCGGGCGCGGCTCCGCCCGCGCGTATGTCGGTTATCGCGCAAAAACATTAACCTCTTTTTGCGCAGCTGGATAAAAACTATCCTATGTTTTTTCCCGGGTCTCAAACTACTTCCATACCAAATTTCATTCAAATCGGTCCAGTAGTTTTGGCGTGAAAGCGTAACAGACAGACAGACAGACAGAGAGACAGACAGACAGACAGAGTTTCTTTCGCATTTATAATATTAGTACTGAAGTACTGATTGCAATAGGGTACCTTTAAACATTAGTGTAGCGCAGAACAATTCCACTAACGGAATAAAAGCGTTGATAATAAATACCTAATCAGATATTTATCACTCTCGATAATTATAGATTTTGATTTTTAGGGAAAGTAAATTTTAATGAAACGCTCTTTCAATGGTTTTCAGCAATACAGTACCTGAAATCAGCTGTACATAAGAACTTAGTACTAGTTTGATAACATTTTCGACCACGTTCGATTTTCAATTCAAGTTCATTAAATTAATTGTTAAAAAGCTAACCTATTAAGATATAAGGATATGATTTTCCATAGTTTCGTTGGTTTTGTCATAAGTGTTTAATAATGTTAGTCCCATTCTTTTTCGCTTCTTAATTTTATTAAACGTCTTTTAGTTCTGCCTAAACTGAAAGCTTATGTGAAGTAATGTTTGTGAAAGTTAAACAATGATTATAACGGTGTGAAATTGCGTGCCTTTTTTCCACCTAGACATTGTCCATACACAGACGTTTTTCAATCATGACAATATGAACCCAACCCGATCAAAATGCTGGCACCTATTTGGCTCAACGAATAAGAATTGCAATTCAACGGGGTAATGCTGCTAGCAATCTGGCCAACTGGTAGTGGGCTTGAGTATTTGGACTGCTTGTGAGTCTGCAATAACCTGTACGTTGTCATGCTTTCATTGTAGTAGCTGTAGTGATGTGTATAGTTCGTAGTATTTTATAAAAGTCGCTAGTAAAAAAAAACAATTTTACATGTTTTAGTAAATAATACGGGATAACTCACGTCAATCAGTCAGATAGCTCCGACTATAGTTTCAACCTTATTCGGTGGTCTTTTTCAAGGAGAGCTCGGTACGCCCGCGTTGACGTCTCGCTTAGCACTGCGGGCGGCAGCTCGTAGCGCGCGACACGTCATAGGTTGGTGCGAGGGGTGGGTCGCAGTTGGTTGTGTCGTCGAGTTCTGATGCGAGTCATCTTCGTCGTTGGTGAAATCCCGGCTGGCATGGGGAACGTCCCAGCAAAAAGAGCTCACTATATCTCCACTAGACCCGTCCTTATCATCCAAAACAGTTCCATGTAGACACGGCTTCCAAGTAGGTGACAAGAACCATCCTCCGTCTCTATTAAAGTTTGGACGTCTACTAATTTCGATAGATTCTCGGATCTTGCGAGGCACGAAGAACTTTTCTCTCGACAAGACCCGAGTTTTCTCGAAGCGGATGTAGTGTCAGTACCTATAACGTTATCTTGAAAATTCCCATAGAAATCAATATTACTAAATAATTTTGAAAACACATTAATATAAGCTACAGTATTATGACCAAACAACATTTGGAAAACGCTGCTGCTTTTTAAAATTCTATATGTTTCTGTTGCTTAAATAATATAATACTCGTATTATTCATTTCCAAAATTCCAGGCTAAAAAAATCTAAATAACTCGCGCGTTTATCAAAGTATTTTTTGATCTGCTGTAGTTTATTAGGTTACCTTTCTGAAGATAGCATTAGGTATAAAATATACCTACGCAATCGTATACAAGGTGTATGTGAATTTTAAACACGGGCTTGGCTTACAAAACAAAAAAATAATCGTCTTTGTACACTTTATCAGCGTGACATTTACCGCTCATTCCGCAGAAAATACGAATGCTCAATTCCAACGTATATACTTTTTTGAAAATATTGGATTAATCTGTACGTTGAAGTGTTAACTTTTAAATGTTACTAGTTTTAAAAGCATTCACGGCGTATAAACGTCAGTATGGGTACCTAAAATAACTGAATGATAAAAATCTGACTGTTGCCATCATAGAGAAAAACTAGTACTTTTCTCTATGGTTGCCATGCAGCGTGTTTCAAGCTTTAACCGATGGGTAGGCTAAATCGATGACTGTGAAACGCAAAGATAGTGTTTTATTTATTAAATATGTTCTGGGTAGTAAAACCGGAACTTACTCGAACATTCTGAAGCAGGCCCTAAATAAAAAAATAACCGGCTTCAAATAAAAGAGGATGTTCTCAACTCGACTGTTTTTTTTCATGTATGTTACCTCAGAACTTTCGACTGTGTGAACCGACTTTTCTGATTCTTTTTTTATTTGAAAGCTTGTGCTTACGTGTGGTACCATTTTAACTTCATCAAAATCAGTCAAACCGTTATTGAGTTACACTACTCTACTCTAGTAACTGAAAAATATTTTCCTATCTTGATGATATAGTCGTGAATGATAATCAATCCCATAAGTAGCAAGGGACACTAAAATGAGTGAATATTTTTTTAAACCAAAAAATGGAATCGATTACAACTCTCAAAAGTGTGAAATAACTTGTCGAAGTCGGTAGCATGCGCACAATTATTGTGATAACTTTGAAATGTGTGGGTACTTTTGAACTATCATGCTACCGACTTTAACAAGTTATTTCACATTTTTGAGTGTAGAAATCGGTTCCATTATGAGGATTTTTTTTTATAAGCATTATTTTTTTCTGGATCATCTGATCTAGATAAATAAAACTCGATCGGCACAGGCGAAAGGCAAATATATAGTGGGCAATTGACACATCGATCCTGTGCGCCGAATCTTCTTATCTTTTATACTTATAATAAAACAGTTACAGGTCCAATTCTCTACATTGCAGCATTTTGAAAATAATTTTTGAGAGCACTCTGTAGCTGATACTGATGCTAAAACTATATATTTTTTATTTTTGTCTGTCTGTCTGCATCCCGGTCCCGCATCACGACAAAACTACTGAATGGATTTCAATTTAACTTTTTGGTTGGGATAGTGGTACTCTAAAGATTGTCCCGTAAATATTTCAAAGTCATTGATTTTGTAGTTCAGAAATTACAGATATCACAACCTAAATATTTCGTTCCAAATAACTTGAAACGCGGAATGTTCAGGAACCCTTGAACGTACGGCTCATCTTAAGCTGACAATCCACTGCTGAACACAGCCTCCCCCACACAATGCTATGGGGAAGATTTGCCATAATCCCCACACTTGGCAGGCGTTTTGGGTATCCCATTGTGAGATATCAGTTCCTCAGAAAGCGCTGCTGCCCACCTTCTGGTGTGTTACTGTTACGACACCCACGGCTAGAGATGGGGGGTTGGCATTCTAGCCCGGGACCCCACGGGCAGCCCAGCACCCTACAGGCAGCCCGCAAAGGAACTCTCTGAGTTACTGTCTACTGCCTTCTGGAAAATACAACCCGGGAGTTTTTACTAAGAGTGCTTCACCGCAGACCACAGCGTTGCTTAATATGAGATAAACAGTGCTCAAATGCGAATAGTTAGTCTACAGGTACGACAATCACGAACGAAGTCTCAGGTACAGTTCCGCCTCTCATTTCCGAGCACACCAAGCTTCGTAGAGGTTAATTTAGCCGTAGCTTCCAAATGACAGCGAAATTGAGAGACGCTCGATATGTCGACGCCAAGTACTCCGATCCGATGCTAGTCAAGGTGGCAAGGGGAGTGTCTTCAAAACGGAGGGATACGCTAAAGAAGGATAATTATCGGCCATATGTACAACAGATAATACGCAATGATTTTGGTATTACGTTACGCCCTCTGTCTGTGCTATAACATCACTAAGTTTGACACATGTCGTTTGATTAGATGCTTTCGATAAAGAATAACGAATACTTTTTTAAAAAATACATCTACTGACGGACACCCTTTATTATTAAGCCTCGATACTAAACTACCAAGTATGGACCCTTTAATAATAAATTAGAAATAACTTCTTACATTGTCATAAAAACTTACGTGAGTTGTCATGATTATTAATTAAATATACCGGCTAGCACTCACGGTGTTTAGTCGAAATCTCCGACCGGTGGTAAGTCCTATATCGGAGAAACACGACGAAACATTGCAACAAGGTTGACGGAGCACGTCAGGTGCATTAAGAATCTTGAAGTTGAAAAATCCGCAATAGCCGAGCACGCCCTCATCACAGATGCGAAACATTTCATACGGTTTGATAAGGTATCCGTACTAGCGAGAGAGAAGTATTTCGTGCCGCGGAAAGTACGTGAGGCCATTGAAATAAATCGTCATCCAAATTTTAATAGGGATGGTGGCTGGACTTTACCATCTGCGTGGAAACCAGTGCTTAATTGTGCCTCGACCAGTGCTAAACCGTTTACCCGCGAATCGGACGTGGTTGCAATAGTGTGCGAAGACCCTACACATACTTTTGACGAGTGCAGTGAAGACAGTGACAGTGACGCACGCGCCCCTACCCTGCCTGCGACTCCATTGCTGCCCGCCGTTCCTCAAGTTTCGGAGAGGGCGTTGCGAGCAGCCGCCCGCAGTGCGCGTCAAGCAGCCCTCGAGGCTGCCCGCATTCCTTGAGAATGAACATCTTTACTGTTCGAACACCGGTCGGAGATTTCGACTAAACACCGTGAGTGCTAGCCGGTATATTTAATTAATAACTTCTTACATATTTGGACGTTGCGTTCGTAAAAAAGTAGATTGGCTACACAGCTAACTCATTTAATCAATTAAAATTTGATTAATATAGAACAAAAATTATAACGACTATAATCGACATATTTTATATATAATGTTTGAAGGTTACATATGACCATAATGTCAAGCATATTCTCCATAATTTAGTTAAAAGATCGTCCATTTATCGTTTTTATAGCTTTTATAGCAACGACCGAGGTCATAACCCGTCGAATGCACAAATTTTATTACTTATCTTGGTTAAACAAACACAATATCATTGTACAAAAAGCAATTTTATGTCTACCGTTAAGCTTTTTTATGCAAAAGTCTTAAAAAGATCTGTATCGACCCAGGCTTATTTATGTAAGAGCTGTTTTCCATAAACCCCGCCACAATAGGACTATCTACTCTAATTGCTAGCTGGAAATGGTTTGTCAAAATCCCCACGCTAATATAATACACAATTTTTGTAAATATATATTTTTCCTGGCGATTAAAAAAGTATTTTAGAATTACTAAGTTTTTTTTTATGCTTGAAAGGTCAGCCTTTGACCACTATATCACCTGATGGTAAGTGATGATGTGGTCGAAGATGTTGTTTAGGCTAACCTAGAATTACTGGCTCTCTAGGACAGCTGCCGGAACACATCGTTAGGTGCTTGGCGACAGATTTTCAACTTGAGGGTGGTAGCTAGCCAGGCGGGAATTCGCAAAATGTCCTACCACCATGCTATAACGACTGCCATCCTACAACAACAACCGTGACCGACGCCTTAACGTGCCCTCCGAAGCGCGAAGCGACGGAAGCGCTCAGTAGCATTGTCACCAGCGGTCACCCATCCAACTCATGACTGCGGCGGACGTTGTTTAACTTTGCTGATCGGTACAGAATGGCTAACCAAACTTCGCTACCAGCGCTTCAAAGTACGAGTAGGTTAAATGAAAAAAAAAATGCGAGTGCTCCAAAACCTAAACAATCGATATTTCTAAACATGATTACAGGCAAAATGAAGAAGAAGTCTATTAGTCTGGTTGATGACCGCGCACCGTCCTCTATGACGGTTATAGTAATACAATTGGAGCACGAATTTTCGACTTGTAGGAGTAAGGTTCCGGTGGCCGAATGGATTAGGCATCCGGCGTTAAATCAGAGGACGAGTGTTCGATTCCCGTCCGGAACAAAAAATGTTGTACTCCAATAATTTTTAAATCTAAACAATCAATGTTAATGAAATTTCAAAGGGATCGAATTGGAAGTATTTGATAGTATAAAAAATATGGGTGTCATTAGTTGCAGTAGTAATTCTCAAACACAAAGATCGTGCGTGATGTTTAAGTTTCCACAACACTTAACATAACCACCTTACTTTAACAAAAAGTGCATCAATATCATCAGTCGTGAAGCAACAAGCTCCGTGTGATTGACAGAATTGGGTCAGACATCACGGTATCGTATATACAGGTTGTTTCTTTTGTAGCTTTTGGTAAAAACCTGAACAAAATTAAAATCTTATTTATTTAATTTACTCTAACAAAATAATGATAAAATACGCGATTTAAACCGTCTAAAGTTGTTTCATTACTATAATTACTGATATTCTAACAAGATTAGGTTTTTGCTGTTTTTTGGAAGTAATGGTCGCGTTCCCTAATGCTACCTGTATAAGATTTATGAATTAATAAATATCTAAAAACGAATTTGAAAAAATTATTAATAATGGTTCTATGGCTATGAATATAGACCCTCGGTAACTATGGGTTACTGGTAAAATGCTAACATCCTCTTAGGGTTGACTTCTGCTAGTCCTAACAAACATTTTGAGATGTTTTTTTTTACGTTTTTATATGTGTTTTTGTCGGGATCAGTGCAAGGACCAGCTAATGTTGAAAGTCTCTTGTGCCTGTAATATATTATTTCATATTTCTTTGCTCGATGTAAATATTCAAAACTCTATTTAAAGGGAGCACGGCGTGGTCCAGTGTTACCGTGGCGGGCACTCTTGGCTCGGAGTAGGCATTAAAAAACAAAAAAAAAATATTTTTGGTTCCATTTATATTTCATTGAGATCTGGCGAGTAGTACTTGAGTTATCCTTCATAATGCGTATGCGTACGCGTAAAAAAATATAATATATATATTTTTATGCGTATGCGTACGCGTAAAAAAATATAATATAATATATATATTTTTTTTCATATCATAAACCAAATATCTCAAAATGAATGTCAGGACTAGCAGAAGTCAACCCTAAGAGGTTGTTAGTTACATTTTACCAATAACCCTGTATATCTCCTCCAATTTCAATAAATCGTGTTAAAGATATCCTACGTCCAAATCATATGAAATATAAGTTCCAAGGTTCATCTAAAATCCATCCAGCCGTATCGGAGATGAGTGGCATCAATAATACACACAAACATACTTATCATAAATCATAAATCATAAATCAATTTATTGGTAATTACAAAATTACACGTCAAGGCATACATTGATTTGTTTTTATTTTAAGAATACATAGTAATTTAAATTAAAATAGACATTAAAAATGTCACATTAAAATAGAATTGTCCTTGATAATAAAATATAAAATAGGTAATAATTAATTATACTAGAATATTCTAAAAACTATGTCATTACTACAAGTAATGTTTTGTCCAAGTCATATAACAACATATTTTACGGTCACAAAATTCTTCAATGCTGTAAAACGTTTGCTCGATAAGCCAGCGTTTTAATCGCAACTTAAAACAGCTCATATTAGGCGATGCTATGATATTTTCAGGTAGTTTGTTATATATAGTTGGTCCCATGACATGCGAAATTTTAGTGGACTTCGTCAACTTGCGACTTACACCCACGAGTTTGTCCTTACCGCGGGTGTTGTACGTGTGCACGTCACTGCGCTTTGTATAAGAGGCAAGGTTACACTTCACGTATACAGCAATTTGAAATATAACAACTGCAGGCAGCGTGAGTATACCTAATTTCTTAAAATATGGACGGGCGGAGTCAGTCTGTGGGATTTTTGCGATCGCTCGAACGGCACGTTTCTGCATTCTAAATGCACGCAGCCAGTCCGCAGCCCGCCCCCAGAGCTCTGCGCCGTACTGCAGCTGTGAGTGCACTGTCGCAAAATAGCAACTACGTACAACCTCAGAGGGAACAACTCGGGCGAGTCTTCTCAGGGCGAAACATGCACTCCCAAGCTTGCTACATACTTTATTTATGTGCCCATCCCATTGTAAGCCTCTATCAAGCTCAAATCCTAGGAAAGTAGTAGATACCTCTTGCTTAATCCTAACTTTATTCATAAAAACTGTTAGAGGTCTTGGTGGAGGCCCTGCTAAATAGAACTGAATGAAATGAGTTTTCATGAGGTTGATAGACAGTCCGTTCACCTGAAACCACCCAGAGAGTACTGAGGAGATGTCATTTAGTTTTTGCTCCAGTTGATTAAGTGAGGTCGCTGTGACCACTGCAGCTACGTCATCAGCGTACATAAATATATCAGCATCGCTGACAGCGTCCGGCAGGTCGTTAACTAGCATCGAAAACAGAATGTTCGAGACAGATGATCCTTGGGCTACTCCCTTGTCTGTTGTCAACGGTTCTGATTTGACTGAGCCAGCGCACCCTACCACCACTTGCGATCTATCCCGCAACAGATCGGCTAACAAGGCCAGCGGCTTCCCGGTGATCCCGTAATGCTGCAATTTAGTTGTAATTAATGTGTGGTCAACAACGTCAAACGCCTTTGACAAATCACAGCATAGGATCGCTACTTGCTGGTGTCTTTCTCGGGCAGCCAAAATGCATCTCACCACTTCCCGGGTAAGACTAGTTGTAGACCGATCTATTCGGTAGGCATATTGTCGATCAGATATGGCGTTTGTTTTAGATAAAAATGCAGAAAGACGAGAGCTCAATCCGTTTTCAAAAATTTTGGCTAGTATAGGAATTATTGACACGGGTCTATAGTTCTCTAAACAAGCACGCTTACCCTTTCCCTTGAATAAAGGCGATACCTTACTGATCTTAAAGATACGCGGAAATGACCCTTCAGTCAAACATTTATTAAATAGGTCCGCAAGGACTGGAGCTAGCGTTTGTATTATTATCCTTACTATTTCCATCGACATACCGTGAATATCTTTCGAGCTTTTAGGTGGGATCCGTGTTACAATACGGTACACCTCATCAGCACTAAATACACAAAGTCTCAAGGAGCTGTCGGCTGGAGGGCGCACCGCTCGCAGCACGCTGACTGCACGTGCGACGTAAGCGCGAGGCGCGCCGCACGCAGCTGCCGCGTTTACGAACATATGATTCATTGTGTCTACTGCACACTTTTTGCAAGATAATTTTATCCCATTTGAGGTTTGGATGACCTCTGTGAAGTCTATATGAGAAATATTTGATTTTCCTCTTTCTATGTTGACAACACTCCACATAGCTTTTGATGGATTTGAATTGGTAGCCATAATGTTTTTATAATAGTTACATTTTGTAGTTGAAATTAAATTAATATAAAATTGATGCATGTCATTTACAATTGTGTTTATTGCGTCAATGTCTGGGAACAATTTACTCACATTAATAATGTCAAATAATAATGATTTATAATCTTTAATATCCTGGCTTATCCAGGCTGAGTCGTGCTTCCTAATACAAGTTTTTCGTAGTGGGAAACAGATTTCAAATTGATTTCTGACAACGTTTACAATAGCTGTAGCTAAATCTGAGGATATACTATTTTGTTCCCTAATCCTCTCCCAATCGACACTGTCTACAGACGCGGCAAAATTGATTTTATTGTGTTGCGAGAAATTTCGCGCAAATTTTGAGGTTTGAGACAAGGCATGTTTCTCGCACCATACCTGACTCCTGACCGCGAGATGATCGCTGAGCTTTGTGGCGAGAGGCGCCGCGCTCATCGAGCCCGTAGGGAGATTCGAGTAGACGTGATCTATGCAGGTGGCAGTGTTTGCAGTGACACGTGTGGGAAAACTCACCTCATTTAACATGCCATGGGATGCCATCATATCGTTGAGACGCTTCAAATCGCTATCCAACCTACGTAAACTATTTATGTTAAAATCTCCAACTAAAATACAGTTCAAGCCAAGATCACTGATTTTATCGAGCAAGGGTTCCAGATTGTCAAGAAAATCCTTGTCTGACACTAAATTTGTCCTATATATACAAGCAACAGAAACATTGTATTCTAACAAGTCAATTGCAGATATTTCACAGTACCGTTCCACTGACAATTGTGTTAAGTCAATATTTTCTACACACTTTATGTTATTGCTCGTATAGATACAAGACCCGCCGTGTTGCATATGTTTTCTACAATAACTTGAGGCTAGCTTAAAACCAGCTATACCAACACATTTAAGTTTGTCATCTGATAGCCAGTGTTCAGTCAGCGCAAGTATATCGCATTTGAGTTCTCCAGCAAGTGATACTTCCATTTCTAGTGTTTTCCCATTAATCGACGCTATGTTCTGCAGGCACATAACTAAACACTCTTGAGAGGCAATAACATTTCTATTTTTCGAACGATCTTTATCATTCATCACGCTCGCGTTCGACACCTGTGTGGAATAACCACATTGTAAACAACTCAATCCTTCGTCATTTCGTATTATATGAGCAGGGCGACGGCTGACGGTGGACAGTGAGTTTGGCGGCGGAGTCGTCGGCTCAGTTAGTTTGAGTCGCGGATGATCGAGGCTTGTGCCCGAAAAATCCAGTCGCTAACACACACTCCTTGAGGCCATGAAGTTGGGGAGCTGAACAATTGATACAACCGCTCAGGAATACCTATTACAAACACAGCATGCCAATTGGATTTAGTCTGTCGCTTTTCAACATAATATTCTTCGCACTGAGCAACCTTGTTAATGTAGTTCAAAACATTTTGTTTCGTAGTCTCCGGTTTGAAATGCCACGCTTGAATATACTTTAGTCTTTCAACAGTTTGAATGTCATTGTCTTCTTTACCTGTACCTGCAATTATTCTACGCTTTCTAGAAGACTTTTTTGAGATCGTCTTCCACTCGTCGCCTACATTTTCAGTAGATTTTTTTGGTGTGACAGATCTTTTGCCTGCTAATGACGTCGCGTTCGACTCCGTTGTAACAACGACATGATGGGCCTTGGGTCTTGTTTCATGCCCAGTTATCACGGGCGTCGTCGTATGTTCAGTCAATGATGGCCGGCGTTTTCCATCAATTTTCTGTGTCGCCACAGTGCAAGTATTGCGTAAGGCAGCGTTAGCGCGCGCATTACGCACGGGTCTCCGAGTTACCGGCGGCGGCGCTGTGGGTGTCGACTCGCTAGTAACACACGTAGCTTCGTTTATTTTCTCCGGCTTACCCGCAGTCGCTGCCTTAATAATTTTGATGTCTTCAGCTTGGTTTAATATTATCACTTATTGATCAACTATTAATGATTCTAATGCACTGATTTTACTTGTTAACTCACTAACAACTTTCATTATGTCACGTAAAGTAGGTTCTTGGGCTTTTGGTGCCATTGTTTAATTTTAAGAATTAAATTACTGACTGAACGTGCACCGGTACGTGCGCGCCTCCTTACTCATATATACTATATCGGTGATCTTTCAATAGCTTTCCACATACCAATAGGTGGAAAACACTCCATGCATGTTACATATTAGGAAAACAATATTAGATACCAACTGTCGGTTTTTTTATGCCTGATGGGTTAGCCTTTGACCACTATCTCACCTGATGTGGTCGAAGATGTTGTTCAGGCTAACCTAGAATATCGGTTTGTAAAAACCTTGCGCCAGGCCCTTAACGGTGTGTTCCAGAGTATTCTTTATAATTTACTAGCTTTCCGAACGCGGCTCCGTCTGCGCGTATGTAGGTTATCGCGCAAAAACATTAACCTCTTTTTGCGCAGTTGGATAAAAACTATCCTATATTTTTCCCGGGTCTCAAACTATTTCCACACCAAATTTCATTCAAATAGGTCCAGTAGTTTTGGCGTGAAAGCATAACAGACAGACAGAGTTACTTTCGCATTTATAATATTAGTACTGATATTGTTATATCCTCATAAACACCAGTTCACTAGTCAAATTCAAGACTGAAGTCTGTAGAAAATGTCTAATATCTGATTCTCTAATACGGACTAAAGCTTGAACACCTTGTATATTCAATGGACCCACTTAATTCCCATCCATTTTATATCGATATGTGATTTGTTAATCAGATGTCTATTTTAACTGCCAATAAAAAGTAGATCATTTATTTTTTATTGAGCGTATTAATTACGAAATTAATATTTCGTAAAGGACGTGAACGCCTTCAAAACTCGTCGCTTTAAGAAAATTTGTGTTTTTTAGCACAAAAGTCAATATTTTTGTCGTAAGTGATTGTGACAGGGTTCTAAATAGTTTATAATATTATTGTTCCTCTAAACGTTTCGTAATTCCGTCGATCCGTAAATCTACAAAAGACAGTTAAAATTGATACTTCAATATATAACAAAGTTTTAATATTCATGTGTTTCAAAATCATGTCGTTTTTTTTGAATAGGCCGGGATTACTTTTAAAGCGCTCGTATATAACCTCTCACTATGAAAGAGGGGTGTCATTATAGGTTTTACGCCTTTATCTCTCTGTGTGTGTTGTGACTTGTGGCATCATAGATCCAATACAGTTTAACGGGTCTCAAAACTGTTTGTTTCTTTCGAAACAGCATGCATTATTATATTTATAATAATGAATATTATGTTATAGGTATACATTAAGTTAGTATTAAAATATTATTTTAAACCATTTTAACTAAAATATAATGATCGTTTTCTAAAAATTGGTATAATTAAGATGGAAACTCACGTCTGTGCGGGTTAATTCAAATTAAGAAAGATTTTTCGCGCTTATTGTATGGTTTGGTAACTATTGTAAATGGCATAATCTCATTTAAATAAAAAATACTTGTATAATATATTACTTATCTGAGCGCTTGGTCGATGCGACGCGTGATCAAAATCCTGGCACATATTTGGCTCAACGAATAAGCATTGCAATTCAACGGGGCAATGCTGCCAGCATGCTGGGCACGCTGCCAACTGGGAGTGGGCTGGAACATTTGGACTGCCTATGAGTCTGCTATGACTTATAGGTTGTCTAAATGCTTTTATTGTAGTAGCTGTAGTGTTGTATATAGTATTTTGTTTAATAAAGGCATACCGCCGGTAAAAAAATATATTAAGTGAACACCAATATTTCCATAAGTTACCCCTAAACCGTAAATATTTACATTATACCTATTTAAATTCGCCCGAAGTTTCTCTCCCATATTTTGTGTTCCCTAATTCTTATAAGAATGATTTAATTGTATTTAAACACTTAAAAGATTTCTTAAATAAATTACTTGGTGTAGTAGAATTTGCTAACACCAATTTGTTTGCGTTACAGCAATTTATAGGCTGACCTGATATTGAAACACATTGTGCCAGCTTAAGATAAATGAACTTGAATAGATTAAGGCACGTACCCACTAACCTGACTCAGTTGCACCTGGTTTATTCGTTTATCTGATCTTTAGTACTATGGATAATTAATAACACCTCTGGCGTTATAGGCAGTTGCCTTTACTTTCAGAGACCGAACCTCAATATTCTAGATATTTACTATTCTCGTACTGCAGCAATCGGTTTTATAGAAGTCTACCGAATAACTACTATTTCTTCATCATGATTACAGCCTTATTTTTTTTGCTTTTGACCACTATCTCACCTGATGGTAAGCGATGATGTCGTTCAGGCTAACCTAGAATTACTGGCTATTAAGGACAGCTGCCGGAACACACCGTTAGGTGCTTGGCGACAGATCTTCAACTTGAGGGTAGTAGCTAGCCAGGCGGGCATTCTCAAAGTGCCCTACCACAATGCTGTAATGACTGCCATCCTAAGACAACTATCACGAAAGCACGGAAGCGCTCAGTAGTAATGTCACCAACGGTCACCCACCCAACTCATGACGCGGCGGACGTTGCTTAACTTTGCTGATCGATTCAGAATGGCTAAGCAAACTTCACTACGAGCGCTTCAAAATTTTATTTATTGAAGGCAATAATGTTTACAAAGAGCTCTACCAATCTAGCACCACAAAGAATGCTTTAAAATATCAAGAGAAACTATAAGGGCTTCTCCATTTTTTTTATAGCTGATACTGTAGTCTTTGATCACTATCACACCTGATGGTAAGTGATGATGTGCTTCGTAGATGTAGTTCAACCTAACCTTGAACTGCTGACTCTCAAGAACAACTGCTGAACCACACCGCTAACAGTGTCTAAATGTTTGGTGACAGATTTTCTACTTGAAGAGCTAGCCAGCGGGCATTCGTAAAACGCCCTATTACCAAGTTGTAACAACTAATTACTTAAGCCAACAACCGGGATCGACGCGACGACTCCGAAGCACGGAAGCCTTCAGTAGCATATTGGCAGAATACCCGCAGACTGTTATGTGCCTAATGTGCAGTAATTCCACACTTATGTTGACGTGAGTAGTGCTAAATATGTTGTAAGCCTTGCGCAAACTATATTATATTGGTAATATCCAGCTGCCAGGTGAAGTATTTCCGAACAGTTACGACTAGGAACCTTCAAGAAGAGAGCATATTCCCTCCTTATAGGCCGGCAATGCTTCACGAGACCTCTGGTGTTGCGGATGTTTCTGGGTGACGTTGATCACTTACCATCAGGTGACCAGCCTGCTCGTTTGCCCTCCTACCCCATAAAAAAAAAGTCAAAAAGATACAGTTTTTGACAATTACAACAGATGTGGACCTAACAAGGACCGGAGACGTATCTCCTTGGAGAGAGTAATCTGTTTTTGGTTCATTTAAATAATTTATAATTAATTTCAGAGCGTTTTTCCCTCATACCGATTTAGGCTAGATTCACGATCTCACCTAATGGTACGAGTATGTGGTTAAGAAAGATGGGAAATTCAAAATTTTTTTATATTTGGTTTTGTTCCTAAATTTTCTATTGTTCTTGACCATATAAAATACGAGATTCTGAGAATAGTTTGGAAATATTTAATACTTATTGACTCCATTACATTTCTTATGTTTAAGCTTCTCACGTTTCATAGGTCAACGTTGACGATTTATGGGTAATATATGGCGTCATGTGCATTAGTCTCCTATGACGGTTCAAGATACTCGTGATAAGAGTAATATTATTTTAAACTCGCGAATATCATGATCTTGTAGAATGGTTAGGAAATCTAGCTGCAATCTTGAAACAAACTGTTAAAATTTTGAATTTCTCGCAATATAGATGAGTTTCCACCATGACCACTTAGCATCCACATTGGACGATATTGTCCATTTCTATTGTTATAATCATCTATGATGCGCAAGGGTTAAGGCCTTAAGAGTTGCCTGATCAGTATTTTAAACTCAATATATTGGAAAAAGTACAATATTATTAAGGTAATATAAATTTTATATAGGAGTAAGTCACCCTGTTATAAAAAAAAAAGCTTACGTTACGAAATGTACATCTTTTCAGCAACCGTCTTGGTGGGTACCACCCCAACAATAGCAATTCCCAAAGAGGGTAAACGCCATGAAAGCTTGCCGTAATACCTTTTTTTAGAATATGTTACTATCTAAATATTATGATTACAAGCACTACCGCGTACTAAGCGAAAATCATAAATTTACAAATTATTAGAGTTTGCCCCGGGCTGGAAAAACATTTTGTACTCCAATAATTTGTAAATTTATGATATGTTACTATCGTTATTTTTATTATTATCAATAAAACCGGCCAAGCACGAGTTGGACACCCACATCTATGGTTACGTATCAACGCAGAATGTACCCTAAATCGTTACTTTAATACAAATTTAGTTTTTAGTATTTGTTAGTGTTTTTAGATATTGGACTGTAAGTACCAAGTTTTACGCACATCGTTACCGACCCCACATTCTTGAAATAAGGGTAGGAATATAATGATAAATCCCGGAAATCTACGGCTCCTTCCAGCGCCGCAACAGAACAATTCCAATAAGATTATGTCACTATTGCCATTTGCCAATCGACTTTAAAAAAATCACCAGACTGTTCTCTCATGGCCATTGCTGCATTCCAACCGCAGCTCGTTTTGTGAATTTGCGAGCAAGGTCATGCTACCGTACTCAGTATCAAAGATAATACAATTACTTCAAAGTGAAGTACTTATTATATTTTGTACAGGAACATACATAATTGCAGATATACCTAATTAGAAACCTTATCAGTTTTACGAAGGCACCCCGCTCCAGATTTTCGAGTCTAGTATCAACTACTACTGCCTGCCAAGCGATCACATTTAACATTTCATTGTTTTAGTATTTATCATTAGCATTTACAGCCACACTAAGACGTTTATTTATGCCTGATAGGTTAGCTTTTGACCACTATCTCATCTGATGGTAAGTGATGATGAAGTTTAAGATGTTCAGACTGACCTAGAAATACTGGCCCTCAAGGACAGCTGCCGGAACACACCGTCAGGTGTTTAGCGACAGATTTTCTACTTGAGGGTGGTAGTTAACCAGGCGGGCATTCACCTAATGCCCTACCACCACACTGTAACGATTGCCATCCTAAGACAACAACCGGGACCGACGGCTTAACGTGCCCTCCGAAGCACGGAAGCCTCTCAGTAGTAATGGCGCTAGCTGTCACCCATCCAAGTTATGACCGCGGCGGACGTTGCTTAACTTTACTGATTGGTTATGAACAGCTAAGCAAACTTCGCTACGAGCGCTTCAAAATATAATATAATAAAAGACGTACTTTAGAAACGTGGCCTACCCTACAAATGCGCGTTAATAATTTACTCCACAGTACATTATATTATAGGATTAAATGTTGAAGTTTTATACCAATTCGAAATTTTGTACATACTAAATAGGGACTTTTGTATGTTACCTTTTTTCAGCTAAGTTTGTTGTGTAGGTATAACAGAATTACATCCACTTTATTTTTAAACAGCAACATCAAACTTTACTAAATAATGTCAAAATAATTGAATGTGTCAAGACTGACGTAACAACTACTACCTATTTACCGTCTTTAATTGAGATCTTCGTACATATGACATAGTATATAGCTTCTCTTGTGTGTTCTCTCACTTTATTGCAAAGACAATTTACTTTTGCCTAGCCGTCAAGGTCGCAGAACTGGCTAAAATTCTTACATAGGTCTTGTATGGTCATCTCTGTGCCAGGATTAGGATCATCAACCTCTTGCTTTACTAGATTCAAGTCTATTGACACCTGTGGGTTAAGGGGAGCTATATATTCATTCTCATTTTACCCTGGGTTAATTTTATTAACATACATAGGTAGTAAGCTTTTATGCGACGCTTTGTTAACTACCTCCCCTCAAGTAGGAAATCTGCCGCTAAACACCTGACGTTGTGTTCCAGCATTGGTCTTTGAGAGCCAGTAATTCTAGGTTAGCTTGAACTATATCTTCGATCGCATCAATGCCCTCATTGGAGAAACCTCATAGGTGGGCATACCGAACAGGGTACAACAATGTACAATGTACTTTAATTCGTCGAAGTTTCGAATTTCGGGTACAATCTCTTACCATGTGAAAATGTTCTTTAATTTCGGTCCGTCCACAGACTATATGAAACAACGAACCCCGCACCGCAAATTCGGTTTTCGTTGTCTAATGTGTTGCTCGTAACATGAAAAACGGAACTTCGTTTAATTACGCCCATATAATGGCAAGTGACTTTAGGCCGTGATTTTTGTCTGTATTTCCTGGAGACACATGTAACGTGATCGGGCACCGGGCTGTTGATACAATAAATTCTTTCTGTAATTTTCACCACCATTTTTAGTTGCTGGAAAAAATACAGATGTAAGTAAATAGAGCTGTCTGTATGGATAGTCTGGAACTCAGTCTGCGTCTGGAGACGTACTTACCAGAGACACGCTTTCGTCTGTTTTTGTCGTTAGATGCTCAGTAAATAGGTAATTAAATGCAAGATAAATGGCCACTTACTTAAAAAAATATGACATTCATTCCGCTTAAACAATTACTTATCGTCCGAGTGTGTGGTGATGAATGTTAATAACATTTTGTTGAGGTTTGTTTGAGGTTTTTTAAATTTATTACAAAAGAAACACTACTTTAGTAATCACTACCTGTTTTGGATTTGGGCAGAAAGCACTACTAAGGCGGATAGCTAGCCATCTGATGACCCAGAGATAAAATGCAGATGAATATGGACAAAAACTTATCACATTATCAAAAACATATCCAATAAAATACCGACATAATGATCTTATTCCGATTCCTGTTTTAATATGAAAACACAACTTTTCAGGCTCAGAAGAGGTCCGTTGGTAAATAAAAAACTTTTTAAAGAAATTGATATTTCAACTTTACCGTGTATATATTTAAAAAAATATGTAGGTTTGTAAAAAAAATAGAAAATTTTAATTAAAAAATTTATAGTCACGTTGACAATCATTTAACACTAAGAATAAAGTTTAATTAGCGATGCTAGGTTTCAGTTTAGTAAAGACAAATAAAAGGTCCTTCTTAGGGGGGATTGTGTGTGGTTTTATAATAAAGTCCCCAAAGATCAACGCTCACAGAAAGAAAATTCAAATGTTGCACGAGCAAAACATTTTAATTAAGTAACAATACTACACAGTTTATAATTACTTAAACGACAAAAATGCTTGGACGATTTCGCCTCTCCTAATATCTCACCCGTCACCTACGTAATTTAAACAAATATTGTAATAATTATATAATATATTTTGCAACATATTGTTAATAGAAGTTTAAAAATAATATTTTTTTACTGAATGTGGCAGTACAACGTAGAATATTTTAATATATTAGTTTGTTAACTAACTTTCATAAGAGCTTCGCAGCCGCCTAAATTTGATAAATGATTTTGACTTTTGGCTTTGACTACTAATTAATGGAAGCCTGCATATGAGTACAAAAATGAAAACCCAGATTCTTCACAAAGTAACCGGTTCTTATAAACCAATAGTCGATACGCAAACCTACTATACTAACCTCTTTAACTCCAGTATGTACCCATTCCCATTTTGCATCTATCGCAACAGTTCCCACGATCTTACCGTATTTGGTCATTTAACTAACAAATGATATTAAATCTTATTGCTACAGTAATAAGAATCTCGTGAAGATGATGGTAAAGATCGTGAGATGGTCTTCGAAGATAATGTCATGTCAAACGTGCGAGGACTATTGTGCCAAAATATGCAGAATTACCCTTCGCATTTAGGTCACTCGCGCTTGACAATGATTTATATTGTTTGTTTAACGAAAATGGCGCACTCTTAAGGCCACTTCAAGCCGTAGATAATGCCAATGAATATTCTTTGTAAACGTCAAGTATGCCTGTCTGAGGAACATTATCTATTTGTGTTTAATGTACGAGAATTCAAAGTCATGGATAGGAAACATGCCTTCCTGCCTATTAGTTTTCAAAGCTGATATATTTGACTGTCTCACTTATGCCTGTAAACTACCACCACTTTTTTATATGGGATGGTCACGGAAAACCTGATATTAATCGGTACCCTGCAGATGCATTTCGTCACAGGGGATTAACTGCACTACGCCCATCACACTGAGGCATACAGTTGTTAAGTCACCTGAGCCTCTTATTTCATAATTACGTACTGCCTCTCAATACTGCTGCTGGAAACCAGTGCTTGGTACCTGGCGACAGATTTTAGCGGGGTGGTAGCTGGCCAGGCGGACATTCGCAAAATGCATAACTGATATAAAAATGCACCATAAAAACGAATAGCACTGCACTCTAATTGCCCTAAAGCTTAGCTTAATGCTACCACGCAGATCCAGGATGTGGATGTGTTTTTTGACTCCATACGGACCATCGCAAATATGTTTATAGCTCAGGTTTATGAATCTAAAATAGTTAGCAATTTGGTGTAATACTGTAAGTTAGCTATTGTTATTAATAAATAAATAAGGTAAAACAAAAGTAATCAATTGTTCTTAACGCAAGATTACGAGATGTTTTTTTCGTAAAATCATATCATAATACCTAATAAATATAGGTAAATGGAGCATAACTCTCGGTGCGCAAGTTTTACTCGCACTGGATAGGTTATTATTTTTTATCCATGTTATAGGCTTCTTGGTCTTTATTTATTTACTATATTAAATTATAAGATACCAACTTATTATTTAATATAATAAATAAATAAAGAACAACATCCTCAGCTAAAAACCTTGAACAAAACAATTAGGTTAATCAATGCGCAATTTGCAATCATTATATATTGCTAAAAAAATCAATTAGGTCATGTATAATTAAATAAATGAATCATCCGAGTTATCAACTTGATTAATAAAGTTGTTAAAACTAGATTTTTTGCATTGATGGCACCGTTTAGCTATTTTTATTACAGCTATTTAGTAGATCAATCTATTTTTATAGCAAAAAGCCAGTTAAAGGTCGTAGTAAATGTTTATACACCTATAGCATCTACTTAACGGATATCAGAGTTCATCTAGGCCGAGTTTGAGATAGGTCAAAGGAGTTTGTATAGCTGCTATTTTGAAACTTCCATTTTGAATTATTGACGGTGTCATTCAACTGCTCTCCCGATTCCTTACGATATTTGTTCAAATAACTCCGTTGTCTTACTGTTATTGACGAGATAAACCGCTTCTGTAACTGTGCCATCAAACATCAGTTATCTATGTCACTGTTCACAAGCCGGCAAGTGTACGCATATAAACTGCATAGCGTCCATCCTGCACAATTTCTCTAAATTTAAAATTCTCTAACCTATGGTAGTGTATATTCTATTCCTAAAATCATCATTCGCGTAACAATTGAAGTGGCCATTTTAAAAATAGGATCATTCTATTCAATTGTAGGTGATTTTGCATCAGTTAAGAGATCAACAAGTTACATGACGACTTACAATACATTAGCGTAAAACATCCACAATGGAACACAGAAGTCAACATTAACAACTGTGTGTGATTTATATGAATTCAGATTTTAGTTTGAATAGAATAAGAAGTACCATAATTTAATTCGCAAGCTTTTATCCAAATTTGAATTTTAGAACAGAAAAAGAACCATGGTAATAAGAGAATTTCGAATTTTAGGTTTAGAGAATCTGTATAAAATCCATATCTGGCACGATACACTGTAAACTGTGTATGATAAAGTGAAGTAAGCACTATGCTTCTTACTTACTACGTACACAAAAGTAGACTAAAGTGTGTTGGCACCATACGTCATAAATTGGAAGGCTGAAGTCAAGAAGTTGCTCAACTAGCAAGTTAGTCTATCACTTATCTTCTTAACTTCCCTGTTACGGCAACCATCGCTCACCGGCTCGCCTAGGTACTCGCTCTCAGCTCATTTTTACGATTACCTCCTACAATGACATAAAAACTTGTAATTTTGTTGTATCTCAACGAACGAACTTCATGTTAATGTACCTACATTTAAGTTAGACTCTTCTTTCTGTCCCTATCCTACGTTAATTGGGGTGAATACAAAACATGCAATATTTTTATAAATTATTAGAGCACAAAATTCTTGTCCGGAGCGAGAATCAAACCCGCTTCCCCCGGATTCGCGCTGAGTGCCCTGACCTCTAGGCTATCGGAACATCCTCGACTGAGCCGAACTTTGTCCTCTCAATTCAATCTTCATAGGAGACGGTGCTTCCAACAACCAGACTACATAATAGACTTCATCTGATCGAAAGAAGTGCTTCTTCAAACACTGTACAATATCGCTATACCCACATACTTAATGTTATAAACCATTTAGCCGATTCGGAGTTCAGCGCTGAGGGGTAACAAAATTCTTTGGGTAACAGATGTTAGGTTTTTAAAGTGTTTGCGTAACTCGCAATTATTTCGTCCGAAATTAATATACGCCCTAGTCCATTCAGAACAAATTAATATTCTCCACAGCACTGAATTTCGTTAACCAAAATAACAGTTCTCAAATCTCAAGTTTGAGTTCTTCGGGGAACTATTGCCACCTTTTTGAAGCAATGATGGCCCAGCTATGGACTGCCGTGCCTCAGGCCCCTGGTTCGATCCACACCGCCGCTGGCTTGAGCTTCACCGCATGGTGGAAGGGCTTTTTGCGAATGTCTGGCTAGCTACCACCCTCAAGTAGAAAATCTGTCGCAGTGTGTTTCGGCAGCAGTCCTTGAGAGCCAGAAACATTACAGGCACACTTTATGTCTCAAGGTGATGGGCGCTGTGCAGTCCACCACTTATGATAAACAGCATCTGTTACAAGCATAGGTTTCCGCCGTTTAACACCAGAAGGACCTCGCGCTTGTTCCATCACGAGGGCATAAAAAAAATAATAACCAGCGAAGTGCCAGTCGCGCTCGCTAATTCTCCCAAACTAAATTATAACGATTTTACAAATATGTTTGCATATTTTTAATTTATTTTTTAATATGTATCTAGGCTAAAATATAAAATACGGAACCCTCGGTATAAGACTCGTTTTAATTTTTTTATAAACCACAAGCTGTGCGCCGCCGCTTATCTAGTTTTATACAAATTGAATTATACACTTCTATTATAAGTTCTATTTATATACTGAATTCGTGGAAACATGTAAAGTGAAGGGATCAATAGCAACATTGTTGACACTATTGCACTGAAGCTATACCTAAATCTAGTTCAAGCAGCGGCAAAACGATACGATTGTTAATTATCCTGGTAAGAACTACGATTTTTCGGACGAAAAACATCTGCTAATTATTGATGACTTATTTAACATTTTCATAGTTAACAATAAATCAATAAATTCGTGCTTGGGGGTGCCGGGCTAGAATGTCAGCCCCCCATTGGTAATTTGGTACCTGTGGGCGTGTAAAAGGTGACTATAGGTAAAATACCATAATGTAAGCAACGCCTTCTGAGGAACTGATTATTAAACTGTGATTCCCAAGACGCCTGCCAAGCGTAGGGATAATGGCCTATAACAAACCCTTGTATCAGACCTGCATTCCAGACTTCATACACCAGTGGTTCAGGTTAAACAAAATAGCTAATTTCCTTCCTGGGTATGGGTATTTCTTTTTTTATTGGTATTGGATACTGCTGCTTAATAGTTAAATATTACAATTGTAAGATGGCTAGAGTATATTATTTTATATTTTTGGAACTAGAAGGCTTTTTATAAAAAAGCTCAGTTTTTTGTGCCTACAGGATCTATGGAATCCATAAAACTTTGACGGTCATAGATCTCTGCAGAGCCTTCGCAAGAATCTATAACATTACTTTGACATTTTTGTGTTCACACAAAGACTATTGGTTTTCCCGCGACCGCGCGCCGAAACTGAAAGACATCGTGAACACGATTCACCTTTCAAATTGATGCCATTTGTACATCTGGTAGTAACTATTCACTCATCTGTGACACTAGCAAGGATATCACGAAACGGGGGAAATCCAACCATAAACTTCGAATATAATCGTAACTAGCTCAGTTTCGACATTTAATCTACCTTAGCATGTTTTTCAATTCAATATTTATTTAGAAGCTTTAATTAGCTCTAGGAAATATAGTAAATTACTTTCAATGATTTTAATATACATCTGGTAATGTATATTTGATAATAGCTGTACTAAAATTCAAGGTTTGCACAATTAAAATTTTGATTAGCGGATGTAGAAGATGTTCTTCTCAATTATTTATCCTCGCTAGTGAATACTAGTCTGAAGTTAGTAGGTACATTATATGAATTACACCGTTACTTAGATGTATCCACCCTACGAATACCAGGAAATCCATCGGGTTCTGTGGATGCTTCTTACTACAGGATGCCTGGCATCCAGGGGTAGCCTGGGTATAGGTACAGTTTTAAGATGAAATTTTTTTAACCAAAAATTGGAACCGACATTAATACCCATAAGTGTCAAATAACTTGTTGAAGTCGGTACCATGATACTTCAAAAGTTCCTATTATCATAATATTCTGCGCATGGTACCGACTTCGACAAGTTTCACACTTTTGGGTACTGAAGTCCGGTCCATTTTTTGTTTAAAAATTGTTTTACAGTCTTTTAGTGACCCTTGCTACTTACGGGATCGATTGTCATTCATTGTCAACGACTATATCATCAATACTAAGATTTTGTATTTCAACTCTCTGCATCAATATATGTAAATATTTCTGAGGTATTGGAGTGTTACTCAAAAACAGCTTAACCGAATTTGATAAAATTTAAATGGGCCCAAACTAAGATTTTTTTACCTGTAAATGTGTTGTATGGCCTCCATATTTACTAGACGAATTCAGGGTAATCACCTGAGTCACTACCAGTCTTGCACTTCCGAGCGTCCGGTGAATACGTCGCCGCTAATCGTGTTTTTTAGGAATAATCTGTGGACAATATGCCTTTCTTGTGTCTTTAGACTCTGCACCAATTATACAGGCACTGTGAGAGATAAGAAAACTGTTTCATTTCACGCGTAATTATTGCTTTTGTTGAAATTGAATATATCGTCATTTTGTTTTATCTTAGGAACTAATCTCAATGAAATGGATGAGCGAGATATGTGTATCGTTTGGTGTGAGAGAGTGAAAGAGATCGCAGCATAATGGTGATCGTGGCGGTTCGGTGGTAGCATGAATTGCTTATTTATCTCTTTCTAACAACAGATATGACGCATAATATTTGAACGTTCTTTCCTTGTCATTACAAACTGCATATACATGTGCGTAGGTATGTATATAAGTAAATTCTAGTAAGCTTTTAGAGCAGTTGTGTTCGGATATAACTAATCTATATATTTCAAATATATGTGCCCAAACGACAAGCAACAAACATAAAAAGAATTTTTCAAAATCGGTTGAACCAGTCAAAACTTCTGAAGTAAAAAACATTTAAAAAAATAGACGCTTGTACGATGAGTTTGGAATTTTGGAGTTTTGTTTTGAAAGAGGATTGTCCATTTTCGGCTCTGCGTGAACAAGGTGCCCGCAAAAAAGTAAATATGCCAATAAAACAGATTGTATTTAAAATTAATTTCTGGGCTTTACTTTTGTATCAACTTAAACCTATTCAAAATAATTAATAAAAGTATTTATCTGATAATATCCGCACATACATCGATCTTTCATAATACAGTGTTGCCAGCAACTAAATACGGAAAAGTATACACTTAATACGAAATATGAAGTTTTTGTGAAATATGACTTTGTAATGATTGTGACTAGACCCAAACGTGACTGTTGTTACTTGACTCGACTATTTAGTTACATATTCAACACGATTCAACGAATTTGACGAATGGTGAGTGTACAAACAACACTAGTCCATCCATAGAAAAAAAAAGTGTGAAGAAATCAAACGATTTCGCTGTCACCTATGTCATGTCAATGTCATTCATTTCATTCTGCTTTTCCGGTGTTGTGATTAACAGATCTCGCTCGTTTGATATATTTACGTTTTAGTTTTCCTAATGGATTTCGGTGGTTCTTCCTCCCTGGCCCCGTAATGGACACCTTAATGGAACCGCTTCTCCTCACAATCACGATGACTTCAGCTCGTCTACGAACATTGATACTTCTCCTCATGATGACCCTGGCCTGCCTTGAATACCGTCTCCCGAGCCAGGGGAGGGAATCAATAAAACAATATTGCTGCAATTGCATTGTGGGCCGAAGGACAGTGGCTTCGTTCATCGTTATGACGTGTGCGCAGCCCACGTCATAACTATAATTTGGTTTTTAGCTTGGCAAGGTATCAGGAAGATCTAAATCCACCTGCCCAGTTTTTCGATAACATACTGTTAACTTATGATAATAAGTAATAATAAAGAAAAATAATAAATAAGTGTGTTTTGTTCCAATAGCTATTAAGTAGACCGTGGTGAGCAAGGGCTTATCTGATATCCTGATACAATATATTTATGATATGATTATTTTAACAGGTATAAGCTATTAAACCTATATCATATTTATACCTATAGTGTCTGTTCATTGTAGGCCAAAAGGTCCATACAAGTGGACAATGCCCTTTGGAAACCTTTTTTTTGGAAGTCGGTTAAAAACAGATTCGAGAGCGTCACAGGCCTAGTTAGAACCAGTTTCTTCGTTTCCACAGGCCATAAAGAAACTATTGTGCTAAATATTTCTATTAGCTCATAGAACTAAAAAAACATTTCTTTTGTTACAGGTACAAACTAGTGATCAAGTGTGTCTGTGATAAACATATAAAATTATCGGGTGTAGTGTTGTGCTCTGTGAGAATGAGAAGACGCCGGTTATAGTCCCACGCCACTCACAGTTATGCAAGAGTGTCTGTAACACCGTCTCGTGTGTTGACTTACCGAGTTGACATTTCGCGCCAATGCCGAGCGAATAGGCAATGGCGTTGGCAAACTACACGCTCGCGGCCGTCGACGCGGCTACGCCACCGCTCGTGGCTACCACACCGGCCCCTCTTCACGTCGACCTCGGAGGCCTCCTTTACTCCCCTGACGATCACCAACCCAACTCCCCACAGCAACCCAACGAACCTTTCAATCCTCCAGGGACACGCCGCACAAAGCTCCGGAAGCGAGCCGGCACCGCCTACCTGCCACCTCCGAACCAATACACCCGCTACCCACAGACCGACGTCCCACACAACCCCTACAACCTTCACACGCAAATCTACCCACAGAATGGCCGCCTCGACGTACAGATAGAAAACCAACGCGTGCACGAAGTGAACACACAGTACGATAACACGGGGCAATATGTGCACGATCCCACTGGTGATTACGATTACGAACAGAGGAGGATAAACCAAAACTCGGGGTACAACCCCGGATACACGGATAATCCGTACTCACCGGTGACACCACCGGGCCCTTCTAGTCGACCGTTCCAGAATCCCAACCAAAATGTAAATAACTTTAATTTTGTGAATAGAGCTACCACTCCCGTACCACCGAGGAAGAACGAAGAGGGGGTAAAAAATGTCGGTGGGCAGACGCCGCCTGACCGGCCCCGAGGCTTTACTAAAGTAGAAACGGGTGGTTCCGGGGGCAAGACTCAGTTGCATGCGGTCCTGGATTATGACGATCCTGAGGACTATTACGACGATATTCCTGGCACAGGTGAGTGATATATAGATCAATAATTATGTGTATTTGACTGCGAAAATAGTACCTTCCTATTTCAGTAAAATGACAATCTACATAATATATAAACTCAAACTTAAATTTATTATTCAGAGAATAATAAAAACCAATTATATTAACTAATGTGTAATCGACATACTTTACTTTGAGACTGATATTTAGGCTTCTGGATTGCCAGATTTCAGCCATGTTATCAGATCAATCGATTACTACGTTAAAACTTATTATGTAACCAAAACTGGCAAACCAAGGGCATAGAATAAAGGCTCCAAGAACATTAACAATTTCGCATTGTGACACATGTTGTATACTAGCGGCCCGCCCCAGCTTTGCACGAGTAATTACTGTAAATCGCGATGTAAGCTATCCTATCTTGAACGCAATTTGGATCAAATTGTACACGGTGTACAAATCAAATTTAAAATTGGTTCAGTAGTTTAGGAGTCCATCGCGGACAAACAACGAACGTGACACGTATTTTTTAATTATAAAGATAAGTCATCGCAGCACTTTCCATACAAGCGTAGTTTCGCATATTTTAAATAACAATTGATCAAACTCGGTAAAATTTTGTATGTCTTGAGACCAATATCTATGCTGGTTTACCACTTTTCCGTAAATTTATTTATTATCAAATTCATTCGGAAAAATCATTTTGAATGGGAATTTTCATATCCACGTTTAGACATAAAGTAAACAATAAAACAGAAAACTGGTGAACTTAATATAAATCTCATGCCTGCTAAAATTTCTCTAAGTTTTAACAATTGGTACTTAATATGTGGCAAACCTGCGTTTGTATGGAAAGTGCAATCTTATCGTATTTTCTACGTAAGTAGATAGCTACATAGTATACATTCGTATGTATATGTACCTACATCCATAAAGTACTTATTTACAGCAATATTCAAAATATTCGAACCCGTAGACAGGTCTACATATATATAATTTTATTCACATTGTCAACCCAAACAAAAAGTGCTCATTACAAACGGGTAGTATTGTATTGGTAGCCTTTTCCTTATAAAAAACTCAACAAAGCCTCCGATTAGCACGGTCCAAGGTGGTCAACACAACAATTAAATCCTGTTAGTGGTCGTGTTGATTAGGCGGTTGTACCGTACTTACTAAGTACTTACTTGCTACGGCGGCGGCAGTCAGACACAGTGCATAGATCTTATCCATGAGTACAGTCAGCTGCTGTAAAGATGTTTAACTATCGTCTTCCATTATTATGATTTCCTAGCTGATTCCAATTTCAAATTCTTTTTAGTCGCTACACTCTTGACAGAATAGGGTCGTCATAATAGGAGTTGTGGTCGATATATCAGGACACTCCTCCCAATCCGTCGTCATTCCTCTCGCACCGCTGCCTTTCTGATACAATTTTAAATACAACAATACTTTTCAGAAGTAATTTTTTTAGTGGATAGTGCTCTTCCATAAAATAGAAGAGGTATTTATATAAGTGGTAGCAGGTACTAATGAAAAGCATACATATTATCAGAAGTACTGTTTTCCAGTAGTAACTAGTTGAGTTCCTAATTACTGTTCCATGTTCTCCAATTGAATGATCATATAAGCCTTTTCAGCTAAAAAATTCAAAGAAGCTATTCAGAAACCTATCTGCATTCAGAAATACTTAAAACTATAAAAAATAATCAGCACCCGTATCATCTTCTACATCATCGAGAACAGTATACTTACGAGCATGAATAAACTGTCAGTATATTCCAAGATACCAGAGCAAGTTTTTTGATGACCTGTCACAGAAAATCAGAAACGATTCACTACTAATGAATTGGTTTAAGCCCGGACTTTTTACACAGAACAACGACCAATAGTGTATAAAGTAAGAATATTGGCAGTAATGTTTTTTTATCGATTGTGCCGTAATAAGCATGGGCCCACCTGATTTTAAGCAGTAACCTCTGACTTTATAAGTTACTGTAACACACTGTTAGGTGCTTGGTGATAGATTTTCTACTTGAGGATGGTAGCTAGCTAGGCAAAGCGTTCGCAAAATACCCTTCCACCATGCGGTAGTGATCAAGCCCGTTGTGGGGATCAAATTTGCGGCACGGCAGTCCATAACTATATTACTGTTCAGCTATCATTGCTTCTAAAATGTTTTCATAGTTGCATAGGTTACATGGTTTTAAACGCACATATTGTAGTTCTATATTCGACGACCCTGTAAATGACTATTTTTAACTGACATCCAAAAAAATAGAGGAAGGTTCTCAAGTCAAAGTTACATTTTATTGTTACTTTTTCGTTTGTGTTCCGGGTCGAATCTTGAAACTCTTTCGAGCACATTCCGATTGGCTATTCAGCTGAAACTTTCAATGTAGCTCAGAACTCGATGACAATTCATTATTAAGTTATTTTCTTGATGGTATGTCTTTCTGTCCGTCATTCTTGGTGGAAGCTTGTATCTCAAAATTCGAGCAGTGCCCGATTAGTTTTATTTACGTGTTGTAAATTACCTAATTTTCTAAAGTACTATCGTTCTTTATTTTTCAATTAACTTTAATTGCTTACGTATGACCACGCATTATATTTACTGGATCTTCCATCTTGATGATTTCTTTTTCATTGGACAGAAAATACCAGTTAGTCGCATATAATTTTCAATAACTTTGATCGACTACCTTTTTAATATACACTCAATTATCTAAAAAGTTACCAGCATGGCTTAATAATAATTATATTGCAAATATTGCCGATGATAACCAGTATTATAAACGAGTGATATAATAAGTGGTATCAATCTCAATAATACGCAGTAAGCATCATTGAAAAGAGTGGAAAAATGTTTTTATAAAAAAAGAAACTGACTAGCAACACTGAAAAGTAGAACGTTGGATCATAAATATCTATGCTCAGATTGTTTTGAATCAGCGTGGTAAGTACCGATTTCCATAAGTCGGAAGTCAGTTCCGTTATTCTTAAAAAGTATTTTATGCTTTATTATGTAGCGAAGTCTACAGCAGTGCACAGGTCCACGACACGAGACGGGCACGATCGGTCCAATTACTTCTACTATCAGTCGATAGCAGACATTCGTATAAGCCTTTGGTTGCGGTGGAATGCATGAAAGCTAGGCGGAAATGCAACGAAGAGAAAAAATTTCTTCCTTGCCTTTAACCATTAATCAAATCTAATCGGAAGTGCAACGATACCATACTTTTCTTTGCCTTTGACCTTTAATTAAATCTAAGGGGAAATGCTAAGCAGAGAAAATACGTCGCCTTTGCCTTTGACCTTTAATGAAAACTAAACGGAAATGCAACGTAGAGAAAATAATTCGTCTTTGCCTTTGACATTGAATGAAAGCTAAGCGGAAATGCAACGAAGAGAAAATTATTCATCTTTACCTTTAACCTTTAATACATTTTAAGCGTAAATGCGACGCAGATATAATTCTTCTTCTTTGCCTTTGACCTTTATTGAAAGCTAAGTGGAAGTGTAACGAAGAGAAAATAGTTCTTTTTTGCCTTTTACTTTTAATGAAACTTAAGGGAAATGCAACATGGAGAACATAATTTTTCTTTGCCATTGACCTTTAATGAAAGCTAAGCGGAAATGCAACGAAGAGAAAATACTTTTTCTTAGCGTGTGACATTAAATGATAGCTAAGCGGATATGCAACGTAAAGAAAATACTTCTTATTTGCCTTTAACCTTTAATCGAATCTAGGTTGGGATCCCGCCGCAGGCTTGAGCTTCACCGCATGGAGGAAGGGCATTTTGCGAATGCCCGCCTGGCTAGCGACCACCATCAAGTAGAAAATCCGTCGCCAAGCACCTTACGGTGAGTTCCGGCAGCAGTCCTTGAGCCAGCGAAATTACAGGCATATGAGACTTAACAACTATGTATCAAGGTGACGGGCGCAGTCCAATTCGTGACTTGTGACGAAATGTATCTGTTATAGGCAGATATTAGTCCGCTTAATATCAGGTGGGCCTCATAATCAGTACTATCAGTACTAATATTATAAATGCGAAAGTAACTCTGTCTGTCTGTCTGTTACGCTTTCACGCCAAAACTACAAGACCGATTTGAATGAAATTTGGTATGGAAATAGTTTGAGACCCAGGAAAAAACATAGGATAGTTTTTATCCAACTGCGCAAAAAGAGCTTATATTTTTGCGCGATAACCGACATACGTGCGGGCGGAGCCGCGCCCGGAAAGCTAGTCAATAAATAATCAAAAGTTTCAGATACCTAAGTATACCCATTTACTAAACTAAGTATTTAACGTATTCCACACTTCAATTGCAGTTCCTCTTCCTATTGTGCTACAATTCGCTAAGCGTTTCTAATCGCATCAGCTCCTAACTTGTCATTGAGACGGGGCCTTCGATTGCTTTAGCGGCAAGCGACTGGTCCCCAATGCCACACAGACAATGCCCAGTCTACCGTAGACGTTGATACATGAACGTGAATATACTGTCTGTGACCTAGAAACTTCACTTAAGACTTAAGGCTCTATATTAATTAAATAAACAGATCGTTGGCCGCGATTACAAAAACCAAACAAATGATAGTTGAAATGAGGTTCATATCAGCGCGCGGTTTAACGTGGCGTTTACGACACCAACTAGGTAGGTATATTGAGCTGTGCGTAAATTAGGTAGGTACCTAAATAAAAACTTTTTTTTAAATATATTATCAATTTCGTTTAAAAAGAAAAGCTGATTCATTATATAATTTTGACAAAAGTGTAGCGATTATTACATATTTTTTTTCTATATTATTCATGAACTATCGCATCCTAACCGAATATTTAAAAAAGTTAAGAAAAAACAATGTATTAATAAGCACTTACTTCGGTCTGATAAATTCCAGTAATGTGACATTAAAATAATAATATTATAGAGCAAAAATTCGCTTCTGTCCAGCCAGTTTCGATGGCCGAGCGGTTAAGTCTCCCGGTGCTATATTCCCGCCCGAAATGAAAATTGTTTCTCTAAAAATGTTTATATGTATAATTATATCATTTTCAATAATTATATGGAAGCAGATTACTTTTAAAATCCCATCCATACTATAAGTTAATTAAGTCAATCTTTGCTCTTAATACCTACACTGAGAAAAATGACTGTCATGATTCATGATAATTGTAAAGGAATTTTGAAATAAATATCCGTATTCCCAATAAAAACGGACCAAGAGTATTTAATTATAATTTGCATGTAAATCACAAGAATTTACCATGAATTGATGTTACGATAAATAATCAGGCAAGAGCACAAGATTTCTTAGTGCTGAATACTTATGTTTTGTCAGTACGCCTCACAACAAAATATCATGACGAACTCGGAATTATCCATAACAGTAATGACAAAAAGTCGTGAAGGGAATCATAAAAAATTAAGAATGGATGGTATAGTTTCATTAATGAAATGATAAATTATTGTGAAATTCACCAAAATAAGAATACATTTTCCTAACAACTTTACGGGAAAGTTTTGATATATTTTCGATATCATCATAGTAGTCTTAAAAGAGCTTTCTCGTTTATTATCCGTGAACCTGTAATAACTTTTAATGCGTAATTCCTGGTGATTCTGCTGCACTAGACTGCCGAGTGTTGCCGATTGCTGCCGATGTCAATATATTTAGTATAATGTTAGCTGAATATCTTTCGGAACCGTCGGATTATTTCGTTTGCGCGATGCAGGATTTCATACATTCTGACGCATTTTGTATAGGAAAGAGCGTAAATAGCGATAGCGCCATCTAGGTAGATCAAAAGGAACCACCAGTTCGAACTCTTTTACATGAATATGGCTGAACAGATGTATCTTTATGAAATCAGTTCAATTAATATATAATTACTCTATACCACAAAGAAGAAGATGAATCTCTGATGATGACTCATTCGTTGAAAATTTTTGACCAACAGGCTAAAGCTAGAATGGGCAGAATTTATATTGGCTTCAACGTGACCTACATAACACAAAAGGACATTAGGTTAGCTTAGAGACAAATATTCTACTAGAAGGTGGTAGTCAGCCAGACGAGCATTCGTGTAATGCACTACAACATCTAGGGACGTTGTGCCGGTCACGAAAATTTAACATGACATTACTATCATTTATTTTATCCCAACAAATAATTATTTCACAAATTATTTAAAACGTTACATCATAGTAAATTATTGTTAGAAACGCGTTAACTACTCATGATTCAATAACATTTTGTGGGTAGAAAATTATGTTTTTTTGTCATGCTCGGTCTTGATATTTTATATTCGGTTTCGCACTAATTCTTGATTAATTGTCGTGCTACATTTTAGTCACGACAAACTTGAAAATATACTATGAAATTCCTGTTAAAAAGCAGGTATATCGTAATAATTTAATATTTAGTTACTTTATTTTTAAATGAAAGGCTGTCATGACTTCTGTTTGTTATTTGAATTGAAACTTGTAGTGATGGAACCAAAAGTATATTTGCCTTCATGCTATTTCATCATACTCTTGATATTATTACAGGCATCAGCATTATTAATTATTCTGCACGTCAATAAGTAATGAAGGACGGAAGTCATTTTTCTCAGTGTAGATGCGAACAGAACGACGACAGCGCCCATTTTCATACAAACGTGAGCTAATAAAGATAAAAATCTAACTTTACGATGCACAATATTTTTCTACAATGTCAATTTTTCATTGCCAAGGCGCGCAGAAATGTTGGGCAATGTATTGCGGCGGCGGCGGTTGCGGTTGACGTAACCACTACTCGGGTTGCTAATAACAACGTTTAGATTTATGAAATATTCGCTAATCGGGTTAAGAGTTGCGCGATTTGACGATAATTTACGGAATGTTGATAACACGATCATCGCCAGCAACCTATCATACCCTTAGCACTTATCCCACGCACGTATTCGGTCGGTAGGTACTATATGTCTTCTCTCACGACACAAAGGATATAGAACATATTGAAATTTTCGCTTGCAACACAAACATAATTTGGCTTCGGTTTCACTGGGCAGGTTCTTTCCTCATACCAATCGTTCTTGTTGGGAACTTGCACACCTAGCGATAAGTGCTCTCCGCTCACTTCGAATAAATGGTAGCACGCTGCTCATTGGGCGCAGTTCTCCCATAGCCCTTAGATGAACGGACGGACGACCGCGATAGCTTACGTTTTAGGTTTGGAATCTGCTCCAACCTCAGCCACACGGTCGCTTACCATCAGGGAAGTTGATGGCCAAAACGAATTGTTAACTGTAAGAAAAAATACTTTTCTCTATGAGTAAAACAAAATGATAAAAAGATCGGAAAGTAGTCGGAATGGAAAAAATTATGTTTTTTTGTGGTATATACGTAATAAGTTCAACAATAAATTTGTATGTTGGCGCGGAGCCCTTTGTTATGCAATCCCGACACGCACCCGAACATTGGGTAAAACCAAAAATAATGCAAATCTCGTTCAAGTAGGAATGAAAACAGTTAAAAAAAACAACTTCCGGTACCATTCTCGTACCATCGGCACCATACCGATTCAAAACACTAACTACACATTGTAATGGTACGACTTCCACAAGATATTTCATACTTAGGAAGTAGGAAACGTTTCTTTTTACACGACTGCCCAAAAAAAATAAAGTTATGTTTTCAGGGTATATGTATGTATATTTCTAAATATGATTACAAGCACTATCGCGTGTTAGCGAAAGTCTTATCAAACAAATTATTGGAGTACAAAATTGTATGGCCAAGGCGGGAATCGAACCCGCGTCCTCCGATATCGCGTCGGATGATTAATACTGTCTCAGCCACCCGGGACTGGGCATTTCTGCCGAAACTTTGTGCTCCAATTGTATTACTTTAACCGTCATAGGGGACGGTGCGCGGCCATCAACCAGACTACTAGACTTCATCTGATCGAAAGAAGAGTTTTTTCTTTCTAATACACCCTTCTATATTTCTAAATACACACATGTATGTATGTTTGTGAGTTTCTTTATTCCTAAACGGTTCTAACCGATTGTAATATAAGATAACGTTATATTTGCCTTGACAGCGCAAGTGATACTGTGTACATAAAAATAAACAAAAACTACAAACTGGCGGATTTTAGACGCAATATTTTAAGATATTTTTTTTAAACCTATCGAGTGGTATCAAAGTAAGGGCTTTAAAACACGATTAACTTGCAGTTTTATTTTTAATGGAACGATAAAACGTTTAACGAAAATATAGTAGATTGTTGTACAAGTTTTGAAGCGCTCGTAGCGAAGTTTGCTTAGCCATTCTGAACCGATCAGCCATGTTAATCAATCAATCAATCGTTTATTTCAGAAAAATCCATATTTTGTAGATGTCAATAGATACTTAATTGAATAATTATTAAAATTAAATAAATAAAAAGAATTAATAATGTCATATAAGAGTCACTTAATATTAAATTTAACATTAAATTTCTCCACGACCGACCTCATAATATGTAGAGTGTTCCAGTGACGCACCACGGGACAATGTATTTTATGTAAAATCGTATTTAGGAGACTGTTGGTGCTGTCTCGCACGCGTTGCATCAAGGAGGCCACCCTCTTCCTGACTATTACTCTGAAGCAATCTGTGTTATTTTCTATAAACATCCCCGATGCACTACAGTAGCGTGGCAACCCCAATGTTAAGCAACGTCCGCCTCGGTCATGACTTGGATGGGTGACCGCTGGTGACATTACTACTGGGCGCTTCCGTGCTTCGGAGGGCACGTTAAGCCGTCGGTCCCGGTTGTTGTCTTAGGATGGCAGTCGTTATAGCATGGTGGTAGGGCATTTTGCGAATGCCCGCCTGGCGTGTCGAAAGGAATCAATTCCCATATGAAGTATTTAGACGTCCGAGCGTAGCGAGGGTGGGTATAGCCCGAGTAGGAATTGATGACTTTCACCCGTGTTAAGCACTCTACTTTTCATTTAAAATATATGGAAAGTAAAAAATGGTAATTTTTAAAATTATTCATTAAAAATAATAACATGAATAGCACGTATTTAAAATTAATTGAGATGTTAGAAATATTTGTGAAATTTAATGTTTAATTTAGGTTTGCAATATTTACGGACGGCTATTGTCCGAATAGGAATTGATGACTTCCACCCTTGTTAAACACTCTACTTTTCACTAAGAATATGAGGAATATGAAAATTGATTTTCTTATAATATTTATTAAGAACATGAGTAGAACCTACTTAAAATTAATGCAGTTTTATTGCAAGTAGGAGTCGATAACTTAAACCGTGTTAAACATTCTACTTTTCAATAAAAATATGAGAAAAATAAAGTAGGTTTTCTAAAATATTTACTGAAAACGATTACATGAGTAGAAAAAATATATAGAAAATTTATTGAAGGATTAGAACAATTTGTGAAATTAAGGTAAACATTTGGTAGATTTTTATAATTTTCTTACTATCCTGTTTTTTTATATATAGTCTGTTTTAAATTTTAAACATGGAACACAACGCGTCTCCTCCGGGAACCATCAACCATTTTTTTCAGTTTTTTTAATTAGACTAAAATTTTCATATTAATTTTAGCCTTTACATAAACACAAATGTAGTCGTTATTATTTTTTATAATACAGCAGAGTATTTTAGAACGAAAATAAATAGACATCTAAATTGTTTACAACAATGGTTGCCATGGTTACAAGTCTTTCCGGCCCAAGAGAAGGTAGCATTTACTATGAGTTTTTTCCACCCTTAGGTGGGAAGCAGAGTCTTCCACCCGCTAATCAGAGCAAATAAACACTACTTTCCGAGTATGAGAAATGAAAAGTAAATTGCAGTCGGGTTTTTTACTTTTTTAATTCATTTATACTTGTTTCACTCTTTTTTGTGATGCCATTGCATGCCTAAAATACTATTTTCCAACAAGATCACCATTAAATCATCAAGGTACCCAAATTTTTTTTTCAGTTACTTGACTATAACTTAAAAACTACTCAACTGATTTGAATAAAATTTAAATGGGACTACTGTGGAGGTATCTACCCAAAAAAAACCATTAAAATTAGTTTCATAATTGGCGGATTAATCGAATAACAAACAAAAATAACATTCAGTCGCCTCCTCTTTATTTGGAAGACGGTTAAGAAAAAGGTTGTTGTATGATAAATAGTTACTAAATACAACAAACAAATTGGTAAGGAGCTCTTGGTGTACAAATCCGATTCGCACCCAGTTATTGGTAACAAAGCAATTAAATCAGGAACCGATCCGTGCTCCATCTTAGTCCACGCCAATGCCAGGGTGTGGTAAAACGCGAACCTATCATGAATAGAAAAAAAGTACCAATGACGGGTCGGGTAGCGTTTTTCAAAAATCACTGTATGAAATATATTTAGTAACGAATCATGAATCGCTATCAGACCCTGGCCAATTTTATTATAATACATGATGTGAAATGTGATAGATATTACAGCATCGAAGTGTTCCGTGACGGTTGGCACGAGACGCCGCGCCGGCCTTGATTTCACTTTCAAACTTATGCTCTCAGCGTAAGGTCGGAGCACTCGACTCCTCTACTCTTGCGTCTTCAAATGAGATTGGCCCGGTTTTTTTAATACTTAACATTGGCTTCGAGTTTATATTTGTAAGCTACTCATTGTAGTTGAAACTTACATCAAGAAAGGACTTTATTAAAATTTCCTTTATCTAGCGTCTACTTATAAGTACAAACATTTTGTAATTTTTTTTAATGGTTTTATCTTTATTTACATACCAGCGGCTCGTTTTGCACGGTATTTAACTTAGTGATCTTTTTGTATTTTTTTTTATTGTAACTGTTGTTCTGTAAATCCTCCGTGATGTCACATCTTTTGATGGGATCGGTTTAATATGTTTTGTACAATTAGATTTCAAGTAATTCGTTTGCAAATGCTCGAATACTGTCCTCCGAAGCACATAGGCGCTCAGAAGTAATGGCACTTGCGGTCACCCATCCAACTCGTGACCGCAGCGAACGTTCTTAATTAAGCTGATCGGTTAAGTACGTCTCAGTAAGCTACGCTACGATATCATCAAAATTCATATTCTATAGCCTTTCTATAAAAGCCAATTATAGTCCTATCATTATTTCAATACAGGCTTCGCCGTCAACTAACACAAGAAGGCATATAATGAGTACTGCGGAAAAGGTGTCAAAGGCTAATGACTTGAAGTCAAATTGCCATCTAAGATACCAACGCACCAATAATGACTGGCGTCAGCTTACTCACGCATTGCAGAACCTGAACAGGTCTAGTGCCAGGCATTTATACGTCGACTCATTTGACCTGCAATTGTAATCTACATGCCAGATTGCGTCTGAATCGTGTTACTTGTGCTTTTCCGTTATAATAAATCAATACGTTTGATATGATTGGTATGCACTTCCGAGCGAAGGTCTTGTTACAATTACTTCATGTTTAGGAGGCGTGTGTCAATAACAAAGATCATGCTGCGTTTAATAACAATCAAGTATCAACCACATATATTAAATATTCTTTGTTTTTAGTTTATAGCTAGCCTTTGACCACTATCTCACCTGATGGTAAGTGATGATGTGGTCAAAGATATTGTTCATGCTAACTACTTACAGGCTCTCATGGACAGCTGCCGCAACACACCATAAGGTGCTTGGCAACAGATTTTCTACTTGAGGGTGATATAGTTCATCTCACTCACCACCACTGTCATCCTTAGACAACAACCGGGACAGGCGGCTCAACGAGCCCCCCGAAGCACGGAATCGCTCTGTAGTAATGTCACTAGCGGCACCCATCCAGGTAATGACGACGGCGGACGTTGCTTAACTGAGCTGATCGACTAAGAACGGCTAAGCAAACTTCGCAACGAGCGCTTCAAAAACAATAACACATCAAAAACATTCATGGTTATCAGGTGGTAGGTTCAGTAGGTATAAGAGCCCGACTTGGTGACACTATTATTCTGCCTGGAAGCAGTAGTGTATAGCACACAATTATCACACAATTTTAGGCATGAAGGGACTGTAGCAAGTGAAATTACTGTCCAAATGACACATAAAACTAATGTCATGGAATGACGAACGCAGTGTAGTGTCATGTAGAACGAGGATGGTTACACTGAAACGGAACTGTAATTGAAAGGCGTGACGTTTATACCAAAAGACTCTCACAAAACCAAAAAATAAGACTTCTCTAAAATGGTTTTGAATTATTGAATGTATTTTTTGTGACAGAGATAAACTTTTAGTAACTTGATCGATAACGTGGTAACGTAACACACATGTTAAGGAAACCTGCCTCACTTTGCTGTTCGCAGAGTACCTTCTAAACTTTTTTATTTGGTCTGAGTAAAGCGTAAGACTGCTCAACAAACCATTACTTGTATCTAGTGACGATATGTCATCCTTTGTCCTCATCAGACCGAGCCTAGCCGATTAATAGTTTTCCTGTTTTTCTTCAAGTGAAAAGGCATGAGTCCTGCAGAAATTAGTTCTCATGTAAAACGTATTTACACTTTGCATCTCTACCAGTAAGACAGAATTTGGATTTGGAAATACTATTACTGTATCAGCGGGATCTCCACGGCTGAACACAGCCTCCCCTAAGAAAGGCGTATTTTGGGGGTTTTATAATCCCCACGCTTGGTAGGGCTTGGGGATCGTAGTGCAAGATGACATAGTTCTTAAGGCGCTGCTGCCCACCTTCCAGTATTTTTCCCTTAGTCGACTTTTACGACACTCACACGGGCAGAAATGGGGAGGTGCAATTCTAACCCGACACCCCACGGGGGAAGATACACTATACAATAAGATAATTCTTATGTACAAATAGTGCATATTTGAGAGTATATATTGGGTAAAAATATATATAACCTATCTAAAAATTTATACAATTAGGTATACTACGCAGTTAAAAGAAACAGTTTTGTTCGAGACTCATTTTTCCTCGAGCTTGGAACAAAATTAGATTTTTCCCCGAAATTTTGGCACTAAAACCGTGCTGAAGTGGTGAAAATGAGTGAATTGACAATTTCCTGCAAGGAAAAAAGATCTCGAAAAACATTATAAAGCATAACGGCAAAATTAGGTAGGTCTGTTCTCAAGATGAAGGATATATTAACTAAATAGATAATGATAATAAATACATATACCTAACAATTAAATATATTTTAGGTAAGTAATTTCTTAAAACCTCTTAACTATAATACGTTGTACATCGAGGGGAGAAAACGGTCTATTTCTGTTCGAGAGTATGTTTAAGCCCGAAGCGCAGCTTAAGGGTATATTTTAGACGAACGCCCCCATACAAAACGCAGCTCCAATCTCATTTTAATAATAGCGAATAAAACTCAATGATTTTTTACCTACGTAATCACTACCCCAATATCTAGGTTTGTGGTGCATCAGATTTTCATTAAATTATACAGTTTTGAAATTACACTAGCTCAAAAACTCGTAATTTTAGATAAAAGAAAGACCCAACTTTAAGCATCTCTTTCAAGAAAAATAAGCATGTTTTAATATTTCTATTGCACCACAAACATGGGGAATATAATGAACTTTCTATAATGGGAAGTTATTTATAATACATGTGTACTATCCTTTTTAAATAAATCTGGAGCTACGAATAACTGGCTCAAACTCCTAAAAACGAGTGCTATATACTAAACGCTATATAATAAAAATTTTAATTACAGTCCAAAAGAAAAAGGATTTAAGCCAGAAACGATAGGTCTAATAATACACTATATTTACATGCGAGTTTTTTTTAATAACAAGTTGAGTTTATATGAAAGTTCACACTTTGGCTGGCGGGTATATGTCCTTAAAGAAAACTCGAGAACAGAACTAATATTCCGCCGTCACTATAAAATCGTCACATTCACTATCAGATGACGTTTTGGAAAATTATTTAGAATAATTAAAAGCGTACTGTTATATTATCAATTTGGTAAAAAACATATAAATTGCCGCGCTTTTTTATCGTAATGCAGAGAAAGGTTGCCAACCTGCTTTCATTGAAATTCCAGTACGAAAACAATCCCACCTCTTTTTTCTAATTATTTGGTATAAAAACTTTTTTGAAGTAAGTTCTGGGGCTGAATTTTTTGTTTTTGGTAGCGTCATCTTTATAATATCTTCACATTACTATCAGATGACATTCAAGAAAATTACCTATTTGGAATAATTAAAAGCATTACATACATAATATGTTTAATTATTTATTTTGTAAAAAAATTAATTTAACAAAATAAATAACTTGCCGTGCTTTTATTCGTATCTCCTTTTATTGAAAATTGAGTACGAAAAAATCCCACCTCTTTTTTCTAATTATTTGACATATGTAAATTTTCGTTTTTGAGATTTGACGTTTTTTTTTTGAACAAAAGAACGCTAACAGGGCAGGTATGGATTTTGAGACACTTTGTGAGTGGGTGTGGTATAAATTATAAATTTTCTCTGAGGCTCACAGAATATTTATACTTATTAAAGAATTACTTGATACCATTACTAAAGTATTTAAGTTTCCTATCGTTTTCAAAATGTAACTAGTTTACGCAGAAGTCATTAACTTTTCTTAATGTGGGCTTTAAATTATTATGACAAAGATTTCTACTGACAACGCATAAATAATGATGATGTTCATTCTATTATTTGCCACCTACAGTTATCGTCCGCCACCGTTGACAGCCGTTGACATTGTTTATGTAACAGCAATACAGCCAGTATTGTGTAATAAATAGTAGATCTCGCAACTCCGAGAAGAACGTGTGGTGCGGCCATCTTTTTTCGCACATTCGTACAAACGTAGCGTCCGAATTTTATCTTTTTCTAAGTTGACAGCTATAGCTACCGCGTCTGAAATGGCCGTTTGAAAATGGAATATTGTGCAACGGAAAAGTTGATAAGTGATTTAAATGTTATCTGTGTTTATTATTAGTTTGTTGGTGTAAATTTTAAAGTTAAAAATGTGTGATTGTTGTAAGTACCTATTCTATATGTAATTTTGGGTTTAGAAAGGAGATGATTTGCAAATCTCAACCTACGTACTGCGCTCATTGAGCCAAATAGATGCCAGTATTTTGATCACGTGTAGCATCGACCAAGCGCTCTGATAAGTTTAATAAATAGGAATATAGATATGTTTAATTAAAGAAATACTTTTTTTTACCAGCGGTATGCGTTTATTAACATAATACTACGAACTATAAACAACACTATAGTTACTAACACTACAATAGGTTGACTTGTAGGTTGTCTAAATGCTTACATTCAGACAACTCACAAGTCATTGCAGACTCACAGGCAGTCCAAAAGCTTGAATTAATATAATTACTTGATACCATTATTAAAGTATTTAAATTTGATATCATTTTCAAAATGTATACCTAGTTTACGCAGTAAAAAACAAACTAAACTATGATAACAAAATAAAGAAGTGCGTGACTAGTTTATTCAAGTATGATTAATTTATCTATAAAATTTAGACCGTAAATAATAATGTACTAGACAGCCCTTTCAAATACCAAGCCAGCTTTAGTCACTACTGTTAGACAAGGTTTATTGTCTTCGTGAATGGCATTTACTTGTGGCAATTTATGTGTATTAAGGTGATGAAATTTTATTGTTTTGAAAATAATGTGTTGAAATTAGATTCATGACTTTGGTATGTATATTTTTTTGTGATTAGGACGGAACAAGCACGGGGCCCGCCTGATGTTCCCTTAATAACTGTATGTCACATTGAGACATACAGTTATTAAGGCTCATATGCCTGTAATTTTTCTAGCTCTTAAGGACTGCAAAATGTCCTTCCACCATGCGGTGAAGTTCAAGCCCGCGGCGGTAGGTATTTCGAACCATGCATGCACCTGCTGCGTGGCAGTCCATAGCCAATGCCACTGAGGCTCACTGAGCCATCACTGCTTCAAAATACCTACTTACATCCAACTTGATTGAGCTTTACCAATAATTGCTTAGGTTCTTCTTACGAGGGCTCTACGCCTAAGTAATAGTACATCAAAATCCCCGAAAGAGCCAATTGCAGGTCGGGTATAAGCTTGAAGGCTGAGCCCCAGACGAGGACTTTAATGGTGAGGCAATTGTCATTTCCGCCGAGACACGAGCAAAGCACTAGGTATACCTAGTGCTTTGCTCGTGTCTCGGAGAAAAGCACTATTATTATATATAATTGATAATTATAATAATTATATATAATTTAAAATTATATATAATTATAGTGCTTTTCTCAAAATAAACATAAGGAAATTAAAATATAATTACATTTGCCTTTGTATAGAAGTCAACCATAAGTGGTTGTTCGCATTTTTCCAATAACCTTGTAAATCATCTGGGGTTTTTCACTGATAGGTTTTCCATCGCTAATTTGGATTTTACCGTGAAATATGCCAACTTTGCCTCCAAAGGAAACTTTGCCTGAAAATCAATTTATAAGCTTATCTTTGATTTGTAAAAATATCCTTATATTGTGACGACATTGATTGACTTTGGTGACAAAAAGGGTTATATTTATGGCAATACTAACTATCGTATTTGTTGCTAACTTTGCTTAGTAACTTGTTGGAGCTTGTCGAGTGAGGTGCGTATTTTTGCGGGCAAATTTTCGTGCAAATTTAAAAGTAAATTCTGCGGGATCGCGAAAACCCAGGTTGTTTAATTTATAACATGTGTTAGTAAATTAACTGTTAGGTACATTAATGCTAGTGTCATTGCGCAAGATCTTTTAAAACTAAAGTTATGATGATGGGCAAAGTTATCACGTAATGTTCCGACCTACGATTGACAACATTGCCACCATCAAAAAAAGCTTAGGGTTGGCACATTACCAACGCTTGATTTTTTTTTTATGGCTACTGCTCATATGGTTTAATTTGAAACATATATTAAGCATTTTATTAATAACATTTAAAGATAACATTAGATATTGTGTACTGAGTAAGTAGTTGTTCCATATACCTTATAACTTGAACTTTTTTAAATTCTTATACTGATCGGCCTCATAACTTTATTTGTAGTATGCCTGCCTCCGAAACACAGAATCGCGGATATAAGTTTAAATTTAGAAAAATAGACTTCTCTACCAAAAAGATGTTAATAATACCTATAAAATTTTATTGATTACGTATATATATGCGTGAAACATTTTTATTTTTATTAAGTAAACACATATTATTAGTAGAAAGGAAAAATAAACAGAATATTTTTATCATGTGCCAACCCCTAGCATTTTGAAAAAGTGAAATTTGGATTGTATTAAAAAAATAAAATATGTCAGGGTAACATTGCCCAGTCATTTTTCTAAGCAACTTTTCATAGTATCATTTACATTCCTAAAGAAAACGCCATCTTTACCAAAATTCTATTTCTGGTTTTAATGTTATCTGCGTAGAGGTCGAATTTGCGTCAAAAATCAATATGGACAAAGTTGGCTAAACGTCCAGATAACTTTGCCCGCCAATTAAATCAAACAAATAATGAATTTATCGTTGAATAATAGTAAACTTAGTTATACGAACACAGGCACAAAACCTTACAGTATTTGCTGATGAAGCAAAATACTTACGTCTCAATAGAAAAAAATAATTAAAATTGTAATTATTTCATAAAAGTGGGCAAAGTTGGCATGTTTAATAATTTTAATTTATTTCAATTTTAATCGCTTTCAATCTTAGATTTGGTGCAGTGCAGTCAATATACATTACACTTTTAGAACCTTCGGAACTCACTTCAATTTTATGTTTATTATAAAAATAACAGAATCGAAACGAACTCTTTGCTTTACCGCCAATTTTTTACTTGTTGCGACACTATTGTGTCGCAATATAAATGCATCTAAGGCTATTTGTAACTAGATCGATGAAAGAAATCTAAATTCAATTAAGTATTAACACCCCAGCACGCCTGCAAAGAATTTCCATACACACAACATTGCTGGTGCGTTTTTTAATCCAAACTCAACGCGCCGGCTATGGATTGGTTAAATATAATACTAATAGTACCCCTGGTATTGCAAGCGTCCATAGGCTACGGTAACTGCTTACCATCAGGCGGGCCGTATGCTTGTTTGCCACATTAGTGGTATAAAAAAAAAACGCGCTTTTTATGACATAAAAATATTTCCGCGCTTGTTTGTGAAAAATACGTTATTTATTTACTTTAGGTTGTTTTTCGATCAGCTTCTATGTAAAAGATTGCTATTACTAATGACACATTGTAGGTACCTAATATAGACTTCGTTTTTATAGAGAGACTGCGTTTTTTACATTCATCGAGCTGATTTAAGGCCTCGGTGATAGTTAAAATATGTATTATTAAATTTAAACCCTGTCTTCCTACCCTTCTTCCACATCTCTGCCATAACAATATAAAGAACAACACAAGAACATATTGAAACATATCTTTCTTTTATAATACGTAGTAAGAAGTAAAATGATAATGTAAGTAAGCAACGTATGCATTAGGGGGTGCAGATAAATTAAGAGCTTGTAACCGAAAATAAAATTAAATATGAATTATACAAAGTTCAATCACAATGCGCGTTGCGCGTGGCTGCTACGCCTTTTTGTTTGAAGCGTGAAAATAATACTTTTCGGGTGTAAGCGATTGTCCGATACAAAAAATTCAGTAGAGGTTTGTTAAGGATATATTGATCACATTTTAGCGTCAGTTAGATATGAAAATTCACTATCGTAAAAGAGGATTTTCAAAAGAAAATTGTTGAACAGCTAGCTACATTTGAAAAGCTTTAGCTTTTCATTAAGCAGTTATGAAACTTATGAAAAACCCTTCAGCACAGATTTGTTGCCAAAATATCCGCACATAGCATATATTTTTTCTGAATCCAAACAATAATTCTCTGAAGAGAAGTTCACCTTCAAAGTTACCGAAATCAGGGAATCGCATCCTTAATTATTGTCATGTGAGATGTTTAAACACCTACTGCCTAAACAAAACTTTGTTCTTAATACGTAGTGACTGTTGATTATATAATACGACCACAGTAATGACACGTGACAAGCTAAATAAAATATAGAGCAAGATGAAGATGATTTATTCTAATCGATTCAGCTGCCACTGCCAACTTTATACTTGACTCATATATTATATCATCGTAACTTTAATTAAGTCAACAGATGTTCCAAAACTGTAGCAGTCATCTGTAGAAGGTTGCGTTTTCGAACGGCATTTAAATAACGATTCATAGGAGTCATTCTGTGTTGTTCAACCGATGTTCTAGCTTATGGTAAAAGAAACGCAAGTGTACGTATTTGTACTGTATAAAAATATAAAAACCCGACTGCACTAAATACGGAAACAAGATTGAGAATCCCGCATATAGGCCAGAAACTTTATTTTTATTTTTAGGGAGGACAGAGATGCTGGCTACCTCCTGTGCGGTCGTCCAGCTCCACCGGGTTTTGGGCGAGGGCCTGGCCCTACAATAGCCCGGGGGGGCCAGAAACTCAGGCCATTCTTACTAAATGTATTTTAACAGCGTGTTACAAAGTATATTATAAAACGATTACAATATTTGCGTAAACTACGTAGGTGACATGTGTAAGCTTGGCAGAGGCAGATTGTCCAAGCATTTTTGTCATTTAAATAATCACACGTTGTATGTATAGTATGCTTTCTTAATCAAAATGTTCTTCACGTGCAACTTGAATTTAGCTTCTATGAGCATTGTAATATCTTTAGGAACTTAAAATGGACATTTTATTTGTCATTGATAATCTAAGTCCACGTGATTAGTAAAAATTCGAAAGAATCTTTATTTATTCAGGAAATAATAAAGAGATCAACGTTTATATTGAAAACATATAGGTAATAACTTCAGGTATATATAGCTTTTTGTTGCTAGGCTAGCCTTTGACCAATGTTTCGCCAGACTCTAAATAACGATACAGTCGAAAGTGTGCCGGGTGGGAGCTTGCTCTCATAGGACTGCTGGAGCACACCGTTGCTTGGCGACGTTTATTTCACTTTTCATTCGTGTAACTCCATTTAATACTATGACGCAAAACCCCAATAATAAGTACTTACACACACATAGAGGTGCACTCCAGGGTAACTTTAATGGCGTCCGTGAACGGAATTCTGAACAAGTCAAACAAAATAGAGACAGAATCCAATGCTACAATGGCAAACAAAAAATACCGCACCCAAAAATAGTACATAGACGCTGCAAAAATAGCTGAATAAAATTTTTGCTGCTGCTGCATTACAACTCCACTGCCCGTTGGCCGAGGGCCTACCCTCAATAGCCTTTTATACATACACCATCATACTTCTATATATCCCAGAAGGAATAGTCAAAATGTCTTTAAAACCACGATTCTCAAGATATGTAAAGGTCCTAGTGTAATAGTTAGCAACCCTATTATCATCTTCCAGATTTAGGACCAGACTCCGGACTGTAAAGCTTGCCATATTAATTAAACAGTTAATGAAAGTGCTACTTCAAAAGCACCTTATAAAATTTTTAAAGCACAAAATTTTCTCTGTCGGAAATCGAACCCGCGATCCCAGGGGGCTATCGACGTTGACTCGAATGAATCGAAATTTTGTGCTATACTTGTGTTACTATAATGAAGATGACCACTCACACCGTGCCTTATGGTGGCATAAGGCACGGTGTGAGTCGTTAAGGCACCCAGAACGTAAATCAGAGACACGGATTCGATACCCGATCGAGGTATGAAAATTTGTGTTCTAAAAATTTGTAAATGTGATTTGCATGTTGTTTATTTTGAAATAAAAATAAAGCCTTCATTTCGGACATAAATTTTCCATTAACAAGTAGGTAACCTATCTAATAAACCCTATATCTAATTAAAGATTACCTATCTAATTAAATATTAGCATAATCCAACTCGTCAGCAATTAGATATAGGTATCCGGTTTTTCTAAATTGACAAAGAAATGTTCCAGATTCTATTCTTCTCATTTCCTGGCTTTACGAAATAAATCAAGGTTATAAACTGGGGATAGCCGGGCTATAAAAAACACCAACTGAAACAATGAATAGGAATTTCATAGTTGCCCTTTCTGTCTGAACAGTACATCAGTATCACATCATTTAGAAACTTTGTACAACATTGTTATGGGTACCTATGTAGTCGCTCAGCCGTTATTATGCCAATGGAAACTATGACGACGTCATACTCCATTATGAAATTGATGATTATAACATGAAATGTTAGGACATTAAAGACTGGTTTCGGTATTGTGGTTTTTTGTTTTTGACCTACTGTATAAGTTAAATGGATTTTTGAAATAACTCTGCTAACTAGGTATGAAAGACAATTTTCGATAATATTTTGTTTGTGAAATTTTGTTGTGAAGATCTATAAAATTCGTGGCAAAATACCCGGCAGGGTTGCTCGTTTGAGTCGATATTAAGTCTTATATCTGACTTAGTACTATTTGAACAGCATTGAGGCATGCTATGCGAAAACAGAAAATTTTCCGATGGAAAAAGAAAGAGGTTTGCAAAGAAGACATTGGAAAATATGAATGCAATAGAGAGAAATGCTTGTATCAGAACTCACTGTCTTTATGGTAACCATCGAATGGTAACTAACCTGAATGGCTTCCGTGCTTTGTAGTGCACAGTGTCGGTAGGTCCAGACCTAGGACTTGTACTTGCAGGTGGAAGGTGGTGGGGAAAGGTGGCCCGGGCTGGAGGGTAACAACTGAGCTTAATTCTCTTATCAGCCGCTCGGAGCAAACGAGGCCAAAGGTTTATGTCACCCACTAATATACTAGCCATGTACTTTTATAAAATACGGGGTTTTTTTTTTTTTTATGCTTGTTAGGTTAGCTTTTTGACCACTATCTCACCTGATGGTAAGTGATGATGTGGTCGAAGATGTTGTTCAGGCTAACCTAGAATTACTGGCTCTCAAGGACAGCTGCCGGAACACACCGTTAGGTGCTTGGCGACAGATTTTCAACTTGAGGGTGGTAGCTAGCCAGGCGGGCATTCGCAAAGTGCCCTACCACCATGCTGTAACGACTGTCATCCTAAGACAACAACCGGGACCGACGGCTTAACGTGCCCTCCGAAGCACGGAAGCGCTCAGTAGTAATGTCACGAGCGGTCACCCATCCAACTCATAACCGCGGCGGACGTTGCTTAACTTTGCTGATCGATTCAGAATGGTTAAGCTAACTTCGCTACGAGCGGGTCTCCGTTATCATCTGAATGCCCATGAATAAAACCTGGGGACCGCTAAGACAGCCTTGCTCTTTTTAACCGAAACACAGATATGCTCTCTGAGAGAAACTTTCTTCCTTACCTACCCGGGGTACAAACTGGAGCGTTTCTATTTGCCGCGGGTGGGTCATGTTTTGCGTCAAAGGAGACATCTGTGCATTCATAAAAGACAGGACCTATCCAACCTAGTATAAAAAATAGCAGTAGAACTCTTTGTGCGAGTTTGCTCTCTGCCACCGTACCTACTTCTACCGTCAAGCAGTACTGTGATTGAAGGGGCAGCATTACAGTGGGATTGAAGGGTATGTGTACCGGTGAAATTAGACGCACATGTGACTTAACAACTTTATGTATCAGGGCGCAGTGCACTTTGCCATTTGTGACGAACTGCGTCTGTTATAGGCAGAGGTTACCGCTTAACACCTGGTGGTGCTTGTTCCACCATGAAAGCAAAACTAACATCTGACTGCGTATAAACTGCGATGATTATTTACAAATCTACGCTTAAATTTACTAAGGCTAAATATCATGAGTTCACAAATTCGCTTTAGCGTTTGATCTAACACATATGGTCAACTTTGTTGTGATGGCCTTCCCTGGTGGAGGTTCTGCTGATCCAGATAGTTGTTCAGTGTCCACTAACGCTTCCCTCAGACTGTCGAACCACTTCATGATTACACGTCTAACTGGGGCGAGGCGAGTTAGACGTGTAACGAACCCTTAACTCCGTTTCAGGCAGTGTTCCGACAATATGGGGGAGCGTTTTTATGGTTGTGGCCTTTTTTGTGCAATTTTGTGGGCTGTGGTCACGTGTTGAACTACTAGTCTGCAAGACGATTGGGACGGATTAATGCGGTCTCCTTTTGCACCCGACCCTTGGAGGAAAACTTTGCTTTTCACTAGATGAAAAGAACCTTGAAGAAAAGAGATAAGAAAGTGATATTAATATGTCTCTTTTTTGTAACAATGTAACCCTTTGAATTTGGAACACAAACAGCTACTTACTATTCCAGATAGCTAGGCCCCTATTATACTGTCGGCCTAAATAAGCAATTAAGTACTTTTATAAAATCAACATTTCAAACGTAACCACATGCCACGAAGTCTCAACGTGTCAAGAGATAATTCTTCATTCCTATCAAATACTTACACAAATTGACTCATTCCATTTAAGACGAGGCTGCGGAAAAAATACTCTCATTCGACTAGTTTTTTTAACCAACTTAAATATGCAATCGACACGTTAACTTAAATATTTGATTTTCAAACCTTTTTCTATCCGTTGTTAAGACAGAAACACATTTGAAAGAAATTTACTCGATAGTTTTAATTTTTTTAAATGAAGCCTTTTCTTTAAATTATTTGATTTTTCTTGGAAACTACGTCAGTTACATATCAATAATAAATACACATAGAAAGGAAATGTAGTTTATTATCCACTGTAAAAGTAAAATTTACCTAGAGTTATTAGTATTCTCATAATAAATTAAATTGTGTTTTAGACTTACGACCTTTAGTTCTGTGCAGGATTACGGTCAATCGGAAGATTCGATATTCAACCTTATTAGCTTACGCTTACGAAATAAAATCAATGCGTAAGAGCTGTCCTTCAGTGCCGCGCTGTGCGCCGTTGGACGTGGACCTATCGCTCGCGCGCTATCACCTGAGCAGTATAAATACGTATCTTGGTAGGTATATCAATCAATATGGGAAATAAAGATAACTAAAAAAATTAAAAAGGAAACAGAAGAGTCGATACAAAGACTTTGCAAGAATTATGAGAGAGGAAAAAGCGTATAATATTTCAGTTTTTTTTTACCTATTGCACCTATGCAAATTTAATATTCGTTTGTGTTTATTCTATTCATGAAACATACTATCTCGACCGAACTAAGAGATTCTATACCAACTAGGTTTCCTATAGTACTGTAATGGAGCTGTAAAATAGCTATATGTCGTACTAATCTAAGTATGATTAGTAGGGTACTATAATAATATCTGGTATATGTATAATTATGGTCTCACCTGATGGTAAGTGATGTGGTTGAAGGTGCCAAACAGGTGTAAAAAAAAATTATCTGGCTCTAAAGTACAGCTGCCGTTCAACCGTAAATGGAGTTGAGTGTTGCTAAATAATAATAACACAAGCGTAGCAAATCAAAGCATTTGGTTTGGTGGGTAGGTATATCGCAATAAAACATCGAACATTCTTTATGTCCCTCAAGACTAGATGTAGATTTATATCAATGAAAGAATATTCAGAATCAGGCAAGTAGGTATATATTCAAGAGATTATCTACAAAGTCACCTGCATAGGTACTTTTAAATATACATTTTATCACTTAGACATGTACATATAAGTATCGATTTATACAAAAATAATAGAGTGGAATAAATAGATTGTGTATATACTCGTATAATAAAAAAGACTGTGCTCAAAAATGCACCTTCTTTCTCAGGAAAAAAAATAATAAATCAGTCGAAGTCCGAGATCACTCGGAACAGGGAGAACTGTCGGAGTCGCCATCTCATATTATAAGTTTAGACTGTTCTTCCACTACACGAAAATAAGTGAGTAATTCTTTGAACATAATACTTTAGTATTGCTAAATTTGCATATTTTATTCACAGGAAATTTCGTAAAGGAAATATTTTATATACTACCTATATTAGGCTAAAAATTATTTTGACCTATCCATAGCAGAGCAGCAGGTAAAATTAAATAAAATAACGTATAAATGTATAAATACAATGAAATTTTCTTTTTTACACTGAAAAAAAATTTACACATTATTATCGCCCTGCACTTGTCACACCTCTGTAGGATCGGTATAAACAATATATTTTTTCTGAGTACCTACACAAAAGACAACGCATTGACATAATTGTGCGGAGTAAGACTTAAATTTTATGGCCGGCCTCCTATCTGAAGCAATACTCCTTTGCGAATGCCATCGTTGATACGTATTATACTTGCCTTCACCCCCTTTTCGGTTATTAGGGTATTAGATAGATGGTAAAGAGCGATGTTGTACTCTTGACGTGCAAAAAATCTGACGTGCAAATTATCTGAATATATATATTTAAATTCATTTATTCATATTCCCAACACCCCCTTTCTGAAGGCCGAGCTTCAGCAGGGGCGGAGCAATTTGTATGGTGGCCGTCTTGAAATCGCCATTTTGGATTTTTGACAGGTGTCATTCGACTGCTCTCCCGACATTTATCCTTACAAATTATATTACAAATTGTGCGAAATTGATTGTCGGACAAACAGAAATGTACAGTTGCTTTTCTGAAGGCTTCAGGTAACTGATTGTCTGTAAAATGTATTTTGCAGGTCAAATGTAGTTTGCATCAAAAATCTGATTGATATTATCAAACTGAAGGCTAAATGCACATTTTGCATGGTGGTAGGGCACTTTGCGAATGCCCGCCTGGCTAGCTGCCACCCTCAAGTAGAAAATCTGTCGCCAAGCACCTAACGGTGTGTTCCGGCAGCTGTCCTTGAGAGCCAGTAATTCTAGGTTAGCCTGAACAACATCTTCGACCACATCATCACTTACCAACAGGTGAGATAGTGGTCAAAGGGTAACCTATCAGGCATAAAAAAAAAACATTTGTAATATAACTAAATGCTAATTTGCCGTGTAGTATGGAGACAACAAATTAAAAATAGAAATTCTACAAAAAGATGAAGAATTTTATATCAATCAAAAATCTGATTGATATTTCAAACTGAAGGCTAAATGCACATTTTGCATGGTGGTAGGGCACTTTGCGAATGCCCGCCTGGCTAGCTACCACCCTCAAGTAGAAAATCTGTCGCCAAGCACCTAACGGTGTGTTCCGGCAGCTGTCCTTGAGAGCCAGTAATTCTAGGTTAGCCTGAACAACATCTTCGACCACATCATCACTTACCAACAGGTGAGATAGTGGTCAAAGGGTAACCTATCAGGCATAAAAAAAAAAAACATTTGTAATATAACTAAATGCTAATTTGCCGTGTAGTATGGAGACAACAAATTAAAAATAGAAATTCTACAAAAAGATGAAGAATTTTGGTCGAAAAAAATGGAGACAAAACTAGTCACATTCTATATGAACTCCCTTCTGCCCGAGCTGGTCGATCCCCACCACCCTAAGAAAAGACTGATCCGGGATCAAGAATATGCGGATACTTCTAGAAAAAGATAAAATCAAGAGGAGGCTGTCGAGGGTGACTTGCAACATCAAAGTGCAAATGCTTCAGTACTTCCTCCCGCCATAAAAAGAAGACTTGACTTAATGTTGTCTTAGGTTTTCGCGATTGTTACTCATAGTAATTAAACAACATTTAACGGTTTAAATCGCGTATATTTATCATTATTTTTGTCCTGACGTTTCAAACACTTTGCAGTGATCGTGGTCACAGGGTGACGATCGGGGGGACTGCAAACTTGAAAAAAAACTTGACTTTCCGTTCCGATACTCGTTATTTCTCACGTACACTTTTGCATATCATTAATTCTGTATAATCATTAATACTGTATAAATTGAAAATAATATATTTTTTATTTCATAAATGATTTTTTGTTAATTTATATACATCTTAACTTAATTTGTCTATAACCACTTACTAACAATCTAAGAATCCACTGTTTTTATTTAAATGTCTAATTTAGTCACCTGTTCCAGTGCCACTCACTCTCTCACTTATCTGCCATGTTGCATTAAAAGAAGCTTGTATAAAATGTTGTCTACAATGTTTCTGCAGTTGTGTTATTTTTTAAAAACCCTAAGTTTAAGGCCATTACAATTGCGTATATAGACTCTTCTGCAAGTTTGGTAAAAAATCTTATCCTGCTGTTTAGAAGTGGCTAGATCTATATCTGGTTGGTCTATCTAATTTTTACCATAGTTGGTATCTAAAAGCAGAGTGGTAGTAAAATAACACCTTTCTGTTCACCAGTGTAACTGAAAAATTAAACGTAATAGGATGTATACGAACATATTTTCAACATTAGTAATTAATAGTTAAAAATTATATGATAGCAATAAAAAAACAACCTACTTTATATTATTATGGGAACGTGTACCGTAGCACAGTTATGAAAAACTATAATTCATATTTGTATGACGAGTCATGGTAAAATATATTGGCCACAACTAACATTTAATCAAATCAAATCCATTTATTTCAGGTCAATTGTACCCATATTCACCGAATATAATATAATGTTATGCTCATTCAATTTGATGGTATTTTACTTTATTCTAATGATGTGTAATCTGATTAATCGCATTCCAAGATACTGAGAACAATGTTGATTCATTCATAAATTATCGTCCACGCCAAGGGGTAATGAAATTTTTGTAGTAAGTTTAATCAGTAGAAATCACTTTCGTTACTACGGAGAATTTAAAAACACCCCCCATTTATCAATATATATCGTGCCGTTTGGGCTGATATGTACCATCATCATATTCCGACCCTTGTCTCACTTTATTTTGGTTTGGTGCAATATGTTTTCTCTATAAACACAGAGACTGCGACACAACAACATAGCAAAGAAAAAAAAAAGACTTGAAAACAATTTTTTTAATTAAAAAGTCTGGTAACTAACTGGTTGATATCGGTGCAATATGATCTCAATTTTGTGCTCATGTAACTGACTTAGACAGGTTATTTGATATACTGATGACTACAGACTTTACTAGAGAGATTATTATTCACACATTATTTATAGATTTTATCACTATTTAACAATAACTTTCATCTATATTCGTAGTTGCCACTTACATTAGTTGCTAGAAGCACTGCGATCGTCAAGGCATTTTGGCAAATTACTTTTTAGTAAGTTTGACTGTAACTGGCAAACCGTTCGACCGATGTTGATGAAATTAAAATGAAACCAATTAAGAGTTAAACTGTACTAGCAAATAAATAATCTTCAATATTGTAAGGTTCAGTAAAAAAGTTATGTGTGGTCAAACATAAAATAAAAAATAGACAAGTCAATTTAAGAACCCTCTTTCTTTTGGGAAGTCAGTTAAATATGAATAATATATATACCAATACATTCATACATAATAATATACCAATAAAGTCGAGCAGACATGATCATATTGTAAAAAGTAAAACTTTTGGCTTTAGTTTTATAAGCTACTGTCGACCGTAAGAATAATTTTGGAAAGTAAATCAAATAATCAATTTCTTACTAAGAAATATTAGTAATGTTGATAAAAATACAAACGTGACATCAATTTCAGTATATACAAAGTTACTATGTATCGAAATGCGTCACGTGAATAAGATTATAAAAAAAGTTGAAATCGTCTCAATGGTATCTGTGTTCGCGAATCTAATTTCAAGTACACAAATATTTTTATAAGCGAGACGCGTGCGCCGCTGCACATCGTGTCGTTCGGTGCAGCGGGGATCGTTGCGCCGCATGGGCGGAGCTAGCGTGGGAATTATTTTTGACTGCCTGGACTTAACGAGGCAGTAATTACAGCATTTCAAAGTCCTCACCTCTAAATCTCACGTGTTATATTAGTTTTGCAATCCGTAACCTGAATAGTGACGCACCTTGCAATGTCGAAACGTCTCGTCGCTGTCGTTGTTTTATAAATTAGGGCAGAAGCTGGGCGGGTGCGGGGCGACAAGCTGAGCGGGCGCAAATGAAAGCCTAATTGCCACACAAACTGCCAGGTAATACATAGGTCTCTTTAGAAAGATTAGAGTAAGGAGTATGGTATGGGCCACAGTGCCAGATATTCGGTTTGGAGGTAGTAGTGTGCGAACGCTACTGTGTTTAAGCGTTGAGGGTACTGTAGCAAGTGAAAGTACTGGGCGAACAAGACGTAAGAACTTTAATATCGGTATGACGAGGGCAGTTCAAAGTCAAAACGAGAAACGTAACACTGTAACTTTAATGGTCAGGCGTGACGCTTACCGACTCGTCTGTCTTATCACTTCATAAAATAAAAAACAGCAATAGAGCTTTCATACAAACGTAGTTGAATTATTCTCTTGGTATTACTCGATGAAATTTAGCATGCATGTCTTTGAGCCGAATATCTATGGTATGGTTTGCCAGATATCCGTAAAATTATGTATTTTTTTTAATATTATGTTATATTGTTTTGTATGGGAATTCTTATTTTAACGATGGTGACAATACTATATGTTGGACAAGCATGACCACTTACCAGCAAATGGGCAAGTTGGCCGTCTTATCACTTCATAGTATAAAAAAATAACTAGTTAGAACATTGACGACACAGTCAGGCAAAACTGTCAGCCGTGTCGCAACTTAATACTAACATAGACTTAAACGGACACGTTGTGTCCACAGATTGCTATTACTTCCGTAGAATTCCTGATAAATATAGTTGGATTGCTGTACCGACAAGGATAATTTTCTGTGAAAAACCATTAGATACTCTCGATTTAACAATCCAAGCTTACTAAAAACCTTCGTTCGTTCATTAATTTCGCAGATTTCAAATAGTTACAGTATTAACAGCCCTTTGTAATAGAAAGCAGAACAGGTGCTGGAGGACACTGAATTGGTCAGGCTCGTTATACACTATCTAAGCTATCACTTGTCATACTCACAGCACTGCTCTGCCACTGTACCCTCAGCCTTACAGCAGATGAGTCCGCCCAGACGAGGTAGAAAGTTTGTCTATTGTTTGTTACCCGTCCGGCCTCGCTTCTGTCACGGTTATTCAAATTATTGAGATGTTTACATCTTTGCCGAGGCCACTTGAGATATGTCATTTGTATTGTCGTAACTAGCAAGTACATGTCTATAAACTTCAGCGATGATGAGTTATATTACTTTGAATAAAAGTTGTTATCGTGTAATAAGAGATCAAGTTTTAAGAATATTATTGAAGAAACACGGAGAATTTTCACACGCGACTTTGATTTCTTGAGCTGTTTTGCCTCGCCTCGAACAGACTTACCAAAAGTGCTGCAAAATTACAGAAAATAATGGAAAATTTGCAGCCTAATGTAGACACATATTGTATTAACTAGAAATGTATATATACCTCAATAACTAAGTCATTGCTTTAAAGATGGGTTTAGAATTAGGTTAGCATTGTGTACTCGCGGACTCTCCGCCGTCGATACTTTTCATGGTGGCCCTCTTCAGCAGCAAATGGTGATCGACACTCAACACAACCCCTGAGCATTGCCGTTTAACAATTTGTAGGGATTTCTGCAGTAACAGGAAGTTCGTTGAAAGCCGCGCCGTTAGCGTGGTAATAAAAAAATTGTATGTCATCAGTAACACGATTTAATTATATTTTCAGATTCTGGTCAGCCGGCCGTGACGCCGCTTCAAGGTCCCATACTCCTGCGGAACGGCTCTGTGCCTGTAGTGCCCCTCACATCCTATAGAACAGTCAACAATGGATCATTTTACCAAATACCTGTGAGTAATTATCATACAGCTTCAACAGTCTATTTGTGGCGTTAGTTTGTAATTGGTAACTACTGTACTAAAAATTATAAGTTCACAATCACTTCCCTGTATTAAAGTTTTTTCATTACTTTTAGTAAAAATTTAAATGCATGTACCGGTAAAACGAACTCTATAGTATATACAGGGTTATTGGAAAAATGCTAACAACCTCTTAGGATTGACTTCTGCTACCTAACAAACATTATGAGATGTTTTTTTGTTGTTGTTCGTTTATGTGTATTTGACGGAATAAAGACGATGATCACCTGATGTTAAAAGTCTCTTGTGCCCGTAATTTATTATTCCATATTTTTTATTACTTTACTCCATGGAAATAGAAAAAAATGGGAGCGCGGCGCGTTCCAGTGTTGCCGCGGCAGGCGCTCTTGGCTCCGAGTAGGCATTGTTTTTACTACGAGACTCAAAACTTAAAACAAAAACTTTATTTTAAGTACTTCGTCTATTGACTCAAAACTTAAACAAAAACTTTTTTTTTAATAAAAAACGTTCAAAGGACCACCACTGCATTGAACTATAAGTGTGCCAACAACATGTATTGTGTCAAGCCTTACATTATGTCAATCCATTTGTTCGTCTATTGGCTGGCGCGGGCCGATAGCTTCCTCTATATTATTCATTCCTGATTCTGAAAATCAGTATCGAAGTGCGATGTCAAACTAGAATTTGTATTCTACCTTCTCTTCCCATAGATTTCATTCAAGATAACAAGGGAAAATGAAAGACCATGTGCCAGTGGGCCCTTCGTTCTATCTGTTAACACCTATATTGTGATCGTCAAGACGCTCTCTGATCACGGGGACCATTGAAAACCTTCATTTGGATGGGCATTATTGTGATTATTAGTGGTTGAACCACTCGTAAGCTGCTGTATCGTTATATTTAGAAAATTACCACATAATTGGAATAAACGTAATTCAAGGCCACAAAATACTCGTTCGAAGAACCAATGATTTGAGCAAATGAAAACTGTCAAAGCTAGGTTAAGTAAACTTGAGTTATTTACCTAAGGACAAGACAAATGGTCGTTAGTCACGACGACGAAGCCTTAACTTAAACAACACATTGCTTAACTTGTACTTGCGGTATTAACTACTATTGTTTATTCTGTGGTACTAAGTAAATGTGTCTTGTTAACATTGTCATCGTAGTCTATAAAACATTGTTCTCTGTGAATAAATCAGCGTTGGTGATGTGATCCTTATAAGATCCAAAGCATTCAGTACCTAACCAGTAAATTGATGTAAGAATTTACGAGGAGTCTTCGTTAATTGCTATTACATCAAACACTTTCTATAGACATCCGCTACGAAAAGACCATAACGCATAATGGTATAAAGCAAAAAATATGAGAGACAGTAATTCTAGGTTATCCTGAACCACATTTTCTACCACATCATGACTTACCATCGGGTGAGATAGTGGTCAAAGACTAACCTCTCAAGTATAAAAAAAAATAAAAAAATATCTTCTATCAAGTATAGAAAAAATAAAAGCAAAATATCTTTAAAAATACGATACCGTGTAATATTTTACAGTGATGAAAGTCAAATTAGGCCCCGTTTCAGAATGTCCTTATAAAGTTTCGGGTTGCTAACCAACAATAAAATAGCTGAATGATAAAAATGACAGTTGACATGCAGCACGTTTCAAGCTTTAACCGATGGATAAGCTAAATCGATGACTGTGAAACGCAAAGATAGTGTTTTATTTATTAAATACGTTCTGGGTAGCAAAACCGGAACTTACTCGAACATTCTGAAACAGGTCCTTAGTCCTTTATTTTAAGGCGGTGCACGCAGTGCTTTCCATACAAACATAGTTTCATCATATTTTAAATACCTACTAACTGTTAAAGTGTGTGAAAATAAGAATTCCCATTCACAATGATTTTTCCGAATATGTTTGAAAAAAACTAATTTTGCGGAAAATGGTAAACCAGAAGCATAGATAATTAGGCATAAGTCTCTATGGGCATAAGAACATGCATGCTAAATTTCACCGAGTTTTAACACTTGGTATTTAAATAAAATATGACGAAACTGCGTTTATATGAAATGCAATGCGTGCACAGTAACCTTAAAAACTCTTTTTTTGTGATGTATGCTGCTAATGGGATCGATTGTTACTTGCCAGTCAATATGATATAAATCTCTTAAGCTAATAATATATGGACAATTATAATGCGAGATGTATAGGTATGTTGTGTATGATTATCTCTGTTTCTTAATTACTCTCTGAAAGTTTAGGTTTACATAAGATGTGATAGTTGACAAAAGGATAAGAAGATCATGTATTATTCGGTTATAACGTCGTCGGTATATAGGAAGGTTGCACCTAAGCGGTCATAACCTCTCTAATAGGTTTGCTAAAAAGATTGAATTAAGACCGTTATATAGCAGACGCAAGTTTCTCTTCTGGAACCAAGTTCCGATAGCTCAATCTGATCAGTACGATCGTGTTTGGCGCCAACTTTTACATCTAGACAAGTAACTTTCTTGCTACATATTTAAAATTTTACTACCTTCATACCAACGAACTACATTTTCACATTTAATGTATTTATTCGCAAAAATGCTAAAACTTCCATGTTTTTCGTCGTTAATTTACATTGTATCTTTATAGTTCATTCGGAGAAATTTTCAGATATGAAGTCCACAGTGCGAGTAGGTCTTCACGGGGACAATAGATTGGCGGAATGCCAACTTTTCTTAGCGCTATTTTTGTTTTATTCGATTAGAGAATTCCCATACAAAAGATGTTTTTTCATTAATTCTACTATACCTACGTTGTTTTACACGAAACTGGGATACCAGAAACCTCTAGATATAGAGCCTAGATAATAGCCTCAGGGTAAAAAGTATGCAAAATTTCCCCGAGGTTGCACACTTGGTACTTAAAACATGACGATATTACGTTCCAAATGAAGTTCTCGTAAGTTGCATACGTATTTAAATATTATTAAGAAACCGGAAAAACACCATGTTGAGTATCGAAATTTTAATCTCTATTCTGTATTATCGAATTTCGGTTACCTCGACAGAACCGAATATCTACGAGGTCTACTTTTGTGTAAAGCACTAGGCATACCTTATGTTTCGTTGTGAAATAAAATCCTTATAAAAATAACTATCGCACACCGATCCCACCCGAATGTTAGCATTAGAAATTTTTATTTACTTAACTGAATAAAAAATATCACTGATACCATGTAAATAGAATAGTTTTACCCTCGCGACTTTCAACACGTTTCAATACAGTCAACATGAACGTTAGATTGTAGAATAGCTAATATGATTTCAGGTAGGTAACTAAAAACTTTCTGAAAATATATTCCATAAATAAAAATAAACAATTACGTTTGCTTGTACATCCCCGAAGTAGAAGAAAGTAGCGTATTACCCACCTTTCGCCAAACATGTTTCATTTCTATACAATAATAACCAACCTATTACCGGGGGTAGTTCCAATCGTACGGAAGCATTGAATTTACCCTACAAAGAAAAATATCTAAATTCATATTCCTACAAAGTTGCTTCCATAGTTGGCGAGTGTTTGTTTGGAATACAAGTATGTAATAGGTGTTAATTGCCTTGGGAAACATTACGCATAGAGTAATGTAAACAATCTTCAACGACATTGCTTGTTTTTTCATTTGCCTATAAAATCTTTGGTATTTTATGTTACTTTTATATATTTAATAATAATTATCTGTTATTCCAACTTTAAAAATGCACACCTGTTCAATGTCTTTACGCCTACCCCTACATGCAAAATACACACAACCTCGTCAAAATCATAGATTCTTCATTCATCACGGTGTGTGTGCGGAGAATTCATATCGCTTCACGCACACACATAAGTAGTGGAGGGGATGCAATTTTTGACTGTAATACGTATTATTAATATCCCATGAATAAAGATCCATGTGCATGTGCTAATACCTCTTCCAATGGCGGGCCTAGCACGGACTGAAGATAAAAAAATATACCCTAATTTTATTCACACTCGAAATACAAAATTTTCTACAGAGAGTAAAAAGGAATTTCAAAATCTCCTTTTGACCTGTTCCGAGGAAAATGTCTTCGTTTTAAAGAATTGACACAAAACGTGTATAAATAGTCTCCGTTTGATATACGAAAGGCAGAAGTTATTCTTGTTCCAGAAGTTGATGTATAATATACGAGTATAATTGAATAATGTAATGTCGGGTGCATTTTGTAATTTGGGCTATCGGTAAATCTTATGTTACAACTACGACAACTTCATCGCTTACTGCAAGGACTAACTTAATCAGTGAAAAAAATACAATATTGATAAATGCTAGGTAGTTAGTTTTATTTTATATTGTTATGTATGACGATACTAATAGAGAGAAAGGATTTATCTTCATATTCACCAACGTGCAGCAAATTTATACTTATTATACTATAGAAAACGTTTCAATACTTCTTGGCGCTAGGTTTTTTAATCGGTGTTTAATTCATCTCAAATAAAAATATCGCTGAACATACTTACATAAAAATACATACAGGGGAATATAGAAACTCTTGACATTTTTGGATGTAGGATGCCAGCAAAAAAAAATTATGCCATATTGTCACGTTTGAAACACTTCTTTAAAGAACGTGCAGACCTACATATATATCGATACTTAGGTACGTAGTATTATTATATGTTCTATGATATTGGTATCAAATTAATTATATTTGCTTTGGTAGGGGCGCGTTCTATTTTGTGTTTTAAGCGCTTTATCAGCGTGAGCGAGCAAAATCGCATAAACATAAAAACTACTGGACCGATTTGGATGAAATTTGGTATGGAAATAGTTTGAGACCCGGGGAAGAACTTTACTTAATTGCACAAAAAGAGGTTAATAATTTTGCGCGATAACCGACATACACGCGGGCGGAGCCGCGGCCGGAAATGCATACAGATCCAACAGTTAAACTTCGTTTTATTATTTTGGTAGAAAAATCTTACTCACGGAAAACAAATGAACTGTATGTAGGTAACACATTGTTAAAATAAATTTAAAAGAAAGGCCCCGTGTTCCTTGCCCGTTCTTCTCGCAGTGGCTCAATACCTAAATTTATTTTGCTTAATGTGGCAGTACAATGTAGAATGTTTCAATATAAAAATTTGTAATTGGCCTTTGAGAGCGTCGTAGACGCCTTAAGGACAAGACCGTAGTCAAAATAATTTCTAATTCGGGCGGGGCTAAAAGAAATGGGCGTCAACTTTTAACTCATAAAAATATTCAGTAGCACGGCGGCACTAGTCGCCGTACCATGGATAGCGTCGCTAAAATTGTAGAGTTTCGTGCGCTATTAGAAGCGGCAGAACAGAAGTGTAGATAACAACATTTTTATCTGCAGATACTGAGAACCTCTAAGGTAAAAAAAAAAATATCACTTGTAGGTAATGATATTTTTTTAATAGACTAAGCGAAGCGAGGTCTCGGTGGAGGTCTGAGCAGTGTATATTTCCCCGTCAATAAATCTCGATTGCCTGAATCGATCTTCTTGAAATTTGGTAGAAAGGTGCCCATCTTGCATATCAACAGAATTTGCAAGTAGGAAGAGCCAGTAGGAGCTTAATTGGTTTGTGGTTTGCTGAGATTATAGGGTTCATAAAACGAGGTTATAATTTAAAATTCAAAAGTATTATCTCAATATTTTGCTCAAAAAAGTATTTTGACTTCATGAAGCGGTACGAAACCACGGTAATATTATCTATACAGTATTTTAACTCGGCCCTGTCCTTGAAAAAACTACCTACAGCCGCGCGGTACGTAAACATGCGATAGGGCTGCCCGCATCCAGCATTTTAATTGCATTTGCCTACTTTGTGTTTCCATTTTGTTTTGTGATTGTAAATATACTTTTTTATATAAGCAAACTACTGATTCGCCCCGGCTTCACGCGGTTATTTAACAAAAAAATCTTAACTTATAAATTAAACATATAAAAAAGCAGTTATTGTGACATAACTGTAATAGTTAGACTTATAGTACTGCGGACTTTTTATAGATGTCTTCTATAAAATTGTAGTATATCACTTGGCTCTATTTTCAATAATTTCCGCAGCGTATGCGATATACCTAACGATTTTTTTTGGTATTTTTTTCGCACTTTATGTTACGTTATCGAAGTTTACATACGACCTAACTTTATTGAAAATCTTCTATAGCCTATGTTCGTCAGGGTTGGATTCTCATGGTGAAAGAATTTTTCAAATCGGTCCATTAGTTTCAGAGCCTATTCAATGCAAACAAACAAATGCACAATCAAATCTTTCCTCTTTATTACCTATATTAGTTTAGATAAAATACTTTGTAAATTGAATAGGAAGTGTGTACAAATGCGTGTTGTTTTAGATTGGTAGTAAAAAATATTTACACCTCGACTGAAACGTACGAAATGCTTTATTATTGAATTTTAAAGTATAAAGCTTAATCAAAAATTGTTTTGGCAAACATGGACAAGGTGGAGAACAGGGAATATCTGTTACTTGGTTATAGATACCTTCAGCTATTTTACAATTAATATATTTGGTTTGGACGAATTCATGCAACCAAAAACAGCACAATATATCCTACTCGTCATATATGTACTTGAACTTATAGGACGTTATCCGCACCAACCACTGGGTTGGTGCGGATAACGTCCTGGAGCATATTTGTGCCCTGCATACAATGTAAGTACACATGTTTTTTGTTGTTCTTATTTATAGTTCTATGTGTACATTATGCATTCCTTACTGCAACAACATGTGAAACGTTTTTTGAAATTAAATTATTATTATTATGTGTGATAACGCTTATGTAGAAAAAGTGAAAAAAGTGTGTCAGTATTTTGGCAAACCGAAAGAAAAATGGTGAGAATATGTATTTAATTTTAAAATGAACCTTGTTTAAAAAAAACTGTCAAACAATTTGTGTTTGGGCTTACTGTCATATACCTACCATTTACCAACTCTAAAACAGAAACTTACAATTTAACTCTTGACCATATTTCTATATATCTATAGGTAAATAAACACTATGCATAGGTATAATTTCAGTTATAGAAAGTCAGTTTGCAATTTTAGAGTGTATTTATGAGATAACACGCAAATAATAATATAATAAAAGTTCAAAATTTTAATAGAAGTATAATCCCAATGCAATGCTCAATACAAAAGATAACTGTAATGAAATCGCCATATAAGATTCACACTACCGCTTCTTAAAGTGGTACAGGCAGAATCGTACCAAGTTTCTGAGTCACATTGGTTAAAGAACCCCACTCGTAGGTGCTTCGGTTATCGCGGCCATTCATCATGGAGACCATTTGAAGATATGGAAAATATTCCCAAGTCGGACCCCAGCCTTCGGCCTCGCAAGTTACTCACTCGAATCGGACTGCAGCACTTTGTATGGAAGCCATCTTGAATTCTGCTATTTTGGATTTTTTTGCATGTCATTTGACTGCTTTCTCGATTCCCTATGTCATTTGTTCAAAACTCCTTTACTTATCTGTAACCATTTACCAGATACGTCATATATCTTCACTTGGCAGGCGTCATTTTTATGAGGCGTAATTTATATTTCCCATTATTATCTTATCACGAAAACCACTTTGTTATTTTCTGTTTAGAATACTTTCTTTCCCCATGACTCCTTCCCATAGAACAATTTAAGTCAATGGTTTCAAAACATCTATGTATGGCGGCCATCTTAAAAAAAATATCTTCAAAAAATAATTTCTAAATTAGGAATAAGGACGCCCAAAACCACCCAGATTTTGATTTTCAGACGGATCGGAGCAACTTGAATTTTACCTGCCATCTTGAATATGTCATTTTGGTTTTTGTCAAGTCTCGTTCGACTGCTGGCATTAAAAGTTGTACGAAAAGAATTGTACCGGGTCACTTTTCCTAAGGTTCCAAAGTTACGGGTACATGCTTTTAGAGGTAGTACGTAAGAACAGCGGAGTCATACAGATGTAACACACATTTTAATCCGACTAAATACATACTAAGTATCAATGAGATAAAAGAGATATAGGTAAGTTCCCTAAGATTTGAATGATTGGATATCTAAATACCTAGAAAGAAGTTGGTCGTCTCGGAAAGTGTGTTAAGGGCTTTGGGAATAAGTTCTCATTTAATTGTACAGTAGCCTAAATATAACAAAATGAAATATTTTACCAAGGGTTAAAAATCTAGATACCTACTAAAATAGGAATTAACAATGCCGTGTCTGAACTTTAATAAACTCGCTCAAAAAAGTTATTATAAAGATTTCATAAATCAATATAAACAAAAGTACTTCCCCAATAAATGTTTAACTTGAGTTTCAATAATTTATGACTTCCAAATTAACGTATGGT